>OZ005606.1:23360000-24610000 GCA_963930655.1 Myrica gale
TAAATATGTTCCCCCCAAGTCTTAATTGGGTTTTAAATAGGAAGAAAATATAGCCCATTAGGCATTACCTAGGTATCATCCTTCTCCCTCCTATAGCTCTTTTCTTTTTTGTATTTTGGGTCAACCCTCGACTGCTTTTGACGAAATACGCAGGTGTCACCGTGTCACTGTAACATATGCTACACTCACCAACAAGAGAGAGAGAGATGCATTCACTTCACTGTGTTTAAGTGCCAATGCAGCTTGGGAACTGTGTAGTGATGTAAATTCACGGATGAGGATCCCCTGCAATTCCCTGCCCGAATTGCAGGGGGCAATTCGGTGAGAGGCACCCGGGACCCACACCTGTGTCTCTCCCTCTCACCGAATTGCCCCCTGCAATTCGGGCAGGGAATTGCAGGGGACCCTGGTCCTAAATTCACCACCAGTCCACCACCTCAAGGAATGTGTGAACTTCCTCAAGGAATGTGTGAACTTTGTTAATGGAAGAAACCCCTCTTGATCTCTGTGCCCGCCCGCCATTGTCTTAGACAACTGCATCTTCCTCAAGGAATGTGTGAACTTTGTTAATGGAAGAAACCCCTCTTGATCTCTGTGCCCTTGAGGGGTCTCAAACAACTACTGTTCATTGGGGGCAAAGAGACGAGTTAAATCTCTAATCCCAGATTTCAACCTTTTGGGTTCATCCCGAACTGAAATATATAATGAAAATTGAGCAGCCTTGTTAGTCATGTCCAAAATGGTTGAAATTCCCAAAGTTAATCAAGAAAAGGTTTAAAAAAAGGGGAGGGAGGGAAAACACACGTGCTACTTGCACAAATGGTAGTCGGTAGAAGAGCCGTGGCGCCAGCACTCTAAAGAATGCCAAAGACCCGTGCTTTGGGTCTGAGCAAGCAGACATTATTAGAAGCTCCCAAAAAGAGAACAAGGTCAAAAAGAGAAGCAAAGCGTACTGGGAATAGAGTTTCGATCCCAAGCTGGGGCAGGACTACCCTCCCTCTCACTCAGTCTCTCTCTTTGCCCGCCTGCCATTGTCTTCGACCTCTGCAGTAAAAGGTAAAACCTATTGCACCAGTCCCAATGAACTATCACAAATGACATCATTACCCTCCAAAATACGGAGGAATAACACTTTCGGGTACCATGAACTGGGTGGCTGGGTGTGCCTGGCATGTCTGTGAGAGATCCCACAGATGCGTTTAGGAAGATGTGGTGGGGGGGGGGGGGGGACAATGGGGTGGCAAATCCTCCTTGTTTAACAGCAGAATTCGGGACTTCATTGGGATTATTTAATCTTTCTTTTGGAAATAAGTTTTTGAAATAAACATCAAAAGAAGAGTCAACAAAGTGACAAGAAACACCAGCGCATCTCTCTCGCTTTCTCTCGTTTTCATCTCTTTTACTGTTTGCTTACCCAATGCCTTCCTTTCACTGCAAAAAGCGAAGCAATGACCCCATTTCCATGGCACACAGGAGACTCATTTATATAAAACGGTAGACAAAAGAGCGACAGAGATGGAAATCCCAGGGGCCCTTTCGAGCATGATTCACAACTTTTTTTCTTTTGGGGGGGGGGGGGGGGGAATATCTTACAATAAATAATTCTGGGAAATGGAATTCCATTAAAAATCCATCTTTGCTATGAAGCCTGTACACTTTACTTATTCCACGACTCCACTCACTGGACAGCATTTTTTCTCGGTTCCCTATACCTATTTTTCAAATCTTCACATTCCTTTGGTCACCACCAAAATTTGATTTAACCAAAAAGGAAAAAAGCCAATCAAAATCCCTTCCCCCCGTGCATGTACAACTGCTTGCCCCCTTCCAAAAGTAACAACTCCATGGCTGCATCCTAAAAACTCAGCCACCACAACATCCCATGACCCGCCAGCAAGAGGTTATGAGGATCGCCACCGCCACATTAGTGGCAGCGGCCTGGCCTCTTGACTCATCGAGAAGCACTTGCTCCAGTGACTGATGGGGTCTCCCCATGATTCCCAGCCTCTTATCTAGAAGGGTTCAGATTCGAATGGGAATTCTTCTCAATCCAACAGTAGTGGTTTTCCTTTACCAATATACCGGCAGTGTGCTACCTCTCCTCCACAAAGATTCTCCCTATGAAATCCCGAAACCTCTTTGAATAGAGCTTTGGATCAACGGCTGAAATTGAAGTGGGGTCAGCTTGTAAGGATTTGTAGGCATGCTCTAACTTCTTGCTGATATCATAGTCCTGTAAAATGTCTATGATCCCAAAATACAGGACTACTTCGAAGGTTTCGTCACTGCGTGAGGGGGTCAAACGGCTTAAACCACCAGGAGTATATTGATCAAAGTCACTCCTTCTGGCCATCCGCTCTGCCCTTGCAGGCATATTAGCTCCTAACCTGATCAATGGTTTCCTGATAGATAATGATTACATTTCCAGTCAGACCCGATTGGACGCAGCATGAAAATTTCATTTTTTAACAAAACTAGATACATCAAGGTTCATCAAATGAAATTAATGGCAAAACCAAGCATTGCATCCATGGTTTTCTCCTGTGGAATCATTTTTTTCGGAAAGGAAATACATGGGGAGATAATAAATTATCCACAACAGCAATGTTATCTAACGGAAGAAACTTATAATAATTAGAACAATTCTATACACGATGGATGTTTCACTCCTGGCATTTAAGAGAGGGAATGGCTCCTACAGGTCATCCGTGACAACAAAGTTCATCAACTATTAAATAGCAGAATTATCCAACAACATCAAAATAAAGGAAACTAGAACCTTATCTGTTAAAGAAAGTACCATACCCTCCCTATGCCCCACATACAACTGTAGTCTACGAAACTATTCTAAACAGATTCACACAGAATCCAAAAGTCAGTTTCAATAATTCCAACCACCATGTTCAAATTCAATGTAAGACATTATTGGCCACCAAATATGGCAGAAAAATTGGAAGACAGCACAAAACATAATGGGCTGTTGTAACTCGAGTCAAAATGTTTTCAAGTGTTGAAAATGATTAAGCCACAACTTTTTCATTGGAACTTATAAATGGGCAAGCAATATTACTCAAACGATAATTCAACTATTTCCACAGCAACCTGCGGTGGTTAGTCCAAATTAGGAAAGAACAGATGGAAAAAACACATACCGGCCATCTAATACTCTATCCATGTTTTGTAGCTCTGCTTCAAGGAAGCGACAACCACGCATAAACTTTTCTTTTTGATATGAATCCTGTTTGCCTAAAAAAAGGCACAAATTCAGGTCAATATCATGTGTCCCACAAATACATCGACTCATGAAAGACAGGATGAAATAATTGATTACCGGTGCGCAAAACAAATGGTGATAACCCCATTTTGTCACATGTGTTGTCGTCACGGAAGTGAAGACCAACCAAAAGACTATAGTCCATGATTCCCTCCGCTTCCAAGAACTCGCAGTCTCGATTGATTTGCCTGAGCAATGTTAGAAGATATTAACACAGATGCAAGGACCAAATAGAGAAAGCTGTGAAGCAAATTCCAATAGGAGAGATACAATGTGATCTCATTGAACATACTTGATGAGCTCTTGGAACCAATTCCGCTGGAGGCGAAACACAAAATTAAGATCAAGGTCCTTGAGGGTTGTGGTTTCATCAATCTCACCCACCGGCATATCTGTAGTGCGACCATGTGAGGATCCTTTAAGGTCAAATCGCCTATGGATCCTATACTCTGAGCAGAATAGGTTGCCCATCACAATGAACCGGGTCTGCATTCCAATCACATGACACGATCAGATAAACATTTAAACCAAAACAACTCAAATTTGCCTCACAACACATACCTTAAGGCCACCAATCGGTTTGACACAATGCACTCCAAAGAATTTTGTCACCAGTGAATTTTCATACTGAGAAACATGTTGGTAATAACTTGGAAGCATCCGAATAAGCACCTAAAAAGGGATTACCAAACATTGAGACATCTCTATTTGTCCCGCCTCTCAAATCTTTATTAAGAAACGGAATGGGCAGTATGAAACAAATAATTCCCCGTTTCAGCTAACAAATCCATTGAAATGCTTTTATATCATGGGCAAGTTCTAAATTTAGCAAGACATAGAAAAGTCAGAAGAAGGGGACAACTAACCTTGACTTCTGACTTCTTCACGGTTTTTATCATGAACCTATCATCCTGAGTGAGATAAAAGAAGCTTCCACTCTTCCCCGGCGAAGAAAGCTCTCGAAGGGCATCATTTCCACAAATGGCCAGCATGTAATCAGCAGGATCTACTTGGAACAGCTCCCGCAGACGTCTGAAATACCGCCCAACAATAGAAAAGACCAAAAAAAAATCCCTCACTACCATAGCAGAAGAAAATTGCACAACCAAACCTTCAAAAAAATGAATGAAACAAAAGTATAGAATGTGCTCGTATCATATAATCCACAAAGGCTTCCAACAAGATGAACCACAAAATGAGATACGAATCGGAATTGAAAAACGTAATCAAGGACTTTAGTAAACAAATAAGCAATACCTAAACACCATGGAGCAGTAATCTTTCCACCGGAACTCTGTTGACTGATGGGGCGGTGTAATCTTCGATCCCTCGGGTGGAAACCTCGTCCAGAACTTCTCCTTGGGATCAAAATCGCTCAGTTTAAGTTCACGCAATATAGATGCATGTTTTCCGACAGAATACCTACGAACACAATAAGATCAATACCCAATTTTATAACCCTGCTAATAAACATAACTACAGAAAATAAATCAAACCCGTAACCAGGTCTAACTAATTACCTAATTCCCAATTGAAGATTAAGCATCAACTCGTAATTTTTATGCCCCTTAGATATCGTCTGCCCGGGCTTTTTGGCCTCGCCAGAGAGCCAACACGGACTTCGCCGAAACTGCCGAATCCCGCCGCGATCCAACCCCATCCCGGTCCGATAGAACATGGAAGCCTCAACATTGTCGACTATATCGCAGGTGATATCTCCGGCTTCTCCGTCGGATTCCCATATACAAATCCTTGGAAAACTCCGCTCCGTCAAGCTTCCTCTGGCGCTGTCCACCGAAGATCTCTTCCGCATCGTTATCATCGAATTATCAGTACCCAGAAAAGCGCCATTGTTTTTGACGCATTGCTCCTTGCCATATCCGGGAAATGTCCCATTCGGTAGTTGAATCTTAAGGTCCTTGTTCCAGCTACCCAGATAGCAGCTACCGTCTGGCCAAGTGAAAACCCCACTCCCTTTCGGAACACCGTTGTCCCATTCCCCGTCGTAGCGGTTCCCGTTGGCCCAAATCAGGACACCCCCGCCCGAAATCACGCCGTTCTTCCATTCGCCAACGTACTCGTTCCCATTCTTCCACACGTACCGGCCCTGCCCATCCTGGAGGTTGCGCTTCCAGTATCCCTCGTAATAGTCCCCGTTAGCGTAGCGCTTCTGGCCATACCCGTGCTTACGATCGGCGCTCCAGGACCCTCGGTAGGTGTCACCGTCAGATCCGATGAAGGTCCCGAAGCCCTCCATCCGACCGGCCTTGAAGTCTCCCTCGTAGGTGGCCCCAGAGGGCCACGAGAATTTGCCTTTCCCCGAGGCCTTCCCTCTTCGCCAGTCCCCCTCGTACATGCACCCGTCGGTCCACAGGTACTTCCCCGATCCGTGCGGCGCGCTCCCCGCAAAGGTCCCCATGTAGAGATCGCCGTTCGGAAGGGCTTTCTCGACAGTGGCGACGGACGCTACGCCAGCGGTCAAGACAGGTGAAGTCGTTAAGGTGGTGGGCGTCACTCTCCGTGTACTGGTTTGGGATCGGCTACGGCCGACTCCGACCAGCTGAGGTGCTTTCTGGGCCTCTTTATCTAACTTATCTTCCTCTGATTTCTTCTTCTTGCCATTGGAAACAACGTCGTTGATCACAACAGAGAGCAGTGCGGCTTCACGCATTTTTGGGTCATTCATACAAGCTAGCTCTATCGCTCCCCTCCTGAACCCCTGTACCAACTATTTACAAGTACTCACTGTATTCCCGGATATCTCCCTCTAAGTTTCACTACCTAGGGGAGAGAGAAAGAGAGAGACTCGCCGGAGAATGTCGAGCCCGGGAGGTGGGCATTTCGCAGCTGTTTCACTCTCCAAAACTTTCCTTTTTCTTTTCTCGGGAGTATTTCTCTCTCCAAAACTCTCTTTAGTGATTGCGACTGTGCGGGGAGTGTCTAAAATTAGCATTTAGCTTAAGCCCTTTTAGATTTATTTGACGTATATACCCTCATGCGCTTCTGTTTCATTTGTCCGACTCCCCCGAACAATAGTCGGCACTGCCCGTGCTACTCCTGCTCACCTCCACCACTCTCCGGTTCATCGTGACGTGACGGAGTAGCCTAGTGTATTACTACGGTGGTGTTTGTTTGTGAAAATATTAGAGTTTTAGAAATTTTGAGTATTGGAATTTATGAAAAAATATAGTATTTTATAGAAAAGTAAGGAGATAGAAGATTTAATTGAATAATATAATATTATTTTATAATTTAATAAAAAAAAATTATTTTATGATTATTTAAAAATTTTGAAAGTTAAAAATATTGAGAATCAAACCCCCTATGCACTTTTACTTCTTTACCCGTCTTCGTACTTCAAATTTGGTTAAAGTGTACTTTTGAACCACCTCTTTGTTCCCTCGGATTTCGAGGCCTAACTTGTATCGTACCAAATAGTTGCATTCATCACAACTTTTGCTGCAATTTTTCTTTAGGAAAATTAACCATTTAGTCATTAAGATTTTTGTACTTTTTCATTTTAAACTTTCACTTTTAAACAATAAATTTTCAGTCATTGCATTTTTTTTTGGCAAAAATATGCATCCGTAAGTTTGTTGTCCATATGTTTAATGGACCTCTCTGATACGTCAGCAAATTTGTATCGATCGACCGATCACGTACCGGATCTATTTTAAAACATATACTGGTCGACCGCTTCACCAAATGTCAAATTTTCTGATGTGTCAAAGAGCTCCGTTAAGGATATGAACGGCAGACTAACGGACGAGTACTTTTGTAAAAAGAAAACTAAAAGATTAAAAATTTGAAGTTTGAAAATGAAAGACTAAAACGAAAAAATGTCCAAAACCTAAAGACTAAAATGCTAATTTCCCTTTTTTTTATAAATTCTAATGAAATTTCACTCTATCAATATTTAACACAAAGACCAACAATTTTCAAATTTTGCCCAAGTGGCACCAACTAGTTGTAAAAAAAACTAGAGAGCCGTTTGCAACCAACGAACCTGAAAAGAATCTGTACGTTTATATGCTAATTTGAATTATTGTTGTAAGGTAGATAATATTCTATGATTTTGAGTTGGCTGTTTTAAATAATAAGTACACTATCCCCATCAGATTTGAAAATTATAAATTCTTCTATAATCTTTTTGTGTGAATTGTATAGTAGAATTTGTTTAGTGGTATCGCTCATTCTCAACTCAAACAACTAGTTCAAAAGGTAAAAAAAAAATCCACACTTATAAACTAACCATCAACCCTTTTCATAATAAATATGAACTAACTCCAACATAATTCAAATAGAAATAAAAACAATATGTTTGGACAAACAATACTTACAGCTGGTTGCGAGTCGTGAATCTCTTAATAATATAAGGTCAGTAGTTTGAAGAACAAACTTCCGCTTCCGAACAATCATATTTTAGTGTAGTAGCACAAGTTTGAATCATAATTATCTACAAACAAATTTGTTTACTTAAATTTATGGCATCAGTTAAAATCTTTAGGCTATGTTTGGTTTAGATCTAAAAACAATTTATGTGTTTGTGTTTTGTTGAAAGTCTCACATTGTTAAGGTTGTGGCATCTCTCACTCCTTAAGATGTTTTTTGGAGTTGAGTTAGACCCAACTTTCACATATTGTGTAAATTCTAATAGTTTTTTTTTTGAAGTAGTATAGATTTTCTTGGGATTAGTGAAAATTGTGTTAAAATTTGTTAGAATTTGTAAAAAAATTATTTGAATTGGTAAAAAGATATTGGAATTGATGAAAACATGAGTATGTGAAGATTTTGAAAACTTTTAGAAAATCTTACAAACATAGCCTTAGAGTTTGTTGTTGGATTCTCAATTGGGTAAGTGAGTTTTCTCAGTTTTATAAGGATATGCAACTTCTATATGCTGCTTAAATTCAAACACGAAAAAAAAAAATCCGTCTCGCGGTGAGATGAGGGTATGGTGGAAGATGAATCATTTAGGCATCGGATTTTAGTTAGCTTTGTGTGGCCCACTTCGTGGCCCAATTGGCAAGTAGTGCGTCGTCCAATAAGACCTTGTGACTGTGAGGTCGTGACCTAAACAAGGAGTCGGGGAATCGGATAGGAGAGGCGGCAATTCTAGGAGGTATCATTTTCCATCCCCTAATGAGCAAGATAGGGCATTCGTAGTGCCTTTTCCATTGAGTGCCTGTTACTGATAATGTAGGTTAGTGACGTAAACTTATGTGCAGGCTGATTTTGTCCAACTTGCCTGGGAACCTAGTCCACACAATTTGGACACTTGGAACTCTGTCTTTGTGTCTCTAATTAATTTTCCTTTTTTCCCTAATATAACTTCCTTATCTGTGTTGATTTCTTCTTCTTCTTCTTTTGTTTAATATACAATTTTTCCTTCAGTTTTTAGCTGTTCCTGGGACAGCTAGATTTAGGTGCGGTTGTTTGGTTCTTGTTTTGTACAAAGATGGAGAATGATGCAATGGGAGATCAGATATGAAGGCTATGTTTGGATTAGATCTCAAAACAGATTATATTTTTTGATCTTTTTGGAAGTAGTGTAGATTCTCTTGGGATTGTTGAAAAATGTGTTAAAAGTTGTTGGAATTTGTAAAAAGTTATTGGGATTGTTGAAAAAGTTTTGAAATCGATGAAAAAATTATTGGAATTGATGAAAAAGTGAGTGAAAAATTTTTGAAATTTTTTTTGAGATATGAAACAAACATAGCCGAATGTTTTTAAGTGTGTCGTTTTGAGCGTGAGAAACTTATTGTAAAAAATTTTAGGTATTATAAAACGCAAAGCAAAATGTGTAAGTTATCATGCAATTTGTTAGGGAAATCAATGTCTTGGCATCTTCTTATTTTTTATTTTCTTGAGAAAAATCTCAATTTTAGTCCTCAAAATATCCATCATCAAGTCTCATTTTGAGTGCTTAAACTTTTAAAATTAGTAAATAACTAGTAGCTTTGTTATTGGGTACATCCGTCAGTACATTTCGATCATTTTGCATCTTATTATCGTCTAACTTAACGCCCAATTTAGATATGAGACATACATTGAAGACTTTAAAAAGTCAAATGACTTAAATTTAACTATGAATTTTTCTCTTATATTAACTTTTTTTTTCTAATGTGGGACGAATAGTTTTATAGTCTCACATTGTACCTACTCAATATTAATTAAATATTTGAACCTTCAAAATTTTATTACTTATGTCAACTGCACCAATTGGTGCCATATTTATACACCATGTGAATATACTATAATAGGTAAATAGGTCACAGGGTTTTTGGTCAAGTTTTTATACTTTTACACCGTGTACCGACCCACTTAAATTACCTCCGTCTTTTATTCTTCCTCCCCCGGCCATCCCCACTTGTGTCATAAATTCAAAATCAATTACTTTTTGCGAGCAGCCCAATTAATAAGAGCCTTAATGGCCATGAAGCAAAGCAACAATTGAAGTAATGATGTTTGCTCTCAACTACCCAAATGATGAAGATATGCCAACTCATCGGTGTTGTTCGGTTATGTTATATTTTGAAGATTTTTTGTGTTTTTAGAATTTTTATGTGAGATTAACTTTATTGGTATGCGTGTTGTAGTTATTTTTATGTAGTGTTAAAAATGATGTTTGGTTGTAGAATATTTTGTATTATGAGAATTCAAAAAAATCCTGTGAATTTTGTTTGGCCGAACAGCCCCGATCGTGCTTCTTAACTGGGAAATCTTGTTTTTTTTGTTTGTTATATCATTTTCCGACATATTTTCATTTACAACGTACTTTGTTTTCTTTTAAGTGTTTGTTTTGTTGTAAAAATTATGGGTGATTAATGAATGAGGTAGGAAAGAAATTAGGGGACAACTTTATTAAAACACAATTTAGAAGAGCCAAAATGTGATAATTACAAAAGTTTTAAAATGTTCTTTTGCTCAATTTGGGATCTTTGGGAGGAGAAAGGATTGCCTCCAAAGGCAATCCCATCCACAGACCCAAAGGGAGGGTCGGGATTGCCTTTGGAGGCAATCCAATGGTCAGCATTGCCCAACCAAGGGGCAGGTGTGGGTCCCGGGCGGAACCCACACCTGCCCGAACAGTGACTGGTTGGGCAATCCCGACCATTGGATTGCCTCCAAAGGCCATCCCGACCTTCCCTTTGGGTCTTTGGATGGGATTGTCTTTGGAGGCAATCATTTCTCATTTGGGCGTGGCCCCCTACCTCTGTCCCGTTAATGATGCATTTTATTGTTTGTATTCAAAGAAAAAAAATAGAAATGTAAAAAAATTAGTCAATTGAGGCTATTAATTTCTTGAAGTTTTCTCAATCAGATGAAGGATTCAGGAATTCGAGAATAATCTCTAGAGTTTTGATGCTGCCTCCAAAAAAATAATAGGAATGCGTTAAGTTTTTTCATATATAGGACTCCAAAAGGTAGAGTTTTTTCTACAACCTGTATCGCTTATCAAGTAGTGTTTTTTTTTAAACGTTGGATGTCGTTTGAGAAGTAGGGTTTTTTTTTAGAATCTGGCAATATGATCACTAGGTTTATACCACTCTAACGATTTCGTCACTAGATTTCATTTTTGTACTATATGATCACTCAGTCCATACCCTCTTGACGATTTGGTCCTGCCGTCAAACCTCCGTTAATCCATTTAACAAAATGTCATTGCCACACGTCAGCCAGATTAACCACGTCAGATCATCATGAAATAAAACGTCGTGTTTTGTCATTTAAGGGAAATTGACAATTTGGTAACTCGGTTTATACCCAGCTGACAAAATAGTCATTAGGTTTACTTTTTTACATTTTGGTCTTTGAGTCCATACCCGTTTGACGATATGGTCATTCTATCCATATTCTGTCACTGCATCTAAAAAAATGATGAGTTAATTTTTATATTTATTGTAGTAACTTTATTCATGATATATTTTTTTTCTTTTTTAGCTCTTGTCACATCCATATAGGGCTTCGCCAATATCGTACTAACTTATAATAAATAATTTTTTTTTTCGGACTAATATTAATAGAGCTTTGCTTGAATATGGACGGTCTTTTATGCCACATAAACATGAGCCACTGTAGGAAATTTTATTTGTAGACTGTTATCTTTTTATTAAATTATATATACACTTACCTCACTTTAATTATGAGAATGTTGACACTCTTTACTTTCATTTTTCAGGTATTGTTTTTGTCACATTTCACTTAACAACTATTGATTTCAAATATTTCGTATTTTCATTTAACAATTTTTATCAATTTAATCGAAAAGTATTTTTTTTACATGTAAAATGATAATTTCATCTTGCGGTTAATCCGTATGACGTGTTTTCGTTACACGGGTATAGACGCTGTGACCATAATGTAAAAAAATAAAACCTAGTGATTAAATCGTCAGCGTGGTATAAACCTAGTGAGATCATATTGTCAATTTCCCTTTAATTTGCATGACTAAACACAACATTTTGCTTAATTATTATGACTGACGTGTTAAACAGCTAACGTAGCAAGACATTTTGTTAAATGGGCTGACGAAAGTTTGACGGCAGAATCAAATTGTCATGAGAGTATGGATTGAGTGACTATATAGTAAAAGAATGAAACATAGTGACTAAATCTTTAGCGTGTTATAAACCTAGTGTCCACATTGCCTATTTTTTTTTTAAACATCTTCACTTGAGAAACTTTTTTAATTTCTTGAATATTTCAACAGAACAAGTAATAAATTACAACTCAATTATGACATATTTTGGCATGAAATTTTGCCTGACACTTAACAAAACCATAATAGAATCTTATAACTATTTTATGCGTATTTTAATAATAAAATCTTACTAGAGAGTAAATAATGATGCATTTTAATAGTTTAAAAATGTTAAATATGATAAAATTTAGTCCGTCAGACTCATAAATTATATTTTGAAAATATTTATCGAATATTTTTTTAAAAAATAAGGAAAATAATATTATAAGAGGACAGGAAGAAAACACGAAACTTAATGGAATTAAGCCTACCATATTAATTACGGTGACTACTCTGTCGACTTGGTGGTCCAATTCGAGAGATATAAACCCATAAAACTACAAAAAAGCAATATTATTGGATGGTGAAGTCAATCTTTTTGGTATTTTAAAGACAAAAAAAAAGGAAATAACATTTCGGCGCTACCGGCCAAATCTGAATTAGCTTATTTCTCATCCCCACGATGCCGCCACGGATGCAATAATTCGTTATCTATATGCACCATTACTTTTCACGTACACGTTTATAATAAAAAGTTTAGGTTGTGCATTAATATAAGGGTTAAATGCATGTCATGCCCATATGGTATGCGGTAATAGTAAATATGTCCCTGAAGTAAACAAAGTCTTTTTCATACCCCTGAGGTAAACATTCAGGAGCAAATATGTCATTCCGTTATGTTTACCTCAGGGGTATGAAAGAACATATTTGCTCCTGAATGTTTACCTCAGGGGTATGAAAAAGAATTTGTTTACCTCAGGGGCATATTTATTATTACCGCATACCACAAGGACATGACATGCATTTAACCCTTAATATAATGACCCTTGCTATATCTTCAATCATGAAACAAAAAAAGCATATACTTGAGTGAATTGCCCCTTCATTAAATTGTTTTTTTTTTCCTATTTGGTGTGTTTGGAGTTGAGCCAAGTCGCCGACGTAGATTTTGGGTATAATTTGTGCAATTTATTTATTTGAAAGGTATTTTTTAAGAGAATACCAAATAAATTTGATTTTGAAAATTCCGATAAAATATATAAATATTAAAACATATTAAAAAATGAACGGTTTTGATGTGAGATTTAATTAAAACTAATATTGATAAATTGTTTTAAATTATTTTAGTTTTATAATTTAAAAATAACTCACATGAAAGTATGTTAGAAGCAGATGCCGTGGGGAGACTGATTGCTGATTTAAGCCATTTGAAACTAAATAAACGTTTGATCAGCAAATTAAAAATATATTTTTTAAAAACAAATCAATTTATCGTCTTCTATGATTATTTTAGCGCGATATATATATATATATATTGTTGATCGCCCCACCGTCTAGAACTCTATTTTTTTAAAAAAACTATAAATAAAAACAAGGTAGGAACACAAGCCAAACAGTGGCTTTTACAATTGGACCGGTCTGGCCAGAGCTGGCGTTCAAAGGGTTCCCACATGACCTGGCGTTCTCTCTGCCTAATGAGGGGCCTAATTTCGATGTCGCTTTCGAATTGTCAGACAGATGTGCGACGCTGTCCTCTCCTAGACCAGGACCGGTTTCAGCAGACATCGTCGTCCACGATTTCTACGTGTCCCTTAAAGAAGCTGACCATTTGTGCTGCCACGTCAGCTTATTCGTGGACTCCTCAGCATAAAATATAAATGCTGCCTTTTGTTTTGGCACCTCAGCATAAATACTTTTTTTTTTCTCTCTGTGAGACCTCAGCATAAAATAAATGCTCTTTTTTTTTTGTCATAAGCAAGTAAATAAGGTACTTGAAATAGTTATCATTATCTCTATACTTTGTAGGAAAACAACGATTTGATGCTTATAGAGAGAGTTATTAACATTTTAATAATAGTAAGTCCATACGTATTTATACAAAATGATTTATTTATTTAAAAAGTCTAAAGTAACCCATATTATGTTAGAAACGTGGACCAACAGACCACGTAAAGAGTAACGAGTTTACATCACCTAAAAATTCTTAAAACACACAAAATTCTCAAAACACAATTCAACCGAATGTACTCTAAATTTACCCATAAAAAATAGTAAAAGAATTACGTAAAGGAAAGACAACGTCAGCCAGCGTTTCGTGGTTGAGGAAAGCTCGTTGGTGTTTCACGCGCTCATTAATTCCCACGGGCTACAACCACGTGAATACCCACACACGGCGCATGATTCGTCCTGCACATAGTTTAGGTTTAATTTTCTTTATTTTTTTCCGAAAAAATTATAGACTAAATGCTGGCAACTGATTTATGAACAGTAAGTGAAATCACATGACATATAGACATAATCATTCGATATTTGGATTAACATTAACACCGAACGTGTTTTCCAGATTAAAGACTAGGAGTAATGCGAAAGAGGAAATAGTGAAATCACATGGCTTTCGTTTCGTGTCTCTCCTCAGAGGTCATAGACTCCTTGCTCACGTAGGCTGCGTTTGGATGTAAAATTTTCCCCAAAATTTTATCTCTCTCCTAATAAAATATTCCAATATAATCTCTCTCTCTTCCATAAAAAAATATAAAAAATTACAAAAACTATAAACTATTACCTTTCTCTTCACTTTTTCACTAAACCCAATACCAACACTAAACTCAATACCAAAAATTTTACCACACAAACCCACCCGTAGTTACGTTTAATAATAAGTTTCAGATCAGTGAGATCACTACGTCATTCTTTTCGATAAGTCTAATAAATAGAGGTGCAGATGCTTTTGTCTTCGAAAAGATTCCCTATATATCCGATCGACTTGTCATCCTTGAAGATTCTCGCACAGCCATTGTCGATCTTCTTGTACATGTTTCTAATATTTGAAATTTGTGAATGGCATCATACGAACGAAAGAACTTTCGACGTAAAGCTTGCGTAACCACCAGCTTCTAAAGCACCCAAACCAACAAATCCTACTCGGAGTATTTTGTCTTTTGTCTTGTAATTAAATTTGTAGGACCCTTTAATTTGCATTAGAACTCCCGTGGACAGCTCGATCAACCTGGAAAGTCTCTTAACTGAAAACTCACTGACATGGAAAGTCAATCGAGAAACGGCAATTTGATATTGGGTTGCTAAAGATGAAGAATATTCTCTACCACCATGGTTTCCATTGTCCACGGGGATCCCTTGCGCTCGCCTCCAAACCTCACAGAAGATCCATTGGAGGGTGATGGCAAGCAGAGGAGGCTTCTCGTGAGACCAGAGGTGCCAGTTCAATGGATTTCGTAACAGCGGGGGAGATAATTCTAAGCTTAAATAGGGCAATTTAGCAAGCTGGTTATTATTTTTGTGAAGGAATTAACAGCTTTGCATTGATTGGAAACAAAGGATTTAATTAACATGTGTGGTTGGAAAAACGAAAACAGAGAAAATCATATCGAATTTGAGAACCGAGAGCGAAGAGACGTAAGCAACGAAACTGAAACTGAAAGAACAGGGGTGGACACTGACGGGTTAACTCAATCAAGTGAAAGCCGACCAGCGAGTTACATAGCCGCCCTAATCTATAAGAAAGAGCACTGCCCGTCTCTTCGTTCTAAAATTCTATCCGATACTTCTCGGAGATCTTTCAATAAGAAAAACCTTCTTCAGGTCAAAAGGAAAGAGCAGCTTGAGATGACGGAACACTGAGGAGAATACTGTCCTCGATTGCCTCATTTGCGTCACTCGCCGGCAGCTGATTGATTAAGGGTGTTTTTTTTTTGGAAAATATGAGTAAAAGAACGGTGCTGTTTTTTCCGCTCCCAATTTTGATGCTTCCAAAAGCCCGTTGCAGTTACGTTATGAATGCTTTAATGGGAAAAAGTAACTTTTAAATTCACAAACTTTTAAAATTTATGAAATATGTGCGTTTTCTAAAAAAAAATGGTAAGGTTTTAATGATTTTGATATTATAATTGGGAATATTTATATAGATTAAAGTTTTATAAGTTTTTGTATAAAGGTTGATGAATTTTTTTAAATATATTTAATTTTTATTGGAGTTTCTAAAAAGGTGTAGAGAGGTAATTTAATGTAAATGTTTGATAAAAAATATAGGAATTTGTGTGAAAAGTTTTGAAAGATTGTGTAAAAGATATTGGTGTTTGTGTATAAATTTTTAAGGTTTTGGATGTTAGTTTGTAGATTTTTATTGAATACATTTACATTCTATAATATTTTTATTGACGAACATGCCCTTAAAAAAGCTTTAACTATTAAAATCGTGATAAATTTATTATAAATGAATTATGTGTCATATTCTTAATTGTGATATTTTATTTTATAGTGTACGGTGGATGAGAAATTTTCCCTTATTACAAAAGCTCATAACCCGAGGACAAAAATAGTGGAGCAAAAGTTAGCTCATTCGATGTAATATGTGCACCACTGTGATTTGAAGTCTGTAAAAGGAACTTACTTCCATACTTTATCGGGTAAAGAAGCTGATGTAAGAAATTATGATTATTATCCTGTTTTAGTGACTGACGGACGAAAAGGTGGAAAAGAAAGAGAAAATGCAGTCTGTTCGAACCGTCCTAAAGGGGATCAATTCTGACAATGCCGACCTTTGATAGATGGTGGATGGGATAGAAACAGTCTGAAGGGCGATACGACCCAGGAGAACAATAAGGCCAAAGCCTCCGGCCCAAACAATTAAAATGAGTATAAGTAAAGAAAGAGGAAGAAATAAAAAAGATACTCACAATTGTCTCTCTCAAACTCTCTCACTGATAACAAAGACCAGAAAATAAAATATATTAGATAAAGATGACTGACAATGACATAAGATAAATCCCTTGACAAGGAGGACTCTGAGTTACAATGTGTTTTGTTTTGCTTGCAGGAGGAAGAAGGGAGAATTTGGACTTTTCAACCCATCCAAGTGCTGGACTTTAAGTGTAGCTTCCTCGAGCTTTTGGCTCAGTGGACTTTTTGATATGCCGGTTAAAAATGGCTATATCAGTGTAAATTAATTAATTTTAAATTTTTTAACACTTAGGGCATGTTCGTTTGTAAAAGTATTCTAGAATACAATAGGATTCATCAAAATTTACAAAACGAACATTTATAATCTAAAAAAATTCCTACACAAATATCAATACCTTTTACACAATATCTAACAACTTTTCACATAAACTCCAATATTTTTTTAAAAAAATTATAATAAATATTTACTCTCTATACTTTTTTAACTAACTCCAATATTTTTTATTAAATAATTACATCAAATCATCTATCTCTAAACCTTTTTACAAACTCCAAAAAAAAAAATAAATATCTTTAAAACTTTACACCAACTTTTTACACAAAAACCTATAAAACTCAAATTTATATAAATATTCAAAATGTTATCAAAATATTAAAAATTAACTTACCCTTAATGTCTTAAATGATAATTTGAGACCTATATTTAAGATTATTTCAATAGTTTGTAAAACAAATTTCATCATTTTTTTTGTCAGTGAGGGAACTATTCACGTGTATCGAGTCCGGACAGATTGGACCGGGTATCCTATGAGTTGGGTTTAACGCTGCAGTAAATCCCGGGCCGTGCAGTCCTGCAAGATACACATGTCAGATAAGTTCAGTTTTGTTGTGGAATGACGACAACAAATTATTTGTACTTAATAGATTCGAACCGAAAGTTTAGGAGAAGCACACCCCTAATCCCTAGTTATTGACCACCCAAGCCCTTAAGATTATTTTTTCGTTCTTTCAATATCTCCCAAGTGCTTTCAAAAGGATTATTATGGGTAATATTGTGATTGAGCAAGCGGTAAACAATTTGCGTTAATAATATCCTGTACGTTTTACTCTACATAGTTATCGTTGCCAATGTGGGGGGCAGAAAACCCCGCAATCTATATTGTATCTGACAGATGCGATTGGGTGGGCGACAACAGGTGGGCTGGATCAGGATCGGGCCCTACTCTGGATGTTGTACTTGAACAGACGAGAATGATTGGACGGTTAGATCGATCATCAATGTATTTTGGTCACCAATCCAGCCATTCATCCATCTACCAGGAAACTTGCAGAAAAGAGGAAGCAGAGAGTCCGATAGAGCACTGGGTGAGGAGGAGGGCCTCTTATTATCTTCTTATGTCAGAACACAAATCCGTCCTCTGCCCCATCCTCTAACCCTAAGCGTGGCAGAAAGAGAGAGGAGGAAACTGGAAAGAGCTTTATAATTATGCCACATCCATCCAGTATATATTTTTTTTTGGATAAATGGGCTGGAGACTCGGCCTTTATCTACTACGGCCCAATCTCACCGGTCCAGAATTGGCTGCTGAAGGAAAGGTAGGTACTAGGTAGTCCGTATTTTCGTCCTTCGTTTGGCTTACCCTGGAAAAGAAGAAGGTATTTTTCAGAGGCATTGCGTCAGATCCAGCGAGGTTCACGCGCCCGCGCCATGTGGTGGAAAGAGAAGAAAGAGATTTCTATGAAAGAACAAAGAAACTAAAAACGTGAACAATGAAGAAGCTGAGAAGCAGACAACAATTTTTTGCACACCGGCCACGCACTGAAGCCAAAATATCCCACCGCCCAACACGACTATTTTCCTCTACTCCAGAAAGGCTCACGTCTAATCTCTGCTGTCTCAACAAACAAGGGTCAGAAAAATATAACCAAAAATTCCAGACTGGTAAAAGGGGAAGGCAAACTGAATGGTAACTCAGACGGGGAGAGCAGAGAAGCTTGAGATGACGGAACAGAAACCAGACTGCTTCCTTTGCGTCATTGTCGCTGCCCAGGCAGATCATGAATGTTTGTCTGGAAGAGTACTGGCGTTAAGAGCCTAAGGGTGGAATTATTCCCACAACTCAATTCTGATGCTTCCACCATATTAGTTTATGTTTAAATTCCTTGAACATACCCCGATCCCAGGATGCTTAGAAAGAAATAAGAAAAAAAACCCACTCCCATAAGAGTATCAGCAGGATCAAAGCCCAAAAAGCAAAAATATGATATTCTGACGTGACCAGAAAACTCTGACAATATCTGTGGAGTTAGGGTTCGGTGGGGGTAACGACATGCGAATTCAGATGGATCTGGATCGTTTTATAGCATTATTTGAATCGTCCAGATTGATTGGACCGTTAGCTCCATGTATTTTTTTCTGCAGTGGGGATGAGTGGCTTTGTTTGGTCACCCACCCATCCATCCATCTATCAATAAAAATGCAGCGAACTCGAAGACAGCGAGGCAGAGATATTGAGAAAGCGAGAGAGAGAGAGAGAAGGGCTTGGCGAGAATATCTTGTGATGTCAGAACACAGAGATCTCCCCGTCCGCATCAAACCTATGACCTCTTAATGAGAGGGCCAGAGAGGAGAAGGGGCAGGCAGAGTTCAGAGTTCTTGCTATCCATATGATGTATATATATATATATATTTCTATTGCAGGATGCGTAGGGAGCACGTGGGTCAAAAGAATCTATACGGCTATTCCTGGACCCTGGTGTTGCTGGAATATCGAGGGTGCGATAGAATTGAAGCAACGGATCTTTTACCTAACTTCTTCTTCTTTTATTTTTTGTTTAAAGGATATAGAGAAATAGCATATTGTGCTTCCATTTGAAGCCTGATTACGTATTTTACATTACTCCTCGAGTAAGTAATCAAGAGAAATGTGTGTCGAAGTAGTTCAAGTAATGTGTACCAAAGTGAAAGTCCACGACACCTTATAAGCACCACGTCAACTCCTCTATATTAGTTAGGTTAACTAATAAGTAATCCTATTCACAAGATTGCAATTCTACATATAGGAGAGCTTTAACCAATAGTCAATCTCATTAAGGGGAAATATTTTATAAATTTAATCTACCATTTGGAGTTCTAGAACATTTGCCTGGTATTCACCCATAATTTTTTTTTTTCAATTTTCTGTTCAAAGGAAAGAAAAAGAAAATGTTGTAAGTTCTACACTACAGGTAATTAATACGAACATTATTGAATGATGTAAAACCGCATGCCGTTTCTACCTCTCTAGGAATTGGATAGTCAACTCGGACAGCAAGTTAAAATAGATCATAATATGATCTATATGGTTGTATAAATATTCTTACTCCTTATGATTTGCTGAAATAATATGAAAACATCTCTTTCAAACACCAGCTCCAAATTACTCAATAAAAAAAAAGAAGAAGAAGAAGCTTTAAACAGCTCATCAAATACTATGCTTTTAGGGATTAAGATCCAGTACATCTTATATTGATCGACCTGCCGTAACCATCCTGTTGCAATTATCATATGCATGGTGTATAATGCACATATTATCCACTCTAGGATAATATCCAAATTACTCTAAAAAAAAAGAATAAGAAGAAGCTTTAAACAGCTCATCAAATACTATGCTTTTAGGGATTAAGATCCAGTACATCTTATATTGATCGACCTGCCGTAACCATCCTGTTACGGCAAACTCAAGGGGGCACGCTGCAAGGTCTCAGTTCATCCCTGGCGATAGTTATGCTTTCTTTGGAGTCTGGATTCAAGAAGAATTGTCCAACACTGCTTGGTAGGTTATCCAGCCACTATTGCTTATAAAAAAAAAAAGGTTATCCAGCCACTATTTCGAATTTTCAACTGCCGATTAGAATTAAAGAAAATAAAAACTCCGCAGAAGTCAATCATCTTCACTTTGCTATATAGTCTCCAGGGAATCTTTGGCTTTTCCTTCATGCTGAATTACAAGACGGAAATAAATGTTAGAGCAGTTTATCTAACCTAGCCAAGAAATATAAATTACATCTTCATGGTAAACCAACCTCCCTTCTATTATTTTGAACATTCAACAGTGAGGTATCAACTTTCAAGCGCTGAGACAGGACATTTTTTCACTTCTGTACATGGCAATTTCTGCTGAATTATATAGCTATATAAGCACGTAAGGTTGGAATAATGATCCCAACAAGTTATGAAAAACTTCGAGGGTATCTGCATGGCACACTGAGGTGAAAATATATCATTTCCATTTCATTCCTCTTCACAACTTTAGGATCTCAGGCAGTCACTGTTACCTCAAGTTATTATAAGGCATTACTGGTAGGTATACACAAAAATGTGCAGGCTGGCATCAAATTTAATCAACTCATAATTGGTTACCTTCAGTTCAGGGGTGAGCTCATTCAATGTGGTGGCAATGGGTTTCAAGTTATAACCAACAAGGAAATTTTGGGAGTCTTGCTTTGCTTCCAGAGAACACACGAGGGGATAACAAAGACCAATATCCCTTTCCCTTCCCTCGAGAGTCTCACTTCACGTCATACATACTTTCATCCCATTTCTAAAAGAGTTGCCACGAGTTTTTCCATTTCTGTCTCGATCGATACCCATGTACCTGAAAGAACATCGATATCAGAATTAACCAATAATGCTCCTGGCAACAGCTCTATTAGGTAGGAGCACCTAAACAACACAAAGAACTTGAAATATTACATCACTCACCAACAGTGGCGGAACCAGGAATCCAATCTAAGGGGGTCAAACTCCTACGGAAAAATAACAAAAAAATTTACTAATGTAAAAAAATATCTTAAAGAGTTAAAATATCAAAAATTAAGAATTAGAAACACTAAAAATATTAAAATACACATACCGTAATATTTGCTGATACTGAGAGGTAACAATTGGAAAACCATATTAACTGAGATATCCATCAGTAATTAACCAAACATACATGTCAAAGCAATGAATATAAATGCCAACAATTAATTACAAAACCATATTAACTATTGCAATTTTTTTCCCTTTTTCATCCCCCCAAGCCCTTTCTTTTGATGTTCATTGATATGCAGGGCAATGATTTTACTGCTTCCAAATTTTTCAGCTATTCTAACATATGAATTGATGATCACAAAATTCTGTGCAGCTCTAGTTTCAAAGGTAACAAATCATACTTTAACCCTACTATATAAATACTACCAAATAAAATACAAAGACCTGAACTTTTCTTTTTACTCCAAATAAAATTCTACCAAATAAAATACAAATAAAATTCCATGCAATGCCCCTCCATTAGACAAGTAAATTTCACTTCACCAACTTAGCCCCACGATCTAGATCACACCCAGTGACCCAGGAATAAGACACATGATCTCCCACAAAAGTTTGTCTCTCCCTATCCATCTCACATTCTCACCCATTGACTAGGAACCTAACCTAAACTTCTATCTCCATCACAATATAGCATAACTCTCCCATTCTTGCATCGAGTCAGCTGTAATTTACATTACATACTCCTGAAAACATAATTTTTCTACGTCCTTGTGTGATATTTCACCCCACAAAAAAAAATTAATGTTTTTTTCTGGCCGACGGGGCGACCCCCATCGTCACAACGTGGTTCCGCCTCTGTCCACCAACATCCTAAAATCCACCAATTCTATGATGCTGCCATCTCTTGCTTGAAAAAATACGTCCATGAAGAAAACTGAGTTGGAGTCTGCTTATTCGACTCAATGGTCAATGCTACAGAAAGAATACAAGGAACAGCCACAAAATGCAACACTAGTTACGTCACAGCAGTGATAAAAAAAATTTCTGTCCTCATTGCTGTTACCAATCCAGAAACCATATGTAGATGTGGTGTATACTCCAACTTAGACAACTACTCTCTAGAAGGAAGAAGACATGTAGAATTCATAAAACTGAGCCTTTAGCCATGGTATATTCAAGCTGCTTTCTTTCAAGGAAGCTTTTAGAGGGCTGAAATAGCTTTTGTGAGAAAACAAGGGATAAAAGTTCTAGATATTACTAGTGGATCCCATCACATCCTTGGCAATTTGAAGCACTTATCAGATAAGTGTTTGAGGCTGTTTTGAAGTGATCAGATATTTAGTAGGATATTGACAAAGTGTCTTTCCTCTCAAAGTCACCAATAAATCTAAATAACGCAGAAACAAACAAAGAATCTGGTGAAACTTACAAGTGATATCCAGCACGCAAAAGTCCTTCCTGTTATAAACTTCTGTTGTATCTTCCAACAGGGACAGAACATAAATGACAGATAAACCAGGGCCAACCATACCAAACATATTAAGGTGGAACTTTTCTTTCTTTTAACTATGAGCAAAAGATAAACCAGGTTTGTTCTACTTGAATGATAACTGAGGTTTCAGCCAGGTTGTTCCTGTAACAAGGGAAATTAATTGCTCAAAGTGACAGGTTCCTCGGATACGGGCATTTGATGCAATGTAATCAAGTCGAAGGGCATTCAGTGCAGTTTCCACTAACTTGGTTTCATTTGCTATCCCTTCAGTACCCTTTACATGAACATGTTTGCTCCTGCACGCCCACACAACATTTCTTAACAGGAACATTCAGCTTCCTCTGCTCTAAGGAGACCACATTGATGTTAGAAGCTACACGTTCCGATATCCATAATGTTCAGCCGTATTTGCAATCATGGCAACCAAATGCAGGAAATCATTGTACATTCTCACATAAGAGATCTACATCTTCCCATCATCTGTACGAACAACTTCTATGCAGTTGTTTGGCAAACTTGGGGCCACATCAATCCAAATATGATAGGAATGGTAGTGATCCATAAGGAGAGACCCAAAAAAAGGACCGGTGAAATATTCTAAACCGACATCAGAAGCATGGTGCAATCTACGAGTGACAAAAAGATTCTAGTTTTGAGAAACCAAGACCATTAAACAAAGTAGATTCCGTGCTTCTGACTAACGAAACACGCCGAAAAAGAACTATTACATTAACTGTGATTCCGACACAAATGAAAAACATAATCTTCTCACTTGTGGAATCAGTGCTTCCGCCAATACTGGAAGAAAAGATATGATAGTCTAGAGAAGATTCGATTCAGTTGAATTGAAAGAAAAAACAAACAAACAAAAATTTCAATCAATCCACAGGCCTCAGACACACCCGTTATGAACATCTACTTGTAATAAGAACCACTGCGAAAATCAAACACAAAGTTTCATGTATCATTAAAGAGAAATTACCACACAGATTGCACCAAATTGCTGATTATCCAAACAAAACATACGTGCAGCTCCATTTCGACAGAGCAACAATGGTACCCCAAGACGCCTAATTACATGAACGAAAACGTGGAAAATTTACAAAGCAAATAACAAACCCTAGACAGAGGATGGGAAGCTGATGGATAGTGAATTTATACGGAATCGGGCCGGAAGTTATTGGGAGACGGAAGCGACGGCGTTCGTCTCGGGCGACGCCTCTGGTTGCGGTTCGGGTCCGTGGAGGGAGATGGGCTCGGAGTGAACCAGAGGGCGGTCGTCGTTTTCGTTTTCGTCTTCGTCGTCGAGGTCGGTGGTGCTGAGGTTAATACAGGAGCAGCGCTCCAGGGAGGTGAAGAAGGCGGAGGCGACGTTGGAGCCCACCCAGTTGGCCACCATATCCAGCTTCTCGCATGAGATCAAGCTCCAGTTGTTCCCCATCGTTGGATCAACCTTTTCTGATGAATCCATGCCACAGAGCGAGGGCGAGAGCGAAAGCGAGAGAGGGATTGAAAGGGAACCTGATAATAGCGGTTTTCAAACCGATGCTGGCTCGGCACTTCTTTATCCGGCACACAGAAGGAGAGCCAGAGCTACACGCCTCTGTATCACGCAGGCTGAAATTTTAGTCCCGGCACGCCTAGTGAGAATTTGCTCTCGGGGAGTAATGGTAATGTTTTTTAGCAAAGCTCTTGGGCGAGGGAGTTATCCAAATCGTCACAAGATACAGGAAATTATTACCCGAGTATTTTTTATTTTACGGAAAAAACATGAATTTTTTTGAGGCCTAACAGCAAGCTCTCAAAGACAAATAAAATTTTTAAGCTGGGTTTGATTGTTAAAATTTTAGGATATTAAATTTGATCAAAAAATAAAAAAAAATTATAATAAAAAAAAATGATGTAACGAGAGAAAATATTATATTATAACTTTTTATTATATTAAAATTTTAGGAAGATTAAAATTTTGAATTTCAAATGCACCTTAATACTGTTTTGTATAAAATATTAATATAAAATATCCTCATAAGTTTTTATTTTTAAAAAATAATAAAATTTAGAACTACGAAAAGGTTATTTCTCAAGGTTAAAAAGTAGTAACATTTTTTTTTAAAAATAAATCATTTTCAATCTATATTCTTTAAATAGTAGTTTAATTTAATAAATTTTAAGAAATAAAATATAAATAAAAATCAAACAACAAAAAAGATTGCTTAGATCATTTTTAAATCATGAACCAAGCATAAATAATTTTAAAAAAATTTACATCTAAAGATACTCTTTTATATCTTGTCATGTTATTGTGGTACAATACGTAATAACTGTGGCGGAACCAGGAATGCAATCGAAAGGAGGCAAACTCCTAAGGGAAAATGACAATTTTTTTTTAAAAAAAAAATTAATGCAAAAAATGTCTTAAAAATTAAAATATAAAAAATTAAGGATTAAAAACACTAAAAATATCCAATGTTAAAAAAGAATCCAAAGGATCCAAGTGCATAGAGCTACTTCTCACCCTTGGTTTAGGTGATGTTTGATTGTAAAAATGTTGGGGAGTTGAAGGTGTGAAAAAACGAAGAGAGAGATGATTTAAATGATTTTTTTATATTTATTTGAAGTGAAAAATGATGATTTGATGAGGAGAGAGAGAATTTTTGGGAGTTATTTTATTGGGGTGGAAATGTTAGGGTGGAAATGTTGGAATCTCTATCAACAACAAAATAACCTTGAATTGCAAGGAGAAAATACATATTTGGCTTAGAAAACAAAAAACAAAAAGCAAACAGTAAACAAAAATGTGACTCAAACAGAAGAAATATGGCGCAAGGTCTCAAAATGCAGAAGATAGGAGACACAGAAAAAGCTACATGCATAAAACTCCAATGAATGAGAAAATGCCAACTTGGTAAATGATAATGGAAAAATAATTGGAACAAAAAACTCAATTTTAACATGTCCACGCCAATTGAGCTATCAAATAAGATTGAGTTACGAATCTCAATA
Source organism: Myrica gale (assembly GCA_963930655.1). Classification (NCBI taxonomy): domain Eukaryota; kingdom Viridiplantae; phylum Streptophyta; class Magnoliopsida; order Fagales; family Myricaceae; genus Myrica; species Myrica gale. Next base: position 23,386,006 of record OZ005606.1, read on the forward strand.
GCTCAATGAAAGTTTTCCCACCATTTCTTAGAAACAATAATAATATGAATGTTTCATAGATAAAGAAACAAAAATAGATCAGGCCCTTGAAATTGAACAAATTGAAGTGGAAAGATGTAGGATGCATTGCATCTCCAACCATTTTCTCTCATCATTATATTCCCAAATTCTTCTAAGGAAATCTGCCAAAATGAACAGAAATATCCGAGAAAAAAATCAGGTAATGAACAGAGAACATACGAGGATAGCGTGGAGCAGAGTCTATAACATGGGGCAAGTTGAAATTGATTATACTGAGATGAGAAAAAATTCAATTAAAAATCCATAAATCCTAATCATAAATCTCAATCCTAATCACAAATTACAGATTCACAATCAACAATTGCTTAATGATCAAAATTCAAATCACAGATTCATCACAATCAATTTAAAAATGACAATTAAAATCTTCATCATAGATTTGTTATTCATGGAGGCTGAACTGAGAGAGAGACTGTGGAGAGAGAGATACATCATAACTGGAGGCTGAACGAGCACAGAGCACCAGAGGACGCGGCAGTCGACGGTGGGGCTGTCAAGCGCTGCTTTGCGGTGGCTGGTGTGCAGTCAGACGTGGAGGAGAGGGAGGAGATGGGAGAAAGAGGCGGAGAGGTCAAAGGTGGGGATCGTGCGTGTGAGAGGAGTGGGATGGGGGGAGATTAAAAAAAAGAGGTGAAACGACGCTGTTAATATTTTTTAGAAGAAAAAACAGGCTGGGCTGGGCTAGGCTGCTTGGGCCAGGGGCGAGCTGAGACATCTGGGTAGGTAAGGGGGAGGGCTAAGTTTTCAGTGGGTCAAGGGAGGCGGGCTTGCTTAAAAAAAATTGTGGGGAGCCAACTGAGGCGGTGACCCCTATTCCCCATTGCCTCCGCTTGTTCTCGGTAACAATCATTGTTCTAAAGATACGAACTAAGATCCATTGCTATTTTCCCACCAAATTATTAACTCCAAACAAATTGAAAGAAATCATTTATCCAAAAGAATGGAACTGTGACATCGTATACCGACGGGTTATAGCAAGTAATTGACAAAACTGCTTCTATTTGCAATTGAACCTGGATATGTTCGGTTTGAGTAAAAATGTAGGATTTTAGAGAAGTTGTGAATATTTATGTTGAATAGTGTTTTATTGGTGTTTGTGTAAAGTGGAGTGAGAAACGATTTGATGTAATTGTTTAATAAAAAAGTATTGAAGTTATGTGAAAAAATATAGAAAGGAAAAATTTATGTTGAATAAAAAAGTAAAAAGTTGTTGGAGATTGTGTAATATGTATTGATATTTGTGTTTGAATTCTGAATATCTTCGGTGATAGTTTTGTGAATGTATTTGAATTCTGATTTTTTTTTTTGAAAACGAACATGACCCTGATCTACCTGGTCTCATTATGGGTGCCTCTTAACACGAAACAGAGCGGGTGAGCCTCGGTTCACTATCCTATTGTCCTCCTCAAGTGAGATCAAAAGGAGATTGGTAGGATTCTCAATCATCATTTTATCCACCAGGTACCCCGATATGCTCCATGTCTGGTTCTTCCTAGCTTACTTTCCAATGTAGCGCCCCGTTTTACCATCATAATACTCAGCCCAGCCATCCTTGGCAAGGCGTTGCTCAACCAGCTCGATTGCCCGCTTCGCAGTCTGAGGCCTCCCAGTCTTAATGCACGCTGATGTAAGTAGCCACTGCAGAACTACGAAACATTGCACACCAACATCAATGTATAAACATCACCTAATAAATGAGCATGCACTATGCAAGATGACTAGATGAGTGTCTACACAACCCGGTGGGCAGTGAGACATTTGATGGGCACGCATAAAAATTGTCTAGAAACAATCGAGACGTTAGAAAGCACGACAAACTATTTAAGACTAGCACAGTTTAGGATTTTAGGATGGGGCGACCATATCCATTGATATAGGGTCCATACGTTGAGATTAACTTTCAACAAAGATGTACCTGCAAGATATTATATTATATATGCTTGGACGGTGGACCTTATATCAGCTCATAGTAAGCTTCCAGAGAGTCGGCAAGTCTGACTGTTTTTTCATTGACAGAAGTTTTAAATAGCTCCAATGTTATTCACATTCTATTTTCATGAAGTTCACCTGGCCAAGAGCCACCGTTATGGTAACTCCACCGCGTGTTCTTTGGATCAATACCAGTGACAGTCCTCCACTCATGTCCTTCCAGTGCTGGGTAAACAATCTTCAATGACATCTCCCCTACCAAATCCTTTCAACGCTCCTCAACAAGATCCATTATTGACGTAGCCTGTGCACGTGTGGCTAGATAGCTTAATATGGCAATGCAGTTCCCAACTAAAAATCACCGGAAGTCCATGCCAGCTGGGCTAACATTGCCAATCAAATACCCTCCCCGCAAGGGCATAAAATCAAACACCCAATCTGGGATAGAATCCTGAATGACGTTAAATTTATTGACGTCAGTGTGCTAGTACTCCTCAGTTTTATAGCAGTATATGTTATTTAACTGTGTAGTCGAGTCAGTAGTAGTGCTGCATGTGAAATCTGAGAGCTGTGATTCGCTTGTCAATTCGCTCAATCAATTCCTTACCGTCACGCTCTGGTTTCAGCATCTGCCTTGCGCACCTTAATGCAAAATGAAAGAGGGCCTGGATCTCAATAGGATACCCATATATTCCCTGCTTCAAAAAACAAGCAAAAGTGTTACCATACAGCATACAGTCTAGAGCCAAGCACAAAAACATTTAGTTAGTCACAGAAACAAAATAAACAGTTGTCCATAAATCTTATTATTCCCTTTTGACCAGGCCTTGACTGGAGATGCAGACTCTATTGGCACCAAAAGGAAGAATAAACACTATCCTCCTCCTATAGGCACCGAGGAACAATTTCAAATCTAGCCCTTTGAATGTGATCCACGTTTTTAATTTACTGTTACCTAATGCCACTTTTACCGTGTACTCTAAAATACATACCTATGAACAGGGTATCTAGATATTACCCTCAACTTTCTGAACATCATGGAAAACTTCAGAACGTAATTGGTCTCTTTGGTGAATCAAGTGCTCGAAACTTAAAACAACCTGAATTATATGTTCTCCAAAGAGTTTTCCGAAGTTCAATCACCAGTCCGCATCTTCAAGAAATCGATGGATTTTTTTATCTATCAACCAAAATTCGCTAAAGCAAAAACAAAGAAAGTGCCCTAATGTCACAAGAAATGAGCAAGAAAAACGATGACACCTGATAAAAAGGCAATCAAGTAAACATTTCAGTGGCGCCAAAATCTCGAGTTTAAGAACATTACACCTTATTAGTATATCTAACAACAGGGAAGCTATTGCAATGTAGTTCGGTTATTGTTCTAAGTACTATTGTGCTGAGCATGCCGAGTGACTACTGAGATCCGATGACTATGATTAAACACATCATTTAAAATATTCAAAACATTTTAATTGATGTTGCGCGATCTGAGCCCTTGAATTTTGAAGATTTAAATCTCAGTCGTTTATGCTCAGTACAATAATGCTTAGCACAATATCCATACTCCTGCAATGCTACATGTTACTTAAATTCCAGATTATGCTTCAAATTCCTTGAGAAAACCCAAGAAATTAAGAGCATGTATTTGCACATGATTGTAGTTCAATGCCTTATTGCTTGGATCAAGAGCTGCAAGCGTTCCCACAAGCTTTTTTTTGAAGTACACGCAAGAATCCTTGAGCCTCTCCCAGGCCTCTTTCATCATCGCACCACTCTCTGCGTTCACTTGATGGCCATTGCCACCAGCACTGTTTAATGTGGCTGACGAGTCGTCTCTCAGGTCATAGTTTTCAAGACTCGTGCCAACACTCGGACATAACCTCAGCGTCGTGATTTTCATCAAGTTCGGATTCTCGGAATCATATTGTTTCTCATTCCCGTGCATTCTTACAGTCTTCTTCAACTTTGTTTTCGAAGCCTTTCCCTAGTCCGAAAAATCTTGACATATCAAAGTCGAACTAGAGCTTTCTTTCTCCAGAGAACCTGTTCGCTTCTCTTTGACTGCCCAACTTCCTTTCTCCCAATCGGAAGTCTCAGATTTCTCATCAGGTTTTGAAGTTTCTTTCTCCATCAGACATAAGGACGGCTCAATCACGATATAATCTGATGATTTCTCCGTCAAACATGAACCTTTCTTATCCAGATAATCTGATTCTTTCTCAGCGGATATTAGTTTGTTTTCAATCGCCGAAGATGGGGACTTTGTTGGCGGGTTCGGTTAGTATGCTGATAAGTAAAGGTGTTGATGGTACTGCTGATGGACTGCCACGATCAAATGGACAAGATCCAATGGTTGCTAACAGGCCACATTAATTAATGAACTTGACCCACTGACCCGTGACCCGCGTACTGACCTAGCAAAAAAAAACTGCTTTACATTCTTCTTCGTTGAAACTCCATCCCTTTAGAGAGCCCTTTCTTCTAGCCGTCTCTCTGTTGCCCCACAGCCGCCCGTTTGAAGCAATTCCTTCTGTAAGGCCATGATGATGTAGGTGTTGTTTGGTCAAAGTTTTACTCTGCTTCATTTTGTCTGGATAATTTAGCAATAGCGCATTTATATCCATCACACTCTGCTCCATTTCGTAGAGCACTTACCAAATAAACAGTTCTAGTTGCCACTGCCATTACATAGACTAAAAACCCAGATGGAACAAAGCACATGACCACTAGCGATGGCAAGCCCAGTGAACTACCCAGCAAAAAATTCATGAAAATGAACTTTGTAAAAGGTGAAACTACACAAACCAATTGACAACAGATTCAAACTACCGACCGACCGAAGTTCTGGTTGGGCCAAGTCGTCAGAATGCATGAGTTGTTGGTGGTGGCTTAGTTGCAGGAGATATGTTCCCACAAATATTAAATCCAAAATCTGCCCCAAAACGTTCATTTATGGTGTGAATGAAATGATACGAATTTACAGTGTTGTCTAGTCTTTTGTCATGTCAATCTTTTCCTCATTTCAACCATCTTCTGAAGCACCACGAAAATCTTAATGAAGGGCGTTGCTGAAATGGGAGCTTAGAAAATGTTGGACGCCATTTATTGCTCAACCCATTGAGATATAAAAGCAGACAACAAATCTGATGCTTTTTATTGATTGGAAGACAGATGAAACTGTACAACCCTCCCGCGAGTAGATTCACAAAATAAAATTTATTTAATATGTACGCTAAATTCAGCGAAGAAGAAGTGTGGGGCGACGGGGAGACAACTGTGAGAAAGGGCTCGCTGGGATGGAGTCTCAACGAAGAAGAAGTGAGGAGGCGCAGACGATTTTTTTCAGCTGGGTCAGTTCGCCAGTCAAATTACGCGGGTCACGGGTCTGTGGGTCAAGTTCATTAATTGATGTGGCCTCTTAGCAACCATTGGATCTTGTCCATTTGATTGTGGTCGTCTATCAGCACCATCAGCACCTTTACTTATCAGCATAGTAACCGAACCCCTTTGTTGGCTGACCTTCGGAGATAGAACTGGCTGGAAGATCGGGCGCGGTAGCTCCAGGTTAGCTTCTCCGACCAACGCCATTGTTTGCGACACTTCCTTTTCTGGCCTGTAATGCAACTTCCACGACAAATGTGAGGACTGACTTTCAGAGAGTGAATTGTTGGTAAAATCGAGCAACGACTCCGGGAGTTCATCGATTGATGTGGCCATGGAGGAATGCAACTTCTCCGATGTGGTATTCAAACTTTCCAGAACGTCTTTGTGTTCCGTTGGATTTCTGGTGTCTGAGGTACAGCTCGTCATTACCTGCTCCTCAGAACTGGCATTTGAACTTTCCGATAAATCTTGATGATACTTGGAAGTACCGGTGATCTTCCAACCAAGAAGCTCTTCGAGGGATGGAACCATTCTATAGAGCAAAAACAGCAGAGTACGTCTTGGATAGATAAAATTACAATAGAGTGAGTGAAATACGATGAATTCTAGCGAGAGACAAAGACGTAACATAGAAAGCAGAAAGTGATACCTTGAGATTTCGTTGGCGAGAGCGTCTTCGCACAGGTTAGAGAGAGAGGAATCTCGACAAGAGTATCCGTACATTTCACAGGGAGTGCAATTCACAGCGGGGAGAGAGAGAGATCATAAGGGTATTAATAGGCTCATAGATAGGTGGGCATGCTAGGATTTTGCAGTGAGTTGGAGAGAATGATAGTTTGTTGGAATTTCGATGTGGCGGTTAGGAGGGAGAATTCAAAAGTATGTGCATCAGTGCATCAAGCTAGTGTGGTGAATGGTTTATTTGATATTTTCATAGATGTCATTGAGGCATGGGGACTGGGAGGGAGCTGCTAAGATACGTGAATGGGGTGTTTTGGGGATTTGGGAATAGGCGATCGTTTGCTTCAATTTTTTTAGTTTTCATGGCGGGAGTAACAACTAGCTTGGTAAGAAGGGACTCCTGCAATGCCATCCAAACTATACTTGTTGAACTCCCATATCTTCCCCGATCCTCTACAAGAGGAAAGAAAATAAATGTAAACCAAATCTAGGGCTGTGTATTTTGATACTGAAACCGAATACCTTATTTCATGTTTTTCGAAACTGAAAATGCAGGAATTTTTTGGTTTTAGATTTTTTTTTCAAAAAAAAGTGACCTGGGTCGATCAAAATGACCAGGTCACTTACTCGATTGATGATGGATCAGAGCGTCATGTCCCCCTAGCCCCCTCCTTCCTCTCGAAACACTCACACCCTCACTCAGTTGGCTGCCTCCATCGACCTCTCTCTCACAGATACAACTCTCTCTCTCTCTTTCTATCTCGTCGCTGTTGCCATCTCTTCCCGACTCTCTTTGGTCGGAATCACTCTTTGAGCGCCTAATCTCTCTCTCTCTTTCTCTCTCTCTCCAAGGTATGCTTAGTTTTGTAAATGTTGTCTAAACTAAGCATAATGGATGGCTGATATGAAATCTCTTTGAAATGGTTTAGGGTTTGATTTGGGGATTTGAATCATTTGATTTTGATTGACAGATTCGGCCATCAGGGATTTAAGGTCGATCTATTTGGCCCTCTCGAAAATTCCAATTCATTTTTCGGAATGAAACCATAATAAAAAATAGTGATTTCGGTGGGTACTAGAACTAGAATCGAAATAGATCATTCTGATTCCATCCCCAACCAAATCAAACAACAAAAAGATTGCTCAGATCATTTTTAAATCATGAAACAAGCAAAATTAATTTTAAAAAAATATTTACATCTAAAGATATTCTTTTATTTTGTCATGTTACGTAGAAACAAACACATAGAACTCTTACCATAATATTATCTTATTTATACTTAAAGTTTAAAGTTTTAAATATTTTGTAATCTACTCTTGGATCTATTTCACTAAACGATGATATATTACTTGTATGGTATCTCATTCATGTAGTCAACAGAGTTCCATTTTACTTATTGTAAATATGTTTGAGTTGTACACAAACTCGACCTATGTTATACTCTGGTGAAGGATTATATATGCTAGGGCTGAAAACCGGAAATGCGGTCCGGTTTTCGGACCGCAATCCGGTCCGGTTTTATAAAATGCGGTCCGGTCTGGTCCAGACCGGATTTAATATTTTAAAAAAATATATTTTTTTTTAAAAAAATTGGAACGGGCAGCGTGCACACTGCACAGAGCAGTGCGCAGTGCACACTGCGCAGAGCTACTGCACTGCGCAGTGTGCCTACTGCGCAGTAGGCTCTGCGCAGCAGGGCAGCTAGGTGTAATCCATCACCCTTCAATAGACGTAAAGGGATGTAGCTGCAAAAAGAAAAGGAGGCTCCATAGATCTGCTAAAGGGAAATGGGATGAGAGAGAACCGAGGGCAACAATAATCTAACGGATGAGAATGTTTTGGCCAGTGATCGCGTTCTTGTTTCTGGGTTAAAGAGAAAAACATTAATGTTTCTGTCCGAAGTCTTCAGCAGATGTTTTGGTCAGGACTCGACAAGAATGAGTGGGATTCATTTCATTATACACCTTTTGATCATCGACGGCTTCAAAACGGGGCAGAAGATAGCTCTGCGCAGCAGTGCCTACTGCGCAGTGCACGCAATCTCCGAAGATCGAGAAACAAGAAGAAATTTATTGAAAGATTTATCTGCGCAGTGCAGTAACGTAAGTTTTAAAAAATAAAAAATATTAAATGCGGTCCGGTCCGGTCCGGACCGCATTTAATAAATATATGACCCGGACCGGATAAATCCGGTCTTTTAATCCGGTCCGGACCGGACCGCTTTTAAAAAATTATAACCGGACCGGACCGCAAATTCGGTCCGGTTTTCCGGTCCGGTCCGGTCTTGTTCAGCCCTAATATATGCAGTCGCCACAACAGACATGGTTATGAGTTTATGGTAAAAATTAGGGGTGAAATCTGACCCCTTTGGCCCTTGATTTTGTTTAGGTTCCCTGCTAACCACCGAAATGAGGAGGTAAGTTTCTTGAAATGGAGTGCCTACCACCCAACCGAGGACTCTCCAAGACCGGCCGAGCTTACTCTGGGTGACTTCTGTCAGTTTTGGTGGCGATGGAGAGAACAAAGGTGAGACAACAGAGGTGGGTGGATTGTGAGGTGAGAGAAGGAGAAAGTGAAACAAACGGCGTCATTTGGTGAACGTAGGTTTTTTTTTTTATCAAATACTTTTATATTTTGTTTATAATGGTGTTTCGGTTTCTGTGGGTCGAACCCTCGAACTAACCTTTTCGATTGGCAAAAAATTGGGCCGACAACCGAACTGACCCATATGTAAATCGAGAGATTCGTGTTGGATTCATAGATTTCTGTTGGGCCGATCGGTCTCGACCCAAACTGGAATATCCCTGCACAAATAAGAAATTTAATTTTATATCAAGTACAAGAGATAATTTTATATCTCATAACTTATTTTTCATAATATATAGAAATTAATATATTTTCCCATTTAAAAAAACCGTTTATTCCCTAATAAAAAAATTAAAAAAAGGAGAAAATATATTTTTCACCCACAAATTACCATAGGTTTTGCACTTTGCACCATAAACTACCAATTTTGATACATTGCACCCTCTAACTACCAATTTTTGACACTTTGCACCCTTTGTCAAATTTTTAAACTAAAATGATGATAATGTCCTTGACCCATTTTGCATATCATGAAGGTATTGTTGTTAATTCATTAATTTCTTAAGAGTATTATTGTCAAATGAAGGGTGCAAAGAGTTTAATATTAGTAGTTGGAAGGCGTAAAGTGTCAAAGGAGAAAATATATTTTTCACCCACAAATTACCATAGGTTTTGCACTTTGCACCATAAACTACCAATTTTGATACATTGCACCCTCTAACTACCAATTTTTGACACTTTGCACCCTTTGTCAAATTTTTAAACTAAAATGATGATAATGTCCTTGACCCATTTTGCATATCATGAAGGTATTGTTGTTAATTCATTAATTTCTCAAGAGTATTATTGTCAAATGAAGGGTGCAAAGAGTTTAATATTAGTAGTTGGAAGGCGTAAAGTGTCAAAGGAGAAAATATATTTTTCACCCACAAATTACCATAGGTTTTGCACTTTGCACCATAAACTACCAATTTTGATACATTGCACCCTCTAACTACCAATTTTTGACACTTTGCACCCTTTGTCAAATTTTTAAACTAAAATGATGATAATGTCCTTGACCCATTTTGCATATCATGAAGGTATTGTTGTTAATTCATTAATTTCTCAAGAGTATTATTGTCAAATGAAGGGTGCAAAGAGTTTAATATTAGTAGTTGGAAGGCGTAAAGTGTCAAAGTAGGTAGTTTAGGGTACAAAATGTCTAAAATTAGTAGTTTGAGGATGCAATATCTTAAATATGGTAGTTTGGGGTGCAATGTGTCAATACCCGGTAGTTTGTGGGTGAAAAATGTATTTTTTTAAAAAAAAAAGAAAAAGAAAAAAAGAAAACATTTGTAAACAATCGAACCGGAAGAGGGAAATTATTAGCAGACGAAAGCAGCTCATGAGCTAGATCCTACTACGTTGTGAAGTCGTTGGAACGGTAGAGAGAGACTCGAAATAGATAATCAATGGCTGGGTCCACCGGCGTTTCCGGTTCGTCGAATCCCTCTCCGGCTCCACCTCCTCCAAAAATTCTGTTAGCGAAGCCCGGGCTGGTCTCTGGCGGACCGGTAGCTAGTAAATACGGACGTGGCGGCGCTGCCGATGATGAAATGGTGTCCCTTCGGTCCCGACTTCCTCCAATCGGCTCTCTTAACCTCCTCTCAGATTCCTGGGACCTCCATATCGATCGCTTCCTCCCCGTACTCTCTCTCTCTCTCTCTCTCCAAACTTGCATAGATTTCAGTATAAACGGGATTCGCCGATTCGGAATTTCGTACTCTTAAAATCTCTCTCTAATACGCCGCGGGACATTCTTTTGAAAAATGGAAAGTAATGAATGAAAGATTAGCCTGTTATCTAAGGTAGCCAAGAAAGTCGAAGAATTTTAGGAGGGTAAAATGAAAGAAATTTTAGTCTGAAAGCGTTTTTGGTAATTTAGCGTACGGGAACTGTTCTGTGGCCTAGTTTACTGAGGTAACAAATATTTTGGTATAGAAGCAGAAATTTGAAATTGGATTATTTCTCAGTAACCAAACATCGGGCTACTTTCTACTTTTTTGTGTTCTGGTTTTTAGACTTTTAGAAGAAATAAAACATCAAATCATTGAGCCAAATGAGTTGGTTGTGCTCGGGTGAGGTGAAAGAACTGTCAAAATCCTTGAAAATTTGATATATATTTGTTCTTCAGTTTCTCTGCGACCAAAACGACCAATTTGTCTTAATTTTGCAGTTTTTAACTGAGAATACGGATTTTACGGTCGTGGGAGTGATTGGTCCGACTGGGGTGGGAAAATCGACGATTATGAATGAGCTCTATGGATTTGATGCAAGCTCGCCTGGTGAGTGTTCGGTACTTTCTTTTTCAATGACTAAAGAGAATGAAGATCACTGGTTGTACATTTTCTGTGACTGTGCTTTTTCCCATTAAGAGTTGCTGATTGAAAGGCATTCTTTCATCTGCAATCTTGTTTCCTTCATATATGGTTATAAGCCGAAAATTTCATTCGATTATAGATGGAATTTTTTTGAAATATTGGCAGAATCATTGTGCTTGGTGGTGCTTACTGACTTCAATCACTCCCTTTCGTTTAAATTGAAGTACTTCAATGTGCTAACTTCAGTACACTAGCTTACAGGAATGCTTCCACCATTTGCAATTCAGTCAAATGATACTAGAGCAATGGCAAGACATTGTACTGTGGGCATCGAACCAAGGATATCTGCTGAACGTATTATCCTTCTTGATACCCAGGTTTTATGCTATTGTTGTTCAGTTGTTCTTTTCTTTGATCATATACTTCTCTTTTTTCTAGAAATAATATATTAAATTTTCTTTGTCTAATGCACTTTTAATGTCATGACATGTACTACTCTTTTGTATATGTTGCATCTTACAAATGAAGTCACAATTATCAATGAATGACTTTGTCCTAAATATCTTACTTTCGGCATGCGAATATTCAACCTAATTAATCATGCATTTTGGATTTGCAAGCATTTTGCATTTTGGATGTTCCAAACTCTTAGAAAGATGTTTCTATTTGAATATCATGGATGAGTAGTAGAATGTCGATTAGTAAGAAAAGAAGAAGAAGTAGAAAAAGACATGAAAGTGCAGCAAGATTTTGGCACAAAGCCAGTACATAATGAAAGCTAGCTGAAGAAAGTCAGGCAACATTAAAAATTGCTGCAATGGTAATGATGTAGGTTTTGTAATTGGCATACCATGTAGAGATACATGGTATTACACCAAGATTGGGTGTAATACATTATATTATTATTATTACATCCCAATGACTACATGGTATTACACCCTTGATTCCCTACTCTTTTTCATTGTGAAGGGAATCATGGTATTACACCCCAAGATTGGAAAGATGAAAAAGAGTAGGAAGATAAATGGATTGGAAATCCTCCTAGGTGCTGAGAATAGAAGGAGCCTACAAACTGAAAGATAACCTTAGACCTTAGGAAAAGAATTTAGAGCCCCAAGACTATTTAATAGTGTTGACTCCAATACACAGTATGATAATGCTACTGCTCATGATCTGAGAATTGAGGAACTGTTAAATACTAGTTAGCTTGGTTGTAAACTATTTAGTTATATTCTATATCTTATGTAGGCATTGGAGTTTGTCAGGAAGAGTGTTGGTCTAGACTCTTGTGTTTTATTCTTGAGAAGTTAGCTTTAAGAGGTTGCTTTATTTTGTGTTTGAAGAGGCATGAGTATCATCATGAAAATCTCTCCTTTTTTCTCTCTCGGTGAAAAGGAAGTCAACGCTCATGGTATGAGCAATAAATGTTTAACATGCAATGAGAATTTTAAAGCTACATCTTGTCGCCTGTTAGTTAATGTTTTCAGGTGTTCTTATCACTGTCATACATATTGTACTACTGTGTTGTCTCTTTATTCAACTGAGATGTATTCTTCTTGACTTTCAGCCCATATTTAGTCCTTCTGTTTTAGCTGAGATTATGAGACCTGATGGTTCATCCACAATCTCTGTGCTAAGTGGCGAGTCTCTGTCTGCTGAATTGGCTCATGAACTTATGAGTATTCAGGTAACTTTAGAAACTGAGACCAAAGAAATTTGTGAACAGGTTTTTTATTTCCTGGTTTTTGTTTTTTGTCATGAAACTGTTGAAGTTTAAAGATCTAATGAACTTGTCCTTTTCTGCCATGCGGCAAGGAATCCTTCTAGCTTGGCGTTCTACTAGCATCCATCTGTCACATAGTGCTTGTGGTATCAGAGGGAGTTCACGATCACAACATGTGGCAATTGATGTTGACAGTATGGCTCTCTTCTTTTTTATTGCTTCCTATATTTTCTACATATCCTCAAAATGCCAATGTGGAAGCATGCTAATTGTGTTACTAATTCTTGAGAGATTTTATGACACGGCAAACTTTTAAATGTGATATGCTCTATAATTCTGTTGAAATTTCTGTCACATATTCCTAGAGTCATATGTGGTTCTAACGTTATCTGATCTTTAGATTGTCAGGTTGTGTTTGTGTTGTAAAATTTTAGTGTTGTTAAAATTTTAGCTATTGGGTTTAGTGAAAAAGTGAAGAGAGAGGTAATTTTTTATATTTTTTGTAGTAAATAGTAATGATTTGATGGGGAGAGAGAGATTATATTGTAATATTTAATTGTGTTAAAATTTTAGAGGGGGTAAAATTTTGGTACACAAACGCACAACAGTCAGAATAACTCCACCCCAAAAAAAATCCCCTTTTTGTCCCCCAAGAAAGATGTTGGAAGTTTTCTGTTCCATTTTAGGTTTGGCTTATAGTTTTTCCTTCCTCTGCCTACTATTTTTTCTGCTATTCCAATTGTTATTATGGCTTCTCTCTCTGACAGTAGTGGACCGTGAATTACACTTTAACAGCCAACGTACACAGCGCTATGCTGTACTAGTAATTGGTGGTCAAGTGGTTTTTGTCACTATAAAATAACTACATTTTCAACTGCTTAAATCGTATGTTGATTGCCAGAGATCAACAGATAATGTAATCTGCTTTTTTCCTTTCATCATTATCATTTCTATCTTGCCTACTCTATTTAAGGTCTGGAAAACTGGCGTTACAACAGTTGAATAACAACTTGCAAAACTGATTACTTCTTTGGAAGTTAAAATTGGATTAAGTAAAAGTACAGCTTATCATCAAATTATTTTTATAGAGGATGGAGGGTTCTGAGCGAGTAGCATGGGCAAAATCATAAACTCTGTGCTGGTAAATGAAGCTTTTTTGTAAATGAAAAAGTGAAAATTTCTGTTAATAGGTTTTGGATCCGCATTAACTTCTTCTAATTGTTTTAGGGAATTCCTTTCTACATTTTGTTTCTTTTTTTCCTATATTTTTTACCCCATTATCTTTTGCATCATATTTCTATGCAGGTTGACTTGTTGAAGCATGGCATACCTGACCCATCTTCAATCCTCCCTTCTCATTTCCAGAGCTCAAGTTGGGGGCCTGAAAAGGAAAACAAAGATAACATCCATAAAAATGAGGAGTATATGGCTGCTCCAGTTTTTGTCCACACAAAGTGAGTGAATTTTCCTCAGCACAATATTATGAGATTCAGCCTCATAAATTAATGAAATAGTCCCTTTTTGAGTTTAAATAACGCCACGACTTAGAGGAATGGTTTAAAGATATGAGGAACAAACAGAATCTTGTACAACCTTGTGGTTCTTTATCTTGTTCTGCACAGAAAGTTAGGGTAATAGAGGCAACTCATCTATTTGTCTGCGCTTTCATTGTTTGCAGATTGCACGACGAAGAAGTCAGTCCAAGGGTTTTTTCCCAACTTAGGAAGGCTATTTCACACTATGTCAGCACATCTTCGTTCATGAGAGACAAATATAGGGATATGACCAAAGATCTACCACTAGATTCTGTGGCTTCCGGTAGCCGGTGTGATAAATCTGATTCTGCATGGCCGGATTTGTTTGTTATCTCTCGTAAGAACAAGGATGACTCCCCCATATCTCAATATGAAAGTCACATTTCCGCACTATGGAAATTGCGGGATCAGGTTTCCCTCTCTGCCTCTCTCTCTTCTTTCTCACACACCTATAGGTAACACCAAAAGGCATTAAATAGACTCAAGCAATAAAATTAGCTTTGGAGCTATAAATGACAAGAAAAATAATCTACAATCCGCGGTTGACATTTCTGAAAATTCAAACTTTTCGAGGTCTCTGATTTCGAAAAAATGCTGGATCAGGCGTTTTTCATTTTCTTTCTTTTATGTGAATCATAAGTATTTTTCCACGCAGAGGTGGGATGGATAGTGTATATACTCCATGACATTCATTAATTCCCCTTTTTTCTGTTTAAGAAAATTCAAAAACTTTCCCAAACAAATTTGTGCCAGAACTAGATTTTCATTTGCATATACATATCTAGTATGTATCTTCATAGCTAAAATTCGTATGAAGTCTGTTTCGAAGTGTCTATGTTCTACATCACGGGAGCATATGTACCGTTTTCAACCTTTGTCTGTCTTCTTTTTCTCCTTCAAATATATGACAAGTGCTTTTGAAGTACTTTTCTCTCGCAGGTTCTATCCATGCATGGCCCTTCATTTGCAAGAACTGTATCTGAACGTGATTGGTTGAAGAATTCTGCCAAGATTTGGGAACTTGTGAAGAACTCCCCAGTAATTGCAGAATACTGCAGGACGCTTCAAAATTCGGGTTTGTTTAGGAGGTAGCTGGCCCCAAGTCTTTCCAAATTGCCTCTGCTAAATCAAACTCTTTGGTTGAATGTCTTGGTCCCATTTAGCATTTAGCTAGTTTTAATGTCTTATTTCATGTATATATCATGTTTCGTGGTCTACTTTTTATGCTCTCCGTAGCTCAAACCTGTTGCTCTTGTAGATGAACCTCATTTATTTGCTTTCATTTTTGGAACTTCTAGGCTTAGGCAGTGGTTGTTTTCGCTTTTTTTTATGCTGGTATGTAGGTCGAGTGATGATCCCCAAGTATGTCTCTGGGCCGTAAATGGGCTAATTTGGCTCTCTTTTCTGGGCTTAACATTTTTTTGGACCTAGTTATTGGGCTTTCTTACGAAAAAAATGTCAGTGATTATTCTTTTGCTTCTTTTTCCCCCTTGATAACACAATAATATTCACAGATTATTCAGAAATATATATTAAAAACAAACAATGTACAGGCTTCTGAACTCCGGGCTCTAAAGAGTAACGAGTCCATCCCAGGTCAAACATGAATATTTTTGGACAGAAAATGACCTTAACGTGGCATCACTTCCTTGAGTTTGACAAATATATAATCATCCAATATTACAGTTATTAATCCATGTTTGGATGGCTCAAAAAAAATTTCACTATCACTTTGTTAAAATTTTACAAACCCAAACGCTATGTAACTTAAGTGCTTATTTATTTATTTATTTACAAATTTCAACAATTTTTTCGTAATTTCAAGAGAATTTATACTGCCTCCAACAAAAAAATTTACCACCATTCAAACCAAACAAGGTTGTACCTCTTCACCAGAAAATACTTGAAAAATATTATTTAGTGGCCAAGTTCTTCTAATGAATTAAGTTGCTGTTGCTAAGAGGATAACAAGAGGGGACTCTTACATAGGTCCTCTGCAAAATATTTAAAATTTATCAGAATTTTTTTTAATGTGGGCTTTTTAAAATCTAATTAATACTTAAATCCGAAATAGTAGTTGACTACATGATGATGACGTGGGATTTTCTTTGGTGGCTTAGATCTGTGACTTGTCAAGATGCTTATAAATAATTATAAAAGAAAATAAAAACGACTTATCTTGAAGTACCCAAGTGGGCCCTCTCTCTCAACCTTCGATCTCCCACCTTACTACCACGTGTCAGATTAAGATCCAATCGTACCCATAAAGAATAGAGGTCGGTTATTGTGTGAGTAAAGCTATTGTGTGAGTGTGTGAGTGGACGAGTGAGATTAGAAGTTGAGAAATTTAACGGCTGACAAAATGCCACGTCAATTAATGAAATCGGGTCGGATTCATTAATTGACGTGACATTTTGTCAGCCATTAGATTTCTCAACTTCTAATTTCACTCGTCTACTCACACACTCACACAATAACTTCACTCACACAATAACTTTCGGCATAAAGAACAGCGTGATTAGTTAGCACAATACTACTCCAATTGTTTGAATATGGGTTCCACTATTTGAAAATGGCAAGGTGAACGCTGCGGAGTACCAAACGACGCCGCTTCCTCTCTCTCAACCAGTGGAAACTGACAATAGAAACTGTAATGATAACTGAAGAGCGAAAAAAGGCGATGCCCAAGCCATTGCCTTCTCTGACATGCTTCATCTTTTCTTTTAGTCCTATTCTCTTCTGGATCTTCCGTCGCAGATTGATGCTTACCCACTTTCTCATCTCCATCACAAGTATCCAATTCATTCCAATCTCCCACACACTCTCTTGGTTTGTCTCTGTTTTTCTCTATCTTATCTTAGTTTTTTTCCCACAAATGTGAGTTCTCTTAAGTATACATTTATTTCTTTGCTTTCGCGGATCGTTTTAGTTCATCAGGTTGTTGCATGAGTCGTTTCAGTTACTCTGTGTGATTGTGTTGGTGGGGTTCATGAATTATGGGTGATTTTCAAATTTATGCGTCGGTCTTTCCATTGGGTTATTCTGGGTCTCTGTTATTTTGGATCCGTTTCTTTGTAGGTAGCAATATTACATTTATTGCCTGATATGGAGTTCCGTACCCGATAAAGGCTCTTGTATGAGTATCCTTCAAGAGATGCTGGTTCTCAGCACCTTCCATTCTACATTGTAGTTATGAATTTTCATAGGTATTATCTTTTTATTGCTAAGTTCATGCACTAAACTCCCGCCAGTGTC
Organism: Myrica gale; assembly: GCA_963930655.1. NCBI lineage: Eukaryota > Viridiplantae > Streptophyta > Magnoliopsida > Fagales > Myricaceae > Myrica > Myrica gale. Next base: position 23,403,544 of record OZ005606.1, read on the forward strand.
CTTTCTCTGTAATTTCCTTGGAAGCTGATTTTCAGTAAAAATATCAGCTCGTGTTGTTCACTAAACCATAAGCGCGGCCATTTTGAGTCTGTTAATCCTGTTATATTTTTCTTCTTTCTATTTGATTTGGTAAACTGCAATGATGATGAGCTTGTCCGTTCTACTTATCATTCTCTTGGGTCATTGGGAAGTTCCGATTGATGTTTACTTTAAATGGTACCTTGTCTTAATTTCTGGTCTATTTTGTGACAGCAAAGATTCATATTACATAGACTGAGAAGACACTTTGAATGGTTGTTTATCTAATTTTAGCAAACTCTGGTTTTATAGAGTAAGATGTGTCTACGAATGGAAGACTGATGGCAGCAGCAGAAGTAAGAGCTGCATGGCAAAGAACAGCTAATTGTTGCTTTGTCCAAGAAGATGCCAAAAGAGCTCCCAAATTAGCTTGTTGCCAGTCATCATCTTCAACATCTAAACAGGTCGATGCTGGAGCTACCGATACAGTAGATAGGCTAGATAATCCTGCCTTAGGTTTTACACCTTTTAACAAGAATTCTGCATTTTCCAATCTATCCCCAGACACAACATGCGGGCTTCAATTGCGTTCTAACTATGGGTACCAAAAGGGTTTTACATATGAACAGTTAAATGAATTGGAGGCCAAAGTGGAAACGTTAAGAACAGACATAGAAAGTGCAGCTACTAAGTCTGGTGAGGTCCACTCGCAGAAAGGAGACATTATTCATGTTGATGACAAGAACTCCGAGTCTTCTCTTGACATGCAATATGATCTTGCTTCTGTTCCTATGAGTAAAGCTCCTGAACTTGAAGTCATACAGAAGTCGAAGGCTCTATACGGTAAGAATCTTGAGGAATATCTCTGACTAATATACATGATGGGAATATATGAACTTGTGGATATGGATCCTGTTGGTTATCTACTTTCCTGAAAAGCCAACGACTTTCTTTCAGTTCCAGAATTCCCATGGTTTGTGGGTGATAAGACTGAACCATGGTGGCGGACAACGGATAAAGACGAATTGGTCTCTTTGGTCTCGAAGAAGTCACAAAACCATTTGCTCAATTGTGATCTTCCACCACCACAAAAAATGCATGTCAGGAAATACCAATATGTTCATATCGGGTGCCTTGACCATGATGAAGAATTGGGATCATCGTTCAATTGGAAGGCCCGAACCGGTTGTAGTTCTGATAGGAATCATACGCGGGGCTGTCCTGGTACTGGGAAAACACTTGGAAACCAGGAGGCTTCATCTGAAGAAGGGCGTTCACAATATGGTAACCAGTCATTCAGGTATTGGTTTTTCTAGTACCCTCTATTTACTGAGATGACATCATTTGGTACTTCATCTGACTATACGCAGATTAGTAATAATATTATGTTAAATTTGTTACTCAAGCTTATAGGACTTTGATAGATGCATGTTTTATTATCGTATAAATGGCTTGGATTTGTGGTGGACTTGTATTTTAAAAGCAGTTGTAGTACCAACCAAGAGGATATTAGAGAGGGGCCACGAGTTTCTGAAGGTGCCTTTAGCAAAGCCGAGCTCATGGAAGCCCTCTGCCATTCTCAAACACGCGCAAGGGAAGCAGAGAAGACAGCAAAGCAACTTTATGCTGAGAAGGAGCGCATTCTTAAACTCTTCTTCAGACAAGCCGTCCAACTTTTTGCCTATAAACAGTGGTTCCAACTGTTGCAGCTAGAAATCTTTAATATCCTGATTAGGACTACTGGGATGTCTTACAAAGCTCGGAAACAACGGGCATAGCGGCAGAAGAATACCAGGCGAAGAACAGGCAAGCATGGGGGACCAAGACATGATATCACAAAATATGCTTTATCTTTTGCATTGGGGTTCAGTCTTGTTGGTGCTGGCTTGCTGGTGGGATGGACTGTAGGATGGATGTTACCTACTTTATAGTTGAGTTTCGACCAAAACCTTGTTTCTTCCCAATGTTGGTTTACAAGGTGAAGTGGCTGTTCTAAATTTTATCTCATACGCACTTGTGTTCTTAGATTCTTAGGTAGTCTAATGTAAATTCTTGTTATGACTTGTTTAGTGTCTGCATAATTGTTTTCTTAATGATTTTTATTGTAGTTTGTTTAAAAAGTAAAGTGGGTAGATTTGATGAAATTTTTTTATGAAAAAATAATGAAGTTTGTTAAAAATTAAAGAGATGAGATTTGATTTTTTTTAATGAAAAAATATTGAAATTCATGTAAAAGGAAATGGGTGTGGAAATTTTGAGATTTTGTTATTTTGATAAGAAAATTAAATGTGAAAATTTGGATTTTACCAAACATCAGTGAGGTGATTACACTATAAAATTCGTGACAGAGACAATCCAATCTTCTGTGTAAGATGGAAAACCTCCCCGAAAACGGTTTTAAGAAAACTGAGGGACATGAATATGAATAATCATCGAATACTTTTCTATGATAATCTATATATATCCTGTGTACACGCCGTCGAGCCTGGCATCAGCGGCCCCCTCAATCCTCATCCTCGAAGAGTGTCCGGCCACCATCTTGCCGGTGCATTTTGCCATACGTGCTCCTATGGGAGAGTGCGAGATGCATGCGCCTTGCAAACAGAGCCAATCCGCCGTGTGTTCTTAGATGCACACGCTGGCTTGCTCATTTTTTCACGGCTCCTCCATCTTGCTGCTCGCGGGAACAAGGCACAAGATTCCGTCCAACCCCTCTCCTCCGACGCCATTTTTATTTTTTAGATCACGTTCCAAAACTGGAACCGACTACGACGAAGACATTTGTTTTTTTTTTTGAGCTTGGGTCCTTCCAAGTTTTACTAAGTGATGGAGGCCAGTGCCGAGTTCTTTTTGCTAGCCTGTGATGTGGTTGTTTGAAGGAAATGCATTTGACCCAAAAAGAAAAGAAATAAATGTCCCATTCATGAAATGCGATCGAAGCGTTCGACATTATTTAGACAAATTATCCATCGTTAATTCGAATTACCACCTACACTAATTCTTTAGAGCATGTACTTGGGGGTTTAAAGCTCTTTAAAATTAATGAATCAATGAATGTGTGATGACCCATTAAAAAAAAACTAGAACTGACTTCACATAAGATTGCCTTAAAACCTACGGCAAATACACAGCTTCCTGTGGTTTTAGGTGTTGTGTTGTTTCATTTATCATAATTTGTGTTAACAATTACCACCCCCCCCCCCCCCAAAAAAAAATTGGGTTAATCAAGGGTCTGAGGGCGGGTTAACTGAGCTAAGCATTAATTTAAGGTTTCAGTCTTAGTGACACAGGATATATAGGTGACATGGAAACCAGACCATCAAGCTGAAGAAGACCTCCAACCCCAAGATTGGAACAACAGGTCCTTCAACCACTCGAGTTGAAAAAGGAACAAAATTGATAGCTCAGAATGGTTTCAAATAAGATGCAGAATTAAGAGATTAGTCAAATGACACAAAGGCAATAGAAATAACGAGAATCCTGAAGAGTAAAAGCACTTTCATACTTTTATAAGCTCTTCAAGACTCACCGTTTAGACCACAACATAATTTTATCAGAGAACCAAGTGCCGATGCCATCCATCCTTCCCAACCTAACAAATAATGCTTCATTTTTTTCACAAACAGAACCGGTCGCAGTCGCTGCAAGGAGCATCAACATAGTGCAGTAGCAGTTATGATGCTCCATTATAAAAGATGGGTGTGCTGCCCCATTCTACTTTCTTTCCAACAATCTCCAACCAGAGTTCCAGAAAAAGGTTGCCCTATAAGTGCATCGTTTTCATTCTGAGTTGGTGATTTGCTAAATCAAACCAACTGCTGTCACATTCTTCAGATACTGGGTTTTGCCCATATCCTCAATACACAATGGAAGGACACACATGGGAAAAAATTTATCTATTTATTACCTTCTACCACCTTTCATCTCAACTTACATGCATGTCAAGGGGGCGGGCACCTTTACTTGTCAGATGCTCCGTTGCCTCACATCAGAATCGAATGGCAAAGAATCAACAAACCAAGAGAACAACAATTTGAACTTACTCAGACAGCTGATCAGATGGGATCTGGCCAAAGATATCAGGACATAAATCCCAATTTCCTCGTTCCCTGGCTTCCCAATACCCACCAACATAGCAGTATGTATCACTTGCTTTATCTTTCGCAAACCACCGTGGTTTCCAACCCTGCTCCTGCATCTTTCGAGCCTGAACCCCAATTAAAAAAATATCCAATCAAAACAAATTACTTATTCTTGAAGGATTCAAATAATGAACAGGACACACTACTAACCAAAAACCCTAGGGCAACCCAACATAAGGGACTTAATAATTGCCTATGTACCAGGGTAGTGGCCAAGTTTTTGAAACATAGGCCCTTGCCAAGTCTGTCGCACATTATATGACACAGAGTTTTGCATTATCATACACCTAAGAAATTTCTAGTGTATGACAGAAACATAAAATAAGACATTATGTAACGATTGACCGACCACCAGCAGAAGTAAAATTATTCAAAGCTAGCATTGCCCAACACTTGTCAAGGCAATCATGGTTTATATGTGATTCGCTGTAAAAAGATTTTGAACAACTTCAAGTAACTGCATGTATAACTTCATGCCAAGAAATACAACATAACGTTTACCCGACGTTGCTGCTGCTCCAACCTCAACTTCTCTGCATTTGCCATTTCATACCCGCCATTTTCCAAATACCTTTGGTCAGGTCTTAGCCTTGAATCTGTAGGGGGCAACTTCTCCTGCATATATAATTACACCTATACATCAGATAGACCTAAATACGCCAGAAAAAAACCCAAAAAAACAAGGAGAGAATCTGGACAGCACGCCTAAGTGAAATTATAAAATTTCCCTTTCATTTGTTTTAACAGCTTTATGACTTCTGGGAATCATCTATATTCTGTTATCACGGTGATTCTAGGAGTCTCATTATCATGCAACGACAATGATGCAGTGCAAACCGAAATCACATAAAATCTCACTACCAGGTAACGTCACAGATGCAGTGCAAAATGTATCACATAACTTTCCTTCAGCACAGTGTTTTTATACCACCGAATGAAACAAAGAAGGTTGGCATCAAATTTGAAAGTTCAGTGAACTCATAAAAAAGTACCTTCAGTCCAGGGGTGATTTCATTCAATGTGGTCGCAAAGCGTGTTAAGTTATATCTAGTAACTGGGTTGGGAGGCTTGCTACGCTTCCAGAGCAGATGGGCATCTGATAAAGAATTGTATCCTTTTCCCTTCCCGTGAGAGTCTCCATTCACATAATACATACTCTCATCCCATTTTCCATGGAGAGTTGCCACTGTTTTTCCATTCCGGTTTTGAACTACACCATGTACCTGAAAAAACAATCATGTTATTTTAGCCAATAATACTCCCGACAACAGTAGTAGGTGCGAACATGGAAAACTGCAAGGACTCGAATTCACACAACACAATAACCAATAACATTAGAGGAATGCCACCAATCATAGATGCTATCATCTCCAACTTAAGCAAGAATTCTGCTGCACAAGAGTTGGAATCAACTACATGCTCAGAAAGAACACGAGGAATAGCCTCAAAGGCAACATTAGTTCTTTCCCAGTAGCAAGACAACTTAGCATCTTTAGTGAAAATCTATCTTTTGTTCATAATACTTAACACATATGAATGCATAAATGTACCTCGGAAAATAACCACAGATAAGAAATACTCTCTTCACAAAAACTTTTTTGAGCCAAAAGCAAAATAAACCAGCAAGCTAAGAAAATGAGTTCTGCTAAGAAAAGTGCTTAAGTGGGCAGCCCTCAAAGAAAGACAGACTACTATGTTGCAAAGGAACTTCTACTGAGGCTCCAATACATAGAGAAGATTACAACGTGGGATAATATGAATTACATTGATCCTTTTTAATTCCATCACGTCATTCGGTTATTTGGAGTTTAGAAGGGTTGTTATTTGATCCGGTATTTTCGATATTTATTAGGATTTGACTACAAGAATAATCCAAAATACATTTGTTCACCTTTTAGCTTATTTAAGCACTCAAGAGAGAACATATTATGTGACCAGTCTAATGCAACAAAGCATATTCTGATCCAAGATCTGAAACTTAGAATTCTATGGCATGAAATGAAGTCACTGAGCAGAATCTGAAATTTGGACGATCCCCCCTCTCTACTTATTGACGACGGAAATAATGCAGGGGTACACGAAGGAAGTGATGAAATTCACAAGTGCAATATCCAGTGAATCTTGGTCCACATAATTAATTTTCCTGTATTTCTCAACAGGTTGGGAGACAAAATGATTACATAATTTACATTAATCCCCAATAACCCAGTACCAAAAACATTTGAGTTGGAACTCCATTTAAGAACAAGCCAACGATAAACCAGATAAATTCTACTAGCAATTGTGATTTGAGTTTTCAGCCAGACAGTGCTCGTAACCATGGAAATTAAGGTCAGGCCACTGGTTCAAAAAATTAGGGGATATGATCCAATTTCCCTAATTTGGAGGGATTAATGATGGTCCCGTATATCCACAAATTAACATTGTCGCCCCTACAGAACAGGTTATTTTATTGTGTACCACTCGTGGTGTTATTATCGCGTATATATTTACGAAGCCATTAGATTGAAAGATGTAAAGAGAGGAAAAAGAGAAGGAAGCAAATGAGGAATATACACCACGGGTTACTTTTCAGTTTTAAATCCAAAATATTCCAATATACACCACCAGTGGCACACCACAATCTAACACTGATAATTGGAAACAGAAATAAGACAATGCAACAGGTTAGACAATGCAAAAATTTAGTAATGATATATTTTAAAAAAAGAATGCAAAATTGTGTATCCTGCATCCTCTCTGCCAAACTAAAGGCAGTAGTCCTTTTTTTTCCAGCAAAGAAAGAAGAGTTACCATGCTATACTTTTCTTCCATTTTTTAGAATTCATAATGTTGAGGAAAAATTTGGAATAATGGCAAAGGAACATTGAAAGATCACTGTACATCCTTAAATAACAGACTAAATATCACATTGAAAACTCGATAATTAGAGAGAACCTGGTGAGGATTTCGGTCAATGATGGACTGTTCCTTGAATTTCAGCTTGCATGAATACTCATGATTTCCCTGTACCCGCATTGTACCATAGTGATCGCAATACAGCTTTCCCAATATGAGATTGTATATAGAAGTCGTGACCTGACAGAAGACAGAACATTTCAAACTAAACTGAACATAGAAAGAATATTCCTTGAAGCATCATAGAAATACCTTATTCCATTGAAAAACTTCCCCGTCATCAAATTTTAGAGTCAAAACACCAACAGGATCAAGTTGAATTGACCGACCCCAAAATTTGCTCTTTAAATTGCTGTCTCCCCAGAATTTCCATCCCGTACCCTCACAGTGACATGCAAGGATCATAGGGTGATGACTGACCTGACAACAAAAGTGAAAGCAACTTGGCAATTGTCTTATCCAATTTCGAACAAAACTTCAAAGAAAAACCCAAAAGAACTACTGTATGTTTGGAAAGTTTTACCACAGAAAGGTCATCTCTCAGGGAACATGGGATTTTCCTATGAAGAACAGCCACTCAAAGATCTGAGTAATTTTCCTCACCCATACAATGTAACATCGGTAATGGCAATTCCTCCAAAATGAGAGCCTTTACTTGAAATTTTGCGGATTTTTTTCCCATCATGGTCTGTTTTTGTCCAACTCATACAGATTCCTTTCTATTACTTAGTATTTGTTCTTCCGCCGAAGAAAGATGACGTTTTTGTGGAACATGTTTGGAACAAAGAATTCATACCAGGATAACGTTGTTAGATGGCATTCAATTGCATGGATAGCCACTTCAATTATTATTATCTTCTTTTTCAAACAAACCACATCTTCCCTCCCCTCATCCAAATTTAGAAGATCATTACACTTTATTGGGGGGGAAAGTAATATCCGTACTGCACTACATCATCCACTTGCATTTTCAAATTTAGATCTACAAAAGTAAATTAAAAGTTATCTATTAACTTAGTAGAAAACACATATGGTCATGCACAAACTAATGATACCATAATTTTTGTACTTAAGTCAACTTTTCAGAAATTTTGGAGGAAAAAAAATATCTCTTACAGGTTAAAATATGTAAATCATCTTATGGGTTGAAAAGCAGGGATCACCAAATCAAACCAGCCCTTCTAAGTTGAGGTTTTGATTGGCTTTACTAGCATAACATACTGAAATCAAACGCATATTACACAGGAATGGAAAAATTATAACTTTATACAAAAAGAACGAGTCATATTAGTAATTTATTTGAAACGTCAGGAGTGAAAATGAAACCTTCTCTGAGAAAAAGCGGAGGCCTTTATCTGGATAATCAGCCTCATAGGTCTCCCCTAACAATGGATTAAATGGTTTGCATATTCTTCCTTCAGTTGAAGAATAGCCCGAAACAGCAAAAGCAGCCACATTAAGAATCCTCATGAGGCTATTACCCTGAAAAATATCAAGGGGGAACTAAATTCAAGAAACAGATTACTAATACTTCAAAATAAACTCATAGCAGAACTACACTCTCATATGTAGCGAAAAATAAAAATACCAAGAAACAAATCGAGAAACATTCTCTAATGACAAACACACTATTCAAAGACTTCACCACAAAATTTTCAACTAGATTGAAAAAACAACTGTACCATTGTACCTATGATATAGGGGGTGGAGGCGTGGCAAAGTGCGCAGCAGACAAAGGTTCTAGAATCCTAAATCTATGATACTAGACCATTTTCTGAATAAAATTAACATTCTCCTCCTTCTAATGCTCTAAACATCTGATGCAAACTCACAAAATTATTGATTAGATCTACGACATCTTCATAAGCATCTTTCAGAAACATCTCAAATTGCCACCAGATACACTTTTTTTTGGCAAAAGGTGGGGTATTAATCTTTTTCACACACTATTGGAGAACCCACTACTCCTAGGTGCCTTAAATACAATTTAACCAGGCAAGTAATGTTCCCTCTGGAGAGATCAGGCAAAATCACCACGACCGCCGCGCCGAGATTATAAATTCCAGAATTCATCCAATTTCTCAAACTGGTTCAAGACAAAAGTTAAGAGAGAGAAAGAATCATATGATAGCATACACAACATACTGAATAGAATAAATTCCAAGAATGAAAATCCCATATCCATCACCCAATAGATGTGTTCGCTCTACCTCTCTGTTGTTCTTTTCTGCTATTTATTTATATGTTTTTCGGTTGCCAACTATAAGCACGATTTACAGCAATAGCTTAGGAGCATGGAACCCAGTAATCCAGAAGGACAGAGAAATATGAAAAGACATATTGAAAACAATTATCTCTTGTTTCTTTAAATGAAAAGATCATCAAGTTCTTTTTTTCATACGTACCCTTTTTCCCCACTCATATGCTCGATCAAGGAGATATGAATATTCCAAATCTTCAAAACATTTTTGTAGGGAAGATAAAGGCTCATTGAAGTAAACGGGAAGACATATTTTTGTGAGATCCTTTCCAATGTTATCTTTAATCATTGACCAAAGACTAACACCCTTCTCCTTTTCAATAGGATCAGGCAATTTTTTGCGCCGCTTAATGTGAGGATAGTTAGCTCCAACAGATCTAATGGACGGATCAGTATCATCTTCAGATTGAACTCCATAAAGACCGCCATCATCTGAAGAGAAAGATGACACTCGGAAATCAGACCCGTTACTCTTGAAAGAGCTGGATGACAGAAAATCACAAGTGTCAAAGAATGTATTCTCTTCATCATCTGTTTCTTCCTCTGCAGCGTCAACTCTTTCATTGTCATCTTCAGATTCACTAACACTTCCTTCTGGGAAAAAGAAAGTTATTTACAATTAAAGTACTATTACAACGCACAACAGAGAGAGAAAAAAACTACAAAAGACTTACAGGAGAAAAACATCCAAAACCATCAGCATACTCACCATTTTCAAAAAGTATTCAATGAAAAGACAAAAACAGAGACAAATTAGTACAGATAAAAAACAGTCGCAACTCTCAAAAGATCCCGTTGCATACTTTTTACAGCTAGCACTAGAAAGAGCTACTCACTTCCCTCCTCTCTTCCCCTCTCCCCCTTCCCCCAAAAAAAGGGAAAAAAAGTAGCATTAGAAGTACAAATCAACAGCAGAAACATGTTTCTGTAAACATACGTAGGCAACCAACAAGACAAGGTAATGTTAGCACAGCTAAAATAAAATTCGCAGTCATAGTGAATAACACAATATTGGCAAGTCGTCATTGGTTCTGGCACCATGGTTACCACAGCAGATGCCTGAGTTTAGAGTCAAGTATTGTTCTCTTTAGTAAACTTTTTTTTTTTTATAAGCAAGCCAATCTTATTAGAAATAGGGAAGACAGTACAAGGGACTATACCGAAATCACTAGTTCAAACAAGCAAGAAAACTAAGAAAATCAGAAAAAAGGTCATCTAACAACGCATCAGCCCAACAGAAAAGAGAAAATAACATAAAACCTTGCAACTTGACCAAGGACAAAGAACAACTATCAAAACATCTATTGTTCCACTCCCTCCAAAGGCTCCACCAAATACAAACGAGAATCAATCTCCAAATAGACTTGGCGAAGGGGTTAGTGAACTTCCTTTCCCAACTCCACAACACATTCGCCACTTTCTCAGGCATCACCCAACAATAATTGACAATACTGAGAACATAGTTCCAAAGCCCACGCGCCACAGAATAATGAAGAAGCAAATGGTCAACCGATTCTCCGTCACACCGACAAAGATAACACCAATCAGCGATATACACTCCCCTTCAACAAAGATTATCAGTTGTAAGGATCCTCCCATGCGAAGCCTACCACACAAAGGAGACCCTCAAAGGGCATTTCGTCCACCACACACCTTTCCAAGGAAAAGACGAACCATTACTACCAGAAATACAAGTATACATGGATCTCACCAAAAAAAACCCATCCTTAGATTCCTTCCAACACAATTTGTCTTCATCTCTTCTCCTAATTGCCAACCCATACAAGAGGGAATAAAAAGCCGAAAAATCCTCCAACTCCCAATCGTTTGCAGATCTAACGAAAGCAACACTCCATGCCACAAACACATTGTTCTCCACCAAGCACTCCTCCATCGAAACCTCCTTGTGGTGAGCCAACGATTAGACAACCGGAAACACACAAGACAACGGTCTATCACCGCACCATACATCATGCCAAAATCTAACCCGATCTCCATTACCCACCAAAAATCTGATATGGTGACTAAAGACATCCCAACCTTTGCTAATGAATCGCCACAAACTAATGTCATAAGCTCCCCGGCAAGGGGGAGTCCTCCAACCACTCAACGAACACCCATATTTAGCTACAATAATCACCCTCCAAAGTCTATCCCTCTCAAGAGCAAAGCGCCAAAGCCACTTGGACAAAAGGACCTTATTAAAAGCAACAATGCTATGTAGCCCCAACCCCCCATGTTGAACCAGAGAACACAACAAGTCCCAATTCACAAGATGAAACTTATGCGCACTACCATCACAACCTCAAAGGAAAGCCCTATGAATCTTTTCCAACCTAGTTGCCACCGCAACCGGAATAGGAAACAATGAACGAAAATAAGTGGGGAGACATGGTAGAGTAGACTTGATGAGAGTAAGTTCACCCCCTTTAAACAAATATAACCGCTTCCAACCCGCTAATCTCCTCTCCATCCGTTCAAGAATCTCATCCTAAGATGAGTGCCCAAAGGAAGACCAAGACATTTCATAGGCAATGAGGATGCACCACAACCCAAAATACCAACAAGCTCGTGTTATGAACATTACCAATAGGAATAACCTCGGACTTAGACAAGTTAATTATAAGTCCAGAGACAGCCTCAAAGCACAAAAGAAGGCATCTAAGACTCCGAAAATGACTCACCTCCGCCCCACACAACACCAAAGTATCATCCGCAAAAAGCAAATGAGAGATACTCACACCCCCCTTGAGCCACCACCCACCTCGAAACCCTCCAAACCACACCATGCTCCACCACTCGCCCCATCATGCGGCTGAAAGCTTCCATATCAATGATAAACAAAAGGGGGGAAAGGGGATCTTCCTGACGTAACCCACGAGAGCTACTAAAAAAACCTTCCGGTCATCCATTGACAATCACCGAGAAATTCACTGAAGACACACAAAACAAGATCCACCTACACCATTTGTCTCCAAATCCACACCTACGCAACATATACAAAAGGAACTTCCAGTTAACATGATCATAGGCCTTCTGAATATCCAACTTACACATCATTTCAGGCACTCCCGACCTCAACCTAGAATCAATGCACTCGTTGGCAATAAGAACCGAATCCAAAATCTGCCTGCCTTTGACAAAAACATTATGCGTAAGAGAAATAATCTTCCCCAAAAAAGGCTTCAACCTTCAATAAGAGAACAGAACACTACCAAGATTTTGACACACCTCATTACCTTTTAAAATAATCCAGAACTTCCCAGCCCATTATCATCCAAAAGGCACCACTATATAATTGTGTAATTACCAGATGATCCAAGTCATATTGGCTTTAATGAAACCTTGCTAATAAACATATTTCAGCATATACAAAACTTACCACTGGATTTGTCCTGCCTTAATCGAGAAGAAGTTCCTTGATCCTGGAATTGTCTTTGGCTTTCATCAACCACTGTATTCTCCAGATCAACCTTTTCTGTCTACATAATACAGTACAATAGCAGTTGCTTAGCAGGACATCAGATACCTTCTAACAGAAGGTCAAATTTCATTTTAATAAGAACACTCAAACCCCATACAGACCTTCAGATGAACACCAAAGAGCTTTTTAAAACAAAACATCAAGAAGTCATGAATAATGTACAGTATATGATTTCTAATTTTGGACTAGAACACTGCAGTTTATTAAACAATTTGCAGATGGACAGAATGTTTTTGGATCGTTGAGTGATAATGTAATGCTCAACCTGGAACTAACCAAAACTTTCCTTTAATTGCATGTCTCTCCTCCTTCCCTTCTTAAAGAAATTTTTACTCTTTCCCTTCCACCCAAAATATTGTCAACCATCTCCTTTCTAGCTGGCACCACCCCCACCTCATTTCTGGATTAAGGTGATGTTTGATTGTAAAAATGTTGGGGTGTTGGAGTTGGTGATAAAGTGAAGAGAGAGATGGTTTAAATGATTTTTTTATATTTATTTGGAGTGAAAAATGTGATTTGATGGGGGAGAGAATTTTGGAGAATTATTTTTTGGGGTGGAATTTTTGGGTGTCAAACATCCCCATAGGTGTCTGCCACCTCATCAATTTAGAACGAATCTGATCGTAATTCATCCAAAATAGATATACAGAATGTTCAAAAAACCTGTCCCATCAGATACTATATGCAAAAGATGGGAAGAATCACAGTAAATAGCCAAGGAGAATTACAATTCTACCCAAACATCACAAAAGAACATAACAATCACAACCCTACATCCTAGCAATTTATTTGAGAGGCTATGAAGCACAGAATTTCATGCAGCAGAAGTAGGCAAGACAAAAAAGAGTTCATTACATGTACCTCTAGGTGCCGCAGCATGTCGATGAGGAGCCACTGCTTCTGCTTTAGCAGCACGAGTTGGTTCTGCAGTGCTGAAAACTCACTCCTCATGATCTGTTCGCTGTCCTGGATGGCTGCGTCACTGACACCTTCTTCCAAAAGCCGCTGCCTTAGCTTCTCAGTTGACCCAGTGACGTTGTTGATGGGAGCCATTAGCTCGCTGTTAGACATCCGTGGGAACATATCCTTGACAGCTTGCAATGCCTCCATCCAAGCTACTCGATCTTCATGAGTTTCAGCCCTTAGATGGAGCCTCTTTGTGCCAGTGAAAATTGAGAATCTTTTGTCATCTGATTTGCTTTCCCGGATTGAGGAAACCTGTAATGTTTCACTCAGAAACATAATACAAAAAAATTTCTTCATACAGATACATAGCTTCGGTGGCAGTATTGCAAACAGAGATTATACTAAAATTACAACTACAATTGATTAGTAGCCAGAGATATGAAACCCTGACGACTAATTACACGGAAGCTTATTGAATAAAATCAAGATAAACAGCAACAGAACGGAGAAAGTATAAGAGAAATTAATAAAACAAAACTTACAATCGAATCGCATTACCTTAAATTAGCAACGAGAGAAAAAAACAAAAAAAGGGGAAAGAAATGTCTGTCATCTAGCATCAACCACTGAAGGGCTCCAAATGTTATATATGATAGATATACTTACATGTGAGTATAAGTACGTGTGTGCGCGCGTCAAAAATAAACTTTCTTAGACTATGACTAAAACTGTTCTATATCCACCTGCATATATCTGGCCGATTAAACCGAGAAATGGAGACGAATCTTTGAACAAATAAAAAACAGATCACTCCGCGTGGTTACTGGTCCCTTGGGGTTACTTCTCGAAAAGAAAAAGATTACTGTGGTTGACTAACCTTGAGATGAACTTCGCCGAAGGGCTTGCGGGGAAGGAGTTGTTGCTGTTGCGAGGTTTCATGCCTCGAAATCCGTCGCATCGACTCCTCGCCGATGACCTTTGATCCTTTCTCAGTCTCTTGGTTCACCACGATCTTATCCGGTCCATGAATCTTATAGTACGACAAAACGCCGTCCTGCAGCGCGAACCAACGTGGTCTCCATCCTTTCCCGTAATTCACCCACTTGTACAGTATCCCCGAGATCCCGTCCCCCACTATATCGTTGATCTTTACGTCCACGGGCTGCTCCCGCGCCGACTGACCCACAACCGTCGCCGACGACGTTCGCGGCTGACTCAGCCGGTCGCAATCGCCGTTAGTGTGGTTGAATGAGGCGTTGTGGATTTGCTTGCTGTCGGTCCGGGACGTCGGATCCGATCTGGCTGGCGTGGCCGCGGGGGGAGACGGCATGTGTTGGAGCGAACGAGATTGCTCAGACACGGTGGATACACAGCAGAAGGGATGCATGGGGAATTAATGGCAAAGACCGGTCACTTCAAATCGTAGACGCGGAGAATACTGAAGTGGCGTCGGAGAACCGTTTTTACAGTGGAAGTGAGGACTCTCATTATTTTTTGTTTTGGACTGCGAAATGGGAAATCGATGACAACGAAACGGGAAAGAGAGGAGGTTCGCGAAGGATTAAGATAAAACCGTTATAACTATCGATAGGGTTAAGAGGGAAAAAAAATTGAAAATTTTGCGAGAAGTTCGGTGTAGGCACGGAAACGGGTGGATTGCTCGGAGAGAGAAGGAATCCGGTGAGACGGAGATGATGGAAGCTGGAGAGAAGTGTCCGGAAAGATGAGGTGGCAGAGCGGTCAAGACGGAAAAGTTGATTTTGAATGAACTGCCAGTATATTTCGCCGGAGGCTTAAATATGAGGCGGTTGGGGCGTTGGGCTTATGACTCCGTTGTCCCGTCCTTGCGTATGTGTCTCTCTCTCTCTCTCCGCGTTTTTGGCTTTTCAGCCTTTTTCCTGAGAGGGTTTGGTTTGGTGCTTACAGAGTGCAGGCCAAAACGTGGAGGATCGCCGTGGGGGTCACTGCAAAATCGACACGTGGATAACAAAGGACGTGGAAACGTCAGGGGGCCGCACGTTGTCGTGCAATTGGCTGGCGCGTGCTGGGTGTGCTTGACCGGGTCCAGGGGGGAACTAAGCTGGAGGAGTTAATAATGGGTTACACGTTTTGGACGTAGTAGTTGGTTTCCGGTTCTAACCCGTACTCGGCCTCCGGCGATTACCAACTATATATATCACAGGTGATCATAGTTGGGAAGAAATTGGTAATATTATGATAAAATTGTAAATATTTAAGTGATAATAAAGTTGTATTGGTATTTGTGCAGAAGTTGATAAAAATGATTGATGTTTGTAAAAAAATAATAAAATGTTTTATTGAAATATGTGTGTTTTGTGATTTTAGCATGTAAATATAAAAGTATTATGCAAATCTTAAAAAAAAAACATACAACCGAACTTGCCACATGTTTTCTAGTAATTTTTTCCATTATTTTGTTTAGTTGACACAACATGTTTTTTTAAAATTAATGTTATGTTTTGATGAGAGAGAGAGATTATATTGTAATATTTTATTGTGAAAGAGTGAAAAATTTTGTAAAATTTTTGACGCAAACACAACCTTAATCAGTTCACGACTAGAGAAACAGAGATAATGTAAATAATTCTACTGTCTATAAGTAAGTTTTTGTTCTTTACTTATTACTGTACGCATTGTAGGATCAAGATACGTGATAACACTCAATAAAACACATCTATCCATAAGTTAAGAACTAATTATAAGAGTGATCTTCTTCTATAGTTTAGGGTGGGTTTGTGTTGTAAAATTTTTGGTATTTTGTTTAGTGTTGGTATTGGGTTAAGTGAAAAAGTGAAGAGAGGTAATTTTTTATATTTTTTGTAATTTTTTATATTTTTTTATGGGAGAGAGAGATTATATTGTAATATTTTATTGTGGGTTGGTAAAATATTTTTGTGGCAAACGCACCTTAGTCTTTTTAAAAAAAATATTTTCCCGTATTTTTTCATTTTCATCCAAGCTTGTTCTAAATTGTTGGAAGTACACGTGTAAATACTCTCTGAGAACATAAATAAATGAAAAAAAAAAAACTTATTCGGATTACAACTCACATTGAAAATGTTGCTGAATATAAAAACATTTAAAGTCAACGTCCACCTACCTATTGATATTAACTGAACCCAGCTCAGTTGTGAGCAGTCCAGATAATACCATCTTAGGATAAACATAATCATCGATTATGAAAATTACTATTTTATGCTTTTTATATTATCGACCACCCGCCATCTGTTCCTTTCCAAACCATTGTTTCCTTATTTTATTTTTATTTTTTGGTCTTCGTGACCTTATTTTGCAAGTTTCTTCCGCTTGCGTCTGAACATTTATCTCCTGTTCTTTTGCAAAATACGAAGACCACTTTTTGAGGATTTGATACTTCGCTCCAAGTGGGGATCCGACCCGGGCCTACCATTCTAGAAGACTAGAACACTGACGTGGCAGAGCAAGAGATGGCAACCGGAAGTTGCGGGAGGAATTTTTACTGTGGGGGAAGTAAACCAAAAGGACCGTGCTGGTGGATGACGTGTTAAAGGACGAGGCTCATAATTCATTGTCGTCGTCGGGCCTCCGGACAACTCAATCATGTTTGGGAATTGGCTTTAAGTACGTGGCGCGTCCTCATCCGTGCGATCGCGGATTTTACCCGCGGGGCATAACGCTTTTGATGGCAGTTTTTTTTTTCTTTCTAAGCAAGCGTGAACCGGAAGAAATAGAACCGTGTTGAATACAGTCAATCTTACAAGATTGGATATAAAGAATAAGGGTAACACTGCAAAAAAAGACGGTCTCCTAACCAATATCCTTCTAGCCTACAAAACAAATCACACCAGCACAAATAGACAACAAAGTCCATGACAAAAAATAGTAAAAGAGCAGGTGAACCACTACCATGTCACCACCACCGTCACGGTAGTCTCCACATGCACCCTCCCACTACAACCTGCAGAAAAAAACTTCACAAACACAAGAAAAACACAACAAATCACACGGAAACAAAAGCCACTGGTTGGCCGGAATAAAGCCAGGAGCCGGAGTCCCGAGAGAAACACCAAAAACGCCCAAGCAGGTCCACAAAAGGACGGCGCGTGTCTCTCACGTGCACGCACCGGCCGACGGAGCCTGAAAGAAGCCCGAACTGTTCGCCTGGAGCAACAGAGACCAACCTCTCTGTATGTGGCCACCAACCGCCGCTTGAAGCGTCGGGATCTGGAGTTGAAAATCGGTATTGAGGGAGACCAAAAAAGAGGAAAAAATTGAAGGAGAGAATGCCAGCAGGCCAGAAAGGATGGAGGAGAGGGAGGGATCCTTCTCCTCCCGCCGCCAGTTACAGTGAGGGTGGAGAGGGTTCACGAAGAAGGGAGAATATTCGAGAGAGAGGGTTCACGGGTTGTGTCTTTTAATGACGTTGGATGTTCCGATTTGTAAAGCGTTTGCTTCGTGTAGCAATAGAATGTTAAGGCTCTGTTTACGTTACAAAATTTTAACCTCCTAAAATTTTATCATCATTACAAAACACTCTATTTCCTTACTTTTTCATTAATTTTCATACAACAACCCTACAATTTTACTTATCAACACAACCTAAGGTACGTTTGGCTTGTTGTTAGTGCGAGGCACTTATCTCCTCTGTCTCAGACTGTCATACACCTATTTGCGTATCTTACTATCTAATTATCTCTCTCTTTTTATGGTTACATGTGAACAAACCAAGCACGTCTCTTCAGAAAACAAATAGATAAATATTATACATATTTTTTTAAAAAAATGAAAATTCTAGAGAAATTTATTGCTATTATAGCCAAAATTTCTGGTTAACTTGGTCGGATCATATTTGTCTATTTTTGTTTTGGTCAGCGATAACTAACAAGGATAGCTTTCTTGTTTTTGTTCTGTTTTTTTTTTTCTTCTTTCTAAGCTGAATAAGTTTCATTTAGGAAAAATTGTGGACTTTGCTATTTTTGGCATCAGAAATAGATAGATAAATGTATTCGTAACGGTGCAGAGTTTTCAACTCACTTGGATAATTCTGAAGACAAATGTCGTTCTCAACCATCCAACTGCGTTCACGCCACATTCCATCAATCATGCGCGCAAGTATAACCCTACTAGAAATAAGCTGAGTTTGGGTGCACAAGAAATTTTTCTAACACTCACTTTTTTTCGCAAACTTTCATATATTTTTATAAATTTTAATAACTCTTTCACCGTTCTCAAGATAATTTACACTATATATTAACAATTTTTTACCCATCCAAACTTAGACTATATATATGAGGATTACATCGGGCCTAGAAATTTGTGTCGGGTGATCTTGGGCCTTCTTAACTCCAAAAGCTAGATCAAGAAGTGATATTTTATCTCACATTTATAAACTGACCATCATCCCCTTCCACAATCGATGTGGGACTAACCCTAACAATCTCTCCCTCACACATCGGGCCTTGAATTGGGTGGAGACAACCCGTTTATCCCATGGACTGTTGGGTCTGAGACTTGTTAGTAAACCTAGGCTCCGATACCAGTGTTAGGTTGTCTTAGACCTTCTAAACTCTAAAAGTTAGCTCAAAAGTTGATGTTTTCTCTCGCACTTATAAACTGACCATCAATCTCTTCTGTAAAGGATGTGAGACCAACCCCAACAATTTATTGTTATTAAGTCTTTATTATATGGTTATATTTGACGGTTCTATAAAAGGATTTTGGCTCTAATGAAATATTTATTATACCAGTGACTCTCTTTTCATGGAAATTCACTTTTTTAGACTATTTTAATTTGCATTTTTTTACTCAAGTAATTCAAAAAGAGATTGTCATAATAAGTTTACTCTATATTTAATTATACACATGTAAACTTTTAGATAACTTTAATATATAATAACTTCATTTGTGAGGTTTATATCTCTTCAAATTATATCATAAGATTCTAACAAATAATTACAAATATTATAATCCCACAGTTTTTTTTAGCCCGGAGCATGAATGACACCATAACTCTTTTGTTCCCTCAATTACAAGACTCAAGTGACGGAAAAAGGAAACTTCTAGAGGCGGCATTTTTCACAAAAGCTCTCAAAAGTTTCGTTGGAAGTGACGGGGACAAAGAATATCGAATCTCTCCCTTGGAATATCCGAATACTTCATTACCTCCTAATTGGATTAAGGTTTCTCATATAATCATTTATGGAAACTCAGAGGATGTTCGGTTGGGTAGTATTTTGAAAATTTTTTATGTTTTGAAAATTTTTAAGTGATGTTAACTTTATTGGTATGCGTGCGGTAGTTATTTTCAAGTGATGTTAAAAAAAAATGTTCGATTTGTGTATTCTCAGAATTCAAAAAATCCTGAGAATGTTAAAAAACCGAACAGCCCCTTACATTAATATTCTACTACAAGGCTAACAGGTCAAAGCTAGAATCTACTCTTACGGAAGACAGCTGTAAAATGATAATTCTAGGGGGACTACTAAAAAAATAAAGCCTAAACTAAAAATATTTCCTTTAAATTTTGGGAAACTTATAATTGCTTCATACTTAGTTA
Organism: Myrica gale; assembly: GCA_963930655.1. Lineage (NCBI taxonomy): Eukaryota > Viridiplantae > Streptophyta > Magnoliopsida > Fagales > Myricaceae > Myrica > Myrica gale. Next base: position 23,423,808 of record OZ005606.1, read on the forward strand.
ATATCTCATTGTCAAAAAAAAAGACGCCCTGTTACAACGTGAGTGTATAGTGTAAATTTAGTGATAATTTGGAACGAGGCAAATTAGTCACGCTAAAATGCTATTTAAAATTTTAAACATTTAAAAGGTGTTGTTTTCGTTTCCATTGTGGTGGATAAGACTCTTCAATCCCGGTGTAGGTGTCGATTTTGGTCAAAATCAGCACCTACATCGGGTAAACCGATTTTTAAATAATTATCACGTACACACTTAAGGATAATAACTGGCCCTTAGGGGTGGCGGTTTAGCGGTGGCTGTTTACGGTTATCCTACATTCATATTTGACCATTTTTTTAGCATTTTACACACTTGGCCCAATATTTTTTTTCCCATTTTGGTCCATTAATCACGTATCAATAAAATTTAAACTAATGATATCCAAAATCAATAAAATTAAAGACCAATTTAAAGTTCAGACTACTAAATTCAAAATCAATAAACTTACAGAACATCACAATAATATAAGAATCTAAAGTCTCAAACAATGAAGTCTGTGATTGTGGAGGAGTGTCCATCTGCAAATAAAAATTAACTAAAAATTAACAATCAAAGATTCAAAGTACTAACAAGTAACAAACGTACAAATAACAATATGATAGTTTTACTTCACATTTGGTTCCGGCAGTTCATCAATGATTACGTCTCTTGAATATCCAATTACAATATGTTGTGTTCTCTTTTGGGAAGTGAAAATCTCTTGAAAATTTAAACAAAATGATATTTTTTTTAAAAAAAAAAAGGTCAAAGGACTCGGTGGAGCTGGGGGAAAACAGGCCATATGGGGCCAGGGGAACCGAGGGAAAAAAAGTCCAGGCCCCAGGGGAGACTAACTGCATGGACCCTGGGAGCCGGGGGTTAAATTTGTCAATTAGTGCAAGTTATTTTTTTTTAAAAAAAGGCCAGAGAACTCGAGGAAATTGGGAACGCTCAGGGGCCCTGGGGGGAAAAAACTCAGGGGAGCCTGGGGAGGGAGGCCTGAGGGTTAAAAAAAATTATGGTGTCCCAAACCCAGTGTTGTGTAACCTGAGAACTTGAAATAACATCCAAAATTTTTACAAAAATTTAAACTAACATCGATACCGGTAAAGCCGGATAGTAATAAATATAGGTGATGTTCGTTTTGAAGGTTTTTGTAGGATTTGGAGAATTTTGTGAATTTTTAGGTGATATTAAAGTTGTGTTGGTGTTTGTGTAGAAGTTGGTGAGGTGTAAAAAATGAATGATGATGTTTATTGGTTTTTTTTTTGTTTTTTTCGACTTTATTATTATTTTAATTAAAATAATAATATTTTTATTAAAGTAATAATATTTTTACTAACTTTTATGAAGATAATCTCGCTGGATTATCTTTTCACGCCTGCCAAAGTCGACTTGAATCAAAGTCGAGATTATTTTATACTCCAATTCGACAATAAAGGCGTAAAGGCGTGAAAAGAGGAGGGCAGAGCCGACATGTCAGGCGCAGCTTTCCGTGTACTTTGGCAGGCGACATGCAGGTTGTTTTGAAAAATGCCAATTTTGCCCTTATGTGTTTTTAGTTAGTAGGTTCTGATGGAGGGTATTTTAGTAATTCAATATTAACCTTTTAAGGGCAAAAAAGTAAAACAAAATGACGAATCCTTAGAGTTATACGAAGACTCTACCGAACATATTTCTTCAGGATCCGAATCCTGTGTTTTTCTTCAAACCGAACATAGCCATAGTATTGATATCAGTGTCGGTGCCACCAAAATTATTCGGCGACAATGAAAAGCCCGAAACTAACCCGTGGAGGTCCAGGGAGCCCCAACACATGTGGGAGCCTGGGATGGAGCACGAAAGCGACGTTCTTCGAATACATAAATAAGATGTGCCAAATTTCCCTGTCCACGCAATATTTGGACAGGCTCACGTCGGCCCCGTTAAGGAATAAGGATGGTCACGTCGGGCCGCCGGCCCCATTATTCAATTATTTATCATTTCGAACAAATTTGTCACACCCCACCACCCAGAAAGCAATGGCGATTGGCAGTCAAGAATTTAGAATCTTCCTTTGAGAAGATCCGCACTTCTACTTTAGCGGCGTCCCCAATTTGACTCTCTCTGACATCATCAGCCATCACGTTATCTCTTTCTTCCTTTCTCTAATCTCTATAGTTGGCATGTTTTTTCCCTCCTCTTTCTTATATTATTATGACAAGATAGATGTTTGGATAAGATAGATGAAAAAATTCTCGTGAAAATAATAAAAAAAAATTCCTGCAATATAAAAAAATTAATTTTGTTCAAACTCGGTCTAGGTACCGATTATCAAAAAGATTATAGTTGTTCAATCTCTGTATAGGTGTCGATAAAATCGACACCTATACAGAGATTGAACAACTATAATCTTTTTGATAATTGGTCGATTTTTAAACAATTGTCACATACACCTACACAGTTAAGGTCAAAAATCGACCTTAAACGGTGGCATTTTCGGTTATCCTATGTTCATATTGAGCCATTTTTTAATATTTTACGCACTTAACCAAGTGTATTTTTTTTTCTTTTGGACCATTAATCACATATTAATAAAATTTAAACTAATGATATCCAAAATAAATAAAATTAAAGATCATAAGATGAGATTTTAAAGTTTAAATTAATAAAATTCAAAATCAGTAAACTTACAGAACATCACAATAAGATGAGAATCTAAAGTCTCAACCAATTAAGTATCTGATTGTAGTGGAGTGTCCATCCGTAAATAAAAATCACCTAAAATTTAACAATCAAATATTCAAATTACTTACAAGTAACAAATGTACAAACATACTAACAAGTAACAAACGTATAAACGACAATATGCTAGTTTTACTTCACATTTGCTTCCGGCAGTTCATCAATGATTACGTCTTTTGGATATCCAATTACAATATAATGTGTTCTATTTTGGGAAGTGAAAACATCTTGAAAATTAAACAAAACAATTTGTTATGTTTTTTTTTAAAAAAGATCGGAGGGCTCGGGAGAGCGGGGGGGATAGGGGAGCCGAGGGAAAAAAGTCCAGGCCCTAAGGGAGCATGGCTGCCTGGGCCCTGGGGAGTCGAGGGTTAAAATTGACAATTAGTTTTGTTATTTATTTTTTTTTTAAAAAGGCTAGAGGGCTCGAGGAAATTGGGGACGCGCAGGGAGCTCGGGAGAAAAAAGTTCAGTGGAGCCTGGGGAAGGATTCCTAAGGGGTTAAAAAAGGGTAACCCAGAAACCGGAATTTTTGCAAAACTTTAAACCGGCACCGGTGAGGCCAAAAATTATCAATCCGATTTTCGGTGGCACTGAACAACCCTAAAAAAAACAATCGAATTTACGTCAATTTAAAACAATAAGCTCAACTGAAATGGAAAAAAAAAATGAAGATCTGCATGGTACCAGAATTGGTATCCATAAATCACCCTATGAGCTTATTGTTTGTTTTATTTTTTTTGTATATAATAAAAATATTTTTCACTCATCAATCACGAGTAGCTGACACATTAGACCTTAAATTATCGATTTTGACACATTTTACTCATTAACTTTCAATCTCAGACATTTGCAGCTGTTATTAAATTTTTAGATTAAATGACTATAGTACTCTTAACCCATTTCACGTTGAAGATATTTTTGTTAATTCATTAAGTCATTGAGTGTATTACTACAAGATAAATGATACAAAGTGTCTAGCATTTGCAGTTGTCGTCAAGAGTACAATGCGTCTAATTTTAGGCGTAAAGTGTCTATATTAAAAGTTGGAGGGTGTAATACATAAACGTTAGTAATTTATGTTGCAATATGTTAAACTATTTATAATTGATATGTGAAAAATATATTCATCTTTATAATAAAATATGATGATTTTTAAGGAAAAAAGTTTGAGATTAACAATATGATGTTCAGTGCAAAATTCTTGCAATTAATAAGATTATAATCGCGCTTAAAGAGAACAAGTTAAAAATAAAACTGTGTAGATTTCGAGTACATCCGTCGAAATCGGATACGCCCGAATGGATGAATGAATGTCTTGAGCAAAACAATAACCGGATAATGCACGCTAACCTTTATTCGTCAGTTTAATAGTGGATAACACGTGTCGAGATTTTACTTTCGGTGGGGTCAGACAATAAGAGAAAAAAAAAAAAAGAGAACTGCCTCTGGGTCTGGGTAGGGAGGAGTGAGAACAGCACTCCGAGTTAAGGTGTACCGGGAGACAGAGGATCACAGATTAGCAGTTTCTTTCTGTGCCAGTTTGACCAAGGACCGGTCAAGGACCAAGGTGGGCCGAGTCGACGTCGATAACGCGATGCAGGTTGTATTTGTGTTGTAAAATTTTAGTGTTGTTAAAATTTTAGGTATTGAGTTTAGTGAAAAAGTGAAGAGAGATAATTTTTTATATTTTTTTGTAATAAATAGTAATGATTTGATGGAGAGAGAGATTATATTGTAATATTTAATTGTGTTAAAATTTTAGAGCGGGTAAAATTTTGGTACACAAACGCACCCGCAGTCCTTCGTCATACATTGCTCTGAACATCTATGTTCCTTTTGTGTCGGAAGAACAGGCAGAGAGCAGAGGACCAAATAGGATTTTATGCGTATTCGTTATTTTGTCTTCTTCTTCTTTTCTTTTTAAAATATTTTTCGCTTAATGTTTTTTCTTTTCTATCTTTTCTGGCATTCATTATTTTGCAGTTAGGTGGATCGTGGATGAATGCCTACTGTAAGTTTAGAGAAGTAGGAGGGGGAAATATCAAAGATTGGACAATTTTTAATCTAAAAAATAATTAAATTTGGAGGAAAGTGTAGGCTATGTTTGTTTAAGTTCTCAAAAATTTCTCACTCACTTTTTCATCAATTCCAATATATTTTCACCAATCACAATAATTTTTTCATCAATTTCAATACATTTTTACCGATCTCAATAACTTTTTACAAAGTTCAACAACTTTTGACTAACTTTTCACCAATTCCAATATAATCTACACCACTTCCAAAAAAACACAAAAATAAAAACTGTTTTGAGAACTAAACCAAACATAGTCTTAGAATTTAAAAAATGTGCTCGTGTCTAGAAGGGAAGTAAAATACTATGAACCAAAATATTTATATTTTACATTTTTAACAGGATAAATGTTGGAATATAAGGATAAGAGGTGACAATCTCATTATATTAATTATTATAACCTCTTGGCACCTCCATATTCAATAATGACCGAAAATCATGATTCTTTTTAATTTATTATTTGAATTTTATGGTCTAATTTTGAGATAAACACAGTAACACGCCCATTATACGAGTCATACAATATTCAATATACAGTATGATCGCCTTTCTCCTAATTCATACAACAAATTAAAAATAGAAGTTACAAAAAAAAAAGATTTCTAAAGAATTGTTTAGTATATATATATATACATATATATTGTCATGTTTTGGCCCTCAAAGCATATTTGAGCATACTTTGCACTTCTACTCTCTATATTTGTTTAATCCATATTTGGCTATTGAAGAGTTTCATCCCATTCTGAAAGGTGATTTACTCATATTATTTCAGCCATATATGTTGCTCGTGGTGGTTCTAGGCGCAAATATATGCGTTATTTACTACCTCGATATATCCCCAATTGATGTTTATGTCCCTCTCCTGGCTGACAATGTTTCGATGTAATATGATTTGCTTTAGAGTTTAAATATGTTTGGATTATTTTACAAACGTTTTCAAAACTTTCTCACTCTATTTTCCATCAATTCTAATACCTTTTTATCAATCCCAATAAATTTTTTACAAATTTAAACAACTTTTAACACATTTTTCACCAATCTTAAAAGAATCTACAATACTTCCAAAAATACACAAATACAAAAAAGGCTTAAATATTACGTATATCCCTGGGGTTTAACTTTTTCCTGGAAATGCCCCTAGGATAAAATTTGTTGTCCCGCCGTCCCTGAGGTTTAAGATGATTCCCAAGCATGTCCTTCCGTCTAACTTCCGTCAAAAAATTGACGGAAGTTGCTGACGTGTCAAAAAAACCAAGTCATATTCAATAAGAATGCAACACGTGTCCATCATTGCCTAATATGCATGCCATGTCAGTCAAGTACCTGAAATTACGAAAATGCCTCTGTTATGTCATCTCCTCCTTCTCCACTTCTACCTCGAACCAGTCCCAACCTCCTTCGCCTCCTTCCCTGCTAACATCTCCTCCCTCATTCTCGCTCGTCCACCCACTATAAGATTTTATATATCTCATTTTTGCACCCAGAAAACCCAAAATAAAAAAAGCCCGGCGTTGACAGCATGCTTAGTTGTAAAGCATGTTCTTCGGGTTATTTCAATTATAAACTACGTAAATAAAAGGTGATAACTATTAGCACCGCTCAAGCGAGTCAAAATTCTAACACGCTTGGCTTGCACACTGCTGTAGCCTGTATGATTGTTGCAAGCAGTCACATAAGGTTTTCTTTCTGGGTTGTGAAATAAGGAGGGGGAACAAAAGTACCTAATGGTTACTGCTGCATCGATCAACTGAGACTTATTCGAAGGTGTCGTGTATCCTGGTTCGTATTGCTGCACGAATCATAACCCATCTCTGTTAATAAAACCTCATCTTGGAAAATTTTCACTGCCGGTAAAGCCATGTATATTCACCCAGATAAGACAAAAAAATAAAAAAACACGCATATATTCAACCCTATTGATTTACTGGAAGATCATTCTATCTTGGATCAGAGGTCCACGGCCATTTAGGAGTATTATTTAACTATCGCCTTAAACGAACTACTACATAGCTTCAAATTCTCATAATATAGAAACAGAGTGAGTCAGTGACGGATACCTTCAATATAAAGAAAAGTTAGGAAAAGACAATTTTGAGACACCAAGAATCAACAACTACGAAATAGCCGGAGGCTCGTAACTAGTTTTCCATAGCTCCAGCTTGAAAACAACTTATAAAACCCAGTTCGAATTACAAGAACGAAATGCATAATCACATAGCCAAAAGATTCATTTGCAAGCAATAAAGAAACAACAAAACGAAAAAGAAACTGGAGACAGGATACGGAGACTTTCCACTAAGCATACACCAGAAAAAGAAAGAACTGAATAAGAGAAATTCAAATCTGGAGACAAATTTCACTGATTGTGTCCTGCTTTTCGTTGCACCACCTCTGTATGCAATATCTGTGTGCAAACTGATGGAAAGGAAACCGAAAAGAGATGAAATTATTCCGGAAACAACTTGAGAAGAAAGAAACAAGGCATACCAGCAAACAATGAAACAAGTTGTGTAATTGTGTTTGTTTACCTTAACAGTTCCTGAACAAGCACAAGGAGCTTCCAAGCTCCCGCAGTTCTCTAATTCTTCTTCACGGGGGAGATGGGTAGGTTGGGAAAAAGGGTGAGGACTGGTTCGGGGTAGAAGTGTAGAAGGAGGAGATGACATGACAGGGGCATTTTCGTAATTTCAGGTACTTGGCTGACATGACATGCATATTAGGCAATGGTGGACACGTGTTGCATTCTTATTGGATATGACTTGTTGTTTTTTGACACGTCAGCAACTTCCGTCAATTTTAGACGGAGGGACATTCGTGGGAATCATCTTAAACCTCAGGGACGCCGGGACAACAAACTTTACCCTAGGGGCATTTCCAGGAAAAAGTTAAACCCCAGGGATATACGTAATATTTAAGCCTACAAAAAATTATTTTGAGATCTAAAACAAACATAGCCTTAATGCATCTCTGTCATGTTATTCATCAAGCAAAAGTTGATGAAAAGTTTTAAAATTTCTGATTATAGAATAAGTTTTATTAAAGTCTGTTAAAAGTAAGGAGATAGAAGATTTTATGATTTTTTTTAATGAACAATATTGAAATTTGTGTAAAAACTTTGAGATTTTTATTGTTTAGTTATGAAAATGTTGTACTTTCTAAAAAGTTTATTTTTTTTAAAAAAGTGAATATTTTGAGTCTACCATCTTTGCCTGCTGCTCATTCTTGTCGATTACACCTTGCTCGCAATAATCTGATCCGGAGTTGCAGAAAAGGTCAACTTTCTTTTAAATATGGGCCGGAAACTTGGAAATGTTTCACTGTCATAGTTTTGGAGCGACTACAACGTACCGTTTCCAATACAGTGCCCATAAGCCCCGAACAAAAGATTGATGTTACCTGTGTGGCGCGCATCTTGTACAAACCCACTGCAAGACATGTAGACGACTGTTAAGTGGATGTGCTTTGTGGAAAATTGGAGAACCCAGAACAGAGACGATACCCAAAGGATTTCGTGAATTAGAAAAATACTTACAAAAGACTTCCTCTCACTTGTCCTTTTGCAGCCTTTTGAGAACGACATTAACCTCGATTCAACTCCCCATTACGACAGAGACCATGTTCAAAACGTGGACCCGACCCCTCCTCCCCTGCTTTCTGGCCACCACAGTGGCGTAATGAATTGGATCTTTGGTGCCATACAGAAGGCTGTCCATGTGGGGAGGTCGGAGTGTCACTTTCTCTCCCACCAAATTAGACACCACAAAAACAGAGCAACTACCCCACGTCCCTCGTACATACTCTCTGTGAGTGTGTTGGGACACCACTAGTGCCTACGACTCCCCCAAAAATGATTGTCGGCTTGCGACAGAGGAATCTTCATTCCCAGCTCATAGAAAGCAAGGAATTTTGCTCCCCGGGTGTTTCAATCACTCATCAACAGTGATATAAAATAATTAAAGTACTTTCTGCAAATTTTCATTGGAAAAGCCTGAAACATATAATATATTATGACACCGAGGTTGTGAATCAGAATGGGGATCGCCAATCACTGTCAAAGCAACTATAGTCTTTGTTTGAGCACATCTTGAGGTGTAAGTAAAACCAAATAGCTCTGGCACCCAACATATCATAGGACACGTTCTTGAAAGGATTTCTATTTTCTTTTACAGCTGGCAACAGACAAACAACAGATCCGACAAATGAATAGCTGTCGGCACCAACCATGAAGCTGGCTATATTCGAATGTCAAGCAAATCACTTGGAATATGTTGATCTTGGTTCATGACTACAGAATAGTGTACAAGGTATAAAATTTAGGAAACATATTGACCGAATATTGGCCAGCTTTGGCTAAGGTCTCTTGGGAAAAAGATGCCCCAAAAAAGAAAAAGTAAATGAATTGAACCACTGTATTGACAAAAAGACAAAACAAGGAATCAAGGACAACTGATGATGGCTGTATATGCACATGTTCCAACATGATAGTTGCTTCCATCTGAAGGTGCTACTTCAGTCAAGTTTTCTTCTTATCAGTCCCCTGAAGAAGTCCAAACTGCAGCCACAATGTTCACAAATTCAGTAAACCTTTTAGATATCCATCACAACCACATTTTTCTCTCTAACGTTCTCCCAGAACAATAGCATCTAAAGATAAAACCATATTGAAAAATTGCAGACTGTTATGGCGTATCCTGGTGACCTTTACTTGTTACAAAATAAGTTCGGGGGACTGTAATGCCTTCAGGTAACTACTAAACACAATTGTTTTTGTCCACGAGAAATGGAAGCATAAAATACTTAACAAAAAGTGAACTTGATAGGTTTTCAAACAGCAAAGGGGGGGGGATCAGTAGAAAAGGTCTCATCTTTCGACACACATGACCACATCTAGGGTTGAAAACAGATAAATGTGTCAAAATCATGTGACTTGTGACCTCAAGTACAAGGCTATGGGAGGCCAGTGGTAGCAAATAAGAAGACCGATGTTAGGTTGGGCCTCCATCATAGTATTAGGACAAACGGTCTGCACTACCACAGCAAGGAAAACATAATGACAAAACCCATTTATGCCTTGTCATGCTTCAAACATGATTCGAAATGGAATGTTTATGGGATGTGGACCTATTCCAAGCTAGTGTCTGCTCAAATTGTCCTGTTCAGAAGCTTTACGGATTCCAAGGAAGAGAAGGGATACATTTTCAATTAAGCGCGTTTGGTTTGTGTTGACTAGAAACCTCCCTTACGTACTTGGTCTCTAGTGCAGGGACACTAATCTGGTGTCTTCATACACACAGTCTCTTTCGCTAGAACTCTTCTGGTGTCTTCATACTTTCTGAGTTCCCAGCTTAGAGCAGTGCACACATGCAAACCACCATGGACCTCAGGCATTTTTATTCATCACATTCTTTTCTTCAGAGTTAACAGTTTTCTCGCTATAGATACACTGTACGAAACCACAAACTATATACAAATTTCTCACAGTTACTAAAAATCTATATGACCTTTTGTATTATTATTTTATTCAGCACAGAAATATCATAAAAATACTTTACCTATTGCCATCAGGGTGAAGCTCGTACATTTGATTGTCATCCCCAATAGCTAACAAATATCCTGAGGATGTTAAACCCTACAAATAAGAGAATCAAATACTAAGAAATTTTCCTATTTCTGGCATTAGAACACATATGCCCTGAAAAAAAGGGATCCCCACTAACATGAAATGCTGAAAAGAAATTGTATTAAACAAACTCAAAATTGTACAATATCATATCTGACTTTGAGTGAGATCATTGGCAACCTGATTTATCTTTCAGTATTTTTCACATGTTCTTTTGATATGTGTAGCTGAAGATCACGGTTGTTAAAAGTGAAATTCTGCCTAAAATTGGAGGATAGTCTTGAAGAAAACTATGGCGTCTCGTGGTCCTCAGTGGGGAGCTGGCCAAAAGCTGGCAAAGCCGACTGTTGGAGTTCCCAGGAAGCCGCATGCAGACGAGGGTGTGCGCCTTACGTCTCTCACATCCAATCATCGGGCAGGGGCGTCTGCAGGGTCGGCTGGGACAGCAGGAGTGATTTGGGAGCATGTATTGCGTATCAGAGGTGAATTGGATTGTCTCATGGAGCGGGTTAATAACTTTTGCCTGGAGGTGGAGCCCCGGTCTCAAATGCGCTGTCCGGTATGTGGTTTCTCTCTTGAAGCCCAAATGCCTTTGTCAACAGACTGCCCGAGCTCTTCTTATGAGTTGGGCTCGCCCAGGTCTTACTGCAGAGGAGTGTGGAGTGCGGTTTGGGTCTGGGCCCACTTTCGTCTCTTGTCATTCTCCCAAGCGGGCTTCGGCGTGCGATAAGGGGACTACGTTTACTCCACCGGTACCTGGGCTGGGTGCCGGTGGTCAGATCCTCGGTGTGGCTGACCTGGATCTTTCGGTGGAGGACTTGACCGAGCCGGCGAAGGGGGAGCTTGCCTTCGTGGTGCCAGTGGTGGCCGGGAGGGCCTGGAATCTTGTGTTTTAGCGTCGGTAATGGGGTCGGCTGCTCCAGTGAGGGTTGTCGAGGCCGTGGCGGCCACGGGCAACTCCGGGGTGTCGCCGACAATGGGCGGGGAGGCTTCCGAGCAGGCTGTGGTGGTTGCGGAGGCCCTGGGACCTCAGGGGTTGTCGCCGATCAAGGTTGTTTCCGTCGGGGGCTTTTTTCCTGGTAGTTCTGAGGTGGGCCAACCTGGTATGGGTGATGAGGTGGTTCTGTGGGTGCTCTGGTGTGCTCCGACGTGAGCTTGACTGAGAAGGAGGTGGTCAGGTCCGGTTGCTCTCCAGGTCCGGGGGATGTTAGCTCTCCGGTTCCTGCCCAACAGGATCTTTTCCCGCAATTTTGTGACTTGGGTGGAAGCTCGGTGTCGGGAGTGATGTCGGCTGGGGAGTTAATCAGTTTTGAAGGTAGGAGAGCGGAGGAGTCTGCGGAGCCGCTGCAAATTATATACCCGAATTCTTTTAGTGAGAAGGGGGCGTCTCCATCTTTTTGGGTCTTGGAGATTATCTAGTCCTTCAGACATTTAGTTGAAGCTTTTAGTCGAATGATGGGGAGAGTGGTGGAGCATGGTGGTTTGGAGGGTTTCGAGGTGGGGGTGGCCCCGACGGGGGAGTGAATATCTCTCACTTGCTTTTTGCGGATGACACTTTGGTGTTGTGTGGGGCGGAAGAGAGTCATTTTCGGAGCCTTAGATGTCTTCTCTTATGCTTTGAGGCGGTATCTGGACTTAAAATTAACTTGTCTAAGTTCGAGGTCCTTCCCATTGATAATGTTCATAATACTCAGGAGCTTGCTGGTATTTTGGGTTGTGGTGTCTCTTCGTTGCCTATGAAATATCTCGGTCTTCCTTTGGGAGCTAGTTTCAAATGTGTTCATATTTGGGACGAAATTCTTGAACGGATTGAGAGGAGATTGGCGGGCTGGAAGAGATTGTACTTGTCTAAAGGGGGTAGACTCACTCTCATCAAGTCTACTCTTTCTTGTCTCACTACTTTCTTCCTTCCATTGTTTCCTATTCCGGTTGCGGTGGCAACTCGGTTGGAGAAGATTCAGAGGGATTTCCTTTGGGGTTGTGACGGTAGTGCGCATAAGTTTCATCTTGTGAACTGGGCATTTGTGTGTTCTCTAGTCCAGCACGGGGGGTTGGGGCTCCGTAGTATGGTTGCTGTTGATAAGGCTCTCTTGTCTAAGTGGCTTTGGCATTTTGCTCTTGAGCGGGATAGGCTATGGAGGATGGTTGTTGTTGCTAAGTATGGGTGTTCGGTGGGTGGTTGGAGGACTCCCCCTTGCAGGAGACCTTATGGTGTTAGTTTGTGGCGCTTCATTAGCAAAGGTTGGGAGGTCTTTAGCAACCACATCAGATTTTTGGTGGGTCATGGAGATAGGGTCAGATTCTGGCATGATGTGTGGTGTGGTGATAGACCGTTATCTTGTGTCTTTCCGGTTGTCTACTCGTTGGCTCGTCACAAGGAGGCTTTGGTGGAGGAGTGCATGGCGGGGAACAATGGGTCTGTGGTGTGGAGTGTTGTTTTTGTTAGATCTGCAAACGATTGGGAGTTGGAGGATTTTTCGGCCTTTTATTCTCTTTTGTATGGGGTGGTTATTAGGAGAGGCGAGGAGGACAAATTGTGTTGGAAGGAGTCCAAGGATGAAGTTTTTTCGGTGAGATCCATGTATGCTTGTATTACCTGGTGCAATGATTTGTCTTTTCCTTGGAAAAGTGTGTGGAGGACGAAATGTCCTTTCCGGGTCTCCTTTGCGTGGGAGGCTTCGCATGGAAGAATCCTTACTACTGATAATCTTCGTAGAAGGGGAGTGTATATTGCTGATTGGTGTTATCTTTGTCGGTGTGACGGAGAATTGGTTGACCATTTGCTTCTTCATTGTTCCTTGGCCCGTGGGCTTTGAAACTATATTCTAAATATTGTCAATTTCTGTTGGGTGATACTTGAGAATGTGGTGAAGGTGCTATAGAGTTGGGACAGGAAGTTCTCTAACCCATTCGCTAAGACTATTTGGAGGATGATTCCCGCATGTATTTGGTGGAGCCTTTGCAGGGAGAGGAACAATAGATGCTTTGATAGTCGTTCTTGCTCCTTGGTCAAGCTGCAGGGTTTTATGTTATTTTCTCTCTTCTGTTGGGCTGATGCATTGTTGGATGGCCCCTTTGCTGATTTTGATGATTTTCTTAGTTTTCTTGTTTGTTTGAACTAGTGATTTCGGTATAGTCCCTTGTACTGTTGTCACTTTTTTAATAAGATTGACTTGCTTATAAAAAAAATATCTTGTAGATCTAACAAACTCTTAACAATAGATGTAAAAACCTACATGCAAACTTTGAGAAATAATTTAAAAATAGTACACAGGTTTGCAGCAGAGCTTTTATTGAGAAGTGGTCAATACTAAGATCAAGATGTGAAGCCCTGTACTATATTTTTTGATAAGTGAAGCCCTGTACTATATTGCGACAGTACCATTTAGAACTTAACAAAAAGCAAACTAAAATGATATGGAAGGAAAACCTTCCTAATGAAAGCATCAATAGTTTACATAAGCAGTTGAATCACAATTCGCAAAGGATAAAGGAAGTCATACCTTAGCTAAAACCTCTTATATGCAATTAAACTTTTGCCTAGTACAAAACAGAAAAACAGAGGCGGAACCCTTAATTCTACAGCTCTCTAGCCCCAATGATATATGTTGGATGATTTTACAGTTTAAACCTACATCTCAATAGAATCCTACAACTAGAAACTTTTCAAGTGATCCAAATTGTCCGTAAGAGTAGGATAATAATACCGTATGAATTTATGGTTTTATCTAGATTTTAACAACCAGCTGAATGATTCCTATCAATATTAGTGAATCCCTTTGTATTGGACAAGATTTATGCTTAAAACAGAATCTTTATAATGAAGTCCCGAGTTTGATGAACGTAGTCTATTCATCCAGCTTTACGAAATACAGAAGTGCATAACTGGTTTTCATTTGCATATGAATGACTACTCCTTTTTCCATTGAACTCCTATCTAGCAATAAAGGAAGCGTTAACTCGTACTTGAATAGTTACTGCAGTTTCAACCACTTCGTCCCCATTCTTTTCCTGCACACATACTCTTTGCCCACTGCACGTACACACCAAAAGAAAAAATCAGACCCAGAGAGATGCCTACTATCTCATATCACACATTGCTAAGCATGTGTCTTTTCTTTTAAAATAGTCATTTATTTCTTTGGTCCATTTATGGCAACGATACAATTCACAAGACAGAGATGCCTCTCTTGATTTCTCTTCATCATCATTTAAGATATATGTTCTTCGAGTTAGTTACACTCTGATCTTACCATTCTTTCTATGGTTTTCATCTCTCCTTTTTGTAAAGCAAAATAGCAAAAGGAAGTAACTGATTCTTAAGTCTTGATCTTATATGGTAACTATACCTGCTATTTTCTTTCCCATTCCCATTTAAAAATTTAAATTAATAGATTTTTTTATGAGAAAATATCAGTCTTATGGCACAGCTGCCAAAAACTTGACTTCATTAGACAGACCCTTCCAATATTATTAGTCAAGGGTGGTAGCTGCAATCTTTCATATAGGAGCCTTAATTTCTTAGAAGGCCTTAGACATACTATTTTTCAGGGATTTTTTTGTTAGGGGACCTTACACAAAGGCCTCGATACTCTTGCCAGCCCTTGATCTCTCTGATGTTTAGGTCACAGTAATACAATACAATGAAGACCATAAGCAACTCTAGGTCTGAATCAACATGAATGGTTCAGTGAAGTCAAAGTTATATTATTTAAGCTCCAACTGGTAAGCAAGGACGATTTTTGTTTTTGTTCACTTTAGCGAAGTAACGTGGTGACTATTTTAGAAGAACTGTTCTGTAGGAATCTTCTAGCTGGATTGCCATATCAGAATGCCATGTGAAAATGCCGTGTTACTTCATTAAACTTGGCTTATTTTGGTTTTTAACTGCCATATACGAAAAAATTGTAGAAAGTAGAGTAATTTGGACACGGGAGTAGACTCTTCTTTGCTTTAAGCATACATGGAAATAAACCACAATTCCAAACCTTCCACCTTTTCATCCAATAGCCACAATACACACAAGCAAAGGATCATGTATTTTATACACTATAAGAGCCTACAAAGAGATTGTCACTGTCAACCACAGAAAAGAGTAAATAAAATCTACATGTCACCTGTGCAGCCAAGTCCTGCAATATAGCTCTTCAAGAGTTTGAAATCCTGTGAAACGTACAGCAGAGAACTTGGTACTATTCCTCATGTTAAACATATATTTATCATATTAAAGTATCACTCTCACTGAATGACATAGCCTATCATCAAACATGTCATTTTTCATAGGTAAATACGACTCACATACTGACATCGGATTCAATTATTACATTCTTCATCCCCTTTTACAAAGGGTAGGATCAAAACCCAGCATATTTAGCAGTGCTAAAAGCATAACAAAATCTCCCCTTGTGGTAGAGGCAAAAAAGAAATTATTTGGCTCAGCAATAGACATAACAGGGCAAGTCATACCCTATAGAATAATAGTTTTCTTTTGGGTCCATTGGAGGTCCACTGGGACCATGGCCTACATAATGGATGGCGGAACTGGCAAGACCTCTAATGCTAACTGAGCACTTGCCCTGAAAGTAGTCAGATTGGTATAATCATTGGGTTTGACTTTTCTCGACTTTTTTTCCAATTAGTTTATAACATTCGATAGTTTTTCCATTACATAACTCAATCCTGCGCATGTCCTGCTATATTTTCATAACAGGATCATGTAGTTATCTTCGATCCAACCACATATCATGAATACTGATTCAACTACATATATATATCTTCTTCTTTTTTTGATAAGTAAGTTAAACTTTATTAACGAAAAAGATAGTTGACAGTACAAGAGATTATACTGAAAAACACTAGAGCATACAAGCTAAAAAACTCAGAAAAGTTAACAGCGGTATTGAACTGGTATTATGTATGCATGCCTTACAGCTAGACCCTCATAACTTTCAATTTGGTTAGAAGTTCATAACCCAAAGCCAGATAACATAGTAATTAAGAGTAGCATCTAGGGACTGGTAATTCACCAATACCAGGAGGCATTAAGAAACCGTTCTTTCTTGTCTAGTTTATCTATATCCAAAATTTAACATGGCACCGACATACTATGTAAAAAAAGATTGATCAAAATGTATATTCACCTTGATTACTGAAAAGGTCATATAATTTCTCAAATTTATTAAAAAAGGCCGCAAGTATCTCTTGTCTACTAAACTGGTAAGCTTCAACAGAAAGTTCTCTTAGAACTGCATTCAAAGATGTTGTTGGTTTTTCGTTGTCAATATTCAAACCTATACCTGCATGGATATGAAAGATAAATATTTACTTCAGATACAAAGTTTAGATGACAGCACATAAGTTAGAATAAGCAAGAGAGACTGGAGTTCTACATTTGGAAAGAAAACAAGGCTTAATTAAAAGGGAAAAACTTCAGCTAGTCGTGTATGCATAAGCAAGGTTGATGAGAATAAATTTGAAATATCATCACCCAAAGAACAAGTCCATTACCAGCACTGACATTGAACTTCTTTGATCTATACGTTGAAGTGCATAGAATGCCTCCAATTTTAAGTCCATTTAAGTAAATATCATTTGGCCACTTTATCTTAACGTCAACACACGGCAAGCCCTGAAATTCACAATGTCATAACGAATTATGATATAAATATCTATTTTTCCGTCTCACTAATTGACATAATATGCAGATTGCGATTGTGTAATCTGTAATGCATGCCTGGTCCCAACCAGGCCAAACAATATAAACCAACAATTGCCTAAACTAGGGACGAAGCCAGAAATTGACTATTGGGGGGCCAGTTATATAAAAGAACTATTGCCTTCATCCCTGGGACTCCATCTTTAACAAAATAATCTGAAAGTCTTTTAAATGTTTTGGTTAGCAATTTTCTCCTATCCTGAATTTATCTTAGTCACCCATATTACCACTTCCACCAAGAATGAGATATCCCACAAATCAGAAGCAGGATGCACATCTTAAAACAATTTGACAAGTTGGTCTCTCTGTTGTATTTCCTACACTAGATGCGCAATCCAAACTATCAACCAACTCACATTTTGGTCGCAAACATCCTTTATTGCCTCCGTAATAGCAAGAGACACAACATACTGCAAAAGAGGCACTGTTCGCCCATCCTCCATTTCTATCGTGAAAGAAAACATAAGGCAACCAGGTGGAGATTCCCACACATTCTTTAATCGTCCTGATAAATTCCGGTATTTTGATTCATTACGAGAGAAGAAAAGAAATACTTTCTAAAACTGCAACCAACAATCGTAAAAGCTATTAATTGGTGTTTCAACTTTCAAACCTCGTCCTTTTGACTGGTAATCGGCAACACAAACGGCACCGGACGGAATCTCACAAAAATTGCTGGTGAAAACTCAAAAAATACAATATAGTCACGAAAAACAGAGAGAAAAAAGGTCCAAGAAAGCAGAAAGCAAGTATTCTGGAACCTACTGAGAAACGACGTCATGCGTGGAAGGCAACCGCGGAGACCAAATGAGGAACCTCCCAAACTGATTAGTGGAAAGAAAATGAAGGAACGAATCGATGCCAAAAGAGTCTTCTTTGAGTGGTTTCTCCAGTTCAGATTTCAAAACAATCGAAATGTTGCTATTGTCGGGAAGTTTCAGAGCATTATTGCTCTTTATAGATTTAGCAATCTCATTCTCGGCCGTCGATTTGCCACATAGTACCAGCGTGTAAGATGAACCGGAATCCATAGCTGCACAAAAACAAAACTAAAAAAACTCAAGTTTCTCCCCCATTTTTACCTTAAATTTCTTCTTAGTACAAGCTCACTTTCCCGTTTGGTTAATTAACAAAATGATATAATTCGAAACATACAAAACGAAAAGCCTTTTCTTAAAACTAGCTCAGCTAAAGCTAGTAGCTATCATCCTTTCGATAGAGCAGAGGGAGCGACTGGTAATAATAAGTTTAATCAAACCTGACGAAGCCACAGACAGAGAGAAACTAAGAAGCCGGTTGTCGGCGAAAACGACTTTGCTAGAGATAGAGCAGAGGAAGTTTCGTACAGAGAAAAATCGCAGCGAGCTCGTCGTGAAGGGCATCAGAAAAAACTCGGGCCTCGTGATCTCTCCATCAGGCATCAGTCTATCACCGTGGAAATATCGAAATATCTAAAAGCGAAAATAAGGGTACCATTACTTACCCCTCAAAAAAAAAAAAAAAGGAACAAGCACAAATGACACGTCATGCAAAGTGGGCCCGTGCGGTCTCTGTCTAGAATCAACTATGCTGAATTCGCCTACATAAGTGTAAAAGATGCACGGTGCGAAATTCATTTGGTTCAACCACCGTGTTTGGCACTAGAAGAGGCCTATTCTAAAGCACGCACTGCAGCAACCATGGAGGACTTGCAGAGTGCTCTTAACGAACGGGGTCTAACTGTTTCTACTCTCCCAGAGAAAGGCCGGTGCCTCTTAACTACCAGAGATTTCCATCCAGGTCTCTCTTTCTTCCCAAAATCTCTGCGTCCTGCCATAAAAGATTTGAACTTTGCTTTTGCCGCATCAAAGCAGAGTTTGTAAAAACGCACTAACTTAGATGGTTTATAAATCAGTGAGAATGTTTCTCCGAGATGCACATATGTTATTCGATATCTGTTCTGTTTTGATTTTTTTTAATGTTAATAACTTATCTTATTGCAGCTTCGATGTTTCAGGAGAAGTAATTGTAAGCCAAGAGCCTTATGTCTGGGTTTCAAACAAGTCCTCGGGGGACTCCAGATGTGATGGATGCTTCACGTCAAGCAACCTTAAGAAGTGCTCATCTTGTCATGTTGTGTGGTACTGTGGTAGCAGGTGCCAGGTATGAAAACGTGGATATACAATGCTGGATCATATCCTCCACTCCAGAGTAATTTTATTTCGCCCGCCCTCTTTCTGATAGTTTGTTTCAGTGCATAAGATTCTGAGTGAAGGACATTGTTTACGATGACTGGTTTACACATTTTTGGACTAGCAATCTTAGAGACAGTACTTAATCAATGAAAATTTTCGATGGACATTGTTTTTCCATGCGGATATGATAAGCTGTAATGCGAAAACAGAATCGTGACTTCTCTCTCTGGAGTGGTTGGTAGGAGCTGTTGTATGTATCCATACAGATTTGAAAATAAAGATAAAAGAGCTGAACAAATTGGTCTCCTTTGTCCCCTTCACGGGACTTTTATAGAGTTCAGGATTTACCACGTCAATTTCTGCTTTATGATTTTCAGAAGTTGGAGTGGAAGTTGCATCGTCTTGAATGCCAAGCTCTGTCAAGGCTTGACGGGGACAAGAGACAATCTGTTACACCTTCCATACGTCTGATGCTGAAACTCTACATTCGTAGAAAACTGCAAAGTGATAAGGTAGAAAACTTATTATTCCTTTTTTCCTTTAAATTTTGATGTCAATATTAATCCGTGCTTCAGTTTCGGTACTACTACAGGGACACTGCTGTCAGCTTCACTTGCACTCCATTTTTATTGTATTTGTAAAATTACTAGCAATCAAAATGTGGAGCTAGAGACTCTTAATTTTCACGTGCATTGCCTGCCTCTCATTGTCTAGAACAGTCTCCTTCAGGAAGAGCCTGTCTAATTCGGTATCATCTGTTGTGGTGTTTGGCTTGAACTTGACTTTTTTTGGCATCTGGATAGTTGTCTTTTTCCCGTCACTTTGGGTCTTGCTATATTTGATACTGCCACTTTGTCTTAGCTACTAAAATTCAAAATGGTATTAGAAAATGCAAAACGAGAAAAATGACACATGGGAAACATTAAGAGTGCAAGAGTCACTGGGGTGATGGGAAATATAACTAGTTTTTTTTATAGAGAAATATAATGAGTTAATTTACAGAATAAATTAACCCCTCCTCAAGCTATTGAATTATTGGTAAAGTGATAGGGCTTTGTTTCATATGTCCAATGCCACTAGCACATTGGATAGGCATCAATATAATGTTTCCCTCATCAAAATTAAATTTTGTTAGTCGAATTTTCAATTAGCAAACTCACCTGATATTTGAGTGAGCAAGAATGGTTCTGATTTATTTGCCAAGATATGGTGGTGGCGGTAAAAATTTGATATTGCTATCTATTTATAATGCTTGAATTTGAATCAACTGATCCAAGACATATTTCTTTTGAGCTTTATTGTTTCTTGACTGTTTAATTGCTTGGATATTTATTCAATGTCGTGTATGATGTATCTGTATCAGCTAACTACTTACAGCAAGTAAACAATTATTGTAGCAAATATCTTACTTGAGATCACTGACCCAATATCCTTGCTTCTGGTTTGCGTTCAGTGATCATTGAAGCCAAAATTGTGTAGATTTAGAATGGCTAAGTTTGTTTAGCTGGTAAAATCTCAAAATTTTATTTTATTGTGAATTACACTTTATCTACCTATAAAGTACGATTTGCTGGTCAAGTACGATTTGCCAGCCCGTTGTTAGAAAAATTGTATTTTACCCATCTGCCTTTAGACCCCTTGAAATCTGTTAAAGAAGGGAAATAATAAGGTCAAAACTGCCTCTCTAATCCCCACCAGGTTTAGTTGGTTGAGCCTGAACCCCTCATTTAACTATCGGGAATGCAACTTATTCAATAGGGCAGCCAAGAAGCTTCTTGTGTGATGTAGCTCCTCTTTCTAGGTTAATATTATGCACACTCAAAGCTTCTCTTTCTTCCCCTTTCTCTAATGGAGAACGTGGTAGAAAGAGGACTCTGACCTCTGAAAAATGCTTGCGGAAAGTACGTTGTTTGAAGGAGGAAAAAAATCCCAATACTCGGCTAAACTCAATTCTTCCTCCAATTTCTATCTACTCCCTTTGGTCATGATAAAGATGGTGCCTAAGGACCAAGGCTTGGTGGCTGGGCATTTTGATGATAGAGAGGTATGGTGATCTGGGTGGTGGGTGCTATAGTTGTTTTGATTTTTGTGGTTGAATGAGGAATGCCCTGGAAATCGTAGGTTTGGGTGTCTGTGTTTTGCCATTTGAAGGTGTTGTAATCCCAACTGGTATCAAGGATATTAGGGGAAGATGAGGGATGTTAGGGTTTGTAGAAGAGGAAAGGAACACGGCGTGGAATTGGAACACGAACACAGAAGTTGTTGAACACGGAAGTCGTCTTTGGGAAGTGAAGAAGCTGTCTTACACGTGATGTCTTCAAGTTGTGGGCTGGACAAATGGGTTCCCATGGGCTGCCTGTTATTATCTTTTTGCTACTGCTTTATTGCATTTGTAAGCCCATTTAGCTGGGCCTTAATCTGCTATCTTTAATTCCTGTTTTATTTCAATCAAGGGCCTTAGCCCATAGACATACATACACATAGCGAAATCTGTACGCAGAGGAGTAGGGAAAATCATTACAGTAAATCAAATGAATTGGAGAGTAGCTCTCTCTCGAATAGTGCAGTTAGAATTTCATCTATTCTCTCTTTTGCCAAACACCACAGTTCTTCTTTTGCCAAACTTTACATTCGGGATCACTACAGAAGGGTGGTGATGATTCAAGTTTTGGTGAAGATGGTGGGTTTGGTGATAATATGAGAATGGTGACATCACTTTTTGGGGTTCGTATGTAGAAATTGGGGTATTGGGTAATAATACTGGTGTTTGGGCAGCTTTGGGCAGAAATAGAGATGGTCAATGAGATTGAGTTAGTAATGAGGCTATTTCTGGAGTTACATTCTTTGTGGATTCATTTTCTTAATGACTGGGACAAATGGATATTAATGGACTTGACCACGAGTGGATCCAAGTGCAACTTGTTAAATCGCATGGTGGATTAAACTTGAGCAAATCATGAGTGGTTTGGGTATTATTAATCTTTAAATTATTCACTGCAACTTTATTGGGGGATGATCTAGTTTGTTTGTTGTGTAATGCATTTGCAAGACTTTGGACTAGCATTTGTAGTTTATCTGTCTACGTTAAGAGAAATACCATGGTTCTCCTCCATGATGGAGTTAAAGGATATTCAATCATAGAATAATAGATACCATTTTTCTTTATTATTTTCTTACTGTACTTTTCCTGTCGTTTTGTCAACCGAAATTATGAAAGTTGTATGCTAGCTTCAATTGAATTACAATTCTTGGCTCAATTTAGGAAAATAATGGCTTAAATATGGCCTCTTGCAAGATATGCTGGTGGATACTAATGTAGAAGTTGAGTCCATGGCCAAACACTTTGTAGAAGCTAAGTTTATAAAGCTTGTTGTATAAGGTGAATGATACCGGTTTCTCATTTCTTGAATTTTGGTTATACATCCTTTCTATCAATCTTCTTCAGCACATTTGAGTATTTTCTCTCATTCTGCTAAATTGGTTTTATTTATTTCTTTATTTTGTTCCTTCCAAGGAGCAGGATGCATTTTAAGTTTTTGATTTTCTGGATGAAACTTTGTTAACTCAAGGCATGAACTGTAAAACACTTGATTTACTGCTAGGTCATCCCTACTACTGCTACGGACAATTACAGCTTGGTGGAGGCACTGGTGTCTCGTATACTTCTTTCTTCTTTGCTTTTTTTGGGTTCTTTCAATTGTTATGTTTCCATAAATATTGTTTTACTTGACTTTCATTTTTTTGTGAAGACATGTCCAACATTGATGAGAAGCAATTGCTGCTATATGCACAGATGTCTAACCTTGTCAATTTGATACTTCAGTGGCCTGACATCAACATAAAAGAGATGGCTGAAAACTTTTCGAAGGTCTGTGAAAATGAATATTTTGGAGTTAATACCATACTAGTTTCTTTTGTAGTTGAACAGAATTATTTCTAGCCTCTCATGTTTTTAATGCCTGTCCCTTTTTTATGTGTAACAAGTACAAGGAGTTCCCTCAAACTTCTTTCATAAAGCTGCACTCTGATAGTTTAGTCCGTCAGTAAAGCTTCCTTTATAAAGCTTCAGTTCTATACTGCATTAAAAAAAATGCATCCACTAATGCATTTAACAAAAAATGTTAGAATGAAGTAACAATGTTTTTTTGTTCCGATTCAAATGTGAAACTCATACCCTGTCGATCTTTCATAATTATGTGGACCCAATTTTAATTCTGATATCTCTCATTCAATGCAGTTTGCATGCAATGCACATACCATTTGTGACAGTGAACTAAGACCCTTGGGGACTGGATTGTACCCTGTTATTTCCATTATTAACCATAGGTAACTACTTCTATGCATTGATATGTTCTGAATTTCATCATCTTCCTGTTGGTATGCTAAATGGAACTGGTACTGTAGCTGTTCGCCAAATTCTGTTTTGATGTTTGAGGGAAGGTTGGCTGTCATACGTGCTGTGCAACATATACCCCAAGGAGACGAGGTACATGATTTTTAAGAAACATTCATGCCTTGAGTTATCAAGCATCCCATAATGTTTGTAAAGAAAGGTGATGCCATGGGAATGTGAATGGAGATGAAGAGATACTGCTGGCGCAAAGTGGCCCCTGCATCATAATGACAGTTTAGGATTCAAGGATCCATTTGAGGCATGCAAATTGCTTCTCAGTACAAACTAATATCAAGAGATGGATGAAGTTGTGACACAATCAGTGAATGAACACCAAGAAAATCATCCTTAGGATAATTTGTATTCTTTATGTAGTATTCTGTGAGCCTGGGATGCTTTAAGGTTATAGAATTAATAGCCATATGTTTGTCTTTTGTGGATAATGTATATTAAAATAATCCACGGACTATAAAAAGGAAGCGAACCTGTAGGCTACTCGTACAATGACCAAAACAATAAAAAGATTGTAGCTCAAGAATAAACAACTGAACAACATTAGATGTATGGTTATTCATCTTGCTTTAGATTCTCTACATAAGGCAAAAGGGGGTTCGTTTTCTATGCCAGATGAAAAGGCCCTTCCAACTGAAGTACACCTCAACCACTTTCTGAGGCATTGCACATGGAACTGCTCCTATGCTTCATGACTTCATTCACAAAACCAACTACCACATAATGTTACATTTTTTTCACTTTCTCTCTTCTAAGCACTTTTCTATCTTTGGAGCCATAGTAATGCTGTCTACAATTCTTTCATGTCGCCTAAAATTGCTTTGGAGCATATGAAGTTATCTTGTTACCTATATTTCTTGTCGTTGTAAAAAATTCTTTTTGGTCATGTCTTTCAAGGTTTTTATTAGTTACATTGAAATTGCTGCAAGTACTATGACTCGGCAGAAGGCTCTGAAAGAGCAGTACCTTTTCACTTGTACGTGTCCGCGCTGCATAAAAATGGTACCTCCAGCATCATGTTACTTGGGATATTTTCTTTTCCTCATTGAACTTCTAGCAGGCATGTAATATTGGAAAACCAGATGTACCACTGGTTAATTAACCTAATTCCGTGTTGAAGGGTCAGTCTGATGATATTGAAGAAAGTGCAATTCTAGAAGGTTATCTGTGCAAGAATGATCAATGCAATGGTTTCCTTCTCCGCAGTTCTGGTACATAACAATCTGCAATAAGTTTATTGCAAAAGAAAATGATCAGTTAGTTGGGCAAACTTACCAATTTGTCTTTTTCTGTGTGGAGATGCAAATTGCAATGGATTTTTATGCCAACAATGTGGACTAGTTAGGGACAAAAAAGAGATAAGAAAGATTGCAAGTGAAGTAAAATCCATGTCAGACAAGGTTCTTCTGTCTTCATCATCTGGCAGTATCCTTCTCAGTTGTTTGCGCTGAGAATAACTAATTTTCATCAGATATCATTTTTTGATAAGTAACTAGTCTTCTTCACTTCACTTTGCTTTCCACTTTCATGATTTATGTCATTTTCTCTTTGATGAAAATTTGTAATCTAGCAATGTAATCTACCAATACTTTCAATTATTTAGTGAGAATTTGTCCTTGACTGAGTTCAGATCATCAGGAAACTGTCTCTTTATATCAGAAGATTGAGAAACTCCAAAGGAGCTTTTGCCATCCTTTTTCAATCAGTTTGATGCAAACTCGAGAAAAGCTTTTAAAGGTAGCCTTTTTCACTTGTATGTTGAATTTTCTCCTACTTTGAGTTGTATGGAGCTCATTCTTGCTAAAATTTATGCTGGAGCTTTGTTGCAATTTATGCATATCCTGATCTTGTTTGCATCATTTGGACGCAGATAGCAAATTTTTTATTGGCTGCACCTTTCTTTTAGGCTTCGGAAAACTCGCATTTATACAAAGAGCGTGCTTGCAAAGAATTAAAAAACTTGAACTAGGAGGTCTTATCTGTGTAGTTGGAGCGAGCTTAATGGATTGAAGTATGATTATAGTTTTGCTATTGATTCTGTTGATTTATAAATCTATGTAGTAGTTTGTTCTAAATTGTATTGGAGGTGTTTTCTTACTGATTTTACTAGCACAGGGTCTCCTAAAGGTGCGTCTTTTTTTCCTTTCGAAATATTTTCTTCTCACTTTGTGATGACTCCCATAGTCGCCATTACTTCTTACTGTGTAATACTCTTAGTTGCGAAGCACAGACATGTTCCTCTAAATACCAATAGAACCAAAGCGAATCTATCTTCATGGGACCAGCAGATTTACTGTAATAAAATAAATTGGATTGTTCTTTTTTGTCTTTTGCTAGATTTTGATGGACCAGCAAGACTGGAGAGAAGCGCTGGCATACTGCAGATTGACCATTCCAGTGTATCAAAGTATGTTACACATTGACTTGATATTTAAGTTGTTCTGCTAGACTAAATGTTGTAGTTTGATAAGAAATTTGAGGGTTTAAAACTGAGATAGTATGCCTGCCGTCTGTATTGTTACTCTTTATTTCAATTATCACGGTAGAACTACCCATCTGTCTAATGTGCTATAGGAATGACAAAGAATTGGGTGAGAGAAAGAAGTTTGGAATTCCTTGGAAACAGCAATGTGTAGATTGAGATTTAAGTACCAAAATATGTGTGATTGTAGAGGTTGGTTCACCTAGCGTGGGATGAGATAGCTATGTGGAATAAAAAGCAGGCTATGATACGCACCAGAGGTTTTGGAGACATCGATAACACGTTCTTAACAAACCAAGAAAAGAAAATGTGAGTCTAATTAACAACCCAAGAGGGGGTGAATTGAGTTTTTAAAAAACTTATCACTTTTTCGATAAACATGCAGATCTGAAAACTATCCCTCTTTAACAAAAAGAATGCATATCTAAATGTGTCTAATGCTGTGTCAAATATAAGCAATAAATGATAAAACATAAATCTCCACAAGTATGAATATGGAACGATTATTGAGAGAGATAGAGTTAGAGAGACGACACAACAATTTTAGGTGGTTCGGCCAACACTTGCCTACGTCCACCCCCAAGGCTATTGACTTCCTTGGGCTTCCTTCACTATTCTCCAATAGCAAATAGACATTAGCTTCCGGGGTGCTAAGGAACCTTTACAAAGCGTTTTTCGAGCTCACGCTTTAACTCTCTTCACAAATCTCAAAACCAAAGAGATTTCTTCTACTCTCACAAGTAGGACAAGTGTTTCCCAACACTCAAATGTTTTACAATGGATGGGTACAATGAAGGCTCTCTAAGCCGAATGAGCAAATGAGGCACAAAAGTGTGGAATGACTCTCTAAGCCAAATAAGCAAGTGGAAAGCTCAATAGAGTGCAAGAAGACAAGATTACCAAAGGAAATCTAGAGTTTGGAATATGTGAGCACAAACCTTTTTGGTAGATGCGGTTTTCCCTTTTCTTCAAAGCACTTTCTCTATGTAGAAGTTAGGGCAAGAGTAATAGCAAGTGTTTTCCCTCTTTTTTAATAAATTTCTCTCTTTGGAGGCTGAGTTGTCAATGATGAGCAAGAGAATGAGATTTGACAATGAAGCTTTGGTCTTAAAAGAATCAGCACGTGATTTCTTTGGATCTAGGCTTTCTCTCTCTAGATGTTGCGATGATTGATCGAGTTGCTCTTTCTCTCTCCATCTCGTTCTTCTTATAGCAACTAGGTCTTCAACTGTCATCAAGGGTCTTCTTGTAAAGTTTGAGTGCCGTTGGAGGGGTTTAAATGACTTTTTGAACCACTTTGAACGATCTGGCGTCGTTCCAGAATTTCTGCAAATTCGTGGTATGTGTCGACACATGGGTGGTATGTGCTGACACATTAAAAGTTGGTCTGAAATTTTGCTCTCGGGAGACAGTGCAATGTGTCGACAATAAAATTTTGCATTCTGGAGTTGGGCTCTAGGGTGTAAGTGCAATGTGTCGACACTATGATGCAATGTGTCGACACTTATAAGTGCTGGAGAGAAAAACAACAGCTTTAAAGTGTCCAATTCATTCCAAACTTCTTTAAACACTTACAATATGAAAAATTGATCTTATCAACTTGTGTAATGTTGTTGAAGTGCACTTATAAATATTCTAGTGAGATAACATCAATCCTTTGAAATATAACTTGGAAATTAGATTGACAAGATAAAATCTAAAGTCTTCAAAACTTAGAAACTTTTGTTATCATCAAAATCAACATGGATTGTTTGTAAAAAAAACAACCTTGGGCTAATAGAAAGAAATTGTAGACAAATAACTCCTCTGATCTCATAATCTCGAAAATTTCTCTGAATAGAGCTTGTGCATAAAGGATGAAGGTGAATAAAGTTATGTGATTAGATATCTAGAAACAAATTCTGCGATTATCAATTTCACCCTCATTGAAAATCCTTGCTGGAAGGCTGATTTCTTAACCGTTTATCACCTGTTTACAGCATTACTCCAACCTGGTGAGTTTAATTACACTTTCTGTGGTTTAGTCTCTCGTGGATAAATAGGCCTTCCAAAACGACACTCCCATACTTATGAGAATTACTATCAAAGTAATGGAATCTTGCTTTATAATTAAAATATAAATAGTTTAACATAATAATGTCTTGAAAAAATGTACGCTAGAAGTCTAGAACCTTGAAGTTCTTTGAATTTATTTTTCAATGATTGCATAGAATCTGTCAGCAGTATTATGGTGCTTCTGCATAAAAAATGTTTAAACAATAAATGGAAGAAGAAATAACTTGAAGTTCATATTGATTAGATCATTGTAAACTTGGAATGCATCTGTACTTAACTTGACATATGGGTTGATTAATGTGTGCTCGGACCATCTAATTCATGCTTATGAAACCACCTGATTATGTTCATTCCTTTCTTTTTCTTTCTTATTGTTTTTGTATTGTTGGGATAAGTAAGGAAATCGACTTCTTGTTGCTGCTGACATCCTGAATTTGGTTCCCTGGTCTATTGCAGGAGTATATCCGGGATATCATCCCTTGCTTGGATTGCAATATTATACCTGTGGGAAGCTTGAATGGTTAGAACCTTTAGTTAGATCTGTTAGTTTCCTCTTCCACTCCTGGATTGCATCACAGTGATTCTACAATTTTAGTCTTGAGAAACCGCTTACATTTTATGAAGTCTCAGTTAACACATGTCCTTTGGTTCTGACTTCTGTTGGCTGTCTCAAATCTGAACACTCATGATACTCGATTGATTTTAACATCA
This sequence comes from Myrica gale, assembly GCA_963930655.1. NCBI lineage: Eukaryota > Viridiplantae > Streptophyta > Magnoliopsida > Fagales > Myricaceae > Myrica > Myrica gale. The sequence goes on from OZ005606.1 coordinate 23,452,786, forward strand.
GGACCTGTTCCAACCCTCAGTTCCGATGTTTCTTTTCATAAATTCTGTTTGTTTGTTTTTTGTGGGGGTGGGGGCCTGAGTGAGAGAGGTAATAAATTTCCTTCCTTTCAATCATTCTGGTATATTTTACAAGATTTTAATTTTCGATTGATTTACAATTAGAATTCGAGTGGTTAAAATTTAGTAGTTTAAGGGGGTTTGATACTGAAAGGTTTCCCGTGTGTTGATAACTTTGGTTACCTCTACCAGCCAGAGTCTGCAGTTGATCTTCATAGAACCTTCCGACCTTTTCCTGAGTAAAATAGTTTTATCATTCTATTTTGAACTTTCATCACCACAGGCTTCTGGAAGACACAGAGGGAGCTATAGAATCACTGACCAAGGCAGTGGATATCCTACGTATTACCCATGGAATGAATACGTCTTTCATGAAGGATCTCTTGCTGAAGTTGGAGGAAGCACGTGCCGAAGCTTCTTACAAACTCTCATATAAAGATGAGTAGCAAGGTCTCCCCTTAAGTTGTCTTCCAGTGTGCATTCTCTCTGTTGAGGTATTCCTAAGAAATACGAGCTTCAAGTACTGAATGATTCAGTTGACATCTACATTCTGTCATCACACGATTTTCATGTGGGATTTACCTCGTTTTCTTGGTGCAGGTCATCGCCTAAAAATCTTCGATTACTGCACTGATGCAAATGAGCCATTCCACTGTCTTGGCGAAATGGGCGGTTCGCTGTTCTATTTCTGGATTTGTTTCTGTTAATTCACTTCCCATATTTTAAATTGTGATGTGAACTCAGTTTTTTAATATTATGCGGTGAGGTTGTTTTCGGAAAAAAAAAAAAAAGAGATCTAAATTCAATCATCTCAGCTTTGGGTATACACTTTGATCTCTTGGTGCAGATCATCTCCTAAAAATCTTCTATCCCCTGCACTGATTCGGACCTTCACAACATCGCTAATTCCTACTGGATGCAGTGTTTCCTTATAAACATCTGCAGTTGGTCATTGTCATTGTGCTAAATTATTAGATTGATAAGTACGAATAATTCCCATCTGCCCTCCTCGCTGAGAAAGGCCATTGGGCCTTACATTACTCTTTGTGGACGTTGAAGAGCTGCAGCTCGAAAAATTATTCTTATCTAATTTGCGTATTGTTTGTGTTGATATAATTTATCATTCCAGAAGCATATCCTCACAAGGTCCTTGCTTTCTTGATGCCAATCTCCTAGTCTAATTCAGATAAACTGTGAACCGAGACATGAAGAAGTGCAAAAGAACGAACTCAAATCTTCTTTGTGAAATTGAAGAAGAAATGGGCGGATAGACTCTTTCCCGAAGAGAGCTCAAACCAAGATTCGAGACGCATACATAACAGGGGCAGGAGACATATCTTTAAGAACCAAGAAAGGGATATTCGCATTAGCAGGAGGAGAGCGAAGAGATGAGCAATTTTAAAGCTGCTTTCCTTAACCCATTGCTGTTAGGAACATATCCCTCATCTGATCCATCTGCCGTTGTATCTTATTCACATTCAGATCCATCTGTTGAAATGCGGGACTTTCCTTGGGTTCTTCTGCCATTATAGATGTTGTCCTGTTAATACGGGACTGCGTGCCCTTACTATGTCCTTCGCCCCCTTTTGATCTGAGACAAGCAGTTAAAATTCAACCCAACTAGGACTGCCAAGGAGCGTAGCCACTCGGCTAGAGGGAGAGGAGCGAACCAGATTCAGGAATCAGATGAGCTTTTATGGAAGCAGTGGCTATATGTTTTTTTCCAGCACTCGAACGACAAGCAGAAGGAGCAGCTCAATTGATTCTTGATTCCATTCTTCCACTGGCACCGACCTCTATTCAATAGACAGCTATGCTCCAAAATCTTTTGGCAAACTCCAAAACATGACTTATAATAAAAAAATCTTTTAAATGAGACTTTTATTTAGATATATTATAGTATACTGAAACTTTTTATTATGATAAGCGGCCGCCACCTCTTGTCAGCGATCACCGTTGCCAAGAGTGGCATAGTCGCAAAGCTTCGTCGTGCCATACACCCTCTCAGCAGCTATCCCCCAAAACTGACTTTTTTGAAAGCGTAGAAACGCAATCCGCAATCAATGAAAAAACTGACTTTTTTTTTGTAAGACCAAATGCTATCTCACCATGCGAGATGACAGTCAAAGTGATTTGGAGCATATGAAGGTGACTGGACTTATGCTTATGGATGGTAGAAGCTGGAATATAGCTAGACTTCAGCAGTTATTTCCTCAACATATAATTAATGCTATCTTAAAGATTCGGCTTCCGGGAAATAATCAACTCGATCAACTCTTTTGGCCCTTAGATGCAACAGGGATTTTCTCTATAAAAACGGTATATAGACTGCTGATTGAAAACAGGTGCCAGAGGATGGCTTCTTTTACTAAATATATGTGGCAGGATCTGTGGAAATTAAAAATTCATGAGCGGCTAAAGCTTCTCCTGTTGAAGGTCACGTGGGAGATCTTACCTACAAAATGCAAAGTGGCGGAAAGGATGGGCAATAATGTAAATCTAGGTGTTGATTTGTCTTGCTCATTGTGTGGAGAGGGGCCGGAGGAGATTCGGCATTTGGTTTTTTATTGACCCTATAGCCGAGGCATATGGAGTGAGTCCCCATGGCAAATAAATATTGCAGTCTTTGGTCAGGGATCTATTGGTGAGTGGATGAAAAATATTCTCCATCCCCACAAGAATATGGGGATCCCAATGGAAGAACAATTACTATTTCAATTGTATGCAACAAATGCCATAGACATGGTATGGTATAGTCGGAATCAAGTGGTACATGAAGGAATCAAATGTGGGATAAATGATCTAATAGCTCGGATTAGAAAACTGAGTTGGGAACACTGGTTGGCTTGGAAAAAGAAGCTGCTTCCAGACATAAATCAAAGATGGCAACCACCACCTGCAGATAGTTTGAAGGTCAATGTGGATGCTGCAATACGGGAAGACTTTGCTGTGATAGCTGCTCTAGCTCGTGATCAACAGGGTCAGATTCGGGGTTTTAAAATTCACCGAATAGATGCTGTGGAACCCCTCGTAGGGGAGGCCGAAGCAATGAAGCTGGGCGTGGAATTCGGATGCCAGTTGGGCTATCAACATGTCTACTTTGAAGGAGACTCGGAGCTTGTTATCTCAGCTTTCAAGGAGTTCCCTGCGACTACTTCATGGAAGATTTCTCCTATAGTGCAGGAAACTCATACTATCCTCCAGCAAGTGAAGAAATGGTATTTTACTCATGTTCGTCGTGATGCAAATTCGGTTGTGCATCAATTAGCTCGTTGGGCCGCTTCTGAGATTATATCAGGACGCAATCCCTGTAGTATTGAGCAATTTCCTAATATTTCTTGGTTGTATGCCGGGACTGAGCCCCCTTGAACTGTGGTTTTGGTTTGTTTTTGGTTTTTGCTGATATGAAATAAAGTTCTGGAGTTGATTAAAAAAAAATATGGAAAGCACAGATCCAAGTCGACTTTCAACTTAGAGAGAGAGTGTATGCCCTCTCTCTAGGCCACTTCTCTCTAGTACCTGACCGACCTTCCTTCTCTTCTCCGGCGACGGGAGGAGCTGCGGCTCCTCCCGTCTCTCTCCTTCCTCTCTCGCTCTTCCCCTGCTCCTCCCCCTTGGTTTTTTCTCTCTCGCCTAGCCTCCCTCTCCGGTGACATTAGTTTCACTGTTTTGTCGTTCTTTAAGGCTAGATCTCGGCTCGATGATGGTTTTTTTGTGGCCACGCGTTTCTCTTCCGGGTTCCTCGGCCCACGGCGCTGCTCGTCGTTCTCTTCCGGCGATGATGTGGCGGCGTGTGCCGATTCACGCGAGCCCACGCGCGCGCGTGGATCTCACGCGCTCGCCATCTTTGTGTTGCTTTTGGGTGGTTTCGTGTGGTTTTTACGGTGGCCTTTGGGTTTCTGTTGTTGTGTGTTTCGTCTTTTCCTTGTTGCTAATAAGTTTATTTCTCTGGCATTTTGTGGGATGGAGTTCGCGGTGGACTTCCTGTGGAGGCGGCTATTTGCAGCTATGAACTGGTTGGCCTGTTCATTCCGGCAGTGGAGGCTTGACCGCGTTTGGCTCTCCGTGATTTTATCCCGTATGTTTGTGCTGTTTCGGTTGAGCTTCTGGGGTTGTTGGAGTTTGTTTCCTTCGTCTGTGGAGGAGTTTATTTCGGTTCTGTGTACCCAGTTTAAACCTATGGGTCTTCTGGCCCAGCTTTATGCGGCCATTCTGGCTTGCAGGAATCCGGCCTGTGTGGCCGGTCGTTGTATGGCCCTCCAGGCTTCTCTCATTGCTGTTATGGGTTGTATACCCTTGTTCTTTGCTAAAGGCCTTAGAGGCTGGATTGTATGCAGCACGAATGTAATTGTTCCAGTGAAATGAATTTTCACTTTTACCTAGAAAAAAAATATGGAAAGCACAATCAGTATCAGTGCGAGTGGGGGGCCGGAAAGAAGAAGAAGAGCTCTTTTAATCCAGCTGGTCAACAGCTGGCTTTTCCGTCGTGCATCCATCTGTATGTGTCTTCAGAGCCCACTTGTTAGTCAATGATCTAGATTTGGCCAATTGATCTAATGCCTCCGATGGCATGGCTTAGAAGCAGGTAGACCAAGCAAACTTACAGAATTCGGGGAATTAAAACTCAGAATAATCTTTTTTGACCAATTAGCACGTTTGGTAGCCAGAATATTATATAATTTAGGGATAACTGATATTTTGGTCCATGTGGTTTGGGTGAAAATCAAATTAGTCTCTTATCAATTTTTTCAACAATCGGGTCATTGTGGTTTGCATGAAAATCAAATTAGTCCCTTATCAAATTTTTTCATTAATCGGGTCTCTGATCTTTACATGCTTTTATATTAAGTCTTTCCGTCCAAATCTGTCCACTGACTTAACCGCAAGTGCCAACCTGATCTGCTCAGGATGGAGAGCTGAGAGGATCAAGAAGCTCGAGCAGGCCGGCCGCACGCACAAATGCTTTATAAATGCAGCCCGAGCACAATCAACCCGACATCCCGAGCACAATCAGCCCGAGCATCTCGAGCAGCAAGGCCGGTCGCGCAAAGGCTATATAAGAGCATCCCGAGCATCCCGAGCACAAGCAGCCCGACCTGCTCGGGGCCTCTTGATCCTTTAAGCTCTTCATCCCGAGCAGATCAGGTTGACACTTACTGTTAATTCAGTAGACGGATTTGGACGGAAATATTTAATATAAAATCATGTAAAGATCAGAGACCCGATTGATGAAAAAAATTGATAAGAGACTAATTTGATTTTCATGCAAACCACAAGGACCCAAATAAAAAAATTTGATAAGGGACTAATTTGATTTTCACCCAAACCACAGGGATCAAAATATCATTTATCCCTATAATTTATTGATATTTAGTTACAGTTTTCTATATAATTATTGAAATAAAGTTAATTTTTATATATATTTATTTACTGATTTCTATATTATTTAAAATTGCATAAGTGATGATAGAACACTGCAGGTCTCTCACAAGTATCTTTAGTAAATCATAACCTCTAGTTTCGTGCCATGTTACGAGGAACTCGCCAATCTTGCTCTTGTCCAGTAACATGTGGTTAGCTTGACTTTCCATGGCCTTGGCTAGACCTTGCCCTTTTTTAAAATCATTAATTCCACTTTATTTCTCGGTGTGGTGACATCAACAATTCTATCAGTTATTGGTTCTTTGAATTAAATTCCAAAAGAGAGGGCCCCGGTAGAAAGATAGAAATCGTGTTCAGGCACCTACCCTAGGTAGGTCCTCTCTTCTCTATATAAAAAATCCCCATACCTCTCCTTCTCTTCAAAGATAGGGAATTCCAAGCCATCAACATTTAGAAAAACGTACCTTGATGCAACCCTTACGAGAACAAAACAATCCAAGGTCGAGATCTTCTACAGCCTTGATCCACGATATAGACCATTCAACCAGTCTCGTAGGTACCTCGTATCTCCGACCGCAAGTTTGTCAGCTCTCAATTTAATAGCAGACCACATCCGATTCACCAAAGAGATTAAAGGAAAACAATGTTGAAACACATCAACAAAGATTGTGATAACAGATTATCCACTTGGTTAAATCTGAAAATGGAATGAGTCCAATCTTACTGTACATGTATTGTTTACAGCATCCCTATTACATCCCTTGTCCTGCTACACAATACAATGTGAATCAGGGATGTTCGATGGCAAAGTTTTTCACCAACTAAAATAACAGTATAATACAACAAGACTAATTACATATTCCTACGAGGATGCGACTAAGCACACATAACGAGTATTTTTTATAGCAAAAATAAGCGACCAAGTTAGACACACTAAAACGGACTGACATGCCCTGCTCTTCACTTACTAGATGAGTTTGCTAAACGTTCCTGGAGTTGAAGACAAAGTTCTGACATTTTGGAGAGCAACTTGCATTGTCGGTCTCGTGACATTAATGACTGAGATGTCATCTGCTGATCTGGGTCGCTAAGCAGTTGTTTGAGCTGGTAGCATAGCATTGCAGCTTCCTGGTCACTGGCACATGTTTCAGCAATAAATAGGAGCAGTTTACAGCTTTCATCTTTAGATAGTGATAGATGAGGTGGAACAGGGGGAGCAAGAAAAGGGTGATGAAGCAGCTGAGGAATTCTCCACCTTTCATTGCGGTCCCATGAGAGACACTTCTTCATGAGATCGAGAAGCCAGGGGTTAGAAACTGGTCCGAATGTTATCTCATGGTTTGGATCTGTTATAACTTTGAACTTTGCCCAAAATGTCTTGTACTCTGAAAAGGGGGTCCTCCCGTATACCATTTGATAAAGGATGCAACCAAGGGACCAGATGTCTGATGGGCGACCGCATTTTATGGTGTTTCCATTTGCATCATTTTCATTGCACATAAATGCCTCTGGAGACATGTAACTTAGTGTACCCACCTGCAGTAGCATGTATGAGAACTTAGAGAAGAGTATTCAGAATGGGAAGCATTCTGCTTTATCTGGTCATATAACAACGCAGCATATCAGGTTGAATAGGTTATGGTGTTAAATGCCAATAACAGTGTTCTTTGTGGATGTAGATAAAAGTCCAGTGTGTTTTGATGTTTAAAGCAAAACAGAACATTCTTACCTAATTATTGAAAAACAAATGCCCAAGTTGGAGTAACATATAACCTCGCATTCAGGTTTTTATGATCCTCGATATCAGTTATAATGAGAATAGTCATTGATCTTTTTCTGTTTTTGGTCAAAACCCCCAGTAAATCAAACAATATAAAAATATAGAACACCAACAAGAACATAAAATTTCATTAACACTGTGCGACTTCTCAAAATCTGCAAATTTCTGCTCAATATCTAGTTTGGTCAGAAGTAAAAATATCTACAAAATTTTAGATAACTTCAAGACTGGCAACCAACCATAGTCAGCGGCACAGAGGAATACCGATGATGTCAACCAATATGCATGTGTTCAGCCAAAAAAAAAAATATCGCAATGCACCAGTTGCTGCACTATAAAGGTGGCTATATAGTCAGTAGCACAAACGGGCATAAACTCAAAAAGAAATGTACCCTACCTGTAGGGACTAACAACAAATTACCTGTGAATCCCTTTGGATGTTGGTGGTATCACTCATTATAGCTTTGGCAATACCAAAATCAATTAGCTTTAGGGAACCCTTGACCAGAAGGAAATTGGCTGGCTTTAGATCAGAGTGCACTATACGTTCTTCATGAATAGTGTTGACTGCTTGGAGAATTTGCTGCCAAGTATTCAACAAAACCACTTAAGTTATATATTCAGAACAATCAACAATCAGCAAGATTACTTTTTTTTTATAAGAATCAGCAAGATTACTTTGTTCCACCGGAAGTGAATATCGTTCACAGGACCACACTTAAGGTGGTGTTTGAGAGCTAAAATTTTGGGACATGGAAGTTAGTGAAAAAGTGAAGATAGTTTATATGAGAGTTGGTGAAAAAGTGAGAAGAGAATATTTGAATGAATATTATAGTGAAAAAAAATGATTTGATGGGGAGAGAGATTATTTTGTAGTTTTTTTAATTAGGCCAAAATTTTGGAGTGGCACTCAAACACCAAATCTCAGGGAACATATGCCTCACTCCTTGCCACCAAGTGAACTAAATTGATGACATAGTTATTTGGAACTCAACAAGGAAAATAACCCCACAATCAGCAAACTTCCTAGAAACTGAAGGCAACTTTAAACCCCTCATGCCCCATAAGACAAGTTAAAGAAAAGATGCTAAAACAAACAAATACAGAGAACTAAGTGCCAAATTGCAGATTGAACATTATGAATTGATTCGACTTCAATAGACATCAAAACACCTGACTGGAAAAACATAATAGTAAGGGAGTTACTTAAAAGTAAGATCCAGATCTCCTTAATGAACTCAGATACAGAAAGACAGAGAGACCAAGAGAGAGAGGGAGGAGGGAGGGGGAGAGAGTGATATTCAACCTAAATGATAAATTTGCAGCAGATAGACTATGGACTATGTGCTTTCATTTTAGGGCTATCACAAAATAGACTTTGGCTTAAAATCTGAACCATATATCTAGTTGAGCACTGCCTTTTTTGGAATTTGAATTCCCCTTCTAGAAATTTAAACTCTCCTTTCTTGGTCCATAAGGACTTTTATGAAAATACGTGCTATTTTGAAACCTTCATCAACAACTACAAAGGGAGTACCAATGAATGTAAGGTGTAATTGAGAACCTGCCAGTAGAAGCGGAGCCAGTTCTCATCTATGGACTGATTGGAACCCTCTAATTGCTTCCACTTCTGAGATAGCATGTGTGCCAAGTCAATTTCCCCATATTCAAGTACCATGTATATACACCCATCATCCTTGACTCTGCCATCTTTATTACTCATGCAGCCATTCATCACTTCCTGAAGCAAAGCCTTATCTGTGACCTAAGAGCAACAGGGAGTGTTGGAATAACTCAAGTATAAAAAAAAAAAGGACAAATCAGACTGAAAACAGTTTTGTTTCACTCCTGCCCTTGTAAAGGCCATTGTTTTGCCATCTGAAGGTCACTTCTTAGGCCTTTTGAAGGAGCTTAGCTGGCTTCTCCTTCAGGGTATAATAATTGTGCCTACAGAGCAACGTGCAAAGTTTTTGACATTGCAGTTACAAAGAGATAACCCAGTATGATTCAAGGTTTAGCCAAGAGGCTTTACTGCCAGCTTATGCTCAGAGTAAAGTGTTGATCACAAGATGACCTAAAGCGGCCACATGGACATTTGGTTTTAGAGGACTGCTTTATGTGATAAGACTGATACAGCTAATCCAGTTTGTTGAAATTGTGATAATTTTGATAATTTTGAAATTGTGATAATGCTTTATGACCTAATGCTTTATGTGAATTGTGATAATTTTGAAATTGTAAGTTGAAAATGAGTACCTCATAGTCAATAAGCTGTATAATGTTGTCTTTTCCTTTCAACTTGTTCAAATACTCAATTTCTTGACAGAAACCATATGCAGTGGCATAATCCCGTCCTTTGAGTTTGATTTTTTTTAATGCATAGATTCTACAGTCTGCTGAAATGACTTTGTGGACTTCACTGCTTCCTCCACTACCAATCTTTCCAAGCCTTTGATAGAGCTTGCCGTTAACTTTAAAGAACAAGTCAGGATCATAATTCCTTTTACGAGGAGCTGAAGTGCCTTTCCCACTTGCAGCCCTCTCTTGTTTTTCGGATTTAGAAGGCTCCAACTTCACATCTAAAGATGAGTTTTGGGACAAGGGAGCCTGAGATTGGACATTCGTAACATCGCCAGCATATCCTTTTGCTTTATTTGACTTATCATCTGGAAGAGAAGGATTTTCTGGCATGTTAATTTCCTTCTGTACTCTGCCTTGTTGCTCCTTAGATGGGTCATATTCGCTGACTTCGGTTAAGATATCAACAGCAGAGTTAGAAGCTTTGGCTGCAACAGATTTTTGGCCAATTAGCATTCTAATGGCATCCTTTGTGGAAGGATTTGACAGCTGCACCATATTCCCCTGACCTACACATGAAGCATCCTGATTAAAACCTCCCAAAGGTTCTACTGCCACATGAGAACTGCTGTCCCGATGCAAATGAGAGCTACACGTTGTTATATTAAGCATGGGTGCTGAAGTTGAATGGACAGATGTTGTGGTAGCATACGACGGCCCAACAACTGAAGACTGAGTAGTGGGATGGCTTAAGAAGTTTCTGAACTGGTGCAGCTGATCCTGAACGACTGTGGTTCTCTTTGCCAACAAAGAAGCAATCCCTCCATCAGACCTCAAACTAATTTCAGACTCTGTGTTCTGGAAATTCCGTTGCCTCGAGTCTGGATTAACAATGGTCGATGCCTCGACTTGATTGCTCGCCATCCAGTCCATTTCTGTCAATGCAAGTGAACCCATATGAGATGATAAGTTCTCCAATCCAGCGGCCATGCCATCATCGGCCCCTGCATGTGAAAGAGGAGAAATATACATTGGGGTGCATGGTGACAAACTCAAGAATTATACAGCGTAAGCAATAATTCAGATATCTTTGTCACAATGTCACCCAGAAAGCTGCCAAAAATGCAGTAAAACGCAAAAATAAGGTCTTAGGAATTTATAAAACAGAAGGCACCAAAAATTACCATGGGAAACGGCATTGCTTCCAACAGAAACTGGGACATTTTTCTCACTATCAGTACGTTCATGCTCTCCACGTAACAAAGGCATTGGTTTTTCATCCTTACAATCAGTAATGGGGTGATCTCTCTGTGCATCAAATGCATTAAAGCTCCCATCAAAGGTTTTTGTAATAGTGCCTGAAAGGGAAGGTGGAGTAATCAATGCATCTTCTCGAGTCTCCCCTAGAACAGTGGCTGTATTCTTAGTTGCTGCAACTGAATCCTTTGCCATGTGACCACTTAACAATACCACATCCTGAGACTTCTTAGTATCTACTGAAGGATCCACATTAGAAGTCGGACTTCTTGACACTTCTCTTTTTGAAACCAATATGCGCCTAGGCCTTAAAATATCGGACTGCCCAGTACCTGAAACATCCTCAGAAATGGAGTTTGAAAAATGTTGAGTTTGTTAATGCATCAAACCGAAGAATCAGAATAATTGTTCAAAGCTTAAACAACACTGAAAATGAATTTGGTGCGACCTCCCACCCACCCACCCACTCCCCCCCCCCAAAAAAAAAACCCGACCCAAACAAAAAGATGCCTTAAGTTACTAGACTCTCCAGTAATAACACTTAAGAGACACTACACAACTGCTAACCAGAATATTTGTTTGTTAGATTCATTGGGGAAAAAAAAGCGTCCAAAGAAACCTATAGGTTTTAAATTTTCAGTGAAGGATACTGCATGTAAATATAGAACATACAACAAACTCTAAATCGAGCTTGCAATCGATTGGCCCCAAAGATCCCTAATTCTACACATTATTTCAACAATTAGTCCTGGAGATACATATAGCAGGATAGCGATACCAAGTGGGCGATGGCGCTTGAAGGCGGCCTGGACATGCCGGAGGAAGTCCGGCGGGGAAGACGATGAGGATGAAGACGTCGTATCAGGTGGCTTCAAGGTGCTACGGATCAGATTCCTCGCTGGCCCAGGTGGGACCGGAAGGTTAGCCTCCCTGTCCATGGCCGGATCTCAACGGCATTTCTATAGGGGATGAAGGGCGAGATGGGGATATAGAAAAATAGGAATATGATACAGAAAGGGCGCGAAAGGATTCAGATTCGGGTTCGAAAATGCTTCATGGGTACGACGGTCTTCGGAGATGGTTCTGGGTGACGCTCGCGGAGAGCCTCTCGGTGAACACCTCACACTACTCGCAGAGAGAATAGCGAGGGAGAAAAGGTAACAATTTTGAATGGCCTAATGGCGCTCCTGGAGCCATTCACTTTTTAAAGTATTGGGCCGATATTGGGCTCCATCTCTGTTATATTACCCTAAGGTTCTTCCACAGGCCCGACCAGAACATTTCCCATTTGGACCTCTATAGTCCATGGTTAATGGGTCATAAGTAAGTGTTAGGCTCACAAATTGTTTCGTTATCTTCGTAAGTTATCTTAATGGGTCTAGAGTGATATATGGCCCTGGCACACCGTTCATTAGCCACACCTTGAGGCCTTTAGCTCGAGGAGCCCAGTCTCTCAATGTCACCGACATTACTTATTGACGATTCAGGCCTCCAGCTGCTCCGGGCATAGCTAAGTATAAATGCTTTTAATTCTTTCTGTCTTTTCCTCCCCCACTATTCAGCTCCATAATGTTTCAGAGGGTCCATGTTTCTCCCCCAAGGAATGAAATATTTTTCTTTCAGCTTTTTGAGACTTTGGAGCAATTATCTATGAATTTTATTGCGGACCTCCCACAAATAAATGTGTATTCAATATGGCCCCACATTTACCCTCATTTTGCAAGGAGCCTTATAAAATGAAAATCTCCACTCTTCTTTAGACTTAAATCACAATGAAGTGTCGAGAATTATACTATAATCCTCTCTAATTTATTGTCAGAATTTGATAGTCTAATTCAAAGAGAAAAAATGACACAATATACATTGAATGTTATCGGATCCACATGTTGCGTCTATTTCTTTTTGAATTGGGTCATCCAATTCGGGTAGTAAATTAGAAGGATCATGATCTGTCATGAGTAACGCAAGGGCTCTATTTATTTTTTGTTTTTCTGTAACGAGGGGAAATCATTACACTCAACCTTCAAGAACTTAATTTGCTATGTTGTTTGTAGGGCAGAACAAATTTGGGTCAGAACTGACCGGGCTGACCCAAACTGCCCCGACACCGAATGGGCCAGTCCGGTTCAGCTGTCGGCCCAAAAATACCAAGAACTGAGGGTATGTTGGGTATTTTACTCCTTTATTTTAATAATACGTGGAGGGCACGTCGTCCCCCCACCCCAACCCGAAATCTAACCACAGTCCCCAAATCCTCTTTCATTGAATTTTCAATTTCCTCCCCCACGCCTCGAAGCCCTAATCGTCGCCCCACGCACCGCCAGCGTCTCTCTCTCTCTCTCTCTCGGCCACGCCGCCTCTCAGGGCCCAACCGACCCCCGAACCTGGTCGACCTGGCTGGTTCTCCTAACTAGCGGTTTGGCAGTCGTTGAAAAATAATGAAAACCGAACTAGTCGGTTCGGCCCACAGTTTGGGCCCAAAATTGAATCGATTGGTCGATTTTCACCCCTAGTTGTTTGTTTGAAGTTGTGAGCCCTTACAAGGGAGTGTTCTAATCTCAGTTTGAGATTTTGAAAAGGGTGTGGCTTTTTAGATTCATGCTGTTTACGAGTAGCCTAAACTCGTTTAAAATTCAAACAGGTCGATGTAGTGTGTACGGCCTTATAACCGACATATTCCCTTTCTAACAGCCCCAATCAAAAGCTTTTTTCTTTTTTTAACCAATAAATGTGAGACAATAATCTTTTTACAAAGCCTGCACTTTCACTTTCCCAACGAATATGTAATAATATCACACAAAAAGCTTCTTCCATAGCAAATTCTATTTTTTTTAAAAGAAAAAAAAATCTTTTTTCCTTTATTTTTTCATGTGGAATTTGAATTCTTATCTACCCATTTGATCTCGGTAAGACGGTAACATACCCATTTGATCTCGGTAACAGAGAATCACCACTTTATTTTTTGTTTTTACCTTTGTTTAACAGTGGAATTCAATGACACAAATATGACCGTACGGCTTAGGATATGAAAAATATATAATTAAAAAAAAAGCAACATTATGGAGTGAATTATTACCCACTTACTTGGTGAATGGTTTGTGGGGATTAAAGTACGTGGCTTTATTCCATATGGCATATGGGATCCGCGTGATTTTGAGGCAAAAGGAATCAATCAAAGCAGGCTTTACCCATAAAAGCACCATTATAGTGCAATTACTGTATTCCTTAATTTCTGTGTTCTGCGCCAACCCCCAGAAAGACCACCTTGGCCTTGGGACGGGTAACCCGGCCTTGTTTATCTGGTGTAACCCACCGCACCATTAATTGCTGTTGGAGTTCGTAAGTCATGATAATTACAAAAAAGAATATATATCCGAATTATATGTTTATACAAATCCAACCTTTAGAATATTCAATTTCAGGCTTCATGTGGAGAGGTGGAGGCAGAGAAAAAATTAAAAAGGAAGAAGGCAGCTGGATAACTTTCCTTGATCTCCCCCAGATCTAAACAGCATTTGCGGCTCAAAATTCAGGGCCTAGGAGATGGACATGATCCCCTTTTTCAGGCCCATTGAGGGAAAACTCCAGTACGTCAGGCCCTGTTATGCTAAACGGCATCGTTTCCATACGCCACATATATTTTTATTGAATTTTTTTAAAAAAAAGCTGTTAAGTTTGTTTTTCACCATCCAAAGATGAACTAAATTTCTTGCAATTAGACCGACATGGGGGGGGGGGGGGGTTCGGAATCCATTGTTGATGGCCGTCTACTCGGGTCTGACTTACGAGACTCAAGTGGACAAATCACGTTCAAGACTTTTATGGTATTCTGATAAAAAAAAACTTATGGCATTCTCGAAATATCTCTAAATTCTTTATAACTCACTTTTAATCCAAACATATTTTTGTTTTGTAAAACTTTTTCATACGTCACAAAGCATTTGTTTATTAAAGAAAATTGTCGTAAAATAAAAAGGATAATTCGTATCACCTTATGTGCACTGAGACCAGACTTAATTCAGTTTGACTGCGTTAAAGGACTTAACGTCATGACAAACTCAAGACACATATAACGAATTCTCACCACACGCATAATTTAAATCATGAGTTTTATCTCATGAATAGTTGAACCAGACTCAGGCTGCGTTCACTTACAAAATTTTATCAAAAATATTCTCTCACTTCTAATAAAATAATCTAATATAATCTCTCTTTCTCCCATAAAAAAATATAAAAAATTACCTCTCTCTTTACCTTTTCACTAAACTCAATACCAACACATTCTCATATCAAAAATATTACAACACAAACACAACCTCAGTTAACTGATTGATAGTATCTCTAACCCTATAACCAGAATAAATAATTAATTTTATGACAGAAGTATTGAAATATTCTTCCTTGAATACTTGGACTAAGTCAGGGCCGGCTCAAGGGTAAGACAACTTAGGCGGTGGCCTAAAGCCTCACCCTGAGCAAGGCCCCATAAAGACTAAAAATAATTTTTTATTTTTTTATTTTTTTGTGTTGTAGATGACCTAAAAATAAAAAAACACAACTTAGCTAAGAAAAAAAATGACAAAATGCAATATTTTCATATATTCTTTTATCACGAGTGCACTAATATATTTCTTTCAGGCCTCCAAATTCATTTTTAGATATTTTTAAATTTTGCTCAAAGAGAAAAAATGCCTTATAAATTTATTAATTGTTATAGTCATGGGGCCTTGATGTCATGTATGAGGGCCTCATAAAAAACAATTAATGACAATTAATGGGGCCTTTAAATATTCTATATTAAATTTAATAATTTTTAAATATTTTAAATTAAATTTCATATTAAATTTTATATTAAAAAAAGCCTAATAATTTATTTTGCCTTAGGCCCCCATTTGGTTTGAGCCGGCCCTGGACTAAGTAACAAACTAAACATATCACAAAAATAATTCATATAAAGAAATAAATGGTCTCACACTTACTCAAAAAATAATAATAAGAAAGATAAATGTCTGACGAGCGGCAAATAACACTTCTCAGTTAAAAGCATCACAACCATCCCACGTCTTGCTGAGAGCGATTTGATCACTCTGTCCTACACCGTGGAATCTGGAATAAATATCGCATATTAATGAGTGGGCCCATATCTCTTTCTTTCTCCCAGCCTGGCCCTACTACCAATCCAGATTCCAGTAGGCAGTGCCGCAGTAACATCTGTTTGCATATCAACGGTCAGATGCGCATCATTAAAACATGTCTTACTCAGAGCGTTTTAATATATAAAGCAAAGTCTGTACATGTCAAAGATTAAGAGCCCCACAAGACCCTAATATCCACATCAACTTTCCACGAGGGGAGCTCCTCTTCAACCCCACTCTCCCCACAGCAGCTTCAGTTCATATCTATAAAGCATCTCAGATGATGTTCTGATGGGCTGAAACAATTTAACAGAAAAAAAAACTCGCCATTTGTTTTGCTCAGATACGCCATTGATAGATCATAGATGTCGGTCTCAATGGCTAGGCCCAAAAACCAGTCAACAAATATCAAGCTTGTCTACCAAAACGAAAACCAAAACCACCGGCCCCTAAAATCCGAGAAAGCACCCTCTTGGTCAGCTATAAGAGGCCTATTGACTTGCAGGGATCTGCAAACCCAGCCTCTACAACTTCAACCGCAGAAGCAACATCAACAAAAGCGACAACAACCGAAAGAGCAGCAACAGCAACCACGAGAGCAAGCAGTGGAGGGGAGTGCCAAGAAATGCAAGAAAATGAAGTGCTCTGGCTCACTCTGTAGCAACACAAAGGTCATGCACAGACCCGAAACAGGATCTCCGGTAGTCCACAAGAAAAGGGCCTCAATGGGTTCGAGCAGCAACGATGCTTCTTCCAGATCCATGAAAGCTCCTCTGCATGAACTCAATGGGGTTGTGTCTTCTGCTACTTCTTCATTTTCTGCATCTTCCAATTCGTCCATTAGTGGGTCTTTTAGAGGAATGCCTTTCAGTAGGTTCTCTGGCTGCTATGAATGTAGAATGGTGGTAGATCCTGTACTTGGTTTCGCCAGAGACCCTTCTCTCAGGAGCAGCATCTGTTCTTGCCCTGAATGTGGTGAGATCTTCATGAAAGCTGAAAATTTGGAGCTTCATCAGGCTGTTAGGCATGCAGGTATTTTACTCCCCACTTGTTCACTCGAATCACTCCTCTCTAATTCTCTATCCAGCGGAAAAACCTGGTCATTGTAATTTTGTTTTTCTACCATTTTTCCGTGAAAGGAATATTTGACATCTACTTTCAAGTGCTCTCTCAACACTTCCATGCACCATCTCTTTCATTTTGCTTACTTTTATGCCTGCTTCATTACTAGTTATGTCTCATATTCTCCATATTGATGAACATTACCAATTTCTTAATCTCTTTGCCTGGCTTTCAAAATCCACAGTATCTGAACTGGGTCCTGAAGACACAAGCAAGAACATAGTGGAGATCATATTCCAGTCAAGCTGGCTAAACAAACAAACTCCCGTCTGCAAAATTGACCGCATCCTGAAAGTCCACAACACCCAGAAAACCATCGCCAAATTCGAGGAGTACAGAGACTCCATCAAAGAGAAAGCCGCTAGGCTTCCCAAGAAACACCCCCGCTGCATAGCAGACGGAAACGAGCTCCTCAGGTTCCATTGCACCACCTTTGTCTGCTCACTGGGCCTAAACGGTTCCTCCAATCTCTGCAATTCAATCCCACAATGCGGCGTATGCAGCATTATAAAGAATGGGTTCAAGATTGCCGGAGAACCAGTCGGACGGGTTGCTGAAAAGGGAATTTTGACAACTGCGACAAGTGGGAAGGCGCATGACAAAGCTGGAGTCTCGCCGGAGGATACCAAAGACAAGAGGGCAATGCTGGTTTGCCGGGTGATTGCGGGAAGGGTGAACAAGAACACGGAGGGGAGTGTGGAGGAGTATGACTCAGTTGCTGGGGCTGTGGGGCTCTACTCCAATTTGGACGAGTTGTATTTGTTTAACCCCAAGGCAATTTTGCCTTGCTTTGTTGTAATCTATCGAGGGTTCTAATGTATCCTTACCTAACTCTGTTGGCTGGGGAAATTTTCTTGCTTTACTAATCTGGAGATTTTCTGTAAAAGGTTCTTGTTCCAATATTTGTTATTTTTTTTGGTGGGAAAGGATATTTCACGCACGAGCAAGCTTAGAGAAAAAAAAAGGTTTGGAAGTCTATGCTGCGACTTTAGGGTAAAAAAAAATTGTTATTTTAAAACACGACAAAAATGAGAGAGCGGAAATATTCAAGAATTTGGGGTAATAGTCAACAAATTGGTAGCTGGTACTTGGGGAAGTCGATTTGGGACCAAAACCAGAGAGACCCGAATGCCTTCTCCAAGGTCACTACAGAGCATTAATGGCACATTTGGTGTTGAAATGCACCTTGATACGAGGGTTTAATCTGTATGAGCCCTTTCCAAGGTCAATACAGAGCATTAGTGGCACATTTGGTATTGAATTGTACCTTGATACAAGGGTTAATTTGTTTTTGTTTTTTTGTTACGACGAAAATTTGGGAATCCATTTGCGTGCACCGAACTTAAATGAACATGTTTCAGTATCCACATGTATAATATATATTGATCATATACGAATTTAAATCACCACTTCTCGTAAAATCTTAAATTTATATAAAAAAGTGATAATTTAATTATTTAAGTTGTATTTTAAATAATATAAAATAATTTCTGTCACGGTAAGGAGAAAGTTCAGATACTATATCCAATGGTCCGCCTTAAATACTTTGTTCTATTGTTTTATGAGCCTGAACAGAGTTGGGCGTGGGTTTTTAAATTTTCGGGCAACTTCTATACATGTTCTAGCCCCAATTAGTTGGGCTCAAAATTTTAGGTTTACTAATAAAAAAATTCACCACATAATTTTTTACTATTATCATATTTATTAAAAATCTTCTCTCTCTTCACTTTTTCATCAACTCCAATAACATATCTTTACTTTATAATATTTTCCAAACTCTAATACCCAAAATTTTCACCCTCAAACATATATATATATATATATATATATATCTCAGATCTACAATCATTTGACTCTTGTTTTGTACTCATTGTGTTATGATTTGGATTTCCTTGGTCTTTGGGGAAAAAGTTAAGCAACTCAGCATGGGCTTAGTAAGCACTTGTTCAAGAAATAACGTTAGATTAATGAACAACATTGCATGGAGCACAGGGACGCAGGGGAGCCCCTAGATGGAGGTCAGCTAGCCCGATAACATCCACCCATTATCAGGGTGTTCTCGGGTACGACCATATTCTTGGTTCTCACACTGGCATCTTTCCCGAACTCATTCCAATGGCCGAGAGTTAAGATGGTCCTATTCTTTTCCGTTTTCCCCCCAACAATTCTTAGGTGAAGTGTCCTAATTGCATTGATATTTGTACGCAAGTGAGAGACTTTTATATTTAGGTACGATAGGTAAGGTGGCTACTGGCGACCGTTTTATTGTCTGTTTATCATAAAAAAATTGAAATTATAGAAGCACTTCTATCCATACTACACCTTGAAAATGAAGCTATATATATCCGGGTTATGCCCTTGTATTGTAAGAATTGATGCTTTTGACAGGTTGCTTTTGGAACCCTGCTGCTTTGAAATTATTAAAAAAACTCTAATAACCTTTGAAATGAAACAAGTCAAACCAATTGGATGAGTTCTCTTGTTACCTTTAAATTGTCGTCTGTTTTGCATTAGTACACAAGCTGGAAAAATAGTGAGAATGGGAATAGCAATGGTGGTGACAATGACTTGACGACAATAGTTATAGGGCAATGGAAATGAGGAGAGTGATGATATTGGAAATAATTACAAGCAAATTTCGGAGAGGTTAGTAACTTAGTATAAGAATCCACGGATGACGGCTTCCTCCTACTGAAGTCACTAGTTTGATCTTAACTCTTAAGGGAAGGAGTATGTGTCTAAACAACACAGTTTCAAGTGTCTCCTTTACCGCCGGGCTACCCGAGAGGTGGGTGTGTATTTTTCTCTTTATACATAACTACACTATCTTATCACGATATTGTCTTTCAAGGTAGAGATATATGCAACTAACCTAGCAAGTATCTGACTTTCTCATACTATTACTCTATAATGTTTCAAGTATCTTTTTCAGAGGCTTTTTCACATCGAAAACGGTAAAAAGAAAGTTCACCACGTGGACATGCTTAAAAGCACCCCATGCAAGCACAATTCATAGGACTTTTTTTGTGGAAGAGAGCTAGAGGAATGCATTAAGGCTGTGTCCCTACAGATAAAAGGTTGGACTCGAATCTACTCCTATTTTAATAATGTGCGGGACGAGTGGAATGATTATCTATTCTTCGAAAGCAAGGCTGCCAAACTCAGCTCTAAGCTGAGCCCCATGGGGTTTGGTAAATATGAGATCATGGGCTTGAATCTTCACATGCGATGATGTAGAGGGGAGACCAGTCACATTATCATTGCAGGCTTCCTATGTTTTTTGTTTTCTGGATCAAGTTGCTAAATTATTGCATCTATGGCCTAGACTGACTAACGTCTGGGTATAGAGTTCTAGAGAATTTTATATCCTGTTCTTCGCTACTAGCCACTTGCAGAGAACATTCTGGTACAAGAACAGCTTAACATCGTCCGAGAGCTTGAATTGACTCGGCCCCAGTCCGATTTCATCGAGCATGCAACAGTTTAAGTGGAAAGCCACGACCTTATTTGGCACAGTGTGCGTCGGCAGTTAGTTCTCCGGGTTTGTTTTTTAGCCTGGATTTATGGTCGGGCGTGAGTTCTGGGTTTTTGTGTTAGGTTTTTTCGTCTCTGTTTTACTTTTTTTTTCTGACTCTTGTTTTGTACCTTATTATTCTCTGATTTGGGAGTTTTCTTGATCTCTGGTGCAAAAGTGAAGCAACTGGGTATGGGTCTAACAAGCACTTGCGTAATTCTTTTTTTTCTTAGTAAGCACTTACGTAATTCAAACAATAAAATGTTTTCCCCGGAGATATTTTATAAAGAAAGTCATAAGCATCAATGCTTCGGTGTGAGACACCAAGTTCTGGGACTCTGGGACTCAGTCTCGCAGAGGAGGCTGCGCAACCAGTCGTTGTTTGGCCACATAGAGAGAACTGAAAGAGCGGTGAAATTGGTCAACATCGTTAACCCACTCGGGTAGCTCAATTAGGGTTGCGTTTGTGTACTAAAATTTTATTCCCTCTAAAATTTTAACACAATTAAATATTACAATATAATCTCTCTTCCCATCAAATCATTACTATTTATTACAAAAAAAATATAAAAAATTATCTCTCTTCACTTTTTCAGTAAATTCAATACCTAAAATTTTAACAACACTAAAATTTTACAACACAAACACAACCTTAGTAGCAGAGCACTGAGAGTGTAGCTAGTCGCACACTCAGAAGTTTAAAACACCGTTTGGATAAAAAGACTCTTGACTTAAATGAGCAGTTCAGTAAAGTCTTTCCTAAATTTACACTAGCGTTAAACTCGACTTGTGTTTATATTAGGTCAGATGCATGGAAATGAGTGCGTGAATTTCTCTCTTTCCAACAAAAATGGTCATTGTCCGATTAACTCTAGTCAAACCAGATAAAATGGGCCAAAAAGGAAATCCTGCGGATAATTTGTTTGAAGCTTTTGCGCAGTGCTTTTAATGAATTCTAAGCATTGAAGACGGTATCAGGAAAGAACGACCAAGGGGCATGCTCGATAAAATAGAAAGCTTTTACTCATGACGAAGACTGAAGAGACAGAGGCAGTGAAATGATTGAATCAGAAAGCAACGTAGCATGAGAAAAAGCTCCATTGAAGACAACCAGAAAGCTTGTACTCATGACGAAGACTGAAGAGACAGAGGCAGTGAAATGATTGAATCAGAAAGCAACGTAGCATGAGAAAAAGCTCCATTGAAGACAACCAGCTGCCACGGCGATGGGCATGTGGTCCATGTGGAGGACTTGGGGCAGTGAGTCATCGGCTTTATTCAATTAAACAATAACAACGTGAGGTGGGGCTAAGCAATACGACCAGGGTTGGAGCCACCTCGTAATTCTTCTTGTTTGCTGATATCTGTTGGGTCGGGCTCAGTTAGCGGGACTGGGGCCTAATTGCTAGGACCATCTTATCTTTTCCCTGAACAACCCTTCCTATTTGGAACAAGAGGAATCCTTGTTCTTGACAATATTAATTATAAGATAAATAGAGATATTCTCCAATTCACTGTCAAATTTAGAATATAAGTCTCACAATGAAGTCTACATTACTCGGTGATTACAACAAATAATATTGAATGCTATAAAACTAATATGCGGTGATAATCTCTCTCTGAATTGGATCATCCAATTTAGACAACGAATTAGAGAGGATCGTGATCCTTAATTATAATACAGACTCAAGATAAAATAAAATAAAAACCTAATTATGAACTACATTGCAGGAAAAGTGTTTGGACTAATGGGCTTATCCGTACTTGCAAAAATTCAGGTAAAATTTTGTTGATCAAATTTTAAGTACCCCCAAGCAAGAGCCATAATTAACTGATATGGATAGGTCCAACGCTCGGTGTATAATTGGGATGATTTACCTTTCAGGAAGTTCGTAAGCCAAACATGTTATGATGTTAGGTGTTACCTCAAGCACTTTTTACCATCTAGCCTTACATCATCATCATGTAAACATTAGTCATATGGGTGTTTGATTGTAAAAATGTTGGAGTAGTAAAAAATTTGGGGTGTTAGAGTTGGTGAAAAAATAAAAAGAGAGATGATTTGAATGAATTATTTATATTTATTTGGAGTGAAAATTGATGATTTGATGGAAATAGAGGATTTTAGGGAGTTATTTTATTGGGGTGAAAAATTTGGAGGGTGAAAATGTTGGGTCTCAAACATCTCATTAAGTCAATGTTTTTAAGGGAAAAATACACTTTTCACACATGAATTACCACATATTTTATACTTTACACCATAAACTATCACATTTGAGATATTACACCCGCAAACTACCCATATTTAACACATTGCACCCTCCGTATATTTTTTAAAAAAATGAAATGACGATTATGCCCTTAAAAATTCAAAATCACTTGAATAACAAGTTACATTTAAGGGTGTCATCATCATTTTATTTTTATTTTCTTAAAAAAGCCAATTTTCGTCCAATTTGATAAAAAAAATAGACGAAGAGTGCAATGTGTTATGAATGGATAATTTGTGAGTTCAATGTCTCAAATGTGGTAATTTATGATGTAAAGGGTAACACCTATAGTAGCTTGTGAGTGAAAAATATAGTTTCCACAATATTTTTAATTCCTATATCGTTTCACAACTCTTCCTAAGCCAACAGTGACCCATGGGAGTGCAGACACAACATATACAGTACTTGAGAGAAGATAATACTCCTGCATTTGCTATCCCCATTTACATAGCATCCAATACGTTAGGACTCAAATTTCACTTGAAACTATTTTTGCATTGGAAAGCTTCTCTCGTACATAATTGTTTTGAGCCTTTCATCAATCTTACATCTTGTTCATCTACCGTCACAACATTGAAGGCATTTTTGCTTTTCCTTCTTTCCCTGTATGATCTCTTCAGACGATATTTGTAAAACATTCTTCTTCATTGGAATATCGTAATGGTCAGTGTGATAAACCACTTGGTGGGACATCAGATGAGTAATGCCCAAGCACAAGATCTAGAAACCTTAAAATCAATGACACTACTGGGGTATCAAGTCTAACCTAAAATGACTTGCGAAGTTTGAATAGAACACGATGGGGAAAGTACCAGGGGAGAACACACCGCAACAATATTCCTCCAGCATTTTCCCTTAAATGTACATGTCCACAAAAATATTTAAGAATTTAACCCCACGGACAAAACTTCCTGAATTGGACAGATAACCAACATCATGGGAATTGTACGCCAATTGCAAAGTAAGTTCTTCTGAGTTCTAACTGCTACCAATCCCCCAGAAAATCCCAAAAGATACAAGTATTCCTCCAGCATATTTTGATGTAGTGTCGAGAAAATCGCAACCTTTACCTGTATTGAGTAAGCCATGGAAATTACATCAGAAAGAAGAAAGCACAACTTTTGTCTGGAATTTAAAGAGATACATGATGCTTCATTAGTTGTGCTAAACAGGTTACCAATAACTAGGTATAATGCATCTTTATTGAGATTCGATATAATTCTCTCCATACCTGCGCAAATCAGCAAAATAAAACAATTAAAAGAGGCAAAGGCAAAAATACCAAAGAGTAAGGACTGTATATTTTTGCTTTCCTGATGCTTCTTCTTTCACTGGCAAGAGATTGGCTAGAAAGGAAGTCCAAGTGCCAGAGAGAAAACACATCAATTGAGCTGTCAGTTTAGAATATTAAATGAAGTGATTTGAAATACCCTTGACTGAAATGCAGAATCTGCAATAATGTTGCCACGATTATTATCTTCTTACAAAGTCCTCCCAAAAGCCACGCTTGTCATGATGTTTCTGTATCTTCAGAATGTGTGATTCCGTTGTTTTTGACCACATAGGGACCTTAATTAGAGAACACGGGCCACACTTCAGCGCACGTTCTAAGTTGGAAACACTTGGTTCAAGTTTTAGACAGACCTGTTGCACCATGCAATGCGCTGTCCACTGAGGCAGGGTAGCTTAGCCTGAGATCTCAATCCAGCTTTTTCCTGCTTCTTTCATGCCCACTTCCTTGACAGCTTCCCTCACCTTGCTTAAACTATCCCACATTCCCAATGTTGCATAAACATTTGCCAGTGTCACGTATACTGATGGGTCTTCTGGTGAGGATGCAATAAGGCGTTCGGCAATAATATTAAGCAGTTCCATATTTTTGTGAGTTCCACAGGCATTGAGCAGTGAACACCAGATGGTTTTGTTTGGCTCAAATGGCATGTTAGCGATCAATCTTTCTGTCTCTTTGAAGCATCCAGCTTGGCCAAAAAGATCAACCATGCAATAATAATGCTCCAATTGAGGCTCCACTCCATGTTCAGTTGTCATGGACTTAAAGATTGCCCATGCCTCTTCAATCAAACCAGCATGTCTACAGGCAGAAAGAACACCTGTAAAGGTAATTTCATTTGGCTTCAAACCCCATTCTACCATCTCATGAAACAATTTAATTGCTTTCATCGCTCTTCCGTTGTGCCCACACCCAACAATCATCCCAGTCCAACATACAGCATCTTTTTCTGGCATACAATAAAACAAATTTAACCCATCCTCAATTTCACCACATTTGGAATACATGTCAATGAGAGCTGTCACTGTAACCTCCTCTGTATCATATCCGCTCTTAACACAAAAAGCATGAGCCTGTTTGCCAGTTCGAATATATGCTAAACTTGAGCAAACCTTCAAAACATTTGACAGGACAAACTGATCTACTTCAAGACCAATATTAAACATATCCCGAAACAGGGAAAAGACTAAAGAGTTGAACCCCATTCTCGCACACCCTGTGATCAAACCAGACCAAGCTACATTATCTTTCCTCTGAAGCCTTTGAAATAAACCTAATGAATCCTTTATATTTCCCTGTTTAGCGTACATATCAATTAGAATGCTTCCAATAACTTTGTTTAACCCATATCCACTAGTGACAACTAAACCATGCACTTGGTGCCCAAGTCTCAAATTAAGTAAGTGTATGCAGACCTTTAAAGCACTACTAAAAGTGTAGGAATCAAAATATACAGCTGACCAATGGATTTTTGAAACCAAATTGAGAGCCTTCCCATAGTGGTTATTAACAACATAGCCAGAAAGCATAGAATTCCACAATGCCAAGCTATCCAAAACAGAAGCATTGCACCTAGAGTATAAATCAAATACCTTTATTGCTTCATTTATAACATTGCAATTTGCATACATGTCGACAAGGGCTGAGCCAGTAAAACAGTTATACTCATAACCAGATTTAATAACATAACAGTGGATCTCTTTCCCTGTAGCTAAGAAACCATGACTACTACAGGATTTAAGAGCACTAGGGAAAGTGAATTCATCCAGCTTAAGGCCCTCTCGGTGCATCAAATGCACAAAGTGTACTGCATGTGGACTTCCATTATCTGCAAAACCTGAAATGATGCTGTTCCAAGAAACAACATTTAGTTCTGGCATTTGATGAAACAAATCCACTGCCTCTTGCATTAAACCTTCTTTGCAGTACCCCGAGATCATCGTGTTCCATGTAGTTGCATTCTTGCAGTAAATCTTATCAAAAACATTCCTGGCATCACTCAAATTCCCACAATTGACATACATGTCTAAAAGGACATTCATCAAAACAATGTCAAACTGGAATGCACCTCCAGAAATTCTTCTATGAATAAGTTTTCCCAAGTCAAGGTCACCTATGAGACTACATGCTTTAAGAGCTGCAGAGTACATGAACCCATTTGGCTTCTGTGAGCCAAACCCTAACATCTGGGTGTATATACTCAGAGCTTCGTGAGGTCTTCCATTATTTGTATATGCAGAGACCATGGTAGTCCACGTGACCACATTTCTTTCAAGCATCTCATCAAACACACTGTGGGCATCTTTGAGATGACTAAAATCCACATACGTGGCAATCAGATTGTTAGAAAGGAACACGTTACTCAAAACCCCAAGTTTGATCAGACTAGAATGAAGAGTTCTGCCATGATTGAAAGCTTGCACTCTCCCGCAATGGCGCAAAGCAAGTGCAATCCAGTTCAAATCCATGATTCCCCATGGTGGGCTGGACTTTATTAGCTGCAGAGTACATGAACCCATTCGGCTTCTGTGAGCCAAACTCTAACATCTGGGTGTATATTCTCAGAGCTTCGTGAGGTCTTCCACTATTTGTATACGCAGAGACCATGGTAGTCCACTTGACCACATTTCTTTCAAGCATCTCATCAAACACACTGTGGGCATCTTTGAGACGACTAAATCCACATACATGGAAATCAGAAAGGAACACATTACTCAAAACCCCAAGTTTGATCAGACTAGAGTGAAGAGTTCTGCCATGATAGAGAGCTTGCACAGAGTTGAACTCTCCACAGTGGCGCAAAGCAAGTGCAATCCGGTTCAAATCCATGATTCCTCATGGCAGAGGCGGAACCAGGATTGAATTTGAACTGGGCAAACTCCTAAAGCGAAATGACAAAAAAAAATCCTACCTAATGCAAAAAAATGCCATACAAGGTTACAAGCATTGGATAATACTTTCAGCAATTAAAATAAGATTCTCAAAATAAATGCATAGTAAAGTGGAATTTAAACATTTACCCAAAAAGTTTTTTACTTGCACAAAAAAGGTGGAAATTAATCCCTTATCCTACAGTACAGTTATACAGTTATATTTTTAAAGGAAAATGCTTGGAATTGTCCCCTTGAAGGCCAGAAATTAATCCCTTATCCTACAATACATTCAACAGATATTGCAAAATTAGATAAGTCAAATGGATGTTATCATAGTTCAACATTGGAGGCGGCACTCCATCAACTACATTGTCAAGGCCATAAAAACAACAATAACATTGTAGACTGATCACAATTTGTTTTAAAAAACTCCATTTGTAGACAGTATAAAATAGAAATGGTACCCCTTATTAGAAAATATACGAACAGCAATTTGCAAAACCAGAAAGCGAAGCTGGTCACAGCCTTTTGAGGATTAGAATCGAGCACTTGAAAGGCATTTGAGTGTGCACTAGGCGTGGAATGATTTCACAACCAATGAAAAAATGATCTAAGAACAAAGCAATAACTAAAATTATTCTGAAATTTTCCTGAAAGTTCTGGGCGCAACATATTTTATTTCATAGAAATCCCATAGTTATAGCATTTAGAATTAGAACTTAGTATTGACTCAAATCTAATCACAATCTAAGTATTCTGATAGTTGAGAGAGAGAGGCTGAAGACTAAAGTGTACCTGGCCGGCAGGCGGCGGCTGAGAGAGAGAGAGCCCGAGAGAGGCAGAGAGGGAGAGAGGGAAGGAGACGTCGGAGAGGCAGAGAGGGTGGCGTGGAGCGGTGGAGGGCTGGAGGCGTCGGGAGAGAGAGGGTTAAACCGGGTTCACCCTGGGTTTTTTTTTACCGGGCTGGGTTAGTGGCTGGGCGGGCCAAAGTGGCGGGCCTGGGCTAAAGGGCGGAATTTTCTTATATATATATATAAATATATTCAAAGGAGTCGCAGAAGCGAACAGGGGCAGGGCCCAGTCTCTGCGGGCCCATGGTGGCTGTTCTTTATAGATCGCCCTTGATTTTATTTTTTTAGATCGCCCTTGATTGACAAGTTAGTTGCACTTCCAAAAGATGCCCACAAATTTTGCATATTCAAAATTGCGGTACAGAAGACTCGTCGCACCATATTCTATAAGCCTCCGTACCAAACTAAAATTTTCAGAATTTTAAAATTTTGATTAATGAGAATTTGTATAAAAGTGAAGACAAATAATTTCAATGAATTTTAAATGATTTAGTGAAATTTTTATGTTTATTGTAATAGTAAAAGATGATCGAAGGAGATTATTTTATAGTTATTTTACTTGTCAAAATTTAAGAGACAAGACAATTTCTTGAGCACATGAGTTGGACCTCATTGTAGGGCTCACGCTGCTCGAAACTTTACATTGACAACATTAAATAATACATGGTCTATCTCTCTTCAAATTGCACTATACAATACAGACAGTAAATTGTAGAGGATCATAATCTAAATTTTAGAATGCAAACAACACATACATCTAGTCAGTTTTTTCCATAAAATTAGACTCAAATGACAAGAATACTCTTTAATTATTTTGTATATGTTCACATTCAATGTTTTTCATCTTAAATTTATTTCTTTCATCTTTACATATTCAATCAAATTAGATTCAAATGTCAATAATATCCTTTTAACTCACTTTGCATCCGATCACATTCATCAATGTTGTTCTTAATTTGGACCTTTCATGCACCTTCTTTCTTTGAAAGATGATTAAAAGACAAAAGGTAATTATTTATGCTAAAGGCATAATTATTTTATCAAAAAATAAAATATCCAATCACGCTTTCTTCATGATCACAAAGAGAGAAATTGATATCATGGCCTTGTAAAAAAAACTACTAAAATCACACTAAACAGTTTATTTAGAGGCCACCCCGATATAAACTTAGAAGTTGACAATACGAATACAAAACAAAACTTGAAATGGTTTCCATCACAGCGAAGATGCAACTTGAAAGGCTAAAATATTAGACCAGTGCCACGGAATTTCTCCTCAGTGATACGGTCTAATTTTTCTATCATTTCCTGTGTTAAATAATTCACGCAATCTCCGATCTCACCTCGACGAAAATATGCCTGGTTCGCCTCGCCGAACATTCCTTTTCCATTTTTATTCACCTCTTGGTTTCTCAGATTATCGAAGCTACACAAGGTTGAGATATCATTCACTATGCCCTTTGCTTCTTCTTCTGGAGAAAAAGGGCACCCCACAAAGTCAGCTAGTCTTCTCAAATTGGTCGTGGGTTGCTTCTTCATATCCTCGTACTTCAGAAAAAGGACCTTTTGAGGGTTTTCTTGGCTTTCCTTCCAATAGCCTAAAACATGATCCCAATAGGGCCCGAAGGGACTCACTCCCGTCGCAAACATGTCAAAGGCCTCGTCTAGCGAACCAATGATCGACCTCGTTGACCATGCCCTGTTCACAAAGAGCCAAAGTGACACAAAAGTGTCCTTTGGATTCCTACACACGTACACAATCTTGCAAGCTGAGTCCTTTGCAGATGCTGGTAGCACCGCATATGGTAAATGAGTGGCCAAGAGTCTTGGAGTGGGGAAAGAGGTGAGATCTGGAACCTCATTTCTGTAGTACAGAGTTAGCTCCATGGTGAGCACCAGAGTGTGCGGGTTGTTTGTGACCAAAGGGTGTCCTTGAGGGTTCGGATAGCGCACCCGGTTCATCAAGGCAAATAACATCGCCTTTGACCAAGTGGTGCCAGCTTTAGGAGGAGACGCAAGGAGGACGTCTGTGTCATGAGCTTGGAAATGCTTTTGGAATGCTAGAATTCCTTGCATGCCCATAGTTAAGAACCAAAACCCTTGGTAATTATGGCAGTAACCTCTAGTTGTCCAGCTTTTTTCTATTGGGAGGGAGGATATGAAGTCCCTGCGTTCTTGAGACAATTCCATTTCTTCGAAGCACTGGAGAAGAGCATGATGATCAGGTGGTTCAAGTGGAGGCGGAGCCATGTTAGTATTGAATATTTTCTTCCAAGGGGTTGGTATATATGCAAGATGTGAACAGGGGTATGTATATATTCAAGGAAACCCCCCCTCCCCCCAAAAAAAAGGGAATCTGTTAGTTTGGGCTCAATTAGCAGGACTGGGGAGATGACACGTTACAAGAACATCTTGAGTTCTTGACTTTTTTCGTACGGATCACAGAAGACAAATAACTTGGACACCTATACGCAAATTGCTCTTTGAGAACCGCTAGGGTGATCATATTTTCGTCCATAAGGTGAGGACAGCAACAAAAGAAGCGATCAAACTTGTCAGCACGTGCCCTACTGCTTCGGCATTTCCAAGGAAAGCTTCTTCGGGACCTGCTCTCACCTATACATGGCTGTATTGCAGGATCAAAATTCGGCCTAGCTTGTGGTGCTTGGAAAAACAAGAGCAAAATGTGGCTGACCAAATTAGGCCACTGAGCAGCAGCCCAGGCAATCACAAAGCTAGCAAAGTCTATCTCCTCTTGCAATTTTCCTGGGTTTTCATAGATTTGCCAATATCATGATCAAGCAGAATGTCTAATTAAGTCCAACCTTTACAACCTAGATCTTTGAATGGATAATGGCAATTA
Source organism: Myrica gale (assembly GCA_963930655.1). Classification (NCBI taxonomy): domain Eukaryota; kingdom Viridiplantae; phylum Streptophyta; class Magnoliopsida; order Fagales; family Myricaceae; genus Myrica; species Myrica gale. The sequence continues at coordinate 23,483,479 of OZ005606.1, forward strand.
GAACCTACCACCTTTTCCCCCTGATTCTATTCTTTAACATACTTTTCGATCTTCCCCATCTATATATTCCCCAGATTGATCTTTTCTCAGCCATTCTGATCTATTCAGCACATAAACGGCAGCCATTTTGTTAATTGATCTCAAGACCCTCAGTACCAACTTTCTTTTCCAGTTCAACCGAGTGATGGATCCTCATCCACCCACTTCTATTTCTTATACCATTGTTGCATATCCCCGACAAAAGATAGGATTCTGAAGTTATGAAGAGAAACTCTAATGAAAAAAATTAAAAAACGAAAAAGAAAAAACAGGGGCTGAACCAGCTCACATCCCTATGACATGTTGCAGATATTGAAATGTGTCTACTTTTAATATGCAACGTCTTGGTTCAACAAGACAATGTCTATAAAAGATGAGACAGGTTTTGGAAGTGTTTGGGTTGGCCATTTGGCTGATGGGGTCAGACGCAGAGTTTACATTCAGAATATAAAATATCCTGCCTGAAACCTAACTCCACCCCTCTCTCGCCCTTGGTTGGTACGTTGAGGACCTTCGGAAATGGTATGCGGTTCGCAGATTAGACTTTAGAGAGCTCAAACATTTGGCCATTTTTAGTTTAGAAGAACACTCACTTTCAGTCTTCTAGTAGGGCTATAGTTAGTTCTGTTCTTCAAAAAGAATTCTGCTATGGTTAATGAAAGAAGATTGCAGATTATCCCTTTACAGATTCTTGAGTTGCGACTCCTCTTATACTGGTTTGACTCCATTGTTTTCTTTTCTTTTGTTGATCTGTTGGTAGAGTAAAGCTAGATTGGCTGATCTGTTTGAGTGTTCTGCTTTGATTGGTGTTATTCTAGTTGATCTGCAGGAATTTTCTGCACCATTAGGTGGTCTTGATTTCTAAGAAATTGCAAAACAAAAAGAAATTTGCTGCTCAGGATCCGACTAACCTGAAGGTTCCCCCTATAATAATACTATTTAACCACTTTCATCTAATTCACGTTTCCATTTCATAATATTTTTCAAATATGTAGTAAGGAGTACTGCATTGTCATCAGCCTAAAGAAAGGATTTAAGACAAATTTACAAGTTTCATGACAAAAAACTGTGAGGTCTGATGAAGGGGTGGAGAATTTCTGGTAGAATTTAGAGCTCTGCTGCATTCAGACTCGAACATGGCGTGTAAATCCTTTTACATTTATCCAAAGACGAAAATCATGAAAATTGAACTTACAGAAGAGTTTAAAAATACAACATACCACAAAGGTTAAGAAAAAACGGAAAATACATTTTTCACCCACAAACCTCCACGTGTTTTATACTATAAACTTTTTTTTAAATGGCGATTATACCCTTAGAAAATCAAATTCACGGGAATAGCAAATTACATTTAAGAATATAATTGTCAATTCATTTTTTTAAACAATCAATTTCTGCCTAATTTTACGGAAAAAATAGACGAAGGTGCAATATGTTATAGATGGGTAGTTTGTGGATGCAATGTCTCATATAATTTAAGGTAAAAATGCAAAACCTATGATAGTTTGTCGGTAAAAAAAATATTTTTTGAAAAAAGTATAAAAGGGAGAAATTTATTTGTCATATATTGAAATCACACTAAATAATTTATTTAGATGCCAACCAGATATAAACATAGACATTGACAATAGTAAGAGAACTTTAAAATAGTTTCCATCACAAAGATGACAATTTATTTGTTTCATGTTTCAAAACGTTTTCCTCTCACTTTTTCATCAATTCCAATACATTTTCACCAATCTCAATAACTTTTTACAAATTCCAATAACTTTTAACACACTTTTCATCAATCCCAAGAGAATCTATACTGCTTTCAAAAAACACAAACACAAAAACATATCTCAAAACATAAACCAATCATAGCCTAAAATTTGAGACCCGTACCATGAAATTTCTCCTCAGTGATGCGGTCTAATTTTTCTGTCATTTCCACTGTCAAATAATTCACCCAATCTCCGACCTCACCTCGACGAAAATATGCCTCATTCACCTCACCGTATAATCCTTTTCCTCTTTTATTCACCTCCTGGTTGCTCAGATTATCAAAGCTACACAAGGTTGAGATATCATTCACTATGCCCTTCGCTTCTTCTTCTGGGGAAAAAGGGCACCCAAGAAAGTCAGCTAGTCTTCTCAAATTGGTCGTGGGTTGCTCTTTTATATCCTCGTACTTCAAGAAAAGGACTTTCTGAGGGTTTTCTAGGCTTGCCTTCCAATAGCCTAAAACATGATCCCAATACGGGCCGAAGGGACTCACCCCCCTCCTAAACATGTCAAAAGCCTCTTCTAGAGAATCAATGGCCGAGCTCGTTGACCACGCCCTGTTCACATAGTGCCACAGTGACACAAAAGTGTCCTTTGGATTCCTACACATATACACAATCTTGCAGGCTGAGTCCTTTGCAGATGCTGGTAGTAACGCATATGGTAAATGAGTGCCAAAGAGTCTTGGAGTGGGAAAAGAGGTGAGATCTGGAACCTGGTTTCCATTGTACAGATTTAGCTCCAAGGTGAGCACAAGAGTGTGTGGGTTGTTTGTGACCAAAGGGTGTCTTTGAGGGTTGGGATGGCACATCCGGTTCAGCAAGGCAAATAAGATGGCCTTTGACCAAGTGGTGCCAGCTTTAGGAGGAGTCACAAGGAGGAGGTCTGTGTCATGAGCTTGGAAATGCTTTTGGAATGCTAGAACTCCTTGCATGGCCATAGTTGAGATCCAAAACCCTTGGTAATGATGGGAGTAAGCTCTGATCCAGCCTCTTTCTCTTGGGAGGGAGGATATGAAGTCCCTGCATTCTTGAGACAGTTCCTTTTCTTCGAAGCACTGGAGAAGATGAGGTGGTTCGATTGCAGCCATGTTAATATTGAATATTTTCTTCCAAGGTGTTATTTAAGGAAATCCAACCCCCACCTAAACCAAATTTGACTTTGGTGCAATCTAAACCAAAACAAAAAGGAATCTGTTAGACTGTTAGTTGGGGGCTCAATTAGCAGGACTGGGGAGATAACATGTTACAAGAGCATCTTGAGTTGTTGACTCTTTTCGTACTTATCACAGAAGATAAATAAAGTGGACAACCTATGTGCAAATTGCTCTTGAGAATTGGGAGGGTCATCTCATCCTTCATGAAGAAAAATACTGTTTAGACCCAACCAATATCTAGAGGGGGTGAATAGGTGTTTTCCTCTTAATTAATGTGTACTAGAACAATTTTAGGACACGTTTTAAAACTATTCAGTTTAGATCAAAATTAAATCAAACTTCAATCACACAAAAAGACGAGATTTTATTTGACGAAGTGAAAGAATTTTTGAAGCACTCTTCAAAAGAAAAAGTCACCAAAGCTATCAGTGCCACCTAAAATCCACTACGAAGAGAAACCTTACAATTTGAATATAACTAATCTTGATGTAATAATCTATATAACCATACTCGGACCCGCACTGTGCGAAAACAACTTTAGACCTCTGAGGCTCTTCTTGTGGACGTTTTATTTACGATCCCGTTTTCAACACCAAAACTCTGGCAGCCAAACTCTTCTAATTCTCTGAACCCTTCAACAAGGAAGGTTAGTTTCAAAGTGATTGGATGCGAGAAAAAATATAGCAATTTAGATCTGAAATTTTTGAGGTGTTTTTTCTCTCTCAAATGGAGATTCAGATAAACAATAGACGACCTACTTACACAGATGATATTTTTCTCTCTGGCGACAAGCAGGTAGAAAATATTGTAAAATCTCGGATATCACTAGTATTTAAAGTTATTCAAGAGATACATTGATTCATCTTTTGACACGGAATCAAACCAACACTCAATGTACCCTAACAAATAAGATAAAGACAGCTGCTTAGAAAAAAAAAAAAAGAAGAAGAAGAAGATAAAGACAGCTACAAAAGATGCGATCAAATTTGTCAGCACTTGCTCTACTGTTTAGGCATTTTCAACGAGAACTTCTTCGGTAGGGGAAGAACATTTTCTGCTGTCACCTACATGATCTGAATGGCAGGATAAAAATTCTGGACTTACAGGCCTACTGGTGCTTGGAAAAACGAGCAAAATGTGGCTGACCAAATTTGGCCACTGAGTAGCAGCCCAGGCAAGCATAAAGCTAGCAAAGACTTATCTTCTCTTGTAATTTTCCAGGGTTTTCCTATCCAACGTTTGGCCATTTTCAGTTTAGAAGAGCACCCACGTGGAACTTGGCTCTGTGCGGTGTCGTACCATCAGCACCCTTGAGTACCCTTGTGATCACAGATCACCACGACACCGTTAACTCGTCCACAATGGTCATTAGGTAGTCTTGATTTCTAAGAAAATGCAAAACAAAAAAGAATGTGCTGCTCTGGATCCGACTACTCTAAAGATTCCCACTATAATATTATTCAACCACCTTCATCTAATTCACGTGTCCATCTCACAATATTATTCAAATTTGTTTTGTGCTGCAAGGAGCGTGCATTTCTCATCAGCCAAAAGAAAGGGAGGATTTAAGACAAATTTACAAGTTTCATGACAAACAACTGTGAGGCCTGATGAAGGGGTAGAGAATTTTTGGTAGAATTTAGAGCTCTTCAGCATTCAGACTCGAAACATTGTTTCTCCCTCCAGGGGAAGTTTGGTGTGTGTGTTGGGGGGGGGGGGGGGATTGTCTGACCAGCATCAGACTCTTGTGAACTCTAGTTACATTGAAACTGTGAGCAAAAACTTAAACCTGTAATGCCAAGGACAAACGTACTGCTATTGACAATTCGTGCCTATACTCTACTAGTTAAAACCATTGAAACTGTGAGCAAAAACTTAAACCTGTAATGCCAAGGACAAACGTACTGCTATTGACAATTCGTGCCTATACTCTACTAGTTAAAACCATAGAACACAAGAAGAAGAAAAAACAAGAACACAAGAAGAAGAAAAAACAAGAACACAACAGAAAAAAAAACTATCTAGCCGCTAAAGGAATTGTGCCAACCTTTAGCCCATTTTATCCAGGTTGGAGAAATACTTCCTGTCCTAATGCACAACGCAGTTGGAGCAATGTTCTGCCAAAGTCAGTTTGTACTTTTCAGCTCTATACATAACCCATTCCAGAGAAGAGACCCGGTATCTCCACGTAGAAGGTAAAAGAGTAACATGGACAAAGGAATTCCTCGTGAATCATAGCTGGAAAAGCCTGCATATCGCCCGAACAATTGAGTGGGCTTATGGGAAAACTGCGGAAGAAAAGTGCAAACGCCCAAGACTATACTGAAGGCAACATTTGGCAGCTGCACAGGTGTGAAAGAATAAGTTCGGTTTTTTATCTCATCTCATGGATCTCAGGAGGTAATTAAGAAAGTGGAATTTAGATTGGTTAGAGTCTTAAGGGTCTTCTGGAGACATCTGCATTCCGGTAAAGGGTATGTATAAACGGAAGTTTTTCTGTTGATTTTTCTGACTCTGGGTACCATCATCCCCTTGCGGTCACTTTCACTGAGCATTTCTTTCATCTGATCCTTGAAAGCTTGCCAACTGCAAAAAAATTGAAACGGCACAGTTTGCACGTAACCCAAATGTCGAATTTCTGAAGCATCAAAAAATAACTTCTTCAAAATTTCACACTCGTGCTATTAGCTTCATATAAAGGCTCTTGCAAACAGACTGGTATCTCTGCCTATTTATTTTTTGGTTACCATTAATTAGGACATATCCGTTAAATATGACCTGAGCTGATACAGGCATAACTTTCATGAACAGTATAAAGCATTCCTACAACATCTGCTCAGATACCTCGATGAATAAGAAAGAGAACTGCAAATCAAAGGATGGAGATTACACTTACCCAAAAAAAGGGGGAGGGGGAGGGAGATTACCTGAGATCCATGTCCTGAAAGAGAACGACGAGCTTTTGTTTATCAGGCAAAATGGTCTTAGCATGTCCGTTGTAAAGGAACCTCCGCTGGCCCATCAGAAAATGTGGGAAGTTTCCACCCTGAGTTGTCACAAAAACTTCACTAGACAGGCAGACGGTGTAGTCCAAAGCTGCCAATCTTGAAGAGTAGTCCTACCAAACCCAGAATCAGAGCCAACACATCATTAGACAATGCAGAAATATTAGGGTAAACTTGATCTCTGCTCATTCTATTGTAATATCTCACACCTTTCACTCAGTCAAGTTAGTTACACAGCCGAAAAGGCATACTTGAATCAATCACTTGTTTCACTCTTGTAACCATAATCAGCGAACGTTATATTTGACTAATAGAATCGCCATGTTTTACGAACATCATCAGAACCAAAATTTTCTGCGAGTCACTTTTGTCAATCACTAGCTTGTATTGAATGTGCTACCTTTTAAAACAAACCAAAAAAGTATATCACTTCCCTCAAAGCTTGATTCATAAATGGGTTTGGACCTAGTTTCAACAGTGACCCAGCTATAGCATACCACTAGCCCCCAAATCGCCCAGAACAAGACATTCTCATTGTGTTATACTCTAACTTCCTTCACTTTACCTTGCGCTTCACAGAAAAGAATTGGTTTCCTCTTTCTTTCTCGCCGCTAATATTGCAAAAGACTTGGTCAGACGCTGTAAATGCGGTAGTGCAAGAGTTTACCTTGAAAGGAGCAAGCTCCTCTGGGGTTGCAAGAGACTCCTTTGTATGGACATGTGGAAACATCTTTAGCAGAGGAGCTAAATGTCTTTGTGACTGGTAAATTTTCCCTGAGGCCAGATAAATTGAAGTGTCATTACCAAAACCCATACCACGTAGCATCATCCCAACCTACACGGACAAAAAAGGCATTCAAGAAAAAAAGTTACTACCAACTTCAACTGTAATAAAAGCAAATTGTCTTCAGAGTTCAAACATGTTCCTTTTTGTTTTTTTTTTTGGAAAACCTAAACCCAAGTTCCGTTTGGCACTTCTCCAATCCCTGTAGACAGGGATTAAGCTATCATCTTAATCAGGGGCTTGCCTGGCAGGAGTGGAATCGTTTTGGGAGGGGAGGGGAGGAACCTATAGATTTTCATTTCCTTTTCAAAAAAATTTAATAAGACGTTCCAATATTTTTCAATATTGCAAATTTTTTTGGAGGGAGAGGGGGGGGTTCCTGTTGTAGCAGCTCCAACTTTACTTAATAACATGAAGTGTACCATAAGGACAAAAAGTCCAAAACAAATTGAAGCAGCAAAAAAGGACAGAACAGCACAAAGCTTATAGAACTAGCTCAAAATGCCACTTAATGCTAAAATATAAAGTGAACTGGAAGAATCAAATCATAAGAAAAAACTCAAATTTGAAGTTCTAAAGGCCCAAAAAAAAATGCAAAAAAGTGGCATACCTCCAAGGGAGATAGTGGACATTTTCCATTGATTCGATTGAGAGCAGGTTTGATGATACGATCTTTTCGTTTGAACTTCCCCCTCCACCCTTTTTCACGAACTAAATCCATTTCAATTTGTTCTGCCTTTCCTCCGTCATACACACAGCATGAAAATGCCACCATGTCCTATATGTAGAAGACAATAACGTGATTTAATTTTTCTTAACCACTTAACAATAGACAAACCAGATCCTAGCTGGGAATATAATGGCAAACAAGTATTAGTACCTCCTCAAAACGGAGGTGGACTGAGACATACTTCCCACCAGCCCTTAGGCTCTTCGCAATCATTCTGTCTACTAGTTTATTTGCAAGAGTGGAAATGGGAGAAGAGAATCTCAATGCTTCGTAGTTAGTCAGGCATCTTAGAGATTGAACATGAGGTGGGACATTCATTGCCAATCTATTAGCAAAGGGGGCAATGCGGATAACCCTGCATCAAACAAATAATCAAAACTACAGTAGAATAAGTTTCAAGAGGTTTAGGATCAGATTTTAGACACATTTACCCTGGTTTATTAGAGAAAGTGTCTGCTATATTCTAGTCTGCCAATATCCTTGGCTCTTAGAGAAGAGATATGTTTCTCACAGCTTCCATTTGGTAGAGCTAAAAGAAAAGATATGATGGTTTGATATATGTACCCTTGCTTCTGCAAGACAGGATAAACTTCTCCCAAGTAATAACTGATGGATGCCCAAGCTTCGACGTGGAAGGTTGGTACATTAGTAATGTTGTGCTCATATCTTTCCATCAGTAAGTCGGGTAGCTTTTTAACCACTTTCACATAGCCCTCAAGGGTGGCTACAAAATGTTCTTCATCGTATATGTCACCAAAATCACTGTGTAAACAAATATATGTTGTCAAATCTATTGAGTGAATGCACAGTGCACATTCAAAACACAAGAAAACAAAATAAAATAACATCTGCATACTCTACGTCAATGAAGAGGCCTCAAGAGGGCACAAAACTTCTCATTATACAATGTAAGTGATACATCCATGTGGTGCATTTCTAGCATACGTTTTGACATATGCTTGGGCCATTTGGCTGAGGCCAGACACACCGAACAAGTTTATTTGAGCTCTTAACAGATTACGAGCCCAGCATATGGTGAGACACGAATTACACCACTTAACAGCAAGACTCATCAAGTACATTAAAAGGGAGAGCTTGTTAGACCTAGGGCCATCTCTGATTGCTTAAGGATTTGACACTCCCAACTTCATCGTGGAACCCACATGTTGACCATATCAATTTGTCCAACAATGAATCATACATGTAATAACATACGGACCACACAAGAGCTCAAGGCAAGGCACCACCTTAGAGCTTTAATCATATAGTTAATATAACATTATGAATGTTAAGAATAAAATAAGGGAGAGAATAGGACAAGTAACTTAGGTACCTTGAATCCCTCCAAACTCTATGGAAATCAAATTGAGGGATAACTAGAATCGCATTCAGAAGTCCAGCTGCCGCCACAGCATTGCAGATCTACCAAAAAGATTATTTAACATTAAGAACAAATATGTGCATAAATAGAGATACATGAACACCAACTTATCGCATTATTGGTATCTAGCAGGTATTAGTGCCCTGTCTAATTTTTATTTTTTGTTTTGGTTGACACCTCTTTTAGAGTTTTTTTTTTTTGGGGGGGGGGGAAGGGACGGTGTGTAAATCCTTTTAGGTTTATCCAAAGACACAAAAATCATGAAAATTGAACTACTAGAGAAGAATAACATACCGCAGAGCGTTGCTGATTAAGACCCCCATTAGCCTCAACAATCAAGTAACCACTAGGGCCAGAGGACTCTGAAATTCACCGGGAAGTATCAGTTTACTGTAATTCATTCTCAGTCATGCATTCGGAATTTAGTACCCAAAAAAGTGGAGTAAAGGCATGTGAAGGTGCAAGGTAGGATCAAGGTATTTAGGTCTACATATCAATTAGTACCATTGACCAGGAAAACGAAGTATAAGTGTGTGCTTAAGATAAGAGTATAATTTAGATGTGACTCAAACAACCACATTTGTACAATCCCAAGAGCCAAATTATAGAAGTTCAGAAATAAACCGTGGAAGCCATGTTGGAAAGTAAACGTGCAAGCTCAATAATTACCAAATTGTCGCCCAGCAGTTGAATTTGGACAAGGTCTTTGTTCTTTTAGCCTCTTGTATTTCCACACAGAGGACAGCTGCGACAAGAAAGAAGAATGTGCATCTTGGCAAATCAAAGCAAATTCATGTGCTAAGCATTCATCAAAAGTACACAAACCACAAATGATCACTTTTGGATTTCAGTTAAGTTCCAGCTGAAGGAAAAACAGGAATAGTAAATTGTTATGCAGTGGAACAAAACAACAGAAATAAGTACATGGCAACATATTTCCGCTACAAATCACGTTTAATACATTGTAAGGTGCTGACTTTATATGCCACACAAAGAAATGCTTTGAACAACATGGACACTTGCAAAACGTATTGGGAAATCCCTTCTGATAAAAAATAACAGAGCAAAACGAACGAAAACCAAACAAAAATGTCCAAAGCAGAAAGTTGTAGGAGTATTCTTAGAAGAAGGAGCTTACTATCTCGCGTTGATGATACAGATACATATTCTGTTCTACTTCGTTGTGGTAATGTATTTTCATGAGTATATATATCCCAAAGACGACCAAACAAACAAAATTTCCAAAGACCCTTCCTTCCTCAATTTGAATATCAATGAACAGACCCACTCATCTATTTACTAACGAAAACAACGTCATTACGTATCCTATAACTTTTTCTTTGGTTGCCAAAGAAATCACAAAGAAAGACTAAGCTGTCAGAGTAGAAGGGCAAACTAGAACACATATACGAGCAACTGATAACAGCGAAAAGTGCCAAAGAGTGAACTCTTGCTTACAATTACTCTGATAAGAGTAAAACCCGTCCGATGTGACCCGTTCTTGCAAAACAGATATCTTATACTCTAAAAAGAAAACCACCGCTGACAATTCTCACACACACACACACACAAATATGTATATATATATTATATATATATATATATTAGCGACGTGTATATTTCATGAACAGAAGCAAGTAGCGAGGTTTGCTCCGGAACCTCAAATGCGGCGATCAAAAGCACATCTTAAAAAAAAAAAAACAAAGGTATGCATTTAGCCCTCCTGTTTGTCAAAATTCAACACAAGTCACAAGTGTGTATGGATATACTTTTTCTCCTTTTCTTTTCTGTCATTCTTCTTAGCAAACAAATGGGAAAGTCCAAAAGAAATGGCACACCGAACCTCAACAGCGGAGGAATTATCAGCCTCGATGTCACGCCAGAGCCTCCGGAACATCTCGTGGCTACGGTACACCGAGCCAGGAGGAGCGGGACCGACGACAAGAGCCGAGAAGGGATCCACGCACAAAAGCAACCCAAACAAGTAAAGCATGGGAAGCACCAGTAGGTACCGCAGGTTCCGGCGCAACAGAATGCCTCCGCCGAAGCTCTCCTTCAAGGACTTAGCGTACTGGGCCTTGGACCGCACTCGCCGCCTACAATATGAGAGGCTGGAGTGACGGGGCGGGGAGGGAGGAGGGCTCGGGGAGCTGCTACCTCCGCCGCTGCTGTCGCTCGCGGAGCCATTTCCGTTGTGAGCGTGACTCTTGGTCTTCATGGTCATCTTTCAACTCTCTGTGCGAGTGACACTGTTGACAGTCTCTTGTTCCACAGTACACAGAGACGGAGACAGAGAGCGAGAGAGTTCTTTTTCGACAAAAAGTGAAAAAAAGGAAATATATTTTAGTTTTTTTGGTATTTCGTGGCCTGATCCGGTTTGCAGTATCTGATTGTACGTTCTGTTCCGAGAAGATATTTCTTTTCCAATTAATATTAAAACGACGCACTCACTGGACTAACGGAACGGACACCGAGACAGCCACACGGCGAGAGAGAGAGAGAGAGAGAGACCGTGAGGGTGGGTTTGAGCCGATGACAGTGACAGTGGGTACACGAGGCTCTTTCTGGATTAGGACCAAAATAATATTGGCACTTCAGAGGGGAATTAGTCATTATGTCAGATCGGGGGACATTACGTTATATTCACGTGGACCGCCAGATTAACATGTTGGCTGTGAGTCTGTGACCGAGAGATTCCTGGGGTTTTACTTAAATATATGTTTATCCTAATAATAAACTTTAATTATGAAATAATTAAGTGCACTAATATTTATGGTATTTCAATATATGGGTGAACAATTTCTTCCATTGTTATGTAGGCAATTTTTTTTTCCCTTTTTTCCTCTCATATTTTGTTCAATATAAAGATTCTACCTTCTTGGTACCATTATTTTTTAGAAGTATATTTAAGTTTACAAGAAATTATTTAAAAATACAAAAATTAAATCATAAGTTTTGTAATTTTTTATTCAAATTATATTAGTATAATTTAAGAGAGATAAATATAAAATATGGAATTTATAATATTTAATATTGTAATGCAAAGTTAAGAGTCATGCAATAGAATTTACATGTTATATTTATTTTTTAAAAATTATACTCCACAATTTAAGAGAGATAAATATAAAATATGAATTTTATAATATTTAATATTGTAATATATATTTATGAGTCTCAATAGAATTTAAATGTTTTCTTAGTTTTATTTAAATTATACTATGCAATTTAAATAAATAATTTCAAAAAGATTATATTAAAAAAATTCTTTGAAGTCTATGTTGAGTGTGATCCATCGTGTTTTTAGTTGTCATGATTAATAAGACACGTGATTGATGGTATTAGATCCTAAAAAGTAACAACATGCTGAAAAGGAGTGGTTTTAGTTTTGTCAAATGGAGAAAAAAAAGTCAACTTATAAATATATTTTAATTTTTTAGAACCAAATTAATAAATATGAAAAGGAATTTGTTGTGCCGGAAAGACAGTTGAGAGTGTTGTAATCTGCATTATTATTATTATTATTTAAAAAAAAAATTCCTTCGTGAGGCTGAGGGTATAATGTTGTGATCAGATAGCTAATCTCACCACAGTCGCCAGATAGGCATACCGGCAACAGCGGGTCAGCAATTGCGTCGCCTCGGGTTTTGTGGATATAACCAACTTTTCATTAGGGCGGTCGGACCTCTATACCCTCCACGTACTCCGCGTTACGGGTGAACAAGACCGGACCGCAGACCGGACCGGACTGGACCGGATTTTCGGTGTTTTTTTTAAAATACGGTCCGGTCCGGTCCTCTTTTTTAATAAATGCATTCCGGACCGGACCGGACCGCATTTATTAAAAAAATAAAAAATATTTTTTTATAATTTTTAATACAAATTATAAACATAAAACGTTTAATTTTAATCTAAACTAAAATTTAACATTTTTATATACACTTCCCATTTGAAATTAACCTAAAAAAATTTTAAAAAATAAAAAAATTGAAACCGGTCCAGACCACTTAAGTGGTCCAGACCGGACCGCATTTAGTGAAACCGGACCGGACTGGACCACTTTTAAGAGGACCGGAATGCGGTCCGAAAAATCGGACCGCATTCCGATTTTTCAGCCCTACTCCGCGTGACCACAAAAAGTGTCATGCGTTGCCAATATTGTGATCAGACGGATTTGAGATTTCTCCCCGGAATTAACGGCACCGGATTGACTCACCGTTTAGGTAGGCAACAATTTTAGAGCATTGACTCTCTAAATTTGACTCTCTACTTCAACCAAAAAGCACACTTCTCTATTTAACTATCAAATTTTTTAAAACACCCCCAGCAGCTTCTCAATTTTAACCATCTACTTTTACTATTCTATTAAAATATTATTTTTAAATATTTATTTATTCTTTCTCTAAATTTATATTTTTGAATATTCGTTTTATTGCAACGGTTATATTTTTGAATATTTGTCTTATCCTAAAAATGTCGGATTTTTTAAATTTTGTCTTTTCCTAAATTTTTTAAATTTGTCTTATCCCAACTATTAGATTTTTTAAAATTTGTCTTATCTTAACGGTCATATTTTCAGTTTAACAAGCTTGTTTAGTATTTTTTTTAGAACTTCCTGTCTGTTATTAAAATATTTGTTAATTTAGATAACAAATATAACTATTCAACCACCTATTGTGAAAAATTTAACCACATGTTCGTTATAATCCAAAGAGAATACAAGAGCAGTACCTAATAAAAAAATGTATATAAAAAGACTAAACTTTAAAGTCCAATACTAAACTTAAAGTCCAAAGAGAATACAAGAGCAAATTGGAAACTGCTCAAACAAATAGATTCAAGGAACTCCGGAGTACCTCGACAACACTTCTGGAAAAGCGCAATCGCTGGTTCCAAACGTACTCGGCGAGGACGATACTGCAGGGCCACACAAATAATCTATAGTCCTCTTTCATATTCTGGTTCAGCAATCAGAAAGAAAGAGGGGAAAGAAAAAGAAAAAGAGGGAGAGAGGCGAGGGTTAGGCGGAAAAAAAAGAAAATATTAATATTTTAATATGAAGAAGTGAATAGTGGCTCTCTAAAAATAGAGAGCCACTATTCACTTGTTAAACTTTTTTGTTAAAATTTGTTAGAATAGAGAGGCTGTTGAGGAGTGATTTTTGACTTTTTGGTTAAATTGGCTCTCTATTCTAACCAAAATGTTAGAATAGAGAGTCTCCTAGGAATGCTCTTATAGGTTGGATTTATCTATGAGAATTATCTCAGTAACTTATATGGTGGTTAAGTTTTGAATCCTTTTGTCTTTTCAACAATTGAATCCTTCTCTCTCTAAAATTACTATGTTTATTTAAGTTCTCAAAAACGTTTTCAAATTTTTTTTCATTTTTTTATTAATTCTAATACATTTTCACCAATATTAATAATTTTGTTTATCAATTTCAATACTTTTTCACCAATTCTAATAATTTTTTACAAATTTCAATAATTTTTAACTAACTTTTCACCAATCCCAAGAGAATCTACACTACTTCTAAAAAAGACAAAAAAAAACTGTTTTGAGAACTAAACCAAACATAACCGAACCGAACTGGGCCAAATTAGCTAAGGTGGTTGAGTTTTGAATCTTTTTAGTCTTTTCCATTAAACTGGGCCAAATTAGTTAAAGTTTCGTATAAAAAGAAAAAAAAGGAATCACAGGTTAAATTCATATAAGTCTAAATAGATAGTTAAGATTAAATTCGAGCACATCTAATGTCACGTGAGCATGCCACCTCAATTAATGAGGATAATCAAACCCGAACCGAACCGCAACATAATATGTTTAATTAATTGATGTGACATGCTCATATGTCATTGGATGCACTGAAACTTAATCTGAATCGTCCTTCTGGACCTATCTGGATTTAACTCGAATAGACAATGTCGTTAAGTATAAATCTACTTTCTAAGCTCGGTGAGTCAAATATTAGGTGTGAAAAATAGGTAAAGATGGGAAGTTAAATGAAGTTTCCAACCATGTTAAGTCAATGTAGAGACAAAATTAGCTCCGTTCACCTTTCTCCAACAGGAAATAGTTCGATCTGAATTCATATGCTACACATTATTGGTAGATATGTAGAACATATGGAGGAGGTGGATGCCTTGGAGAAGGACAGGAATAGGACAATTCTTTTGGGTGGAATTATGAGAAAGGTGACCTTTTATTAGTAAATGTAACTAAACAAACCATTGCCTACAACGAACCCTACCCAGTACGAAGAAGCTCAAAAAAGTAAAAAGAAAGTGCTAGGGGACCATATTATAAATGAGTGGAACAACCACAAAATATCAAGGTCACAAGGGAAGCTGCCGAAAACATTAGTATGATGTCCTTTCTGTCGGCAAAACTGTAATGGAAAAAGGCCAGGGCGCGAGACCTCCATACTTAGGTCTGACCAAAGTAACACCCTTTGTCTGTCAAGGGCAAACGAGTCCACATATCTGTAATTTGGTAGCATTTGCGAGTCCAAAATGTAGGTAGATTGAGGTGTGTTTGGAGTTTGAAAATAGGTAGTAAAAATTTGGGATGCCCATAGAAAATTTTTGAGTGGTAATGATGGTTAATGATGTGATGTTAGCTATTTTTGAAGAGGGTGAAAAAGTTTAAGATGGAATTACACAGTTATCCTCATTCCGAAGAACTTGTGTGGGACTCCTTAGAGGCGGATCTGACATTTTAAGTTATGGACTTTTTGACCATACACGGTCAATCACGTTGAAGGCTCGTCCGAAACGATTGAGATGGTCTGCCATTCCACGTTGTAATTGTAGGCTAGAATTTACAGATAAATAAATATTGTGGATTTCGTTGTAAGATTTATGCTGTTCAAAATTTTATGTAAATAAATATAAACAATATTAAATAATATAGAGTCGATATGTTGTGTTTATCTTTATCTGAAATATATAGTGCAATTTGAATAGATAATTGCAGAAAATGATCAGTTTGAGAAGCAGCGGATAAGGGATAATACTGACATTCTGCCACATTTTTTTGGACAAAAAACGAAGTAAAAGTAAGTGAAAAATTTTAACCCAAAAGTTGTATTAGTTTATATTTGCGTGCTTGAATTTTAAATGTCTAAACTTTACAAAACTTTGCTACTAAGGTTATGTTTGTATTGTAAAATTTTTGGTATTGAATTTAGTGTTGGTATCGAGTTTAGTGAAAAAGTGAAGAGATATGTACTTTTTTATATTTTGTTATGGGAGAGAGATTATATTGTAGTATTTTATTGGGAGTTAGTGAAATATTCTGTGAAATTTTTATCACAAACGCACCCTAAGTAGGGTGCGCTTGTTCAAGATAGATTTAGTGTTGTGTTTGGCCTAATTAAAAAAATTAAAAAAATATTTTTTCTTTACTAAATCATTTTTGTCACTATAATATTTATTATTTTTAATTTTTTACCGACTTTAATTAAATTATATTTATTTTTTTATGGACTCCTATACTCTAAAATTTTAGCTACTTCAAATTTTTGACACTCAAAACACAATAATTGATCTCATCTACCGATTCACCAAACATGTATTATAATAAATGTAAAGAGTTACATGATAAGCATGAGCTGTTCGTTTAACAAAAAAACCCTCAGGATTTTTTAAATTCTCACAATACAAAAATGTTACAACCAAACATCATTTTTAACTTCACATAAAAATAATTACAACACGCATATTAATAAAATTAATATCACCTAAAAATTCTTAAAATACAAAAAATCCTCACAAAACTCGACCACGTGAGTTGCTCTCTTTATATGAGGGTGATTAAATGCATTTTTTTTTTCATTTTCAGTTATTTAAGCAACGTTTATTAGCTGGCGGCAATAAACACTGGCTGCACCGCAAACGTCCTGATCGTACGGAAGGGTAAAATGGTCGCGTGGAACTAGAAATGCAGGTGGTTGGCACGCGATCACGTGGGATGTGAAAGGACTACATGGAAAAAGACCAGAATACTCTCCGAGACGTGCGGCTAACCGCTGATATGCTTTCATTTTTTTACAAAAACACCCCTGTCGTCTGTGGAAAATCTGGGCACTGACCAATTTTTGCTTTTTAAATAATCTCGTAGATTTGAAAGGCTCCAGCCCAAATCGCCCCTGCTAGTGCTGCTCACACATTAATCACACAAAACGCCAAAAAGAGAAGCTTGAAATATAAAAAAACGCCAAAAGATAAAAACTAATAGTCATGTCTTTTTCTATTCCCGACACTCAAATTCGATGGAACTTGTTTGCTTTTTAACTTTGATAAAATGTTTATTTATTTATTTATTTGAGTCTCCCAAATAAATTTGTATGTTAACTGACCCCTGATGTTGTTGACTTTGTCCTGGACATCCTTTACGTATCTGCCTATGGATGTTCCGCGCATACAAATTTTAGCCCAAAACTCTTGGAAAGAGGCCGAGAAAAAGCTCGGTTGCCCATTTAAGACACTACAAATCCTTTTATGCCTTGTATTTTTCAAAGCACTGCTCAGTTAAGAAAGTACAATAATTGAGGACTCGAGCATATATGCCAATGTGAAAAGAGTAGATGGGGATGAGGGGTGGGGCTGCACTCCACTGGTAGCACTGGACAAAATAAATGTGATGGAGATCAAGCACTTTCAGGGAGGTTCTAATTCAGTTGAATAGCCTTTCTTTTTAGATCCAATGCCTAAATGCGTTTGTCCTCAAACTGGCCACAGTGGACCAACGTCTCATTCACCAGCCAACTTATTAAAGTACGGCCATATGTTTTGTCTCAGTTCATTTAGATTTGATGTTCGCTTGGTGTGACTCATGTCCACGTTAGCTCCAAATCCATACTCCCATAATCACGACAAGGGAGGGTTGCTGTTTTGGTTGTCCGATAAATATAGGCCCCAAACCCATGTTTTGATGGACAAACACAAATTTCACCCACTTTTTTTGCCCATCCAAACAAAGTTGGAAAGGATTTAAATGGTTTTGCGGGCATCCGAAGTTGGGTTGAATTTCATTTCGGACTTCAAAGACCAGTACTTTTCCTCTTTCATTAGGAACTGTGAACTATGGAGACAGACGAGCTTTCCTAAGGACCAACTAAATTCTAGAATTCACCACCGGTGTACGTGCAATTTCCTATTCACCATCTAAAGGTAAGCCAATTCTCTGCCTGTCCCACTTGTCTATCACATATTAGAGCACAAAGACAATGTGTCAAGGCGAACATGGTGACAAGTTCCTGTTTGGAGGTGAGAGACAGGAGAAGGTTGATATCCTTATTCAGCTACAACAATTTTCTCCAACACTACCATGTCACATGTGGCCCATAAGAAAACCAACACAGGCAAATGAATTCTCAAGAAGTGTACAGGATTCCAATTCAAGCGTGGGCCTATGGTCATAGCTCGAAACTGGTGGGGCCACATGCTCGGCTCTGATGGCATTGGCGAGCCCCAGCCTAAAAGTTACATGTATCCTCAAAATTTTAGACCCTTCCAGGCTTCCACAATCATTAAACGCCATCCATTTATAGACAAGTTCCATCACTATATATAAAATTTTATGTCAGCTACCCTAGTATAGTGCACAGAAAGCATAAAGTTCCTCCAAAAGTATCAATGAAAACTCAAGAAAGTGAACCCAAATAAACTGGCGATGATAGGCGAGTTTCTTTGCTCTGACAGTGGCAATAATGCAACTTTCACATCCCAGATGCTCCAACCCTATCACGAGGTATGAGGCGCAGTTCAGAACCGTGTTTAAGGAAGACATTACCTGCAAGCAAGAGAAATTTCTCATGTCAAACCATGGAATCCAAAATATGAAAATTATGGTGCCCACCCAATGAACACTGTCAAGGTAAACAAAAGTAGTAACCAATCTCAGGTTCAATTCAATGTTCTAGGCCTTCTTTTCACGCTGATTGGATCTGGATCAGGCCAATTTCAACCAAATAAGACCATGTTGGCTGGACGACGTGTCGGACCAGGTCAGATTGACTTGATGTCATTGAACAGGTTGGATCAGTTTGTCTAACTTGGCTGGAGTGGATTAAATCAAAGTGTATTGGAATAAAACAGAATATCAGCTTATCATGGATAGGGATAAACTTATTCCAGCTGCCACACAATTGTTATCGATTATAAGGATAAAGACTTAACCCAGTTTCATTTATTCTCCCGACTAATGACAGCAACTGGTAGTTTTAAGCAACAGAAAACTTAAGGACGACCCCCAGATGAACATCAGGAAGCCAACAGGACCAGTTTACATTGTCAATAGCTATGACAACCAAGGTAACAATCAATGACTGCCATCGGCAGAAAACCCACACTCTAAAAACTCACCAATGACATCTCATCCACCTACCACCACAGAGAACATGAGGACCACCAACCACCACTATCAACAGAGAGAAAAACTAACTCAGTAGCTGCAATCATCGACCTGCCAATATAACCGCGAACTACACCATCTTAGCAGTAAGCAAATGCCCTGTCTTCTTAAACAAGCATCATAACTGTCAACAGCTTGACCTCCAGAGAATTACATCTATTACATAGGCCTTAGGGTGGAGAACAAGGAACAAGAGGAACAAACAGTAGAACAAAAGAAAAAGAAAGGAAATCAACCTGAAAAAGAGACTAGCAATCATGCCCAGATTCCATTCAAATTTTTTAGGGCTGCAGAGATAGGGTTTTAAAGAGAAAATAATTGTAGGAAAAAATGGGTGGTAGAACATATGTCGCCTCTACCTATATAAAGTCACTACAGAAACCTAATAGACTGCTATACCCTAATTGCATATACTTATGATCATCATGCCATCTCACAATTTCCATAGCGTACCACGCCATCATCTTAATTTGCAATATATTTCTCCAACCTATACAAGGTGCTGCTCTCGATCTCGCTTGGTGGTGCCCCTCTTGATGATTGTTGACACAACCTTGATTTCATGCTTGAGTTAGAGGGCCCTTCCTCCATCCATAGAGTCAAGTAATTAGCTATTCTACTACGTCACTTCTTTTTGTTTCAGCTTTGTTCCAGTTTATTTCAACAATCAAGGAATAACTTCACTTAAAATCAGACTACTACATCCGAAAAGCATAAAAGGGTGCTTTGTGTTACATCAAGAACATAATCAATGAACAAGAGGCGCGGGTGACGTGTTATATCTGACTAAGTTGTATGTACACCACAATACTTCTAACATTAGCTATGCTTCTTCTACAAATATGGAGGAACTATCTATAAAGAATATTTCTAGTATGTATCAAATGTTACAACTTCAGTTGGTGTAAACCAATCATCTCACCTTCACATTTAAGATGAGAAAGCATTGGTAGCAAATGGTATTCATTAAGCAGGGAAAATGCTATTTAAATCAAAAGGAGGAAACATTACTACCCTTTCTCCTGCAGTAATCTAACAGAGTCAACCACACCGATCTCAATAGTTACGAATTGTTACCATAAAGATAGAGCTAATAGTGAAAGACAGATTATGCTAATTCAACACAGATCTAAGATATTTCCATAATGCGGAACTGTCACAATTAATCCTTTTCACAGGGTCTCCTCTCCATCTAAAGCCTATTCCAACTTCACAACTTGCTTCTTGAAAGGATTGAATATCTTTAACCTTTGTGACTACAAACAGTTCCGTCTACTGCAAACATCCAACACTCTCCAGCCTTCAGATGCTCCACAACAAGATTTGGAAAGATTAAGCATGATGCTAGTGGAGTCGGTGATTCTAACAATGCATGCTCCAAATTCAATTAACTGAGAATGGAAAAGAAACCCCAGCATGCAGACAAATGTATAAACCGAATTTTTTTTCTATTTAAAATAAAATCTATCAATGAATAAAAATCACAGATTCTCATTTACAGGGAAAAAAAATATGTCATAGCACATAATATTGCTTAAAACTTCAATTGTCAAAGATGAACAACATAAGAACAGCATTTCCATTAAGAACCACAACAAAGCAATAGAGTAAACATTGAATACCTGCACTTTGTTGAGGATTGATTCCAACACCATCTGCATGTATAAAATATCACGAAGTAAACATGTAAAGAGCAAAAAGTGAGAAATAATTACTTATCAAAAAGAAAAGTGAGAAATAATGAAAGATCTAGGACAAAAAGCCGAGTATATCTGAGATGGAATCTATAAGATTGTTAAGTATCGAGTTACTCAAGACTTGGCAAGTTAAAAAGAGAGGACATTCGATTGCTTTAAAGAAAAATTGCAAGAGTAATATTGAGTGTGTCCAAATTAAAGCAGGGCATTAATAGGCTAAAGTGAATAGGACTTGGAGAGACTGCCACTTATAATTCTTCAAAATCTTCCCATTACAGTATTTCCATTTTGTTTAACCTTTCTGTTTGGTACAGTTTCCCAGTCAACTCCTGCCAAATGCCAGGACAAGCATAGATGGCAGTTAAATGGAGAAAGCTCTTGAGCTAATGGAACGTGAAATATATCCTTCTAGCTCCCTCTAATTGACTGTGAGTGGATGGAGGCAACCCCTGGGTATATTTAGCTTTTAAAATTAAACTAACCCTCTAAGGAGTGGGGAATGAACAAAGGGTTTTGTGGCACAAAGATGGAAAAACGTCATATGCTCTTCTGCCTTATCTTAAGAAGGATAAAAGCACAATCACATTAGGAGGGGGATAGCATTGCTTCTCTAATAGAAAGTATATGAGGCAATCCCTGCTACCCATTTTACACTCCCTAGGATGCATCAAAACCCAAAAGGATCATATCAGGGTCATACATACCACATACAGCACTCTACTTGGCAAGTTGTGATTATGCCTACAGTAGCCAGAAAAGTTTTCCGGCTGAAAGGATTCGTTTTCAGTCAATCACATCACCCATGCTTTAAAGTTGCCCTTCTACAAATTCTAGAGCCACTAAAGCATGAGTGCAACTTTCAACTACGATGACAAAGCTATGTTTCTCAACCCATTAAGTGTACCCGGATAGAAGAAAGGTGTCAGCATAGTTGGTATTATAGATGATTCCAATGATCTCATAGTAAATACCACATGCTCATATTCTATCAACAAAACAGCCAGCTTAGCCTCGCTACTAATAAGGTTCCACTTAATGCCCGAAACCATCAAACCAACCAGCATCTATATCTAGCCGTCAATTCAGTAAGTATTACTTTAAGAAAGTCCAGTCCCATCAAAATAGTTTCAGACAAAAAGAAAATACTAAACATTATCACAATAAGCATCATCCACAAGTCTGTTCTGGTGCATTGAGAGCAGAAGTGAGCATTTTGAGACATCCAGCTTGAAACACCAGAGAACGAGATCGTTTTCAGGACGCAGATTGTAACACGCTGTTATGGGCACTATATGTTTCCTCGCCCCTAGGTATATGGTAACACTCGCAACTAAATTAAAGATGGTAATATACTTGTACTATATTGACTTAGATTCCTCGGTCATATCCTTCTTTTGCCATTAATCATTTGACGACAACTTGAGATTGGCTATCTGTGTGTGTCGGCAGGCATATGTATGCCCAAAGTGCCCTAATTGATGCCTCAAGGTGCCAAGATAAATAATTATGTTATGATTTCCCCTTGTAAATTATACGCTGGACAGTATCACAAAAGAACGAAACGGCGACAATATACGAAAAGTGAGATGGTGAAAACAACATGCGAGGCAGGCCCTATAGAACGGAGGAATCGGGAATAACCGTTGGTGATAATTGCGCTGGTCTGGGGAGGCACTTTGAACTCTTCAGCCGCGAATTTAAGAACGGCTGTGAAAGGAGCTGCCTCCGGAACGCTAAACCTGAGAAATATTTGAGAGAATCTGCGAATGAGAATCAGGGACTCGGGAAGAAGAAGGAACTAATATATATATGCGAAAGGTTTGGATTTACGAACACTTTAAACGGAAGCTTTGGATCGGAGGTAAGAGTCACTTTGAAGGAGACCTTTCCACCACCAGCACTGGCCATTTCTCTGAGCTTAAGCTTAGAATCTCTCTTTTCTCTATATGGGGATTGTTCCTTCTTGTATGCAGCGCCAGCTAGATCCGAATGCGTTTTTGTCTCTCTTTCCGTTTCTTTTTTCCTCCCCAATTATATCGTACTTATAACGCAATTGGTTTTATAAATGTTATTGTTAAAAATATTTTTTTTTTGGCACGATGTTTTATAAAGAGATAAATGTAAAATTGGTCTCTGTGCTATTCGATTTAGTCCATGTGATATGAAGAACATCAATTTAGTCCTTGTGATTTCAAAAAGTGATAAAATCAGTCACTGATAGATGACCAATAACAAACGAAAATAAAATCACAGGGACTAAATCGATGTTTTTCATATCACAAGGACTAAAACGATTTTTGCGTATAGCACAGAGACTGATTTTGCATTTATCCCTTTTATAAATGTTATGGTTGAAAATTTATTTTAAAGGTCTTTTTTTTCTTCTACCCGATTAGAATTGAAATTATTACATTAATTAAACAAATAGATAAATTTTGATAAATAAACTTATATTATTACCAACTTATATTTACTCTTAAAATTGATTTAATTTTTTCTGAATAACAACGAAAATATGTCACCTGATTTTTAAAATTCTTTTTTAAAAAATACACCTTTTTTTTATAAACTTCAACAATTTTTCACAAAATCTACACGAGAAAAATATTTTTGTTGAATTTTTTTTTACCCATCCAAGCATATACTTGCAAGGTGGTCATTTTGTGGGTCCCTTTATATATATATATATTCTGGGTGCTGCTAGTCATGTGTTGTTTGTTTATCGAAATTTTGAAGAATATTCTTAAAATTTTGAGAATTTTTTTAATGTTGAAGTTTATTGGGGTTTATGAAAAATTTGAAAGGTATATATAAAAGTTGAAAATTTTAAAATATGTTTGTTTTGTTATAAATTTTAGACCTCAAAATTTTGGGTAAACAAACAACAACTTAGAAGCTACGAAAATAAGAACAAAAAACCAACGGGCCTAGGAACTCAATGACCCTGCCCAGAAGTGAAAATGAAGGCGAATAAAAAAGGCCCGTAGGAACCGAAACACTGGCCTTACCCCTCACACAGAGCACAAGCCTTGGAGCTCAGGTGGTTCTGTCTCGGCCCATATTACCAGCTCTGACATCTGATTTTAGGTTAAGAGCTTTGTAATTCAGCCTGGCAGTGTTTCTGTTTCCCGGAGTCAGATGAAAATTTTGCTTGAGAAAGGTATGGTTTTAGGATGCAGAATAACTAAATCCAAGTCGATATTTTCTTGCATGAATTTAAGGAAAAAATAAATTTATATCGTATTTACATGAATTATGACATAAGCAGCAGACCTCCAAAAAAACACAAAAAATAAAATAAAACAGACACAGATTTCTTTTAACTAAATGTCCACAAATTAACCATCAACATCGCAGCAACAATCAAAGCCCACCATCTTCCCTTCAAAGATTGGAGCCCTTTTGATCCGCTGCAGACAAGCTTGTTGTTATGGTAGGTGCACACTGGTTGCTTCCTGAAGTATGATTTTTTGTTGATCAGTAACTGAGAGCAAAGCACTAAAGTATGATCTGTTTGGGGAATACGAAAAGTGGAAAGAAAAACTCAAGAAAACAGGTTTAGGACTGCGGAATGGTGATGATTCAAAGTGCGTAGACTACCTGGATGAGCAGAAAGAGATGACATAGTCCGTCCCTGAGCACGTGAATATACTGGTCGGATCATCATAGGCGTAACTATAGGCGGTAGGGCAAGCTTCCTTGAACTTCTTGGAATAATACGTTGGTTGACATGTAACAGGGTTCCCAAAAACTCCTTTGCAACAGTATTCGTCTTTTTGGAACACATCGCATGCGTTATTGCATGCAATCACCTTCCCGTTGGCCTTGACGGCGAGCTCCGACGGGCAACTGGTCCTCAAGTCGCCGTCGCAACCGGCAACGCTACAGTTTCCCTTACCATTAAGGGGTGTGACGACTAGTGGCACGTTGAAACCGTCCACGAGGCTGACATCGTAAAAGTCAAGTGATGCGAGAGTAAATTCGGCAAGCGTAGCCGGGGTCTCTCCTGAGGCCCCGCACTTGAGGGTAATACCACAGGCCCCTGTCTGGCATGAACCATTGCCGTTCTTGTCAAAGTTGCAGCCGGTTCGACCCCAAATCCGGCCACTCCAGCTGACCGGGGCCGTGTAAACAATGGACTGGCCAGGCTTCAGCTCAAAGCCGCCACCATTGAAGTTCGCCCCTGGAAAAACCCCCGGCCAGATCGTCTCTTTGCAATTGTTTATTATGGTGAAAATTCTAGCGGACTCTGTCACTTTGGCTCCTGCATGCTCATCCAACAAAAATAAAATCCCCAGTCCAAGTGAAAAAATGAAATTAAAGAACCGATGGAACAGTGCAAAACTTCCCACTACATTCAACAACGTACGGATAATGTAAAAAACATAAGTTTAGATAAGAGAGAAAACAAAGAAGAAGCAACTGGTATACCTGATGAAATGAAAAGTAGAATCCAAAGAACGGGAAAAAGCACGTTGATATCAAACGCCATGATTTCTCCCTCTCTTTTTTGGGCTAATTTCTGTGTGATTTGATACTTTGGATACAGGAAGAGAGGTGGGAATGGAGCACTTCATATAAAGCTAAGGGTGAAGAAGAATACGTGTGGAGCGAGGGATAGGGGGGAATGAAGCACGGCTTGTCTACTGATCCGGGAAAGCTTTACGGCAAATGGCTGGAAGATTCTTTCCCTAATCCATGAATGCAAGTTTATTCGGGTTCCATTCTTTACCTCACTCGAATTTTTTCGCTTTCTAAAATATTACTGAGGCCCGACAGGATCTGCCTCTTGGCAGAACCATTGAGTTGTTTTTGTATACCTTGAATGTTTTTCCTCCCACCCCATGAAAAATCATTGTTAAAAGATGTCTAGTGAAAAGTCTTATAATTACGAGTAATTAGGGCCGAACAAAACCGGACTGGACTGAATTTAGAAAATCGGTTATATTCAGTCCAGAACTTTTGGAAAACGATCTGGACCGGACTAGATTTATCAATATAAGTAATAAATTTATATTTTTTTATTTTTATACAAACTTAAAACTTTTACCCTAAAATTATGCATTTTGAGCTCTTTGATTTATGATGCTTAATTTTTTGAGACATTTGCAACTAAATTGTTTGCAAAAATTAGCACTTTTGTGTATTAAACGGCTAGAGAGAGAAAGAAAAAACTCACAACTGTCTGACGAGAAGAGAGAGGGAGGGACGAGGAGAGAGGGACTGAGAGAGAAAGAGGTGCGGGAGGCAAAAAGAGATGAGAGAGAGAGAGAGGTGGGGAAGGGAGAGAGGAGTGAGGAGAGAGTGATGAGGGAGAGAGATGCTGGAGGAAGAGGAACGGTGACTCATGACTTAAATTTGATTTATGTGAGATTTTATTTACATTTACATTTACATTTGAATTTGAATTTGAATTCTCTAATTCTCTCTTTAAATTTGAAAATTATTAATTTGTTAGGAACTTTTTTCTCTCCCACTACCTCTCTAGACTCTCTCTCTCTCCCTCTCTTTAAATGCAAATTAAGAATTTAAATGTGAATTAAAAATTGTTGGGTAATAGAAAGAGATTTTTTAGGTGAGATTATATTTACATTTGAATTTGAATTCCCTAATTCTCTTTTTAAATTTGAAAATTATTAATTTGTTAGGAATTTTTCTCTCTCCCACTATCACACACTCTCTCTCCCATTCTCTTTAAATATAAATTAAGAATTGTTAGGTAATAGAGAGAGAATTTTTAGGTGATATTATATTTTCATTTGAATTCCTATTTCTCTCTTTAAATTTGAAAATTATTAATTTGTTAGAAACTTTTCTCTTTCCCACTACCCCGCTCTCTGTTACTCTCCCTCTATTTAAAGGCAAATTAAGAATTTAAATGTAAATTAAGAATTGTTGGGTAATAAAGAGATAATTTTTAGGTGAGATTTTATTTCCATTTGAATTTGAATTTGAATTCCCCAATTCTCTCTTTAAATTTAGAAATTATGAATTTATTAAGAATTTTAGTCTTTTGGGTGATAAATGATAGAGGTGATCACGTTTGGGCTAGAACCGACCCAAACAGGCTTGAACCCGACTGGGCTGGCTGGTTTGGGTCCAGCATGGTTCGGTTGTTAGTTCCTAGAACCGTGG
Source organism: Myrica gale (assembly GCA_963930655.1). Classification (NCBI taxonomy): domain Eukaryota; kingdom Viridiplantae; phylum Streptophyta; class Magnoliopsida; order Fagales; family Myricaceae; genus Myrica; species Myrica gale. The sequence goes on from OZ005606.1 coordinate 23,510,583, forward strand.
GCGAATCGAACCGAGGGTATAAGGGGGATTTCACGATATTTTAATTTTTTAAATTAAAATATTATAATTCCCCTAAAGAGATGATGTTGTCTCCTTAACCCCCCAAACTTCTTCATCTTCCCCAAGTCTCACTGCCTTAGTTGAATCCGCCCCCCCTTCCCCACGTTTCTTCCTCCCCGACCCTCACTGCCTCATTCCAATCCCAACTTCTTCATCTCAGATTGCCTAGCCCCCACCTTCTGTTGTGATCGTCGCCTTTCTCTCTCGGTTGCTGCTTTGAGTTTTCCTCCCTCCCTCCCCCTCTCTCTCTCTCTCTCTCTCTCTCTCTCTCTCGGGTCGACTGAAGCCGACTGTCGTCGGTCCGCCGGTCTCTTTCTTCCTCGGTGCAGTTGTCAGCCCATGTTTTCCAGCAACCGAAACCCTCGGTTCGGTTCGGTTGCCGGTAGGGGCTAAAAACCTTGTCGAGGGGTCGATTTTCAGCCCTAATAAATGATAAGGAGATAATTTTTAGAAATTGAATTCATCAACTCTATCTCTCCCACAGTGCCACTACCCCTCTCCGCTCTCTCTCACAGCACCTCTCTTTCCCTCTCTCTCACCTCTCTGTCTCTCTGTCTCTGTCTCTCTCTTCTCCCTCATTCTCTCTCTTTATGCAAATCATATTTAGGAAATAAAAGAAACCGATATGGACCACTTATAAATGGTCCAACTGGACCGTTTTGGACAGGTCCGATCTTTCAATTTAGGCACAGCCAAAAATCCGGTCCAACCGAATTTTGCAGCCCTACACGTAGTTGCGATCGACAACAAGATGTAAGCCTGTAACTTCCTTTCTATGCACGTTCAGTTTCCCTAAACAGGATAGAAATTGTCCGCTTGCCCTTCAGATTATACCCTTGAAAAGTTGAAAGCAAGAACTTTACCAGGGTGGGATATTAATTTCAATGCCTAAGATTTAATAATCTCGAAATTTGAAATAATCCAACGAATGTCCCTTCATATTTACCATATGGGGGTAACATTATAGTAATAAGCCCCTAACTATAGATAAAAATCAATCACGTCCTAAGTTTTAAAATGTTTTATTTCGCCCAACCTTATGACGTTTCAAATATGATCAATGCTCGTCTGCCGATTGATTTGGCTATTAGTTACAACTCCGACGAATGGGGTGAGCCGCGTGACTCTTGTAACTAAGAAACTAGGATTAGAAATTAGGGAAGGTTAATTTCATTTAAATTTAATTTGTGGGTCCAAATTAAAAAAAAAATCTTTAGAAAAACAGTTTTTGGCCTAAAAACTTACTATTTTTTTGGCCCCTAGCTCTGTCTAGATATAATATATATATATATGACGTAGTTGCTTCTGCTTTTCTAAGATTTTGATTCTGACTGAAGAAACGCCAACCTGTTCAAAGCTTTTCCAATTTCCCTAGAAGCAACGAATATTACCACTGGTTACAAGAGTAATGCGGCTCACCCAGTATCATACTGGGCCTAGTTCAAATTTGGGCCATTGGCATATGGCTCCTACTGGGTATCTGGTGCATGTAGAGCCCAAAAAGTGTGCTTGACAGCTCATAATTGGAGAGGAGGTCCTACGAATGAAAGGTTGCTAGTCCGTCTATTAATATTGCATATATATGATCAAATTTCATGCTCTTCTAATTGTAAGTAGTTGTGCATCGATCCGAAGATGAGAATTGCTTTTCTCGCCATCCAAACATGCAGAAAATTAATCATCCGCCGATCATTAGGAAGTTGAGAAAATGATGGATGTCTGTCTAACAACTATACGATACCCAATTAGTCAAAAGTGTTCAGGTACTATTTTGGTGGGCTTATTGGTCACCATTCACCAATAGTGCTTGTAAGGGCATTATCAACCTGTTCATTTTCCATACTTCCACTTGCAAGCTGAAGGTGGGTTAGGGCCTACAGCCGGCCTACCTACCTTGGGCATGTAACAATCAAAATCAAGCTCGCATAGGATGAAAGAGACTACGATCCATCATCCATATCCCCATCCGTCACTTGCATTGCTTTTTTCTTGAGACGTAATCTTGTGAGAAAACTATAGATACCCATCGCGTTGTGGGTTAGTTGCACATAACAGCCCTGCTCCAATGGATGAAAATCATAACTCACTTAAGCAGGAGTAGCAGGAGTTTAGATGAGTCTACGCTAGCTCTTCGGAGTTTACCTGTGCATTAGGTGGGTTCACTCAGGTGTCCTGACACACATGGTTTACACAACAATCATTATGTTGTGTAGCCTACATATTGTGTATGTTTCTCTTTCGAATTGTATTAGTAGTGCAATTCGGAAAAAAAATTGCAGAAAATTTTGCATCTATGGAAGTGATCATGCGTTCCTCAAAGGCATTTAAAAACTTCATTAGTTGGACAATCGAAGTGTGGAAACTTGGGACAAACGTAGTAGTACTAAAGAAGTTGACGATGATAGAAAGCATTACAAATAATGTAGGGAAACCATAGCCAGCGCTTCCAGACATGGAAAACCAAGCGCTCATTGCTCATAGTCACTAAGGAGCGTTTAAAAGGAATTAGGGTCAACTTATAATCAAGATATTATTTTGCTCAGATTTCTCTCTATTTATCTTTAGCAATTGATCGATTTTTTGGTAAATATATTAGTCATGGAAAGTTGTTCTCCTCTCCTTCTAATAAACAATAGTCGACTTATTAAAAAAAAGTGAAATACAAAGAGCGCTTGTATCAGGATTTTTTAGACTTCATAAGGAACTAATTTGTCTCTGTATTACAATTTTTATATTAATTACTAGTATTTACTATATATGTTCCTAATCAATTTAGAAGAATTAAAATATATATTTTTGAGTTTCAATATACTCAAATAACGAAATCATTATAATTGCACTTACAAATAATGGGTATAATTTAATATAAGAGAAAAAAATTGATGACAAATGTAGTACATGTCATGATCTTAATGATCGAATTGTAACATGGAATGCAAATATTGATAGTTTGAGATGCAACGTGTTACGTTTAAGAGTTTTGAAGTACATATTATAAAAGGAGTTAAAATTAAATGTTGCAAAGTATAAATTTGTTATGTGAACGAACTCATCCCACCATTTCAAACAGACAATATTCTTAAAATTCTTTTTCTTTTGTAATTTAAAGAGGTTGGGTCCAATCTCAAAAATTTGCCACAGAAATGTGACTTTAGGAGGCACTTAGGATAATGATTAGGGGTTGCAAAATCCGTGGCCCAAAAGACCTAACTTTGAAAAGAGGAAAGTCTCTGTTAGATCTTTTTTTTTTTTTTTTTTTTTGTGAAGCCAGTTGGCACACGTGTGTTACTAATCATGTTCAGCACCGAGCCCACCTCAAAAGTGTAATCATTCACTCCATCTTCTCCTCCGTATTAGACTCCCCCACAAAGCCATTCACACACACCAATGAACCTTTTTTCTAAAGGCCATGGTGGGCCCTCCCGCTCGTGCAGTGCATGCTAGCTTGGGCCCATTACAAGCCCACAAAACAGGATTAGCTTATGTTTTTTTTTAAGGAAAATTGAAAATTTAGTTACATTTAAATTATATTCTCAGCGATTATATTATTAAAAAATAAAATCTATTAACTAAATCGTCAGTCTCTTGTAAACTTAGCGACTAAAATGCCAATTTTTCTTTTTTTAATGGAAAAAATGGAAAAGCAAAAGGAAGCAAACGTATGTTACCTGTAGGGGACATAGCTGTATCGCCTGCAAATCAAGCTAGGTGTAGAGCCACATGTTACATGCACTACTAAATATTTACAGTCGCATTCCTAATGGTGACCCAGACAGGCTCTCAGTTGGGTGATTCAATTATTGCTTGTAAAAGTTGTAGTCTTTATAGAAGGGAAAGAGAGAAGCAGCGTATAGGGAGTAGTAGGAAAGAGTGAAAATCACTCTCTCCCATCTATTTAAAGGACGCTGAGTTCGTCAACTCTTCTCCTACATCACAAAGGTTATTAACAATGGCTTCTGAGAAGGTTGAGACTGTTATAGCTGGGAACTACGTGGAAATGGAGAGGGAAGAAGGAGATCCCAAGTTGGCTAAGAGCAAGTTATCAAATTTCTTTTGGCATGGTGGTTCGGTCTATGATGCTTGGTTTAGCTGTGCTTCTAACCAGGCATGAACTTCTTCAAGAATACTGTATCGTTCATAGCTTTCGATCGGATTCAGAAACATTGTTTTGGAAAACTCCATTCTTCAGTTAATAATAATGTATTTGTCTCATGGATTAATGCAGGTTGCACAAGTGCTTCTCACACTGCCTTACTCATTTTCACAGCTGGGGATGCTTTCTGGAATCCTTTTTCAGCTTTTCTATGGGTTGATGGGAAGCTGGACTGCGTACCTTATCAGTGTACTTTACGTTGAGTACAGAACTAGAAAGGAGAGAGAAAAGGTTGATTTCAGGAATCATGTCATTCAGGTACTGTCTCTTTTCAGGTATTGGCTAGCATTTACCAACATGACGACTATATACGAAATGAATTGGATACATATCAGAAAACTTAGAGGATCATAACAGATATGCAAACATCTCTCTCTCTCTCTCTCTCTCTCTCTTTTAGCCTTCCAAACTGGAGTTCTCTTATCTGTTATATATCCAATTTCTTACTTTGATTGTTTGCAGTGGTTTGAAGTTCTTGATGGTCTTCTGGGGAAACACTGGAGGAATGTAGGCCTCTTTTTCAACTGCACTTTTCTTCTATTTGGATCTGTAATTCAACTAATTGCCTGTGCAAGGTAAATTACAGACTTCATAATTTGCTGCAGCAGTTACTTTTTCGTTCATATAAACACTGTTTATGATGTAACTCATGATATTTTTCCTCTGCATTGTCGTTGCAGTAATATATACTACATAAACGACAATCTTGACAAGAGAACTTGGACATACATCTTTGGCGCCTGTTGTGCAACAACTGTCTTTATCCCATCATTCCATAATTACAGAGTTTGGTCATTCTTGGGCCTTCTGATGACTACTTACACTGCATGGTATCTCACCATTGCCTCCCTTCTCCATGGGCAGGTAAATTATTGTTTCACCTCATTAAAATTATAACCCACCAGTGTAAATTAGTTTCCTTCTCACAATTCTTTTACCTTAAATTAGTTTTTTTTTTCTCTTTGTCACTGTGTTTGAAGGTAGAGGGAGTGAAGCACTCAGGACCAACCAAAATGTTTCTGTACTTCACTGGGGCCACCAACATTCTCTACACTTTTGGCGGACATGCTGTCACAGTGTGAGGATTCACTAACATATTGCGACTGTAATGTGTCTGTGTTTAATATATCTACACCCACTTTGGATCTCTAGAAACACACATGATTACATGCTCGCATGGCCATAATTATTGGAAGCTGCTAAACACTAAAGGGCACAATTTTCGTGAGAATCTGATACAAGATGTGGATTATATTTTTTTTTTTCTCGAGTTGGTTTCCAACAAGACAAAAGAAAAAAAGAACAGAGAGATTTCAATCCTCCAATTAATACTGATTCTGAGTTACCCCAATTCAACGCGTACAAGCCCTATTGTGTATTATTAATTGCACAGGACTAATTTTCCTTAATGGCGATTGAATTTACATTGCAGGGAAATCATGCATGCAATGTGGAAGCCCCAGAAGTTCAAGCTAATATACTTGATCGCAACACTCTATGTGCTAACCCTTACTTTACCATCAGCTTCTGCTGTTTATTGGGCTTTTGGGGACTTGCTTCTCACCCATGCCAATGCTTTCTCTTTGCTACCAAGGACTGGTTACAGAGACACTGCTGTCACCCTTATGCTTATTCACCAGGTTACTAATAGATTCCTCTATGTTTAATTTGCATACTAATCTTAGGGAAAGCGATTAAAGCAATTGTAATTCACTTCAAATCTGATTAATTCTGTGGTATGGGAAACTTTTTTGGCGTTCTGCAGTTCATCACATTTGGATTTGCTTGCACCCCTCTGTACTTTGTGTGGGAGAAATTCGTCAAGGTGCATGACACAAAGAGCCTTTTCAAAAGAGCTCTAGCTAGACTCCCGGTGGTGATCCCAATATGGTTCCTTGCAATCATTTTCCCTTTCTTTGGCCCAATCAACTCAACTGTTGGATCGCTTCTAGTCAGCTTTACAGTTTACATAATTCCCGCCCTGGCACACATGGTGACATTTGCATCTGCATCGGCTAGAGAGGTCTGCTCAAATCAAGTTCTTTCTCTTTCTTTAGATAAGCTATGTACCATTTTCATTGCAATTTTACAGAGAGATACTTTTCTGAACTTGGGGACCTCACTTATTCTCTCCTTTTGTTCATAACAGAATGCAGTAGAGAGACCACCATCATTCTTAGGAGGTTGGGCAGGATTGTACACCGTGAACATTTTTGTGGTGGTGTGGGTATTGATTATAGGATTTGGGTTCGGAGGATGGGCAAGCATGCTCAATTTCATACGACAAGTTGACACGTTTGGTCTCTTCACCAAGTGCTATCAGTGCCCTCCACACAAGACTTGAGTAGATTCCTACTCTTAAAAAGGATTTTACAGATTAGTTACATATGTAAGTGTGTAAAGAGATTGGCATTTGAGACATTTTATCCTTTTTTACTTTTCCTCCCCATTATCTTTCGTTGTAGAAGCTACTGTGGATGGTTTTCAGAAAAAGGTGTGATAGTCATCATGGCCACCCATATACGGACCTACAACTGTAACTTGTGTGCTAATTAATCTTCTTCTTCTTTTAATGCTACTCTCTTTCTTTTTCGTTTTTTTCTCAGTGGCAGTCATGACTTTCTTAATTTCTCTTTAACCCTCTTCGTATATATATGCTTGTTCTATTTGTTCTATCATCTGGAATCCCCTAACCAGAGTTCTGGATAATAACTGAGACCCGAGTAGGAAAAGCTGCTGATCTGAGTCCTAGCAGCAGCATCCGGGGTTATTCACTCGCTAAGCTTAGCCATTTTCACGACTGGAGTAACTTAGGCCAGTGATTCCATATCTTGGAGCTTTTACAGCTTCTAAATCCAATGACATCACGGTCTCTTCCAACCCATCTACTTGAGCCATTCTCGCCAACTTGATTTAGACAGTTGCATGATATGTTCTACAAGCGCCTAACTGACAGTGCCATGGAGCTAAAAAGGACAGCTTTAGATCTAAATTCCACATACTCGTTAAGTTCTTATCAGATTAGCCCCACCAAACACCTCACATTTGCGATTCTAAGAAATTAAAAAGGTCCATCTGGCGTGAAAAGTCTCTTGGAGTTGGTAAGTGGATTAGTGCCGGAACCTCTGTGCATCATGGGCAGCTGATAAAGTTTAGATATTAAAGGTGATGGTATACGTTTGCAGCCGAATGGTACAAAAGGGTCTTTAATTATTTGGCTCGCTAATCTACCATTGGTCTTTTGAAGGTACTTTATTTTGGTTCTTATCACATAACTCAATTTGGACTCTGCCGAATTCCATGTCCTTTCTGTTATGTCATCTCCTAACAAATGAGCAGATTGTGATTCTGTGAATTCCACCACCTGGCCATTACTGTGGTAGCTGGATGGGACATAAATTATTAGAGGTCCGATGTGTACGAAGATCAGAGAGAGAGAAAGAGAGAGTGAGGCAATCGGGGGTTTTCAGTACATCTTCCTTCTTCATGGTCAATGGAATGGACAAAAGTGATTTCTTTCTGATAAGAAAATACTGTCACGAACAAGTAGAAAAGCTTGCAAAGAGAGCAACATCGATGCCCACCCCCAACTGCTCCTACGAAACTAACAAGCAGTGCTGCCTGCTGGTGCAGTAGTGCCTCCCTAGACCTAACCCCAGAAAATGAGACTCTTGAGGGAAAGCAAAAGGCTGTGAACAGTGGCGGAGCCAGAAACCCAACTAATGGGGGGTAAACTTTTAAAGAAAAATGATAAAAAAAAATTTTACTACTTAATGCAAAAAAATGTCTTAAGAGTATAAATAAAAAAAATTAAGGACTAAAAACACTAAAAATATTGAAATACACGTACCGTACTATTTGCTGATACTGAGAGGTGAAATTAAAGATTAAATTCTTGTTGTTCAAGACACCAATAGAGCACCAACTAATCACACAAACAAAAGTATTTATATATATATATATTCTTTGTAAAATAAAACACATAAATAAAATAAAGTATTTTCAGCAATATAACTTTTTACTTCTATGAATGAAGTACTTATTTTTGTTGCCAGAAAGGATGTGCTCTATGTTCAATAAGTCCTGCTGAATTTGTTGGGATCTGTAAAAAGAAAACATAACACATAAATGAGAAAAATAAACAATTGCTGTATTTCTATTATTCTTGAAAGAAACAATAGCAAATCGAAGCATATTGGAAAAAGAAGCCAAATTATCCAAAGTTCAAAAAGAATTCAGGTTCCAATGGCATAAAAATACTTCTCACCCTTGCTATAGTTTTTTTAGTGTGACAGTACTATTGAACACTGGCTTCTCAAGAGTGAAATCTCTATCAACAATAAAATAACCCGAAATTGCAAGGAGAAAATACATACTTGGTAAATGATAATAGAAAAAAAATTTGGACAAAAAGTTCAATCTTAACATCCAAATAACTATTCTACTCCCCTTACAAAATGAGAAAACAGAAAAATCGTAGTTCAAAGTGCTCATTACCTGGCTAAATTAATGACTAAAATTTTGAAGAAATAGATTTATAACTTGATCCAAACGTCACAAATTACAATGGAAAAGAAGTTCAAGTGTGTTGCGTGTCCATCTTTACTTACTAGAAATAGATTTTCTAGTAAGTAAAGATGGACACGCAACACACTTGAATAATTGAATTATCACTTATCCAATAAGAGCACACCACCCCCTTTCTCAGTATTTGCGATATCAAAATTCTCAACCAAGTCCAACATAAAAGACAAAAGAACAAAAAAAAACAGTACTAGAATAGTGAAAACATTTATTTCAATTATTACAACACACAACGATTATCAGGAATCAGGAGAAGTATATGAAATATTCGTCGCAAAATTCACGACAACGTCGACAAGTTAATATAGGATTTCAAATTTTGACATAAATAAATATCTCTCTGCTTATTCTTTTAATTTGATTTTGAGGTATTGGGCTGCTTGGGTTTTAAGGGGGGCGAGCTGATTCATCTAGGCAGGCAAGGGGGCAAGCATAATTTTTATTTGGCCAAGGGGGGCAAACCTAATAAAAAATAAAATAAAATAAAAAAAATACGTGTAAAACAAATTTTTGGGGGGAGCCAACCGGGGCAATGGCCCCGGTTCGCCCCCCCTCCCTCCGCCGATGGCTGTGAAACCTGTTACAGTTTGGTGCGAACAGTGACTGAAAAAGCTCTCTGCGTCTGCGATATGGTTTCTTGACCTACTAGCTCAGTTTGACCAAAGCTTTGTCAGGTCCTCGAGGGGTTGGTGGTGGCCGTGGGGGTCACAGTACACATGACAGGTTCTTCTAATTGGGCCCACTATCACCAGAGTTTTTTTTTTATTTATTTCTTCTTGATATTCTATAACCAGATGTTTCTATTATTTTCTTGTGCATGCTTTCCAAGAAGTTAAGAACAATGAATCTGCCTAATCTTAAAGGAAAATGCTTTTGACCAGCTTAGAAAAAAGAATTCCTATGATTTATGGGACCCCGACCAATTTTATCCTTTTGTTAAGTGTGAATTGGAAAAAGAGGAGGATAATATCCACGGGCATGACTTTTAAAGATTCATACAGAAATGGGTAAAAGAGCAGGGGCTCTTGTTACAACTTACAAGGAAAAATTACAAAATCCCATTAAATATTATTGAACTAAATAAGTATACAATATAAGGTAAAATCGATTATGGAGTTCTCTGTATTGGTGTAAATGTGAAAAGAGCTTATTTTTCTTTTCTTTTTTATTTTGAATTAATTATAATTTTTTTCCCTGACTTGAATTCTCAAATACTTTATAAACTTTAAATTATTATATTTTACCTTTATAAATTATATTTATCGTCGCGATTTATCCTCTCAACCTACTGGAGTTGTTATGTCGAATTATTTCCGTCCCAAGTGATATTCTCTTTACTTAAAAAGACAAATTGACCGACTCAATTTTAAGTGAGTCATCATTTTTTTATTAATAAAAAATAGCTAACTATGTATTATTTTTTAGGTCTACAAATTGCTAGAATCACCCTAAAAGGTTAGTGAGGATTGAAACAAGAGAATTTATTTTTTCGCATAAGGAGAAGATTACGTGTTCGTTACGTGTGACATAAACTGTTTGACATAATAGCTCCAATTGGAATGAAATCGCAACGGGGAGTATACTTTATGAGAATGAGTCGTAACGAGTTAAAATTTATGTGATATTTGTAAATTAGTTAATAGTTTGATGGAAAAAATTATATTAACTATTTTCTTTTTATTTATTTGGAGCTGAAAGATCTCTCCTGACATCAGAGAGACAACTCCATGGTACCACAATCGCCACCACACGGACTTCTCCAAGAAATGTAATCTTTTGTACTCACTTCTGTTGGAAGCTTGTGAGACAGGCATCAATATCTTGACCAAGATGGAGCTAATCAACAGTCTGGATAAGGCACACGTGCGTGGGGTCCTAATGTCACTTTGGACACTCACACGAGCCGTGTGATGTGAAGTTATTATGTGGCATCACGTGCTTGGATTTTTCCTTGATATCACTGGCAAGAGAAAATAAAAACCACACAATTTTGGTTACTTCGTAATGCTACTATTTTGGGTTCCCAAGCTTCGTAGCTAACTTAATTTGGTGGACAGTAGGAATCTTAATGCTAGATTTTAAAAAGTGGACCATAGAAGATGATATGAAGGTCTCTCTCCCTCGACCCACCTCCTCACTTCAATGCTTTTGCCACAAAGAAAAGTGACATGTGCGACATGATATGTCACTCCTCAAGCGTGAAAAAAAAGCCTCCCAACTCGCAAAAAAGACATCCAAATGCTCATGCTCCTCTTTTTCCTTTCTCACTTGCGAATGGGATGCAATCAAAGTCATGAAGCCAACCAGAGAGAGAGAGGGGTGACCTTAATAGGTGGGGGATCTCTCCTACCAAAGAAATAGAGGTGAGAGAGAGGTAACTTAAAGGTTTGGCCTAAGTGGTCAGGACCTAAGGTTTAGGAGTGTACTCCTCTTGAAGTCTTAGTTTTTAATCCTCAAATACAAACAATTTATTGAAATCACTCCCGCATCAAAGCCACATTTTATGAGCCCGTTAGGTAGGTAAAACTGATAAAATGGAGGGTCTTTCATGCTCCAGTAGGAGAAATATGGCTATGAATTTGTTTTGGGCCGGCCCACTACTTGTAACTTGATCTCGCATACTTGCTTCAAAAGGATTGAGTAGTTGACTAGCGAGTGCATCAGCTGGTCCATCCAATTGACCCACTAAGATCAGATTACCTCACCTTCCATTTAACTGAAATTGACCGCCGCAAGGAAACAACAATTGAATTTTCCTTCAGTTTGCCCTTAGCTCTAGACAAATATCCTCTCTGTTTCTCTCTGGGCAAACAAGTACTAAGAAAGAAAACGAAAGAGATCCCGAAGGAAAATATCGTCAGATTCGAGGGAGTATTTCTCAGAGAGCCGTTTGATCAGAGCGTTCACTCGGATGCACCAACAGAAATAATCCAGACAAAGAAATGCTCCCAACTGCGGAGAAAGACCCTGTCAAGTCCGGACATGGAGACGCACCAGCTTTTGTTGAAAGAATAGTCTCGAAAATGAAAGAGCACAACATATATTCGGCTTTAAAGCAGGGAATAGCGACAGTGAAATAGACATTTTGTTCGCTAAAAGTTAGAGACGCACCGGGACGTAATGGGGTGGTGCACAGTACACACGACACACCTCATAATAATTTTAAGAGTTAACGAAAAAGTAAAAATAATTGATGTTAAGAGTGAAGATAAAGATTTGAATGAATATTGTAATAAAAATAATAACTTGATAGAGATATATTATTTTGTATTTTTTTTAATTAGGGAAAAAAATTACATCACTTAAGTTTTCAAACTTAATTCTGTTAGACTTTATTTAAAGAAAATATTATTTCGTCCAATCATAACGTCAAACTGTAATTAAATAAATATTTTTTAAAATTAAAATAAATAAAAAGTATAATATTAATTTATTTTTTAAAAAAATTCATAAAATTAAAAAGGAAAAGAGAAGAATGAGGTGGGGACTTTTCCTTTTTGAATTTTAGTATTTAATTATACTTTATATTTATTCTAGATTTTAATTTTTAATTTTTCAAATATTTTAATTTAGGGATAAATACACTTTGCCGCCCTTATCTTTGGGGTCATTTACACTTTGCACCCGATGTATTATTTGTGACACATTAAACCCTTTAACTTACACATTTTTTCAATTTGGACCCCGGTACCCAAATTGCCCGTTAATTTAGACAGATTTCGTTAAAACGTAGGTGATTGTGTACATGTCTCCAAAGATAAGGGGAGCAATGTGTACATACCCCCAAAGATAAGGGTGGCAACGTGTAAATTTTTAACGGAATCTGTCAATTTCGACGGCCAAAATCGAGTACTGGGTCCAGATTGCAAAAATGTGGAAGATAATGAATCCAATGTATCAAAAATAAAACATCGAGGTGCAAAGTGTATTTATCACTTATATTTATTTTAGTGACAACTTTTTTTCTTGGCCAACTAAGAGGATATTATCCATGTCAGCTTACAGGTAAGTTTTAATATTCTCGGGTAGGATGAATAAGAACACAAAGATCATCAATATAACAATTAATGACAAAGGATATAATTCTCTCTAATTCTTTGCCCACCCCACCACAATTAAAAAAAAAAAAAGGTCTCTCATGCGGTCAGGACACCTTCTTGCTTCTTTAAGGCACCGATAAGCTAGATAAATATAAAGGGACTATTCACATGGACCATATGAACTGTCCTATACTTTTCAGCAGATATTCTAATCCAGTATAAAGAAACTTCTGTTTGGACGGTGGTCCCAAAAAGAACACCCACTACATATCTTCAAGATAAAGATTGCATAAACATCATCCATTCCATCCCAAGATTATCCAGGCTTCACAAATAGATATAAGCGTAACGAATATACTTTTCCATCAATACAAACATGAACACATGTGAAAGTTATGAAACGATGATCAAAACACCGAGAAGTAAGATAAACCTATAGCTTAAAGGAGAACAATCAACCAGATTTACGAAATCTAAGGACCTTAACCACAAAAAGCCCAGCAACCAGAGGCTTCCGATTCATCGTCACTGCGCATTCCGTCAACGATCTCCAAGCAACCAAAAACAGAACAAATTGAAGAAAAAGAAAAAAGAAAAAAGAAAACCCAGCATAATGTATAACCCAATCAACTTGGACAGTCCACTTACCCAAACACTTAAACGTTTGGGCAGTCCCTCGCAAAATGCCCTTCCTCTCCACAATTATAACACCCTCCGCCACCGCCTCCGCCTCCCCCACCACCGACGGAGTAACCACGGCCACCGCCGTAACTCCCGGGCCCGCCGACGCCGCCTTGTTGAAAGCAGTCCCTAGCCAGATGACCAATTCGCCCACAATTGTAACACTCACCAGCAGTACTACCACCATAACCGTAGCCTCCACTACTCCTTCCAACTCTCTGGCCACCTCCCCTTCCATAACCACCGCCCCCGTAGCCTCCTCCGCCACCATATCTAACAAAACCACCAGCTCTGCCCCTCCCTCCACCAACGCCGCCACCTCTGCCAGGGCCTGGGCGGCGAGATCTGGCCAGGTCGGTCACATCTACGGCCTTGGTACGCCCGTCTTCTCCGTAGTCGACGGAAAACTCGACGGGCTGACCCTCCAATAGGGTCCGGAATCCATCAGACCGGATCGAGGTCTGATGGACGAAGAGATCCTCGCCGCCATGGTCTGGGGCTATGAACCCGAACCCCTTCTGCGCGCTGAACCACTTCACAGTGCCTGTGGATCTCTGCGTTTCGGCCATTGCTCGGATGAAGGATCAAGAACGTTCCGGAAGTTTCTCACTCAGTACCAGTCCGCCATCGGGGAAAGGTCGCCACGGACTAGTGTGTGCCACACAGACACTTCCGGTCTGGTTGCCTTCGACTGTATAAAGGTGGCGTCAAAGTTGCATATAAGCATAAATCGTGTGGGACCGAATGGGTAGGGATCGGACGGTTGAGAAAGGGCTTGCTACTGGACTACTAGATCGTACGTACATGTAGGACAACGTTGATAAATTGTTTTCCCTGGCTTATCCATTCGGACCCCGTTATAGTTTGTCTGCGGAGGAGGTTGCCCACCTTTTGTTTTCAAGTTGAAGAAAGGGATTAAATCCGATTCCCTCACTCTCTATCAGAAGAAAGAATTGAAAGATCCATAGTTTAATCGCATATCCAAAATGTGCTCCAATATTTTGTATTGAGTAATGGTATATACCACACTCAAATCAGACTTTTAACGGACCTTATATATATATATGTGACATTATTTGGATTGTGTATTTTATTTATCAATTATATTTTTTTATGTATACACAGGTTGTGAGTTCGAATCTCATCTATCGCGAGCAAGTCATCTAGTTTAGTGATATGATAACAGTTTAAATACTTGAACCTCCCTTTGTGTTTTGTTTCCTCCAAAGGTATAAATACTTATGCCAAGCAAATCAATGGATAAGCTGAATGGAAGGGGCTGCCTAAATCCTGCGGGGGTTGGCCTATGGTTAAGACTTAGTTTTGGTGGTATATTTCCTTTAAGATCCAAATTTCAAAATGAGTTGCTTAAACTTTATTATTTTCAAATGTAACCTTCAAATTGATTTTAAAAGCAAATTAGTTTGGTCTCAAAAAAAATTTCACAATTATTTTTTCATCGATTTCAATTTATTTTCACTAATTCTAATAACTTTTTACAAATTTCAACAACTTTTAACAAACTTTACACCAATCCTAGAAAAATCTAAACCTCCTAAAAAAAACACAAACAATGTTTTCAAAACCAAACCAAATATAACCTTTTGGATAACCAAACAGAAAATTTTAAGATGCCAAATTACCATAATCTCATAATCCAAATAAAATTATTTCCATACACCAATAGAATAAATGAATAAATAGGTATTTTTTATCGACCAAAAAGGGAAATAAGAAAATTTAAGCAACTTGAAGTTTGGGTTCGATTTCATCGGAATAAAATACACGAGCGGACAAAAACAAACAAACATGGACTTAGGGTCAAATATGTAATATTGTATCTGTGTTTTATAACACATATATCTGGACGGAGATGGGGAGGCCATGGCAACGCAGAAGGGTGGGAACCGGACGAGCCAGTTCCGGTACCTGAGCCAAAAATTTTATTTCGATTCCGTTCCGTAATAAATCGGAACGAAACTAAGGTGTTGTTCGGTTATGTTGTATTTTGAAGATTTTTTGTGTTTTGAAAATTTTTATGTGAGGTTAACTTTATTGGTATGCGTGTTGTAGTTATTTTTATGTAGTGTTAAAAATGATGTTTGGTTGTAGAATATTTTGTATTATGAGAATTCAAAAAAATCCTGAGGATTTTATTTGGCCAAACAGCCTCTAGAATTGGAACCAGAATTTTCGGAATCGGAACTGGAATGACCCGGTTCCTTATTTGGGTCTAAAAAAACAGATTTAGTTTGGGTCCACTGACCCAAAAATGAATTTTTATGTTGTGTATTGTGGGCCAAATAACTCTAAATTAAAATTACAATTAAACAACTAAATTCCAAAATAATATTTCACTATTTCAGGATACCAAAATAAACTCTAAATTAAAATTACAACTAAACAACTAAATTCCAAAACAAAATAAACTTACAAAAAAACTACTAAACAAACAATTAATCATACAAATAAGTAAACAACTAAACATTCATCAAAAATCCAAATTGAAAGAGACAAACTCTAAATTAAAATATTTAAAAAAATTATACCGGAACCGAAAGTTCCGGTATTTCTACTGGAATCTAAAATGGGATCCGATTTTGGTACCGGAAATGGCCGGAATCAGTACCAGAATCGGAAATTTCGGTTTGAACCGGAATAAATGCCCATGCAGCCACCCAAATCTAATAGATTTTTTTTTCTTGGACAAAAAATGAATGTTTTAAAGAGTTTATTTTATTTTATTTTTACCTTTTCAACCCTTTAATTCATATTTTAATAAAAATATGCCCCTATCTCTCATCCTTGTTTAGACACCCTGGATAAGTTAGTTTCACTCAAAATTGATTACTGAAAGACTAATTTATGTAAAAATAAAAGATAAAGCAACCAAATCAATTTGTTGAATGTGAAATATGAATGTATTGATATGTATTCTGACAAAAAAAAAGCCAGAATGTTAAAACATCGCTGAGGAGAAGCAGGATAGCAATTCTGGAGTCGATGATATAACGGGCCGCCCGCCGTATCATTAATGCTGCCTAGTTACCATTAGGCTTTTTCCTCCTCTGGACAGTTTGGAGAATCACCGAACAACAAAATGTGGGCTTTGTCTCAGCCCACTGCCCATCGTTTTGTTGCTGGGCCTCCATTTCAATATTTTGAAGGTGTGCAGGTGTAGCTTGCTATTTTGCGGTGAATCTATTCTGAAAGAGATAGACACAACAAATAAATTTTAAGCTTAATTACACTCAAAATTTCAGAGGTATACGAAGGTTGCAAATGACTCCCTGAGATAACGTTTTCAACAATAGACCTTTGAGATAGAGTTTAAGTCAAATTGAGGCTCCTCCATCAATTTCATGTTAGCCCCATTAACGACTATTGTTGACAGAGTTTTAAAATTCACGTCATAACGAATTAAAAAATGTCACCTGTTCAATTAAAATGTCAATGTCACATATGCGCCATATGTCTGCAATGGAGAGAATGACATCGTCTCATTAAGTTGTTTTTATTTTTTTAACCAGGCGCGATGAGCTAGTAGACACCTGACGTAGATGTAGCGTGAATGTTTTAATTGGGCAGGTGATACTTTTTAATTAATTATGACATTGATTTTAAAGCATTGTCAACAATGACCGTTAAATGGCTGACGAAAAATCGACGGAGGGGCCTCAATTTGTTGAAAACATTACCTCATAGACTCATTTGTAACTTTTGAATAATTCAAGGACCTAAGTGCAATTAAACTTAAATTTTATAATAAAGTCCATACAATATTATATGAAATAATATGAAATAATATATAATTTATTTATTATGTCTATTTTTTTCAATAAAACTAACCACGCAACAAATATATGAGAAAACAAATGAGGACAGTGACGTGGTCAC
Organism: Myrica gale; assembly: GCA_963930655.1. Taxonomy (NCBI): domain Eukaryota; kingdom Viridiplantae; phylum Streptophyta; class Magnoliopsida; order Fagales; family Myricaceae; genus Myrica; species Myrica gale. The sequence continues at coordinate 23,527,998 of OZ005606.1, forward strand.
TAATAACATTAACAATAACAACTACTGTGACGTTGTCTAATAAGTTCTCTGTACAAAGCTTAAGCGTAATAATTTCATAAATTATTCATATTATTATTCGTGGTGGCCGAAGCGTGGATTTCACCAGGCGTGTGAGGCTGTGGAAAGAGATGGAAGTGAAAGAAACTTGGAGAAGAGGGAAAAGAAATAGGAAGCGAAAAAAGGTGACGTGAAAGAAACGGAATAAAGGCTTTTTCTCCGTAAACAATAACCCAACGCGTTTGGATGCGATTGGATTGCTGTCGTCCGTCTCGACAGATCGCGGCACATGGGTTTTGTGTTAAATGTTGTTGTCTTTTCAGTCGGTCAACGAGATCCCACAGCTAACAGATTCCGCTTTTGTTCTTCCCCACTCTCAACCGCTCGTGAAGCGCTCTCAAACGCCGCCTTCTCTTATCCAACCATACTCGAGTTCGTTTCTCTGCCACCCGTTAGGATGGAACTTTTAGCTCTCTATTTCATGGATGAAGTTGGGATGCATGGGGAAGTTGGGAGGGGGAGGGAATGTAGATTTTTTTTTAAAAAATAAGGGTCCAATTAAAAAAAAGTTCTCTAATTTTGGGAGATTTTAGGGCACCACGACCCCAGCCCTCTGGCTTCCCCCCTCTCGCTCCTCCTCTCTCTCTAAAGTACGATTGCTGGCTGCACCTTGAAACTGCCGTAGCCATTCCTCTCACGTCTCAAGTCTCAACCACAGCACATCTCATTTTTCATTTTCTCCGGAACCTCTACGACTTCCAATGACCTGAAGCCTAGCCCCGGCCTTTTCTTGAAAGAGTCCGCCATCTCAGCGGTTTGTTCTCTTGCTACGTTAAGGAGAACACATAAATCACAATTCCTATTTTATCTTCGCAGTTCAGAGATGGAAGACATTCGCTTCTCTGCCAATCAAAAGTAAAAAACTAGTATATTGTCACCATCGCCTCCCTCCACAACTCCTTGGCGCGTTGATCGAGGAAACGTTTTTTTTGACCGGTTGTTCGGTTTTGACTCTCTTCGGCCTCCTGCTGCTTTCCCTGGTATGCTGCTCACCTTTTCTTCTCTCTCTCACCCATTCTTCTATTCTTTTAATCGTCCATTATATTTAATTTTTTCACTAAACTTGTTAACAGTCACCCCCGGCTTTTCATAGCGCAATACGACTTTATATTTGATTGTCCCTTTTCAGCTTTCCAGGTTGTTTCTTAATTTATTTATCTTCTGATTGTTCACGTGCTTTGGATGATTTGACAATTATGATTGCGTGAAAGATTCACGCTCTTTCCGAAGGCACCGAAAGGTTCGGTTTGGACTATTTGTGCACCAAGTTTAACTCTTAGGATTTGCTCACGTCCAATACAATTTAAGTGGGGGTTTGATCAATTAGTGGAGGACACACCTTTTGAGCTCTAGAGTTTAAGGCATATGATTGGATTGCCACTGAGAATTTTCGCATGTTCCTTAAGATTTTACTTGTTCTGCTTAGACGTGGGGTTCGCTTCATGAAATAGGTGAGATAAGTCTGAACTCGGCCAAAATGGTATATTTTTTTTTTCTTTTTTCTTTTTCCAGAGCTGCAAAAATGATTCCAAGGTGAGATAAAGACATATCAAGACGGGCTACAAGGAATCTTGATGTCATGTCTTGGAATGCATGACGGTGATAGAAATTGGAATTTTGCGGACAATCTTTTATGCCGACCTTAGATACAAACAAATTCTAAATAGTTTTATATTTTGGCGTAAAGTTTTTGAATTTGGACATTTAGGTACATAAGATCTAAAGTAGGTGGTATCAATCGTGTTCTTCTATGTTTCTGTGCTCGATACCCTGAACACTCGTTCTTTATTATTGTTCTTCTACATCTTCCTCGTCTAATGTCCTCTTGGGTGCAGCATTGCCTCACTCTGCTGGTGTGTCCACGATTAATTATGGTCGGACCTCTTGACGAGTTAGTTTGGGTTTGAATCTCTTCAGGCTGTGGTATGTTCAATTCTTGGTACTTCTATTTCCCTCTACTCTTTTGGCCTATGGTATTTGGATATGTAAACTCGTGTATGCTCACAAAAGGAAAAAGAAAAAAAAAAAGCAACGGACCACTGTATTTAATTTCTACTAGAAAATTTGAGCAGTCACAGATTTTTTTGTTTGTTTAAATTGTACCTTAACTTCCCGTTCTTCCTCTTTAGCCTTTCAAATTGGTCTTTAACAAATATTTATTCCTGAGTGCTTGCAAATTCATGGTGCAAATATCTTTGACATCCAATTACAAGGGGCTCCATGAAATATCATAAGATTCCATGTTCACAGGTTTGCCTTTGTTCCTAAACTAATTTCTTAATGTTCTTAAGGAGATGGAGTGAGTTGACTCGGTGAATTTGAAACATCAGTAACTAGCTGTAGAGCAATGGTTCACCAATAGTTTCAGACTTGGTTGCTAAGCTAGTCAGCTGCGCCTTTTGTCTTGATCTGTGAAAACATGAAGAATGGTTCACCAATAGTTTCAGACTTGGTTGCTAAACTAGTCAGCTGCGCCTTTTGTCTTGATCTGTGAAAACATGAAGAGTCAGTTATCATAACCATCTTTCGACTGATTGTGAAGTGGATAGTAAAAGAATTTTTGTTTCCTGAGATTGGTTACATAAAACATTAACTAGTTTGTTTTAGGTGATCTGCGCTTCCACTGGATTGCTATCTACTGAATCGATTAGGTTTCCACCTTACACTCAAAAGGAAAAGTATAAAGGAGGAACATTGGTGTCTTCTCACTCGCATGCACCATTTAAAAACACTGGATCTTATTGATTTAGTCATTTTAGAGTGCAAGGAGGTCCAATCACAGTACTTGTTATGGTTTTTAAATGTTCCTAGAACAGTTAATCTTCCATTATTGGCTCCCTACTGCTCTTGTGAGGGACTATATTTGTCCTTGTTGGTACATGTTATTTCTGGCCTTCACTGAGGATGACTAAATCTTTTATCTTTCTTCTAAGTGCTAAGAAACTTCCTGGTGCATGTGCAAAGTTTCAGAATAGCAACTTATATGAAGCGTATGTGACTTTTATTTGCTCATAATTCGAGTGTTTCTGTTTTATGCATATCGGAACACATAAGTAAATTATTGACCGTGCTCGAAGTTTCTTTATGTCTTAGGCTTATGGCAATCATGATCAACAACTTCGTGGTGAAGCAAACAATATATCTGCCAAATTGGTTTAGAATTAGAATCATTGACATCACTCATCAAGTTCATTATTGTAAATTTAAGTATTCAGAGAAAAAAGAAATTCAAAGCTTGGTCTAACTGGATTTATTTGAAGTAGAAGCTAGTTATAATATTCAATGAACTCAATTGTTTGGACCATCATCAGTTACTTTTCCATCCTTTTCTCTCTGACGTCGTGCGTAGCTCTGAACTTGATGCAATAAGGTATGAATGAATTGATCCTTGTCAGGCTTGATGTGGAAATAACTAAAAGTAGTTCCGTCAGTTGTTCCTATATGCACATCAGTCAGTGTTTCAAAGGTGGAGTAGTTCAGAGTTGCCTGCAGAAATCAGAAGGAACAATGAAACAATAATTATCAGCAGCGGCTGGATTATTATGACATTCATATATTTGGTCTATCTATCAGCATCCTAGTTTTATTGCGGTTGCTTTTCATCTTATAGAAAGAGGATTCAAGCTCTGAGGTCCTGGTGGGAAAGTCATGGATCGTGGGACTACTGACTCTGAAACCCGTCAAAGTGGATCATTTAGCCACCCTAGTAGTGCTAATTCTTCAATGAGAAGGCACTCTGCAAGCTTTTCAGCCGCTGTTCCTCTTCATATAGATGATGATATTGAAAGTGAGAGTGTCTCAGAAGCAGGAGATATCGGGGATCGGGCTCTTCATAGCAAAAGGCACGGTGAGAGTGGCAAGCTCCAGTTTTCTATCGGACATGCATCACAGAATGGGGTAGCTGCTCCCCCTTCTGGTGATACTATGTTGTGCACTTATGGGTATGGGTCTCGTGATCTTGAAGTACTGAACACAATCTCCCCAGTGTCACCGTTGCCAGAGGAAATCATATCTCCCCTTTCTACAGATGCAGTAGTGTGCTCTAAAGACAAAAAGCAAGTAAGCCTTCACTTAACATCTTTCTTTTTCATTTGCTTATCGTCTTTAAGTGAATCCCTGAACTCATGTACTGTGTTTGTACAATAACATACTTGTTTCCTGTTTCTATATGCAGGACAGCAAGAAAGAGTTGCCAGAGTTATTGGATTATGTTTTATGTCTCATTCATTTAGCTGTCTTTGGGATTCTTGGGGTAATGTGCCACTATTTATCCCTACCAGCCATAAGAATTGGTTTTCTTCTTTCTGACTTGACACAAACTGATGCGGAATATAGTGGAGAAATAGGAATTAGATAGAAAGCTCAAGAAAGAATAGGAAAGAAGAGAAGAAATAAGCCAAGGAGAAGGGGAAACACATTTTTGAATGCAAGAGGCAGCAGCCAATAAACTTTATTATCTCAGTCTCATTGATTTAAGGTTCTCACTAACCTTAAATAGAGAACAAAGGTCATAAGCAAACCCTAAAAGCCCATGGGCCAAAACTTAATAAAGCATAATAACTCCTAGTCTATTAAAAATAAAAATCACAACTAAATACTAAAAACAAGTAAATTAAATGAATGTCCCCATTAACTCCCCCCAGGTGGGAAAAACTCGACCCTGTCGAGTAAAACAAAACAAGACAAAATCATAACTCTCAAGTACCCAACCACAAACTAAGTGGTTGTGCGGTCTTCTTCTTCGCACGCTCATAGACTCGTATCAGTGGAGGTCTGAATCGAGTGTCCCCGGGGTGAGAAGAACTCGACTCTGGCGAGAGAAGATCCTGATGACTTCTGTAAAGCTCCAACATGTCGGGATCAAGTTGTTGAAGAATATCTCGAGTAACCCAAGTGCATTCAGAATCCGGTTTATTTACCCAGCGAACAAGGAAACGCTGAACCGCTCCATCTGTAGTGAACACAACCTGCTCATCTAGAATAGCATCAATTTTATCTACGAGTGCAGGAAGAGAAGGTAATGGTGCAGGGGTAGGAATAGGCTCAGGGTTAGGCGTAGTTGTGTCAAGAAAAGGATCATCTGGGAAGCTGGGAGGGCCTTTGTAAGCAACTAAGTCCTCAACATTGAAAGTATGATGAAAACCAAAGTGAGATGGAATATCAATGACATATGCATTAGGTCCAACCTGCTTCAAAATTTTAAAAGGACCAGCATTACGAGCCTGCAATTTGGAAGCGAGTCCAGAAAGACGTCGTTCCGGTCGAATTCGGATCATGACATAATCCCCAATATTAAATGCAACATGTCTTTTATGTAAGTCAGCTCGAAGTTTATATGATGCATTACTTGCTTCTAGACGTTTATTGATCTCAAGATGCAAGTCATGAAGATGATGCGCAAATGATTCAGCAGTCATAGATACACTAGCATAGGGAGACATGGGAATAAGGTCTAAAGGTTTCCTAGGCTTATAACCATGCACAACTTCAAAGGGACTCACACCGATAGATCGATTCACAGAATTGTTATAAGCAAACTGAGCAGTAGGGAGGATCAAGTCCCAATTCCTAAGGTTTTCCTGGACTAGGCATCTCAATAAGTTGCCTAGACTACGATTGACAACTTCGGTTTGGCCATCTGTTTGTGGATGGTATGCAGTGGAGAATTTTAGTTTAGTGCCAACCATATGCCAGAGAGTCCTCCAAAAGTGACCAGTGAAACGAACATCGCGATCAGACACAATAGTTTTAGGAAGACCATACAACTTAACAATTTCATCAAAATACAACCTAGCAACCTTAGAGGCATCAGAAGTCTTACTGCAAGGAATGAAGTGAGCCATTTTAGAAAAACGATCCACAACAACAAAAACAGAGTCATGCCTCTTAGGGGTACGCGGAAGTCCTAAAACAAAGTCCATACTCACATCTTGCCAAGGACAACTAGGGACAGGGAGAGGCGTGTAGAGACCGGTATTCTGTTTCTTATGCTTGGCAAGCTGACAGGTTCTACAAGTGCTAACTATCTTAACAACATCCCTCTTCAAACTAGGCCAATAAAATTGGCCTTCAACTTCCTCTATAGTCTTATTACGCCCGAAATGTCCAGAAAGACCTCCGGCGTGAACCTCCCACACTATAAAATCCCTCACTGAAGTCCTAGGAATACAAAGTTGATTGCCCCGAAAAAGGTAGCCATCCTGAAGACGAAACTCAATAGTAGGATCAGATTGACCACTTAGTAAAGCTAGATAAAGTTCCCTAAAATCAGGACAAGTCTCATAATCTTCCTTTAGTCTCTCAAATCCTGTGACCTTAACGTGCATAACAGACAATAAGGAGATACGACGACTCAAAGCATCAGCGGCTTGGTTCTCAACACCTTTCCTATGTTTTAAAACAAAAGAATAGGCCTGTAAATATTCTATCCAACGACCATGCCTACTATTCAACTTTTTCTGGGAACTAAGGTAACGAAGAGCTTCGTGGTCGGAATAAAGAACAAACTCTTGGGGTAACAAATAATGGCACCAATGGCGCAAAGCCTGCACAACCGCATATAACTCTTTGTCATAAGTAGAGTAACGTAGTCTAGCATCATTCAATTTTTCGCTAAAGTAGGCAATAGGATGACGCTCCTGAGTAAGAACCCCGCCTATGCCAATACCTGATGCATCACACTCAACTTCAAACAATTTAGAGAAATCAGGAAGACCCATGACTGGGGCTTCAGTCATTCTCTTCTTAACATCCTCAAAAGCTTTCATAGCTTGAGAAGACCACTTGAACTCTCCTTTCTTCATACACTCTGTGAGAGGAGCCATAATAGTGCTAAACCCCTTAATGAATCGACGATAGAAGGTAGCTAGACCATGAAAACTCCTAACATCATGAATAGATTTGGGTGTAGGCCAATCTACAATTGCTTGCACTTTCGTAGGATCAACAGACACTCCATCAGAGGAAACAATGAATCCTAGGAAGACAACACTTGTGGTAAAGAAAGAACATTTCTTCACATTGGCATATAAACACTCTTTCCGAAGGGTGGAACAAACCTGAGTGAGATGATCTAAGTGTTGAGTACGAGACTTACTAAAAATAAGGATATCATCAAAGTAGACTACTAAAAACTGTCCCATGAAAGGCCTAAGAGCTTGGGTCATGACCCGCATGAACGTACTAGGGGCATTAGAAAGACCAAACGGCATAACTAACCACTCATAAAGACCATCCTTCGTCTTGAAGGCAGTCTTCCACTCATCACCTGGGCGGACCCTAATCTGATGATATCCACTCTTAAGGTCGATTTTCCTGTGGATCTCCCTAATCATTTGCCACCATTACGAGACATTCAACATGCCATAGATCTTGTTCCGGGAGCGTCCCTCCCGAATTTGCCTCATTATAGGATGAATCCCTCTGAGCATGCCGAGCTCCACCGCCAAGTGAGTGAACTTCTTCATAAGGGGTTTCTCCGTGAGAGCTTGAGCCCTTGTGCGGTTCCAGCTCTATTGACACCCAAGAAAGATGGCTCTTGGAGAATGTGTGTTGATAGTCGAGCCATCAACAAGATAACTGTCAAGTATTGTTTCCCCTTCTCCTTGGCTTATTTCTTCTCTTCTTTCCTATTCTTTCTTGAGCTTTCTATCTAATTCCTATTTCTCCACTATATTCCGCATCAAATTGGTATCAGAGCCCAAAATTCCTATTTCTTTTCCGTTTCTTTTGGTTGTTCGACGCTATACCTGTCACAAAATTGCCCATTGCTGTGTTTTTGTTTCTTGGTGTTCTTTGGTGTGTGAGTTGATCGCCGACGACCCAGCAGCCTTCTCAGCCTTCGCCGACGTTCCCCGGAGCTCCGGCCGCCACTGTTTGGCCTTTTTTTCCGGCGATCCAGATCTGTCCCATATGTTTTCATTGTTTTTCGTCGTGATTTTTCCAGATCTGAGCCTATATTTGAGTTTCTACATGATTTTCGGTCCACATAGGTGAAGCCCGCTTCGTTCCGCCGCCGGCAGCCACCAGTTTCGGCGATTCCGGCCGATATTCATGGTTCCAGCCGATATTTTCCGGTTCAGGCCAAAATACATCCGGTTCCGGCCGATTTTTGCATTTTCAGGCCGAAATTCAACTCCTCTCGGTGTTTTCTCCCAGATCCAGGTCGTGTTTGACACTTTTGCTACGTTTTTGGACCCGAATCAAGCGGGACAGCACTTTCTTCGACGGTTTCTCGCCTCTACGGCCCTTTCAACGGCTCATTCGTGTTTGTGTTCACTAGTGATTTGAGGTGCGCTCGTTCCACTTCGTTTTTAGTGACATAATTGCTCTTCTTTATAGATTAATTTGTCAACGAGTGTTACCGGTTATTTTTCACACTTTCATTTTTATCCGATAGTCGTCCTCATACATTTTCATTACTCGTTTGCTTCCTACGGTGAAAAAAAAAAATCAACGTATCTTTACCTTTATTGAATCCTTGTTTACCTTAGTAGTGAATTTGGTGCATTGTGTTTAGTCCTTGCTTTAATTTTTTTTAAAATTTAGCGCTACTTGTCTGCACATTTTGGATTTTTCTAATCCCCAAGGCCAAAATCTAATTTTTGCTCGAGTTCTTATTTTTCATTCAATTGCATCGGTGGTTTATTGATCTCAATTGCATTTTTAGGTGAGTGTTGCATGCATTTGCGTAGCGGTCGTATAGTCAACCTTAGATCCGTTGAACCAACCATGGACCCTACCCAATTTGAGGCCTTGACCCAACAAATAACGCAATTGACCACTCAGTTAGGTGCTTTCCAAGCTGACCTAACGGCAGCTCGTCAAGAAAATAGAGACCTAGCTACGAGGGTTGAGACCTTAGAGGTCCCGGGTCATCAAAATGACGCTGAATATTCAGATGCGCCCCCTAATAGACGTCATCGTGATAGGAGAGATAGAGATAGACGCGACCGTAGAAATAGGGATTACGAGCGAGAGCGAGATCACTACGCTCGTGGTAATGAGTCTCCTCCACGTCACGAGGAGCAACTCTTCAAGACCATTAAGCTAGATGCTCCTACCTTTGACGGCTCTTTAGATCCCCGCGTTTATACTCAGTGGATTAGGGATATGGATCGTTTCTTTGAGTGGTATGCAGTGTCTGAGAATAGGCGAGTGCAATTTGCTAGTATGAAGTTAGTTGGTAATGCTCAACTTTATTGAGAGAGTGTAGAAGATCTCCTTCTGAGGCGTCATGCGCCTCCAGTTGGAACTTGGGTTGAAATGAAGCGTCGTCTTCAGGAAAAATACATTCCCCAATCTTATATGGGAAATTTGTTAGATCAGTGGAATGCCCTTCGGCAAGGTAACAGATCTGTAACTGAGTATGTGACCCAATTTGATGAGTTTAGGATGCGTTGTCACATTGTGGAGGATGAGGTTATGACGTTGAGTCGATTTCGACATGGTTTACATGATGACCTTAAGAGAGAGCTTGTCCTTAGAGGAGTTTCCACCCTCGATCATGCCTACACTCTGGTTCAAGACTATGAGTTGGTTACTAGGACTCCTTTTGGGAAACGTGGCGACACTCGGCCTTTTGTTCCTCAGCCTTCCCCCTCACAACCTAAATCTGTGTTAGGACCTCCCCCTCCTAGTGCGCCCTTTGTCCGGGATATTAAGGGAAAGACCATTGATGCTCCTGTAATAACTCTCGTGTTCAATGTTTTAATTGTAGGGGTTTTGGCCATATGTCAGCTAGTTGTCCCAGTAGGTCTTTGGTCCTTGAGGGACATCCTAGCATGTGTGATGAGGATCACATAGTCGAACAAGTTTATGAGCCTCCGATTGACGAGTTCAGTGATTTAGGTGAAGTTGATGATGTTACTGTAGGTTGTATTAGAACTATCCCCTCTAGGTTTAGTTCAACCCTGCGCCCTGACACCTCCCGATTGGGTGTTGTTCGTTGTGTCTTTACCCAGCCCAAAGATGCTGATGACTGGCGTCGTCATGCTATCTTTCATACCTATATCAAAATCAATGATAAGGGTTGTAAGGTCATTATAGATAGTGGAAGTTGTATTAATGCAGTTTCTGCTACTACTGTTTCTCGTCTGGGGTTACCACGAGTCCCTCACCCGAACCCCTATAGTGTCTCGTGGGTCGATACTTCCTCCATAGCAGTGAAGGAACGATGTCTGGTGCCCATTCAGTTTCTAGAGTACAAAGATCAAATATGGTGTGATGTTATTCCTATGGATGTAGGTCATGTTATACTTGGTCGCCTATGGTTGTTCGATTTGGATGTGACCATACGTGGTCGCTCCAACTCTTGTTCATTTTTGTACAAGGGAAAGAAGATTCTCCTTAATCCTCTTCCCCCAAAACCTGTTGATGTCCATCACCCCAAGACAGTTGTAAACAAGAAGGGGTTAAATATTATCAGCTCAACAGAGTTTGAGCGAGATCTGGTAGGGGAGTCGGTTGTGTTTGCGGTAATTGTTATGGAAGTTCCATCTGATTCTCTGACAGTAGAACCTTCTGAGGAGGTCCAAGAGGTCCTTCGTGAATTTCAAGATGTTTTTCCTGTGGATCTCCCTAATCATTTGCCACCATTACGAGACATTCAACATGCCATAGATCTTGTTCCGGGAGCGTCCCTCCCGAATTTGCCTCATTATAGGATGAATCCCTCTGAGCATGCCGAGCTCCACCGCCAAGTGAGTGAACTTCTTCATAAGGGGTTTCTCCGTGAGAGCTTGAGCCCTTGTGCGGTTCCAGCTCTATTGACACCCAAGAAAGATGGCTCTTGGAGAATGTGTGTTGATAGTCGAGTCATCAACAAGATAACTGTCAAGTATTGTTTCCCCTTCTCCTTGGCTTATTTCTTCTCTTCTTTCCTATTCTTTCTTGAGCTTTCTATCTAATTCCTATTTCTCCACTATATTCCGCATCACAAACACATACTACACAATCTTTTCCGTTGTGTTGTTTGATTTAGGATCCAAAATCTAATCCCAATAATTACACAGCTTGTGCTTGTACTCTTTCTACAGTAATTTTTATGCTTGTTTGTGTTGCCTGATGACACATGTCTAGAAACTGACTTCTTTAAACCTATTGCATCAAGAGCTTTGGGTTTTCTATTAATGTGCCAGAAGGAAATTTTTCGCTAACTTGTCACTTTTATTTCTGGTGTTTATTACTGAAGTTTATCAGATGAAGACCATGGGATGGGAGTTCTGAAAACCCCAATCTCATGCATGGAAGTGATTGAACAGTTTTCCTTCTCATGTAAAGAAGTATGTAGTCTGCATAAGCAAGTCAGATGTAATTTTTGTCGAAATCTGGACGGCTGAAACTCATGTCCACTGACTTGGTTCCCTACTTCTATTTTGTCATATCTATTTAGTCCTAACGAACATTATCAAATTGTTAACTGTTCTTGGTTGCTTGGAATTTGTGTCTTCTCTGGTTCAGACATAGTTGTCACTTTTCACTTTCATTGCCATTTTTCACTTTCAATTTATTTCGAAATTGTAGCTTCCAATAAGTAAATGTGCTCAGCAAGATTCATATATTACCATATTAACAAGCTGAAGTGTGCAGGTTTTAACAAGGTATTTACTGCAAAAGCTGTTTGGCCCTGAAGTTGTTGACTTGACAAGTGACAAAAACATTCTGTACCTTGACCTTCCTTCTAATATGGTCTCTCTCTCTCTCTCTCTCTCTACGCATGCGTGCTCATACTTGGTCACTTATATGGATGCGCTCGAGAAAAGTGCTTGTGAACAACTGTAAATTTGACATTTAGACAGGTCTCGTTCAGTGGTAGAATTACGATGAAAAGAATCATGGGGAATCACTAGATTTTAGTTGCACTTTTGAGGTGGTGGTGATATTTTGTTCAGTATGTGTATCTGTTCTCCTGCATGGCTTTAGGCTTTGTATGAACATAGTGGTGGCTGGTGATATGATTGAAAAATCACTCCTTGAACCAATCTGGTCCCTGTAATGTGCCAATAATAATCCACAAACCATGGGGATGGGCCTATATCTGGTCTAAGACAAACTGTTCTTTGAAGATTTATTTCAATGGCTGAATTTGGGACCTAGTGAAGTAGCTCCTGGCTGGGAAATTACTCTTTTGATGAGTATCTCAATGGTTCTATTTTATGATATATTTAGCTATTATTTTAGAGATGAATAATTCTTATATCCAACTGGGTGTAATTTCAATGACTTTGATTCACCAGAACTACTAAATAGCTTTTCAATCTTGATGATGTATATAGCTAATATGTAATTGGCCTTTTTCTTATGGGTCTTCGAAGCACAGGCTGGCTATGATTGAGAAATTAGAACTTCATATCAACGCATTGCTTTTATAAAGGCTACATGATGGAACTATTATCCTTGGTTTAGACTGAGAAGCTCCCTAAGACTTGAGATTCCCATAGTTTTTTGCCTCAACCTGTCTCCCCACCCACTTTCTCTGTCTTATAGAGTGTATACTGCATGTTTCTAGGTTGGTTCATTCTTGATGGGGTGGTTGGGTGTTGTTTTCAAAGCGGACATAAGCAGCGTGTCAGATTATCTAGCAATTGGATTGACGACAGGTTACTTGGGAAGTCTTACAACTTTCAGCGGTTGGAATCAGAAAATGCTTGATCTTAGTGTTGACAGCCACTGGGTGTTTGCGGTGCTTGGTTTTCTTGTAGGTAAAAACTTGCACTGTCAAAACAATGTTGCAGTAGCACTATGGGCAATTTGTTTCATTACAAGTAACGGCTTTGAATTCCAATTCTATCAGGCAGGTCTCCTGCTTGAGTTTATTCAAACTTATTAACAGAAAGCGTCCAGCCTATCCCTGTGCACTTACGAGGAATATGATATTTAAACCTTATGATCCTCTGCAGGCCTGTTTCTTGCAGCCTATTCCATCCTTTTTGGGGTTGAGACAGCCAAGGGTTTCAGGTGGCTTCTAACAAGGCAAAAAGAACGTTCAGGAAGTGGCATCTTTAGCTCTTGTGTCAACTGGAGAGTGGACAGCTGCAGGCGTCACTTGGCAGTCATGATGGTGTTTATTTTGGTTCTAGCTGCGTTGTGGAGTGTGAGTGGAGCACTGCTGAAGGAGGAGTTTAGCAGCGGCAGCAGTGCTGCTCAGCTTTGGTTGGCTTGCATTGTTGGACCCCCAGGTGTGTGGATCAGGTGGTTCTTAGCCCGACTCAATGGACGTGGGTTAGGAAGGGCTGGGTTGTTGAAATGGTTGCCATTTGGAACTCTAATCGCCAATGTTTCTGCAGCTTGCATCATGGCAGCACTATCAACTGTAAAGGAAGCGGTGAGATTTCATCCTAAACATCTGATTTTGATGTCATCTGGAACATTCTTTCATATTCATAAATTCTGAAAATGTCAGAGGTCAATCGTGGGAATTTCCCAAATCATCTCAAAGTAACATGTCTCATTGGGTTTGTTACATGACCAAGTCTTAATTTAATTGGTGCAGGTGAACACCCAGAATTGTGATACTGTTGCATCGGGCATACAACTTGGATTCTTGGGATGTCTGAGTACGGTCTCTACCTTCATTGCTGAGTTCAATGCAATGAGAGAAAGCAATCACCCTTGGAGGGCATATGCATATGCCTTGATTACCATTTGCTTCTCATTTGGTTTGGGGACATTAATATACTCTGTACCTGTTTGGACAAAGGGGTATGAGTAGGCATTATCAAGGGCAGTCTTTTGGGGCACACCTTCATATCTGCGTGACGAACTACTAAGTCATATAGGGAACAACTGGCCATCAGCTCACCCCCTCCCTCTGGGGAGTGATTGGTGCTGATCCTCCCAAATGCCTGCAAGGTCCTGCTAATCCCAGAAAAAAAATTATTTACACACGGAACAACTGAACGAGTTCTGGAATTATAGCTCAGTGGTGAAGCCGCCGGCTGCCAAACTTCCGAGCCAAATGAGTGAATCTTGGAATACGTTCTTTGTGGTAGTCTGACGGTGCAGTGGTGGAGCCATCGTCCATTTTAGATTCCCAGCCATTGGAAACTGAATGCTTTGCTTTGTAAACGTGTGTGCTGGAGTGGTTTGCATGTTTCATGCCACAATGCTGGCGCGAAAGTGGGCAGTGGTGCAGTTATAAAGGCCCCATACGCACACCCTTCTTTCCTTTCAAGACGCACACGCTTAATAGTAAACAGGAAGATTCACTTATTATTATTATTATTATTTTAAAGGAAGATTGTTATTGCTCTTAATGTCTCAAAATTTTAATCGGCTAGAAAGAGATAAATCTGATGATTTAGTTTATATTTTTATTTATTTATTTGGTATAAAATCCGAGATTAGTGACGAGCTGAAAAGCATGTTTCATTGAAATCATTTTAAAATAGTAAACAAAAAGCAAATGGATCTGTTTGACCTCTCCTAAAAATCAGTGAAAGCATGGTGCTCTCCTACTCTCAACTAGAAATCTAGGGGACAGTATATTTCAGACGGTGAAAAGTTAGTATAATTTAAATTTTATTTTAATATAAAAGCTTCGCTAGAATTTATTACTTATTATTGAGCCTGAAGTTTCTTTTTTTTTATTCTATTACAATAAAACGAAAAATATATATATATTTTTTTAAAAAACAAACTAGCAAAACAAAATCTGAAATTGAACCTTAAGATTTATTTATTTTTTTTGTGAAAAATTCATAGTTAGCATGTATCTATGGGCTAAATTCAATTTTGTACCCGCAACTATAACAACAACGAATTGAGTTCTTTATTTTTTTGAAAATTATCAATATACGCTCCGTCCAAATTAAGCGTTAATAAAAGCATGCAAAATGATCGAAATGCCTCTCCAAGACAAAATTGTTAAAATATTTTAAAATTTATTAAAAATAAAAATGATATTTAAAGAAAGTAATATTTTTAAATAAAAAATTAAAACTCTATTTCAATAATCTATTTGTTTGTAATTTTATTCCTTAAAATTTATTTTTTATTTTTAAAAAAATTGTCTTAAAAGGACATTTCAATCATTTTACATGTTTTTTCAGACTTAATGTCTGATTTAAACTTGGGACGTATATTGATGATTTTCATAAGATAAATGACATAAATCATCGTTTTGATAGTTGTGGGTACGAAATTCATTTTATCATATAGATATGAGGCTAATTATGATTTTTTTTTTAAATTTCTTTTGGAAAATTTTTTTTCTTGAAAAAAAACTTACCGTAAGTGTTAGCCCAATTGGTTTGAGGGTATGTAAAGGGACACGTAAGAGCGAGTGTGGGGGTTGGAGATCTGTGATCGAACTTCCTGCCTCTAAAATCAATTGTACTCTTGTGAGGCTATAGTGATTGTCCCCTTCGCATGTGTGGTAGCTATGCTTCAATCCACAAATTTTGGAATAGGTTAGGTTTCTATGATTAGGCTCAAGAGGAATAGGCTACGCAGGTAGCCCCTTCACCTTTTTGCCTAGAAAAAAAAAGAATACAAACAAACACTTTGAAAATCTTCCCGTTTAGATACTAGGGGAAAATTCAATTTGCACCCCTGAACTTTGGGGTCATTTCTAAATTGCACTCACTTTTATTGATTTCGTTACATTAATACCTCAAAGTATCATTTTAATTTAATTTCCACCCTCTAGCTCAATTTGCAGTTGCTGCTCACGGCAAACCATGGACGTGCCGTCCAACGTGACTACTTAAACAAATAACTTACCGTTTTACCCTTCATGAAATTTTTAGTTGTTAAACACTTCTGACAGTTTGACCTTCGTCTATGACGGGTGCTCTCAACTGAAGTACAGTCCGGTTCCCCATACGAGAACAACGTAAACTCGATTCTCACTTCCCACGTCAACTCCACGATGTTCAGCACCTACAACAACTTCACCACCATCGGCTCCAACCCACAGGACATCGTCTACGAGTAAACAGAGGCTATAGGACCTTCCGCAACATTTTCTTCTAGAACAGAGGCTATAGGACCTTCCGAGCTTCTTGTTTGGGTTCTGCGCAGCATTACTGCCATTGCAGTATGAGGACCCACCTTCACTGACACTTTTTCTTGCCAACCTAGCCATCTCAACCGTTGATTTCATAATCTCCTCCCTCCTCTCCATCATCAGCTCATTCACCATCTTTTCCACAGTAACACGATCATTCTCCCTCCTCCGCCATGTTCACCGGTCACCATTTCCGGCCGTATGACCCACAAGAATCGCTTCTTATCAGCAATCAGGCCATGCCGAAGCTCCATGAATTCGTCCTCTGTCATTGTTGTAATGCTTCCAAAGCTCACGTAAATTACGGACTTGGATGGCTGAGAGTCGAGCCACTTCATGCAGCTCCTGTCCACTTCGAAGAGGCTGTTAGAAGACTGCGACTGCAATGAGCTCTTTCTGGATCCATGTTTGTTTTTCAAGAGCTCGTGGAGAGGACCAATGGTATAGATTTTGGGACACTGAGTGCGTATATGTGAGAGCACGTAGACGATGGCACCGGCGATGGCTACGTAATATGGAGTACAGGACCTTAGAAGTCAATTTTCTCTCTGCCACAGACCTCAAAGATCTTAACCTTTTCGGCAAGATGGGCGTATACGTCGTCGTCTCAATCTCCGGTGACTCGCAACACGAGCAAAAAGCCAAAACTAACAACTGCAAGGGCGGAGGCCGAGAGGGTTGGGGTCCAATTCTTTCTTAGGCATTGTGCAGGTATCCCCAACAATCGCATATTTTTCTTTTTCTTTTTTTCCTTTGAGTTCGAGCGTGTTACTCTTTTGTTTTTTATATGTGATTCGATGTTCGTTGCATTTACACATGTTTCTGCTTTCTTTTGTTTTCCCGGACATTAGTTTCATATAACAATGCGTTGATGAGATTTTGGGACGGTTTTTACTGGGGAGTTGAGTTTAAAGCCGAAGAAACATATATAGTAACTGGCGAACCAAATTCATTTTAAAAGATATAGAATGAATTTCTGCTACCGCCTACCAGGAAAGAAAAGAATTACTGCTAATGAGAATATTAAATTGATTTTTCCTACTAGAATTTCGAATAATGGAGTATTCTTTAACAAGTAAATTTTTTGTTTTTCGCTGTCGTGCCGGATTGTTTTACCTGAAAAATCTAGATGCAAACGCTTGGTTGTTGAGAAAGTTGAGGCAGGGAGTTATTGGTTCGCCGCCACCTTATTACCTGAAATGATACATACAGTAGAAACCCTAGTTTTACTCTGAATTTCTCCGATGGGACCCAAAAGGAGAGTTCATCGTAAATGAAGGGTATATGGGCCCAGACTAGGAAAGGTCTGTTTACCAACCCTCGCGGCCTCCGCCCTTCTGAGGAAAAGAGTAGGTATGGAATACTTTTATTGGAATGAGATTCTCCAAAGATGGCATGATGGTTGTTCGAGTGCCACGGTGGCGTGGAGGAGGAGAAAGAGAATTGGCTGGAAATGGGTTTGCGGGCCGCTACTGGAAGATAGAATTCGATGGCTTTGCAGCCGTAATGGGTCGAAGTTTGAGAAGAAGGGTAAAATGGTAATTTTACATTTTAATCGGTCACGTTTACCCGCACGTCTATCTTTTGCAGTTAGATGTAACGGCAAATTGAGACAGTGGGTGGAAATTAACTTAAAATGATACTTTTGATGTATTAATGTAACGAAACTAATAAAAGTGAGTGCAACTTATAAATGATCCCAAAGTTCAAGGGTGCAAATTAAATTTTTCTCTAAATATTATTTAAGCTGCTTATTTGTTATTCCGTTCTGCATGAACCGTACATAATTGTTAATACGCATCACATATTCCAATTTCGAGGAGTACATAAAATAACAGCAATGTAAATGGAATGACGCTGCTTTTCAAAGTGGTCGGTAGAAGTCATTTATTTCCCTCGAATAATCGAATACATGATCAAACAAAGTAGCCGTGGGGCGTGGTGAGAGAGGGCAATACGGTCGACGCTGCCCCATCTGCGTACACCATGCTTACTTACTGGGGAATCTTGTTAAGCTTACAGTAAACATAGTCCCTGTATTTCTTGGTCTTATATTTTGGCGTATTTCCTTCGTTCAGGAGCTTTGGATGAGGTCCTATCTCAAAGTCCAACGGAGGCTCCAAGAATACCGGCCAGGACATTCTTGTCTTCTCCTTGTTCACCGTTGTCCTGTGCAGGACACTCTTGTATTTCCCATTGCTCAGTATCTGCAAGAACAATAGCAGCTCTCTTCTTTTAGATCTCTTAAATACAGTCAGTGAGGATCTCCGCCGCGATTAACTAATGGGAATCTATTTGGACACTGCCGCTTCAGTTACTAAAGCTTTAATGTAATATTCACCAGAATATTGATTAACGAGGGTTTTTAATTGCAGATTTAATGTCCATTAAAAATTGAGCTATTACCTCAATTTGGTCACCAATGTGGACAACCAATGCATTGGGGATATACTTGACATCATACCAATGGCCATCCCTAAAAGCCTGGAGACCTTGGACCTCGTTGGGCACAAGAATGGTGATGGCGGACATGTCAGTATGAGCCACCACCCCTAGAGCCAGATCAGGTCGCGGACAAGGCGGGTAATAGTTGATCTTTAGAAGGTACACCAAGTCATCACCACCTGCGGCTTCCTTCAGCTCATGCCCCGCAAGCCCTAAACCCAGTGACAGGCTCTTGAACAGCTTCACCACCACCCCGTGCAGGTACTTGGCATATTCTTCATTGGCCTCCCTGGCATTATTATTGAGAATATTTAAGAACGTAAAAATGATTGGATCCAAGAAGCGAAGACGAATATTGAGGAACTGTAGTCTTTCAGCATGCATGCGAAGAACGAGAGAGAAAATGATGCTTAATTTGTTAATTCTGTGGCAATTGAAGGATATATTTCCTTTTCCTTCTTGTGGAAACGCCAGTCAGGCTTATAGCAGTACTACTGTCTCGGGAAAGATTTGGGTAAATGAAATCAAGTTGGAATTAATCTAGGACTTACGGCCACTTGATCAGTTAAAAGGCAAACAAGAGCCCAGGAAAAGAATAAAATTTAAAGAAGAAGAAAAAGAAGGGGAGGAAAAAACATAAAGCAACCAATAGTATTTGGTATCACGAGACTATTATACTGTTTTTGGACATGACCTTTTTCTTTTTCGATTTACACGGAAAAGCCTATCCATGAAAGCTGTTATTAATGAATGAGTCCTAATTTAATGGCTTCACGAGATAACGTGCAGCATGAAGTATGAACCCTAATCCGACGGTGACCATTCAGGACTCAATTGGACTAATAGAGCTTTGTCACCCTTGGAAGCAGGATTTCCTAGCTACTAGTACAGTTCCTGGTACGTAACATTTATACGCCTCATGTCATATATGGTTCCCATGATGGGAAAACTTACAACTTGTTGAAGCAGTTTATACAAAGCAGTTGATACGTGCATCTACTGTGTTCAAATAGCGATGTTAAAGCAAAACATTTGTATACCAACAAATATGTGAGTCAATGTGACTAGATCTTTCAAACCTGTAAGAACGTGGGTTCTTGGGCCAGAACTGGTAGTTAATGGCAGAAGGAGGCCATATCTTACGGAACAAATGGTCCACCCAGCCTTTCTTTCCGTCCAGTTCTTTCTGAAGCTTTGTCCCATAGCCTTCCACGGACTGAGACCCTGGAGGCTTAGCATAAACCTCTTTTTCCTCATGTGAGAGCTCAAAGAACTCCTTCCCTACAGACTGAAGCCTGCAGATAACCTCACTGGGAATTTCATGGTTCACGATTTGGAACATCCCCCAGTAGCGGCTTGCATCCACGACGGCACGGAGGACTTTTTTCTCATCTGGGTCACTGAAATCTATGGATGGGACCTCAAGGACTGTCCCATGGACGGTTGTGATCCCCGGTTGCTCATTCTTCGCCATAATAAATTCTGCCGGGATGTAATTTCCCTTTGACCAGGAAGCAATTTCTTGCACCCTCTCCACCTCCATTTTCTTCCTAGTCAGAAAAACGGTACTGCATACAAGCTATCAGGTGCGAGTCCTCTTTGTTCTGATCTCTCTCTCTCTGTGTCCAATTTATAGGGGGAACTGATGCATGGCAAAATGACACGATTAAATAGGGTTGCTTAAAAAAACCACCAATATGATTGCTTAAAAAAAAACCATACCTAGGATTGGGATAGGCAGTTAATAGAGACGGCTGGCGTGGGAGATATAATTCTGTGCTTGTAATTGTGACCACGTAATTACTAATTGGTTTGTAGTTAGTGAGGAAGGGATGGTAGGAGTTTGCATTAAATATATCTTGACCGTGAATAATCCCTTCATCCTCATCCTACTATTCCTCGATCCACTACCTTCATTAGATACCTCAAAGTCACATATCTCATGCATGTTCTATTGACTTAATAAAAGGAAGGATTAGATAGACTTTGTCCCTTATCTTTAGGGTCATTTATACTTAATTTGTACTCCTATCCTTATCTTTGGGGTCATTTATACTTAATTTATACTCCGATATATTATTTTTGAGATGTTAAACTCCTTCACTTACACATTTTTTTAATTTGAACGTTTGAGACAGTTGTGCCTTTTGTCGGTGCTCTGATTCGTTATTTAAAAGGGATAAATACATGTTAGGTCCCTGTGCTTTTCATAAAAATAAATATAGTCCCTAAACAATGTGGAACATAATCTAAGTCCCTAACGTTTTCGTGCTTTTAATTTCAGTCCTTTTTGTGTGCTGTCGTTAAGTTTTAAACGGTAAAATCGACCCACCTTTGCCACATCACCAATCTCGCCACCTCAGAGGACCACGAAAACACATCGTTTCTCCCACCTGCCACCGCAGTGTTAAACGCACCTAAACGCACGCACCCATTCATTTACACATAGACGAAATTTGGCCAAGAAAGCTCTGGAACTTTCTCCCCAGCCCTAAGTGCAGCCCCCTTCCAGCTACGACTTCGAAAGTGGAGGTGGCAATGCATTCCTCTTTGTCTTTGTCTTTTGCGAGCTCACAACCTGTAAGGGAGGTCTTGTGTCAGTGTGGTATAGAAGCTCAGGTGAGGACATTGTGGACAACAAAGAATCCAGGACGTAGGTTTTTTGGCTGCGTAAGATATGGACTACTTACGGTAAGCCACCCCTGTGCATGTGTTTTGTGAACATCATGTTCGTTGAAAAGTGTGGTGGTCGAAGTAGTCTCTCCAGTCCAAGACGACGTTGTCTTTGTTACGTGGATTGTCTTTGTCGAGCAGAAGCATTCGGGAGCCGTAGCCTTGGGAGGCTAAGGAGCTTGGGTCGCACGATCTTGATGTGAGGCCCACAGTCTTGATGTGGGCCAGCAGGCTGGTGGGGACGCCGTGGTTGGTGACGTGGAAGGCCCCCCATTCCCTGCAGGCCCGCCCAATCGAGTTCCGACGGCTCTACTCAAAGTCGAATAGGTCTATTACGGGAGGGATATTCGAGTTGCAGGATGATGTGGTGGAAGCACTGAATTGAGGTCGTTGATGAGGGAGTTGGATATCCCGGAGTAGAAAATCAGAAGTGTATATAGCTCAAAAAAATACTCAAAAGTTAATGGTTTTATTGTCGTTAGCCCTTTGATTTCCTCCAAAAGCAGGAAGTCAGTCCACAAAACCACAGTATTGTTCCAAGCCTCCTCCTTATCATAGTTACCCGAACTTCATCGCCATATATTTTGTCGACTGCAGAAGTCACCCTTTGCTGCTGGACGAAGAGATTCAAATCAAGACCCACGAACCAAGCCAGAGAAAAGAAATGTGACTTGCAGCCAAAGCCTTTGTCTCATCTTCCTCTTCCTTCACTCTTTTCCCTCTCACCTTATCATCATCATCATCCACTTCAAAAACTCTCATTTTAGTTGCTAACAGAGAAACCCTCCCACCCTTGCATTCGTTTTCTTGTAGTCATAAGAGGCTTAACCCCATAATTCGATCGGCCTTATCCATTGAGAAGGAAACCCCTGAGACCGAGCGGCCCCACACTTTCCTCCGTCAATCAGACGACGATGACACCGTTCTCTCCTCTTCATCGTCTTTCGTGCGAGCCCGCTTCGAGAAGATGATAAGGGACGCACGGGATAGCGTTTGCAAAGCCATAGAGGCAGTCGACGGAACGACCTCGTTCAAGGAGGATGTCTGAGTTACTTAGGGATGGGGAGAAAGTTCCAGAGCTTTCTTGGCCAAATTTCGTCCAAGTGTAAATGAATGGGTGCATGCGTTTAGGTGCGTTTAAGCTGTGGTGGCAGGTGGGAGAAACGATGCGTTTTCGTAGTCCTATGAGGTGGAGAGATGGGTGACGTGGCGAAGGTGTGTCGAGTTTACCGTTAAAAAACTTAACGCTGACACACAAAAGGACTCAAATTAAAAGCACGAAAACTTTAGTGACTTAGATTATGCTTTACATTGTTTAGGGACTATATTTATTTTCATGAAAAGTACAGGGACCTAAATGTATTTATCCCTATTTAAAAATAGAGTGTTTTATTATGATTTGTGATAGGGGTAATGTCATTTTGCGCCTCTTAAGTATGGAGCAATTGCAATTGAGCCCCTTAAGTATCAAAACGACGATTTACGCCCCATAAATTTCAGACATTTTCAATTTTCGTCCCCCGTCTAATTTTCCGTCAAAAGTCACTGAATTCGGCATCACGTGTGTCGCACATACATCAATCTCACATGTCTTTACCGAAATACCCTTAGTAAGTGAGACCAAATGACTCATTTTACATATGGCCTCTCTCTAAGCTCTAGTCGTCCGACTCCTCTTCTTCTTCATCGGCTTCTTCTTCGTCGACGTCCTGGGCTCCGTTCTCTCCGGTGAGCGAGGAGAACAGATCGGAGCTGCTGATTGGTGCAGCCGATGTTGGCCCAGTGCCTGGTGCAGATCAGCTCCCAAAGTCGCTCGTCCCGCACCGTCCTATGCCAAAGCTTGCTCACGCACGTTGTGGACGCCAGCGTCCTCGAGTCCACATGCTTGAACACCTCGTAAATCAGATTCTCATCCAGATTCATGAACCTAGTTCCTCTTTCCCCTTCCTCTCCATCCTCATTCTCCACTCCCTTTACATCTGGCCTCTCTAAGCTCCAGTCGTCCGTCTCCTCGAGGCAGATGATTTCTATTTCCATGGGATATTAATTTCACTTTTTTTGCCCCCTCGTTCCGTTAAGTGTAGCATTTTGATTGCTTTGATGGTTTGGATTCGTATATTGATATCCAAATCTGTATTCTTATTATGTTCTCGTGTCTCTTGTTGACTTTTTGAACTTTTTGTATAAAAAGGAAATGGGATTGTGAAATTTGTGCAAAATAATGTAATATTGCTGGTATTATCATTTAGTATCATTTTTTTTCATATGCTTGATTGGTTGCTTAGAAATTTGTGTTTGGAAGCGAGGAAAAAAGGGATGAACCTTAAAGAAACTGGACGCATGTGCGAAGGGTATTTCAGTAAAAACAGGTGGGATTGACACTGTGCGACGCACATGATGCCAAATTTGGTGACTATTGACGGAAAATTGGACGGGGCGAAGATTGAAAATGTCTGAAATTTATGGGGCATAAATCGTCGTTTTGATACTGAAGGGGACTCAATTATAATTGTTCCATACTTACAGGCGCAAAATGACCTTACCCCTTTGTGATAGGTGGTTTCATGACGTGGCTTACATATTCACCCTTGTGAACGAAGGAAAGGTACGGATTTCCTAGAAAACAGTGCGACGCGTCAACGTGAAAAAGTGAATCAGAACAATTTACCAGGGGGAGTTGTCGTAACGAAGCACATGTCTGGAAACTATTAAAATTGATGTCGGCTGCTGGTGACGCCACTGATGCCATCCGAGCAGAACAACCTTCGTCGATCTTCTTTTCTTCTTCTTTACTACTGACCATTTGATTTCTATAATGTATTAATGTGAAATCGTTGATCTCTTCCACCTTAAAAAAAATTGTTTTCTGACCGGTCGGGGAGAGACAAGAGGGGGGAATAAGATTTGTTTTATTCTGGGAAGGGGGCAAGGCAATTGGAAGAAGGTTAAGACCATCAATATCTTTGGCGGATCCATGCAGGAGAATAATAAAATGGAAGCCTTTTTTGTTTTGTTTGGAGCCTCCAATGCCTATTGACCCATGTACGTTTACTTGTATAAAACTATAATTATATCCGGGGGAGTAAGTGTCGGTCGGTCCACGATCCTCGTTGCTCACATGGAGTATTAGACAAGAAATGGTGTAATGCAATCTATGACCAAGTTGCAAGACTTCCACCAGCTCCTCGAGTACTCATCTTGCGCCTTGCGTGATTGAATTAAGATTCTATCTTATTTTCTTCATCTTCAAGGATTTTGTTTTGTTTTATTTTTTGTTGAGAAGGCAAATGGATATGCTCCCTGCATTGTTGTTAGTTTTAGGACAATTAATTCCAAGAAATTAGTTTGGGTTGTTAGAATAGAGAGGATCCATATGAAAATCGCGCTCATTGAATCCGTTTAACGTTGAATTTCAGGGAATAGATTACTGAACCTCCTTATACCAAACCAGAAATGCATAGGCCAACCAAACAATTTAATTCCTGTTTGCCTGACGCTATACTTAATTTCCGAGGACGTTGACGGTGTAGATTGCGTAGAACAGAAGGCATTGGTAAAGTTCAGCAGCCATCATTGAATAGGCACTTTTGGCATCTGGTCTCTTCTTCTTCTTCTTCCTCAAATTTAATGCCTTGCCTGCTCACCTTCCCCTATAGACAATAACTGCACCACAGGCATCTAAAGTTAGCCTGTCTACTACACCTCTAATTGTGAAAGATGACGCGGTCGAGAACAATCCGGAAAAGCAATTTGGTTGAGATAGTCTGAAAATCTTCACAGCCTAATCTTGCTAGGACATAAGTGGATGTAGCCGTCACCAGTTGCGGATCCAGGAATGTAATGGAACGGGGGCAAACTCATAATGAAAAATGACAAAAAAAAATTTTTACTATGTAATGCAAAAAAATGTCTTAAAAGTTAAAAAAAAAGAATCCTAGAAAGACTAACACGAGGACTGAAATATTTACCACTTTGTGTGAATAAAAATAACATGATCTCGCAACAGATTTATTTTTCAAACAAGAAGAAACTAAAATTAAAACTAGCAAAATTTCTATAAATTCCATACTGCACTACATAGTAGAATAATGAATAAAAGCTAAGAAAAAATTATCAATTGAAAGGAAATAAGCACATAACATTTTTGAATTGAAGGCCTACATGACAATTCAAAGATACTAAGACGTAATAGCAAATTAAAAGGAACTAAGTACATTATAAGCTTATTAAGACAATTCTACTAGGAAAATGAAACATAGCTTAAATATTCAAAAGCACAGATCAAGTACTTATAGGAAATAAAAAGAGCAAAAAACGATGGTCTCCTTCTAATCTTGATGAGTAAGATAGCCCAATTCTCCTCTTGCCTTCTATAAGCCCCAAAAGATCAAATCGTGTTTCCCTTTTTATTTACACGAATCAGAATTCAGAAATTTGATTCGAGTTTGTATGTGAGTGATTGTATTGACTGTATCTAGGTTTTTACAACAAATATCTTCTGCTTAGAAAGATTGCACATTCAAGAATTCTCTATCAGTACTTAATTCATCAAAATTTCATCACATGAATTCAATTAAAATTTCATCACAAATTCATGAATTTTCTATCCGGTTCACAATATATTCAATAATCATAATCTACTAATTAAATTTCATCACAAATTCATGAATTCTCTATCCGGTTCACAATAAATTCAATAATCCTAATCTGCTAATTAAATTTCATCACATAATTCATCAAAATTTAAAATAAATTTCATCACTAATTGAAAAATAAACAGAGTTACAAAGAGACTTGAGTTGAGAGAGTACTTGGAGGCTGGAGAGAGAGAGCTGGAGATGGAGAGAGAGAAAGAGTTGTGGTCCTGTGGAGGAGGAGAGAGGGACGGAGAGGGAGAGAGAGAGCTCAGCCGGCATTCTGTCGACTGTGGAGGTCCGGAGGAGGAGAGGCAGTCGGTAGAGTGATAGAGGACTAGAGGCTGGCGTTCTGTGGAGGTAGAGTGAGAGGAGAGAGAGACGGAGGCTAGCATCGGGAGGTGGGGAGCAGAGTGAGAGAGGTTGGGCTGTGGGCGTCAGGGAGAAAAGGGGGGGGGGGGAAATTGAAGTTGTTAGAGAGGGAGGGGAGGATGGCGCCGAATTAACAAAAAAAAAAAGGCCAAGGTGAAATGCGCATTTTACCCTCTGTTAATTTTTTTTAAAAAAAAATTAGACCGGTTAGGCTGGCCTGGGCGCCTGGGTTTGAAGGGTGGCAACCCATATAAAAAAATCCAAAAAAAAAAAAAAAATTTAAGAGATTTTTCAGGCAATGGGGGGCCGGCTGCCCCCCATTGCCCCTAGCTGGATCCGCCTGTGGCCGTCACTCCCGAGTTGCCCATAAGCGGGGGTTGGGATAAAAGTTGACGGACCAAGATGGTCTGCCATACCTGCTAACTTTAAATCAAAATTATGTCTGAATTGTACTGTTTAATTTAGGTAGATAGACATCATTACAGAGCCTATGCTATCAAAACTTTATATGAATAACATTAAATAGTATAAGGTCTACTGTATCTATCTTTAAATATTGCAATTCAAACAAAAACTTACAGAGGATGCTAATGGGCCCTCTTTGTTCACGCCTTATTGTCCTTTTGTATTCTCCTTGGTTTATGCATAGAGAACCAAGCTTCACGAGATTGCCCCCGTCCTCAAGCCCTCCAACACAAAATCATTGATGTCCTCTTAAAGGATTTAATTTATCTTCACAGTTCTTTGTTTTATTCTGAAGAGCTGGGGTTCTTCGGCGGATAGATGTTCAAGTTTTTTTTCCCTTGTAAAAATGAAGGTTTGTGTTGACAAATAGGAGACTGCGCTGAGTAGATATGATCTCATTCCTTTTCAAGTCTCTGCCTTAAGATAGATTTTTGAAGCTGAAGATTTCTGTGGTTGTCTGATACTTCCCCAACTTGAAGAATCCATTTTCGTTCTTCCCAATTCTCACAAAGAAGGGATGATGAGTTCCTATTATTTTTACTGGGAAGTATCGCAGGCGGAGATCAGAAATATTCCTTAACAGTCCTGTTAAGAGGCTTTTGTATTTGCTTGAAGACAAACTATTGGCGACAAGGGTCTCAGATTTCATTTGAGAGGCATTTTGAACCGATGGTGCTAAAAATGATCTGGCCCAATATATGAGCAGCATCGGAGCCTCACCTCGCCGGAAAGTTCCGTTCATATCAGTTTGCAGTGCAGGTCCGATGACTTAAAAGAAGACTTGGTAGCAGTCCATCACTCATCAGTTGAACAATGGTGTTTGCAGCTATTGCACCGGACGAAAACAATCAAACGAGAAACAAAGAAAGGAACTAGTGAAACCGAAACATGGTTTATTAAAGATCTCTAGTAATTTTCCCTATATACGTTTAATCCTCTGTTCCCTTGCGAAATCCATCAGTGCTTACACATTACACAATTTTCCTTACATACACCTTGCCAAACATATCTATCATTTAAGCCACAATATGGAAAATGCATAAGAGATACTCCTGACACTTAACCACAGCAAGAGCCGCAGGCAGGTAAAGAACCTGGGAGTTTAAAGAAACACATTTTTATGAGAAAATGGGGTAGCGACAAGAAAAACAAATTGGTGATCAAAATAAACAAGGGAGAGTATAAACTTACTATGGTCAGAACCTCGTACACTATCAAGTCCACGAACGTTGTCTAGTCCACGAGGACTTCCGCCTGGACCACCACCATATGGTCCCCCAGGACCTCCAGGTCCACCACCATCCCATTTCTTGCCAGCACCAGATCCTTTTCTGTAAGCGTCTGACTTCTCCATCTGAGGCATCCAAGCATTGAAAACATAAGCTTCGAATAAATTCAGGATGCATTTGACAACACTGAGCTAGAATATATGATTAAAAAGTAGAGCGGGGAATCGAAGGATTACCGAAAACATAGTTGCAAAAAACACTCTTATGAAGTTAACAATAGCCCAGAAGAAGTCAGTGATAGTCCTGAGCCGCCATATGGAACGCTTGGACTTCACAACACCTGAACAAGTGTGTATGAAATGCATTATGCAACAAAAATTGGTAATTTCAGTCTTATGGTGTGTTTATATAGGAATTTTAGCACCTCAACATCAACTTTTGGCACAAAAATAAGTCATAGAGGAGCCAACAATCACAAATCCAGCCACCCCCCGTGTGGGAGGGCAAAAAAACAAAAATCACTGGTTGTAATTTAAAAGTGTTAAGACCATTCCATGGAGGCACACAACTCAAGACAATGACCAAGTGAGAAAGAGCATATCAACGAGAACAACTTTTTCACTGAATGGTGCTTTGTTTGGGACAACATTTATTGGCTTCAAATCCTCTCTTATGATACCTTAGCCGGAGAACAATTTCATCTGTTAAATGATATGACTTCATCACCTTTTATACAATACCACATTGGAAAGTACAAAACCACATCCTCAAGTAATTCCACACACATCACATCTAAAGATATCAAATTTACAATTTAAACCAATGCCAATGTACTTTTAAGATAAAAGATAAACTTCATTTAGACTGACTAAAAGGTATATAATATAGGAAGAAATCAAAGATAAAATGATCAAAACTCCAATCGAGATTAGAATTCATAGGGCATGCATGAAGTACTAATAAAAAACTTCATCAAGTTAGGTAGCCTGTATCAAGCATTTTAAAAATAAACCTCATAAGGATTCATTATCAAACTTTTTGTTGGAGAACAACGGATGAAAACCAATACACAAAAACAAAATCCTAAAATAGTCTCAGCCCATGTCACATTAGACCACCAACCTGCTTCACATCCTTTTGAAAGTTTCTATGTATAAGCAACAACTCAATGTTCTCATCAATCATGACAGGGGCAGTTAAGAAACATAAACTAAACAAATGGTACCAAATGTAGAAAGTTATAGGGACCCATAAAAAAAAGAACGGAAAGGCCAAATAAACAAAAATCACTACATGCAATCCTACTTTCAATAGTCATCACTTCTAAATGTGAACAAGGCCAAGGCCAAGCCCAAGATAAAAGAGAATGCAAAAAAGCAAAAAAGAGAAGGTTATCTTTTGATAAACAACAGGGTGATTTTAGATGGACAGAAAGCCACTGTTGGCTTGTCAAAAGCTGTGAATTTTCCAGATATTTCCCAATTCAGCTTAGATGTACATTTCGAGAGGTGGCCATCCAGAGCCTTCCAATTAAAACGTGTCTCCACAAGGGCCAACATAATAACAGATTCTTGGAGCTTGGCTTTGGCTTAAAACACACTCAACCCAGCTTGCTCTGTCAAGATTGGCATCAATGACATGCTTAACTCATAAGTACTAGAAAACCATAGGTAACCCAACACCAAACCACGCAACCATTCATCTTAGACACATTCCTCAACTCAGTTCATCTTCAACTCAGTTCATCTTGATACAAGCTCTTAAAGAACAAGTTCAGCCCCTTTCATTCTAAGAAATGTCAGCTCATTAACAAGTCCAGTAGCGGAAAATAAGAATCGAATTGCTAGATTCGGGCCCTCGGAGTGGTACTTACTTCTTTGGTATTTTTGGGGAACCTAAATAAATTTGTTTTAAAAGGAAAGAATTCCCTAACCGGCGTATTATACATAAACAAATCCTCCTCTTGAAACAACGAAATTTCGAAAATTTTGCCCAAGTCCTTATCACAATTAGAATAGCCCTGATGATACATGTACTATAGAATCAGCGTTCATTGTAATTGAACGAAACAAAAACCGTTGCAAAGGCGTAACGATACAAATTAGTCAAACTACCAAAGCCATAGTTTTATAGCAAAACTGATAAATAAGAGCTCTAATCTCCTAAATTGTAACGATCCCAACGAACGATCTGAGAAGCGAACGCGTAAACCCTAATTTATCATACCAATCAGATTCATAGCTTAAACATAGACTAATCAGAGGGCAAGAGAAAAGGAGGAAGCTCACCGCGTTCAACATAAGCCATGAGAGAGAGAGAGAGAGAGAGATTCCAGGGTCTTCCTGAGTCGTTTTCTTCGAACCCAAATTGATCAATTTTAAGTGGTACTTTTAAAGGCCCATTCAATTATATTAAAGCGAGAGACGCTGCGACGACCGACTTTGTTGTATTTTTGACGAGAGAACACGCGTTCTCGCGGGTTTAATTGGTCAGCGCATAACTCTTCCAATGCTGAACTGCACGTGTCATGTTCTGAGTGGATTAAGATGAAATGCATACGTAGCATTGTTTTCGTTTTTTTTTCAGGCCTTTTCTATCTAACGGTCCAAATGGAAGATTAATGGTATAAGCCACACTCAAATTAGACTTTTAACAGACTTTATGCATATGTGGCATCATCTGGATTGTATATTTTATTTATTAATTATGTATTTTTTTAAAAATATAGATAGATAACACGTATATACAAGTATGTTAAAAGTCTGATTTAAGTGTGGTGTATATCATTACTCTACCTCCGTAATTTTCGACGCATAACTGATCATAAATCTGTGCTTTGAGTGCTTTCCACTTTGTCCCGCTTTAGCTGCATCCAACTCGCCCATGGGCTTGGGCCAATCTCTATTTCTCCTAATAGAAGGAAAGGGCTTCAGTTTCAGCTACATCCAACCTAGGACTGTTCAGTGTCACCGGAAAAATTCGGTGGCACCGGAACCGGTACCGGATTGTCGGTACCCGGCTTCACCGGTACCAGTGTCAATTTATCATTTTGGAAAAAATACAGTGGTATTCCCGATTCTCGGATTACCCAAGTACCTGGAAACCCGGATTTTTTTATAACAACGTTTTGTTTTGTCAAAATCCCCCTCTCCCCATTTCCTTGTTCTACATATCTCCTTAGCTTAAGCGGCTCGCAAGCGATGTGGGGCTTTGAAACGCTTCGATGGGGAGAGTGCCAAAGGTGTCGATCATGAGGTAGTACAGGTTATGGAGAGGGAGAGGGAGAGGGAGAGCGAGGATGATTCTACGGTGCTACATAAGTTGGTGAAGAAGCTTCACTTTGGGAGCTGGAAAGAGAAGGAGATTGAGAGGCTTGCTAGAGAAGACGGGAAGAGAAGGAAGTTGATGGCAGAGCTGGGGTTATACTGGTATGATTAATCTTATGTAGGGGAGGGTAACGGAGGTACCGCCGGTCCGGTAACTGTAGGAATTCCGGAAATCACGGAACCGGATCCCGGAATCGGTGGCCGGAATTCCGGCAATCTAAATGGGCTGAAATTTGGGCCCAAAATTTTAAATTTTTGGACTTTTAATTTCGGCTTCAGTTATAATTGCATATTTTTATCTTGCATATTATTTGAGCTTATGTTATTATTACAAATTAAAGATAGATTTGGATGTTGGATCCAAAATAATAATCTATTTATTTGGTATATAATTATATAGTTGGATCATGGATGTTGGATCCAATATTTGGTTTATCTAGATTCTAATTTACATGTTACAAATTACATAATAGTTATTTCAATTTAATTAACTTAATAAATCATATACTTAATGAAAGAACTCAAGAAGAATGATTCAATCATACAAATAAATTTATAAATTACAAATTTACACATAAAACCAAATACTAAATACAATAAAACCAAACAAATAAATTTACAAATTACAAATTACAAATAAACATATAGATAAAGTAAAGTCTACAAATACTACAAATTTACATCCTCTAAAATAAACTACAAATATTACAAATTAAATAGTTGAATTGATGGAATAAAATGTTGGCCATTTAATCAAAACATCACTATCATATTGTTATGATAGTGTTAGTTTTGTATGGCCTGTTTATTTATGCCCATAATATTTAATGACTAACTACAAAAGATTGGTCACTAACTCACTAACACGTGATTGATAACTTCCCATTTTCCAAAACAATGAAACATCACAATATCAAATTGATACCTTCACAAAATAAAGAAAATTATGAATATATGCACATCACCATGTCTAATGTCCATTGTTCAATGTTCATCATGAAAAAAAAATTCCAAATCTAAAACAAAATTATTTATGTTTATTGCATATTCATAATTAAAAAAGAACAAAATATAACACAACACAACCCAAAATCCAAGTTTCTAATTACCAGTCAGTCAATCCTATTATCTAATTATCTGAAATTATAAGTCTAACATTTATTAATCTAATATTATGGGCATTTTCCTTAAAAAAAAAATAAAACTTTCTAACACTTAAATCTAAACTTATATTGCTATACAAATATACCGTAATACTCAAATTGTATAATTGTATTTTGTAACAATAAAAATGAAATAAAATACCATTATACCTCCCTCAAATCGTCCACGTCAAGTGTCATGCTATCCGTGTTGGAGACCGAGATAATAGACATCAGTTGTGTGGGGTTATTAGCCATGTCTCAAAGAGTCACAGAGCACTTAGAAAGAGCATTTTTAAAAAACATGTAACAATTGAAAAAAATTAAACAACGAAATCATTACCTTTTTCCACATTATAACTGGCTAAATATTTTGTTCCGTCACCATCAGGTCCATTACCAATTTCAAGTTCACCTTCAGCATCTTCATGAATAGAAGCAGATTGCAACCAATTCTGAGCACATATAAGACCCTCCACTGTTCTAGGAGCCAGAGAGCTTCGAAAAACATCTAATACACGTTCTCCTGTGCTAAAGACCAACTCGGATGGCACGGTTGTAATGGGGATGACAAGTACATCTCGAGCAATCCGAGCAAGTATAGGGAACTTAAACTGATTCACTTTCCACCAAGCCAGAATATCAAAATCCTCAATCCTAGGCTGAGGAAGCTCCATTAGATATCTATCCACTTCAGATGTAGTTTCTACGACATCATCTTCCTCCATAAAAGACATATACTCACTCTACATGCGGTCTTCTGTACCACTTGCAGTCGAACTAGAACCACCAGCTTCACTTACTGTCCCTTGTCGTCTTGAAGTATTATCATTACCAAAAGCAACATTGTATTCCACAAACAATCGATCCAATGTGCTTCTAACCAAAGCAGTCATCGCCCGACCCTCCTCCTTCCCCAATGTCTTAGAGAACCAAAAACACAACCAACCCAACTTTAATTGGGGATCAAGTGCTGCTGCCACAAACAATAGTCTATTCACATCTTTCAGATCACCCCAATATTTATCATAATTTACTTGCATCCTCTTCGCCATATCCACTAACGAATCATCCTCACTTTGAGCGAAATCCTTCAACTGGTTGTGAATCAAAGCCAATTGCGTACAAAACAAGTTTGCAATAACAGTTTTCGACGCAGATATCCTTAGCGTGACATTATAAAACAATTTCAAGAAGTTTACAAAATGTTTCACACGCACCCAATCCTCTTTAGTTGGCGGCCCTAACCCCTTCTTCCCATGTCCATCATCAGTTAAGAAATCCAAAAAACTCATCCTATCATCGAAAGCCAACATATCACTAAAAACATCTTCATACTTCATTGCAGACTCCAACATAATATACGTCGAATTCCATCTCGTAGGTACATCAAGTTGCAAGAATCCATCAGTAGGAAGCGACCTCTTTCTCACACAAGTTCTAAAATAATCTAACCGTTGAGGGGACGACTTAACATACTTCACACAATTTCTAACCTTAACCACCGAATCATCTCATTCTTTTAAACCATCTTGCACAATCAAGTTTAAGATATGTGCACTACATCTCATGTGAATAAATTCATGCCCACAAACAACAACTCCCACCCTACCACCAGCAAGTGTCACTTGTCTCCTTTTAAAATGATCTACTGCAACATTATTAGATGATGCATTATCCACTGTGATTGCAAGAACCTTATCAATTCCCCACTCATGCCCTCATTCCTTCAATTCAGTTGCAATTGTAACCCCTCTATGATCCGCGACTCTACGAAATCCAAGAATCCTTTTGTGCAACACAAACTTAGAATCAATAAAATGTCCAGTTACAGACATATAGTTCATATTCTGAACCGAAGTCCACGTGTCGGTTGTATAACAAATCCTAGGTCGCGTTCCTAAAATGATATTCCTTAACTTATTCTTCTCATCAAGATAAAGACCCATACAATCCTTCATCACTGTGTATCAAGAGGGCATCCTAAATCGGGGCTCAAGTTCATGAATCATATCTTTGAACCCATCCTTGCTCACCACCCTAAATGGAAACTCATCGACGATTATAAATCGAGCGATGACCCTCTTAACCTTTTTCTCATCATACGTATCAATCTTCATCTCCCCCACGACATTCCCCTTCGCCAATTTTGAAGAAGCATCGTGAGTGAACTTCGATTGAGAGAAGTCCAACTTACTTTGCTTCCGTTGATAGGCTAAATAACTCTTCAAGTGAGACCTCATATCGGAGGTCCCTTGACGGGTGTGGTGAACCCCAACCGCGTGATTACAATAATTACACTTTGCCATCGGCTTCTCTGGATCAGTTATTTTTTCGTCGCTTGTAAAATGATTCCACATCAGAGATGGTTGAGCAATTTTCCTCCTCTTTGGGATTGGGAGAGGTGGCGCTGACACATCAACACTACCCCCAAGTTGAGGAGCCGACTCCTCACCAATAATAGGAGAGGAAGCATCGACTCCTACTTGGAGGCGTGGTGTCGATGAGTCAACCAAAGGAGTTGAAGAAGAAGTAAAGGGATCCATCTGAGAAAACAAAAAGTTTTGAAAAAAAATCATACGATTACAATCTTTTAATTATTAAATATCCATACTCTAACAAACGATGCTAAAAATCTCATACATTATTTAAGGTAATTATATAGCAATAAAATATATATAGATTCACCACAAAATATATATAGGTCACATTGGTATATTTAAAGGTGGTAGTTTAAAGAGTTCTAACCAAAACGTGGTCCAGAAAATGATTCTAGCAAAAACTGATAGATGAAGAGATCATCTCTCTATTAAATTCGTTTTATATTCTTTCACACAGGAATGCTTCTTCTAACTGTCCACCCTAAAGAACTTGCAATATGGTCCAATGTCTCATCTATTATCATCTCCTGTTCTTCAGAATCCCAATCCAACAATCAATACTTCATTAAAATGTAAAATTCATCACCAAAGAACTTCAAAAATAAAATCTAGTCAAGAAATGAAAACAAAAAAATGTCAAGTACATTTGAGTCATACCACCATGATAGATTAAATTGTCATTCAACCACATGTTTCCCAGTTAAACATGAAACTATTCTGTTCTAAGTACATTTGAGTCATACCACCATGATAGATTAAATTGTCATTCAACCACGTGCTTCCCAATTAAACATGAAACTATTATCTTCTATTAAAACAACAGCTTCATAAATGTTTACTAATACCCGAACTTAAATTCACCACAAACAGATTGCACAAATTCACAAACAAATTACAAACAACTAACAACCAAATCCTCCAATCATTCAAGCCCATCCTCCACAGTTTCACAACCTAATCTACAATCTAAATTCTAAAATTCTAAATTAACCAACTAACTACTAATCTACTATAAATAATTAACTCAGTTACTCAATAAATAAAAAAATTAAATTCACCTCAATGACAGTGCACTAATCACACGGTAGTGAGCACAAATTCACAATCACAATCTAAACTTCGCACCTGCGTAAAAATTTTTTCTATTATTAACAGATCTGAAAAATGATATGAACGAAAATGATATGAAAATGATAATGATATGAGATTAACAAATAAATTAAAATTTTTCTATTATTAACAGATCTGAGATAATGATATGAATGAAAATGAAATTAAAAAAAATAAACAACAAACGGCACTGGCAGTCGGCAGATCTGAGATAATCAGTGTGATTCACTGATTATGGTCCGGATCTGTGAGATGAGAAAGAGAGAGAGAGAGATGAGTGGCTGTCGGCAGCCTTCAAACTTCGAAGCAAACGGCGAGTCGGCGACCACCGTGAGAAGATGAGCAGTCAGCAGAGAGTGGATGAGCAGAGAGAGAGAGAGCTTGAGAGAGAGAAATTCAGCCGTGAGAGGAGGTCGAAGAGGACTCAGAGGAGGAGAAATGAGAGACGGAGAGAGGCAGAGGGGGAGGCTCGAAGAAGTTCGAAAAATGGGGGAGGGGGGCGGCCGAAATCGTGGGTTTTGAAAACCCTAGAGACCAAAACATGCGTTTTGGTGGTCCAAAACGCGCAGTTTTGGCCTAGCCCAAAGCTGTGCGTTTTGTTTTTTTTTTTTTTTTAAAAAAAAGCGGAACCGGTATTCCGGCCTGTACCGGTGGAATTACCGGTACCGGTACTGGTTCCGCTATTTTGAAAAATGCTCTACCGGTTCCGGGTCCGGTTCCGGACGGTACACGGTAGCCGGTACCTAGAACCGGTGCCGGTACCTAGAACCGGTGCCGGTACCGGAATTCCGGTACCGGCGGTAGAAATGCCCACCCCTTATGTACGTTATTTACCTGTTTATTTCCAGTTTAAAGGCTTGGTGATTTAATTCAGATTATCTCAAGTTTCAAATTTTATATTAGCTTTGTAAGGATGGTAGAAACTTTATATTTTGCATGGAGGAAATCGGTGCACTGTAATTACTTTATAGCTTTTTGTCAGTTAATTTTCATCCAAAATGTCTTTTTGAGAGCGATTGTGGAGCCCAGAACAGAACTTGGACAACAGAGTCTTTGACCTTTGAGAGCGATTGTGGAGCTCGGATATGGGTTGGGACTTCAGGACCCAGATGAGATTCCCATGCTATAAAATTAAGTTTCAGAAAATTAATGGACATGAAAGTTTCAGAAAAGGACCATAATGAATCGGTCCTTAGCAGCAATGATGGAGCCCTGATATGGACAGCCATTGCTTGTTTTCTTTTTAGCACAATTAATTTCTTAAAGTGCGTAAAATATTTAAAAATGATCCAATATGAATATGAAGCGTAAAGTGCGTTTTTACCCTTAACGATATAGGTGTAGTAGACAATTATTTAAAAACCGACACCTATACCGGAATTGTGCAGCCCTAATCCAACCTATAAATAGGCCCAACACATGCTTGTTTTGAAGTATGCTTCCCAACTCACCCGTGTATAGGCTTTGAGAAAAATTGGTAGGTGGTAAATTTATCCAATAAGTTTTATGTAATTTTTTTTTGAATTATACTATATAATTTAGAAAAGGATAAATAGAACATATGGATCTCATATTATATAGTCTATATAAACAAACATTAACAGTATTAAATGATGTAAAATAAAATTGTCGTATCTATTTTTTTCATATTAGCATGTGATCTTTGAAAATTTTGAATTTTTGAAAAGATTTCATTTAAATTAGGCTGTTTGGATGGGTAAATTTTTTTAAAATTCACTGTTAGTGTTTGTAAAAAAATTATTGAGTATTTAAAAAAGTATTTGTTTTTTCTAAACAAAAAAAAAATTGCTTAGGAATAAAAAAACTTCTCTAACATGCAAATTTTCTACCTGCCCCACTCATGTCTCCTCTTCTCCGCGGGCAGTGAACATCTTTATCATATATTATTATCAGAGAAACGACTGGGGTTCGCCCCCAGTTCGTCTCGCGTTCGCCTAACGAATATAATATTACTATTTTTTATTGTTGGTGGGCCCTTTTCAGTGTATTTGCATTTTAATGGGACCCACAAACAGTAAAAAATAATAATATTATATTCGATAGGTGAACGTGAGGCGAACTGGGGGCGAACCCCAGTCACTGCTCTTATTATCACGTCCAACGGGTCAGACGTATCAAATCCACGTAGGGTTCACTGAATGAAAGTTTATCGATCCCCGTTTCAATCCATCTGTTTCAGTCCCTCAACTTTTCTGGGGCCTCCCTTTCTTTTCTTCCCAGGGATCACTCCCCTAGGAACCGCAGGGTTGTAATACGTACCATTTGACTGAAAGTACTGAAGCCTTCAGTGCCATTTATTGACAGTTGAATGGTAGCTAGATGAGCCTTGGAAAAGAAACAGAAAGTGTTAGATGAAATGGAACCAGAAGCCTCACGTTTTTTCTGGTGAACCTAGCTACCATTCCAAACACAAGCGCTGCCCACGACTGGACTTTTGTATATATGCCCAAACATTCACCCGTCTTGTGAACAGACTAAACAGCAGCCTAAAGATACCTCTGTCCGTCGTACACGCAACGTAAAAAATAGAGACATGGAAGTAGAGAGAGTTCAGGCCTTGGCAATCGGTGGGCTCAAAGAGCTGCCTGAGCAATTTATCCGTCCTGCCCACGAGCGGCCCGAGAATAGCAAGGCTGTGGAGGGGGTCACTGTGCCCGTCATCTCCTTATCTCTGCCACATGATGTGCTCGTTGAGCAAGTGGCCAAGGCGTGTCACGAGTGGGGATTCTTCCTAGTCACCGACCACGGCATATCCCCGTCGTTGATCCAGCTGTTGCAAGAGGTTGGCCAGGAGTTCTTTGAGCTTCCGCAAGAAGAAAAGGAGTCCTATGCAAATGACGCAGCCTGTGGAAAGTTCGAAGGGTATGGGACCAGGATGACCAAGAACGATGATCAGAAGGTTGAGTGGGTCGACTATTTCTTCCATTTCATGGCTCCTCCTTCTAAGGTTGATTACGCTGTGTGGCCCAAAAACCCTCCTGCTTACAGGTATATAGAAAGACGTACATCTTTACGTGAACAATCACTCACAAGAATTTTTTTTGCCATCGACCTTAATCCTTATTAACAACTAGCGGGGTTGGTAGATCGATATCTAAGAGGGAGCTTCAAGGGTTAATTTAGTTTACTTTTTTATTACGCCCTAAAGTTATTTTTGACTTCTGTCGTTTGGACTTTTGCCTACGAGTTCCATCTGTCTTTCCTCTTCTTATTTTTTTTATCAACTTCTATTATCTGACATTAGAACAGTACTCATTTATAGATTATTTGTCTATGCTTTGATGTTGTCTGGTCTTTAAACTTGAAGTTATATTTCTTCAAGGAGCGCATAAACTTGAAGGCTAAGAATATAACGTGTCAAAGTTTTGATAACTTAAGCCTTAAGGATCACTATAGAAGAGAAAATGATTGGAAAGGCCGGTAAAATATTTTTTTCCCAAATACGAACTGTTTTGCAGAGAAGAGACTCTATGTGGTAGAAGACAAGTGGAGATGGCAAGTAGAGTCTAGAGAGAGACCTAGGAATAGACAAACTCAACTATTCATTTTTTTATTAACTATGTTCTACTCTCCAATTACCATATGTGCAAGCAGTTACAGGGTTTTTGGTGTTTCGTTATCTTGTCCATTCGTTGGTTGGTAAGAAGCGGACGGCACCTCTACTATTTTACAATTTTGAGAGACAGATATAAGAAATGTCTCTATTATAGTACTCATGCTTACCAAAATTTTATATAAACACTATTAAATATTGTGGGGACCACTTCTTATATCTGTCTCTGAATTTCACCGTGAAATCCAGACTGAGAATGAGAAGAAGAAGATTCTGGTCGGATAAGAAGCTGCTAATATTTAAAAGAATCATGGCCCTCGAAAAGACAGAATGGACAGAGTCAGATCTGGCCTACCAAATAGTATAATATTTTATGCTATCTTTGCTTGGGGGAAGAAAAAAACTAGAAATGTAGAATATATATACTAATCTCCTCAGGTAGCGTTTTGGTCCTTTCCATTGCATTGACCGAGGATCAAGCAATCCACTCTCCCTTCTCTCCGTTCTCATGGTTTCCTAACTAGGTCCCTTCTCCCAAAACAGTTTACAATTAAATATAGCATCTATGCCTTTCTGATCTCTCTTGATGTTTGGTTGCCTTTTAAGCTTCTTTTTTGTTTTTAGTTTCTGCAAAATGTACTGCAGCGTGTGCTCGTTTGCTGGAGATTCTTACTTGCATAATGTACACTTAACCCAGGGAAGTCACAGAAGAATATAACAAAGAAATGGTGAGAATAACAGACGACCTATTGCAGCTGCTCTCAGAAGGGCTAGGTTTGGAAGGGAATGTCTTGAAGTCCACTCTACGAGGTGAAGAAATAGAACTGGAGATGAAGATAAACATGTATCCACCTTGTCCACAACCGGAACTGGCTCTGGGGGTTGAACCACATACTGACATGTCTGCACTCACGTTGCTTGTTCCCAACGACGTTCCAGGCCTTCAAGTATCCAAAGACGAGAAATGGGTTGCTGTCAATTACTTTCCAAATGCACTTTTCGTACATGTTGGCGACCAACTTGAGGTACAGTAAATAGTTATCTTCAACAAATAACACTGCATATTTCTATTATCCAAGCAGGCCAAGTAATAGTTATAGCTTTAGGGACAGCAAAATAAACTTCTATGCGTTCAGTGGCCAATCTATGGGAATTTTGTTTCAGGTGCTGAGCAACGGGAAGTACAAGAGCGTTCTTCACAGGAGTTTGGTGAACAAGGAACGCACACGCATGTCATGGGCAGTGTTTGTAGTGCCCCCGCAGGAGGCCACGATTGGGCCACTTGCAGAGCTTGTGGATGATCAGAACCCGGCCAAATATTCGACCAAGACTTATGCCGAGTATCGACACCGCAAATTCAATAAGCTCCCACAGTGATGGGATCCTTCACATGGCTCAGGGATTGCGGTTTGTGGAATGTTTGGTTTGCGATTTGTCTATTTGGTCATATGCTCCAACGAGGGATTTGTAATCAAATGGTGACCAAGGGGCATTGCTCCCCCAAGGCCTCCAAAATTTCATTTTATTTCCCTTGCAAAAATAACTGCTTACAATAAAAGTACCGGATGGTCTAACCGTCGAAAAGTACATTTTATTATCAAGGTAATATTTGTAATTGTGTCTTTAATTAAGTTGGAATAGTATCTTAGTCCATACAAGTGTA
Organism: Myrica gale; assembly: GCA_963930655.1. Lineage (NCBI taxonomy): Eukaryota > Viridiplantae > Streptophyta > Magnoliopsida > Fagales > Myricaceae > Myrica > Myrica gale. The sequence continues at coordinate 23,569,099 of OZ005606.1, forward strand.
CTTTTCAGTCTTTTCCCAAATTATTCTCTAGCGCTGAAAAAGTCGCAATGACTAAACCAGCCCCATATTTACACCTCTTCAATCAACCTCGTGTTTTGATCCAGCTTTGTTTCTAAAAAAAGGACATTCAACCAATTATAGTACGATAAAGTAGGTTGGTTTGATTGAAATGATTAGGATTACGATAAAATTTGTATATTTAAATGATGTTAAAATTGTATTGATATGTGTTCATAAATTATTAAAATAAATTGATATTTATAAAAAAAAAATAAAATATTAAGTTGTTAAAATAGATTGTTTTTTATAAAAAAAGTAATAAAATATTGTATTGAAATAAGTGCAATTTTTTGTGTTGTTTGAGTTGAGAAAAAAAAGATAGGAAGGAGATGTTAACAGAAATAATTTTTTTTTTTACTAAACTCAACAGAAAGAAATTGGTAAAACTAACTTGAGACAAAATCTCGGTGTGATTTGATTGAAAACCAGATTTGTCATTTTCAGACAGAACCCACATGAAAAGAGTGGCACATTGTACATCCGATATGCAAGCTACGGTCGAATAGTCCTTTGAAGAAATTTTTTTCGCTGAAAATCTTATATGTCGTTCTTTACGCGTGTTGTTTGGGAATCGGTCAGTGACTTAAAAGTTAATTGATTGGATTTAGCGTGGGGTACTTGCTGTGGATTTGATGTGGGTTGTTGGATGGAGACTTTGATGTTTGGGATTATTGAAACGAAGATTGATGGCCTAGGGTTCGGGAGAGTGCTTCATTTACATTATGTGAAGTGTCCCCGAGGGTGAGCATTTTCTCAGGCAAAAACCGGAATTTTTGGTTACAGTAGTGGTATTTCGGTACCGGTTTCGACATATTCTGGAATCGAATCTCATTTTAAGAAAATTCTGAAACTAGAACTGAAAATTCCGACGGAAATGCTGAAAGTTTTCAGTTCCGTTACTCATTTAAAAAAAAATAACTCAGGGCTTTTAAGCCCTCTTGCATATTTAGGAAAACAAAAGCCTTCTTGCATAAATTCATAAAAGACAAAATGACCTGGGTCGTTTGACCCAGGTCACACGTGAATGAAGTCAGAAACTTCAAGAAAAGTCTAGAAAATAAAGGGAACTTCAAAGTTCAAACAGAAAACTCACTCCTTCGTTCTCCCCCACAGTCGCCGTCCCAGCTCCCTACTCTCTGAAATCTCTCTGTCAGCTATCTCCCTCCCAAAATATATATATATATATATATATATATATATATATATATATATATATATATATATATATATATATATATATATATATCTCCCTTTCCTGACTTTTCATCTCTCTCACTCCTCTTCTCTTGCACTATCTTCTGATGTTCCCTCTTTCTTGGCCATAGCTCACAAATATCTCTCCTCGCTACCTTTCTCTCACTCGGCACTGCCTTTCTCTCTCTTTGGTGTGACGCTGCCCTAGTAGTGGTCATCTGCATGCCTCTCTCCAGTTTTTGGGTGATTTTGGTTTATATATGAAAGATGCTTTAGGTTGTTGGTTTCTTTTTAGTGATTTTGGTTTATCGCAAAGATTTCCACTAAGGTTTTGGCATAGTGTTTTTAATTTTCTTGTTAATGGTTTTTCCGGCTGAGATTTGTAGTGATGGTTTTTGGCATGGGTGAATCTTTGGACGATGGTTGAAGTTTTGGCTCTGGTCTTGGAGTTGGAAGCGTCATATGAAGGAAACAATGTCGATTAATTCCTCTCCCTCGTCCCTGAAATATCTCTCTCACTCTCACTCGAATGGAACTGGAATTAAAATGTTAGTTCTGGTGGGTACCGAAACGGAAATCGAAACGGGTCATTCCGGTTCCATCTATTCCGGTTCCATCTATTCCAGTACCCACCCTTAAGTGTCCCCCACCCATTATTTAATTTGTGTAGCACATGGTGATGACCTATAATGATCACTGTAAGAGTATTTAGAGGCGGCCTTTTTTGAGAAAATTCTCACATACGGCACCAACAGATGACGCCAAAAAGCACCAATAGCCAAAGCCGATCAGACCTAAAAGGGAACAAAGAGAGGAGCGACATCGGATGTGAAGACTCTGAAATCTAAGTTAGATATCAAGAAGAATTTAGTATTATAAGAGCAATTTAACTTCAGACCATATTAAGGGGAGTGCTTGTCTATTTATATGTGGGGGATTAGAGTACTAAGAGAAGTCTTAATAATGTGAGCATTATGTATCTTTGAAATAGTTGAGCGAGAAAGCATAGAGGAACAAATTCTCATGTGCGCGAGCTGTGAGCCTTAGACCCGCCCATAGGCTTGGGAGGGACTATAGATGGACTGGTCTATTTTTAATGGGTTGAGCCAATCATATTATGACCCCTCAATCTCCATGTTTGACTCTATATGGCACGTGATATAGGATCGATGTGTCTCCTAAAGCTCAAACTTTAACACGGCATCAATATTATCAAAACATATAAAAATCTAAAAATGAATCTGAAAAAAATTATACACGAAATGAAAATTGAAAAATAGTACTTAATGAATATCTCCATTAGAATATTGTTACAATTAGAATAAAACAAATAATTGATAGGGCAGAAATAAAACAACCAACAAAAACAGAGAGACTGAAAAAAGAATTTTTTTATGGGGTTTTTTAATGAAAATTAATTTAAATTTTGTATTCTTATTATCACGGAAAATAAATCTATTAATGAGATGAAAAATTTTGTAAGAGATTGAAAAATAATTTAAGGAGAAATATCTAGTGACTCGAGGGGCGGAAGTAGGGGGCGAAGGGTGTCGGCCGACACCCATTGCTCCCCCCAAAAAATAATTTGCAAGTAATTTTTTTAATAGAAGATGGACTGGGCCCGATACCCATAGGCCCATGCCAACTTGGGGAGACCTGTGGTTTGATCTAGATCTAGTGCAGCCTCCCTTGAATGATATGTTTTTACTTGTTCTAAATTTTTCTCTCTTTTTTTTTAAATGAGGCTGAGTTGTACCTGAGTTTTTGCTAAGACTCTGTCTTTCGTGTTATATGCATGAAGGAAAGAAGTATCTACCTTATCTCAGAATAGCCGTTTATATTTATAACAAGAAAAATGGATTATATAGGCTAACTAGCTATTTTTTATTCCTCAAGTTATTTCGCATCAGCTTGAATCACAGATTGACACAGTGTTGATGTTACTTGGCATATATTATTAACTACATCATTGACATATATCATTTTTGTCGTTGATGAATTTTGTTTTGTATGGTAAATATATTTCAATATTTTTAATGCTTTTAATCGTTAATTAGATATTTTAATTCCAAAATACATTTTTGCATTACGTAGGAGAAATTTTTTTGTCATTTTTCCTTAGGAGTTCGCCTCCCTTCAAACTAGATTCTGGTTCCGCCACCGGTGACTCATGTCACATTTTGATTGGATAATATGTGTCGGTTCAGCGTTTGTAGTTAACCTAATAATAGTAGCCTGAAAGAGAACATTAGGAATCAATCCGTGAAATTCCGTACCACATTGAAGTAATTTGTCCCATTTAAATATTACAGGGACCTACGGAATTATTATGTCTAAAAAAAACCACTCATGATCGATGTTGTGGGCACGACTTCCTCAATTGGCAAACTAGTATACCCATCTTAACTGTAACCAACTCGTGGACCTTTGTAGCCATTGGTTTTAAGATGATGCACCCAGCTTTACGTCTCGAACCAACAGCGACTGGCTTAAAGTTGCGCTTATGATCTCCCCACCTTCTAGACTCCATTTCGTTGAAGGGTAGCCGCACGTGTTTTCTTGGCAAACCAACTATTCCAACGGAATTAGAAATCCGAAGACGTAGAGTGAGTCTAGTTTTAACAAAAGCTGTAAGAGGGACAATACAAATTAATTTTACCCTGCCCTTCGGGCTGACATTTTGCAACTACAACCACATCTCAGAGTTTTTGTTGGTTTTCCATGCTCAAAGGGCCCTACCAGCTTCATCGCCCATGCGTCTTTCCACCATATCTTCACATGGCTTCCCATATCATGCTCTCTTTCTCCAACTCTTATATAGTCCTCTCTTTGAACTTGAGTCCGATCATATGTGGTTCAGTTTGTTGGGTCTTTAGAAAAGTTGGAACTTTTGTGGGACTGGAGGTCTTAGCCTCAAACCTCCCCCACCTCGAGCCCAATGCATTTTTGCGAGGTTGTGTTGACGGTATAATCTTAGATTGACTGTTATGGTTCAATCTAAATATTCTACACTGAGTGGAAACTTTTATTATCACACCCAATAAAACTGGTTATGCTGAGACCCTTTCTACCTTTAATATATGCCTAAATGTGCAATTTAGCAAAGACAGGTTTTGAGTACATGAAATTTGAAGTTGCTTCGTCTTCTTAAATTGGATCAACACAAGAAAAGAAAAGAAAAAGAAATGACAGTATACTTCAAACAACGACTGTGTCAATGATACGACAGAGGCTTTGCGCTGGATGCTGAAGCAAACTGACTTCACAAATAGACCTTAGAAAAAAAAATGACTTCACAAATATACAAAGAGGAATTGTCTTGCCTCGTAATTGGTTGTAGGTGGAACAGCCCGTCAGTGCTTTCTCACACATCAACACGCAGATCAACACACATTCTTTCATTATTTATCACATTCTTTAACAAGAGAACCCCTTAGAAAAAAAAAAAAAAAAACAAGAGAACCCGACTTCCACCGTCTTGCCTCGTTCTTTCGGCGTATCCGAGCATTTCGACAGTCTAGGGATATGTTTGTAGGTGGAACAGCCCGTCAGTGCTTTCTCACACATCAACACGCAGATCAACACATTCTCATTATTTATCACATTCTTTAACAAGAGAACCCGACTTCCACCCTGTCTTGCATCGTTCTTTCGGCATATCCGAGTAAATTTACAAATTTATCACCGAACATATTTAGAATTTAAACACAAACATCAATACATTTTACATATTCTTCAACAAATTTTTAATTTTTTATTCAACATAAATTTTCTCTCTTTATACTTTTTCACATAACTCCAATAATTTTTTATTAAACAATTACATCAAATCATTTCTCTCTTCACTTTACACAAACACCAATAAAATATTATTCAACATAAAAATTCACAACTTCTCTAAAATCCTAATTTTTACTCAGAACGAACATAATTTAGGTTGTTGCCTAAGACCGAGCGTCTCAACTTTTTATTTTAATTAATATTTAACAAGGGTTGAATTGGTATACAATATTTTAACTTAATAAAAAAAAATAACAAGTCTCAAAATCTCTTTAGACGTAGAGAAACTTATAATTTAGGAAAAGAATATTACACTTCCAACTTTTTAAATCTCGAAGATTTTTTTTTTCTAAACAAGTCCTTTCTTCCTTTAGCTATACTTTCATTTTTATTTCACTAACTTTAATTATTTTTGTATTAAGAAGGCAGTATCATTCTTTCTTTATAATTAATTTCTCGATTGTTGATTCAAATATCCTACTTTCACTTTTCTCTTCACAAGTTTTTTCTTATTTTTTTGTTTATTCAAAATATCACGTTACATTCTCTACTTCCTAGGCTTGTAACCTCCTCCTCCTCCTCCTCCTCCTCCTCCTCAGGTTCTCACTGACTCACAGACCCTATTCTTCTAATCTTTCAACTTTTAAACTTTACACTTTAATTTTATATTTTAATTTTACATTTGCCATAATTAACATTATTTTATTTGAGTATTGAGAATTTGAGATTAAGTTGAGTATGTATAATTTTTGTTTGTGTTTTATTATTTTTATGTTTAGGATAATTATGAGATATCTAATATGTCTAATAGAAAATATAAATCATCTGGATATGAAAACCTAAACAAACAGAAAAAATGATAAATTAATTCAATCTAAAAAAGAATTCTTGAATACGAAATTTCGATAAATAATTTTACATCTCAAAAGATAAGAAGAATATTTTTTTTAACTCAAATTCATTAATATTGAATATTTTAATATAGTAATTTATAATTTATTATAAGTAGCCTCATTTTATGAGATCGCCTAAGGCTGATATCTTAGCGGCTTGGTTTTATGAGATCGCCTAAGGCTGCACTGATCATTGTGATTTTCATGCTATTAATTGTAAATAAACAAACATATAACAGAAGGCTTCGACCCCACTTAGCGGCTTGGTTTTGCTTTTGTTTTCTCTGCTTGTTTTTCTTCCCAGTTTCTTTGTCTGTATGACTTTTGGTTCTTTTTCTATAAGAATCGGTTTGTTGATTTGTTTTTTTTTTTAAAAAAAAAACAGATAACAGAAGCAAGAGTAAATTACAAAGAATCAGTGTAGAACATTGTTAGCCATCCTTCAGCACAGTAGCCCAATTATGCTTTAGTGATCCGTGCGCTATGTAGAATTTATGAGTTCAAGTGGTGGTAGACTTTGACCTGCTTTATACTGGTTCATTCCCTGAGGACTTTTTTTTCTTAACAAAAAAGAAGAATTGGATAACAGTCTTGATGTACTTTAACCTGAATCCTTATCCACTTTCTTCTCTCCACTGCATCATGTGATATATAAGAGGTGTAGACGTGTAGTTGATCAGACCTTCTTCACATAGCAGCTCAAAGTCCTCCTTTTTTCCTCCTCTCCAATGCTAGCGCCAACACGATCTTAGTTGGTACAGGAAGGAATTTGGAACAACCTGACTTCGGCCAGCATCGACAAGGAAGTTAATGCACTGCAGAGCTTGAAGAAGTTTTTCTTCGTTTCACACTTCGATCTCTCCATGTAAATACGTACTCATGTAAGGTTGTGTTTGTGTTGAAAAATTTTTGGTATTGGATTTTGTGTTGGTATTGGGTTTAGTAAAAAGTGAAGAGAGAGGTAATTTTTTATATTTTTTTGTAATTTTTTGTAATTTTTTATAGGAGAGAGAGATTATATTGTAATATTTTATTATAAGTTGGTGAAAAATATTGTGATATTTTTGGTGCAAACACACCCTAAGTGAGTTATTTGTGCCTATGTGAAGAGCACTGTAGATTGAGAGAGAATTGTGAGGGAGATGCAGTGGTTTTTAGAGTTGAGAAAAGTTCATGTATTCATTCCTTTCTTGTCAGTGGACGCCACAATTAAATCGAGGTTACAACCAGTGAGAGGATCGATAAAACAACAAGATAGTAAGCAAAACACGAGTATAACCTTTTATTAATACCGAATTATTACATAAGAGAATCAAATTCTTATAATGTACATACTAAAGTACAAAAAAGAAAACTACAACTGAAAGACTAAGAAAACATAAAGTTGGAGATCTCTAATTTTCGCCATCAGTGTTGTTTAAGTAGGCAAGTTGACAAAATCATCAGAATTCGGGGTGAACCAACGATGACCCCAACCTTCTACTAACACATCCATATTACCGATAACCCAAACTCAGAATTTTAACTCTAGTATTATCCAATCATGGCTCATAGCCTTTGTAAACTCTTGTAGATATACTTCAGACATCTGCTAAAAATATTTAACAAAAAATGGTGTGTCCAAATGATTCAGTAAAGTCAGCTGTTTGTACAACAGAATAGCAGATACAATAAAAGATATTGTAGAAACTCGTTCATCAATAAAATATCAATAGAAGAAGAAAGTAAAGGAAAAAAAAACTCAATTCTTTAAAAATAATCTTTTCAATTTTCAACCACACCACTCATCTCACTCCCAGAGTGAATCATTGGGCTAGAGTGATCTAGTAACCTCCATGTTTTGTGGCATTACTCCCAGAGTAGAATACGATATCATTATAAATGATCTTTCCGAGTATGACGAAATGGCCAGGATGCCACAAAAAGTGTAACACACCCTCTTGTGCACAGTACTGTCACGTTGTCATAGTACACGTTAAGTATGCATGTCTCATGTCAACACACATACATATCACTCATGATATGCAACACCTTAACCATACTTGAACATCAAATATTCATTTCTAAATCACAAGATTAAGTATGCATGTCTCATGTCAACGCTCATACATATAATTCATGATATACAACACCTTAACTCGCTTCCATCATAAAAACATTTCTCCAAAAGAAAGTGTTGCGAAGTGAAAAACAACACCATAATTTCACGGTAAAAAATCGAATTAATCACCACGTAGAAAACCCTAATTTTGACATAAAGAGTTTTGAAATCATAAAGAATATTCAAAAGAAATATATTCAAGCATTGAAAAACATCTTTTGGGAATTTTTTTTGAAAGGAAACAGATCAAAGTTGAAAAACAACTTGAAAACGAATCAAACTTTAAAAATGATACATTTTCGAAGAGATGGGCTTGTTCTTCATCAAGAACACGAAGAACGTAAACAACATCAATAGATGCTAGAATCAGAAATACATGAGATTCAAACAAACTAACGTGAAAACTTTTGAATCGAAATCAAAGATAATCAACTAAATTTTACCTCTAATTGAGCTGGATTTTCACTAATTTTTGCTAATATTTTTCTTCATTCTTCCTCCTACTTCACTTCACTCTTAATGTCAAGCTTAACTCACAATTTTCAGATGAGATGGTGTAAGCTAATATGGTCGGACCCCCTTTCATAGGCAAACTCGGCTTGTAACAATTCGACACGTGTCAGGCTAGTTTCGAAGACTCAAAAGGCTACATTGACCACACATTGACACCCAGCCCCCCAAGCTGCTGCAGAGCAAACCAATGGCCGAAATTCTCCCAATAGCTTTGGTGAGTCGCAGCCTAGGTCAACCGGTTGTCAACACCTCGAGCTACCTTGGTTTTAGACTTTATTGTCGTGCTTCCTAGCCATCACAAGTGTCACTCTCTAGGGCTGCCAAATTTTTTTTTAATGGCTAAGTTTTGCTAATTTCCTCACTAATCCACCAATGATCGCTAAACGACATACTTGCTTCAATAAAACGTCTTACTTGCTTCCGAAAAATAAAAGTCTCCAAATTTGAACCATAAACTTGTGGTTGATCTTCCAACATATTAAAAGAATAAGAATCACGTGGTTCGATTTTCGATGAAAACCCCTCCTACTGGCTTCAAAAATTAAATTGCCTCAAAACATAGTACTCCTCAACATCCTGAATAAAAACTCAATTACTTCCGAACTCCAATTCTCACTTAATCAGGTCCTAGTCAAGGTTTTGAACTTAATACATCAATTACTAATTAATCTCACTTAGTCACTAAGGACCCTCTAATGCACTACTAAACCTGAATAGACAATATGCATGTAATGCTAAAAGCTCGGGGTATGACACTACGTGGATGACATGCTAGTCAAAAGCACACGTGCTCAAGATCATTTATTTGACCTCGAGGAAACCTTCCATGTTTTGGACCAATATCGCATGAAGCTCAATCCAACTAAATGCACCTTCGAGGTCTCCTCCGGTAAATTTCTAGGATTCCTAATATACAGTCGCGGCATAGAAGCCAACCCAAAAAAGATACAGACAATCATGCAGTTGCAACCCTCACATAACACACAGGAGATGCAACGTCTCATAAGCAAAGACCCTCAGCCGTTCATATCCCGATCTATCGACAAGTGTTTTCCGTTCTTCAAGATTCTCTGCAACATCTTGGAACGACGAGTGTAACACAACATTCGCCCAGCTCGAAGAATATCTTTGCAACCCACCATTGTTCAGTCTCCCGAACCATGGTAATATATTGTACCTATACCTCGTTATCAACAACAGGGCCCTCAGCACTGTCCTGCTCTGAGAAGAGGACATACATCAACGTCCCGTATACTACGTAAGGAAAGCTCTACGAGGGGTCAAGGAATGATATTCCCCTATTGATAAAGCAGTGTTTGCTCTCCTTATCATGACTCGGAAGCTCAGACCATATTTTCAGGCTCACACAATGGTTGTTCCTACGAGCTTGTCGTTAAAGAAAAAGTTGCAGAACATCTAAATCTCAGGGCAACTGATGCAATGGGCCATTGAGTTAGACGAGTTTGTCATCCTACACCAACCTCGTACGGCAACCCGCGGATAGATCCTAACAGATTTTATGATTGAAATCGACGACGTACACACGGAGCTCGAATAGCTCGCCGAAGCAACTCCTCCTCGAGCAGAACACATATGGACTGCTCATGTCGATGGCTCTTCAAGCAAGTGGGCTAGCGGTGCAGGCGTGATTTTGATGTCGATCGATTGGATGTTCATCTGGTATGCCCTATGATTCAACTTCAAAGCCACTAACAATGAGGCTGTCCTAGCAGGCCTTAGCATCGCAAGCTTTTCGGGTACTGATGGAATTGACATACACAACCACTCTCAACTACTGGTTGGCGAGGAACTTCAAGGGCTAATTTTGTTTTCTGTTTTATTAATCCTAAAGTCATTTTTGTCTTTTGTCGTCTAGACTTTTGCTACCAGTTCCATCTGTCTTTGCTCTTCTTATTTTTTTATCATCTTCTGTCATCTGACACTAGAACACTCATGTATAGATTCTCTGCCTATGCTTTGATGATGTCCGGTCGTTGAACTTGAAGTTATATTTCTTCTAGAAGGAGTGCATAAACTTGAAGGCTAAGAATATAACGTTTCAAAGTTTTGATAGCTTAAGCCATAAGGATCACTATAGGAAGAGAAAATGATTGGAAAGGCCGGGAAGATATTTTTTTTTCTAAATACGAACTGTTTTGCAGAGAAGAGACTCTACGTGGTAGAAAACAAGTGGAGATGACAAGTAGAGAGAGACCTAAGAATAGACAAACACAACTATTCATTTTTTATTAACTATGTTCTAGTCCCTCCAATTACCATATCTGTCAGAGATTCAAATGTACTGCATTATCTCTCTCTTGCTTCTGACATTTTCAATGCCAGCTGTTACAGGGTTTTTGGTGTTTCGATATCCCTGCAGTTTTGACCGTTCATAAGTTGTGATCTTGTCCATTCGTTGGTTGGTAAGAAGCTGCCAATATTGAAAAGAATCATGGCCCTAAAAAAAGCAATAGAAAAGCAAAGCAAATTACACAGAATGGACAAGTGTCTTCAGTTAAGAGTATTGTGAGAATTTTTTGTGTTTTGAGAATTTTTAGGCGATGTTAACTTTATTGGTATGCGTGTTGTAGTTATTTTTATGTGAGGTTAAAAATGATGTTTGGTTGTAGGATTTTTGTGTTGTGAGAATACAAAAAATCTGAGGATTTTTACCTAAACGAACAGCTTGTTTGTCAGATCTGGCGTACCAAATACTATAATATTTTATGCTATCTTTGCTAGGGGGAAGAAAAAAAAATAGAAATGTTTTCAACTAATAAAGCATATATACTAATCTCCTCAGGTGCTTTGGTCCTTTCCAATGTTTCCATTGCATTGGCCGAGGATCAGGCAATCCATCTCTCCCTTCTCTCCTCTCATGGTTTCTTAGTTAGGTCTCTCTCCCAAAACAGTTTACAATTAAATATAGCATCTATGCCTTTCCGATCTCTCTTAATGCTTCTTTGCCTTTTAAGCTTCTTTTTGTCATTAGTTTCCGCAAGATGTACTGCAGCGTGTGCTGGTTTGCTGGAAATTCTAACTTGCATAATATACACTTAACCCAGGGATGTCACAGACGAATATAACAAAGAAATGGTGAGAATAACAGAAGACTATTGCAACTGCTCTCAGAGGGGTGTCTATTTGGTCATGCTTTAATGAGGGATTTGTAATCAAATGGAGACCACGGGGCATTGCTCCCCCAAAAGCCTCTTATTAGTCATAATATTACTGGTCCAACTCCTCAGAAATACATCAGTCCATCAGTATGATGGGCCATAATATGACTGATCCATTGAAATACATCAGCCCATCTGTCCAAGGCCACATGCGCCTTCAAGACCTCAACCAGCGCACATATGAATTTATCCCTCTATATTTTTCCGCTTAAATATTCAAGGAGTCCTAAGACTCACGGTATTAAGACCCATTAGGACTTTAATCCCTCCGCTCAAATATTCTGGAAATTCCGGTTTAATATCTGAGCCTGAAGGCCCAGTTTTTACTTAGGCCCAAAATGTTTTTTGAAGCATAAAAAAGAATTTTGGGCCGAAATTTGGCTGTTTGTTTTCTTTTTCCTTGTTGCAGCAGTTTCATAATATGGTTTTTAAACATATCATTCCATCATGATCATCAAAATCTCCAAGCCCTCCGATCACTGCCCTCTCCGTCGACAGCGCCCTTCCCCTCTTCATCGAAATCTCCAGCCCCTTCGATCGCTGCTACAAAATTTTTGTTGTGGCTAGAGTTGTGTCTTACAAAGGCGTTGAGTTCATTTTCTTTCCCTGGATAGACGGAGTCTATGGAAACCGTCGATTTTAGCTTTCTTGTTTATTTTCATCATGGATTTTGAGTCAGCAAGTTGAGCTTTCTGTTTGTTTCTCCAATGTTTCAGGTAGTGGAATTGCTACCAGGACTTTCGAGTTTGAAAGGACTCATTGTAATTAAGCTTTATACTTTGGAGATACTATAAGATGGAAAATTGTGAAGTTGTGTGATATTTCGAAATTCTATTTTCCTCTGAATAGGCAATTGTCTCTTCCTTGTGTATGTTTTTTGGTGAACGCTTTTGTATCAGGAACATTTGAATGAGAAGCATCTGCGTGGACAATTGCAAACACTGAATATTTTGGCTTGTCGCGCGCGACCTTGCGCTTAGTAGTTGCTTAACAAACCCCTAAGCAATTTAAAGACTAAATACAACATTTACAAAACTAAATTTAACAAACCCTTGGGGTGAGAGAGTTGATGAGAGATTTGACCACCAAAACTCAAGTGATGGCAGCAACCCTTGAGAGAGAGGTAGAGAGAAAGAGATTTCGGGAGTGTTAGGAGAGAACCGAGGGATCTAAGAGAGGGGGAGATAGAGATTTCGGGAGAGAGGCTGAGAGGAACGGTAGACAGACTTAGTGGTGGGGGGAGGCTATCGCTGGCGTCTGGGAGGAGAACTTAATGGTTGTAAGGGAGACTTACTGACTTAGGAAAATTTTTCGAAGACTTGCGAAGGCAGAACGAAACTCACATTTTTGCCTTTGTGGTTTGTCTTAGTGTAACCTGGGTCGTTTTGACCCAGGTCATGTAACTCGCATTTGTTTTTTTAAAAAATAAACCCAGGGTTCAAACGGAACATTAATTTTTTTTTAAAAATATCGGAATTGAAATTTCTCTAAAATGGGTTATGGTTTCCACCGGATAATTTTCTCAACCTTAGTTACAACTAACCCCCTCAACTCTATCCTGTCACGGTTTATCTCTCAAACTTTTTGGGGCGTCATTTTGAACGGAATCTGTCTTAGGTGCATTACACTTGACCCTCAACCTGATTAAGTGTTTAGAAAAGCAAACCTCGGTTGTACAAAACAGCATCCAACCACTTAGTGAAAATCTCGATGCGATTTGATTCAAAACCTTATCTGAATCTCGTGTTTTGAAAATCTCGTTGTGAGATTTCACTAACTCTGATACCAATGTAAGATTTTGCAGCGAAATTCTGGATCGTTGAAATCAAATAGTCCAAGCGTTCTGCCTCATTCATATACACGCACATAGTGCTTGAGAGAGAGAACGTTTCTCCCGTAAAAATGACTTTTCCACTGTCAAATGAAGTTCTGAGCTATTTATAGTGGTTTCCTCAGAGTTTCTACTGTGCTTATGCATGAGATTTCACTAACTCTGATACCAATGTGAGATTTTGCAGCGAAATTCTGGATCGTTGAAATCAAACAGCCCAAACGTTCTGCCTCATTCATATACACGCACATAGTGCTTGAGAGAGAGAACGTTTCTCCGGTAAAAATGACTTTTCCACTGTCAAATGAAGTTCTGAGCTATTTATAGTGGTTTCCTTAGAGTTTCTACTGTGCTTATGCGTGAGATCTTTAGGGATCTTAAATCTCGGTCATAGGATCATCATGAAAAACTTTTTTTCATTTAACTCCCTTATATTTTGTATCCAAATTTATGGGCTTCTAAAAATTGTGATCATATCCATTAACTTATCAAAATTGACCCCTGAGATAGTAAGACTATTTTTCATGAAATCTCTTTTGCTAACAATTATTTGTTTATGTATCCTTTCACCATACTATATTTCACATGAGCTAATACGACCAGAATAATATCACCGATTAAGTCCCTAGCTCATATAATTCTTAATTCACAATCTATAACTCGTTAGACTCTTACATTGTTTCTAAAACAATTTCACAAACATTTTTGAAAAATACTTTTGTAAAACATTTTCGCAAAAGTCCGCTAGTCAATGATTTATTTTCGAGTCCAACTCTATACAGATATACTGAATATATTGTCTCACAAAGAGACATGTGTATTCTTTGTTGAGCATTTACACAAGCTCATGTATCATATGTACAAGACCCAACGTTGTCTGGAATATTTGACCTTGAAAGATCATCATCAAATGATTCGGTCAAAGCACAAGTATATAACAAACAGACCTGCATAAACCTCACATGTCTACGGATACAATAAACTAATTGTGTTGAATATTTTCTCAACATCAGTGATCACTTCCAGAACGTGTCCATGTTTGATCTTGTTTAGTGCGTGTACTCTTACAGTGCACCTCATCGTCTACTTAAGGTCACTACCTTAATGACGGAGTCCATCATCCTATTTAATAGAGGCATAACGAGTGTAGACCGATTTGTACATAAGTATGTACCTCGGTCTTGAACAACTGTCAAGTGAAGAAGGAACCAAAAAAGTCTTACTCCTTTTGATTCATTAATCATTGACATAACTTTTTTACAATTTCACTTAATAATATAATTGTGTAACATCTTATGTTACAATATTATACCCAACAAGTATTAAATACATGTGATAATAAAAGAAATAATTATCTCATAACTACTCTAATAACTGATTTTGAAGATATATTTCTAATAATAACTAAACATGTTGCTTAAACAAATCAACTTGTCGATGTGTTCGCGTAACCATTGGAAAAGAAAGCTTTCTCGACTATGATACGCAAGTTGGGAGTTTTGGAAATTCACTCTCCAACTTGAGGGGTTGTGTTGAGAAAGTCAATGATATATGGCCATTCATTGACAAAATATTCGGTCATTCATTGACTAAAATTGTATTTGTTGTATATTTGTTTAGTTGCCTATTATACTTAGACTCCCTAAAATAGATTAGCATGATGGTAAGAAATCTCTGGTATAAAGTTCCGTCTCCCAATTCAATAGAATTCTTTCAAAGGCAAATATTCTTTTCCTCTTTTATAATATCCCCATTAGAATATTGTTAAAATTAGAATAAAACAAATCATTGATAGGGCAGAAATAAAAACAACCAACAATAACAGAGAGGGGGGACACAGGGGCAGCCGAACATAGGGCAATGATTAATAAATTTTTTTGAAATGTATTTGTTTGGGTGTTGCTGAAAGTGGTGGGCATGCAGAAAATTAGTTTTTTTTGTAGAGACTTCGAAGTTCTCGCGAGTATATTTGAAAGAATGTTTTTGAATAAAGAATTGTTTATGGGTTTTTTTGAAAACTAATTTAAATTTTGTATTTTTTTTTTGTAATAGATTGAAAAAGAATTTAAGATGAAAAATCTAGTGACTCGTGTCACATTCTAGTTGGATAATGTGTCGGTGCAGCGTTTTGTCGTTAACCAATTAATAATAGCCTAAAAGAGACCTTTGGGAACCAATCGGTCAAATTTGATAATCAATTTGTCGCATTTAAAGTTGCGCTTATGATCTCCCCACCTCTTAGACTCCATTTCGTTGAAGGGTAGCGGCACGTGTTTTCTTGGCAAACCAACTATTCCAACGGAATTAGAAATCCCAAAGACGTAGAGTCGGTCTAGTTTAACGAAAGCTCTAAGATGGACGACACAACTTTTATCATGCCCTTCGCAGCAGACATTTTGCAACCACGACCAGATCAGGGTGATGTTCGTTTTGAAAGTTTTTGTAGGATTTGGAGAGTTTTGTAAATTTTTATGTGTTGTTAAAATTGTATTGGTGTTTGTGTAGAGATTGATGATGTGTAAAAAATTGATGATGATGTTTAAAATTATTTTTTTATTTATTATATTTTATTAAAAGTTGATTTTTTAAAGGTTAAAAAGAAGAAGAAAAAAAAAGCAAAAAAGTCACATGCATAGTCGAAGACAAGCTGCTGCCATGCGTAAAAGCTTGTCGGAAGGGATAACGTAAAAAAACAAAAAAAAAACTGAAAAAGGCGTTTTGAAGGTGGGCCAGCCTCTGTCGGTGTGAATTCTAATTATGCCGAACAAAATTCAACGCGAATCCTGCAAAACCGATGAAAACGAACATTGCCCAGATTTTTGTTGTTGTTGAACTTCCATGCTCAAAGGTCCATTTGCAATTTAGCAAATTGTACTTTTGTGGCACTGTAGGTCTTAACATCAAACCTCCCGTCTGACACAATTCATGGAAGGAATACTTTCTGTATTACTTTCCTCGATACCTTTACAAGGAATGGGAGGTAGATATATACACAAAAGGTCATATTTTAGTCTATCCTAAAATCACGGTTGACCCTTTAATCATGGGATACACAATCAACGTACAACACAATCAAATCCTGCAATATCTCTAATTCCTAGAATCTCTCTAATACAACTCACGCCAACACTCCCCCTCAAGTTGGTGCATATATATCTCTCATGCCCAACTTGTCAAGTGAGTTGTGAAAAACTTTGCTGCATACAGCTTTTGTAAGTACATCTGCCAACTGATCTTCAGATTTGATAAAAGGAAATCGAATTGTCTTGTTCTCAAGATTTTGTTTGATGAAATGTCGGTCCACCTCCACGTGTTTGGTTCGATCATGTTGGACAGGATTGTGTGATATATCAATGGCAGCCTTATTATCACAAAACAGATCCATTTCACAACTTGGAGCAAAACCAATTTCTGTTAATAGTCTTTTAAGCCAGAGAAGCTCACAAAGACCTTTAGCCATTCCACGGAACTCAGCTTCAGCACTTGACAGAGCCACTACATTCTGCTTCTTACTTCTCCACGTTACTAGGTTCCCACCAACGAACATGAAGTAACCCGAGGTGGACTTTCGATCTGATATATTCCCTGCCCAATCTGCATCTGTATATCCCTCGACTTTGAGATGATTATTTTTCGAGAACATAATCCTTTTTCCTGGAGATGACTTCAAGTATCGAAGAATTCTGAACACTGCATCCATGTGATCTTCACTTGGACAATGCATGAATTGGCTCACTACACTCACTGCATACGCAATGTCTGGGCGAGTGTGTGAGAGATAAATAAGTTTTCCAACTAATCTTTGGTATCTTTCTTTGTTTGTTGGCACTTGGTCTGGATATTCTCCCAGTTTTTGGTTTTGGACAATTGGTGTATCAGCAGGCTTGCATTCCAGTAGTCCCACTTCTGATAGAAAATCTAGAATATATTTTCGTTGGGAAAGAAATATACCTTTCTTTGATCTAGCAACCTCAATTCCCAGAAAATATTTGAGTCCTCCCAGATTCTTCATTTCGAATTCAGTTGCTAAATGCTCTTGAAGTTTTGATATCTCTTCTGAATCATCTCCTGTAATAATCATGTCATCTACATAGATTATTAAGGCCGTGACTCTACCCCGTTGATGCTTTAGGAATAGTATATGGTCTGAATTACTCTGTTGATACCCATATTTCTTCATTGCCAAGCTGAACCGCCCAAACCATGCTCTAGGTGATTGTTTCAAGCCATACAATGCTCGCTGTAATTTGCACACTGCCTCAACATCGAAAGTTGCTGTGTAGCCTGGTGGAACATCCATGTAGACCTCTTCCTCCAAATCACCATGGAGAAAGGCATTTTTTACATCAAACTGGTTGAATGGCCAATCAAGGTTTGCTGCGAGAGATAACAACACTCTAACTGAGTTCAATTTTGCGACCGGTGAGAAGGTCTCTTGATAGTCGACACCATATGTCTGGGTGTACCCCTTTGCCACTAGCCTTGCTTTATATCGGTCGATCGAGCCATCTGCTTTGTGTTTAATGGAGAACACCCATTTACACCCCACCGTCTTCTTTCCTACGGGCAAGGGAACAAGAGTCCATGTTTCATTCTTCTGCAGTGCCTCCATTTCTTCCTTCACAGCCTGGGCCCACTTAGGATGTGTCAGAGCTTCATGAATATTTGTAGGGACATGACATGAAATGTCTTGAGGGGTTCAAATAGCTTGTTTGTAGACACATAGTTGGCAATTGGATACTTTGAGCTCCGTTCTCCAATATCTGGAGAGTATCTATTCGGTGGTTTCCCACGATTATGCCTGAAAGGTAAAGTATAGCCAACAGGGGTATCTATATCATTAGAGTTTGAAGATGTGGTAGGAGAGTTTACCTCAGCGATATTCTCAGGAGATGGGTCTTCAGGTACTAAGGAGTGGGGTTCTTCTATTTCAGCGTTCGGTGATGTAGTCTCTTTGGAACCTATATCTCCCTTTGGCGACATATCTTGCAATATGACTTTCGTTGATGTCTGTGTCATTAAATCTAGGCCAGTCAAATCGTAGCCAATTCGACTCGTCACCACTGATCTCCCCCTGACGAGGAGAATTTGATACGGCAGAAGAGAAGAACAGCTCAGATTCCAGAAAAGTGACATCCATAGTCACATAGGTGCGTTTGGTGGCCGGATCGTAACATCGATACCCTTTTTGATGTGTAGCATATCCCAAGAAGAGACATCTAATGGCGCAAGGATCAAGTTTCGTGTGTTGGTTCTTATGAAGGTGAACAAAGGCAACACAACCAAAAATTCGAGGAGGAAGCAGTAACATCGTAGGTAAGGGAACATACGTTGACAGGGTTTGTAATGGAGACTTGAAATTCAAGATTTTTGAGGGCATCCTATTGAGGAGATGCACAGCTGTAGCAACAGCATCAATCCAATGTCTATTTGGCACATGAGCTCCAAGTAACAGAGCCCGAGCAGTTTCAAGAATATGGCGGTTTTTTCTCTCAGCAACGCCATTCTGCTGAGGAGTCTGGGGGCAGGAGGTTTCATGAATAAGGCCATGATGCTGAAAATACGCATGAAGCTGGTGGTTCACATACTCACCACCATTGTCTGATCTAAGAACCTGAATCTTAGCTGAAAACTGGGTTTGAACCATAGTGTGGAAGGACTGAAATGTCTTCAAAACTTCGTCTTTATTTGTCAACAAGTATAGCCAAGTCATGCGAGTACAGTCATCTACAAATATCACAAACCAGCGGAGACCAGATATTGTAGACACGGGGGAAGGACCCCACACATCAGAGTGAATTAAAGCAAAAGGAATATTACTTTTATTCATACTCAAAGGATAAGTAGCCCGATGACTTTTAGCAAGAATGCAAGTCTCACACTTGAGGTCACACAACTGTTTATTGGAAAATAAACTCGGAAACAAATACTTCATATAACCAAAAGACGGGTGTCCTAACCGACGATGCCAAAGCCAAATATGTCGTTCGTTCTTGTCAACTGGGGAATGCGTGTGATGTGCACAGCCAACACTAAAATCATCCATGTAATAAAGCCCCTCTCTCTTAGTACCACGCCCAATGATCTCCTTGGTAAGAATATCCTGAAGAAAACAAAAGGTAGGGTACGTTATGACAACATAATTTAGAGCTTCGGTAACTTGGCTCACAGATAGCAGCTTATGGGAAAGAGAAGGAACGAGCAAAGTATGAGATAATGATAAAGTAGAGGACAGTTGTACTGTGCCAGCCCCCGTAACTGGAGACTTGACCCCATTGGCGTTAGCAATGCATGTGCACCGTGGCTGAGAGGTTTGCAAAAAATCTGTGGCATCGAAAGTCATGTGATCGGTGGCTCCCGAGTCAAGTATCCAAGAACTTCTATCAACACGTCTCTCACAATTTGGAGAGAAGCTATAAAACGCAGTACCAGGTGTACCTTGATCTGTGAGTGGCAAATCACCCTGGGTTGGTTCCACGTGAGGAGAGAGAGAAAGACTGGACTGGGCTGCTGTTACAGCAACCTGACCTACGACTCCACCAGCAGCATCACGACGTTTACGAGCTTGATAATCATTCCACCAATCAGGGTATCCATGCAATTTGAAGCAAGTATCCCGAGTATGTTTTACACTACCACAATGAGAGCACTTGGTTCCATCGGAGGAAGAAAACCGTGACTTGGAGAAGGTCCCGATGCCCAAAGCGAGAGACCGGGTAGACGATGACCCAGGTTTGGATCCTTTTGAGACTAGAACAGATCCAGGAGTATCTATGGAGCCATCGGTAATCATAACTGCTTGTCTTACAACTTCTCGGCGAACATGAGCAAACGCTTGTTCAACTGTAGGGAGTGGGCGCATCTGTAATAGATCACTTCGAATGTTGTCAAGCCTATCCTCTAGGCCATCCAGGAAGGTATATACTCGGTATTCCTGAAACAGGTCATTATAGTGCTGAATATCAACACCACATTTCATTGGGTTTGGTCGACGAAAATCAATCTCTCGCCATAACCCTTGGAGATCAGTAAAGTATTTCTCAAGAGAACCACCCGCTTGTTTCAGACGGGTCACACGCCGTCGGAGGTCATACACTTGAGATGTATCACTCCCGTCAAAATATGTAGTAGCAATGGAATCCCATACCTGTTTTGCAGTCGGAAACCTGATGAAGTTGCCGATCAAGGTTGAGTCCATGGAATTGATAAGCCATCCCTTGACAATGGCGTTGTCAGTGCGCCATTTCCGAAAGGAGGGGTCAGTCTGTAAAGGTTGTGGAATGTCGCTGTTGATATATCCCAACTTGTCTTTGCCAGAGATGTACATCTTAACAACTTGGGACCAAAGAGCATAGTTAGAGCCATCCAACATGATACCTATTGGAGCAGCGCTATCAATGGTCTGGGTAGGAGCCGAAGTTTTATTCAAGGCTTCGGTCATTCTAGAGGTGAATTCAGAGATGATAGATGTAGAGGGGGAGTCTTTGGATTGGTCGGGTTCAGCCATAGGTGCAGCGACAGCAGGACGAAGTGTAGATGGGTAGGTTAGAGAATGAAAATAGGGCAAAAGAATAGACACAGAATCGTAACCTGCCTCTGATACCATGACACAATTCATGGAAGGAATACTTTTTGTATTACTTTCCTCGATACCTTTACAAGGAATGAGAGGTAGATATATACACAAAAGGTCATATTTTAGTCTATCCTAAAATCACGGTTGACCCTTTAATCATGGGATACACAATCAACGTACAGCACAATCAAATCCTGCAATATCTCTAATTCCTAGAATCTCTCTAATACAACTCACGCCAACACCGTCTCGGGTCGAGATATATTTTCGTGAGGTTATAGTGACGGCCAATCTCAAATTGATTGTTATGATTCAATCTGAACATTTTTAATAGGTAAAAATCTTTATAATCACACTCAAAAAGACGGGTTATGTTGAGGCTCTTTTCCCCTTTCTTTATGCTCAAAAGTGCAATTTAGCAAAAGACATGTTCGAGTGCATGAAATTTAAAGTTACTTCGCCTTCTTAAATTGGATCAACACCAGAAAAGAAAAGAAAAATTGGCAGTATACAATAAACAACGACAGTGTCAATGATATGGCAGAAGCTTTGCTGGATGCTGAAACAAACTGACTTCACAAATAGACAAAGTGAATTGTCGCTCCCCCCATCCCCTTCCTCCCGGCAGGCTTAGGCCTGTATTGCCTTCAAAAAAATTTGTCGCTTACCAAAAAAAAAGAAAGCTCAAACAAAGAGGAAATGTCTTGCCTCGTTGGTTGTAGGTGGAACAGCCCCCCTCAGTGTTTTTTGTCGCTTCGACACATTCTTTAATGATTTATTTAAGACTTAATTACCGTATAGCTTCCGTGTTATCCAACTTTTATAAAATAGTCTATATGATATGACTTTCAATAAAATGGTCCATGTGATATAGTTTTGAAAAAAATTAGTCTTTTCGTTCAACTGTCGTTACCCACTTAACGGGAGAGTGTTGTATATATTACGTTAGCATCATTCACACATTGACAATTGTTTTTTTAAAAAAATTAAAAAATCATTTCAAATTATACTTCCTTTTCACATCTCAACCCTGTATGTAACATGTTATATCTATACAAGAGTAAATGATGTGGAAAAGAAATATAATCTGAAATAAATTTTTAATTATTATTTTTGTCAAAAAACACGTGTCAACGCTTGAATGATGCTGACGTGACATGTACAACACTCTCTTGTTAAGTATGTAATGACAGCTGGAAGGAAAGACTAATTTGTCTCAAAACTATATCATAGAAATCATTTTGTTGAAAGTCATAACACATAGACTATTTTGTAATAGTTGGATACCACGTAGACCTATGCGGTAGTTAAGCCTATATTTAACAAGAGAAGTGGACTTCCACCCTATCGTGCCTCGTTCTTTGTGCTATATGAGATAGAAAGCCTACTAGCCTAAGGTGTAGCCTAAAGCTCCAATATGGAATAAGAAGGTCCAACTTTTTTAGAATTCCAATATGTTTTTTACCATCTCTAATGAATTTTTTACTAATTTCAATACGATTTTTAAATCTCAAAAAATTCTTTTTTCTAATCAAATACTTTCTTCCTTTAGCTTTACTTTCACTCTCTTTTTTTTACCAACTTTTTATTATTTATTTTTGTATTATGAAGACATAATCCTTTTTTTACATCTAACTTCTCAATTGGTTGATTCAAATATCCTACTTTTACTCTTCTCTAACTAACTTTTATTTATTTTTCTGTTTATTCAAAAGTAAAAGCTCATAAATTAATTCAATCTAAAAAAAGAAGAAGAATATTTTAAAAAACTAAAATTTATTAATATTTAATATTTTTTTAAAATAATAGTTTATAATTTATTACAAAAGCCTCTTTTTATTTTTATGAGATCGCCCAATGCATCTTAGAGACTGCATGTCCTGGGTTCATTGTGGTTTTCATGCTATTAATTGTAAAGAAACAGACAGATCATAGCAGAAGGCTTCGACCCCACTTCGCGGCTTGGTTTAGCTTTTGTTTTCTCTGCTTGATTTTCTTCCCTATTTCTTTGTCTGTTTGACTTTTGGTTCTTATTTTATAAGAATCGGTTTGTTTTAAAAAAAACAGACGAAAGAAGCAAGAGCAAATTACAAGAATCAGTGCAGAACATTGTTAGCCATCCTTCAGCAAATTCGTGGATGACAGTCTTGATGTACTTAACCTGAATCCTTTTCTAGTTTCTTTTATCCACTGCATCATGTGTTACATAAGAGCTGTAGTTGACCAAACCTTCTTCACATAGTAGCTCAGAGTCCTTTTTTCCTCCTCTCCAGTGCTAGCGCCAATACGATCTCAGTTGGTACAGTTTCTTTTCTCCAAAAACTGCATTCATTTGTTCAGGAAGGAATTTGGAACAAGCTACTATCTGTGTTTTTTTTTTGTTGGGAGTGAATTCTATGCCCACATAGTCAAGATTTGCGAGCTGCAAATCTTGACAAACTTCAGCCAGCATCGACCAGGGAGACCTAATGCACTACAAGTTTGAAGAAGTTGTTCTTCGTTTCACACTTGGATCTCTCCCCGTAAATACGTTTGTGAAGAGCACCCTGGATTGAGAGAGAATTGTGAGGGAGATGCAGTGGTTGTGAAAGTTGAGAGAAGTTCATGCATTCATTCATTTCTTATCAGTGAAATTCGAGTTCTCTCTTCCGTAGACGCAGACAGTTGCTGAATCACGTTAAATCTTGGTCTCTATGATGTTTTGTTTCTGTGCTCACTTTTCCCTAGCAAATAGATAGTAAATTTATTAGAAGTTTGCCCCTTTACTTAAAAGATAATAAGTGAAAATAAAGACAGGAAGAATATATAATGTGCCACATCAACATTACCTATATCATATATATCCAAGACTTGTGAAAAGCAAAAACCAGGAAAGGGAACGATTCAGTGGCTAATGAGCACTCGTAACTTGGGGATTTCAACAAACCAATGAGTACTCGTAAATTTCTGCAGCTTAAACTCTATCAGCCGGATTCAGTGGCTAATGAGAAGAAGACCTCCAAATTCCAATGACCACTCAAAGAAACTGAAATTTGTAGAACCAAATGGGAATGCCCGACCAAGAAGTTGCCTGCGTTGAAGTTGATACATTCTGTAATGTTCAGCATTTAATAAGTTTATTCTACCAAGAGTCAAAAATAAGGTGAATGAATATCTGTAGTACGTTGAACTTGACAGTACGTTGTACAAGGAGATGCATGAACTGGTCTATCTAGGAGTTCATAAAATTTGTATTGATAAATATCCACAGCAGAGTATCCTCTGTAACGAACCAGAAACAACAATTTCTACAGAAAAGTTTGAGTGAAACTAGTTGGAGAGAAGTGCTCCAAAATTCTATACCGTTTCCCTTCATCATTTCTCATCTATTCTAGTCTACAATAAACATATTTTTCCTTTCAATTTCTAACAGCCTAAATAGCTTGTAAAGCCAAACATCTGTTGAAGGACCAATTATGGTCCAACTGTAGCCTAATGAGCCCCCATCAAAAGGTAAAACCGAGCTCCACAACAATGGCCTCCGGGTGGGTAATAGCTCCAACTCGAATAGCCAGGATGCTTAAACCTTTCCCTCTAGTAGCACATCGACTATTTGAAACCACAGGAGGTATTTGCTCGTAGAATTTAGTTATGAATCTATCACTCATCCCAAAAATTTAAGCGGATAGGAAGATGAAAATTTTATTATTTGAATTATATGTCCTAAGTTAGACATTAGCCTATCATCAATATCTTCAACGAAAAGCATGTGACCACAAAAATTTGACAGAGGGATCATCAATCATCTCAGTCTATTTCTATAATGCTGTCTAAATGGGCAACGATAAAAGAAAAACAGATTTGATAACTAGCTTGCCAAAAAGGGCACCCATGAAAAATGACAGGCATCATCAGAATTCTGACACCCAAAACAAATACCTAAAAAGACATGCCATGACAACCTTTGGCCATCTTCTCAAACTGCCAATCTACTGCAATTAGATACAACAACATGATCACATTCAAATGGCAATGAGACAGAGACCTATTGGACATCTAATATGTTCCACTCTTATTGTACATCCAAAAGAACCCGCCCCTTACCACTAGTACTGTAAAAAGTCACACCCACACAATCTATCTCTTGAGCCTAGCGGCAAAAATCTATGAACGTTGGTTTGGATTCCAATGTCAAGAGAATGCAACTAGAAACTCCTAACAACATACATTTCAAGGCCGTTCATAAAAAATAAAAAATAGAAAAACTATACAGAAACTGCAAAAAATAGTTGGCCTTCAACACTATCTTGGGCCAGAGATCTGCTGTGAAGAGATATAAGAAAAACCATTATGCAAGTCACTCGTACTTCTAGAGGCATTTGCTAGAGGAAATGACATAGAACCATTTCGCTCCAGTGCTGTCGAAGGCTCGGTAAATCTACGCCCATAAAATCGCAAGAAGTTTAGAGATTCTATTATTGGCTGAACCACAGGAATCCCACCTTCCAACATACCAACAACACTAACCATATTCGGCCTAAGTGCAGGCTCCTCATGCAGACAACACAAAGCGACACGCACTAATTTCTCCACTTCCTCCCTTGTCGTCCTCCCTTGTAGCCTTGGGTCAGCAAGCTCCAAATACTTCTTTTGTTCATGCATCTCTAATGCAAATAGAGGATAATAAACGAGTCCCGACCCTGATGATTTAGTAGACTGGCCGCCGCCACTACTATCACTGTCATCGATGCTGTGGCTTTGGGATTGTAACAAGCAATTTTTCCTCCCACTCACAAGTTCAAGCAGTACCATTCCAAAACTATAGACATCAGTTTTTTCCGAGATTGCAGAGTTGGTTAGCCATTCAGGCGCAAGATACCCACGAGTTCCTCTCATTGTTGTGAACAGACCAGACTGTTCAGGGGTCAGAAGTTTTGACAGCCCAAAATCAGAGATTTTTACCTGAAGGTTGTCATCCAAGAGAATGTTCTCTGGTTTGACATCACAATGGATGATCTTGTGTTCGCAACCACTATGCAGGTATGCAAGCCCTCGCGCTGTTCCAAGAGCGATATCAAACCTCTGGTGCCATTCTAAGATTGATCCACTACCAAAGAGAGTCCGGTCCAGTGAGCCACGATTCATATATTCATAAACCAATAGGCGTTGTCTCCCTTGAGCGCAGAACCCTTTCAACCTAACCAAATTCATATGGTGAATATTTCCAATAACTGCAATCTCAGTGCAGAACTCTTTCCTTCCTTGAACGCCTAAATTGTTTATCTTCTTTATGGCTACAACAGTTTTATCAGGCAGCGTTCCTTTGTAGACAGCACCAAACCCACCTGATCCAATCTGAGTCTTAAAATTATCGGTTGCCAACTCAAGCTCATCATAGTCAAACCGTTTAGGTAAGCCTGAGATGTAGAAGGCCTCCAGGTCTTCAGAAGAATGTGAGTTGCAGCGGCTTAATTTCATTTCTTTGCTCTTGGAGAGTCCGCATCTCTTCCAACACAGAAAACCAAGTGCCACCAGTAGAAAGAACCCAACGAAAGGTAAAAGCACTAGAGCAGCTACAGGAACCGTTTGTCTTTGGCTACTGACACTGGTAGTACCACTGAAGTTTGTTGTACTTGATCCACCAAGAACTTTGATGAACCCCACCAGGTCATTGTTATTGGGATCGACCGATATGATGGAACCCAACTCATTTTCAAGCACATAACAAGAACCATCTGAGTTTCCATAGAAAATTCCCAAGCAAGAACAGTCCATTGAGCATAGATTTTTACAAAATGAATCGTTCACACCATATGTAGGTTGAGAGAAAGAATTGGAGAAGTATCCCGATCCATTGCCAAGCCATAAATATGAGAAAGCTGATGGGTTTGACCCACTGCCTTTATTGGTCGAGTTGCAAGAAACGGGCAAAGAGTAAGAACCATCACTTGGTAAGCAGCCACTTGTGTTCTCTGAACCACTATGAAAGCCCGATGGACATGAACAGATGGGATTACTGGACGAAGAGTCATATTTACAAAATCCAATTGGGCCACAAATGAATGGAATTATGCAATCATCATCTGGCCCTGAAAATTCCTGCTGCCAGTTGCCACTAGTATAGCTATTGACAGTAAACGTCCCTGATGTGCCCAACTTGGCAATTTGGAAGTCAGATGGAGGCAAGATGACCTGTATAACAACTGATTCATTATTACCAAAAAGATAGAGACCAGTTCTGTTTATCGCCATGTATTCTACAGCATAATTGGCGTTGTCAAAAGCCTTTGTATCCATTGACAATTTCCAATATGTTTGTCCTTTCCATTGCAGGAAGGCATCGGAAGTAGTTATTGTGAGCCTGTAATCACCGGATGATAGGTCATCATCCGAAACGGCACTAGACAGAGATGCCCCAACTGGCAAGTTTTGCCCAATCACAATCGTATCTGTTGGGTAGTTGAAACTTTCCCAAAGAGAAGCATTGGAACGATCATGTAAGACAAGATTACCAAAGTCAGTTAACAGTAATGCAAATACCGATGACTTTAGTGGTGGAGTTGACCATCTGATTTTGCCATATTCATCAGCAATTGTAAGCCCTTTGGACGTAAGAGACACTGTACCGGATTCTGAGATGGGAGCATCGTGGTTGGCAGACCAGATGATGGTGTTGGATTCCGCATGGACGACACACAAGTAGATGCTTTTTTGAGCACCCGGGCTGAAGATAGCAGCTTTGAATGTATTGTTACGGGAGAACAAGAAAGTACCATTTTTATCAATCAAAGCGTTGTACGAAGCATTGAAATTTGGCTGCACCAACCCCGATGATGTTAAACCGGAGACAAGAGGAAAAACCAAGAAGATGGTGGGGAAAAGTAAGAAGTATCCCATACGGAGGTTCGACGGAATGAGAAACAGAGAGAGAGGTAAGTTGAGGGTGAAAACCAATCCCAACTTGGTTTTGTGTTGACAATGAAAACTCTCTCTCTCCACCAACTCGGTTCTAATTGGGGGGCCAAGATTATGTTTATTCAATGCTAACATCAGGCGCAGATGCAAAATACATTTTTTTTTAGTGCTTGGTCAAATCTGAGCGCAAATTTCTTTATTCTAAGAAGATTGGTGTTCCATGCATTACCTAGCCTTTTTACCAATATTGTATTGCCTTTCATTATCTTGATTTGCTGAAAATGCTGCACACACAATCGTGGACCCAGCTCTCTTAAGTTGTACCAATAATGTGGACCTCAGATACCCGTTTGAAACTTGCCTTGTAATTTTTTTTCTTTAACAGATGAATGACGTATAGTATCGTGAAAACAAACTTGTTCTTTTTTTTTCTTTATTTCTAAGGAAAATTACAAATTATTCACTAAATTTTAAAGTCTTTTTAAAATTCACTGAGTTTTAACGGTTAATAAATTAGCTCATTAAACCTAACGCTGTTAGACTTATTTAATAGAAATTTTATCTCGTCCACTCGTAATTTGACACGTGTCATTAAAATAAATATAAATTTTAAACATTTGTACAGGTGTCACGATGCGATTGGACAGGATAAATTTTCATCTAACGGAGTTAGATTTGGTGAGCTAATTTACGAACAGCGAAAATCCAGTGAGTTTTAAAAAAATTAAAACCTAGTGAGATTTTAAAAAAAGTAGTTAAAACTTAGTGAGTGATTTGTAATTTTCTCTTATTTTTATTGTTACTATTATGGGTATTATTATTCTGGTTCAACTAGTGACATAGGAAGAGCCTACCCCATCTCCACCTTCGCCACTACTTTAACTAGGGCTGAAAATCGGAAATGTGGTCCGATTTTCGGACCGCATTTCCGGTTCCCTTATATTAAAGGATCGGACTACTTATAAGTGGTCCGGTCCAGTCTGGTCTTTTAAAATGCGGTTCGGTCTGGACCATTTAAGTGGTCCAGACCGAATTTAAATTTTTTTAAAAAAATTATTCGCAAAAGTCGTCTGCACTGCGCCGCACTGCGCAGTGTAGAGCTTATTTTTTAATATATTAAAAAAATTATTAAATGCGGTCTGGTCCGGTCCGGACCACATTTTAAAAATTAGGACCGGACCGCAAATCTGGTCCGGTCCGCGGTCCGATTTTGTTCAGCCATAACTTTAACGGTCAGAGTTAAGAGTTAAAGACCATAAACAAATATATGTTATGTAACTGTTCCAATGATTTTCAAGAACACCGACAGTACCAATAATTGATAAACAAACATAGAACCTCTATTCCGAAGAAGAGCATAAACAGAACCCACTTGCTTGAGTGAAACCCTCAAACACATGGCCTGCATAATAAATAAGCCTGAAAAATACACACAGCACTTGTTGATTAATGTGTGCTACCGCCCCCAAGAGCCGAAAATGACAGCACTGCACGACCAATCCCGACTAGTTCAATCCGACGATGCCTAAAGAAAAGGAAGGTCCTGGTAAGTAACAATTGCATGCGACAGTGGCGGATCCAGGATCCAATTTGAAAGGGGTCGAACACATAAGGCGAAATGACAAAAAAAAAATTTCTAACGTAGTGTAAAAAGTGTCTTAGAGTTAAAATATCGAAAATTAAGGATTAAAAACATTAAAAATTTTAAAATACACATACATACTATTCGCTAAGACTGAAAGTGACAATTAGATCATACTAATTTGCATCTTATATATATATATATATATAAGAAAATGATAGTTTGAGCAGCAAGAACTCCACATAAATTCAATGGCATGAAAAACTCTAAACAAACAAAAATCAGCTAGATAATTAATTTGAGACTAAAAAATATGAGTGGATTTCTATTTATTTTCGAAAAAAATAAAAAATTAGAAATTTCTAGGTAGAAACCTCTATAGCCCTAAGATATTATTCATGGTGAATCCCTAATTTCACAAAATTTCAAGATCTCTAATTCAAATCTAATTACATTGCATTCAATTGATATTACAATCAAATTATTCAAAAATAAAAATAATTTCACAAACCAATTCAAATAAACAGTTTCACAAATCACATATATCTAAATTCTAAACTAATTCAATCTCATCCTCCAACAATTTCACAAATCGTAAATATCCAAACCAATTCAAGTAAATATCCAAACCAATTCAATCTCGAAGATTCTACAAAAGTTGAAACAGTCAAAAATATAAATAATGAGATCGAGAGAGGGGTGAGAGTCAAGAAATAGAAAAGAGATGGGTTTTTTGGTCTTGGGCGTAGAACTCTTCGGGCTGTTTTGGGTCGTCGACATAGACTATAACGGAGGGCATAAAAGGAATCTTCTGATAGGATAGCTTCTAAAGATAAAGCTGAAAGCATGGAAAAAGACCAATGAGAGCCTTGCTAGCAGCTGGCGCAACCGCAAAAAACTCCACCCACCGTTCCATTTTCCCGAGAGAATAATAATAAATTATTACTTAATTAATTAAGTTCCGAAATAATATCATTTTTTTAATTTTTTACTACTATTATATATATACCCTTCTTGCACGGTGCAGTCTACTCCCATCACCCCACCTTCAAGTCCCTTCGAATCCCCCATACGGCCATACCCCCATCCTTGCGATATATCTCTGTCTGCTAGTAGAAGAAGAAAAATAATAGGGAAGGCTAGTGATGCCGGGTCGACGACGACGAATCCGTTGCCTCCTTTTCTGAAGAAGCTTTACAGCTTGGTGGACGACCCTCTCCTGGCCGCGACTCGAACCAGGCTTCTAAACCAAGCCATAGTTGAAGTGAGAGTGAAATTTCTTCACCGGTCTCTCTTCCCAAAAATAAAAAAGGGTGATCCTATTTCTTTGGAAGTGACGTTTCCAAAGGTTTGGGAGCTTCGTCGCGGATCCTTCACTGCATGAGTCAACTGCTTCGTCGATGGGGATGTCAGTCACCCAAGAGTCTCTGTTCGCGTACAGATGACAAAACTGGTAAGCTGGCAACT
Source organism: Myrica gale (assembly GCA_963930655.1). Taxonomy (NCBI): domain Eukaryota; kingdom Viridiplantae; phylum Streptophyta; class Magnoliopsida; order Fagales; family Myricaceae; genus Myrica; species Myrica gale. Next base: position 23,600,169 of record OZ005606.1, read on the forward strand.
GGGCGTAAGGGGGGCGACCCGTGTTAAAAACAAAACCAAAAAAAAAATATGTAAGAGATTTTTCAGGCGGGTTGCCCCCCATCGCCCCTCGCTAGATCCGCCTCTGGCATGCGACACATGCCAAGGATAAAAAGTGGCTCTAAGTTTCTAACTAGGGCTTCTACTGAGAAAGCAACAAGATTTGGAACTGCCTCAGGAAATTGGGTAGAGTGGACTCGTCCGTACAGTGAGTCGGAACGAGTTGAAGATATCTGGAGAGTGAAAAGTGGACTGAAGAGAGAGACGGGTTTGTGATCCAGTGAGCTGGTAAGGCACTGATTCGGTTATACAGTTAAACGGGACCGTTTGTATCTCCAGAATTTAAAAGATTAAACGGTCATAATACACAGTAATCGTTAATTCTTTTTCTTGGAAAATTTCACTTTTCCTTCTAGACCTTACTAGATTTAATTGGTGCTTTATAATGATTCTAATTCTAAGGAATTTCAAGAGACAAATTAACTAGTCTTTTTTAAGTCAAAGCACATATCTGGCTAGCGTTGTCCTTTGATAGTTATAATAGATTTTGCACATTATATCCTAAACTACTATGTTTAAGATATTACATCCATAAACTACCTATTATAACACATTGCACCATCCGTCTATTTTTTTTATAAAATTGGGTGAAAATTAACATTTTTAATATGAAATACCGATTATACCTTAAAAATTCAAGTGAATATGAGATTACATTTTTTCATACATTTGACGGGAAAAAAAAAAGATGGAAAGTGCAATGTATTAAGAATATATAGTTTTGTGACTGCAATGTCTCAAACGTGGTAATTTATTGTGCAAAACCGCTAACCACATCTATGTTTCTTGAAGTTCCTTAGAATTAGAATCATTATAAAGTTTAATTCAATTTTGTAAATGTTATTGACAAATTCCGTTTCAAATTTAAAATGTAAAATTTGAATTGTTTAGATAAGAGTTTATTTAAGTGTTCAAGATATCTCCTAAGAAGATTAAGATTGAAAAACGTATGAATTACGGAGATTAGAATTAGAAAGCTTTTGAATCATGAAGATAAGGATGAAGGGCGTTCGAATTTTGAAAGAGAAGTTCAAATTCGTGAAGTGTGATCCAATCCTAAAATCTCTCAAGTGTATCTCCGGAATAGGATCTTCACCCAAGCTTCGTCTGATCTTGGCTCGAATGAAATTGATATTTTTCTTCACAATGTGTTTCTCCTCATTTTCGCCCTATATTGGCTCGATCGACATTGCCATTTTTTCATACAGTGAATTTTGCCCAAGCGTCTCCTATCTTGGCTCGAGCAAATATCTATGTTTTCAAATTTTCATCTTTTTCTATTTAAATAGTGAGACATTAATCCAAGATGGTTACCCAAGTTATTTTCTTCATTCCTTAGCACCTTATGCTTGAGAGTAATATTCTTTGAGACCATTATACCTATTATATTCTATCTCTCCTACATCAATCACCTCAATCACATTGAAACTAACCTTCTATGAGAAGCCTTCAGAGAGCCTCAGAAGGCTGAAGGTTAACCGCAAAAGAGCGGGTCTAGGTTGGATTACCTAGATTATTACTTCGGGGTTGTCAGAATCAAACAACTGGATGTTGCCCGTGTTTGAGTCACCGGTGTAAGGTTTATCTTCTAGTGAACTTTTGGTGGCTGCTAGCCCAGAGTGGTTTTTTCCTTTGATAATGTTTTTCACTTTGTAATCAAATCTCGTGTCTTGGCGTGTGATTGATTGATTATTTCTGATTGATATTTTCTTTGATATTTGTTTTAAAATTCTGCTGCATATTTGTTGATTGTTAAATACCTTTTACATCTAGATTAGACTCTTTTAGGACTTGTTCTAAATTTTTCTATTCATAGAAAAAAAAAGTATCAACCTATTCACCCCTCTCTAGGTGTTCTTTAGGCTCTAAACAAAATTTTCAAATTTAATAAGATCTTAATGTAGGATTTGACATTTATAGAACTGGTCTCTTTTTCTTTTTCTTTTATCATCTCATGTGTCGAAATATCACAATTTCCCCCTTAAATTCTTGACCTTCTCGTAGAGACCTACCAAGCTCACATTTGTGGTTATTAGGGCCGCTCTGATACTTTTTGTAACGACCCAAAAGACAAGTGCTAACTATATTTGCACTTTAACTTCAAAAATACTAGTCAATGTTATTCTTGAAGCTTCTTACTATTGTTATAGCTCAAAGTGTAACCTGACCTTTATATAACTTATCTCTAAATTCAATTATAAAAAGTATCATAATAATATTTACTACATGCAGTTTCAAATACTTTTGCTTTGATGCATACATATATTTGGCACTTTTTGTCAATTATTAAGAACTAATCTACAAGTGAAAACCAATAACTAAATTTCGAAAAATGTATTCCATAGAGTACTTTCACAAATACTATAGAACAGTTAATATCTCCAAAAGATATATGCTTAATATCACTTTTTTTTACAGAAAATGACTTGCTACAAGAAAACTTGTGATTTGCAGTACCCCATACTTGTTTGTACATATACATGATTTATATATTTTCAGAAGTTTACTAGGATTGAGGCGAAAAACAATTGTGAAACAACAAAAGAAAGTGATAAGACAATCAAATAGAAACATTGGATACGATATTCGCTAGAGGTTTTACATGTAAGGGTGAGCATTTGTTCCAGTTCAAATCGGAACATCGGGTTCCGGTTCTGGTCATTTTCGGTACCGGAACCGAAAATTTCAGCGGAAATGTCGAAATTTCCTGTTTCGGTATTTAAAATAATAATAATAATAAAGTAGTGACCTGGGTCGACCCAGGTTACTTAGCCCAACCAAATTAGGTATTTCATTCGTTGTAGCCCTCACCCCCTCCCAATCTCTCTGCCGTCAGCCATGCCCCCCACCCTCCCTGTCGCGGCTCCTCTCTTCGTTCCCTCAGTCGTGCTTAGCTCCTCTCTCCCTCTCTCTCGCGGCATCACATTGGGGCCGAATATTTTGTTTGGTTCATTTTGGTAATCGGCAACTAGCGTGTTGAGTATTTTATTCTTTATGGTTTGTTAACTCTGGGATTAGTTTGTAGTCATTCAAGGGAGATCGGGTGGTAACATATAGGGGAGATGAAACCTTAAAGGGATTTTGGCTTCTTCGTGGAAAATTTTCGTACTGCAATAGACAGACCATGTATAGCTCTTTTCTATCCTTTTTGTTATCTTTAATATGATTTTGGTTTTGTTTATATTATGGAGTTTTGGAGGATAACGTTTTACATTTTTCATAGACAAAAGAAGATAGCTTTCCGATTGTATGTTTTGTCTCCCTCTTCATCTTATTAGATAAGGAACTGAAATTTTCAGATTTCGTTTTCGAAAATTCCGGAATCAGAACTGGTTATTCCGGTTCCATTCGTTCCGGTGCTCACTACCTGTTCGGGACACGAGACTTAACTGGTGCACAATTTTTTATTACTTTAAAAATAAGTACACAACTAAAAGAAAAAGAGGGAGAGAGTATAGTACTCTTTTCATATGGTTTCTATTACTAAGAGAATAAAAGAAGATCTTTTACTCGTGGAACTCAATTATGTCCAAAAGTTGAGGGAAACTATTGTCTATTATATGTGCTGAGTGATTATTAGTACACAAAAACCATGATGAATTCTGCAGTGGAATCCATTGCGGGTGGATCATGGATGTTTGTGGAGTCTTGGATCAAGTCAATAAAACCAACAATAGATAAATCAAAACATTTAAGTTTACAAGCCCCCAATTATTTTTCTAAAGATAAAGATCACCACAATAACATACATAAATATTTAGCAGAGTTGCCATCTGATTGTAGTTGTCAAACAATAATTATTATATGAATTGATCATACAAAATATATATAAAGTGTATGAATGATTTCACTGTCCAAAGTTGCTGCCCTTCTAACAAAGATGACCAGTCATCAGAGAGAGGATTGACCTAAGGACCTCTTCCACCTCCCCCAGCTTCTCTCTTCCCTGCAAAAGTCCATAAAGCCAGCTGTATTTAGATTATTATTTTTTTTCACTTTTTCAAGTAATTCTCCTTCCGGAATTTGTAATCATGTCGTGATTTATTTAATTAAATTAAACCATCAAATCCATAAAGATTGTACTTAAAAATAATAAATCTGACAAAGGGACACGGTTGCTGCCAATCCACCTACACCGGGTATTAATGGACCCTCTTCAAATTCAACGTGGGATGATCAAATCCCAACTCATCCAATTTGCAAGATACAATTAATTTGAATTCGGCGCAGCTTTGGAGGCTCACTGCCGTACCAACCCATTGACACACCACATGATCTGTTGGCCAGTGGCCACCACCACTCCTGCAACCTTCCTAAGTGCGGGGTTGGATATATAGTTTGGGATAAAATATTATAGTTTGGGATGTTTGAGTTGGATCCATCACACTTGTATCTGCGACTTACTTGTTTATCGCTGATCTGAATAGAACTAGAACATCAGATCAGCACGTTCTGCCATGTTCTCAGGCCTCAGCAAGAAAAGTTCGAGGAAATACAATAAAGAAATGACAAAAGGGCCTGCACGCACCAACCCAAATCTGTCCCGATCTTCTGGGATACTTCGAAGTTTGCGAAGATTAGAAAGATCCATTGTCGTCCCTGTGGGGGCGAGTCAACGAGATAAACGAGTTCCCAACTACAAATACATTAATGACTTTGGCAGTTTAAAAAAATGCTTAATTAATATATATAACTCACGAAGGGTCTTGTCAATAATTAATGAAACGAGTTCCCAACTACAAATACATTAATGACTTTGGCAGTTTAAAAAAATGCTTAATTAATATATATAACTCACGAAGGGTGTTGTCAATAATTAAGGCTGGTTCTTTGGTTTTGGTAAAATTTTAAATAAAGTATGACGTGAACATTTAGCTGATGTTAGAATTTTATTGATATTTGTGTAGAAGTTATTGAGTTGTATTAATATTTGTAAAAAAAATAATGTTGAGTTGTATTGGTATTTGTGTAGAACTAATGTTGGAATTGTAATTTTAGAGGATTGTGAGGTGTTTGTTCGGTAAAAAAACTGTAGGATTTTGGTATAATTGTGAATATTTATGTAAATTAAAGTTTATAGATTTTTGTGTAAAGATATAGAGAGAAGATTTGATTTAATTGTTTAATAAAAAAGTATTAAAGTTATCCGAAAAAAAAGTATTAAAGTTTGTGTGAACAAATATAGAGATAAAAGATTTGTTATAATTTTTTTTGAAATGTACTGAAGTCTGTGTGAAAAGTTGTTACAGATTATGTAAAATGTATTAATGTTTTGTGTATAAATTTTTAAGATTTTAAATGTTGGTTTTGTGAATACATTTATATTCTAGAATAATTGTGAAAACGAACATGCCCCAGATTCAAATTCTAAAAATTTCACCCAAACGAACATGTCCTTATGCTTTAGATTAAGATCATAGAGATAAACACAATAATTAGACTCTATTTCTTTTAATGTTGTTCATATAAGGTTTTGCATAATATAAACTCTACAATGTATCTTCCTATTATGTTCATTTCTCCATTGAAGTTTAGGGATAAAAAATTACATAGAATGATAATCCTTGAACCTGCACGTTGTTTACATCGTTATCATATCTGGAATGGATGTACCAAAATATTGGACTTAAGAACGCATGCTGTTCTTATGGCTCCCAAAGTCAGCATCCACGCCGCCCCCCACATGTGTACTGTAGTGCTCACATGGTTGGCCAAGTACTGCGTATATATTTATATATTTTCTAGATAATTCGGGAAAGAAGCAAGAGGATTAGACCCGATCAAACCCGACCTTTTGGGAGGAAGCGTCAACTGAGCTACAAGCATACTAACATATTTATATATTTATTTAGGGATAAATGTAAAATCAGTCCTTATGATATACGTAAAAATTGATTTAGTTTCCGTGATATGAAAAACATAAATTTAATCCCTGTGATTTCAGAAAGTGATAAAATCAGTATCTGATTGAGGACCAACGACAAACGAAAATAGAATCACAAGGACTAAATTTCTAATTTTCATATTACGGGGACTAAATCAATTTTTACGTATAGTACATAGACCAATTTTGTATTTATCCCCGTTTATTTAACACAAAATTTTGTAGTTTTCAAGTCGGAAAGAATACTGACCCGTCTTAAACGTCAAAATTGGGCGGCAATGTGGGAAAGAGACTATTTCTTGCAGGCCCAAAGATGGCCGGGCTATATATATAATAAGTTGGCCTTGAAGCCCGAGAAGTGGGCCGCTCATGTGGTTATTGTGACAAAGCTCGTGGTTTGCATGACGATTAGATAGCACCCTAAGGGTATACGAGAATCGGAGACAGGGCCCAAACCAGAATTTGACTTTTGGAGGGCCAAAATTAAATACTGAAATTTATTGAGCTTTAAGACATTTTTTTTAGGGTAACGAAAGAAATTCGAACCTCGAGTCGTGCAACTCTCAAACCACACATTAGAGTACAATTTTGGTGTAGAGTGGTTCCAAAGAATTGTTTGCACATAGGGGTAGCAGCTTAAGACATATCCTATCATCTTATTACACCAATTATATCACATTAGCTGAGATGGTTATGGCAGTTGCAATCAGTTATTTTTTGAAAAAAAAATCAACTCAAATTATCGATCGAGCCGGACCCTTGTGGTTCGTTCTCCTTTTATTTGGTAGCTTATTGTACTAGTTCAGCAAATGGAACCCGTTGGGAAGCATTAGAGTGCATGGGAGTCGGGGAACATGTAATCACGTAAATTCATGCAACCCCCCGAGTAGCTCTTCATCAACGCAGCTTGGATTGGACTTGCAGCTTGATGTTATTGCTTTCTATTCTATGCTGACAATGCATATCAGCAAACAAACGGCGGACCGCGGACTCCATGGACTCGCTGTGTTGTTTGCATGCTTGAACATTGTTTCTCTTTCCATGAATATTATATTAGCATCCTAACCCTGCTGGCGCGCGCATGGGAAATTCTTGACTCATTAATTTGTTTGATTTTTTATTTCTTCTGTTTCAGAAAGGTAACGACGTGAACGATGCTTAGAAAGAAAGAAAAAAAAAAAGAAAAAGAATAATAACGTGAACACTGCTTTGTGTTATACTGATTAGGCTTATTAAAAAATTGATGGGGTTTCAACTCATGATGTTCTTGTCATGAATGGAATTGCCATGCCCAGAATAGAGATGTATGTCTGACTTGCGTTTAGGTAAGCCTGAGATGTAGAAGGCCTCCAGGTCTTCAGAAGGATGTAAGTTGCAGCGGCCTAATTTTCATTTCTTTGCTCTTGTAGAGTCCCGACCATCTCTTCCACTACAGAAAACCTAGTGCAATCATCGAAAAGAACCCGGTGAAATGTAAAAGCTGCACTAGAGCAGCTACAGGAACCGCTTGTCTTTGGCTACTGACACTATTAGTACCACTGAAGTTTGTTGTACTTGATCCACCAAGAGCTTTGATGAAGCCCACCAGGTCATTGTTATTGGAATCGACCGATATGATGGAACCCAACTCATTTTCAAGTACGTAACAAGAACCAGCTGCGTTTCCATAGAAAATTCCCAAGCAAGAACAGTCCACTGAGCATAGATGTTTACAAAATGAATCATTCACACCATATTTTACAGGTTGAGAGAAAGAATTGGCGAAGTATCCCGATCCAATGCCAAGCCACAAATATGAGAAAATTGATGGGTCTGACAGACTGCCATTATTGGTCGAGTTGCAAGAAACTGGCAAAGAGTAAGAACCATCACTTGGTAAGCATCCACTGTTGTGCTGTGAACGAATATGGAAGCCCGTTGGACATGAACAGATGAGATAGTTAATAGTGGACGAAGAGTCATATGAACATAATCCAATTGGGCCACAAATGAATGGAATTCGACAATCATCATCTGGCGCTGAAAATTCCCAGTAATTGGTACTATTATAGCCACGGACAGTTGGCAAAAGTTATTGTGTGATTGAGGTTATTGTGTGAGTGTATGACAGTAAACTTCCCTGATTTGCCCAACTTGGTAATTCGGAAGTCAGATGGCGGTAAGATGGCCTGTATAACAACTGATTCATTATTACCAAAAGATAGAGACCGGTTCTGTTTATCGCCATGTATTCTAAATTTCTACAGCATAATTGCCGTTGACAAAAGCCTTTGTATCCATTGACAATTTCCAATATGTTTGTCCTTTCCATTTCAGGAAGGCATCGGAAGTAGTTATTGTGAGCCTTTAATCACCGGATGATAAGTCATCATCTGAAACGGCACTAGACAGAGATGCCCCAACTGGCAAGGTTTGCCCAATCACAATCGTATCTGTTGGGTAGTGGAAACTTTCCCAAAGAGAAGCATTGGAATGATCAAGTAAGACAAGATTACCAAAGTCAGTTAACAGTAATGCAAACACCGATGACTTTAGTGGTGGAGTTGACCATCTGATTTGGCCATCTTGATCAGCAATTGTGAGCCCTTTGGACGTAAGAGACACTGTACCGGATTCTGAGATGGGAGCATCGCGGTTGGCAGACCAGATGATGGTGTTGGATTCCACATAGATGACACACAGGTAGAAGCTTCTTTGAGCATCGGGGTTGAAGATAGCTGCACTGAATGTGCCGTTACCGGAGAACAAGAAAGCACCATTGTTGTCAATAAAAGCAATGTACGAAGCACTGAAATTTGGCTGCACCAACCCCGAGGATGTTAAACCGGAGACGAGAGGAAAAACCAAGAAGAAGGTGGGGAAAAGTAAGAAGTATCCCATGCGGAGGTTTCAATGATTTCCAATAAGACCAACAGTACCAATACGTAATGAACACGCATCAAATCAATATTCCAAAGAAGATAAACAAAACCCACTTGGTTGTGTGAATCCCTCAAACATATGGTTCGCATAATAAACAAGAAAATACACTTATAAAAAAAAAAAATACATACTGCACGGCTTGGTGATTAGTGTGGTGCTACTGCTCCCCAAGATCCGAAAATGACAGCACCGCCGGCCCACGAGCAATCCGGACGAAGTCAATCCCACGACGCCTAAAGATGCGGCTGCCATCCACGCATGCCAAAGGCAAGAAGTGCCTCTAATTTCGGCTTCTTCAAAAAAATTAGCAACAAGATTTCGCACAGCCGCCTCTGGAAATACATTCAGGAAAGCCGATTTTTTAATTGTAATTGTAATTAATTGAAAATTAAGTCGCATACACGACGACATTTATTAATGCTAAACACTAGGGACTGCACCAATAATCGGTATGTCTAAAAAGCTGACCACATGAACTTTCCGTTCAAAGTTGTACTCTAATGATTGATTTGTTAAATTCAATATCACAGAAAATAATGAATCCATTTTTAACCGCCCTATCACAGAAATCCGCTAGCCCGAAAGCCCGAGAGAGCTAGACTCAAAGTCCAATACTTGGGATGAGTTGAAAGGTTCAAATTCTTCTTCCTTCCTTCGACAATGAGAGAGTTTTCTCCGATGCCACTGTCAGTCATCATCATCTATTTCTTTTCTTGTTTCTCGTTATCAATGAGAGAGTTTTAGAGAGAACTGCGTACCTTTTTTTGTTCCCCTATTCTTCTTCTTATTCTCCCTTTTCATTGTTCGGGCCGGGGCTCCGTTTGAGCTTTGGCCTTATTGTTCCACTAGGTCGTATCACCTCCCAGACGTTTTCTGTCTCATCCACCATTTATTGAAGGTCAGCGCTGTCAGATTTGGTTTCCCCAGGATGATCCGAACTGACTGCTTTTTTCCCTTTCGTTTCTACCTTTCAGTTCGTCAATCGGTACACAGAGAATAATCATAATTTCTTACGTCAACTTCTTTACCCGATAAAGTATGGATGTCAATTTCCTTTATGGACCTCCAATCCTCGTGGTACACATATTACACCGAATGAGCTAACCTTTGTTCCACTATTTTTGGGCCTTAAGTTATGGGCTATTGTTATAAGGGAAAATTTATCCTCCATCAATATCAGTAATTAAGCATTAAATTAAAGTAACCCAATCATATGAAAATAAGATGAGGAAAATACAATTTTCACCCGTGCATCAACTACGATGTTTTTGACACATTGTAGATTAAACTACAAGTTTTGACACATTGCACCCTCCAACTACTAGTATTAGACATTTTGCACCCTAAACTACTTACTTTGACATATTGCACCATTTAACTATCAATGTTATACACTTTGTATCATCTGTCCGACAATAAATACCCCCGAGAATTTAATGAATTAACGACAATATTTTCAATATATACAAAGTGGGTCAAGCGCATTACTATCATTGTAATCTATAAATTTAATAGAGGGTGCAAAATGTCTAAGATTGATAGTTAGAGGGTGCAAAACCTAACAATAACCATTCTCGAAAATAGTTCACAAGAAAAAGAAAAAAACTTCATTTTGTACTCTTGTCAATATCACTTTGAGGTTCAAACTATCATGTTCAGCCTTCAAACTAACAAAAAAGTTAGAACTATCATGTGACACTATTTTAACGGTTGGAGCTTATCATAAGATATACGCATATCGATGAATTTTAATAGTTCGAAGGTTGATAGTTTAGATTCCCAAAATAGTATTGATCCAATAATTCGAGGGGCCCAAAATAATATTCCCCTATAAAAAAAATGACGTTCATACACAAATAGAGGTTGAAGGAAGTTGTAAAGCGTATTGTTATATGCTAAGCTCTTTTAAGCTAAGATGTTATGTTATATAAATAATTTACCATAAGGGTATTAACAGTACTCTTTAGAGGAAATAAACAATATAATCTCCAACCATGCCATTTAGTATTTTTAAGATCTAACTAGATCTATAAACAAAAACACTACACGGGAGTATTCAAGCAATTAGAGAAAAATATATGCATACTTGGTTCATTTTGTTTCTAAAAACTGTGAAAAAAATTATAGTACGACATATATAGTATAAACAGGAAAAATAGATATATGTTCTAAAATACCAAATTGCGATTTTGAGTAATTGAAAGAGTTTAATTAATCACCAATTTTGTAACTTAGTTTCATAATAGAGTTTGATAACAAATTCTATGTAAAATTGCTGCATCTCCTTCAAAGATTTTGTGAAGTAAAGTTCAAATATTTCATTGGAAAAGTGACATCTTCTTTGATCCTTAAACTTATTAGCAATGCATGCAATATGTTTGATTTCTCATTCATTTGAACTTAAAAATTAAAACACTTACCAAAACCAAACTTAAAAGTCTCCCTACTAATTTTATGTACCTTTTTTCTTATATTTTGTGTAATATTTGACCTTCTTAAAATTTATTTTTGTGATTGTCTCCTTCCAAGGTTCAATCCGGACTTTGTCATTGAGTCTCACGAGTCTCATATCACTTAAATAGACTATATAATCTTTATAGAGAATCAAATCTAGAACAGTGAGTGTTTTATATACAATCCCGTTACATACTTAACCACTAAGACAAGCCATTATTTTTTAAAGGAAATTTTTTTATTTTTACTCATTAATTTAATGCAATTTTGAAAAAATCATTTAAATTAATTTTTTTATGACACATGAGGAGTTTTGATAATCTAAAAAAAATCATTAAATCATCCTAACAGATTTAGACAGAATAATTTGTTATTTTAACGGTCCAAATTTAGTGAAATTGCTAGAGAGACGAGCTAAGTGTACAGTAGTCATCTACAGTCCTTTTCTTATCACTGGGTAGAAAAGAGAGAAAAAAAATAGAAAACATTTTATAATAGTCTTCTTTTCTTAAGTCCTACCATGTCATATCTAGGGGTGTCCAAGCACTCGTCCTGCCCGGTTGGACCTGGCATTTTAAGAGATTGTCAACCGAACCGGTCATACTAATACAACCGAACCGGCCAAGGATCGATTCAAACGGTCTGGTTTGGGTCGATTTGGGCCTTAAGACCAGATCCGAATTTAGGCATTGTTTTAGATTACGTTTTCGAGACTTTTTTGGACCATTTTTTGGGCTTCTTTACATCATTTTTTTTAAATTTTTTTACATCGTGTTTTAGACTATGATCTCAACCAAATTATGCCACAATTGTGACTTTTTTTTCTATATCATACCTTTATAGAATACTAAGCTACTAATTAAACAAGTATAAATCATAATTTTTTAAGAATAATAAATCATACATCTTAAAGCATACATATAAAGAATTCTAAATCAAAAAACCAAATGTAAGCTATTAATTAAGATCTTAAAGCATACATTTAAAGAAAATCCAAAATAAAAGTATCAAATATAAATGTTACTGGAAATAATTAGTAATTAGTAATTACACTACTTTATTACAAGCCATAACAAACAACAAAATAGTCAAATAAACAAACTAAAAGTATAATTAATACATGCCAACAAAAATAGTAGAAAAATAAAATAAAGTTAATAAATTGTATCTAATTACAAAATACATTCCAACAAAAGACTTTGCTCATCCAAAGAAATCTATCATCAATGTGTCCAATTGTCCATCTTCCATCAACCTGTAAATTAAAAAAAAATACATGTGAGATAATAAACTAAGAAACAATAATGAACATTTTTATTAAAAATAAATAAAACCTTACCCATGAAATCAATCTAATTAGTCTTCATTGATCTCAATCCGAGTCACTCGTGAGTTAAAAGTTATATTCCTAATAATTTAGGACAAAAACAACATGTTTAAATCTTCATAAATAACTAGAACTTACAGAATTAAAAAATTAACCAACATGGAGATATTTTATAGTAAGATTATCTGGTTCTAATGCCTCGTAGGCCTCAACTTCGTCCATTGACTCCCGAAGATCTAATTTAATTGGATCCTTCAACCAATTTTCAGAACACACAATAGCTTCAATGTAAACAGAAAAAGTACTGCCTATCACTTTCATGATATGCTGCCGAAAAAATAATCACATTGTTGCGTGGACAAGCCATATATAGTTATATACACCGTTAAGAGGAAAGCATGCAATGCTAATTGACGCAGATATATACTGCGCTGTACAAAGTGCATGGTATATGGTGAAAGACAAACCAAGTAATGAATCCATATATCTGCCAAATGTAAAAAGTCAATATACAAGTCACAAATATCTGCTCCAATTCCGAATTACACACAAGTCACATATTTTGAAATATCCCAATACATTATCCTATGTTTTTCTCTCAAAATTTTCAGATTTCATATTCTTTTTCCTTCTTTCCCTTTCTTTTCTAAGCAACCAAACATTATTCCTTCTAAAATAGAAAGGGAAACTTAAAGGTTGTTCAGTATACCAAAATTCTCGTGATTTTTTTGAATTATTAGAATACAAAATATTTTACAACCAAATATCATTCTTAACACTACATAAAAATAACTAAAATACGCATGCTAATAAAGTTAACATCACTTAAAAATTTTCAAAATACAAAAAATTCTCAAAATACACCCAAACCGAACAACGTATTAGAAAGGCCAATCCATACTCATTTCACCTAACTGACTCACCAATTTAGCTAGAATTTGTCCGATTTCGATCCGGCTCGTTGGTTCCTTGGACAGTCGTAATCATGTCAATCAATACGATTTTAAGACTTGGAAAGAAAAAAAAAACATATATATCCATCTTCCACTGCAAGAAGTCCGCAAAAGTTCAAAATAAGATTAACACGTGTGAGAAGATCCATCCGCCATCGCAGCTCTTCTCGCTCCCTCAGTCATCACTCATCAATTACAAAAAGTAAAAAAATTGAAAAAGGAAAAAGAAAGAGAAAGGAAGGACGGGAACAGAAAAGGTGTGAAGAAAATGGCAAAAGGAATCTAGAGTCGGCGCCTGTCTCCGCGCCGACCAACTATCACGTCCTTTTCTTTCACCACCACCGCTTCCTCCACAATTGCCACTCGTCTCTGTCTTCCACAATATATAAAACCCTCGCCCTCTCATTTCTCTTGTTTGTTTTGCTTTCTTTTTCGTTCGTCTTCCTCTTTTTTGCTTCTTAAATTATTTTTCTATTTCTTTTCCTCATACTATTACTTTTCTGATCGGTATCTTCCGGTATATTTTTTAATCAATCGGAAGATCCCCGGAATTCATCTCTGATTTTTCTGATCCATCTAGGGTTTTCGATATCTTCTCTGTTATATTTTGTTTTAATTGTTTGAATCTTTTTGGAGGCTTTTCGTTTTCCCTGGTCTTTTAAAAGCTTTATTGCATCGTCAAAATTATGAAGGGCGTCGTTCAACAATCTGCAGTTGAAACATCAACTGTGAATTGCGATAGTGACAAGGAGAAGAAGAAGAAGCGCCGATCTAGGCGATCCAAACAAACGCCTCTCATTTCAGGTAATGTATTTTTCCTTTTCTTTTTCCGTCCACCATTCTTTTGGGAGTTTTGGGTGAATTTATAACTTGATTTTTGGGGGTTCTGCAATAGGAAGAAGGGTATATTTTCGTTTTGCGATATTGTTAATGGTTTTTTTTAAAGGTGCGGATATCATCACTGGATTTATGTGCTAATAGGGTTAGGCGGGTAGAGGAAGATTTAGTCCTAGCAAGCAAAAAAAAAAATCTAATTGAGTTGGTGGAATAATTTAACCTGCGACAATTGCTGCTTTATTTATTAATTTAAGGCTCGTTAGTTTAATGTCAAATTATATCTTGTTGATGAGTAGGATAATCCTGCAGCTGCTTGTATCATGAATCCCTTCGCTGGTTTGGAATACTGTGTGACTGTTCAGTCAAACGCTGCCTCTCTAGGTTGAGATGCGTCATTGTGGTTTCTGATGATGTACCAGGATGCACAACAATAAAATCTTTATTGTTGAGACTTGTTAATAGAATTTTGACGTTTAGGGTAATGAAGTTTTGGTTACATTACTTTGAAGTTTGGGGTGAGTTTAAATTGAAAATTTAATAGGTCCATTAATATAACAAATTTACTTCGACTCCACTACTTCTATTATACTATCAGTATGGCTGTTAACGCCAACTCTAGTGAAAATCCTCCTATTATAAGTGTGCTAATTGGTTTTATTACCACTGCTAAAAAATAATAATAACCTTACCAACCTTTCAAGAACTGGAAGTAACAAATGCAAACTAAGCTTTGGCTTATTTGGGCAACCACGCTCCAAACTAAGAGATTCTCTGCAAATGCCTTTTTATGCCTTCTTCCCCACTTTTCTATCTATTTATACGCAATTTCTTATGAATGCCCCTGCTAACAGGCCTTGTACTAACCCTTAAAAGTTCACCTAATATGAGCCCAGCCCATAACTAACTTGCTTGCTCCTTCTAGAAATCTGCACCTGAATGTATTCCCCTCATGCCTCCCCAACTAACTGTTACATGAATTGCCATCCCATGAATGGAAAGTAGTTTCGTTTTACCCACTAAGGTCCCATAAGTAAATAATTTTCTAACCTATAATAACGAACGTCTATGAATAAGGCATGTGGTTTGATGGAAAAAATGTTAAAAACACAATACAATCTTATTATGATTGGTTTAACACATTAAATAAAAGCAAAAATAATCACTATTTTGGTTGGTAAAGTAACTTTTAGCACTGTGAATGGACAATTCGATCTCAATGGAGACCACAATTAGGGGTAGTGTAAGTTTCCGTCAGTTTGTTTTGTTCTCTAAAAGCTCGGCTACTCAGAAGGCATAATGCTTCATCCTGTCATAAACTCTCCTAGTATGGTTGAAAGTGAGGTGGAATTCATGACAATGTCAGTTGGTGTCGTCAAAGCTATAAACATGTGTATATTTGTGTGTTTTACACTGGTACGTGCATATGATTTACATGCATGTACATATTGTAGTAAGTCAGAAAGACTTTTTAAGCAGGTGGGTTCGTTTCTTTGAAGCTTTACACACACGCATGTGTTCTAGTGTATGCTTTACAGTTAGCAGCATAATACCTATCTTATCTTGTTCCACCTTATACCACCTTTAGCTGAGATGCTTATGTCAGTTGCAATCCATTATGTTTTTCAAAATTCAAATTATTGACTCTGGCCTTTATTGTTCTCCTTTTCTCTTTATTTGGTAGCTTCTTGTAGTTCAGCAAACGGAATACATGGGGAAGCATTAAAGTGCATGGGAGATGGGGGAACATGTAATCATGTTAATGCAACCCCAAGTAGATCTTCATCGACGCAGCTTGGATTGGGCATGTATCATCTGAATGATAATGAGTTAACCAGAGAATCTGCTTTCCGTTCTATGCTGACAATGCATATCAGCGAACAATCGGACTCCCTGGAGGCACAAGGCATATCAAATCATTGTGGGTCGGATATTGGTAGAAGAGTGTTTTCACAATCTTGTCCTCAACCAATTACCCGTGGAGGGTCACTTGGGACATTTACAGACAAGGATTCGTTTCTTTTCCCTCATATTCAGGGTTCTCAAAGGAAATATTTTGATCCACACTGGTCCATGGATGCTGTTGATGAGGCACTAACGGTTAGTCTGAAATCAGGTCTTGATGTCTAAAATATATTTGACCATTCTAACCTGTGTTGCTGGCGCATGGGAAATTCTTGACTCATTTGTTTTCTTCTGTTACAGAAAGGTGATGTTTTTAAAGCTTTGTTCCGTGTCAATGCTTTCAATAGACTTGAGGTTTGTTACATTTCTTTTCTACTATAACTTATGACTTTAATATTCTTCATGATCCTCAAAGACGAATTACTGAATAATAATGTGATTACTGTTTTGTTATACCCAGGCTTATTGCAAAATTGATGGGGTTCCAACTGATGTTCTTGTTAGTGGAATTGCTGCCCAGAATAGAGCTGTAAGTCTGAATTGCGTTTATTCTTCAAATTCTCATTTGTCTCAGTTGTTCCTTTATGCATTTGTGTCATTGGAAGCCCCTGCCACACCCTCACCCCCTAATGCATCAGAGGACCGAGGTCCATGAGGAAAATGCAAGTAATTTTGTCTGCTTATGTGCACACAAGTTTCTAGACTTCTACGTTTTTCCGCACGTGTGTTGTGATGCATTATTCTTCTGTTTATATTCGTGGTCTTATGTCAATAGTTTTGTTGTTGGTAAAGTAATGATCATAAGAAGTTATATCTCTCTTTGTTTCTGTTACGGAACATCCTTCTATATTGAAAACCGCCACACATGGGCCATTTGTGTGCTCTCTTCATTATTAAAATCTCATTCCATGCACATGCTCTTCAAGCAAGTGCTCTAAAAAGGGTGGTGGTATTGTAGCATGTTATGTCAAAATTCAGATATTCCATCACAAAATGTTGTATTAAAGATTATCCTTTTATATTTCATTATTTTTTTCGGGATGAGACTCATAATTGCAGTATTATCTTTCTTTTTCCTTTTAATGCAGGTGGAAGGAGACATTGTAGCGGTCAAGGTCGATCCACTGTCGTTGTGGACAAGGATGAAAGGGTCAACTGGGATAAATAACAGTTCTCCGCTGGTGGAAGATGGTAACCTAATCCTGGAAGATGTTGAAACAGCTACTGATATCGATAAAAGTAAAAGTAATGTAGATGCAGACTGTAAGTATGCCCATTATAGAAGTTGCCCCATTCATGAGAAGGGTTTTTATTGTGGGGACACTACTTTCATGGGTGAATCTGTTGAATCAGAGCCGATTGGACCAGCTAGATGTAATCATGTCGATCCATATCTTGCTGCTGGTTCAGATTTTTCACATGTAGGTTCTTCTAGTGAACAGAATGAAGTTAACACTGCAGTTGGGAGAGTGTGTGCTTTAGTCAGTTCATTTCCTTCAAGACGACCAACTGGCAGAATCGTTGCCATAATTGATTCATCTCCTCGTCGAGATGCTGTTGTTGGTTTTCTTAATGTTAAGCAGTGGTTTTCCCACCGTGAATTAGGCAGAAAAGACGCAAAGAAGAACAAAAGTTCAGTATTTGGCCGTGAGTACATCCACCTAACACCAATGAACCCTAAATTTCCAAAAATGATGGTCCTCGTGAACGGCTTGCCAGACTTCATCTGGAAAAGATTGGAGAAGGGTGATTCAGCAGTTGAAATGGAGCTGGTAGCTGCTCGAATTGATAATTGGGATGAAGAAAGTCCCATTCCACGAGCCCACATCTTGCATAATTTTGGACGAGGCAGTGAATTAGATCCACAAATCAATGCGATTTTGTTTGAAAATGCAATTCATTCATCTGAATTTTCTGCTGAATTGCTAGCTAGCCTTCCACGTAATCTTTTGGAGGTGCTGCCTAAGGAACTTCAAAGTAGAAGAGATCTTAGGAATTTGTGCATATTTACTATTGACCCATCCACTGCAACTGATCTGGATGATGCCCTATCCATTGAAAGGTTGTCTAATGGAAATTTCAGGGTAGGAGTCCACATTGCTGATGTGTCATATTTTGTTTTACCGGACACAGCGTTAGACATAGAAGCTCAGATCCGATCAACAAGTGTCTACATGTTGCAACGTAAGTTACCGATGTTGCCCCCACTGCTTTCAGAGCATATAGGTTCTCTTAACCCTGGAGTAGATAGACTTGCGTTTTCTGTTTTCTTGGACATCAACTATGATGGAGATGTTGTGGACCGCTGGATTGGCCGTACCGTGATACAATCTTGTTGTAAGCTTTCATATGAACATGCTCAGGACATTATCGACGGAATACTTGATATGGGGGGTTCTAATATCATTGAAAACCGGTATCCCCAGTTGCATGGCCCATTTGAGTGGCCTGATGTTATTAGCTCTGTTAAAAGCCTTCATGATATTTCCAAAATCTTGAAGCAGAAGAGGTTTAGTGATGGGGCCTTGCAGCTGGAGAGCTCCAAAGTTGATTTCCTATTTGATGAATACGGTGTCCCGTATGATACTATTCTCTGTCAGCGGAAGGAGTCAAACTATTTGGTTGAGGAGTTTATGCTTTTAGCAAATCGGACAGCTGCTGAAATCATATCCAGAGCTTTTCCTAATTGTGCATTACTGCGAAGGCATCCTGAACCTAATATGCGGAAGGTCAGAGAGTTTGAAACATTTTGCTTCAAACATGGTTTGGAATTGGACACTTCTTCCGGCCGATTTCATGAGTCACTGGAGCGAATCAAGGAAAAGCTCAAGGATGATGCTGTGCTGTTTGATATTCTTATCTCATATGCTTCAAGGCCAATGCAATTGGCAACTTACTTTTGCAGTGGAGATTTAAAAGATAGTGAAAATGAGTGGGGTCATTATGGGTTGGCTGTTCCTCTCTATACTCATTTCACTTCACCACTGCGTAGGTATCCTGATATTGTAGTGCACCGGACTCTGGCTGCAGCCCTGGAGGCTGAGGAGTTGTATTTAAAGCATCGAGGGACATTTCATAAACAAAGCAAGGGAGAGAAAGTGGCAAGAAGATGTTTCACTGGTATTCATTTTGATAGAGACGCTGCAGAGTCCCTGGAAGGTAAGGAAGCATTGTTAGCTGCGGCACTAAAGCATAGAGTTCCCTGCACTGAATTACTTACAGAGGTCGCTGCTTATTGCAATAAAAGAAAGTTGGCTAGTAGGCATGTCAAAGATGCCTGTGACAAGCTCTACATGTGGGTCCTGCTAAAGAAAAAAGAGGTAGCTTTTATTCTGCCTTCTACCCTTTGTGTTTTGCAGTCCATTGTTTTCTTTTCTTTTTTTGTTTGTCGGAAGTGGATGAGATTGGCATAAGAGTTTAGTGCATGTGTAAGGTGCTAGATTGTTTTAGAATGCCCTCAACTACTCTTAGTAGTCTGTGATTTTAACTCGATATTTTGATAATTCTATAAGATATGGTTCCAATCATGAAGAGTCATTAATTAGAACTCCAACGGAAGCTAACTAGTAAACCTTAATCTGTCTCATAGAGCTAAAGTGTTTGGGATTGTGTTAGTTCTGTGGAGTTTTGGTTATTGCTCTCGTTGTGGTCATTCCCTGATTATTTCGCTTTTTGGTTTCAATTTTACCTGTATCGTCCTGCAGATTTTGTTTTCAGAAGCAAGAGTATTGGATCTTGGGCCAAGATTCATGTCCATATATATTCAAAAGCTTGCTGTAAGTTACTTTTGACTCTCTACTCATGGCTTAAATAAAACCTCTCTATCCCTACCCTGCACCCCAAAATTTTGGTTTTATTTTTGCAGTTTTGTATCTTGTTTTCCATAATGCTTATGATTTCAGATTGAGCGGCGGATATATTATGATGAAGTTGAAGGTTTGACAGTAGAGTGGCTTGAGGCTACATCCACGTTGGTGATTAATTTATGTCCTACCAAACGCTTATCTAGGAGAGGTAGCCCTGGTAAATGGAAGGCATTTGAAGATGTTGCATTTGTTGTGAGTGCATATGATCCGGAAGTTGAACTTGGGCTGTTTGAAGGAAATTCCAGTACTGGTGTTGGTGCTAAAGATCCGGAGCCCAGTTGCCAATCTGACCTTTCAAATACTGAAGTTGAGCCTGGAGTTTTCCCTCTCACAGTGCATCTCCTTTCAACGATTCCTGTAACACTTCATTCAGTTGGTGGGGATGATGGACCCATTGATATTGGGGTGAGGCTGTACATGAGCTCCTATTTGAGGTAACTCGGGTGTTTGGAAGTGTCGGCCAACCTGTTGGAAGGGGACTTTGTGAAGAATAAGATAACAGAGCTTTCCCATCCAAAGCTCTGTTGTAGATATGAAGTTACTGTATAGTCCACAAGAGAGTCTTAAATGAGAAACCTTAAGGTTTAAATCTGCTGATGCTCTGATGAATCTATGATGCTAAAACATCTGGTGGTAGGTGTAGATAATGGTGGTGGTTTCTGTTGCAGCTTTGACTTTAGTAGGCTTTTTATTTTTTTAACAGGCGCTGCTTGCTGGAATTAGGCCCTTGTTTTTTATAGGCCATTTCCATCCAATGTTACTTAATGTATGCTGTCATCTGGAGCTTTGAGCTTCAAAGCCGAATTTATGCTGTATTTGTCTTTTTCCCTTTCGACTGCAGCCCAATAGTTTTTTTGATTTTGGGTGGCAAGATCTAGTAGTTTGACCCTGTTATGTTGTATTTCTGTTGTACGTTTTACTGTCTAGACTGGGAGATTGGCTGTAACTTCCAGTTGAATAACAATTGTTCTTATTTTCTTGAGGTGAAATGGAAGTGTAGTCTCTTTTGAAGCTTTGTTTGAAAATTGCTGCCCTGAGTGAGTACCCTCTTTTGAAGGGTTATAGAAATTCTGTCTAATTTGTTGAATGAATTGTCTATTAATCAATAATAAAATTTGGAATGAATATATTTTGTATCCTCCAATTATGAGGTTTTGATATTTTATACTTTTATTTATTATTTTTGTCACATTGTATTAAACAAATATTAATTTTAAACATTTTGCACGTTAAAATTTGAAAAATAACCTTTTGGAGCACAAAATGGCAATTTTGTCGTTTACCATTTATTCAGGGTAAATTTGTAATTTTATAGATTAGAAATTAATTTTAAAATTTTTTAACGGTGTAAAGTATTTTAAATTAATAATTAGTTGATGTAATATAATAAAAATTAATAGAGATTGAAATTCTCTTTACTCTCCGAATTTAACTTTGTTTGTTTTGTTTTATTTCTTCTTTTTTTTTTCTATAATTATATTTTTCTCAAATTTGCTGCGGAGTATAAAAAAACTAAAAAAAAAATTAAAAGCGATAACTTGAGCGATAACCATAAAAGAAAATGGTATCCTACGAAGCCAAACAGGGACTTGAAGCCCCGAATCCTAGTCGATTTTTCAATTGGGAATTGGGATTAATCGCTAGCTGCGTAGAGGGTGAAGCATGCTCCCGCAGCCAAACACTCCTAAGTCCTCACTGAATATTTACGCGCCAAGGAGAAAAGGCACGAACTCGCTTGAGAAGGGGAACCGGAGGCCGGTCCAATCAGTCTCATTATTCCCTCCAATTTTTGGTGCTTTGTGAGAAATGACGTCAGCCATCGGATGGTACGGACCATCAATCGATCTCTCCGAAGCCGCTCTCCACGTCGGCGATTTCGTTCAGCTTCTCGTTTTCGTTCACCGGTCCACTCCTGTTCAGGTTTCTCTCTCAGTGTGTGTGTTTTTGTTGTAATAGAGTTTTCTTCAGCTTTTGTTATTAATTGGGTTGGTTGCTTGCAGTATAAGTTGGCGAAAGGCGGAGAGGTAATAAAGACGGATATTCAGGTCGGTGACAACACTCGACCTTTCTTTTCGGTGTCCCTATGGCAGAAGCCGATGGGATCAATGGCGTTAGCCGGTGACGTCGTCTTGTTACAGAGTGAGCTCCAGTTTCGTTTCTTCTTCCACTCGTGCAGCTTCGGGGCTGTGTCTTTCAAATCCTTTTGTTTGCATCAAATACCATTTCCGGTCGTGCAATTTCATTTTACAAACGAAAAGGTTTTTTTTTCATCACGTTTCTTTTCGATATTGGCAGTCTTAAATTGAACGTGTTAGCGATGGTACCAAAACCGCAGTCTGAATTGAATGTGCTTTCAACGATTCAGAAGAGAAGTGTGAACAGAAGGTGTACAATTACACTGTCTTCTGTAAAGACCCAATTTGATTGTAGAACTGCACTTGAGGTTTCGTGCATTGGTAACATTAGAATTAGAGATATATAATTAAAAAGTTGTGAACTTCAGCTGTAGATGCTCGATTCCCATAAGTTCAGTGTGAGCAGTAAATCTCACGGCCTTTTTGCTTCATGTAGGCGGTTGGTATCTCCTACGATCAGAAATAGACGGGGATTCAACTTCATGAATGGAACAAACTTATATATAAAAGAAAAAAAAGAGGGTTGGATGAATCAATAACAGGTGTTAATCTATGATGGTTGTATTTCAAGCTTTTTTATGGTTGGATTTGATCTTATATTTCACATCCTTGAGCTTATTTAACAGACGGAGTTCTAAGTCTCATGTGCTTTTTAGATGCAACATTTGTTTGATAATTCACGTGTTTGACTATATGATTCTAGACTGCAAGATAGCCTTAGCTTTATAAAAACTTAATACATTCTAAATTTCTAAGGGTAAAAATATGTATTCGAAAAGTTTCATCTATTTCAGATCCAGGAACACGAAGGTTTGAAGGTTTGATGTTTTTTAAACCTTGATAGATTCTAAGTTCCTGTGTTCTGAACTTGGCTTCGTGTATGGATCTCATTGTACTTTTTATTGTGTCGTGTCAGAATCTTAAGATTAGCGGACCATTGTGTTGGACATGTGTTCTACTGGAAACATCTGTATATGGTTTTTTAGTTTCAAACTCTTGTTTTTCCGACTTATGCCATCTGTATACTTCTTTCATAGTATGAAGCTTTAGCTTTAACTTCTTGCTTAACGCAGATGTCAAGATTACAAAGTTTGGAGGGATTGTTGAGGCCAGAACCGTACAGTGCTCGTCATTACAGTCTTTGATCCACCAGCAGGAATTGCTTTTCTCAAAGGGTATATCATTTTGTTTCCCATCCTTACAGACTGTGAGGAGGTTCTGCATAAACTAGTGTGTTATCTTCCCCTTTTATCCTTCTTATGCCATCTACGTGAAAAATTAACTGATTCAGATCTCCAAAACTAGGCATCAACTGTAGCTAGTAATAAGTTTGTTCAGATAAAAAGGTGTTTAAATGTTTATCTTTATATTTGTAGGTTCTGATGACTTAATAGCAGATTGTCGACTTCGACGACTTGGGATAACAACGAAGGAAAAGCTTAGGAAGGTAATAGAATGGGTGCAGCGAGCTGGATCCAGTCTCTGCAAGATTGACTTGCAGAGCCACCAGGTATTCTCTGTGCCATTCCTTTTTTGCGCTATTCCAAACACAGGCTAATCTGCGATCACTTCTTAAAGAAATTTTTTTAAAAATGTTTTCTCATTCTGTTTTAGGAAATATGAACAATTGTTTAGTTGTTGCCAAGCCGTCTTTATGTGCATACATTTAAATTTTCTCTGTTTCCTGCTTCGTTTCCTTTATATGCTTCTTCGCTTTGTTGTTCTGAAGCCTACACTTCTTTTTGTATTCTCCACTTGTCAGCTCAGTCCATGCTCTGCCTTTTGCTTCTTGCTTTCCCATTCCAACTTTGGTCAACATTATGTGTCCTTATCATGTCTTGTAGTCTTCAAATGCCCATTTTCTTGTCAAAGAAAGATTCCTGCTTCAAGCTACATTCTTACCGTGGCGTTGAACCCAACTTGTGGTTTGCCGTGGTGTTGAACTCAACTCGTGCGTATACTGGGCTAGGTCCGTCCGAGCTCGGTGCACGTGAATGGGTGCCCTGATTTCTCTCGTTATCAAATAGCTTTCGGTTTGTATAGATGCAGATATTGTGTCAATTATCAGTGGCAATTCTCTAACTGACAGATGCTAGTTTCATTTGGAGGATTCTATTATCAGCCACTATATGCTTATGCTCACAAAGCATTGACTGCCCTGACTGTTAATGGGAAAGCTTATCCTTTTCCCTTGTATTTAGATAGTGGATGATGAATGGTTTGTGCCTTGCATTGGGTTTTCTGTTTTCAGTTATATTTTCATTTTCAGTTTATATCTGGCTTCAATGTCAGAATGCATGATCTAAATTTCTGGAGTAACTGAGAACAATTTGCACAGCAGAACAAGCATTTTTCTAGAAACTGGAAAGTGCTGGATGACAGAAAAATTAGGGACTGTGTTTCCCTTTCAGAAGTAGCACATCTAACCAACTCCTGCGAGGCAGTTTTTCATGCATTGGTTGGTGAAATTTTTCTTCCATTTGCCTGGATAGCTTGTGGTGATTCTGAGAAGGAAAAGATGTTTATCAGCAGGAGAGTATATAAGACAGGAGATAATCGTTTAGCAGAGGATTTCATTTGCACTGGCTGCCAGCTGTGTGGCTCCTCATTGGATTCGGACTACAAGTATGGTAGATTATCTTTAGGCATTGTTGCAATGGCGCTCAGTACCATCACTGAATTCCTTGCTCCTTCCATTGCAGCAAGTCCATGTTTTCGCAAACTGCCTTTCTACTTTATTGCTCCAAAAGTTCAGATCGCCTTCATGCAGTGGGCTTGATATACAGGCCCTTTATGGTATGGATTTGTTCTTGCACCCCCCCCCCCTATTTACACTATTCTCTTGTCTGATTGGAATAATAGAAGTCACAACAATTCTATACTTGGTGGGAAGCTGTATATTCACTAATGTTCTCCAGGATATCTAATGCAAGGATTTCAAATTTTCCATTGAATGCTCATGGTATCTTCTCATTCTGCATGGAAAAAAAAAATCATTTGAGAGTCAGTTCAGATTCTCTACCTCCAATTATGAAATGGAAGAACTATGCATCTTAGATTCATTTACTAGTGCAAAACAAGGACTAACTTAATGCTGATTAATGTGGAGACGGGAGAATACAGAAGTTACGAAACTATGAGCTGATATCTCAAAAGGATAAGGAGTAAAGTAGTAAGGTATAGCACAAGGTTTAAGATTTTATCTGCTTGGAGGGATGAATTTAAAATGTTTAAGGCTTTGGATTTTCTCTAAGGCAGTTGCAGGTCATAATCCCAAAAAAATGGAGGTTAAGGGACCTGCAGTAGAGGAGATAAAGAGATAAGAAACAAAAGGTAGCAGTATTGACGATGGGGTGCAAGTCAATTTAGTATAATCTTCTGGGTTCAAAGTATTCTTGAAATCCTGGTATCAAGAATCGAGCAGAAAAGGTGGAGGACAGTGACTTGGTATGGAAGAAAAATCTTTTTGAACCTATAATCTTCCAAGAACTTTTTGTGAAAAAGTGGACTTTCAACATTTATACCAATAAAGGTCGAGAGTATTTAAGGTTGTTTGAAAAGCGTAGCATGCAGGTGGAACTTCTAGTTTAATGATGCTCAATCCTTGTGTTGTTATGTTTTGGGCCTTAACAGGATTGCTTAAAGAATATTGCTTCATAAATGGTGGTTTCTGAATCATTTTCAGTCGTGGAATATAGTACTTGAAGTCTCAACAATTTGACGACTTAAAAGCCCAAGCTTTCATGGATATGGACCCTAATGGCTGTGCATATCTCACTAGAAAACTTACTAAGTGTGTAGTCAATCATTCAGAAAGTGGATCCCCAAAGAATAAATTCTTGATGGACATTTCCCCACTTTGGAGCTGTATTTCTTCTAAGTTGGCATGACAAACTTTTTTCTTCTCCATTTATTTTTCAGTTTATACTGGGGGATTCATGACTGACTTTTTACACATTGATCTTTCGTATGCCTAGGATTTAGGTTTACATGGGGTTTCTCAATTTCTTTTATCACATTGCAACGCCTCAGCAAAGGTTCTCTGTTTAGGCTTTTAATATCATCCGTCGGAGGTTAACAACGGAGTCTTGCATTTCATCAGCCTCTAAAACATGATCCAACACCATTTAATGCAAGTATGCATGTTTGTTGATGCTTTTTCCTCATATCTTTGTCTGGGCAAATGAATGTGTATTTACATTTCTTTTATGCGGCATATGCTCACTTCCTTTATTCGTAGAGAAGTTCTCTTGTTAAAAGTTTAGAAAGAGAAATCACTACAAGGAGTGGACGAAAGGTTTATCCAATTTAGTTACTTACTCGTCCTTCTTTTCTAAGGACTCGCGACTTACAGATTTGTTTGCTGGTTTTCCTCCGTCCTCTTTAAAAAAGCAGCTTAAACTAAGACGTCTGAGATTAACTTATATTGATAATTTCAATTTAGATTCTTCCAAAAATTACAAGTATTTATCCTCTCGTGGTTGGTAACTCTCAACATGTTGAGCATCTCAAATCTTTTCATTCATCTGCAGTTATATGTTTGGGATGAATCAGGATATCTACCTCTCCTCGTCAGGAACAAGGCTGCAGAAATCTTGTTTGGAAACATCAAGGCTGAAAGAGTCTACTTCTGCTATAGGGAGCAGAACCATGACGGGAACCCTGATCCAAAAGATGTTCACAAGGATGATCAGTGTTCCGCACTCGTCTTTGATCATCCCAAAGCTGCTGCTGGATTTCTAGGTTCTTGTTTATCAGATGGAAATAGGAATCTGGAATGGAAGGGAAAACAATGTTGCGGTAAAAAGATGAACTTCTATTTGATTTGGTTAATTTTTCTGAAGATTTTGCTACAGCAAGGAAACAACAGTCCTTTGAAATTTGAAGTCACTGTAAATGCCAACTTAGATAGAGAAAATGGTAGGTTTGAAATGGTTTCAGTGTTGATGCCATGTTTCAGAGCCAAATGATCAAATGTACATTTCATTCCTGAAATTTTGGGGAATGATGCCCAATCGTTGTGTAACCATTCAAAAAATTTCTCTTCTATGTAATACATGTCGGACAGGGCATCTCCGTTGGCCATTCTTACCAATCAACATATAAAGGGATGCGTTTGGCTACTCCTTAACCCATATAAGAGTTTACTTCAATCCAAAGGTTGTTTTGTGTAACATATTAACTTGATCCCAGTTTGCCGCTGAGTGACTTGCAGGCAACTTACCAATGAGTCCAAACTCTTAGCAACAGATAGGTACCAGTAGCCTTACCCAAATGTAAATTGGCTTCGACCCTCATGAAGCGACCCTCATGTAACAACCGGCAGTCATTTCTCAGCCCAGCCTATTTCTCGGAGTTGATCGCCACATATTACTGCAACTGGTGGGTGTGTGTGCTGAGGTCGAGGGTTAGAGATCTACCTGGTAGGTGTGTGCTGTGTGATCAACTTACCAATCCAAAACAGTGCAAAAAGAAAAAGAGTAAAAAAGAAGAAGATGCAAAGCAGCAACAATTCTGAAGTTATTCAAAGATCTTTTATAAAATGAGAAGAAATCACCTGCAGGAACAAAACTTCAGTTTAACAAACCACGCCCTCTCTGTGACTCCGCGTAAATTGACAAAATATGAACATAACGTATGTGTAATTGTCTGAGAATTATTTTGCGTCTAATCACAAGTTGGGAGTTGTACTGCAAACAACTCTAAAGCGACATTTGAAGCCATGAACAAGTGAACTTAGACAACAACCAAAGGAAAAGCGAGACTAATTCACCAAAGAGCTACCACAGGTGTATATCTCTTCTACAGCCAAGCAAGTTGAACAAACTGGGTGATGCTAAACATGAGGTATTGGAAAAATGAGCTAGATATTAAGACTCTGCTCCTGTCTCGTTAAGAGAAGCGTCAGCTGCAGAATTTTGAGCTTCTAATAGCTTCATTTGGCGTTCCGCATGTTCTCTTTCACAGGCACTGATTCCCATTATAATATCAAGCATTGTACCAGTTGTGCCAAAGAACACAAGAGGTGCTAGGGATTTCCGCTTTATACCGACTGGAATTGCTAGCAACGCCCCTGCTACTGAAAATACCCACGTGCCCAGTGCACTGCAAAGATTAATTTCATTAAAGCGAAGAAACACTGCATTAACAAAGAATTAAAACAAACAAACAAAATGAATTTTCATCAACCATGCCAAACAGACTCAAGATGTGACTTTATAAGACGAAGATAGACAGCTGATATAAAGTAGGTTGAGCAGGTAGCCATGAATTAAATAGTCTGCAATATTACAGTCTGTCTGATGTTTCAATATTAGAGATGGATGAAACAAGGGAAGCAATTGAAATGAGAAGCAGGAATCTAACTCCCCAAAATCATTATGTTGATTACATGGCCAATAAAGAAAATTACAATCGATCAATTCAGAATGAAGCATAATGTAGATTAGAAAGGACAGATAACTCAAATTTGTTTTGTATCATTGCCACACAATTATTTAAAACAATCCCACGATCCTCGTACTTTGAAACTTTTGTTCATAGTACATATCACTTGTTACCACTGCATTCAATACAATAAGTTGAGTGTCATCCAGAACATCCATGGTATGTGCGCACCCACCACCCCCAAAGAAAAAAAAATGGCGAAACAACTTCAGTGATGGGATATTAGCATGGAGCTGTGTGAAAAGCCAACAAACAATCTTAACTACATTAAAAATGTGGTTAGCTAAAACTAAAAAGCATTGAACCATTGCCGGAATACCCAAAATGCGTTAAAACGTTTAACCATTCGGGTTCTGAAAAATCTACAAATAGTCTCATAGAAGAGGGCGAAAAGATACTGACTTGGAAACTGAGCACTCTTCAAGGTGCTTGACAGTCTCTTGGTCGCCCATTTCTCTCTCTTCAACCTGTTTCACTGTTTCTTGTGATTTAGAACAAACACAAAAATGTAAAATACAGATGACCTTCTCTAAGCGTGCGTATGTGTGCGTCTTTTGACTGTGAATTCTGGGATAATTGAAGCCAATGTAAAACGCAGGCAGAATGTTGAGAAATTATTAAGTAATATCCCAAAACCCTAAAACCTATCAAAGACAAAAGTGAAACTTGGAAAGAAAAACCCTATTTGGATCTGCGAATTAAACAAGATTGAAATGGCGGATCAAAACCCCTCATCCGAAGAAGAACGTAGCCACTCCGCTCTGAGTCTATAATCCGGGCCTCCCTCGGTCCAACTTTGGATCCAGAACTGGTCTGTTCGCTTCGACTTATTTCCCGTCCTAAAGCTTTTAAATTTTTTTTAAACAAATTGGGTGTGAATTTAATTATAATTTTTTTATTGTCCATTTTCTGCCTAAGGCATATTTTTTGAATGGATGTCATGTTTGCAAAATGAAAATTTGAAAAAAAAAATTCAAAACTATTGGATGTGACGTGAAAATTTAGGGAGATTAAAGTTTTATTAGGATCTGTGAAAAAAGTAGTAAAATTTTTGTAGTATGTTTAAGTAGATGTTAGAAATTTTTGAAATTTTATGGGAATGGTGAAAAAGTGAGAAGCGAGATGATGTAATTGAATTTTTTATGTTTATTTAATGGAAAGATTATTTGATGGAGAGAGATTGTGAATAGAGATAATTGTGAAATTTTTAATATTTCAAAATAAAAAACAATGAAAAGATAATATTGTCAAAATACAAGCAAAAGTTAAAGGTAAAAATGTCAAACTTAAAAATATTTATGAAAATTTTATGGCCAAAATTTTGTCCTACTTTTATGTGCTTAATGAAAATTTTAGAACATAGAACATTTTTTAATAAAATTAGTTTGTATACATGACCGAAAGACTATTAGTAAATATCATATTTCGATCTCAAATCTGTACCAACATTGATATGTATGAAGCTTATTTTTAAATTTGTCCACAGTAGGAGGGGAGAAAAAGAGAGAGATTAACTTTGGTTGAATTGGGGTAAGTTGAAATTAAGCCTAGGGAAAACATACTTTATACTCCTAACTACCACTCATTTTGCAATTTACACCATAAAATGCAAAACTTAACACATTACATCTCAAACAACCAATAGGTGTACACTTTGCAACCCCATGTCACAATTCAACAGTTAACAATGTCACCTTTTTTTTTAGAAAAAAAAAATAAATTAAAGTGAGATCTTAACCTGAGGTGCAAAGTGTAAACGTATTAATAGGGGTGAATAGCGGACTAGTCGGAAGCGGAAGTTGACATTCCGACATCCGGTCCGCTAACTGGCGGATGACCAAAATATAGTCCGCTTCCGCTAGCGGACTTAGCGGAAGCGGATAGCGGAATTCCGCTAAGTCCGCTAAGACAAGAACAACCAAATATATGTATTATGCGTCTCATTCAAAGAGATATGTAAATCTCCACAATCACAACATCCAATACTACAACACCTATATTGACATTCATCCTGTGGGCAGTTATAGTGTAATTTTATAATCAAATGAAAACAATTATAGTGTAAGAGGAGAAGGCACTACAGAGGGGGAGGGAAGGAGATGATGTCTTTCCTGCTGGCAGAGCTGCATGGAACACCATTGGCTAAATTATCATGATACTCTGGGAAGGAATGAGGATGGAAATTAGGAATGAATTGGTTGGCGAACTTTATTCCATTTAGAGGATGGTTGGAGTCAGAAAGGCCAAATTGTTTGCCAACAGATGCCACTCATGCAAGAAAAAATGTTCATCTTAAAAAGCCTCAACTAATGCATCGAGTCTTTATGGGCAGAAATCATACCCATGCATCCCACGGATAAATTGCCATAAGGGCTTTGACAGACATTAAGGTCATCTTGCTCTCGCTCAGACTGTTCCATGAAACTGCAGAAAGAATTTTATCACCTTAATATTTTATCACAATGGAATAAAAACCAAAGAAATCAAAAGGAACAATAACATGCAGCAACACCAGATCAAGGTGAACCAGAAATATATCATCAGTCCATTTACCAGTCAAAAATTTAAAACGTAAGGTACATTACAACAAAAGGCCAAAAAGTTTTCTTAACATGCGAGGAAAATTTCTGCAGATAATGTGTATTTTGTCATTAACCAAATGTGACCAAAAAATCAAACCAAAGGAAGATACATTACTTGCAAAAGCACCAATGTCGGATGTTTTTTGACAAT
Organism: Myrica gale; assembly: GCA_963930655.1. Taxonomy (NCBI): domain Eukaryota; kingdom Viridiplantae; phylum Streptophyta; class Magnoliopsida; order Fagales; family Myricaceae; genus Myrica; species Myrica gale. Next base: position 23,631,707 of record OZ005606.1, read on the forward strand.
AGCAGAAAATGTCTCTCCCATTTTGGAAAATACCACATTATCAATATAATGGGGTAAGATGCACAAGACATGTACTTTAAAGATATGGTAAGTTCATGTCAATAAACAACAAGGTGCTTAAAACTAATCTCCAATTGTTACTTCTGATTCACTTTTGGTTTTTCAACCGATTGACAACTCTAGGGCATAGGGACTCGAGAACAATGCTTGAGAGTTGCAAGCTGCAACAATCTCATCTGCAGAAATAACAATAAGTCGTCCTCAATGATTCTAAAACCTGGCTATTCTCCATAAGTTCATGTCACTCCTGACAACTAATGTTAAACCTCCAACACATGGATTTGAAAATGATGAACTTCATGAAGTTCAACAGTTGAACATACGAAACTAGAAAACCGTAGCAGGTCTTCATAAAGTCAAGGGAAAAGCAATGTCAAACGCCAAGCATTGAGTTCAATAATAGAATGACTACAAAAATGGTAAGCATTCACATCAATAGGACACGGGACCTTAGTTCTCGATGGTCGATAGTCCCATTTAAGGTACTTATGTTTTCAATAAATCAAGACTTCTATATTTTACTGTATTAGTTCCTATCAAAACACCATGGCATCGAGCAAGCTTACAATGGTATCCCCCTTCCCTGAAACCACTCCATACCATTATAATCTATCAAATCACAAGTTCTCATATGGACCAATGTTTTCTAATACTATCACCGTAAACTCTTATAGATACCCATTGGTATTATCTAGAAAGTGAAGTGCGATTTACGAAAGAACAAAAGGTATCTGTGTTAGTAAGTAACCAAGCCTCCAATCCCAGACCCAATAACAATTGCATCAAAAAAATTATTCCCACCCAGTCCTCCTCCGTTTCCCTCTCTCGCTACCGCTTTATCTACACTCAACACGGATTTAGACCCCAATTTAGATTTCTGGTTGCGCCAATTCAACTCGTAGAACCCTGAATTCCCACTACTATGGCCGAAAATTTTGGAATTCCGAAATCTCAGGGCATCGTCAGAGAGAAATTTGCTTCGCGAATTTCTTGGCCTGGAAGTCTCCAGCTTCGTGAAACTGTTAAATCCTAAGTCCATGCTACTGAGCTCATAATCTTTAAGAGCTATTGTTTTAGCATGATTAAGTTTATGGGTCTGATCCTATTCGATTGTGTACCATAAGACGCACTGGAAAACTGAAAATCGTTCAACCCCAAGTTAAATTTACAGAGCTCGGAACGACAACAACCAATGGGTTTTTGAAAAACACATAAGAGAAGAGAGACCGAGAGAAACAGAGACTAGAGAGAGAGAGTGACAGAGAGAGAGAGATTGAGAGTAAGAGAAGAGAGAGAGAGAGAGCTTACTTGCGAAGGTCGAAGGAGAGGGGGGGACTTCGGGGAGGGAGAGGAGGCGGTAGAGTTAGGGTTTCTTCAAAACGCACGTTTTGATCTACTGTTTATAAATTTTACCAAAACGACGTCGTTTTAATAATAAGTTAGAAAAATAAAAAATAAATAAACGGAACCGGTTTTCCGGTAAACCGGCGGAAACTTCCGCTTCCGGTTCCGCCTCCGTTAAATCTCAGAAACTACCTCCGGGTCCGGTTCCTGGAAGAGGCGGACCTCCTCTTCCCGGAACCGGTGCCGGAACCGGAACCGGAGCTCCGGCGGAAGCCGGACCGGACTTACACCCCTGCGTATTAATAGTTTGAGGTTCAATGTGACAAGTTTGGTAATTTGGGATACAATTATAAATTGTGGTAGTTGGAGTGTACAAAGTGTAATTTTTTAAGCCTAATTTCAATTGTTATTAAGGAAAAATTAAGAAATATGCATGTACAAGAGTCCTAGATGTTTTTTGCTGTAAAATTAAAATGAAAAGTTCTGGAGATTTTTTTTTCTAAGGACCAAGATACGTTTATAATGTATTCCTCCAATTGCATGGCGTAATTTAGAAAAAAAATAGAAAAGATGCTCTCACACATAGAAACAAATTACTTGTATAAAAGCATAGCTCATGAAAGTGTTCTAGCTAAATGAATATAGATGTGGGTAGTGGCGGAACTAGGATTGAATTTGAAGAGGGGCAAATTCCTAAGGCGAAATGACAAAAAAAAATCCCTACGTAATGCAAAAAGTGTCTTAGAGTTAAAATATTGAAAATTAAAGACTAAAAACATTAAAAATATTGAAATACACATACCATAAAATTAAGGATACTTTCCCTTATTTAGAAATTAACTTTCAAGAAAAGTCAAATGGCAATGACACACCATATCACATGTTCAACATACACGGGAAGTCATGAGAACCGCATAACCATCTAGCAAAAAGTTTCAAAGAACTCTCATTAGAAATGTTGAACACCAATAACTAGTAGACCAAGATACAAGATAAGCTAAGAGACTTCTAATTAGAAATTCCAAAAGTTCATCCACCGGCAAAGCAATTAAACCTAAATTCTCTGACCTATTCCAACACAATATCTTTCAATTGGCTGTAATTAGTAAAAAATACTATTACCATTTGAAAGAAAAGAAACAAAGAGAAAAAGTCTGGGGACATAGAAGTAATACAAGGAATCTACAGCTATATATTGAACTCTGTATTAGAGCATACACTCTTCATTGGCATTAAATCTGAGATTCAAATGATTCAACCTGAATATAGAATTTATCTTCCCCTCTTTCTAATTATTACAAGAATGCAACATCCATTATCCTCAATACAGAGATTTATAATTCATAGCGAACATACTAAACTTTGATACAGGGAAATATAAGAAATAATTCAAGGAATTAGAAGAAATCAGCAATGGAAGTGAGATTTCACATTAAACCCACCAATGAGAAATAATTATGCCAACGATTTCAACCAAAGTACAAAATCCAATTCACCAAAGGGGTTGAAATCAGGGCTGGGCAACATATCGACGGTATGCGGTTTAACCGCTACCGCCACCGCCCCCGGTACCGTTGGGCCGTTATCGCTACCCAGTGGTACCGGTAATGGTACCAATCCCTGGGAAATCTAGGGGATATAAGTGGTGGCAGTGGCCTCGCTTAACACATGCGGGGACACTGCCAAAACCGTGTTATTTATTTATTTAAAAAAATTTAATCAAAACAAAATCATGTTGTTTACTGAGCAACAACGTCATTTTGATTATTTAGAGTTAAAAAAAATCAAAATCAAAAAAATAAAACCCTAAAACCAAAAGTCCCTATCCCAATATCCCTAAATTTTGATCATCAAACAACCCCCTCCCTCTCTTCTTCTATTCGAAGGCAACAGATAGACAACCCCCTCCCCTCCGGCCTCCTCCTCACCTCAATTATCTTCTCCCTCTCCTTCGCAGTTCGTCCCAACCCCCAGCCACACCACCATCTCGCCTGAAAATGCAGACGACGTCTGGATTTTGTTGTTGTGTGTCTCTCCCCCTTGCCGTCTCTCTCTCTCTCTCTCACTCTCTCTCTCTCTCAGGTAAATTCTTAGTTCTTTTGATCTCTCTCTCTCATTGATGTGCCATTACTAATTAATTAGCATAAAGGTTAGGCTTTTTGGTGGCGTGCGAATTGGTTCTCTGTGTACTAATCAGTGAGAGTCTCACTACGAATTGGTGCTTGTTCTCCATATATTTGCACTTCTATTAGACGCGCAGTTTAGATCTTTGTATGTATGTGCCGATTTGATCTTTGTATGTGCAATTTAGGTCTTTGATATATTATAAGTAAAATGTGTGTTTTATTATTCAATCATCCAGATAAATGGCAGGGATAGTTTGATAACTATTTCGGGTCTCCTTGAAAGTTGCATTTGGGGAAGTTTGAATGTTTATATGATGTTAAATTTGGTAACTTCTTTTGTTTTATATGATGTTTAATTGTTTATAGTATATTTGTAGTATATTATTGTGAAATTCTAGGGGAAGTTTGAATGTTTATAGTATATTTGTAGCTGCTGTTGTGCAATTAGGGGCTGTTTATTAATTCTTGTTTCACTAATATTTGATTTATTCTCTTGTTTATAATAACTACTAGTTTATTCATGTTGTTGTGCAATTAGGGGCTGTTTATTTGCTGTTGTTTATAATTTATTTATCTTGATTCGAAATTCATTTCAGATGGACATTACTCATAGTGGTGGTAGCTTTGCAATACCCACTAGTTCTAGTAAAGATGTGGATAGTGCTATTGCTAGTGGTCCTTCACCCACCATTGAAGTTGAGCCAACTCCATCTGAACCTACTGGTTTTACATCATCGTCTACTGACGAAATGGTTGCAGCGACTACAGATGAGCCACGTGGGCTACCACCCCTACATCCTCAGTCTACCAAATTGACGTCGGATGTTCTAACTATTATTGATTAAGAGGATGGAAAGTGGAGCAGGATTACTGGATTAGAACTTACTACTTAGTAGCATTTTGAAACTTCAACTTGAATTAGTTTGTGTGAATGTGTTGTTGAATTGATATGTGTTGTTCAATTAATATATGTTGTGGATTGGTATATTAGGTTTGTGGATTGGTTAAATGTTAATTACTTGCATTACGTAATTTAGGTTTGTGGAATGTGGAATATGTGGATTGCTAATTTAGGTTTGTTGAATTAATATGTGTTGTGGATTGCTAAATAAAATGTGGAGTGTGGATTGCTTAATTAGGTTTGTGACGTTGTGGATTCTTAGGGAGAAAAAGGCCATAAGATATAAACTTCTATGGTCATAATCTAATATGGTCATAGAGATAATATATTGTGGCCAACATTTCTCAAATAAACACTAATTTTCTACCTTTGCAGTTTGCATTTTAGCTTTCTCCAACCAAATTATCAATTATTAAATATTATGTACTATTTTTTTTAATAACAAAACATCACTTAGTTTGGCTTAAGAAATTGGACATGACAGTTGACACAATTACAATCACAAACACAAAAAAATGGAACGAGTTTCTCGTTTTTACCCATATTTTTTCATCCACAAAATTGCCAAAAAAAGAGGCCCAAATTCAGGCTAAAAAGGCCTAGAGAGAAAGCCCTAAACAAACCCAAAGAAAGCCCTAAACCACCAAAAATAGCCCAAAAAATGGAATTGGGCTAAAAAAGCCCATTAAAATGCAGGCCCAAATATGGGCGGTTCAACCGGAACCACCCATACGGTAACCGCAACTGCCAGTAGCGGTGGCAAAAATGGCATACCACCCCTAGCGGTACCAGGGGCGGTTGGGGGCAAAAATGGCCCCCAACCGCCCCCGTTAGTACTGCTAATCAGCCCTAGTTGAAATCTTCAGTACGAAACATTAAATGAATCAGAAGTGTATGCAATGGAACTGAAAAGTCAGACAAAACGCATCAAGAAAAGCACTATGCCAATTGCTGAGTACGAGAATCCGAGAAAAATTGGCATACCCAGTCATACATATCAGGCATTTTGATACAGCAACCAATTCTCAAGCTTAGGACGAAATTTCTATAACAACATTATGTATTCTACTTCAAATTTCCAAGCAAAATGTTCATAAGAGAATTCACTAATTCACTAAATTCTAATCACTAATAAACAATTCACTAATAAAAAATTCACAATTCACTGGTCACTAATCAACAATTCACAAATTCAATTCCAATTTCAAACCCTACTCACATTCACAAATCACAAATTCACAATCAATAATTAGCTGAGAGAGAGGTGAGAGAGAGATACCTGCTGGAGGCTGCTGCCCCGCACAACTGCACGAGCACCAGATCACGGCGGGCCAGCGGTAATCGACGCTGTCACGCTGGGCAGTGCACTGGAGTCGGCGCTTAGAGAGAGAGAGAGAAAGTAAGGATGAGAGGGAGAGAGCCGAGAGGAGAGGAAGGCCTCCGGTGGAGGAGGAGCTGAGGGGTCGTCGGACGTCGGTGGAAGAGGAGCTGAGAGGGAGACGTGAGAGGGAGGTCGACGGTCGTGCGATGCGAGAGGGGGGAGGGAGATTGGGATTGTAAAATTAAACCTGGGTTTATTTTTTATTTTTTAATCTTCGTCAGATAATTAAAAAAAATAAAAGAGATGCTGGCTGGGCCACACACACACATATATATATATAAAGTATCTACAATTTTTCTTCTCAAACAATCATTATATTCTCAAATATCCTCACAAATTTTAACTCGTTGAGACTCGCTCATATAAATTATATTTTTCGTTGTAATTTCATCCCCAACAAGTGTGTCTAACAAGTCTGGAAGTAAATCAAGTGGGTCTAAGTTAGTTCAACACCTATCTCGGAAACGTGCAGAGGCATTCAATCAAAAGGAGAAATGAAATGTGAGAAGTTATGATGAGCACAGGTTCTCACCGAAATGCTCATCCTTGTTTGTGCTGGTGGGACGACGAGCGATGTACAAGTTAAAGAGTTTAGATATGGGTAGAATTTCAAAATGCATTTCACAAGGTTCATGTCAATCCAATTCAAAATGTACTTTAGATTTAAAATGTGAGTATCCTGTGTTGATTTGGTAGATCTACTATCTGCTTGTCTCGTATAAAAAAATGGGAGGATTTCTCTAGAAAATACTGCATCTATTTGTCACAAACATGTGCTGAAACTTTTTTTTTGTCTAGCTTTATCAAACTTTACTACACAACTGAAGAGGAAAACAACCACGATGGGTCCACTTGACAAAACACACAGTATGATATTCGTTGGTGGGAATAAAGAAAAAAGGATGTTGGGTCCACTTCAAGGTTCTGAAAAATGGGACCCAAATAGAGTACAAACTACACATTTATCAATATTAAACAACACAACAAGCACAAGACAAACTACATATAAGTACCGAAAGATGTAAAAATGAGAGTTGGGGCACACTTCGAGGTAGTGAAAATGGGACCACTGAGAGCAAATAAACAATGCAATTAAAGGGAATAAACAACACAACAAATCACAAGGCAATGTGCACAAAAATTACCGAAGGGGCAGTATCCACTACGTGCGACCGACAGCAAGAAGGGAGCTTCGAAGCTTTTATTCTAGTAAAAAATTCGAGCCCTTCATCGATATTTCCCCTCTGGAAACTTGATTCAACACCAAGATTTAGATGGATTTAGTTCCTCGGGATCAGATTGAATAGTATGAGGTTAGAGTTTTCTCTCCACAGTGAATGACAGAGTGAGGTGGGGTATCGGGGAAAGAGACAATGGTGTGGGGTATCTTACGAGCGTTTTGGTCCCAGATGGTTGACTCGGCAATTTTAGTTTGGATTTTTCTACCCACCCACGCTGACCTGGCGTGATTAAAAAGAGACCCGATGACATGGCTAACAGGGTGGACGAATAGGACAATTGACATTTGTTGATTGGTGCACACGTGGACTACATGATCCAACTCAGCTACTGACGTTAAGTGGGGTGACGGACTTCAGATGGAGGGACCTGTTTGTCGCAAGGCACTAACCACAGGGACTACTGCGTACAAAGTCATACCTCATGGACCCATTTGTAAAATTGTAATACTACATAAACCTTTTATATAATTAACCCTAATGTATAAATGGGCCACGATTTGCTGTCGGTATAGGCCGACACACTTAAATTTGTCGATATGGTACCATTAAGCAAACAATGAGGGCCTATTAAAAAAAAAAGAAAGCAAACAATGAGAGGAATCGGAGGGCCGCTCCTATGCATAGGCGATCTGCTCAGCGATCTCGGTGAATCAGATGGTGCTACACCTCCAGATCACCAGGAAGCCCCTATCTCAGCGTCTCCCTCTTCAATTTCTAACCCCACCGAGATCCCTCAGGCCCTGGAACTCACAAAGCTCTTCCAGGTTCACTTCCCATTCAACTTCTCTGCATTGTTCTGTCGCCGTTCGTTTGGTTCTTTATGGGTTTCTTTCATTGTTTTGGGTCAACTGTGTCGGTCTTGTTGAAAAAAAAACAAAAATGCTGTGGGTTACCAATCAGAGAAAAAGGGCTCCTGAAATGTTGTCCTAAATGATCTCAGCTTTGAAAGATGTTGAAATTAGATCGATTTACTTCTAACATTATGTAACTTCAACAAACATATCCTGATTCGTCTCCCAATTGAGTGAAGGACTCATTTAATAGTAAAATTTATAGAAAGTAGATTCCGAGAAGCTGCATGTGCCGATGTAACGGAGCTGTGAAAATGTCCGATTTGGGTAGATTTTCATTTGCCAGCTATAGAACTTTAGCTATTGGACTGATGGGATAGCACGTTTCAGATGGGTTATTGCGTTTAGGTTTTGTTGGTACTTTTTGGGAAGATGGGGTTATTACTGTTTAGGAATTGCTTAATGCTCTCATTTTCTGAAATGAATTTAGAATTTTAACGATACTCTATGCTAGTCAGAATGGAGGTTCTTTTGCTCCAGCCGTATCCAAGTCTGATATGTGTCATGAATCTATAAAAAGATGGGAGCCCCTCATCTTCGCAAAATTGAAATGAATTGGGATTTGTAATTGTGAACATAAAATTGTTTTGGGATCACGTATTAGAAAAGGGATCTAAATGCTTTATTTTGAACATCTGAAGGACCAAAATGCAAATTGATTAATGTTGTCTTTAGGGATGTTCAGGAAGAGTCTCTTTGAGTATAGCTATGAAATCTACTAACTAGGGATGTTGGTACTTTATGCTCCAAATACATTCTTCTTCACCATCTACTGTCGCCTGACTATTAGTTTTAGATACATTTTTACCTTTTTCAGTGCTTGTTATTTATCTTCTAAATACGAACCCTATATCGGTCATATTGGGTATTATTTTTAGGAGAATTTATCTATAGTGTTATTTGTATTTTGTCACATCCGTGTCTCGTGTCGTTATTGGTGCTTCTTCGCTGTGGTCTTCAGCAAGAAGTCAGTTCTACAATGATTAGTGTTTCTTCAGTTGTTAAAATTCTCTTATGTTAGTGCCACGCAGACTAAACTTAATTGTGTTAATTTTCTGGATGTCTTCAGTTTCTCAATGCTTGATTCAATGTAATGCTCTTTTTCCAACTAGTTTAGATTTAATATAGCCTTTTTTTTTTCCCGTCAGCTGTAAGTGGTGCCTTATATGTTGTGTTTGTAGGCTATAGTGCTCATAACCACAACTTGCAATTCTGGTCTTCCTCTTATGGGTCTTGAGGTTAAGCCATCTTGCTCCTTGTGGGTCTCAAGGCTAAACCATTGGTGCAGGTCTTTGTTTTTCTTGTCCTCGAACAATCCATCTTAAATGATTTTTTTCTTCTTGAGTTCAATTAGTTGCTCCTCAAGAATCTTTTTGGTATATATGAAATCTCTACGCTGTATGATTCTGGGTAGCAAGCATAACTATAAAGCTCTTTTTGCACAATAACTAGTGTTAGGAAGTTGGTTATCCTATTTGCTCACTATTATCTATCTTTGGAATACAGGGCTTGCTAATCTAAAGACTAGGTTGTTGTTGTTTTAGCCTTTAGGTTTTACACAGAAAAATAACTGGAGTATTTGCTGTTTACGTCTCAATTCTGTATCTCGAACACTCCTTTGAAATGTCTCGTGTTCTTAAGAATAAATGTATGGGAGTGTAGAGCGTTGCATGGTAATGTCCTGAGACTCCAGAATGGGAAAACTTTGCCTTTGCAAACTTTTCCTATAATTTTCTTTTGCTATATGTGGAATTATCCCACCTCACTTGGATTCTGAAATAATGTTAAATCCTACTATTGCTGTGCAGAAATGCAAGAGTTCCAAATATACCAGAAGTAATCTTTTGTTATTTGTATTTATTCTATGTTTCGGAATTTGTAATTCTACAAGTATCTAATTCAGTTGCTGCTGTTTCAGAAAGACTATGCCCACCTGAGCGAGGCACTCTATGGTACTGACCATTCGTGGACTGCTCTTACCCTAAAGGTTACAATTCTTCTGCATTGGAGGATATACGTTTTATAACTAGAACATGTCTACATAAACGATTAGTAATTTCAGCCATTCTCAAACAAATTATGCATACACCCCCACTTGTCTATGTATGGGGAAGTATACAAGGTGCTATTTTATCGTTGAAATCTGACATGAACATGTTGGTTTCTGTTTTTTGTCTGGGGCCATCTCTGTTTGGGCTTTTTTGTACAGAAGGCTTAATCGTCGTAAGAACCTTTCATATCTTCATACAGTTGACATAACATTTGTTGCTTGGCATTGAGCATGCCTTTCGAAGGCTGTTTCCTTGAGAAAAATAGTTTTTATTTCCTTCCTCTTGTTTTGGTAGTTATGCTCTGCCCTGGAAACTGCAAACAAATTTATCCAGTCCACCAATTTGAACGCGGGACAGCTGTCAGAGAAGGTTGGAGAGCTTGAGAAAATTGTCAAGACAGGAGACTCGGCCGTTGCATCAGCAAAGGCCATCCATGTCTCTTTGAACCAAAAGCAAGGACCGTTGACCGGCGGTCAAAATGTCCAATAATCATGGTTTAGTCAGGATCCATCTTGCTGCAACTCCGATGTATATGGTAATGTGATGCTTTTATACTTTCCAGCTGTGTACAAAAACTGATCACTTCTTTGGTAGAAATCTGAAAGAAAGAAAGAATTATTCAGTAGATGGCGAAATGTGAAGCTTTTTGGACATTTTGAGGCTCCTTTTCGATTAAGTGCATAGCGTAGGACTATATGCAAGATTGCAAGGTCTAAGTGTAGCATCAGTAGGTAGGACCTTGTGTATAAACTTATGTAGATAATTGCTCTCCTCTGGATCTGAAGTTCCAATTGTAACCCAATCCTTATAGCACTGGGGCATGAGTAGAAGTTAGAACCTTGTGTGTATGTACACCACAAGATCTGAGCTCGGCGGAGCACTTTAGGCGCCTGGTGCTTGCCTTTAGCTGTCCGAACCAGGACAAAGCGATTTAAGTGGTTCATGACATTTTCCACTGAGGTTGAATCTCGTCTCCAAGAAGTGCTTCCCTTCCTCGCATTTTCTCCCTAAAATTGCTTCTTTTCTCTGTCGGCATTTTCCTGAAGTTTCTGGTATTAGAGTTTTATATTATATTTTTGAGTAATAAGGAAAATCTATAGGCTTTGTGCATTGGGCTTGGACGGATCTGGCTCATTTAGAAAACGCAAACGCAATGACCGGATTGACAGTGTAGCGGCAAACTAAGAAAGAAGGCTAGGTTGGTGTAGCTTAAAAAGTTGGTGTCTGGTCCGAGGTATTGGCTTCTAGGGATAGTGTGAGACTAATTATGCTTAACCCAAAAAAATGGAGCCAACCCTATGTTGGGCCGTATTATTCATATAAACCAACCCACTATCTCATTTTTTTCAAGTCTTAAACCTTATCTACATTTGGGCTTCGGCTGCTAGTATTCAGCCCAATCTGGGCGGAATAGAGTCAATAGACACTCAGTGCAGAAGTTTAGGAGCACGGTGCTGGTCTAGCTCAACTCAAAACTCGACTGAAAACCTCCCATGCATGCACGGACAACCCTAGCTGCGTACGTAGGAGTGGCATTAGAAGGAAAACGCTAAAAATCCAAGGGATGTGTTGTAATTGTAATAAGAAGTCACTTTTTTCGTGATTTATCAATTGGTTGTTAATTAAGTATAAATAATCGTAAATTAATATAAAATAGCACCAAGAATAGTGTCTTTAATATATATATCCATGATCCATGCTATAAACAGGTTCAAAGCTGGTGTTACGTACTGCTTCATGCATGGGTTGCAAAACGAGAGGTTTTGGCTCAACGTCGAGCTAGCTAGCTATAGCTCGAATATATAAATTAATCTCCGATCCTAATAATTAGCAGTCTATTCAGAAGCATCATTGAGCTATAACTTGTCAGTTTTAAATTATAGTTGAAGGTCCCCCAATTCGCTAGTGCTTCAATAGCGTTAATATGTCCCCAACAGTGTGGCTGGCTAGCTGTGTTGCCACTTGCCACCAGCAATAATAATCATGGGTTAATGGGCACCCACAGTAGCGCTACAGATCTCATACCTAATTATATATAGCAATACGAAAGTACGTACAGTTCCGGTCACCACCACCCAAAACAAATTCGAACAGAGACCCAAACCCTCGCTCACTAGAAAAAGAAGACGTTAAAAACATCAACAATCCTCCATGCATTGCGGTACTTCTTAATTAGTGCTTGTTTATGCTCTATTTAATTACTTCTTCTTCTTTTAACGACAGATCGTCCTTGTCGTAGTCCCACGATGACGAGAAAACATAAAAAAAAATACTCCACTAGCTAGTACTGCAATTTCAAATTTCAAGTTGCTCTTTAAACAAGACAATTAATATCTGATCTTCAATATTATTGAGATTAAACATTGAGGCTCTTGATTTATTAAGGGAGTATGATGGGAGCATTAATATATATATCTGGCAGAAACTTAATTAACTTAGCTCGTACGTTATGTGTATATATATATATTAAAGGGACAGAACAACTTGAAAGTGTCGACGTTCCACGTGGGAGATAATGAAAATTATTGCCGGAAACCATGCAAGTTGAGGTTATATAAATATTTCGACTCAGGGCTCTATGTTTTAATACTCTCTCGATCTCCCCACATGGCCAGTAGATGGCATTGGTTGGTGAAGGATTAGGAATTTATGATCACTATAGCGTATCTTATTTCCATCGAAGAACTTTATCCAAAGATCAGGCTTTTGCCTTTACTTTAGCGACAACTTTAGGAGCAACATTGCAGATAGATAATTTGTAGCAGCTTATCACAATCAATATTAGCAAAATCTATATTACCTATATATGGGGATCTACGAGTCGCCTGTATTGCCCTTTATTGTAAAATATAAATTTATAAACAACTTAATTACCATGACCCCCCCAAAAAAAATTAGCTAGGTGAGAATTATATATGTTGACACGCAGCATTTTCAGCCTATATACATTAATAGTTGTTAAAGAAAATTAAATAATGGACACACTAACCCCACATTATTCATTTGTAGTCGTACGTTTAGTTAACCGTGACTATATATTGGGAAAAAAATATATTTTGATGGTTCTTGAAGTTAATAATTTCCTAACTAATTTTCTTAATTGATTTGCATTTATGTTTTTCATGCTGTTTGCCATTAATTATTTTCAACCTTAATGCATGTGACTTTGGAAAGTCCAATGTGGTGCTCATTGCAGTGTGATGATTAGTATATCATTAAAAAAAGGGGTCTTTAGCAGCGGCGTTTTTCAAAAAGCGCCGCTATAGATAACCTATAACAACGTTTTTTTAAAAACACAGCTAAAAGTCATGCTTGTTGCAGCGCTTTGGAAAAAACGCTGCTACAAGTGTGTGAGTTTTAGCAATGTTTTAGATAAAAGCGCTGCTAAAACTCAACAAAAACGCTGCTATAGACTGTTACAAGATTGTTTATTATTTTCAAGTTAGTTTATTATTTTCAAGTTAGTTAATGTTAATATTTATTTTATATGTTATAGTAATGTATTTGAAAAAAATTTATTCTAGGAGACCCACTTAATAAAATATGAAATTAGAGGGAGTGTTATGAAAATTGAAGTTGTTATATGATATATATAACTTGGAGACCCACTTGTTGTATAATGTGTTATATATTATTACATCACCATACATTATGGGATATTATATAGTATGGATGTATGTCATGTTTAATATTATGTGTATAATATAGTATTTGTACATATTAAGATTGAATATTTTTTCGCTCATCTTTGTGCATAGTATTTGTACATACTATGATTGAATATTTTGTCACTCATCTATAGGTGTATAGTATTTATACCTAATATGTCATTCATCTACGTGTATAGTATTTGTACATATTAAGAAGATATTGTGATATTAGCTTATGCATTAACAAGTACATAACATAATATATTGTCTTAGACACTATGATTGAATATTAGATACGTACATATAAGGTATTTAGGTTAGCACATATATGCTAATTATACAGTTGATTATATGGTCTAAGTATTATGACTAGTATCAATGCATGCTACAATGTGTATTACAATTACAAACAAAGTAGTAATTAAAATAAATATATGCTATTACTTTTGAACTAACAAAGCATAGGATGGCTAAAGAGTCTATGTTTATATATGTAGTATAACTTTAATAGTACAACTTTAATTAGAGTGTAATAACAAAATACATTTTATATTGTGATATAAATATTTGTTGACAACTATCAGAAGAAGAAAAAAATAAAAGGACAATTATTTAGTTTATAAATATATATAAACAAAGACTTAATATATTTAGTTTATCTTTAAACTAAAGAGCAACAACGAAATAGCTTATATATTGTGATATAAATATTGTTTCACAATTACATATGAAGAAAAAAATAAAATACAATGATTTAAATGTCCAACACGATCGGATTATCAAAGCATATAACAAATTTAGCTCTGAAGCTTTGTTTTAGCGCCAAGTGAGGGGGGAATTTTTTAGCTCTAAAACCCTTTTTGACTCTCCGCCCTATATTAGTGCTAAATACCCATTTTTCAACTACTCTCATCTTGCCCATCTCTTGCCGTCTAACAAATTTAACTTTTCGCTTGTCTCGGACGCAAATTTGGTTGTTCAAGCAAATTTGGTTGCTTGTCTAACAAATTTTGTTGTTCAAGAACTGAAACGAGGTGTTTGTTCTTTTTCTATTGTAATTTGTGGTGTTTCTTTAATCGTTGTTGAATCTCTGAAGCGTTTATGCGCATATTTGTCTGTCCATATGCTTGTGCAAGGGAGAAGGGTCGGCTCAAGGGTAAGGCAACTTAGGCAGTTGTCTAAGGCCTCACCTTGAGCAAGAGGCCCCATAACTTAGAGAGAAAATAGAAAAATGAAAACAGAAAGGCCCCTAAACAGAGTGAAAAACAAACGAAGAAGAAAAGAATAAATATTTTGTTTGTCGTAAAATGTGTTGTGCAGTAATTGCAGTCTATAGGCTGTGAGTGTGGCCCTGTTGAAAAAAGCGTGTATTTTTTAAAGTTGAAACAAAGCAAGAACTTGAAAGTGGAATAAAAAAAACCTTGAAGCGACGTCTGAAAAGTTGGAAACAAAGGAAGACTGCAGACTGTCTGGCCCTGTGAGAAATGGCTATGTTACGTGTAACGGTAAATTAATCTCAAGTCTTCTATCTAAGTCTATATTTATACTTCATTCTTCATACTCTATCTCCTCAATCTTCTTTCAAAGTCTTTCTCTTCCTCTATTTCTTCTCTGGCTCTATCTCTCTTTGCAAAGCTAATCTAATTTCTTTTAGTCAATCACATATTAGATATATTCGAATTAAGATAAGAATAAAAAATTCTCAGAATTCTCCATTAATACGGCATGCTGCTTTTTTCATTCCTTCCTTTCAGGATCAGTCGCGGTCTTACAAGCTTTACCGATGGTATTGACAAATCCATTGCTTCATACAAATGTGTAAAAAATGCTAGTCACACTTAAAAGCCGAGTACTCTACCGTTGAGTTAGCAACCTGAATCAAAATGTATAGATTCAATTGAAATCAAAAAAGAGATTCAATTGCACAACGCAATCAAAATATTCAAATAAAATAGAAAAAATATTTCGAATTGATTCTGAACAAAAAAAATGAATATATCAGATACAAATACAAATACTTTTAAGATAAGAATCTAGCTTCAAATAAAAATGGTGTCAGGTTCTATTATTCTAATCTTTACACTCTTGTATTTTAGTTTGAATATTTATTTTTTATAATGACATTTATTTTATTTGTCGGTGTTCTTTGTTTACATCTACATAATCATGGTGAAATTCATAATCATTAACTTAGGATATAACATACAAAATGAATTGATACAAATATTAGCATATGAAATTAAAAATACTATGAAAAACAAAATAAAAAAGTAATATTTTAAATATTTTTTAAAAAATATATAAAATGCCTAATTTTTAACATGGCCTTAGGCCTCATATTTTTATTGAGCCGCCCCTGCAAGGGAGTGTGTCCTGTAAGTGTTGTGGCTAAAATTATTTCTTCGATGAAAATTTTGATTTGGGTCAAAAGGGGTTTCAGCGTTTTGATTTTGATTTACGTCTTGCTCTTCTTGAAGGTTTCGATTTTGGGTTAATGGGGTCCAAGATTTGCTTGAATACTTCGTGCAGAGCAACCTCCACGCACGAATGGAAGAGAGGATAGCCGCTGCGATCCGGTGGACTCGCCGATCTCTACCACAAGTGCGGGCATTTAAGACCCTTAACTTTTGAAACTCATCAATTCATGCCCCCATCCAAATTAGGAGTTAATCTGATGGAAAATCATGCAAAATGATCGAAATGCCCCTCAATGACTAAATTTTAATAAATAAAAATAATAAAATTTTAAAACTAAATTAAAAATAAATAGATTTTTGAAATAGAGTTTCAATAGTTTTCTTTAAAAACATTGTTTTTTACATATCTTTTTTTAATGATTTTTTATTTTTTTTAGAAATTTTATCTTTGAGGAGCATTTTGGTCTTTTGCATGATTTTCGGTCAAATTTAACGCCTAATTTGGACAGGGGCGTGAATTGACGAGTTTCAAAAATTAAGAGTCTTAAATCACCGTTTTAAAAATAGCGGGTGCCAATTTTATTTTTGCTTATACTTACGGGCTAACTATGACTTTACCCCTATTTGTTTATTTAGTTCACCCCCTGAAAGTTTTATCATGTTTTCCGTTTGTTGGATAACATCATTGGAAATAAAATAAGAGAATTATGTTCTTGGTTTAATTCTAGTTTTTTAATTATTTGGATTCTGGAGAATTTTGAACAGTGTCTGGTACCAAAAAAGGATGAATCTCATGCATGTTCACAGCCAAAAGAGGGGAAGAGGTGCCAGGGCAGATCTACTTCCTGCTTTGCACGTTCAGATTCTCCAACCATTATTTATATATTATTGCAGGAACATATGCAAATGCCCTCTAATGTAACATAAAGGCACTAGGGGCTGCACTTACTGTATGAACATTGCTTGAAAGTTATATATGTACTTGCTTTAGTTGACAAGTCTTGTATGTACTGTTGTATCTGCAGACTATTTAAGGAAAATCATAGTACTGGGGAGGTCATCCAAATCAACCAAGGTTGGGGATATCATGACCGAAGAAGTACAAGTTCTCTCCCCTTCCATAGGAAAAAAAAATGGATTGTGGGTGTTTTTCAATGGTCAAACAAAAGTTAGTGTACATTTACTTTATGATATATCAAACAATTTGAGATGACATGTATATGATAATTCCATGGCCTCTGTATGTTTACATAAAAAAAAAATTTATTTATTTCTATTTCTCATGTTATATTTGTTTTCAATTACATGAATTCAAGATGAGCAGGGTCGGCTCAAGGGTAAGACAACTTGAAATTTTGATTATATTTTTTTAAAAAATTTAGCCTTGGAGGGGCATTTCGGCTATTTGCATGAATTTCCGTCGGACTTAATGCCTGATTTAGACGAGGGCGAAGATTGATAGGTTTTGAAAGTTATGAGTCTCAAATTGTTGGATTGAAAAATAAAGGTAGCAACTTGATTTTTGCTCAAACATAGGGGGTACTATGAGTTTACCCCTTTATATTATAAAATTGTTACTTTTAGATTAGTTGTAGAGATTCTTGTGTTTGTTGTAAAACGTTATTCATCAATGATGAAGTATATTTTGTTTTATTATTATTGTTCTTTAAGTTTTTACATCCAATGAATTATGGTTATTAAAAAAAATTTGTATTATCGATTAAAAAACACGTATAAGAAAATATAGAAAAAAATTAGTGGTGTTTTAAAAATACTGGTACATACAAAAAAACGCTGCTAAATACCTATAGTGGCTATCACAAAACACTGTTGTAGATATTTAAACACATGACAAAATTGAGCTATACTATAGCGGCGTTTTAGGGAAATTCTACAAAAAAAATTTCACAAATGCGCTTCGGGTCTTTAGCGGCGTTTGTGACCGTTGCTAAGCGATCGCCACTATAGCTCCACATTTTCACAAGCGTTTCCAAAAACCGTCGCTATAACCTATTGCGACGGACCTATCGCTGCTAACTTTAGCAGCGGTTTTTTTGACCTTTATCAGGGGTTTCTGACCGCTGCTAAAGATTTTTTTTTGTAGTGTATCTATTATTCTATACCCTTTGGAAAGTCCAATGCGGTGCTTATAGTGGGTGGGTCGGTTGATCAATATATAATCAGTGTCCTTAAAAAGGCGACTAGGGTAATTAGAACCAAACTTCACAATCAGTATATGAAATTAACTAGATCGGACAGAATTGACACTGAGTTAGCCAATTCATTGCATGAGATATTGTCTGATCATTGGGCCTGCAATGAAAGAGGGAAATTAATTCCTTAGATGACTTGATGAAAACGTGCCAAGATTTAATAGGGGGAATTCTACCTAGAGTATAGCTTAGTTTCGTTGGCCCCCAATTAATTAGATTCGAAGCGGTTTCGGATTGCACAATCTTGCCATGGAATAAACGTGACTCAGAATTATAACTAAAGGTAACTTTTATAGAATTGTTTTGTAAAGATGAAAATTGTCACATGGGTGGATATATATATATATATAGTTAAGAGGAGGCATAAAATTACAATTTCACTGTTCAGTTTTGATGTTTTCACTTTTGAAGAGTTTTAAACGGAATGTTGTTTTTTTTCAGCTGTTTTGAAGTTTTTAATATTATTATGTTATTAAAGATTATTTATTTTATATTAAGTTATTTTTACCCCAATTAATTTCCCTCGTTTTACTTATAGAATTAACGGTACGGAGCGTGCATGTGTTGCACTCAATTATAATTTTCAAGTTGCTGATAATCAACAGATGTACATCTTTTTTTAGTAGCCCATACTGTTATTGCTTAACCATAAATCTTTACTTTTAAGCATTTAATAAACTTGCCGAGATACATGCACGTTTCACGAAAACCATCACTGAGTGGATTGGAAACTGCACAACTTCAAGCAGGTCTTTGAGAAAAGCGAAAACAAAATTAGGAAAATTGAAGGATAAGTACGAATATTATGTTAACCACGCCAACATATATAATTTATTTGTCCACAGATACTTTAATTTTTCTGCCAACAAGAACCTATTATGATCCGTGTCCATTAATGTCTATCGATTCTCTAGGAATATTATACTATATATCCGCGTGAAAGAATGGGCACTATAACTAATAACTAGACGTGGTTGAGTTGAACAACATTAATATCAGTGAAAAGGTTACCATGAATTTAAATTTTCCTCAGCATGTTCGGTCGTCCACACGCAGACTGCATCGGATAGGTCATTAACGTACGTCCGATCACCTTTGTATTAGAGATGTATGGTCAGAGAGGAGTCCGATCAACAGGTAGCATTAGACGATGGATTGTACCTATTACCGATCGGTCGCCTAAACGTAAGTCCGATCACGTCTGATCGAGTTCATAGCACCGAT
This sequence comes from Myrica gale, assembly GCA_963930655.1. Classification (NCBI taxonomy): domain Eukaryota; kingdom Viridiplantae; phylum Streptophyta; class Magnoliopsida; order Fagales; family Myricaceae; genus Myrica; species Myrica gale. The sequence continues at coordinate 23,651,166 of OZ005606.1, forward strand.
TTATCGTCAAAATAGACGTTTAAACGAGCCACATCTAATGTCAAATCGTCAACTTTATGATTGATCGCTAATATGCCAACCGAACGTCCTTTATAGACTATCAAACGTGTATGATATATATACTACAAGAAAACAAGTGCCCAATTTGTCATATATGGTTTTGGGTGACAAAATCTGTTTGTCACCTAAAGTTCGTCAGCTAAAGTTTTAGGTGACGATTTTGGCGTTCTGTCACTCGAAACCGTTCGGACGGTTTTGTTTCATAGTAACGAAATTGAAAATTGTCATGCCCAGTACAATTCATCCGTTCGCATGAGCTATGTGAACGTACTCTCTACACGTTCAGACCGCTCATGCGAACGGTTCGTCCAAAGTGACGAAATGAATTTCATCATGTACAATCCATGCACACGATTATATAACATTGTCCGAACGGTCTTACATAGAGTTCGGACGCTGTCGTAAAGATGTCCTCACCGTTGTTTCATTTACGAAGAAATACCTATTTGTCATCCTCAGAACCCGTTCGAATGACTACGTATACAGTTCAGACGCTTCTTCAGATGAACACGTTCGAATGAATTGTTGTATCGTGCGCACGTTTGCTTAATAACAGACCGTGTGCACGCGAGAATAACCGTTCGGACGGGTAGTTATGTGTGCGCACGTTATCGACACCAAATAACTGTTCGGACAACCTTTGTTACCGTTCGAACGATTTGCTACGTATTTAAATTAATTAAATTAATTTTTTTAAATAATTTACAGGTAATATAAGTAGAAAGATGTTCGTTGCTCATAATATAATAAAATATCTATAAGTATGTAATTGTAATTAAAAGTAAATAAAATATATAATCGATAAGTACTGACAAGGAAGTAAAAATACATAAATCTACTCACATTTTCGTTTGAGTGTCGAACGAGATTGCAGCTGTCTGATCTTCTCATGCATCTACTCCGCCATTAGTTGCATCATCCGTTCTTGTTGTTCCACTAGGGTCATTTGCTGCTCCTGCATCATCTTCTGGTGCTCTTCGTCTTTTTTCGGTTGCTGCTCTGTCATCTTCTACATCAGCTCTTTGTCTTTCTTTCATTGTTGCTCCATCATCTGCAGATGCTCTCGCATCGTCTGCTCCATATCTGACCGCTTGACCAGAAGAACTTCATATTCCATCTGTCTAGCCCTCATCTCCTCAATCTGTAATCTGGCCTCCTCCAATCTCCGGGACAAATCAACGGACGATACTGATGAAGATGATCCAACAGACCATACTGAACGACCTAAACCTCGCACGTAACCCTTTTTCGTCCCCAACACCTCAGCGAAGATCTCCACTTCGGTGTATGACGTTCCCTCTAACTCGTGTTGCAACTGTAACGCCTCCATTTTTTCCTACAAAATTAGAAAAGAAAATAAAACTAGTACATATAAAATGTAAACGCATACGAATGCATCATTAAATCTAACGTTACAACTTACAAAATTTTTCTTGTTAATCTTCTGAAGTCCACATGTCATCCTTATTAGTATGCGTCTTTTTATAAAGCAACGAATGACTAATTTCACCAGATTCTGAATTTTTTTGTACACCAAAAGAAATACAGAACATGCATATTAAAATACATAAGTCATTTATTTAAATAATAAATAATAAAAATGTAAATTTATTACTTACTAACAACGCTCTAGCGCGTAGTAAGGTCTTCGCTTCCAATGTGTGTACAATTTTCAGCTTAGCTATATTTTCCTTGTTGATTGCACTCCTCCTCTGCATTGTACATTTACAGTTGTTATCACAATTAAGCATATAGCTAAAATAAACGTTAAGGACGGAATAAAAATGTTTAACCTGAAATTCCTCGCTCGCGAATAAATCACAAACACGAGTCCATTCTTCCTTGTACATATTGGGATACAATTGCTCTAACGCCTCTTATTTGGAATTGAATACCGAGTAATGATGGAACATTCTATTTCTATGCGTCCTATACGTTGTGTTCATCGTAGACGTTACAGTGATGTGATCCTCAGCTCAGTTGTAATCTAGTTGGAAGTCATCCTTAACATATATAACAGTTAGAAACACAAAAAAGTATCAACAATTAAAATTTAACAAATTATACTTACCAACACTCGTTCATCACATACGATTCAACCTCGTAGCGAACCTTCTTCCACTTGCTCGTCACAAATGGGACATGTTGCCGAACGAGCATCAATATGACTCGAGAGCATGGACGAAGCTTTGTTGTCACCGCTCGTACGTCCATCAGGGATATGGACAGTCAACTTTCCTCCGGTGTGAGCCTTGAGAAAGGCAATCCCGCGCGTACTACCTCGAACATGTCCGATTCCAAACGTCGCTACAAATGAAGAACAATAAATTTAAAATTCAGTTAAGCATAGAAATTTAAAAAGTAATAATATTTAAAAAAGATTGAATGGGTAAGATACTTACATGCACAACTACTCTGGGTGCTTACTGGACTGGCTGTGATAGGGGACGATAATTTGTTTCTATCCCGCAATGAAAGACCCGACACTGGTAGTGTACCATGACTACTCTCAACTCGAACTGATGAATTGCACCAAAGACGTTTCCCTCCCGCTGGCATGACGTCGTTTTGTAACCAAATAAACCAATATTAAAGAAGAAAAAACAAAATGAATTATATTACTCAAAATGAATGTAAAATATAAACGCAAATTTAATCGAAATGATAAAGTTACTTTAATCCTCGCAATCATATTCTTCAGAATCACAACAATCTTCACTGAACGATTCCAAGGAATCATCGCTTCCTTCATTTAAGGCAAGTGTGTAAGCTCAATGCTGAATGTGTATCTGAAGTACAACAGGAAATTTGCATCGAAATTTCTAAACACATTTGTCACAATAGTAGATACAATTACGCATATTATGCATATTGTAAACTCAAACTATCCATAACGTGGACAAGTCAAGAAATACATCAAGTTCATTATCGGAACTTCGAGTAATTCTTAAACAAGGACTTCGAGAAATTTCTTAAACAAGAGTTCATTTTTCCAAAAGTGTCCGAACCAAAAACAGAGTCCGGACGGTATACATGAAGTTCAGATTGCGATTGTCAAAAAAGACAATTCTTCGCCGCACAAACTCTATTTTCACCGCAAATTCATGCCAGAATCAACCCAAATCACAAAAACTTCAATATAAACACATCACAACCAACCCCAAACTTCATTGCTATCATTTTAAACCCTAAAAATTGGAAAAACACATCATTTGATATCCTAAAATTCATGATTTTCATCCTAAAACAAAAGAAAATTTAAAACTCACTGACCTCAAGTGCAATCCAATGCAAAATTCCAAATGAATTGCTCCTTTCACACCTTCTTCAACAAGATTGATGTCCAAAATCAGCTTCCCTTTTCTACTCTTGCTAAATTCTCTCAAATTTTCTAAGTTTTTTTTATGCTTTGGCTATACTGTCTGCGATTTCCCGTCTTTCAAACAAATACAAGCCGTTCGGACGCCTTTAATGTAGTTCGGACGCCTACGTGTATAATTTTTCGTGAGAATCGTTGCCGCCTAAAATTTCACACAGTCCGAATGTAATATTTTAGGTCTGCACGCAAACTTACATTTCACGACACCGTTTTAAAAATCCCCAAACGACATCGTCTGATCTTACTCAAAAGCGTCCGGACATAACATAAACGTCCGAACCCTACCTTACATTACAGGATACCTTTTTAGAAACACCAAGACGATATACCAGTGTTCGGATGGTTTGTTTTACATAATACGACACCATTCAAGCTTATAGTAAAAATTTCGGACAGTAAAATTAACGTCCGAACGGTTATTGACATTGTTTTTTCATTTTTTAAAAACTTATACAATTAAATTTATTAACAAGTTTTAAATAACCAAAGTTAGTTAATAATATAAAGACCTTAAGTGTGTTAAGTTCTAAAAATAATATTTGTTTTAATGAGTGTACCGAAATTAGAAATGTAATATTAATTAACATATTATATTAAGTTCCAATAAATATAGATAACATAACTGTAATAACATAAATATATCAAATATCGTCAAAACATAATATGAACAAAATAATAACAAATAAATATCAGCACATGTCCACAAAACATAATATAAAAGTAAAATGTCCTCAAAACATAATAAAAAAATAAATGTCCAAATAAAACAAAACTAATAGATGTCCACAAAGCAGGTAGACTACTGCTCATCACCATCATCATCGGTGAATTTCAGAACGTGACAGACTTTACGAAAGTGCTCCTCTATCAACACGACCCGCTCACTCAGGGGAAAAAGCTCTGCACCAGTTACCAAGCTCTTCAGGACCTCCTTAAGCACAACGACCTCCCTCCTCCACCTAACGTCCATTTCCGCGACCTTCTGCTCCAAAGCGTTAGCCGACGACTAATATCACTGACCATGACATGGGTGAGCTGCAAGACCGACTTCATCCGCTGAGTCAACTCCGTCATCATATCATCCATCCAACTCGGTCGTTGTGCCCCAAGCCCCTGGGTCGAGACTTGTCCTGGATCCTGCATCTCCATTGACTCTTCAGGCTGCTTCTGTTGTCTGACTCTAGCAGCCCGAGCATCTTGCAGCGCTCGGCGTGTCTGGGCCATCAATTTGGAGAGCGTTGTCTTGTTGATCGCTCCTACTGGAAGCGCCCTCGTCTTGTCAACACCTTTGGGTACCAACATGGCGTGCAGGAACAAGGTCAGAAAAATCATGTGCGACAATAAAATAGTAGCATTAGTCTTCAAGGCCTCTGCACGAATAGACTGGTAGATGTTTGATGTTATATCAACAGGTAGCCCCCGTACAACTACTAGATACAAGAACTCAGCCCGACTATAAGACAACTCTGTGGTTTGCTTCTTCAGGTCGATGGAGGAGCATAGCATCAGGTGCATATTCCGCCAAAAAAGAAGCAGTTGCCCGTGTAACATATACCTTCCCTCCAAAATAGATGTATCATCGCCTAACATAGTCTAGCATACCTCGACCTTAGTAGGTCGTCCCTCCTCGATCATTGGCAGGTTTGGGAACACTGCCAAATCTCTCTCGTACCCCAAGAAATTTGCCAGCTCATCGGGCGAGAATATGATCGGCACGTTACGGATAGTGACCTTCATACTAGGCTCCTCGTATTTCGTCGCCCCTAGTATAGCAACATAAAACTTTCGCACCATATTCTTCGATGCATAGTCGGTCCTGTGGATCAACGGAAGCCAACCTAACCCTTCCACCACCTCCGGAAGCGTTCTACCCTCAAATGTGAGATCGTTAAAATCTGCAACTTGATGTCCCGTTAGACAAGAATCGAGCAAGAATAATGATGGCGGTATGCTGCTCTACTGTCAAAGCTCGAGTGAAATGTTGCTCTTCATCAGCCTGGCCGCTCATTTTTTCAAAATCTGCACAAAACGCGTTCGTATGGTTAGAAATACGTCTGAACTGTAACCACACCGTCCGAACAATACCACTACCGTCCAGAGATTTACGTCAAGCGTCCAGACTTTACCAAAACGTCAACGTATCCGTTTTGAAAGTCTAACAAGAGACCGAAGAGCTTTGAATAACTGTTCGAACCCAAAACAGATAAAAAAACTATTTAAATTTAACATTCACACGTCCGGAATGCATTGAAAAAGTGTATGGACACAATCAAAACGACAATGTATAACCTTAGATATACTATCAGGCGTCCGAATGTAAAACAGAGAACTAACCTAGATGTAGCATCCGAACAACATTAAAACGACAACGTATACCACCGAACGAATCAAGAAAGCGTCCGAACAACCCATGAATGAGTCCGGACGCATAAAGAATGGGTCCAGACGACTTTAGAAAGCGTCGAAATCAAATTGAGGGGGTCGGTTTACCCTAGTTTTCACTGATTCGAATTCACTCCTAAGAGAGAATTACCTAATGGGTCATAACAGACCACTGGATTGATGACAACACATTAATGAATCCATCCAATGATCTATATTAATGTGCTGTCATTGTTTTTTCATTTTACATTTTTTGGGGCATTTCAATATAGATCATTGGATGAATTCATTAATGTGCTGTCATCTATCCAATGGCTGTTATAACCCATTAGATAATTCCCTCTTACGAGGGAATCCGAGTCCAATTTTGACACTTCCATTGAACTTAACTGTTTTTTTTTTTTACCCTTTTACTTAAGAAGATGACAGGATCTACATAGTAAAACCAATTAATTAATGGATATATTTGGAGAAGATAATCTCACGCCCTTCCGAAACAGACAAAGGAATCTAGTTTGGTTTCTCTTTTCTGATGAATGAAGAATCTCCTTCCGTTCAGAAAACAAAAGACGAATCTCCTTCCCTTTATTTTATTCTTTTTCCCCTTCCTTCGCAAGGAATCTCCTCGTCACAGCTAGTACTGTAAGATATATTATATATGCATATTCCTGCAGGGAGAAGTTGGCGAGCATCTGTCAACAATAAAGATCTACTCAGAGCGAGAGTACACACTCATACAGAGTGCCTATGTCTAGTACTCTGGATATTTAATAGTGCTGCCAAGTGCTAGCTAGCTCTCTTTACCATCGGTCTAGCCCAGTTGGCTTTTAGAATTCTATACAGAAAAGATGGGCATGGATGCCTAACCAGAATTGAGCCTCCCTTATCACATCAGATGAAGCTAGATTTGCCTTTATGATGTCATTGACAATAACCTGGGAAGAGATAATCTGATCATCTAGAAACACTTCCAGTATTCAGAGCCGGGTCAATCATTGGGATCTTTTCAAAAGCAAAAAGTACCTGTCTTCCTGGGACAAAGTGGATGGATATGAAATCCATCTGGGTTCTCGTTGAATTTTAATTGGATTTGCCAACCACTTAATATCCAAGTTTAATCCAAATGGCACATAAAAATTAGTTTAGATCAAGCGGGAATCTCTCTCCCTCAAGCTGATGGGAATTGACTTAGCCAGATCAAAGGGTTCTTAGCTTCCACATTTTTAAAGGAAAATGCATGCAACTCCTGGGTATATACCCCAGGACACCCTCCAAATTTTTGCAAATTCCTTTTAAGAAATGGACAAAATGAGTAGTAATCTTTGTAATTACTCTTTCCAAAATGTTAGAGAAAAAATATGAGAGGAAGAAAGAACTTGAGAGAGAGAATAACTACTTTATAAGTGAGTCCTCCAATTTTTAAAACAAAAAATACTAAGAGTTTGTTTATATTTTTTTTTTTTACTTTTCTCTCACTCTTTCTCTCTATTTTTTCGAACATTTCCTATTTCCGTTCCTTTTTTCTAGAGTGTCTTTCTCCCTCCCTCTTTTATAGAGTTTGTATTTTTTACTTTTCTTTCTCTCTCCCTCTTTTCTAAAATTCCTTTCTTTCTCTCTCATTTCTTGTCTCTCACTATTTGTACTCTTCTTGTCCATATATATTTTCTCTCAATGGCCTCTCTTTTCTCTCTTTCCCCCTCTATTTTACTTCATATACAGAAAATAACAAAATCAATACTCAACACTTGGAATACAACAAACTTTTTGCTTTGCACAAAAAATAAATCATCTTCACTGTTAGAATTCTAAATGTTGTTACATTTAAATATTATTTTCTTTTTTTTTTCCTGAAAACATACTCATTTCATTATTATTGTCTGATTAAAATATTACTGCTCTATTATTTGTATGTGCCTATGTTATTTTGGTTAGATTTTACCATTATTTTGTGTCTTTGTCAATAATTTATGAGCATTTTATTCCGAAGATTTTAAACTTTTGATTGCATTCGGCCACACAAAATTTTAGTACTCATATAATAATTGATGACTTTTACTCGTTGAAGAAATGTCCGGTTCAATTATCATAATTGATACAAATTTGGCTTTGACATTTAAGTTAAAGTTTATAATTTTTTTCTTTTTAAAGTTTTAGAATATATTAATGTTATATTTTGACTATACTTATTTTGATTATAATGAAAATTTGAAGACTTTAAAATTAGTCGATGTACACGTAAAATTAGAAAAAGAAAATTTCTAACAAAAATTATATTTAACCCCCGAAAGACAAATCCTGACTTGATCACTGATATACACGTATACAAGCTGAAAGTTAATTAATATGAGAATATATACGACTTTAAAATTAGTCGAGGTACACGTAAAATTAGAAAAAGAAAATTTCTAACAAAAATTATATTTAACCCCCGAAAGACAAATCCTGACTTGATCACTGATATACACGTATACAAGCTGAAAGTTAATTAATATGAGAATATATACGATGTGATCAGAACTTTTTCAACTGGTAGCTATCCAAAACCGTGAAATGGTGAATCCAAAAAGGTGTAATTTGTTGTTTGTATAAAGCTATGGGATATTCGCATTAATTATCAGAGAAAATTAGTAATTCCCTTTTGAGGGGCTAAGTTTATAAGGTAAAACAAAAATCCACTTTACTCGATCGATAAAGGAGTCTGGTACAATTTCAAGATATAGAAACTGCTGAAACTTAAATTTTTATAAGACGACGACGTCAGAGACTACTTTTACAGGTGGTTGCTATCCAAAACGACTGAAATGGTTCATCAAAAACAGGTGTAGCTTGACACTTAATTACCCATTACCCAAACCAAAAACAAAGGTGTAGTTTGTAATTGTTATATATATATATATATTACACAGGTTAACTATGGGATAATATTGGCATTTATGGATAAAAATATAATCCCGTAATTTTGAGGACTAATTAGTACTTAAGTAATGAAAAAAATACTAGCATAATGTGGGAGATCAGAGATTCCCACTTGATTTATTTTTTTCCTCAGTTTGATTTAAAATGAGAAAATTGGTTGCCAATCAGCTTCAATTAAAATTCAAAGGGAGCCAATGGGATTGATGGGATCTATGTTATGTATTAGGCAAACAGATGATCATACGCATCATTTCAATTCTTTAGGCGAAACTTAGTTTCTATTATTGGAAGTCTAATTTCACCATCTCAATTTGTTGGTCCAATTCGAAGAGAGATATATATGCAGTTGAGTTCTTCAATATTTAATATTGTCAATACTAATTATCGGGTTATATGAATCTTACTGTAGAACGCACATTTGTGTCTATATTTTTTCGAATTAGATCATTCAATTTAAATAACAAATTAGAGACTTCTATCTCTCAAACTATGACCTCGTTTGCAACTGCCTCTCGAATTAACCTCGTGAGTGAAGAGTTAATCATTGAGATGTGACACATGTTTATCTTCTTTTATTCATTTTTAAGGTTAAGTTTAAACCTTGGGAGTTGGGTGTCAATTGAAAACATAATAGCTTAAGAGGATCAATTGGCAATAGTGGTAGCTCGAGGGGCATATTGCAAATTACAGAGTAGCAGCTAGCTAGCTTTAAAGTGGTAACATGAACTTTTACTATCTAGCTGAGTACGTAGTTATATATGTTAATATAGAGTGAATTTGCTTTTGATTTTTTTGATTTTTTTTTGTAATATATACGAAGTTTGATTTTGAGGCGTAACAAGCAAAATCTGTACACATATGATATTGTCGTACGTTATTTTTTTTACTGGTTCAGCTCCAAGACAATATTCATGCAGTTTATGTCACCGCGCCAGACAACTATTATTAATGTAGTTTAAAAGATTTCTCTCTCTTTATTTCATTGTCTTCGTTGGAACTGTAATGGCAAGATTGGCTCAACGCTATGACATACAGAAGAAATTATAGTTGCATGTCGTAGACTCGTACGTCTAATCTGTCGTTGACGTTTTCAACGGACTTCCTACGACGGGAACGTGCCGGCCTACCGGGCCTTCCTGGTTTGCTTCACGTTAAGAAACATGATGCCCTTAACTTCAGCCTACTTAAGTATGCATATATATATATATATATATATATATATATATATATATCATAATATCAAGTCAAGCACCCGATTTTACCGCCATGTATATTATTAATTATTATTATTATAAACTGTATCTAGCTAATTGTTTATATAATATTTGTACATCTTATATACTAATGCCATGTGTCATAATCTAAATTATATAGGATATCCGTCATTAAATACACACATAATTAATGCATATCCAACTGTTGATGCAGCTGGTCGCTAATGTTTTGCTAAAATTTGTATGGGTTTTTCTATTAGCTTTAACAAGAGAAATACGAAATGTTATCAGCATGGATTTGCCAATTTAATGCATTTTTAATACTTTCGATTGTCTTTTTCTGAATAACGAGGAAGAATATTTAATTTATCTACAAGGTCAATCGATTATGTACTGTACTTACCACGCGAATATATGGATATATCCATGCTAGCTAGCTGCAGTTAGGTATCTAATACTACGTTAATTTTTAATTGTGTTTTTTTATTAAAACATAAAAAATTTTAATTAGAGCGATGACCGGCCGGATTGAGCCACATGACACATTATATATAACTTATCGTGGCAGGATGATATATATTATATATGAAGCTATTGAAATTAATATGTAATTTACTAGGGAGCAAATACATAGTCAAATCCATAATTTGGTTCAGTCATAGATCGAGGACCCATAAAATACACCCAAAACAACTTAAAAGTACTATTCTTTTTGGTTTGATAATTTTTTTATATTTATTTTGGGGTTGGATCGAGTCAGTTTAATTTATAACATGTTTAATTAATTCTGGATCTAATTTTGTTGGGATCAAATTATGTTGGATGGCTTTCAACATTCCCTAGAACAGAACTACTAATCTTTAATTTGTTTCTTTTTGGTAGGCCGGCCTCTACCTGGCAATTAACTAAATACTGAAATTGGTAACGTTTTCCTCTTCGTTCCTCTTGTAAAACAACCCTCTACCTACCGCGCAGGCTAATTGGATCATCTCATGTCTTTGGAGTATAAACATGTTGGCTTCAATATTTTGGAGTAAATGATATATCTATATATTCACAATTTTTTTTAAGTAATTGAGTCTTGTCTCGAGAGGCATCCCTTCTCTTTTGGGAGTAGCTCGCTACAGAGTAAATCTCAAAACAATGTGACTTGGTCTTGCTACAACCATTGCCTGCTAGGCCCGAAAAAAAAAATCACATGATCTCTAACTAAATCAAATCTAATGTCCTTCAAAGTATTCGGCATAAAATTTAATCTCTTTGATTCTACCCCAGTGAAAGCTCAGGAGTATCCCAATTGAAATCCCAACTAAAACCAGATTATAAAAAAAAACCAGTAGCTAGACCTAGCAATTATGCATATTAAACAACAAATTATTTACCAATTAAGAGAAAAGGCTGCATAAATTACATTAAAATAAGGTCTTGAATACTTACAATGTGTTCAAAAGTTGCCTCAACTAGTAAGTGAGTGTTCTCCCATCTTTATCACATCTCAGAGATCCATATTTAAATGTAGAGATTCAAATAAAACTGTTAGAATATTTTTCTATCATGCTTTGTATTGTCTCTATAAATATAGATCTTCAACTTGTAATCTGTGTACTCATAATACAAAATATAATCATAGCTGGCTTTTACAGTGAATTTTCACCTCAGTTGTACTTACAGCAAATGTGTTTGCTATGAAAAAAAAAGGTGAGTGAAAGAGAGAGAAAAAAGAAAGAGCATGAGATATGTTTTGCAAGGGTCGTGTGCCTTTTGTTGGCTTTTGTGCACAATCGATATTTTGATAATTTAAATAAATGGATTAAGTTTATAAAATGGATATCTTCAAAGACAAAGACGATTTCATGAAAGAGTCAAAGTCTTGAAGAAAGAAGATAAAGAAGATGCAAGGAGCTCAAAAGTGAAGATTCAAGACCTTATGGTATAACCTTGTAACTCTTTATTTCACTTTTGACAAGGATTTGAATCACACACTTGCATATCTTTCAAAACGTGCATAAATCATTTTACCGTTTGTTTGAAAGATTAAAATGTTTTTAAAGGTTTCAAAACACTCCAATCAAACTCTCAAACCTTTCATATACTTATGGGAAGTAAGTCTTTAAAATTGGGTGTTTAAAAGTGGTCAAAAATATTATTTTAAAAGAACTAGACTATGTGCTTAAGTTGAAGCGGTCGACCGGTCTTCGACCGCTTGGTATAGCGGTTGACCGGTTGGTTTTAAAATAGAGTCATTGTGCTTCTGACAATATGACCGTTGGGTAACAGTAACTTGATGCGATCGACCGATTCATGTAGCGGTCAACCGGCTCGTTTTAACAGACGACTCCCAACGGCTATAAACAGCTAGTATTCATATGTGGCATATCAATACACATCCATAACGTCTGAAATCAAAATACAACGACCACATATCATTTAGATCACTTGAGAAATATTTCAAATCTTCATATTCTATATTTCTCATATCATTCACACAAAACACACTTTCATATCTTTGTCTTTGTGTGAATCAAGAGATAGAACCTTCCAATTTCTTATCTACTCTTTGAGAGATTTTTGTTCTTCAATCTTCATATCAAGAGAGATGATTCCTTTAGTGAGGTTGTTCACTAAAGAAGAAGCTTAGAGAGGGTATATCTCAAGCTTGGTGGGGTTGTGAGTGGTAAGCCCGGGAAAAACACTTGTACGGTTCTCTAGCACCTGGAAGCTAGAGTGTATGCTATTGAAGAATAGTGAGAAAACCTCAAGGCTCGGTGAAGGAGCTTGAGGGGTGGATGTAGGCGGGTTTGTCGAACCACCTAAAAATCACGTGTTTGATGCTCTATCTCTACTCTTTACTTTTAGCACGTATTTACACTTATTGCATATTATATAGTTGTTCTAAATTAGTAGTTACTTTACAAACAAGTCTTTGGGGGTTAAAAGCGAAAAGTTTAGAAAACCAACACCCCCCTCTTGGGTTGCCTTAGTCCTAGGACTAACAATTGGTATCAGATCTCGATGCTCATTATACGAGATTTAACAATCTTGAGTTAGAATGACAACTTTAAGCTTCAACACTCGAGTTGAAGGACTTTCCACACTTAGACCACCATTTTTAATGCAAGTGATTATGCATATTGGAAAGTTAGGATGAGTATTTATCTTCAATCTATTGATTATAATGTGTGGATATGCATTTTAAATGGACCACATATGCCTACAAAGAAAGTAGGAGAAGTAGAGTCTCCCAAGAACGAAAACGAATATGATGTAAAAAAACAAAATGAAAATCTCTCTAGATGCAAGAGCCATGAATATATTATATTGTGCATTAGATAGAGGAGAGTTTAATAGAATTGCATGTTGCTCAAATGCTAGAGTTATATGGCATACTTAAGAACACCTGAGGAATCCATTTCTAACATGTATTCTAGATTTACCACCATTATAAATGCTTTGAATGCACTCAGTAAATCTTATACTAACTCCGATTTGGTGAGAAAAATCCTTAGGTCACTACCAAAGTCATGGGAGGCCAAAGTAACCGACATACAAGAAGCCAAGGATCTCACTGAGCTTCCTCTATATGAGCTTAGTGGATATTTAATGACCCATTAAATCCAAATGCTCGAGAATGAAGATGAGAGCAAAAAGAAGATGAGGATCGCTCTTAAATCCTCCATAATCGAAGATGGAGATGACGATGAGGACGACATTGTCTTGATAACTAGAAAGTTCAAGAACTTCCTCAAAAGAAAAAAAAAAGAGAAGAGAAGCCTCAAATACAAAAATACATCTTGGAATGTTGACGATGAAAGCTTCTACTCCTCCGAAGAAGAAGATGGAGAAATAGCCAACATGTGCGTCATGACATTTGAGGATGATGATGAGGTATACTCTTCGGATGATGAACCTAATCTTTCTTACATTGAACTACAAGATGCATTTGATGATCTTTTATGTCAATTTGAAAAACTTGGTTCCAAATATACATCCTTGAAAAAGAAACTCATTTTGATTTCAAAAGAAATTGATTTATTGAAAAATGAGCGAAACATTCTAAAGCTTGAAAATGATTTATTCCAACAAAAAGTTTTAGAATTTGAAAATGAGAAAGTTGCTTTAAACAACAAAATCGTTTCTCAAAGCAAAATCACTGAGAAGTTTACCCAAGGAAGCAAAACATTGGAAAACATGCTTACTAGTCAAATATGTGTCTTTGACAAAAGTGGCTTAGGCTACAAACCTTCTATTCACCAAAAACATTTTAAGAATTATTTTGTGAAGACTAAGTCCTTTTGTGCACCCACTCAAACATGTCATTTTTGCAATAAAGATGAGCATCTAATTTTTTATTGTGCATTAAAGAAACTTAGGAGCAAGACTCTCAAAAGACATGGGTTCCAAAAGGAACCAAGGCTAACACTGAAGGACCCAAGAAAGCTTGGGTACCAAAAATGGTTTCTTGATACTCTTGTAGGATGAAGCAACAAATGAAACTTGTCTATCAAGAGGCTTGTGACATTCGAGGACAAATGCTAAGGGGAAAACCTTTGATAACTTCTAAATCTTTAATTGAGAATAATTTTAATTGTTGGTTGATGATTTCTTATGTCTTAATGTTATAAATGCAAATGTATTTATCTTTGACATATTTCTTGCATTTATCCAAATAGAACACCTCTATGAGCTAACACTTTTATAAAAATCATGAACTTTGATGAGTTTTGTGTGCTTAAACTTTATTTGGTTGAGAATGACCTTTAAATTGTCATTGGTAGCTAAGAGGTTGATACAAACCCACTCGGTGGGCTACTATCGTAATAGCGATGGATTCTTGAGTTTCCATTAGACATCCTCTATACAATTTCAATGAGATTGTCATTTAAAACCCAAAATTGTTCTTTTGGATGAAATATGACTTTTGAATTCTATCCATGTATTCACGTTTTGATTGACAAAGGGGAAGATTTCTTAAATCTATATGTTTATATTCCCTTTGATCATTTGATAGTTTTTGTTAAAATGCATATTTGGAAAAAAATGTGCCATTTGTCTTTTTGATGTGACAAAAGAGGAGAAATGTGCTTAATAGTTTTGTTGACTATATATTATCGTTTTGAATTGGATTATGAATATCGATTGTATTATTCCTTTATGAATCCTATGGCTACTAATGTTTTGTCTCAAGTTTAAAATGTTTGTCAAATTGCAAAAGATAGGGGGAGTCATCCCAAAACTATCAATTTATTGTCATCATAGAAAAAGGGGAGATTGTTGACTTTTGTGCACAATCGATATTTTGATGATTCAATAAATGGATTATGTTTATAAAATGGACATCTTCAAAGACAAATAAGATTTGATAAAAGAGCCAAAGTCTTGAAAAAAGAAGATGAAAAAGATGCAAGACCTTAGGATATAACCTTGTAACTCTTTGTTTCACTTTTGATAATGATTTCAATCACGCACTTGCATATCTTTCAAAACGTGCATAATTCGTTTTACAGTTTGTTTGAAAGATTAAAATGTTTTTAAAGGTTTCAAAACACTTCAATCAAACTCTCAAACATTTCATATACTTATGGGAAGTAAGTCTTTAAAATTGGATGTTTAAAAGTGGTCAAAAATATTGTTTTAAAAGAACCGGACTATATGCTTAAGTTGAAGCGGTCGACCGATTGGTTTTAAAATAAAGACGTTGTGCTTCTGACAATATGACCGTTGGGTAACGGTAACTTGAAGCGGTCGACGGGTTTATGTAGCGGTCAATCGCTCGTTTTAACATACAACTCCCAACAACTAAAAATGGCTAGTTTTCATATGTGGTCTATAAATACACATCCATAACGTCTTAAATCAAAACACAGTGACCACATATCATTTAGATCACTTGAGAAAATATTTCAAACCTTCATATTCTATATTTCTCATATCATTCACACAAAACACACTTTCATATCCTTGTCTTTGTGTAAATCAAGAGATAGAGACTTCCAATTTCATATCTACTGTTTGAGATAGTTTTGTTTTTCAATCTTCATATCAAGAGAGGTGATTCCTTTAGTGAGGTTGTTCACTATAGAAGAAGTTTAGATAGGGTATATCTCAAGCTTGGTGGGGTTGTGAGTGTTGAGCCCAAAAATTACTTGTAAGGGTCTGAGTGTTGAGCCCGGAAAAAACACTTGTACGGTTCTCTAGCACCCGGAAGCTAGAGTGTATGCTATTGAAGAATAGTGAGAAAATCTCAAGGCTCGGTGAAGGAGCTTGAGGGGTGAATGTAGGCGGGTTTGTCGAACCACTTAAAAATCACGTGTTTGCTTATCTATCCCGACTCTTTACTTTTAGCACGTATTTACACTTATTTCATATTATATACTTGTGTTAAATTAATAGTTACTTTGCGAACACGTTTTTGGGGGTTAAAAGCAAAAAGTTTAAAAAGTCAATTCACCCCCCTCTTGGGTTGCCTTAGTCTTAGGACTCACACATTTGATGTCCGATCACTTTCAGCCACTATTAAAGGTCGTGTGCCTATGATATGATTTCAAAGTCCAATCAAATTCAAAAAAATATGAATAAAATAAAAAAAAAGAAAGAAAAAAAAGCTATATGTTCAGCAAGAGCCATGTCCCTATGATTTCAAGGTCCGATCAGTCTCTTTTTCAAACACAAGATTTTAGATTTATCCATATTGTGTTTGAGGGAGGATGTTAGAAATAATATCATAATCAAATATCCCAGAATTGGATAATCAAATCTACAAGATTTGATATGATATTATTGTTATCACGATATCGAGTTAAAATGTGATATCCTTATCAAATCTATATATTCAAGTTTAAATGTAGATATTCAAATTTAAATGTAGGAATATTTTCCTATCATGTTTTGTATTGTTTCTATAAATAAAGACCTTCAGCTTATAATTTGTATACACTCATAATACAAAATACAGTCATAGAGGTTTCATAGTGGATGTAGATCTTCTAGACCGAACCACTTAAATCTATTGTCTCTTGTTACTATTTATCTTCCCTCTTCATTTAAACTTTTTTCTTCTCTCCCCATGTAATTGGTTGAGATTCGAATCTCTTATGACTTAATTACCTACTTAGACTAGTGTGAGACAATTCTCTAAGTTTCTAAATTAATGTGACTGTATATTAATTAACTCTGATGGACATTGCACATAAGATATATATCCGTTACATGCCAACAAAAAAAAACCTACAATGTAATTAATTAACATATAATCCATGAGAAAATGGCCGTACATCCTTTTTTTATGCAATTCATAGAAGAATTAATGAATGATGGAAAATACAATCATCAGAATAAAATATATATCGTCTGCAAGAATATTCAAGTTGACTTTTTATAGATTCAAGTTGAATTTTTATATGCTCTCTAACTAGTTGACTTTTAATTAAAGAAATTGCAAAATCCTCTATTAATATCGCAAAAAAGGATACTGCGTACGCTAAAGAAAAAAAAGGGGAAACCTAGCTACTAGTTTATTTTAAAATTACAAAAGAAGAGATGGCTGAAAAAAATAAAAATAAACAGAAAACGCCAGCCATATATATTATTAATATATTGTCTTCCGCGCCGGCGCGTCGACCAATATTGTTTATAGAACTATATATATTATTGGATCATAGCTTCTCAGGATTTATTGGCAACAATGCAAGATAAAATTTGAATTTACTTTTTATTTTAACATATAATATTATATCTTTTACAATTTCTCATTTATATATTTTCTAATTTTTCTAATTTTTTTTTGCTTTTAATTAATTAATTTTCTATACTTTTATTTTATTTTTTATAATTATTATTTTATATACGTAGAATTCATAATGACATGTTCACTCTAACAATTCATTTTGGATGTGCCTCGGCCATTTGTTGCAATTAGTACGTGGCATGGGCTTCTGTTAAAGTAATGCACGAAATTTACCTCAGGGATAAATTAATAGTGTAGGAAGAAAAATATCTTAAGGAACCAGTTTGTTTGGGATCACTAATGTTGTAATTAAACTAAAAAGTAAAGGGAACTTCGACAATATTGGAATGTTTTTGCACATGGTTATCCGCAGTGGCGGAGCCAGAAACCCAATCAATGGGGGGCAAACTCTGAAGGAAAAATGGCAAAAAAAAAAAAATTTCTACGTAAGGCAAAAAAATGTCTTAACACTATAAATATAAAAAATTAAGGACTAAAAATACTAAAAAAAATTGAAATACACGTACCGTACTATTTGCTGATACTGAAAGGTAACATTAAAGATTAAATTCTTGTTGTTCAAGATACCAATAGAGTACCAACTAATCACACAAACAAAGTATTTATATATATATATATATTCTTTGTAAAACAAAACACATAAATGAAACAAAGTATTTTCAGCAATATAACTCTTTACTTCCATAAATGAAGTACTTACTTTTGTTGCCAGAAAGGATGTGCCCTATGCTCAAAAAATCTTGCTGAATTTGTTGGGATCTGTAAAAAGAAAACATAATACATAAATGAGAAAAATAAACGATTAATGTGTTTCTATTATTCTTGAAAGAAACAATAGCAAAACGAAGCATATTGGAAAAAGAAACCAAAGGATCTAAAGTTCAAAAACAATCCAAGTTCCAAGGGCATAAAGATATTTATCACCCTTGCTATAACTGTTTTTTAGTGTGACAGTACTATTGAACACGAGCTTCTCAGGAGTAGAATCTCTATCAACAATAAAATAACCCGAAATTGCAAGGTGGAATACATACTTGGTAAATGATAATAGATACAAATTTGGACAAAAAGTTCAATTTTAACATCCAAATAACTATTCTACTCCCTTACAAAATGAGAAAACAAAAAAATCGTAGTTCAAAATGCCCATTACCTGGCTAAATTAATGGCTAAAATTTTGAAGAAATATATCTATAACTTGATCCAAACGTCACAAATTACAATGGAAAAGAAGTTCCACCTTTAGAGAAAGACAATTAAAAACAAGTTAATCTCATGAGCAATGAAAAATCAGACCTAAACAAACAAAAGAGAGATGAAAATGAGTCTTACCTCAACTTTGGATTTTCATAAAATGTGGAGAAGTCAGACATGTAAAATTAGATGATGATAGTGACAATAAAATGATATAACCAATGATTCTCTAGTAGGTAAAGATAAACACGCAACACTTGAATAATTGAATTATCACTTATCCAACAAGAGCACACCACCCCTTTTCTCAACATTTGTGATATCCAAATTCTCAACCAAGTCCAACATAAAAGGCAAAAGAACAAAAAGAAAAGCAGCACTAGAATAGTGAAAACATCTATTTCAAAGATTACAACACACAACGATTATCAGGACTCAGGAAAACTATAGGAAATATTCGTCGCAAAATTCACGATAACGTCAACAAGTTAAGGTAGGATTTCAAGTTTTGACACAGATAAATATCTCTTTGCTTATTCTTTTAGTTTGATTTTGAGGTACTAGGCTGCTTAAGCCTTAATTAAGGGGGGCGGGCTGATTCTTCTAGGTGGGCGAGTTTAATTTTTAGTTAGCCAAGGGGGGCAGACCTAATAAAAAAAATAAAAATAATAAAAAAATGCTATGTAAAAAAAAATTTTGGGGGGAGCCAACCGGGGCAATGGCCCCGGTTCGCCCCCCCTCCCTCCGCCTGTGGTTATCCGAAAAAAAAATCATTTTCCTTTTGGACATGAATGCATTAAAATGGGAGAAAAATGAGACACCCTCTTCCCACCTCCCCCAGAGGAAAACTCCTCCAGCTTCTTTAAAATTTTACACCCTCAGTTGAAATTTTTCTGTGAATTTGGACTAAATTTTTTTGTCACAAAATTACTATTTTGCCCTCATAACGGGACAACATTATCATTTTGAACTCTAAAAAATTATTTTCGGTCCAAATTAATAAAAATAAATTAACCTAAGGTGCAAAGTATTTGAAATAAATAGTTGGTGAGTGTAATGCAAGAAAAAAATAGATTGATGAGATGAAAAGATGTTAATTAAACTAGTAGTTGAAGGGTAATGTTTTTTTTTGCCAAAATTTTGGAATAGGGTGCCTCCCGGTGGCCTCCCTGGCAAGAAATTCGACCGGTCGATCACTTTTTTGAGTCATGCATGACGCATATTGCTACGAGATTATTCTGGTCCCAGGATGTCGTCGACTAAATCCCCTTGGCTCACGCAATTTTTTAGTGGGTTTTAGAGTTTCTGCAGGCCTAGCTTTAAAGTCAGCAACCCATGAAAAGGCCCTCCATGTTTAATTAACTATAAAAATGACAATATTGGATTCCTCATCACTTTTCAAGAAAGCTTCAGGTTCGTTTCACCTTTAACACGAAGAAGTGCGCAAAGATTACCTCCAATACTTATTTCAATAAAGCTGTTAATCAATAATTCCCCATGATATATGGATGGGTGGCACTTGGTGGCCACAGCGACGAATCAACAGATCAGGCCCGAGGGGCGAAGCAGTGTCAAGCTAATTTAATCCTATATATCTTCACCCCTACTTTATATATATATATTGGCTATGCTCCCGGTCCCCCTCCTTTTCATCAAATTAAAGAGAAAATCAATCTTCTAATCAATTGAGTCCCTCCCTGGACATAGAAAATTATCAGGCCGAGCTAAGTATGATCTAATTAAGAAGACATGACCTTTCATCCCTGCGAATTTTGGTATTACGATAAGACATATGGCTGTTGGGTACTGCACATTAATTTCACTGGTGCATGCAACAACCATTAACAAAAACCCAGTAGAAGCCAAGTAAATCTGCAAGAATCACCGAGGGAGGTGGCCTCTGGTCCAGAGACTCCGACGGTCAAGTTAGATCTTAAGAAGATGTTGAGTATTATAAGAATAGAATTGAGTGTCTCTTCTAATGAGGAGAATACTTGAGTTTTTATACCTGCATTGACGTCATAGTCCTGTTAGGAGACTACCTCTTAAGGTAGTAAAGTTTCATAAGGAGAGTGTCTTCTGGAGGAGTTAGGTTGTAGAGTTGTATTAGGAGAGTGTCGTCAACCATTCGAGTTGCCGTGAGGAGTACTCGGGTGGCTAGACTTCTATGTGAGATCGGATGTCAGACTCCTATGTGAGGTCGGATAGTCGGGACTAACCATTAGGCAAATGGACCCGAGCCTAAGTGATATAGTCGGACCAAATATTTCATGGCCCATCAATTATTTTTTTAAGTTCTTATATATATAAGTCAACTTTTTCCTCTGATATCGATCGATCTATAGATCAAATTATGTGAATACAAGTATTGCCTTTTTGAAGAAACAAGACCTCTACCCAAAGCTAGAATATACGTACATCCCAACTACTAATAATAAAGTAGCTCCTTTTTTAAGAAAACACACCGGCCTTTAACTCAAGGGAATGACATCCTAACGAAAGAGAAAGGAGTGCCCTTTTGAGAAAACGTACCCTAGCTACCCTTTACCTAAAGGGACGGCATTAATTAGCAAGACGAAATTAGTGGCTATTTGAGAAATTAAAACACACAGTTTACCTGAAGGCCGGATGATATTCTAACGAAAAGAAACTGCCACTCTGCCGGTGTGCCACCATCTTTCTTTTTCTTTTTCTTTTTTCCCTTTCTGATCAGACCCCGCCAAGTTTCTTGAGTAATTTCTTTGTGGATGATGAGTCTCACGTCCTTTATTGTTAATCAAGCACGAATCCAAGTTGTGCCTTTTGAGGAAAACATCACCGTGCCTAGCTAAAACCACGATGGTTTCTTAAATTGTTTTAAAAATGTCGTTCTGCCAACCGAGAGACACACGACTTTGGCCAAAAAGCCACTTGACTCGGTGTCACCAGTAATCACCAAAAGGTAGGTAACTCTCACATAAATAACCAAAGCAACTCTTCGCATATACTGAAACTCAACAAAACAGCTTCTCATTAATTCTTTTTTCTTTTAAATATGG
Source organism: Myrica gale (assembly GCA_963930655.1). Classification (NCBI taxonomy): domain Eukaryota; kingdom Viridiplantae; phylum Streptophyta; class Magnoliopsida; order Fagales; family Myricaceae; genus Myrica; species Myrica gale. The sequence goes on from OZ005606.1 coordinate 23,673,093, forward strand.
GTAAGTTTGATTTGTGAAGGGTTTACCCCCAGCGCGCACGCAGTTCCCTCCAGCTATTGACATGAACAATGAGAAAACCAATCGAATGGCTAATTTCCATCGCCTAATCATATTGTTTTGACCTAAAATATGTGTAGGTGGGGGGACCTTGACGTAGTCCATCCTGTACAGTAATAGACATTCCTAGACTAAGGGAAAGCGAAAGAAAGCGAACTTAGTGCTTGATGACAGACGCAGAAGCTGGGTTGAGCAGGTAGGGACAGCCGGGCTCCAATGGCCGAGCGGCTGACGCGTTCATCAGGTCAGAACAGTCAAATGTCGAGCTTTTGAAACCTTTTGGGGGAGCCGAAACGTAAGCGTCAGAGGAATGCATTTACGATTTACGACGTTATTCAAGAGACTAAATAGTCGACATGTGAGGTTAGCGGTTTGTTAAAAGGCCTTCTTGTCCAAAATAAAAATAAAAGTTTCTTCAGAGGCCCCTTTCTCCATATATACTGAGCTTTCCTCTGATAATTTGTACGAAGGGCAAGTTGTTCCTAGTTATATGCAGAGGTGGAAAACGCAAAAAGAGGCATTTTAAGATTTTCTTTAAAAAAATCTCTTAAGACTGTAAGCTTTCCTCATCAAATTAAAAGTCCAATAGCCCAAAAATATTGATTAAGACGCAGCTGTGCATATATAAACTCAACCTTGGGATCAGCAGGAAACAGGCTTAATTGTTTTCCTAGCTGTCTTCTGCTCCACTTAGTCTCTAATCAGTTAAGAAAACCATATACCCAATCAGTTGCAACTGACAACCTTTGCTAGTTGTCTCCTGCTCCACCTCTTTCCTCTCTCCAAGGCCTCCAAAATCTAGCTCCCTCTCCCACACACTCCTCTCTTGTATGAGTTTAGTCAGCTCAGCCGTTGCTATGGCCATGGCCATGGACGACACCCTTGAGCTCGACTACTCGGGCTATAGCACCAACACAACAGCCACCACCAACACCAGTGAATATGACTACGGTTGTAACTGGCACGACTGGCACCCTGTTGCTGACTGGGAGGCTCTTGAAGGCCATGACGACTTCAGGGACCTCATCGAGTCGATGATGGACGATGGTGGACTTAATTTTAACCCGGCTCCAAACGAGGTTGTCGAAGAAGGCCGGTCGTCCCGCTCTGAATCCCCCGATTTGATGGTAGTGGATGAGGAAACCAACGGCGATGATTGCAAGGGTCTGAGGCTAGTCCACCTCCTCATGGCAGCGGCGGAGGCGCTGAACGGCCCTAACAAGAGCCGTGATCTTGCTCGAGTGATATTGGTTCGGCTCAAGGATTTGGTCTCTTCCACAGATGGAACTAACATGGAAAGATTAGCAGCATATTTTACGGAGGCCCTACAGGGCTTGCTAGAAGGCGCCGGTGGTGTCCACCCCAAGCACCTGTTCAGCAATGGACCGCACCGCGATGAACAGCACCAACAGACGGACGTGCTCGCCGCGTTCCAGCTGCTGCAGGATATGTCACCCTACGTCAAGTTCGGCCACTTCACGGCCAACCAAGCCATTATTGAGGCCGTGGCCCACGACCGGCGGATCCACATCGTCGACTACGACATCATGGAAGGGATCCAATGGGCCTCTCTAATGCAAGCATTGGTGACCAGAAAGGATGGTCCTGCGGCCCCACATCTCCGGATCACTGCGATTTCCAGGGTAGGGACTGGTAGCGGCCGACGATCGATCGGGACGGTCCAAGAGACCGGTCGCCGCTTGGTCTCTTTCGCGGCATCGATCGGTCTGCCCTTCTCTTTTCACCAGTGTCGTTTGGACTCCGACGAAACATTTAGGCCATCCTCTTTGAAGTTGGTCAGAGGCGAGGCCATCGTGGTCAACTGCATGCTCCACCTCCCACACTTCAACCATCGGGCCCCCGACTCCGTGGTTTCGTTTTTATCTGGAGCCAAGACTCTCAACCCGAGGATAATAACCTTGGTGGAAGAGGAGCTTGGTCCCATCGGAGGAGGGTTTATGGGGCGCTTCATGGACACGTTGCACCACTACTCGGCTGTGTACGACTCGCTCGAGGCCGGCTTCCCCATGCACAATCGGACCCGGGCTTTAGTGGAGCGAGTATTTTTGGGACCCCGAATAGCGGGGACTCTGGCCCGGATCTACCGTTCCCGTGGGGAAGACGAGAGTTGCTACTGGGGAGAGTGGTTGGCTTCGGCTGGGCTCAGGCCTGTACCTATAAGCTTTGCAAATCACTGTCAGGCGAAGCTTTTGTTGGGCCTGTTCAACGATGGCTATAGGGTGGAAGAGGCAGCCACTAACAAGCTCGCTCTAGGGTGGAAATCAAGGCGTTTGCTATCGGCTTCTGTTTGGACACCTCCGGACTCTGACTTGTAAATCGATCGGCTTTCAATTAGCTCTGCGGTTTTCAATCTGTACCAGTTGTATTATCTCTCTGCTTTCAATTTTTCTAACTCTCAGATCACCTAGATGTGGGTTTTGGACCTTCTCCTTCAATTTGTAGGACAAAACTGTGTGCGGGGCTAAACATTGTCCCCAGGCACGGTCTTGTCATGAATTCCGTTCCAAGATACTGGGGCTCATTTAGATCATATGAGCTCCCGTTTATCTTGTGTGTTTTAGTTGTATTTCAAGCCAGGAAATAAAAGTTTCCAAGACCTCTTAATAAATGATCTGGTTTACATAACCCTGAACTTACTTAGTAGTGACAAATTCATGGTTGCAGGAATGCAGAAGACGAATATCTTTGACATAATCTTTTCTTTGTGGGGTAATACCTTTGACATGTTACTAAGGGTGTTCAATTCTGAGCATTTTGCCCAAAAGTTAGCAGCTTAAAGCTAGTTACATTGGCACACTGCCCTTTCAGAGAGACAAAGGGAGAGAGCTGTTGCATGCCATCTCCATAATGGCATTTTTCAGGACTTTAGGTATAGTTTATATGCAAATAATACTACTAGGAAAGTGTGAAGATGCCAGGTTCTCATGTTTAGGACCTTAATTTATCATTATCTCTTCCAACGGATCGATTACGAAAACCACAAATTCTTTACCATGCTCGTGAAACCCTCTTTAAGATATGTTTTGCAAGTACTTTTTTTCTAGGGTTTGGAATATCAGCTTATATATATATATATATATATATATATAGGCTTCTAAATGTGCACAAACCCGTCCTCAGATAGATCTGTTGCCTTAAGATTTATTAGAAGATCTTTTCCTTATCAGTTATTTAGGTACAGGAAGATATTAATTTGTTCGAATATTCACTGAGAAAAAAAATAAATGCGGTTCGATTCACCGTATGATTCTTCGAGATTCCTTCAAATCTTTTTGTTTCGTTGGATAATGATTTTAAGAACTCCCGTAGTTTATTCCATCTACCTAGCTAGCTAACAAAATAATATTCCTCGAAATAGAGAAATGCAAAATATATATACAAATACCCCCAAGGATTTGGTGTGGTGGTAAGGCTTCGGCTTGGGTTCTAACATGTCCCGAGTTCGAGCTCCAACACCCTCATTATCGCCCTTGACTTACCCGCTCCCTGGGTTGTGGGGTCAGTCCAGGGGGCCGAGGTTTGTACTTCAGGGTTGGGCCAAAAGGGTCCGGCTTTAGGGGATTTCCTTGTCATAAAAAAAAAAAATATATATATATATATATATATATATACAAATGTTTGTGGACATGGTGAGAAACGAGGTTAATTGTTTCAGATTCTTAATCAGATCGAATGTGGGTATTATTTTATTTTATTTTGTGAAAATTCCTATTTCAGGTAATGGTAATATTCCCCATCAAGTAAAGGATGCCATTATTAATAGTTACCAAATCATAATATTGTCAACAAATATAGATCAAAAGATGTGTTATCTAGACTACTAATTAATTAAAGTAGAGGAAATATCCACCAATATTCGAGTGGTTCTGGTATAATTATTTTTTAGATGGGTATTCGAATTAGCTTAGGCACACTTTGACTAGTCTGGGACCTATACAATCTCTTGTCCCACGTAAACGTGACAATTACTAAGTTTATGAGATTTAAAATTTAAAATCTTAAAGTGAGCGAGACCCCAAGTCATTAGATAGTTACATTAAGTACTATATTCTACCCCGGCCGTTGTGTTGAAAACTGGCCGTAAGAATTCATCTGGTTTGATATATTGTTGTCCCACCATAGACTACCACCTAAATTAAAAACATAAACCCATATGTGATGGTTGAATATTGAATAAACATCTCGAAATTCACGCATCATTGGGGGGGGGGGTATTTTTTATTGCGTCGAATTAAATTACGACACAACTATTCAATTTTAAAATAAGTGTCCAGTGGTTGGAATTAATTGTGTTGGCTAGTAGATTATGGCCTAAACTGTCGGTGTTAGAGCTTGCAGTTGTTGACTTGCCTTTTACTGTCATGTGAATAAATGGTGACATATTTGACAATAATGGAACATCAGCACGTGGTACCCTTTTCTTTTTTCTACGTATGTGGTACCCTTTTCAAAGGCAGCGATATTGCCGTTAGATTATGCATATACCAAAAAACCAAAAAACCTTGATGTCAGTAGCTATACAATTATTGGAAATTATGGCCCTTCTAAACTTTAGGGTTAATGACCATTGTTTTTCGTGAATTTTACATTTTTTTTCAAAATGGCCCCTAGGTTTCTAAATTAGTCAAATTGTTGTTATTGTTGTTTGTCTATTTAATCATTTCGTCCCTTACATACACAGTCAGCTAACGGCGGGACACATCACTCTCAATAAGATCCCGCCACGTGTATCAATTTAAAAAAAAATTCACAAAAATACAGTCACGTGGGCATCTGCATAAAAAACTGAACAGGGGAGGAGAGTCGGGAGCAGCGCCGGCAGCCACCCCCGCAACTCCCCTGGTAAGGGGTGGTCGAGAGCCACCCCACAAATGGGAGCCCTCCCCTGGTAGCGGGGTGGCTCTTGACTCTGCTCTCCATTTTTTTTTACGTAGATGGCAACGTGGTTGTCCTTCTGTGACGTGTTCTGTTGTAGCTGACTGTGCATGTAAGGGACAAAATTGAACGGAATGATTAAATTGATAAACAAAAATTACTTAGGAACTTATTTGAACAAATATGAAACCCAGGAACCATTTGAAAAATAGTATTAAATCTAAGAACCAAAATAGTCATTAACCCTTTTAAAATAAGTAAATAAATAAAGAGAGACAATAATACGTCTTCCCCACTACCCAAAAAAAAGAATTGAAAGATTGATCAGTACTCAATTAATTAAAGCAATTTATACAAGTTGGAAAAGATTGTCCCACCTCGTGTAAACAAAAAAAATATCATATTCATCGAATGAGGTGCGAAGGGCCGAAGCTAGAATTGATTATTGGGGACCAATTATATAAAAAAAATATTTTAAAAGGTCAAAATAAATAAAATATAAAGAAATGATTAAAATCTATTAAAATATTAACAAAATATATGCTTTTTTATAGCCAATTTTAAGAGAGTTTTGGTGGGGGGCCATGGCCACCCCAACCCCCCTTGAATTCGTCCTACTGCTGTCTCCTTGGGTTGCAAATATTGCTCTCTTCAGAGCTTTAGTTGGCTCGTTGGCTCGTTTGCAAATATGGGACTTAAGTTGTCATTGCCCTGAAATTCTGTTCCGTGATAGCCTGAAAGAGAAGTAGGGATAAGCTGTAGTACTACTGCACCGATCGGCCTATGCTTTAGATCGGTTTAGCCTTTTGGGCGATCTATATATTTGACCTCAAGCCTAGCCGACTCATCCTAAGCTCACCTTCTTGTGGCATTCCTTAGCATCATATGAATGCATCAGTACATGTCCGGAACACTAGTTGATCGTCGTGATCATATGATCCACTGCAGCCCAGTTGATGATTGAGGCTTGCAAGAATATCGCCTTCCTTGTAACCCTAAATTCTAAGGCCGATATGCCTCACTGTCCACTGAATTATATATTATGATCTTAATATATACTAATTAGCTCCGAACCCCATACCCGTAAAGATACCACCTTGGCCTACGTCGTACCCAGAAAGAGAGAGTTCATAAGAGATGATAATATAATCTTAATTAATTACTTTTTAATCTGGTATAAACCTGTGATTATCCATGACACAAGTAATGGTAAAGAGCGGTTTTCTTTTGGTGTTCATTATAAGATTGATTATTTGGGTGGCGCCTCCAATATACAAGGGTCCATTTCGATGCCACAATACGACGGCGAAGCAGTTATGGAGCTCTTTCTGCACGAGTAGGCAGAGGCCTAAGAGATTAAGAACACTCAAGCACTTACCCAGCACCATTTGATCATTCTGGGTCATGAAGTATTTGAATGTAGTTCGCAATTGGAATGGCCGAGGCAAGGGACTTCAGTGCGTTATCTGCGCGCCCACGCACTTCCACGAAAAAAGAATGGCGTTCAGTTCTTTCTGAAAAGGGAAGAAGTACAATGAACCCTCTTACTTACTTTTCTCTAAGTACAATGAACCCTCACTATAACAAATGTCACTGTCAGTGACAAATTTTTGTTGATAAATTGAAATCGGTAACTTAAAAGTCACTCGTTAGCGACCAAAACTTCAATGGTAAAACACTATCAAATAGTATCTTTCCGACGTTCAATTATCATACTGTACGATCAGCAGTTTCTTTAGGTGAAAAACTCATCGTTAGTGACCAAAATATGACCAACGTCGTCCGTCACGAAAATCCACAAAATGTCAAAAAATAACTAATAGGGTTCGCACGGTTATTTTGGTGACGAATTCATATTTTTTCACCAAAACGTGACGGGCGTCATTCAATACAAAATAATATTTTTCGTCTACATTAACAAAAAATTATAACAAATTGTTTGAAATCAATAATTGGTAAGTGTAATGTGACAAAAATAATAAATTAAGATACAAAGTGTCAAAATCTTCATAGTTATAGTGTGCAAAGTGTATTTATCCCTTTATAAAGACACTGACATCTTTATAAGTAACAAAGTGTCTCTGTTGGGTCTTAGAGTTACGTTTGGACCAATGACGTATCTAGGATATAAAATGAGTAGGGTCGAATTTCTAAGACAAAATTACCAAAAAAAAATCACAATGTAAAAAGTGTCTTAAAATTACAATATCGCAAATTAAGAACTAAAAACATTAAAAATAATGAAATACACTTACTGAACTATTTGCTAATACTGAGATATGGTAATTGGATCCTGCGGGTCTTCATCTTTTGAAAATATTGTAAAATGATTTCGTTCTCCATAGTGTCAAAAATTTCTCTCTCAATGTATACTATCATGCTATCAGTCATCCATTCATCTCTCATCCTATTCCGTAAATCAGTCTTAATAATCTTCATTGCAAAAAACATTCTTTCAACGGTTGCAGTCGCAACCGGTAAGACCAATGTTAACTCAATAAGACGATAAACCAATTTAAATACAATATTCTTGCCACTCTCAACCATCTTCATAGCAAGACCTCCAATATCTTGAATCCCAAAAAAATCATCATTGCGTCTAACATCTTGAATGTAGGTCCGAAGCTGATCTCTAAGTAGTATAAGTTCAATTGCTGAGAAATCATTTGGATAAATTGAGCAAGACGATATAACTTAGTATGATCAAATGTCTTGAATGAGTTCCTTGGATCAAGACATGCTATGCAAAGAAGTAGTTCCGTATTTGCTTCATTGAAACGATTATACATTTCCTGAGAATCAAATCAATAACTTAGCAAAATACTTCCGCACTAAAATGATGTCAATAAGTAATTTTTTGCCCTCCACGCCTCGAACTACGAGTTGGTACAATATCTTCCATATTGGGCACAACGATGGCATTAGTCTCACAAAAATTTTCACTCCTTCCAAAAATTTATCTCATCTCATCTCCCTCAAATCATGCAACCATGTATTCACAACTCTTACCAAATACATAGCATTAACAATGTCTTAATCCTTTCGTTGTAATGTCAGTGACAATTCACTAGTAATTCTCATTATGTTCCTCAACAAATGCATAGTGAATACAAACTCAAAGGTTTTCATCTTATCTATTAAACTTATAGCCACGAATCTTTGATCTGAGAGAGTACCATCCTCTTTTATGTCTTCAAGCACTTCCAACATTGCTGATCACATACAGAAGAGACGGAGTACTGTTATGTGGTGTGAACCTCAACGAGTATCACCTACAATATTATGGGAATTAAAAACCTATAAAAAAAAATTGAATAGTCTAAAGTATTATAATTAGATATACTAATCAAGGAGTATCACCTAGTTGTGCGAGACTAATTTCTTGAATGATTGAAACAATCATTCAGCCAAGACAAACCTTAAAAACAAAAATAAAAACCAGCGCAGCAGCACCATAGCCATAACTATAAGCACATAATCATAAATGATAAAATCATGAAAAATTCGAAAAAAAAATTAAACTAAATTATGAGAAATTAATCGTGCAGTAGCAGAAAAAATAAAATAAAAGTAAACAACTAATCATGAGAAATAAAAAAATTAATCATGAAATGATTAAAATTTTAAACCCTAAATAACTAAATTGAAAAATTAAATTAAACTAAATAGTCTAAATTGCGCATAACTGGAGTGGCGAGGCAGTCAGGCAGTCGGCAGAGAGTTGCGGTGGCTGATGGACCAGTGATGCTAGTCGATGGGCGGCACCTGAGAGCAGAGGTCAGATGTGAGATTATTGGGAATAAAAAAGAAACAAGAGAATGAGAGAGAGAGAGAGAGAGAGACGTGAGGGCTGCTGGGCTGAGGGAGAGCCAGAGAGATCGCAAAGAGTGTGAGAGAGAGAGAAGCGTGCAATTTTTTAAAAAAAATAAGAGGGTGAAACGACATTGTTTCAACCTCTGATTTAAAAAAATTAAGGAAGCAGACCACACGGGACTAGGCCACTAGGTGCGCCCCCACTGGCCCTGGAAGCAGGACTAGGCCAGTGTGGGCAGACCTGCTTCTTAATAACCAAAAAAAATCCAAATGAATTTTGGAGCCAGTGGAGGCGGCCGCCCCCACCCGCACCCCTTGGCTCTGCCTCTGGTTTGGATAGTGTTTCTTTGCGTGCTCACAACGCCAAAATTTGGGCTCCATAAGTCCACAGTAGAAAAATTGTGTGCCTTGACATCTGAACCCAGCTCGAAAAACACAAGTTCCAACGAACATGTCATTACATCCAACCCTTCAAAATAAAAGCAGACGCACCCCCAAACTTTGAATCGCATGAGAAGAGGTAAACACCTCTAAAAGTTGATTTTGGATATTTTGGTTGGTAGGAGAGGATTAAAGACGAATTGGAAGCGGTATTTCTATCTTTTTGCTCAAAGTGGGTTTGGGGGTTTATGGGTGCTTCAAATTCGAATTTTGTATATCCTCGACCCACTCTATCTTGCTTGCTTTATAGATAATAACATTAAGGAGTCCACAATCTTAATCTCGAAGGCGTTGAACTTGAGGTATTTGGTTTGTGATTTTTGTGCCTTTGATCTTCTTTGTCGTGCTTGCTATGTAAATATTTTCCAAACGGTTTGTCATTGTGCAGACGATATCCATTAACCATCCAATAAATGATTAACTGTGAAAAACAGATAGCTTGTTTTCTACATCTTATACAATAGTCACCTTAGACCAATTTGAAGATATAGTGCATCTGATCTAATGTTGATGCACGGTAACTCTCGAATTGTCCAAAATATGGACAGTTTGAGATTACATTATCTACAATGTCACCAAAACCCAAAGTTTGTGTAGTGCCTATATATTAGAGGGCTTTAATCATGATATTGACGTTAGTTAAGTTACAATTGTTAAGTCTTCTGTTAAAGCTTTGTTAGTTATTAACAGAGTTTGTTACTTATCTGTAGCTGGTATATAAACCCAGCTCTTTTACTTATCATGTAGGCAGATTATCATTGTTAATACAATCAAAATTCTCAAAGCTCTCTTGTGTGTTCATACGAACTTTTATATCAAACTAGTGTCCATCACCAAACACTAGTTTCTACATGGTATCAGAGGAAGAAACAATTGTTTCCTGCTGAAATTTTGCACTATGTTTCTTGATTCCTTGACGAAATCATCATTGTGATCAACTTGATGTCATCCGAATCTGAAGAACCACCTATTCGCAATCACAGTGTTCAACCTAATCCTTCAATCGTCAACACTGCTTATACGATTAATCTAGGTGACATTTCTAACAGGCCTTAGTTTCTCCACCTCTCAATGGAAATAATTACTACTCCTGGAATAGAGCAATGTTGATGGCAATTGGTACTAGGAACTAGTTTGGATTTCTTGATGGCAGCATTACTAAACCGGAATAAGTTATTCGAATTTTGGCGCATTGTACCGCTGCAACTTGATGGTTTTTCATGGATATGTGCATCCGTTTCCCGTGAAATTGCGCAAGTAATTCTATACATTGACTCTGTTGAGAAAATGTGGAAATTACTAAGCAACGTTATGAGCAAAGCAATGAACCTCGCATTTTTGAATTACAACAGTCTATCAACAACATTACACAAGCACAACTTTTTGTTAGTTAATATTTCACTCAGCCTGAATCATTATGGAATGAACTACATCAATTCTCACCTCTACCCGGGTGAACTTGTGGTGTTTATGGAGGATGCACATGTAAAGTTCTCCAAATGATTGTTACTCATGAAGAGAAGACTTTAACTATAATATTTCTCATGGGGCTGAATGAAATATATATTCCTATGCTTGGTAACATCCTCCTTATGAAGCCCTTTCCACCTCTGAATGAGATTTACTCTCTCATTATTCAGGAAGAACGACAGTGTGCTTTTACTCGAAGTGTTGGTTTTTCTTCTAAGAATGTTGCAATGTCCGCAACTAAGTTGCCAAATACTTAATGTTATACATTCAGAGAGATCGTCCAGTTTGTACATACTGTAATAGAAAGGAACATCACCGTGACAAATGCTTTGCATTGCATGGGTATCCCCCTAGCTGGGTACATAAGAAATGGATTTAATCAGATTCACGGAATAATTCTTATTCCTTTGCTCATCAAGCTACTGATGTTGTGGAAAATTCTGGAGTCACTTTTAGTCCTATTGGTTCATCAGATCAGATTCAACAATTGCTGACCTTGCTGAAATCTCAACTTCAGAATATTTCTCCCTTGATAATGTCATCCCCATTTGACCTTTCTCAACCTTCCGGTTCTGTCAATATGGCAGGTGATCCACAGTCTCTATTCTATCACAGATACACATTCCCTTTACACTAGCATTTGGAATATTGATAGTGGTGCCACCGACCACATGGTTTGTTCTTTGAAAATTTTCTCTCATGTTAGTCAATCTTTCAATGCCACAGTCAGTCTTCCAAATGGTGAATTAACTTTTGTTACTCACATTGGTACTGTCAAATTATTCGCTGATATGACTTTACATAATGTCCTTTATGTGCCTTCTTTTACTTTCAATCTCATTTACACTGGCAAACTCACTTCTTCCTCTAACATTATTTTGATTTTTCTGTCAAACAAATGTATAATACATGATCTGTGTGCATGAAGGACGATTGGAGTGGCTGACCAAAAGGGTGATCTTTACTTACTTGATTCCTCTTCCATTTCTTATCCTTTTTTTTCTCAATCTTCAGCACCTCTTTGTTCTTTCTTTTCGGTCAATAATAGCATTGTTGTATGGCATTATAGACTCGGTCATATGTCACTTGCTAAGATGCATTTTCTTAAAGATGTTTTGCCTAATGTACATATTTCTTCGAATACTAATCCTTGTGAGACTTGTCCATTAGAAAAACAACATAGACTTCCTTTTTCCCATTAGTTATGTTCGAACTTCTCATCCCTTTGAAATGGTGTATTGTGATATTTGGGGACCATTTGCCATAGCAACCTCAAATGACAATCACTATTTTCTCACTATTGTTGATGATTACACACATTGTACTTGGGTTTTTCTTATGAAATTCAAGTCTGAAACTCGTTACTTTCTAGAGTCATTATTCAGTTTAGTTGAAACTCAATTCCAATCTCATATTAAGGTTCTTAGATCGGATAATGGCCCTGAGTTTAACATGACTACTTTCTATTCTACTAAAGGTGTCATTCATCAAACTAGATGTTCTTATACCCCCCAACAAAATGGGGTTGTTGAAAGTAAACATAGACATCTCTTAGAAGTAGCAAAAACACTTCGATTTCATTCCATTATTCCCCTTAAATTTTGGGGTGATTGTTTGATGATGGCTACTTACCTTATCAATAGAACTCCATATGTTTTACTCCACAACAAGTCTTCTTATGAGCTGTTGTTCCACACCAAACCATATTACCATCATCTCAAAGTATTCGGTTGTCTTTGCTTTGCCACCAATACAACCCATCACAAATCTAAGTTTGAAGCTCGGGCTAGGAAATCTGTGTTTCTCGGCTGTCCTTTTAATTCCAAAGAAACTGCTCGACCTTTAGTCCAATTCCATTTTTATTTCCACGGATGTCATCTTTCATGAGCATTCTTTCCCTTTTAAATATGTTTTTCCACTTCAGTTCATGTCCATTCCGATTTTGTTGTTCCAACTTTAGTGCCCCATAATCTTTCACTTGATGAATATGTTGTGTTATCATCCTCTGATCATATTGATGAGTCTTATTCTTTTCCATCATCCGATCACCTTACTCCTGAACATCATGAGTTGCTTGATGTTCCTCCTCCTCGTCGTTCTACACGTATATGTAGGCCTCCTTCCTACCTTCAGGATTTTCATTGCAGGTTGGCCCATTCTTTTGACAGCTCACTGCCCTCTTCCTCTTCACATCAGATTCCTAATTCTACTGTAAACATCTCTAGGTATCTCTCTTATCATCACCTACCTCCTACTTATAAAGCTTTTCCTTAGCCATATTCACTCATACCGAACCTAAGAGTTCTAACCAAGTTGTTCAACACCCTCATTGGCAAAAGGCTATGCAAGCTGAAATGACAGCTCTTGCGGACAATAAGACTTGGATTCTAACTGATTTGCCTTCGGGTCACAAGGCTAATGGTTGTAAGTGGGTTTATCGGGTTAAGCACAAGGTTGATGGCTCTATTGAGAGATATAAAGATCGTCTTGTTGCTAAGGGTTTTACGCAAATAGAAGGGGTCGATTATCTGAGACTTTCTCTCCGATAGCTAAAATGTCTGCTGTTCGTTGTTTTTTTGGCATTGGCTGCAAATCAGCAGTGGTTTTTGGAGCACTTAGATGTCAACAATGCATTTTTGCGTGGTGACTTGACTGAGGAGGTTTATAAGCTTTCTGAAGCTTTATTCTCTCTTGGATATGAGCAATCAAAGGTTGATTATAGTCTTTTTACTAAGGTTCACGGTACCTCTTTTACAGCTTTACTGGTATATGTAGATGACATTCTTGTTGCTTCAAATGATATGTCATACATTACTCAAGTTAAAGCTTACATTGATGCTCGGTTCAAGATCAAGGACTTGGGAAAATTGAAGTATTGTTTGGGCCTTGAGGTGGCTCGTACGCCTGGTGGAATTTCTATTAACCAGCGTAAATATGCTTTAGAAATTCTGGAGGACAGTGGGTATTTGGGTTGCAAGCCAGATCCTTTCCTATGGATTCGAAGTTGAGGCTTTCTAAGTCAGATTCTGATGTCTTGGCTGATGCTTCCTCCTATCAACGTCCCATAGGTCACTTATTGTATTTAACTATCACTCGTCCTGATCTTTCTTATTCTGTGAATACTCTTGCTCAATTCATGGATAAGCCAGGACAAACTCATCTCAATGTTGTCTATCATGTTCTTCCTTATCTGAAGTCTACTCCTGCCCTTGGTCTATTTTTTCCCTCATCTTCTTCCACTCAGTTAACAGCATTTTGTGACTCTGATTGGGCGGCATGCATTGATAGTCGACGCTCTATTACTGGCTTCTGCCTCTTTCTTTGGTTTCTTGGGGGTCCAAGAAACAAAGCACGGTCTCTAGGAGCTCTACTGAGGCAGAGTATCGTGTCCTTGCTTCCACTAGTTGTGAGCTTATTTGGTTTTTACAGCTTCTCTCTAATTTTTATATCGTCCATTCCACACCTGCTTCTGTCTACTATGATAGCAAATCTTCTATTTATTTGGCTACCAATCCAGTCCATCATGCTCGCACAAAGCGTGTGGAAATAGATTGACACTTTATTCGTGAGCAAATTGCTAAAGGTGTTCTTCGAACTTTTTGCATTGCCTCTGCTCATCAGCTTGCCGATATATTCACAGAGGCTCTCGGCAAATCCCAATTTCAATATCTTTTGTCCAAGCTTGGAACCAGGGGCAGACCCAAGCCCGAGCGAACTTGAGCGGCCGCCCGGGGCCGGCCCTTGAAATTTTTTTTTAAAAAAAATAAGTTGGACTGGGCCGCCTTGGTTGGCCCAGGTCAACATAAGCCAACATTAGTTGAACCAGGGGCGGATCCATGCCACATTTTATTTTATTTTAAAACAGGGGGTGAAACAATGACGTTGTTTCCCCCTGTGTTTTGAACCAAAAAAATATCTCCTCTCTCCCTTATGCGATCTCCATTCTCCCGACTGAGCAGACTCCCCTCTCAGCCCTCAGGCTCTCTCTCTTCAGCCTTTAGCTCACCGCCTTCAGCCTTTAGCTCACCGTTGGCGCCTTCGCTTCAGTGACTCAGCCTTCGGTCTCTCAAGGTACCGGCACTGCAATATTAGCTTCCATCTTTTTTCTTCTTTTTTTTGGTGAGACATTTCATCAAACATGTCTGTGGTAGTGGGGATGATTCATGATTGGCTATCCTTTGTTCGGTTGCTGAGAGAAGTAGGGAGAAATAAAAGCAATGGATGTAATCGGATTATGCATGTCAATTTGAGTTTAAGTTTTTACCAAAAAAAATTTAAGGATTTGTTTCTCTTAAATTTTGGTGCAGATTTTAATTGCGTTGTGGCTTTGATGTAGAGTTGGTTGCTAAGAAAGTGTGGGAAAGGAAAGAAGTCATAGTTTTGAATGCAACATTTTGGTTGTGTTCTGATTGTTGTAGAAATTTTCGAAAATTAATAAAAAAATAGGGGAAAAGTGAATTTAGGATTTTGAATCCTGATAATACTATGAGTCTCTCGTTCAACTGAAAACTATCATGCTGCAAGCCAAATCTTTCTCTTTGAAACCCAACAATTGCTACCGTAAATCTTGCTTTGAAACTCAAGTGTAGGTTTGAATTACACTGGAAATTGTTAAAATAAAATTATAAAAAGCTTCTAGAATTATATTTTGGATCAAGTGCTAAACACCACATTTGGTAAGTAGGTGCTGACTCATACTTTTGTTGTATATTGTACTAGTTTCCTTACATAAGAAAGATGACAACTCACATGAGTCACAACTCACAGATATTGCAAGCCTTGTACACATTATTATACTCTTTGCGTAATAGGATGAGAGATGATTGTATGAATGATTGCATGGTAGTGTACATCGAGCGGGAAATTTTTAAAACTATTGAGAACGAAGCCATTTTGCAACGTTTTTAGAAGATGCACAACCGTAGGATCCAATTGTCCCCTCTCAGTTGTAGTACATAGTACGGTATGTGTAATTCAATATTTTAATGTTTTTAGTCTTTAATGTTTTGATATTGTAACTCTAAGACAATTTTTTACATTACGTATGAAAAAAAATCAGTCATTTTGCTTTAAAAGTTCGCCCGGGTTGGTTTTCATTCCTGGTTCCGCCACTGCTTGGAACTCATAGCATCCATGAGCCAACTTCAGGGGGCGTATTGATGTTAGTTAAGTTCCAGCTGATATGTCTTCCCTTAAAGCTTTGTTAGTTATTAACAGAGTTTGTTACTTATTTGTAGCTGGTATATAAACCCAGCTCTTTTACTTATCGTGTAGGCAGATTATCATTGTTAATACAATCAGAATTCTCAAATCACTCTTGTGTGTTCATACTAACTTTTCTCTCAAACCGGTGTTCATCACCAAACACTAGTTTCTACACATGATCTTAATTAGGGGATCTATATATATATATATATATATATGGTGAGGAAATGAGTTTAGGGTATCTTGTTTCTGATCCCTCGTCGTATTTGTAAAAATCTCCATCTAAATTAGGACGCGAGTATGATTAATCTTTCCAACCCTGTACAGAAGTTTTTAATTAGTTGTCTGTTGTTAGAAGACTTAAATTTCTTCCTGTTGTTGTGGGTTGAGGGGAGGTCCGCGGACATTGAAAATCTCATATGGAATAGAGAATATATGAGCTGTAAGGAGCTGCTATACGTACAGATCATTGGTTGCTTTTCAGCATTTTAATTAGCTGTAGAAAAGGCAGTTTAGTGTAAGTACTACTTTTTGCATATATATTGCCGTCCAGAGAGAGAAAGATTATCAGGTGTTGGTGGGTAGCATATATCCATTCTCTATTATCTGTAACCCTGCCAACTCTAGTTGGCTGAGCGTCTGTGTGAGGTCACAAGATCTCGAAGATTCCTTGAAATTAATGCGCCTATTAGGCTTCAACCACTATATTTTTTTAAAAATTTTTTAAGGTTTTAATCACAATCTATATGCGGATCATAGGATAGTGAGAATAATATTGCCCTCTTCAGGCCCCTAATTAGGACCTACCATTATACAATATCTCTTCTACAAAATAAGAAAACGAAAATCTTTTTACCTTGTGAAAAAACCAGTTAATTTTGAACTATCTAGACATGTCCTTTTCATTTCCGGCCGATTGATTTATTACAATAAGAAATTGTCCTTATTTTTTTTTACAATAATTATCATATATATAGAGCCACCTTTTGTATTTCAATACTGCTCGATCGAGATATATATATATATATATATATATGTTCCATCCTTTTCACCATTCTTTTTTTTTTCTAAGCCATCCTTTTCACCATTCACATAAAAAGACATTACCTTAACCATCGACCCCATGTAGTCCTTGCGAGTTGGTGAGGAATATTCATCAGCATTCAAATATATATATAAGTTGGTAAGGAATATTCATATATATATATATATACACGTATGATCTGGGGCCTCTTTGTACAAACTTTTTTTCTAAATTCATGGTTGCATTGTATATTGTCTCTTCAAATGGAATAATTATGACCCTACAGAAATTTAGAAAGATGTCTCATATCTCAATGTCAGAATTATTTGACGTACGTGTTGGCTCCTAATTAAGTTATGGACTAAATTTCGGGGTTGATGACCAGCACGTGCAGTTGTTGAGGCCACTTGCCTTTTACTGTCGTGGGAACATACTGATCATCGCATTCATATATATATATATATACACACACTTGACCGTGGAGTTGGCGGCCGGCGGGCCTATTTCGATATATATATAAGTAGCCGTTAAGTAACCTTAAAGACTATAACGTTAGTTTTTTTTTTTTGATAAGTCTATAACGTTAGTTAATTACAATAATAATAATTGGCAATTTTCTGCTTAAGATATTCGAGTACTTGCCCCTTCTGCCATAGTAATCGTCTTCCTTGTGCTACTATAAACGTAATATTGATATGAAATACGACGTAAATTAAGAAGAAAGACAAAATAAAATAAAGAGAACCGGAGCCGGTGGCCCGGTGAGGTTCTGTTTAAATGATATTGACTTTTTTGTTATTATTTCTGAAGAACGAGTGGGGAATCATGAGATTTGAAGTTTGATCCAATGTCAGATTTTGCCAGCTCCAGCTCCTTATATTTATATACATATATAACATACTAATTAAATCTGCCTTGCTTGAAATATTTGGGCCTTGCTCAAATAGAAATATTGGATGCCCCCCCCCCCCAATATAAGGCCCATTAAGGTGATCATCTAAGGATTGAGGCCAGGGTGAGTTTAGGCTCTTGTTTCTAATCTCCCTAAAGCCCATAGGGTTGCAGTCTTGACTTGATCTATATCACCAAAGTTTGAAGATTCCTATGTTAATTATAAATAAGAGGATAGATTCAGAGGCGGATCCAGGGGTGGGCGGCCGCCACCCATTGGACTGGTAAAAAAAAATATTACATGTAAATTTTTATTTTTTTTATTAGTCTGAATTTATGAAAGTCCGATCCCTATAGACTGAGGCCAATTCTGATTTTAAGCCTACATAGATACTTTACGGGCTCTTAATGGA
Organism: Myrica gale; assembly: GCA_963930655.1. NCBI lineage: Eukaryota > Viridiplantae > Streptophyta > Magnoliopsida > Fagales > Myricaceae > Myrica > Myrica gale. The sequence goes on from OZ005606.1 coordinate 23,691,303, forward strand.
CTTGCACATGAGTGTTATCCACTGGCCCAAAAGGGTCCATAGGAGCTATTACTTGTCCAGTCCTTTCTATTTTATTTCTTTTCAGTTACAGTTACGCAGTTTTTTTTAATCAAGGAATCTAGAAAGGAATTTATACTCACGAATCACGATGTTTCTCGAGGATTCGTTTTAGTTTTTTTATCAAGGAATTTTTTAATCTTTTTCTCTCTCCCTTTATTTTCTTTGAAAGAGCTCATTTTTTCTTCAAAGGTTACAATTTAAACCTCGCGTCATGCAATCGCCTAAAACGACAGCGGTTAAATCTACCGAATGATACTAACTGATTAATAAATGAAATTTCCGCTCTCATAGATCAACCCAAGTTCTTCAAAAAAATCTACATTTCCTAACTCGGAATACAAGTCATGACCAACAGCCCTGAAAGCCCTTCTATTGATTTTAGGAAACAACTCTATATAATACATCTGACACCATGGTAGATCAATTCTTACATCCATCTGCAAAGATTTGAAATCTACTACCATAGCAGCAAGCCGATTCAAAAACCAGAAATATACAGAGGAGCATTAAAACATCATTTCCAGATATAACAATCATTGAGTTGATCAGGCTCTTCACAACTACTTGTTCTACAAATAACCGAGGTTGGGCACCAAAACAGTAAGTCATCTAATCTACGGGTTATGAGGGCAGCCTTTTTGTGGTTGATTTGTGAAATTATAGGAGGATGAGATTGAATTGGTTTGAATATTTGTGGTTTGTGAAATTGTTGGAGGATGAGATTGAATTGGTTTGAAATTTAGATATATATGATTTGTGAAACTGTTTATTTGAATTGGTTTGTGAAATTGTTTTCATTTTTGAATAATTTGATTGTAATATCAATTGAATGCAATGTAATTAGATTGTAATTTAGATTTGAATTAGGGATTTTGACATTTTGTGAAATTAGAGATTCACCATGAATAATATCTTAAGGCTATAGAGGTTTCTACCTAGAAATTTCTAATTTTTTCGAAAATAAATAGAAAACCACTCATATTTTTGGGTCCTGAATTAATTATTTAGCTGATTTTTGTTTGTTTAGGGTTTTTCATGCACTTGAATTTCTGTGGAGTTCTTGCTGCTCAAACTATCATTTTCTTTTATATATATATATAAGATGCAAATTAGTAGGATATAATTGCCACTTTCAATCTTAGCAAATACTATGTAAGTGTATTTTAAAATTTTTAATGTTTTTAGTCCTTAATTTTCGATATTTTAACTCTAAAATACTTTTTACATTACATTGGAAATTTTTTCTTTTTTGTCATTTCACCTTATGTGTTCGACCCCCTTCAAATTGGATCCTGGATCCGCCACTGGATAGATTGAGGATGTTTTATATTTTTCAAACTAACACCAACTTTTGAAAGGTGAAAATGATACAATTAATAATAACGACCCAAAATTCTCATAAATAATATAATCACATGCGTATTTTTAGCCTTTTGTTTTCCTTTTTGATCAATCAACAAACTTTTTTATTTTTTTTTTGCAACTCAAACTCACTTAACTTCTTTTTTTTTTTTACATTTTTATACTATTTTTTTCACCAAATTTGCTATGCCTTCTCTATTCTTTTTATGTATCATGAATTTACATCCTATTCCCTTGAATAACAATATTGATATTGTATATTGTCCTTGATTGTCTTCAATATTCTTGTTTGTGCAAATAAAAAGAAATTTGCTTCGAAATTTCTTTATCACAAATTCTGAAACTCATCGGTCTTATAAGTTATAAGATCAATGTTACCGTGGAAAGATGTATAGTAACAATGATGGGTTTAATTCTCTGCAATAGATTTGGGTGATGAAAATTTTTGATTTATGGGAGTTGTAAAAAATTGAAGGGAGATTATTTTATAACTGAAAAGAATAAGTAAATAACCATTTGACTGAAGGCGTTGAATGAAAATAACACACAAAATCGGCTTTGCTCCAGTTTGCATGGGTCCTGAACTAAAACCCAAACATGGCGTATATGGAGTGCTTTGGACTTGCAAGGACAAACCCAAATAGGGCCTGGCCTGTCCGACGGTCATTGGACACTGCTGGTGAGGTGCAAGCTTGGCCCCACATCAGTTACAGCTCAAACTCAGGTTGTGTTTGTGTTGTAAAATGTTGGGTATGAGAATATGTGTTGGTATTGGGTTTAGTGAAAAGGTGAAGAGAGAGGTAATTTTTTATAGTTTTTGTAATTTTTTATATTTTTTTATGGGAGAGAGAGAGATTATATTGGAGTATTTTATTAGGAGAGAGATAAAATGTTGGAAATGTTGAGCAGACCAGTGTTTTTCCCTTCTTTAGATTCTATCTCTAAGACCCCTAGGAAAATCGGATCTGTCATGCAGGTCCAATGCATCTGGACAAGTTCTCAAATGCGCCTCAGGCCGCCAACACTGCTTTCCTTTTCAAATCATCTGAACAAGAGCATCAGTGGTAATATTAGGAGCGGAAGAGAGAGGAGCAGTGGTTTCCCATCTTTCGTCGCTGACATGTCCACCGTTTCGACCGAGAAAGACGCCGTTCCTGTGCGTACCGAGTCTACCCAGAAGACCCCTAAGCCTGTGCAGGTGTTGCCCAATTTGTTTTGTGCTATATTTTCACGCTATCTTTTTCCTTCCATTTTTTTCCTAGCTCTTTTCTGGTCCGGTTTGAAGTGAAATGGGGTTTTCCCTTTCTTCATAATAGGATTTATTTATTATTTGTTACTGTATGTGCATGTGTATGTTTGAATTGTCAATTAATAATTAATGGGTATGACTTGATTCGGAGATGGCTTGGGCCTTATTTCTGTTTCGTTTGAGGGTGCTTTTTTTCTCATTCGTAGCATCTGAATTAAGCTGTTTTTTTTATTAGCAATTAAGCTGCTTTTCAATTCTCAAATTAACTGACTCTACATGGCTTTGGACTATGACTTGATTAGGCTGCTTTTTTTTCCCTCACTGTAGCACCTTAATTAAGCTGCTTTTCAATTGTCAATTGTCAAATGAGTATGACTTGATTCGGAGACGGCTTGGCCCTTATTTCTGTTTCGTTTGAGGGTGCTTTTTTTGTCATTCGTATCACCTGAATTAAGCTGCTTTTCTGTTTTTTTTTTATTAGGAATTAAACTGCTTTTCGGTTGTCAAATTAAGTGACTCTACATGGCTTAGACTATTATCACTCTTTTAGGTGCTATTATTTTTGGGTGGCGTCTAATGGAAGTTTGTGGTCTTAAGGGTGATTTGATTGATATTCTGTCCAAATTATAAGGAAATAACCTTTACTGACCCTAATGGTAGACGCGAATGAGGGGTACATTTACTGGCAATTGGATTGCTAGTGGGGCGTAAAACTACATAGTGTATTTTGGGACGAAAGGAGTACTTGTTGGCTAGGACCAAAGAAGCTAGCAGTAATAATAAAGCTGACAAGATTTAGGTGCATTAGAATTGTGCTTATTCTCCATCCTGCGACCTTCTGTATTTAAACATGAGTTTGTGTTTCTCTTATGAGCAATCAGTGTCTTTTTCCTTTGTTTCCATTGGTATACCTTTGGTAGGTTGTGCACCTCTTGATTACACGGGATGCATTTTCTTTTCATTTTTTTCAAAACCTTTTCCATTCTGTTTTACTTTTAGTTTTCTGTATTCTGTAAGTTTGCCTCTCACTATCTTACTTCCAGAAGCTCTTTTCAAATTAGATGTTTGAAGTGATAGGTGCTAATCTTGTGTGTAGAGGAGGGGAGGAGGAGGAGAGGGATGTCGTATTCACCTCTGAGGCTGTGACATGTGTTCACAAGTTATGCACGCATTGGCTTTTATTTATGTGTAAGAAGCAGATATACGCTTGCGTTCACATAAACATCACTTGTGCATGCAAAGAGGAGCAAGTGAGATTTTTTTGTATGAATTTTGTTTATCCTCTGGAAAGTCATATAGCCTGGCCCATTATTGCATTAATGTTCTTGAGGTTACTTTTTCCATGGGAAAATGACACTGTACCACCCTGTCTGCCACTCTATTTGCAATGTGCAAATGTGTAGGTGTGAAGTGTAGTTTTCCCCATTTTCAATCATTTTCTTTGTTAAACAGTGATTGTCCCTTGTTGATAGCCAAACCTTATGTGCACCTGTCCCTTCTTTTAAAACAATGAATTGCTTGTCATTATGTGTAGCACGTCTTGTATTCCTTGATTCTAGTTCACTGGCATCTGTGTTTCAGATAGCAAAGCGCTTGGAGAAGTTCAAAACGACAATTTTCACACAGATGAGTAACCTTGCCATTAAGCATGGAGCAATAAACCTCGGCCAAGGCTTTCCCAACTTTGACGGTCCTGAGTTTGTAAAGGAAGCAGCAATTCAAGCCATTAAAGATGGAAAAAATCAATACGCTCGTGGATATGGAGTTCCAGACTTAAACAATGCCATTGCTGAGAGGTTCAAGAAAGATTCTGGACTTCTGGTGGACCCTGAGAAGGAAGTTACTGTTACCTCTGGGTGCACAGAAGCAATAGCTGCTACTATGTTGGGGTTGATAAATCCTGGTGATGAGGTTATCCTCTTTGCTCCTTTTTATGATTCCTACGAAGCTACTCTCTCCATGGTTGGTGCCAATATCAAATGCATAACATTGCGCCCTCCAGATTTTGCTGTCCCCATTGATGAGCTGAGGTCCACTATCTCGAGGAATACACGTGCAATTCTTATAAATACTCCACATAACCCAACTGGAAAGATGTTCACCAGAGAGGAGCTCAATGTGATTGCATCTCTCTGCATTGAGAATGATGTGTTGGTGTTCACTGATGAAGTCTATGATAAGTTGGCATTTGAAATGGATCACATTTACATGGCCTCTCTTCCTGGAATGTATGAGCGTACTGTCAGTATGAATTCGTTGGGGAAGACATTCTCCTTAACAGGGTGGAAAATCGGGTGGGCAATAGCTCCCCCGCATTTGACATGGGGAGTGCGGCAGGCACATGCTTTCCTCACTTTTGCTACCTCGACTCCAATGCAGTGGGCAACGTCAGTAGCACTTAGAGCCCCAGACTCTTACTATGTGGAGCTAAAGAGAGATTACATGGCAAAGAAGGCAATTTTAGTGGAGGGATTGAAGACTGTCGGTTTCAAGGTATTTCCATCAAGTGGAACCTACTTTGTGGTTGTGGATCATACTCCTTTTGGGCTGGAAAACAATGTTGCTTTTTGCGAATATCTGATCAAGGAAGTTGGGGTTGTAGCAATTCCAACCAGTGTATTTTACTTGAAACCTGAAGATGGGAAGAATCTAGTACGATTTACCTTCTGCAAGGATGAGGAAACTCTCAAGTCTGCAGTTGAGAGGATGAAGGCTAGGTTGATAAAAAAATGATCGAAATACTGGGATCTTGATCATTTGACCTTGACCAGTTCATGGGATGGAAATGTTCGCATTGCAGTGTTAAAAGTAGGTGAGATTGAAGGTGAAGTATCTTTCTCATCCCAATTTGGAAGACAAATTTCTCTGAGTTCTGAGTTAATAAACTTATTAAAGTAAGAGGATCCTAGAGATATCTCCTTACTCGATGTGGAAATTAGGGACACTCTGACTACTTAATGATGAGTTTGTGCTGATCATGGTCCTGGAATTCATCCATCCGTCTGATGGAGATCCTTTTGCAACTCTGGTAGGAGTAGATCATTCATTCTGGTTGTCACATTATGTGGTTGCTTTACTATCATTGCCTCTTTGTGTCAAGTCTTCCCTGGTTTGGGTTTAAGATACTATTAGCAATGTTCTGGCTTTTCGGCCCATCGTACACCCTTTTCCTCGGTACCCTTGGTATTCCCCAGTAGGTTTTTGTGGAGTTTGCTTGACAACTAACTAGTAACTATCAGTTTTGCTGTCTTTGTCTGTGTGCGCTATACCGAATTGACACATACAGCCTTTCATACTTAGCCCACAGTGTTGATCCAAAAGGTAAAGATGGCACAAAACTACTGTAGGTTACTCTTTTTTCTGTGCCAAACTGTTGAAGGGAAAAAGAAACTGTACACCTTGATTATTTGGAGTTGGCATGATAAGTCAGTCAACTTGAGTTGGCTACGTTAAGAGGCATGCATTTGTCAAGTTTTATTAGCCTACTTAGAAATAAATCGGTCTATTTTCCTTTCCTTCTCGCCTATGCAACAATGCATCATTCCATGGTCACAGGTTACTATTACTGTGGGTGCACGCAGCAGGGTTTTATAGAAGAAAAATAATTTAACCCCAAGGGGATTGGACTTGTGGTCTAGGCTTGGGATTTGACGGGGTTTACTTCCTTTGGGTCTCAAGTTTGAAACTCTCAGGTGTTACTAATTCTTTTTAGTCAATTATGAGACCATCGCAGTTTAATAATTACTCGATTTGTGTGGAACAAAAGGATTGCACAAACTTATTCGATTTGTGTGGAACAAAAGTATTGCACAAACATGGAAATTAGTCGAGAAGCTTTGGATATTCTCATCATCCAAACAAAAAAAGATTAAGATTAGAACTTTGGAAATTAGTAATGTTTTATTTGTGGTAAAAACCCAAGTTTGCAATGTGTTCTTAATGGCTTGTTGGCAAATGAGAGTTTTCGAATAGAGCTGGGCCCGATCGAGGTTTGGTATTTCTCCGCTCAGCGAAAAGCCGAACCTCCTCTCTCAGGAATGTCAACTGGACATATTTGATGTAGCCCAATGCTAATCTCTTTTGCTTGCCTTTTGGACTACCCACATGATCTCACTGTTTTTCTTTTTCATTGTTTTTTCTCCTTAATTTTTCACAAAATGATGAAATTAATCTTGTACAAAGGTTGAGTGTAATGGTTTCTTAAATATTTTATTTATAAGACCAACTCTATTTTTCATTAATTTCATTTGTGCACAGCAAATTAAGTTAGACATCCAGAGTTTTGAAGAATTAAAATTAAGAAATACGGACAATTGTAAGGCCCCAAATTCCGGCTGTTAAGGGTTATTTTTATGCTTAAATTCAATAGATTTATGAAAAACTAGATTGTAACTTATTTAAAGGATGGACAAATGTAAAATTGGTTCATGTGCTATACGCAAAAATCGATTTAGTCACGGTGATATGAAAAACATAAATTTCTTTCCTGTGATTCTAAATTTATGATTTTCATATCACGGGGATTAAATCGATTTTTGCTTATAGCACAGGGACTGATATTGCATTTATCCCTTTAAAGAATGACTCTAGAGTTGAAAAGACTTATCAAGGTTTCTATCTATTTAAAAATTCAAATATATTTTAGACTTTAAAATGTAAAGAGAAAAAAAACATCTTTTTTAAAATTGGAAAAATTCCTTAAAACATTTATGCTTTTAGTTTGACCCTATATGCCACCAAGATTATGTTTATCTATGAATTAGCAATATATGCCAATCGGATATTCGTTTAAACGGCATTTAAGATTATTTATCAGTTATGCTATATCCTAAAACCCAAAAATATTTTCGGCTAATCAAATTCAAATAAAGAATTCCTTTATAATTTTGTGGCACTCATTTATTTCTAAAGGTTAATGTTTTTTTAAGTGTTTAAAGTTCGAATCTTTTACTTAGCTAGGTTGTTCGTGTTTCCACGTAATTTAAAGAATTAGAAACATAACAAAAATATCTTCCGCTGTTAATAATTTTTGAAAAATTATTAATTTTCATTATTTAACATCATTCCTCTGAAAATAGTCAGGAAAATAGGTTTGGTGTTTAATTTTATTCCTTCTTCGGCGACAGGAGCTCCTCCCGCCCCCCTCTCATCCTCTACTCTTGTCATATGTGTCCGGATCTCTCAATAAACCCCCATTTCCGGCCACTTTCAGAGGCTTTTTTCCGGCAAATTTGGTAGCTATATCTAAGCTATTCTTGAAGTTTTTGAAGACTACGACCGGAGGGGACGACACCTACATCGACTGGAGAGGATTTCTACACCGGCCAACCGGCGAAGGGACGACGCGTGTGCTCTCACGCACTGCCACGCGCGCACCGAATCTCACGTGCCCGTCCCCTTTTCTTCCTTTTTTCTACGGCAGGCGAGCCTCTCCTGCATACATGAGCCAGGTGGCTAGCATCTGGACGTTCAGGTGCTTCACGGGGTCATCTCCGTTGACCACCCGGGCGGCACGTGTGGCCCCACGCGAGTGTGGATCTCACGCGCTTCCACTTCGATGGTCGGTTTGTCGCCTTCAACTGCTGCTCCTACCACCATATTTCGTCATCGCCTTTCATTTTTTGCTAATCATATTAGTTTGATGTCTGTTATGGTTTTTCTGCCTCTTGTGAGTCTTTGTATAGCCTTTTGGTCACCCTGCTCAATGAAAGATACTGCTATTATGATTAAAAAAATTAAGAAGGTATATTAAAAAATATATATTCCTCCTTAGAAAAAAGAAGTCCTTAATTTTTTTTTCTAAACAAGTCCTTAAATAATTAACCATATATATTTTTTCAAAAGTAAAGACCAGCTAAGCAGTAACTAAAAGCCGGGTATCTTTCTTCATACGAGGGATCACAAAAATATTCTCCCAGTTTATCTGAGAGATTGCCGCAACAGAAGAAAATTCAACTTAATTACAAGTCCTACTTCTACCAGAACACCCAAACTAGAGTTCGACGCTGATTACAAAGAGTACCAGAAGGGAAAACGTCTATATATATCACAGACCACTGAGTCGCCTCCTTAGTTTGCCTAATTAGTAGTGATTCAGAGAGTTAATAGTTCTTAGACCTGAGACTAGTTCCAGGAATCATCTAGAACAGGTTTGAGCGATCGAAATCCAACCTATTTCACCATGGCTCAAGACCAGATTCAGGTCCTGAGCCTGTTGGATTCAGCCAAGACTCAGCTATACCACTTCACCGCAGTGGTGATCGCCGGCATGGGGTTCTTCACCGATTCCTACGATCTTTTCTGCATCTCCCTCGTCACCAAACTTCTCGGCCGCATATATTACCACGTCGACGGAGCGTCCAAGCCCGGTTCCCTGCCGCCTAACGTTGCGGCGGCAGTTAATGGAGTCGCGTTCTGCGGAACCCTAACTGGACAGCTCTTCTTTGGGTGGCTTGGCGATAAGCTGGGCCGGAAGCGAGTCTATGGCCTAACGCTCATGCTTATGGTTGGTTGCTCCATTGGTTCCGGCCTTTCGTTTGGGAGTTCGCCAAATGCGGTAATGGCTACTCTGTGTTTTTTCAGGTTTTGGCTTGGGTTTGGTATTGGTGGAGATTACCCTCTCTCGGCGACAATCATGGCTGAGTACGCTAATAAGAAAACTCGAGGCGCTTTTATTGCCGCAGTTTTTGCCATGCAAGGGTTTGGGATTCTTTGTGGCGGGGCTGTGGCTATATGTGTCTCGGTCATCTTCCGGGCTTTATTTCCTGCCCGGGCTTACTCCGTGGATCCGACTGGGTCCACTGTCCCTCAGGCAGACTACGTGTGGAGGATCATTCTCATGTTCGGAGCTCTGCCTGCCTCTTTGACCTTTTACTGGCGCATGAAGATGCCGGAAACCGCTCGTTACACTGCCTTAATCGCCAAGAACGAACAGCAAGCTCGGCAAGACATGTCGAAAGTTTTGAACACGGAAATTCTAGAAGCGAATGAGGTGAAAGAGGAGGTCGTAGTGATAAAAAGACGGAATTCTTTCGGGTTGTTCTCCCAACAATTTCTTCGTCGGCATGGGATGCACTTGCTGGGGACGACCACCACTTGGTTCTTGCTGGACATTGCTTACTATAGCCAGAACCTGTTCCAAAAGGATATCTTCAGTGCAATTGGTTGGATTCCTAAACCAAAAAGCATGAGCGCCCTTGATGAGCTCTTCAAGATTGCAAGGGCTCAAACTTTGATTGCACTCTGCGGCACAGTTCCTGGATACTGGGTCACGGTCCTCCTCATCGACCATATCGGACGGTTTTTCATTCAACTAATTGGGTTTTTCTTCATGACAGTTTTCATGTTCGCACTTGCAGTTCCTTACAAACACTGGACACAAAAAGAAAACCACATCGGCTTCGTGGTCATGTATGCCCTAACCTTCTTCTTCGCTAATTTTGGGCCTAATGCCACTACATTCATCGTGCCCGCGGAGATTTTCCCAGCGAGGTTGCGATCAACTTGCCATGGTATTTCGGCAGCTTCAGGTAAAGCCGGTGCAATAGTGGGAGCTTTTGGGTTCTTGTATGCATCACAAAACCAGGACAAGTCAAAAACTGATGCGGGCTACCCTGCTGGAATCGGTATGAGAAATTCCCTCCTTTTGCTTGGGGTTGTCAACGTGTTAGGGTTCTTCTTTACATTTTTGGTGCCGGAGACGAAGGGAAAATCGCTGGAGGAAACGTCAAGGGAGGATGAAGGCGGCGCCGAAGATGAACTCTGAAGGGTTAATGGAACCGCATGGTTATAAGTCTTATCGATCGGAGAGTTTTATATATATATATATATATGTTTATGTAGTAGAACAATAAATACTGTGCTTGATTTTGGTTAATTTTTTGGCTTTTGGTTTGATTAATTTACGTACCCTGTAATTGCTACTAAATTTTGTTCAATTAATTAAGGTTCTCTTCAGGAAATCTGGTTTTGATTCATATATAAGTTGTCGTACACATTATAACAACAGCATATCATATATATATCCGTATGCTAGCTGTTCTCCAAATGAAATATTTTCTATGCAGAAGTTTACAGCAAAAATTGGAAGTTGGAACTCGGCTGTTAGGAAATGTGATGAAGTTAGTTCACGAGGAAGATAATACGTAGTTGCGTCCATGGAGGTACTTTCTTGCTTCATGCCCACGCTTTTGTAGTTGCATACATACTTACAGTATATCTAGCTAGTTTGGTATGCTCTCAAATTACCTGATCTTCTTGATCTTGATAAGCCCCGGGATCAGGGGAAGGTTCCAGAAAAACATATATATGGAATTCGCATATAATTTGAATTTGCTAGCTTTTCAAGAAGATCAATAGGATAGGATTAAATGAGATTAAAATTAATCTCATCCAAACACCAGTCTTTTTGCATATTCGATCTCAAGAACATGCATTATGGAGTAGGAAAACTTCGAGGAAAGGAAAAGATCATGACCTCATGATCATATGTGCGCGCATCGAAATAAGGGCTTCTTTTGTAGTACTCGTGGCATACCATTTGATGATCTACTCATTGAAAAAAACATGTCACAAAACAAATTAATGGGATTAATACAAAGTTTGTTCTGCTTGAACAAAAATCAAATTAATTCATAAACTTAAAACTTATCAAATTAGTCCTTAAAATTTAAAATTCATCAAAACTACAACCCCCATCTTCCTCATGAATTACTTCCCCCAAAATCCCCAAGTTCTTCCCATACGATCTCCAGAAGCCGAATAATAATATTAATCAATCCCCACAAATCTCCAGCGCCCCTCGAATGCCCAAATCTTCCAATGACTCACGACCAGCGCTAACTGAAGTACTCATAATCTCCCCTAGCTGTTCCACCCGAGATTGTCCTCTCCAAATAACCCATTACCTCCCTAGTCCTCGATTGATCATAATCCTGTTACAATCCTGCTACTCGGCCTCTAGGGTTCATATGGCCAAAATTTGGGCATTTTGGGGAAGTAGCCACCAACAATTCATAATGATTGAATGACCGACCTATTTGTCAAAATAGTCATTAATATAGGGGTGATACCGAAATTGTTGAAACCAAACTCCTTTTTTTCAATTCAGTTCTGGAATATAGTAGAATATTTCGGAATGAACCGAACCATTATTTTCGGAACTGAAAATCGGAAATTTTGACTACTTATAATTGTGCTTTTTTGGTCAAATTTTATGTGGGCCGAACATTCCTTTTACATTTTGGGGCCAGATTTGGTGTGTTTTAATTGAGTCAAATTGGGTTTTTGAATTAGAATCTAGGCCTTTCATTTTGAGTGTGTTCTATCTATTATAAATTAATCACTTAATACAACTTTAAATGCATGTAATTTTGTCACTTGATAATTGCTATGAACAAAAACTAAATTTTTTGGTTATGGGTCTCAAAATTTATATATATATCTGAAATTAACCAGAATTTTTTTTTCGAAAATTTAGATTCTGAAATTTGAAAAAAAAAAAAACTCGATTCGGTTAAGCTATTAACCGGCCGATGCGGAACTGAAATTTCGGTACTGGAACGGATGACCAAATTCTGGTTTCCCCACACTTACATTACTGGGACTTGTATATCGAAATTGGTATCCCAGAGATTATGTTACAAGCCAATATTACAGGACCTGTTATGTAATTAAGCTTATTATATATAAAAATAGAATATAGATTAGGGACAGAAATTGAGAAATTAAATTAACTCTTTTTAAAAAAAAATCACTTTACAAAAATTAAGGATTTACTGATCCATTCTAAAATAGGGATGGAAACATATTCCGGTACTAATCGAAATTTTCGATTTCGGTATTTGATTCCCGTTCCAGCACATATCGGAATTGAAAATGATTTTTTGACATTTTTCGAAACGTTAGGGTTTAAATGGAGAAATGAATTTATTTTGGATACTCATTAGTTTAGAACTTTGTAGTTTTTATTTTAGATTTTGAAATTTAGATGAATGTTTATTTTCTATTTTATTTTATTATTAATTTATTATGCATGACAAAAAATTTGGCCAAAATTCAAACTTGGGCAGATTCGGGGCAAATTCTATGGGAACCGGAACCAAAATTTGCACTCATGTGGGTACCAGAACTGGAATGGACAAATTCTATCTATTCCTGTATCCACCCTTATTCTAAAAATTCTACAACCACCTACCAAAATATTATACACTACTATCTCACAAAATCCAATAAAACTCTAATCTCCTCCATTTTCACACATCCCCTAATTTTTTCAGATTTTTAGAATTTGCAAACACACCCTAATTATCTTAGTTTTATTTTTAAGAAATTTTAAAGTAAATAAGACTAGCATTTTTCCTCTTTATAAGTGTACGAGTATATGATAGAGATATCCGAGAGGATGATGTGGTACCACGCGAGATCAGGTGGCACTCTTGTGATTTATTATTTTCATTCTCTTGTGATTTTACACCTCCTGATTAATTTAGGATTTTTTTATGAGATTTTATCTTTTATTTATTTCCCCATTGAATTCACTTTATTTTGTTATAACTTAATTGACAATAGTTAACTGTTAAGAGAATCTACTATTTATTTATTTTTAGGATAAACCTACTCTAATATATATATATATATATATATATATACGTTGACTTTATTGGCGGCGGACCGGACCCCGTGGGCGAGAAGCCGAAGGGGGCTCCGCCTGACTCATATGACGCTTCTTAAGGAAATCATATTTTCCTAATTTTCAAAAACTTTTGTCGATTAGTTTTTTTTCTTTACTTTTCTTTAAGAAGATCTTTTTTTAATCCATAAATATATGCACTTGTGGAATATATATGACCTGATATATATTATTATTTTGCCCCTAGCAAAAAGCATTACGGGTATGTTCATTTGTAAAAGTATACTCAACAAAATTCACAAAATAAACATTTAAAATCTCAAAATATCATGCACAAACACTAATAATTTTTACACAAACTTCAATAGCTTTTCACAAAAATTCTAATAATTTTTCAAAATAAATTCTAACAAATATTCTCTCTATATATTTTTTTCATTAAACTTCAATATTTTTTATTAAAAGATTACATCAAATCATCTCTCTCTACACATTTTTACAAATTCCAATAAAAACTAAATATCTTTAAAACATTTTGCCAACTTTACACAAAAACCTATAAAACTCTAATCTACATAAATATTCACAATTCTATCTTAATTCCTACAAATTTTAGAATTCTTTATAAAACGAACATCCTATAGGTCTAGTTGACTTAAGGATCTATTTTTTACCAAAAAAACAATGATTTCAATTTTAAAATAAATTTATTTTATTTATACCCTCTTGTGCAAAAAAATACAAAATATTTTGCCATTATTACATTATACAAATATGGAGTGATTAGTTGTTGATTGAGTTCAGTTGAGATGGGGCAGAGCTCCTTTTTCCAAACCATACCTTCCCCCTTTGAAAAAGAAAGACCTATAATTAATTTATGGGATAAATACGCTTTTCATCCATTAACTACCAGGTCTATGACACATTTTACATTATACAAATATGGAGTGATTAGTTGTGGATTGAGTTCAGTTGAGATGGGGGGCAGAGCTCATTTTTCCAAACCATACCTTCCCCCTTTGAAAAAGAAAGACCTATAATTAATTCATGGGATAAATACATTTTTCACCTATTAACTATCAGATATATGACACATTGCACCCTAAACTAGGGGTGGGCAAAAAACCTGCCACCAAAATTTCCGACTCGAACGACCTGATCGGGGTGGATTTAGGCGGGTTCAATTTCGGGTTCGGGTTTAAAACAATAAAAAAACTTAATACCCTCAGCTAAACGCACCGTTTCGCTGAGGGTATTTTCTGCCCTTAGGTCATTCGCGACCCCCCCCCCCGACGGCCTCTCTTCATGCCCGTTTACCCCCTCTTCGAAAATTCTCCCTCTTGCCACACCTCTCACGCCCGACCTCACTCTCTCCCTCCTGCCACCGTGTTCCCCCTCCAGCCGCTGTCTCTCTGCTCTGTGCGTTCCTCTCTCTCTTCTTTTCTGTCATCTCTCTCCTCTGCGTTCTCTCCTCTATCTCCTCTGCGCTCTCCTCTCTCTCTGTCTCTGGCCTCTCTCCCCTCTAGGAGTCTTCCTCAAGTTTAGTTGGCAGCCGGTAGGTGAGCTGATTTTTATCCCCTTCTAACCTACGTATACAGAGTCACAGACTTACAATTTTATTCGATGATCTGATATTCTGTTATTTAACTAATTACATTTTTTTAGTGGATTGTGTCGGATTGGTTAGTGGCTTAGTGCATTGATTCAGATACAAATTCATTCACTTAATTTAGTTAATTATTTATTGCAGTTCATAGTTAATTTATAATTTTAGAGAATAGATTAGAACATCAGGTTGTGTGAAACTGTGGAGGATGTAACTTGTTTAGCTTTGATTATTTTTATGTTTTATTGTTATATGCTCATTTTCTAAGGAATTGTGTTGTGATTTGTAAAGTGTTGTGCAGGGCAAAAGAGGATTGATTTGCTTTGACCGTTCAAGTCTTCAAGAATATGTTATTTGCTTTCATTGTGATTTTCATTGTAAAAGACTAATAGTTGAAGGAATTATGCTTATTGCTTGGTGGTTTCTTTTTTTTTTTAATCTATTACTTAGTAGTTCGTAGTAAGTAGTTACTACTTACTACTACTAGTTAGATTTGTATGCCTTCTATTTTGACAATTGGCCGAAATTATGTTGCGTAATAATTAGTAGTTACTAGTTAGAAATTTAGAATTTCAATTTTGTACTGGCATGGAAAAATTGGCAACAAAAATGCCAATGAATTGAAGAAGTAAGAACATGCAATTTTTATGAGCATGTAAGACAGTTTTTCCAAATAAGAGCAGCAAATATAAGTGCATTTTTAGATGAGACAAAAGGTAAATGCAGTAGAATTGTAAGTTAATTAGGTTTTTCATACAGCCCATGACGTCAAGGGCTTAAAAATATAGCACAGGGTGTCTTGGCCCTAAACATACAGACCTCTTGGCCCCGAATTGGACAATCAGAACGTTTTGAGGCCCAAAAAAGTTCTAGGCTAATTTTTAAGGCCCGCCCCCGAACCCGAACCGAACTCGCTCTTCGGGTTCGGCTCAAGAATCCAATCAATTCGAGTTCGGGTTCAAATATGCTCAAACCCGGAAAGCCCACACATACCCTAAACTACCAATTTTGACACATTTCACCCTCAAACCACCAATGTTAAACACTTTACACCCTAAACTACCCATTATGATACATTACACCCTTCAACTACTAATATTAAACATTTTGCACACTCCATTTGACAATAATACCCTCGCGAAATTAATGAATTGAAAACAATATCTTCAATGTATGCAAAATGGATCAAGGGCATTATTGTCATTTTAGTATAAAAATTTGACAAATTGTGTAAAGTGTCAAAAATTGGTAGTTAGATTGTGCAATGTGTCAAAACTGGTAGTTTAGGGTGCAAAGTGCAAAACCTATATTAGTTCGATATATCCAACGCTAGCTACGGAACCCACCAACGCCCACCATACTTTTTTCTGGATTCACCATTCCGAGTAATTATTATTAAGAGGGCATATAGGACTGAAAATAAATATCTGTTTTCATGGATGGCGTCTTAATTTGTAACTTTTTTTTGGTAAAACATAATTGTATTCGCAATTAAAGGGAATTCTTTTCTTCGCAATTAAAGGGAATTCTTTTATTTTTAGGGAAAGTTACAAATAACACATTAGTTTTAGCGTTTTTTAAAAAAATTCACTGAGTTTTAAAAAAATTTCAAAAAGCTCAATGAGTTTGTTATTTTAGTACCGAAACTCACTCGACCCAACGTTGTTACGCTTGTTTAACGGAAAAATCATCCCACCCAATTGAAATGTGACACGTGTCATAAATATTTTTTAAAATAAAAAATAAATCTAAAATTAAATAAAAATAAAATTAACTAAATCTAAACTTAATAATAAAAATATAACGATGACTCCACCTCTGGCCGCCGGGGGAGGAGGGACCTCCACTCCGGCTCTGGCCGCCTAATTCTGGGTGGCCATGGGTGGACCCTCTCCACCCGTCAGCCATGGGTGTCTCCCCTTCCACTGTGAAAAGGATCAGGGGTCCCTGATCCTTTTAAAAAATATTATATTTTTTTATTAATTTTAGTTTTAATTTTTTAATTTTTAAAATATTTATGACACGTCACATTTCAATTGGGCAGGATGAATTTTCCGTCAAACAAGTGTAACGACGTTGGGTCGAGTGAGTTTCGGTACCAAAATAACAAACTCAATGAGTTTTTGAATTTTTTTAAAAATGAGCTAAAATTTCGTGTGTTATTTGTAAATTTCCCTTTTTTTAATGTGGCATTAAGAGTTTCTAGTGAAACATATTCTTGGCCCCAGGCTGAAAGTATACTTTTTGTATATATATTTTGGTTTTGATTCTCGAGAAAGCTTTTTGGACCTATATGTATATCATGAGATTCTATATCAAGTATTTTACGGACAACAAAATGAAAAAAAAAAAAAATTTAAATCGAGTTCAAGAGACTTTAATTTATTAATTAGTTAAAGATAGAGAAGGTTACTCTCGAGAGTGGTATCTCAATTGTTGGAAATATTAACTGTCACTAATAAACTAATTGTATTTAGTGGGTGATCAGTGTAAATTTGGATCTCGGTCAAAGATGCAACAAATTTGTCTTTTTGTCAAAAAAGATAAATGAATGAGATACACTTTGCACCTCCAAAGTTTTGGTTACGGACACATTGTACCTTTATCTTTTATTTTTATGACATTGAGCCTCTAAAGTTTTGATTCCTGTAGATTTACACACTTCATCCAATTTTTCGTCTCTTTCGACAACTAATTTTGACTAAAGTGCAAATTCATAAAAATCAAAACTTCAAGACTCAATGTCACTAAAATAAAAGATGGAGTGCAAAGTATACTTTATTCAAAATAAAATTTGGAGAATTTTTTCCAAAATAAAAGTTAGAATGTCCCAATAATGTCACTCAATGGTTGAGAGTACGACCTCCACTCTAAGATAAAAATGATTAATAAATTCAAGAGAACAATACACTTTGCACCTATAGAAGTTTGGGGATATGGGCACTTTTCACCCCATCTTTTATTTTCGTGACATTGAGTCTATAAATTTTTTGATTCCTATCGATTTGCACTCTCCGTCGAAATTAGTCGACAAAACAAACAGAAAATGAGTGTGTGGCTCTCACGCGCGTGATGTCTAGATTTGCACCCTCCGTCCACTTTTCCATATATTTTAACGGTTAATTTTGATCGATTGTACAAATCGACGGGAATCAAATCTCTACTAATTCAATTTACTAGGCCTAACATTTACTTTCAAATATGAACATTCCTTCCAAAGATAATGCAACTCGGGCCCATGGTGATAGAGAAATTTCCTACTTTGTATTAAAATTCCTTGCCGAAACCTGGCAGACGTCGAGTGTAATTTAATAATATGCATGCGTTAACTGTACATAGTGTCTCCCAAGAAAACATTAAATTTATAATTAAAGGAACTAAGCAACAATCGCGATCAGAGTGGCTCCATCTTATGAAAATCAAACATTATTTTTTTTCTATCGACTCCAACAGACATCTTGGCCTTACATGTTTTGATGATGAAGCGGACAAGTGAACAAATATACTATGTTTCAAGAAAAAAAAAACAAATAGACTATGTTGAGCTTGGGAGTGCGATGTCGTTTTGCTAATCATCATTAATCTATGTATGGATCTAAACAATGTGGGAGCCTGCAGATGCTTACAAGTTACAACTCTCTTGATCAGTTCAAATATAAAAAGTCAGCCACTTGATAGCACCTAAGCATGTTGGTTTTTAAAGAGTTAAAGTCCCTTCCTGTTCATATGTTTAAAAAAATAGAAGTAAATATAACGAGTAATTACCTGAATTAAAACAAGGCTCGTGCGTCATAAAATATATATTCAACATTTTGAAGAATCATTCTCCTAAAAAATTTTTATCTAGAATTTTATTTCTAGAAATCTGTGTTATTTTAATAAAAAGGAAAAGAAAAATAATTAATACTATTAGGATTGTCCTTCTCTCTTTTCATCAATGAATTGGAGTAACCAAGTTGTCAACGGTATTATAATAGTAACGAGTATGGACAAAAATCTTTTCCTTTAATACCACGTAAAATAGTATAGGTATAAGGTTTATTATAGTGAAAAATAATGATTTGATGTAGAGAGATTATATTATAATTATTTTGTGTATCAAACACAGCCTTAATTTTTATTGTTAAAATTTTTAGATGATAAAAATTTTGAAGTGTTGGAGTTAGTGAAAAAGTGAAGAGATAGATGATTTGAATAAATTTTTTATATTTATTTTGAGTGAAAAGTGATAACTTGACAGGAAGAGAGAAAATTTTGTGTAGTTATTTTATTAGGGCCAAAATTTTAGCGCACACGACTTTGTTTGTTGTTCAAGTAACTGTTTTATATTTTTTCAGTAAAGCGAGGAATATTTTGTATTATGATCTTTATGTACTGACTTTGGTGGATATATAATGTTTTTGCCCCTTATGTTAAAATTTTATTTTTATTTTTTTAACAAAAAAAAATATTTGCAATCTCTCATCTAATCTACTTATCTAAGGGTGATTACTGAAACAAAAAATTGTAAAAAATTACATTCGATTGTTGCGAAAATCTTTACCCACCCATAGTTCCATACATTTACCATACTTTTGTCTTTCCATTCACATCTCAAGCACTCCTTTAAACAACAGTTATCATAGGTGATTAGTGCCAAACATTAATAGCCCAACTAGATATTATCTCAAAGCATCATGTACTTTCAGAGGCATAGACAAATGCTAAAAGATAAGCATAAGCATAAACATAAACATAAATTACACTAAATTTTTAGAATTTGCATCCTACTTTTATATTTACAATCCAAACATCACAAAAAACACGTTTTTCTAATGCAACACTTTATTCATTTTTTACAAATAATCTTTTTTAACAACTTCTGCACGCAATACAATTTTAACATCACCTAAATATTCACAATTTTATTAGAATCCTACAATTTTCTTCCAAACGAACATCCCCAGATTGACCATAAAATTTTAAAAAAGTTTATACAAATTTCAATGCATTTCTCTTACCTTATTTTTTAACAAAATATAATAAAAATAATTATAAAATCAAACACTCTTCCCATTTTTCACTAATATTTTTACAAATTATTATAAAAAGTCAAATTAAAATTTTTTCTCTTATAAACTCAAAATTCTAAAATTTGTACCAAGGCGGTATGCTGAAGTAATACTTAGGGTGCGTTTGCACCAAAAATATCACAATATTTTTTTACCAACTTACAATAAAATACTATAATATAATCTCTCTCTTCCATTAAAAAATATAAAAAATATAAAAAATTAACTCTCTTCACTTTTTCACTAAAACCAATAACAACACAAAAATCAATAACAAAAATTTTTCAACACAGACACAACCTTAATCGCTAATGACTTTTTGAACTGTTGAGCCACGTGCCGGCCTGCCATACTAAAAGCGAAAAGTGTCGGAATCTAGATCCGACGACCATGACGTACTCTTCAGCAAAATCCAATCAAACGGCAGTAAACGTACCAAGAAATCCCGCCCTTGGATCACATGGACGGTCCATATTGAACCTTCCTCCCTCTCTCTAGTTCCTACTACACGTCGTACACGATTATAAATGTAAGAAAACCCGGTCCAAACCTCCGCATACTCTCTGTTTTTCGCTTCTCCCCCATGTGAGTGAAAGTTCCTTGCTTTCTCTCTTTCTGATTGTTCGTATTTCAACTGCTTTGGTAAGTTGCCCCGCCACCGTGAGTCGCACTGCCGCGCCTCCCCTGAGATGTCGCCGGCAGCATCTCAAACAACCATGGTGATAAGAATATCGCGGTACAGGAGGGTCCACAAGGGATAGGGAAGGAGATTTTTTTTTATAAAAAAAAAGAAAGATCCAACGGCGGGGATTCAGGAACAAATCTTCTAGGGACCCACTTGAGGATAATGGACGGCCAGGAAAGCCAGGCGAAGCTCACGAGAACACAGTCACTACTCCGGTCCTCTCCGACCATCCGATCGTCCATTCACAGCCTCTCTTCCATCACCGTGGACGACGCCATCACACCCCACCAAGAAGACGACGAGGAGGAGAAGTGGAAGAAACCCAAGAGATTGGGTTCTACACCGAGAGCCGGGTCGACCCGGTTAGGCAACCCGTTCCTCGTCATGTTCTCGCTCTCTTTCTTCACCCTCCTCTCGATGTTGTTCTTCCTTTACTACTTTTATTCGAGGAAGGAAGAGATACCAACTTCGGAGAATCTTCTTTTGGCTCTGATTTTCATCGCCGTGACGCTCTTCTTTGCGTCCAAACACAAGGGTCTGATCCACCAAACCATGCTGGTCCTAAAACACTCGTGGGATGAGAAAGCAAAGCGAATTAGTCTCTCAAGGACCAACTCGAAGCCGGTCCAGTGGTTCATCGGTGACCCGAACGTTGAGAAACCGCGCAAGATCATACGGGAAGGCGTGGAGTTCTACAGCAATGGCGATTTCTACGAGGGGGAGTTCCACAAGGGGAGGTCTAACGGGAGTGGAGTCTATAACTACTTCGTCAATGGTCGGTACGAGGGGGACTGGATCGACGGAAGGTACGACGGGTACGGGATTGAGAGCTGGGCGAGGGGGAGCAAGTACAGGGGGCAGTATAGGCAGGGCCTGAGGCATGGCTACGGCGTTTACAGATTCTATACTGGGGACTCTTATGCAGGCAAATGGTGCAATGGGCAGAGCCATGGGGTCGGAGTGCAAACCTGCTCCGACGGGAGCTGCTATATCGGAGAGTTCAAGTGTGGCGTCAAGCACGGGCTGGGATACTACCGTTTCAGGTGAATTATTCAACTCTAATTGTTTGTTTTGGGGTATTTTTTAAAAAACTCTGTGGGAACCTCTCCAATTTATGATGTGTTCTGTATATGTGTGTAATTGAGTTTTCTTGATTTACTATGTCTGAAGTTTTTCACGGTTGATAGAAGAGCAAAGTTTTCTTGGTTGAATTTGTGATTGATTTCTTGGATTTCTGTTCAATGGATTTAAGATCGAATCTTCTTTTCCTTTGAGTTGGTTATTATGGTGTTCTGGGACATGTGGGTTACTGGGGAGGTTTTTCGCCCCCAAAATTTACGTCAAAGATTTTGGGATTCTGTAGCGACCTGATGGATCTGACTGTGGAAACAGTTCCCTCTGCATTGACTTTGAATTTTCTTTTTCTTGAAAATTTGCAACGGTTAGGTGGTGTGCTTTTCCGGGGTTATGAATTCGAAATATAGGGGTAACAGCTGACTCAATTTCATTGCTCTTTCTTGTTGCATAGCTCCCTTTGTTGCGGACTCGCATCAAAGTTTCTCAGTCCATGAAACTTTGACATGAATTGAATTTGCTCAAGATTCATTTGAAATTTTGCATTTGTGCTGAATTGAATCTCCTGTTCTCGATCGATCCTCTTGGTCTCTAGTTCAAGATACTCTTATCAGTTGAAAACATTAGGTTTTAATTATTTCATCAGAAGAGAACCCATGGTGACAATGAAATCTGGTTGTTTTTGTAGGAATGGAGATAAATATGCTGGAGAATATTTCGGAGACAAGATTCATGGATTTGGCGTGTATCACTTTGCCAATGGTCACTGTTACGAGGGGTCGTGGCATGAAGGTCGTAAACAAGGCTATGGCATGTATACTTTCAGGAGTGGAGAGACAAGATGTGGGGAGTGGGATACGGGCTCCCTTAAGCACCCTCTACCCCCACTGACTGATACAGTCCTTCGTGCAGTTCAGGTACCTTTTGACACCGATATCCTCCTCCCAATCCACCATTTTCATCTTTTTATGCAGTTTTTTTCTTCGTATTGATGCACACACTTAATCAGTCATTTTCATGTCAAAATTGCAGGCTGCTAGAAGAACAGCAGAAAATGCTATTAACTTTCCCCGAGTGGATGACCAAGTAAACAAGGCAGTCGTGGCTGCAAATAGAGCCGCCATTGCTGCTAGAGTTGCTGCTGTCAAAGCTGTCCAGAACCGAATGGATGGGAAGTTTTGCGATACAAATGTCTAGGAGACTGGCTTTGGCTTTTGTCTAATATTGTAAATTCTTACTAATTTTTAGTATGTTGAAGTTGTAGTGCACCCCATTGAGCCAAAGCTCATAGGAGGTTGAGAGGGGAATGTTTTAGGTTTTGTCAATCAATCACACTGTAACTTGTACATATCATCACGTACATCAATGGAAGTCAAATTTTGAAGATCAAATGAGCCTATGTCTTCTCTTTTGCCTCTTTTTTTCATTCTTCTTTGTCTGCACCTACCTGAATTTAGTGGATCCCTTGTGGTGGGGCATTTTATGCATGAAGCTCTATTATTGTGTTGTACACTGCAATGATGAATCGTAGGTATGATTTCCAGCTTGTCTACCATAATCATAGCGACCGAGGACGACAACTCGAGGCCTTATCTACACATTTGGGGCCTTTTGGCAATGCATCCTAAAATTGAGAGAGAAAAAGAATACTGTACTACCCGTCTTACTCTAAGTTGACAGAGATCTTCGCAGTCTGCCTTTATCTATTAATGGGTGTTCGATTTTATTCACTCTTCCTATACGAAGAATCTCACCACGAGGTCCCAATCGGAGCCCATGCACAAGCACTTGGCATGCGTACCATGTGAAGATAACAGAAATCTGCCACCATAGCATTAGCACCTAACACCTCCCAACATGAGGCCAAAATAGGCATATCATGCACTCCTTTGGGTATGTAGGTCGGCCTCATACATGTCGCCCCCAAGGCCCCAACCATAGTCTTCTTGACTGGGAAAAGAGTACCAAATTAGTATGATCCACAGATTAAAACTTTCCATTAAACTAAAAGCTAAGAACCCAAGCATGTGCCTTCTTCACGTAGGATATGCTTGAGATTTGTCATGTTTTTGTTCATGGCACATGACATGATGGTGGTGGGTGGGGATCTTGTCTTGGTAGAAGGATAAATTATATATATGCATCTAACTTTTGTGCATGCCGGATGCACCAGTTGTGTCCTTTTATCCATTTTCTTTTCTGGTGTTTGTCAAAGCCTCGTAGGATTCTTTTAATTTTTGCCTCTATTTACTCCAGCTACCCACCTAGATAGATTCAAAATTCAAATACCCTCTCTCTCTCTCTAGTACTTTAAACTTCCAACTACTCCACATGGACAAAAGGCAACAAGAAAAAGGTCGAGCTGGGTGGGTTTTATTTTGAGGGGTTCTGCAGATTGCCTCTGGCTCTTTCTTTTGACTAATCCTCCAGATTATGGGTTTGGTCAAAAAGTTCCCAAACAGGACTACCTCATCCCTGACGAAATCCTGTTAGGAAATTGACTAATTTCAGAGAGGGGGAGGCGGGGGGAGAGGCATTAAGATTATTCTCGTTGTGGTGTATAATGTAGTGTAGCATGTTCTTACCACTACTACAATAGACATCCCATTTGTTTGGCAAACAGAGATATATTATTATTATTGCGTATGGAGTGGTCTCATAATTGGATCCTCTCTTCGATTGCGATTGGTTGTGTTGGGAGGGTTCACTATCCGACCACTGGGAGAGAGATGCTTGAATTTAATATCTGATGTCTCTGTTTCTCACGTCGGGAACCAGTAGATCTGGTCAAATTTCTTGGGGGAATCCCAAAAATATTTGCTAAGAACCAAGCTATAAGATGAAGGTGCTAAAAAATGCTATAAGATGCAGGTTTACTACCCAATAAATGAAAAACTGACAGAAAGAAAGGAAGCAATATGCATATTTGCACCTCACAATTTCTAGTAAAGGTAGCAATGTTGTATCTTAATACAACTAAACCGAAACGTTTTTATGTTTAGTGGTTCAATGATTTTTCTATCAGATCTGGATTTTTTTTTAAAATCGTAATTAAACTTGAATTCCATATGTAATAGTATATATAATTACAGAAGCATCAAAATCTGATTTTGTTGTAAGTTGTAGCGGTCTTATTTTTGTTTTCGATAACGTAAACATTAAAATAATTTTTAAAAACTGTACCCGAAACAGTGGGGGACGTCTGGTTCATGCATTTATTGTTCCTTATCACCAAGCATTTCTTGGTGATTCTCGTGGTCGCAATGAATGTCTTTCGAGTATTTTGCGGGAGTAAAAACTCTTTCCTCCCTTGTTCTTCAAGTGTTTCTACGGACCTTGGTCTGAAATTCGATTTGGTCAATTATCTTGGTTTCATCGTACGATCTACCATTACAACTGTCAAATCATAAAATTATCCCAATTTTTTTTATGAAGCCAAAATTAACTAACCTATCACAAAGTTCACTTTGAGAGAGTTGAGTTATAAATTCAACGTTTGAGACGTGTTGAAAAATTGAAACACTTATTCCTTCTTTTTACAAGAAAAGAAAATAATCTAGGACACGGGGTCCTTTCCCGTAGGGCCGTAGGGGATATCTTCAATGTATTTGTTAATCGTCATCTTTATCGGCCCTTTCTCCACGGTCCAAGCCCTTCTACCTCTAGACCTTATTTGTCTCATCTGCTCTTCCATCGGGCCACAATTCTGTTAGGCTTGTCCCACCTCGATTGGACTGAGTCGACTTTCTCTTTATCCATTTCTCTAATCTTATGAGCCGCCAGTCAGAGGATGCAATTATAGTTGCCTACGTGAGCTTTTATACCTTATAAAAAGCTTCTACGGCAAGTTTTTCGTGGATTCCCTACCACGGGGGAAACATTTGTGGAGCCAGTCTGGCAAGCCTATGTCGGACCATATTTGAGTTTTCGATAATGTACTTTTGTAAAAAGGGAAAAATTCATCTTGTATCATCTATATTATTTTAGTGCTTAAAAGCATTTTTTTAAAGAATGTAAAGTTGGAATTTGAAGAAACTTTAAACACAGTAGAATATGTAAATTGAGTCATGAGTATATATATGGGAAGGAAAGACTTATAGTAACTTTATAAGAGTGCAGTTGATTTTGAAAATAAAGAAGGTTTGGATTTACATATCTTTTATCCCACACCCAAGTCTTTGGTGCTCTTATTTTCAGATCCCCAAATTAAATGGGTTATCATTATTGTGATAAATCCTTGTATTGGTAACATCAATCTTTCTTAAAACTTGTTAGGATTGAAGTTTTAAGACTGAAACTTTATCTACTTGAATTAGGAGCTAATTTTTACTTCGATTTAGGTGGATTTTTTTAAAAGGGGGAGAAAATTTGAGAGGGTAAAAATAATAAACGCAACAAAAGGGGATTTGGGTATTGCTTTTCCACTAATTCATGAAGGAATCTTGAGATAAGCTGGAACCCACTCAGGTCCGCATGACTGTAAATTTAGAAAATAGCAACAATGGCTGACATGATATGTGCCATGTGGCGAGCGATGATTGTGAGTGGATGGTAATTATAAAGACCCTGGGGAACGTAATTGCAGATGCCAGAAGAACCAGATTCAAGATTAAAAGTATCTTTTGCTTGCAATCTAATCAAACTATGATGTAAATTGGATCTTTGATCTCTTTTTTTGTAAAAGGACAACCACCCACTACTGGAGTGGTCGGCTGGGTCATCTGGATTCTGGGCAGTCGTCAGATGAGTCCTAATGTACCTTTTCCCAACCAAAATATTGCATTTGTCTCCCTGCATGACATAATGGTCAAATTACCAAAGCTCTTGTACTTTAAATTGAGGTTTCGTTTTCCTCAAAACAGAGGGCATAAGTGACAGGTTTATATGTTTACAATTATAATCCTAAGAACATCACCCGTAACCATAATAAGAATTCAATTACCACTAATTTAATTGATATGGTCTGGTCTCTGACTTGATTGTCAAGTATATGATGCTCTGAGTTGTCCAAGCTAACACATTAATTTGACTTTGGAGATTCGTATCTAAAATTTCCTTTTTCTTCCTTGTTTAAGCTTTGGTCCTTGCTGTAGAGCATTAGATGTTACAACATAAACCATTGATATTGTCCTACAAGCCATGGTAAAGCTAATTGGGATTTCGACATAAAACGAAGTCGTCTCCGGCTGGTTTATTTTGCTTTCTTTATTAGCACCGTATAGAATTAGTT
The DNA here is from genome assembly GCA_963930655.1 of Myrica gale. NCBI lineage: Eukaryota > Viridiplantae > Streptophyta > Magnoliopsida > Fagales > Myricaceae > Myrica > Myrica gale. The sequence continues at coordinate 23,718,250 of OZ005606.1, forward strand.
GAGAGCGGGCTAAGTCACCTAATCCAGTTCTCTTTTGCTGACTTTCCACGAAGAAATCACGGAATAAACAATGTGAGGTAGTTGATGGGCTGGCGCGAGATGGGAGAAATAGCCTTCCCAAGTTCGTCCAACCCGAGTCAGACATTTATTAGGGTCAGTTGTCACAAAAATCTTTTGATTGACTTTTCGGATACGACACAGTATTGTGCTGCGTATAAATGAAGCACAGTATTCTTTTTTTTTCCCTATGTTTTATCAGATATTTTGGCCATGATGTTGAACACTTGCAGATGGCTGCGACAAATTTATTATTATTGTTGTTTTTTGTTTGCATTATTATCGTTGGTTTTTGTTTGCATTGCACGATTTAGAGAGATATACATCATAAATTTATTATTGGCGGTTTCATATTTATTTATTTGACCAAATACAATTTTCGTCCATCAATTATTAAAATTATAATACTTTAGATTATATATAAACTATGATTGTCAATAAAATATGAAGTTTTTAATTATCATCAATTTTTTTGGCCATTATATTTGTGTCAGTAAAAACATCATTTTAATAATAAAAATATCAAGTTTTATCTAAACTAATGATAGATGGTGTAAAGTATACACGAGTGATAAATACGTGGATATAAAATGGTGTGTTTGAGTGACAAAATTTTAAGGTGATTAAAATTTTTGGTATAGTGAAAAAATTGGTGAAAAAGTTAAAAAAGATGCAGTAAAAAAATAAAAAAATTTATGAGAATTGGTAAAAATATGATGAGAGATAAATTTTTATAACGATGATAAAATTTTAGAGAGTCAGAATTTTTGTTACCGAAGGGAGCTTAAGGAAATCGAGAGCTCAACTGTTTCGATATTTCTTTATTTTAAATTTATTTGAAATTAAAGTTGAAAAGTGTTTATTTTGAAAGCTATATATGTACCTGAAGAACAATAATAGAGACTACGCCAGATGTAACGACGTACATCCAGAAGGTCGATTCATTGTCGAATTAGGCTGCTGTGCAACATTAATGTGATAGCTGTGGGTCCAAGTTTTATGACGGTAAACTATATATTTTATGTGGTTTTGAAATTTTTTTTTTTTCTAAATGTGGTTTTGAATTCAAACCACCAAAAAGAGGTTCATGTGTCATCAGGGTAATGAGTATCGCTGATCTCATCTATCAAGGATAAAAATTTCTATAAACAAATAGAAAAATATATGATAATAACACCGACTCGTTTGCTTCTTTCTCAAGAACATCATTTTTCAAAGTTAGATCCTATATGATTTTGAAATGTGCGGCACTTATCACGATTTTGATAATAGAATCTTATCATTTGTTTTTGGTAACTTAAAGGAAAGGGGGTTGGGGAGTCGACCCCAGATCAGAACCTTCAAACAGAGAGGAGACGTCAACTGAACTACAAGTTCACTAACATCGAATCTTATCAGATGATGTACATGAATGAATTTTTTTCGATTAGACGTTGAGCTTAATAGTTTGAACTCTAAAATGACATTAATTTATAGTTCGAGACGAAGCATAAAATATTTTTTTCCTCTAAAATAGTCCCTCAAAATTTCATAAATTAAGTATCAAAACATGATGCTTTTTCAATGATGTGTTTACATGATGGCTTTCACCTTAAGGATTGATTAAAGGGTGAACCAATAATTTCACAAATTTTGGCCCAAAAACATGGAGCAAATGAATCAATGGAACATTAGTAGGTGAACTACCTTTTAGGTGATCAAAAGCCATTGGTAATAGCTTCCAAATTCACAGTGATCGGGTTCGATCTCTCGAAGATGAGCAGCTTTGCAAAGGACAATAAAACAACAAATCCTCCAGCTTTAATTTTTTCCTTCAACATAAGAATCCAGCTTCCTAAAACTCAAAAACGTCCCTTTTAGATTACAAGAATCTGACAGCTTTGATCATTTCAAAACTTGCACCTAGCTCATGTGCACAAGCACAACTCTTACCTATATTTTGACCCAAACCTCCATATTGTTCACAGTATTTAATACGAGTGACCCTTTTCAATGGTTGAGTGGGGATCATCGACAGAGACTGCCTAGAGGGACCTCCCTAATCAATTCCCTGTTAGATGTATCATTTTTGGCGTGCCCAATGGAATCACTTGCAGTGCTTTTAACTCAGTACTTTTGGCTGGCTGGCCCCCTCTAGGGTATAGGAATATTTCAGTCAAAGAACCCTTTTACTGGCCGGCACTAATGAAGATTTAGCCATGGACTGTGTCGAGTCAAGAACCATTGCAGACGAAGCCATTGAATTGGACGTGTTCAATTGTTCATGGCACGACTCGCGTGTGCTAGCGGGGGGCATTAAATTATAAACGTCCATATAAGGGTTTAGAGTCCACTTTCTTATTTGGTGGGCAAGAAAAATTCTGAGAAGCACGTCTTCTGTTCGCTTATTCACATGAGAAAATATACTTTCCAACCAACAGATGTTCGTGGGCATGCTCCAAAAGCCGTGGGAACGATTCATATATATATATATATATATATAGATATATAGATATATATTGCATGCTCTCTCTCACTTCCTCATCAATTATGTTGGTCCTCTAAAGATGTAGCCTTGAAGTTTGAACAACACGAAATAATTGCCCCTCCGACGTCTCTCCCACTTTAGGGATGAATTATTATGCTGGCCTGAGCTACTTTTCTACAAAGGATGTGGCCTGGATATTTTGAACAGAGTCAAACGAGCAGGAGCTTGTGTGCGAAGGATAAATAAATGAATTGACAAGAAAAAAAACGAAAAAAATAAATAAATAATAAAAAGAACGAAATTTTTTCCAAAATTCTGGTTAAGGAAGTAATTTTAATTCTTATTATTTTATTTTTTCTTATTTAATATAATTAGGGGTTCTTTCAACTGGGGTTATAGCAAAGTGAGGCTTGAATCTGGGCCCATTGAATGGACGGGCTCATCTCAACGGAAGCTCTCTTCAACCGAAAGACCATGAGAGAAGTATTTGGGCCTAAGTCAAGTGGAAGTTGTCTGCATTTGAAACTGCTCAGATCAAATCTTTCTGAAAATGGTTTGGGCTTTATGGTTCTATGAATGTGTTGGGCTAGTTTATCCAATTCATGCGATGGAATGAAAACCCGGAACTAAAGATCTGGTCCAACGTAGATATGATATCAGACGGCCTATTCTACTTGTGACATTAAGGTATGTTTGAGCCCCAAAAATTTAGGTTTAATAATAAAAAATTCACCACATAATTTTTTATTATTATAATATTTATTAAAAATCTTCTCTCTCTTCACTTTTTTACTAACTCTCATTATTTGATCTTTACTTTATAATATTTCTCAAACTCCAATACCCAAAATTTTCACTCTCAAACATACTTAAATCAATAATAATAATAAAAGAATTTTCAAGAGAATGATTTGAGAGAGAGAGCAGAAATAGAAGGAAGCAGCTTGAAAGGACAATGTGATTCACATGCCCAACGCTAGGGCTGAAAACCGGAAATGCGGTTCGGTTTTCGGACCGCAATCCGGTCCGGACCGCATTTCCGGTTGCCATATATTTAAGGACCGGACCAGACCACTTATAAGTGGTCCGGTCCTGTTTTATACAATGCGGTCCGGTCTGGACCTTTTTTTAAAGTGGTCCAGACCGGATTTAATTTTTTTTAAAAAAATATATATATATTTTAAAACAATTTTCGAATGGCACACGCAAAGCAGGCTTTGCACTGCGCAGTAGGCTCCCTCACCTAACCTAGAAAACGACATGTCCCCCCCTCCACAGCCTTGGATTCACGACTCAAACACATGCCTGATGCCTGTTTGATCACGGGTCGAATCATTTCCAAATAAAGACATGCTTCTCAAGTGCAGACAAGATAGTGTTATTGTCAGGAACAGCTGGACCAGTCCAATTCACAAGTCGCACCAGCCGTAAAAAATTACTTTGAAATTGGAAATTCTTCATCCGTCCAAAAGTATTAGCAGTGTGGGAAACGTAGGAAATCAGCATCACTCTGCACTGCGCAGTGCACTCTGCGCTACGCAGTGCACTCTGCGCTGCGCAGAGTGTAATTTTTTAAATAATTAATTTTTTTTTAAAAAAATAAATGCGGTCAGGTCCGGTTCGGACCGCATTTAAGAAAATTATGACCCGGACCGGACCGCATTTGAAAAATTAGAACCGGACCGGACCGCAAATCCGGTCCGGTCTGCGGTCCGGTTTTGTTTAGCCCTACACAACGCGTAGGAGTGGGCAAATATTCCGGCTATTATTAGAATTTCTTGTTCGATTCCAGCATCAACAATTCGGCTCCCGTTCTGGCAATGTCGAAATGGAATTGAAAATGCACTTTTGTCCCCCATAATGTTTTTTAGCAATGACCATTTTTTAAAATGTTGAGGAATCCCAAAATTCTAGGTCAACATCAAAGGACCAGCTGATATCACGTGATTCTACCAAAAATAAAAAGTAAGCAAATCTCACATATATGGGCAAGAGCGTGTACATCTTGTGATTGATTTTGTAATTAATTCTTTGTTCCCCACATACCTGTATAAATAGGACTCAAGTCCTTTATGAATGATCATCAAATAGAAGAATCAATTTCTTCATAAGTTTCTTCTCTTCCTCTTATTCTCCTCTCTGATTTAACATGGTATCAGAGCGAAGGAATCATTCTGAGGGTTAAATTCTTTTTTCATTTCGCAACTCAGTTTTCATCAGCATAAAACAAACTGCAATTTCTCTTCGTTTCACATCACCGTGAACAGAGTATTGTTCTTCATTTTATATCACCCAAACGTGACTGTCACACGTTTTGAGTGATCTTGTTTCTCCAGAAATTCCTTTCATCTGATCATTGGAAGTGAATTTATGTTGGCAATTGTTTTCAGCGAAGCATTTTTTCGTTCTCTGCAAACCGCTCGTCCAAGGTTGAAGACAACAATCACCTTTTCTTTAAAGTCCAGCCCCCTACTCGAGCCGTTCCTTTCTTTTGAAATACCTGCCCAGCCCGCAAGCATGTTCCAAGCTACTCGGGTCGTTCCTTTATTTTTAAATATCTGCTCAGACCACAAGCAAATTCCAAGCGCACACTCAGACCAGCGCCCAAATCCAGCTGCCTTGATCCGTTCCAATCCGCCCACACTCAGACCAGCGCCCGGATCCAGACCCGCGTGCTGACCCTGCCCTGAGCCCCGACCCGCGCCTCCGATCAGCGCCCACATCTAGACCCGCGTACCGACCCAGACCCGAGTCCCGACCCACGTATCTGGTCCAGTCCCCACACCGGTCCGACTCGACCCAGTCCGCAATTCAAAAAAAAAAGACAGATTCAGTTCTTTTCTTTCATGGCTGCCAAGGAAGAAAAATTTGATGATCCTACTCATCGTTTATACATCCATCATTCAGACCATCCTAGTTTGGTCCTCGTCTCGCATCCGCTTACTGAAGACAATTACGCCTCATGGAGTCAAGCGATGTTACTCGCCCTTGAAGCTAAAAACAAACTTGGCTTCATCGACGGTACCGTTTCTCCACCAAAATCTACCACCTCCTCGAAAGCCCGCCATTGGAAGAGATGAAAGTTGACAAGGTATCAGAGGTAGGTTTTCTGGGCTTGGCCCACTTGTTTGTGCACCCCATATTGTCCACGTGCATGGACCATGTTCATTCGGCCTGCACATGAGAGGCAGTGTTAGAGTCCCACTCGGAAGCCCGCCAATGGAAGCGATGTAACGTCATAGTTATATCCTGGCTCCTCAATTCAATCTCTAAAGAAATATCTTCTAGTGTGATCTATTGCAAATCCACTTTTGCCATTTGGACCGATTTAAAGGATCAGTATTCTCAAGTCAATGGCCCGCGCCTCTACAAACTCAAACAAGATATCAGTAATCTTGTTCAAGGTTCTCTCTTAGTCACCGGATACTTTGCAAAGTTGAAGAGCTTAGGGGATGAGTTAGCTGAAATCCAACCTCCGCACATTTGCACCTGTGACACCTGCACTTGTGGTGCCCGGAAAGAGAGTCTGGCCCAGCCAGAATCCGACAATGTCTTGACTTTACTTATGGGGCTCAACGAGTCTTCTGCTGCAACACGTGGGCAGATACTGTTGATGGATCCACTTCCGACTGTGAGCCGCGCTTATGCCCTGGTCCTGCAAGAAGAGCATCACCGGAGTGTCTCAAATCCACTAGCCATTGAAGGCATTGCATTGGTCGCTACCAATTATCCACCACGGAGAGATAGTTGACCCGATCCATCCAAGAAGTTCCTCAAGTGTACTCACTGTGGAAAAGATGGCCATACCGTTGACCGCTGCTATCGCATCCACGACTTTCCTTCAGGCCCACGTAACTCAAAGCCAGGTCCAGGTCCTAAGCATAGTGCCCACCAAGTCTCTTCAACTAGCAGCCTTCCTTTCACACCTGAACAGTGCCAGCAACTTTTGGTCATTCTAAACAACTCAACCTCTTTCAACCCATGACACACCAAGTAGGTAGTGTCGAATCTTCATTGGCAGGTATGTCCAATAATGATCCTTTGCGGATTCTTGACAATGGTGCAACCGATCATATGGTTTGCACACCCACTGTTTTGACCCATTCTTTTCCAGTTCATGGTCGCACGGTCCAATTACCAGATGGCTTACATCCCACTGTTACTCATATTGGATCCGTTTGCTTCTCTTCTACTCTTACTTTAGACAATGTCCTTTATGTCCCAAACTTTCATTTCAATCTTATTTCTATTCGTAAATTGTGCAAGACCCACCATTGTCTCATTATTTTCTCTTCTGATTTTTGTTTCATCCAGGACCTACGCTTGATGAAGATGATTGAGATGGGAACTGAGCGGGACAGCCTCTACCACTTTTCCAACACCAGAAATGCTTGTTGTCAGGTGGCCACATCCACATCCTCTTCCCACATTTGGCACCAACGTTTAGGTCATTTATCAAATAAAGCTTTGTCTTTCCTTTCTAATACAATTCCAGAAATTTGTTGTTCCACTTTGGAACTATGTTTAATTTGCCTATTAGCTAAACAAACTCGTGCTCATTTTCCAGCTAGTTCCATCTCTTCCCTTAAACCTTTCGACTTGTTGCATGTTGATATTTGGGGGGGTCATCGCACTTCTTCTACTACTGGTGCCCACTACTTCCTCACCATAGTAGACGATTTTACTCGTAGCACTTGGGTTTACTTAATGCACCATAAATCGGACACTCGTTCCCTATTGCAATCTTTCATCTACCTTATTGAAAATCAATTTCCACCACCATCAAAATCATACGGAGTGATAATGGCCCAGAGTTCCACATGCCCACATTCTATGCACCCAAGGGTATTCTTCATCAAACAAGTTGCCTCTCCACTCCTCAACAAAATGGGGTGGTTGAACGCAAACACTGTCATATCCTCAATGTTGCTCGTGCATTACTCTTTCAAGCCCATATGCCTACACACTTCTGGGGGATGCTATCCTTACTGCCACTTACCTCATCAACCGAACTCCTCCTCCGGTTTTGGGTGGTGTTTCTCCCTATGAAAGATTGCATGGTGTCAAACCCACCTACAGTCATTTGAGAGTGTTTGGATGCCTATGCTTTGCTTCCACTCACTTCTAGAACCCCTCCAAATTCGACCCACGAGTAACTCAATGTGTTTTTCTTGGTTATCCATATGGTCAAAAGGGATACCGGCTCTATAACCTTGCCACACACAAAGTCTTTATTTCTCGGGATGTCATCTTTCATGCAGATGTTTTTCCTTTTACCTCTTCTACACTTGACCCTACAGAACTTGCCCTCATTTGTCCTGTATTCCCTATTGATCATTTCATAGATACTCAATTTCCCACACCATTCACATTGTCACCTCCTTCTCCCACGCCCATACGTTCTCACCGACCCACTCAGCCACCGATATATTTGCAAGACTTTCATGTGGAACATGCTCTACCGTCTCGGCCCACTCAATCATCTAACTCTGCGCTGGTTCATTCGTCAGGTACTCCCTATTCACTCACTGATTTTCTCTCTTATTCCCGCTTATCTCCCCCTCATTGTGCCTTCACCACAGCCATCTCTCTTGCCAAAGAACCATAATCTTTCTTGCAGGCCATGGGTGATCCACATTGGCGTGCCGCTATGCGTGCTGAGATTGATGCTCTCGAGCTCAACCATACATGGGTCCTTACTCATCTTCCTCCTGGTAAAAGACTCATTCGATGCAAATGGGTCTACAAGATCAAACACAACCCTGATGGATCTATCGAGTGGTACAAGGCTCGCCTAGTTGCCAAAGGCTACAGTCAGCAAGAAGGTATTGACTATACCGAGACCTTTGCTCCCGTCGCCAAAATGACCACTGTTCGCACCATTTTAGCCCTTGCTTCCGCTCACAACTGACATCTCCATCAGCTTGATGTCAACAATGCATTCCTTTATGGCGATCTGGATGAAGAAGTCTATATGACCCTTCCTCTGGGTTCGGACGAAAGGGGGAGACTCGAGTATGCAGACTCGTTAAGTCTCTTTATGGTCTCAAACAAGCCTCGAGACAATGGTATGTCAAGCTCTCATACACCCTCATTGATGCAGGATACACACAATCCAAGGAAGATTACTCCTTGTTCGTCCGATCCCATAAGGACACTTTTACTGCTATTTTAGTCTATGTGGATGACATTATCGTTGCAGGAAATAGCTTGGAACAAATCACTACAGTCAAGAAATTCCTCAGTGACCATTTCAAGCTCAAGGATCTAGGGATTCTCAAATATTTTTTGGGAATTGAAGTGGTTCGTTCAAGCAAAGGTATATTTTTGTCTCAGAGGAAGTATGCACTTGAGATATTGGAAGATACTGGCTTCCTTGGAGCTAAGCCCAGCAACTCTCCCATGGAGCAAAATCTAGCATTGAGTGAGAGTGAGGGTGAACTCTTTGCAGATCCCTCATCATACAGGCGACTTGTTGGAAGATTAATTTATCTGGCCATCACAAGACCAGACTTGGCCTATTTAGTGCATGTGCTCAGTCAGTTCATGGACAAGCCACGCATACCACACTTGGATGCAACACACAGAGTCTTGCGATATATTAAGAAGTCTTCGGGCCAAGGAATCTTCTTATCAGCTTCTAGTGAGCTCCAGCTTCATGCATACTATGATGCAGATTGGGCACGCTGCAGGGACACTAGACGATCCATCACCGGGTATTGCATCCTACTCAGAAAATCACTCATCTCCTGGAAGACCAAGAAGCAAACGATCGTTTCCCGTTCATCCGCTGAAGCAGAATATAAATCTATGGCCTCAACATGTTGTGAAATCACTTGGTTAAAGTCCTTACTTGCAGATCTCAAAGTAACACACCCTCAACCAGTCAGACTATACTGTGATAACAAGGCAACCATACACATAGCCTCAAATCTGATATTTCATGAACTAACCAAGCACATCGAGATAGAATGATAGATTGTCATGTGGTTCGAGAAAAGCTCCAAGCTGGTGTCATTCAAACAATCTACATGCATACAAGCTAGCAACCTGTCAGACTATATTGTGATAACAAGGCAACCATACACATAGCCTCAAATCCGGTATTTCATGAACTAACCAAGCACATCGAGATAGAATGATAGATTGTCATGTGGTTCGAGAAAAGCTCCAAGTTGGTGTCATTCAAACAATCTACATGCATACAAGCTAGCAACATGCGGACCTTTTCACCAAAGCTCTCGGACTTAGACAATTTGATCACTTACTAAGCAAGTTGGGTGTTACAAACATCCACTCCAACTTGAGGGGGAGTGTTGAGGAATCCCGAAGTTCTAGGCCAACATCAAAGGAAGAAATCCCAGCTGATATCACGTGATTCTACCAAAAATAAAAAGTCAGCAAATCTCACATATATGTGCAGGAGCGTGTACAGATTGTGATTGATTTTGTAATTAATTCTTTGTTCCCCACATACCTGTATAAATAGGACTCAAGTCCTTTGTGAATGATCATCAAATAGAAGAATCAATTTCTTCATAAGTTTCTTCTCTTCCTCTTATTCTCCTCTCTGATTTAACATAAAAGGATAAAATCATAATTATAGAGACCAAAAAATAAATTTCTGTCTAAATTTTAACGATGGTGTAAAGTGTGAGAAATTTAGTTGATGCAATGTGATTAAAATAATAAATAGAAGTCTAAAGTGTAAAGACTCTCAAAATTAGAGGGGCAAACGGTATTTATCTCTTTCTTCTTTCATTCCAGAAGGATGAAAAAATATTTTCTTGATAACTGATTCCTGGCAATGATTTAGCCATTGAAGTTTGATGGATGAACACTGCAAGCATAATTAGAAGAATATAGTCACTCCTTTTAGGGTATAACTGCCATAGAAAGCAAATGGCATTGCCGCCCAAAAGAGAGAATATTCTGCAGATTCTTCCCGGCTAAGCTAGCCGTTGCCTTCGCCTCCCGATTCGAATTTTTCAAAAGCCTCTCCGCCAGAAAAGCCTCTTTCGTATCAAAACTCACTGATTCTTTCCTCTCTGAGAACGGAACTGTGTTTGGACAAATATATTCTACGACACCATGTAGACAGAAAGAATTGCTTTCTGCAACCTATGAAGCCATTCTTTGCTCCATTTTTTTTCCCAGTTCTTGTTTGTATACTACCTTTCCCGAGTGATTGGTTTCGTAGATATAAAGTCATTCTTTTCAGGAGCAAACTCATCCCACAAAACACAGATCAAAACCCAATTGAAGTACTTTCAAGCTCACAACCGTCGTAATCATGTCACTGAGCCCTCCTCGAGTCCCTGACGATGGCACTCAGAGGACCTACCAGCTCTACTGGTGCTACCAGTGCCACCGGGGAGTCCGGGTTGCCTCCACAGACGCATCAGAGATCGCTTGCCCTCGTTGTTTCGGGCATTTCTTCTGTGAGATCGACGTAGCTAGGCCAAGGCTCGTCGTGGATTTCACCAATTTCGATCCCTCCCCCGAAGCCCGTCTACTCGAGGCCCTTGCTCTCATGCTCGACCCGCCAATCAGACGCTTCGATCCCGGCTTGTATGTCGACCCAGAAACTGAAAATCGAGGCCGTACTCGTTTTCGGCCCCGTTCTAGGTGGCGGCGTCACAGTTTTGATGGAATAGAGAACCCAGAGCTGGATACTGGAATTCGAGGCCGGCCTCGGACTTGGATTGTTCTAAGACCATTCGATCCTTCCGACCCGTTCAGGCCAACTCTGCAGTCCGAAATTCCGACACCGACCGGTGTGGATCCTAGAAATTATTTTCTCGGGACAGGGATGAATGAATTGATCGAGCAACTGACTCAAAATGATCGACAGGGGCCTCCTCCGGCGCCCGATTCGGCAATCAACCGAATTCCGACGGTGAAAATAACGGCAGACCATTTGACCAACGATTCGCATTGCCCTGTGTGCAAGGAGGAGTTCAACGTCGATGGGGAAGCAAGGGAATTGCCCTGCAAGCATATATACCACTCTGATTGTATTGTTCCTTGGCTTCAGCTTCACAATTCTTGTCCCGTTTGCCGCCTCGAAATCCCAGCGCCTTGTGAAGAAAATGCACGAGAGAATGCGTCCGATGACACTAATGGTACTGGAGAGGGCAGGAGACGCCCCCACTTGAGGCGGAGACAATTGACCTCTTTGTGGCCCTTCCGTGCAAGATACAGATCACAAATAACTCCACATGTAGACGACAATGTCGGCACTCCTCGAAGATCAGGTGAGGATTAAATTCTTGTTCATGTATCTTCCCTATAGATCCATCGACACCATGATAAGCTATCAAAGACCACGTAAACCTTCCGAAAGTAAACTAGGTTCTAAGCTGATGAAATAAATATATAGCTGAAAGAGGAAATATAGATGCAAGTTTACCCCAGTTCATGTCGAGCTTGCTCTCACAGAAGCATTCAACCCGTTTCTCGCATCCAGTATTTGAACTTTGTGGGTAAATTGCCTATAAAGAACAGAAACATGAAATTTAGACAAAATTTTACTGCAAAACCCAACAGCTGGATCATATTTCCTATGAATTTATAATCTTGGAACACGATAACATGGCGGATGGATGGTTTTGCTGATCAGAAGATATCCTTTAATGGTTCAGATTATACTGATGAATTTATCTTTCTGCTTCTTCTTTTTCCCAGCAGGTAGGTCATGGTGGCATTCTTGCTGTATTCTTTAAAACATAATTGTTGTAGCTCCTCATGCTGGAAGCAATTTATATGGACTTTTATGGTTAATCTGCTTTTTCTAGGAATGTGAGGAGGCATCTGGGGAAGATATAGATGGAATGCATAGCTGGTTGATTAATTGGTATGCGGATTTGCCCTTCATTCTGGTATTGCTAATGCTATTATGCTAGTGGTTATGAGTTACGACGTCGTACTTTGTTGAGGTCCGGTTTAAGAGTGTTTTGACAATTTGGGCTCACGTGATGCTTCTTCTCTGTAAAAGCCTGTGGGTTTCTAATAGACATTCCTAGGGCAAATAGAATTATAGAAGCATGCTTCTACGTACGTTTGCATTCAATCAAAGATACGAAGTTAGTTCTTTTAAGATTTTGGGCTTTTCCCTTCACCACCTGGAAAGCAGATTAATACATACACGACTTTCTGTTTTGCAGGAGGAATCTGTGGTTTCTGTAGATTAGTGTCCTTTCACCGTTTGGAAATACATTGTACCTACCTCGCAGCCATTGACAAGAGCTTGCACATTCACTTGTGAAGCGATCAAAGCTAGGGGTGCTAAATTCATACCATTGGGACCGGAAAACTTCCACCTTCTGGTGCTCTTTTGTGTATGATTTGCGTTTGTGATATCAATGTTGTGCTTCTCGTGGGACTCCTGTCTTACTAAATATATATGTACGTAAATGAAGGATGTATATATATGACCTTACATGCATCCTGTGTTTATATTTCTATATATACCGTTATTTCCCTTTCTTATACCAAAATATATATATATAGGCATTAAATCCGTAAATGGGTCAGTTCTAAGGTTGAGAATGGGATTGCCAAAGTCCCTGCTGTTGCCTTCACCTCATCTGTTTCAAATATACCCACCATTTGTTGCATAGCACTCAATAGCAAAGACCAGCGATATTGACTCGAATAACCTAGCTATAAGGAGGCGAGGCAGCCGTAGAAAAAACTCCAAAATGGTCATAAACAGTTCCAAGAAAACTGAGGAATGGTACCACCAGAAATGGTCGATCTGGAGCAACTGTGAAGGCTTTTTAACTTTGACATCTCGTTGTGAACGAGCGCAAGAGCAAGTCAACTCCCAAAATCATACTACTAAGAAAAGAGAGAAAAAAAGAAAAAAAGTTATTTAAAAAAACCATGTTTTCCATCAAATCTCTCCATTAATTATCGCATTTGAATGTGTGGCATTACCACTGGTAAATTTGGCAAGGAAAATTGAACATTTTAGTTCTTTACTCTCCTTTAACCCCATTGCCTCTTTGTTGGTTTGCAACGGGATCACAGACATCTGAACTGATTGTGAGCACCAGTGTTTTGGAACATCGTGCGAGCAACACTGAACCCTTCTGTGTATGCTGTGTTCAGGTACAACCTCTGCAATGACCACAACCATGGAATAAAACCATAATTCTACATGGAAAACTTTCCAACAATGTGACCAATACTAATGCAAGGAACTGATGCCTCATGCAAGCAATTACTTTCTATGAAATGTCCTTGACAGGTTGATGCTTTCCATGAAAGAATAAATTGTCCAGAGGTTAATTTAAACAGCTGTAGCCAAATACTTACAGTATCTGCCTTCAACTCTGAGCTAAGACGTTCTCTGATACCATCTGCTACCAGAGCTCCTAGCCTCTCTCCATGTTGCTTAATAGTCTCTTCAGTAATCTGTATGACTCTTGTCTTTAGCACAACCCAGAATAATCCCTCACAATGGCACCGACAACAAAAGCTAATATAAAGGATACTTACCTCTGAAAGCAAAAGCGCTTTTGTTTTATCCAGTATCTCTTCCACAAATTGCCCAACATCTGTGAAGGAGCTCGATGGTTGCACAATACTGACAGATTTTTCCTTTATATTTTTCACTTTTCTGGATGGCTCGTTTGCTTTAGCTGCATCGTACAAAATTATTATATTGGGTTATCCTGATTAAGAATTAATCATTTTAGGAGCAAGTACAGCTCTAGATCCTAGCTGGTATAGAACAGAGTGACATGTCTCTTCAATTAGACACAACCCCACCCAACCCCCATCCTCCACAGAAAATAACAATAAAAAGAACAACAAAAAAACTCCTTTTTCCCAAAACAAAACACTTCTTGAAATTCAACTTCTAAGACCTGTAAGCTATCAGAGGCCGTTTCCCTTGAATCAATCTAGTGATTGGCATGTCAAAGAATAATGGTGTCAGTGAGGAAAACACATTTGAATTACTTAAAAAATGACTAATCAACTCCATCCATGTTGCAATCAAATTCTTAAATTAATAACTACAGGGTAGATCTTGCCTAACCTAGTCAGATTGTATAGTCTTGAACGACTTAAGTAAACTTATACTCTGCTGAACACAAGCTTACTTTAAGTTAGAGGTGTACGAAACCTAAATGAAGGTTTTGAAATAAACTGATATCACACACCATCACTAAGTTAACCTAATAAGATTGGTACCATTCCAACAGAGTAGATCTTTTAACCTTATAAGATTGTGTAGTCTTAGCTGGCTTGAAGCATCGATGCTAGATGCCAAATTAGTATATTTAGGCGTTACAGATTTACATCTCTATGAAACCTAGATGAAGACTTTGAATTTGGTGCCACCCCTATTCCCTGCTCCCCTTCTCTCTCTCTCTCTCTCTCTCTCTCTCTCTCGGGGGGCACGGGATATTATTGACTGCTAATATACTCCTATTGTACTTGATTGGTATCGTGTCTGCCCGACCCCCATTTTGTCCCACAAAGTTAATTGTGCGTTACATACCCAACCACACCATTTCCACTCTGCCCAGCAACACGAAACCAAACAATAACTCAGTGCCCTGTGGTTTGCATAATCCATCCAGATCTCATAACATATTTTTATTAGAAATTAGGCTGATTTAGGAGAATCCTGGCAACCTTTGATATTCCTCAGCTTGCTTGGTCTTTCATCTTAAATACAATTGCAGGCCTCAACGTTTTATCCCTGGACTTGAATAGGGAAGAAAGAGCAACAGCTAAAGGAGATTTCAACAATTCACCAAAAGCCTACAAACAATCATATGAAAGGCAGAGAAGAGGCTCATTTTCATTGATGCCAGAAAACACCAACTAGAATGTATGCCTTGAAAAACAAGATAGGAAAATGTCAATGCCCAACAACTGCAAGGCCTTGCATCTTTGGCATCAGACAGAACGCTGTAAGTTTGGAAAAAAGATGAAATACACAGGCATTTGCTATCTTATCTTGTTCAAGCACGTGATTGAGTGGATCATACTCTGGCGAAAAAGGCACCTGTAATTTCTGGGGACTTGCTATCAGAAACAACATGATCATTTCTAGGACCTTGCAGTGAAGCTGATTTTTCTGGAGGATCTGGCAAAACTATGGAATCTGACGGAACCAGATCAGCAAGATCAGGAGGATTATCTTTCCCCACCGGAGGATTAGCCTGCAAAAAGTAGCACACAAAAGTTTAGATCAAATAATTAATAACGTAATATTTGCTGAACAAACAGAAAGATCTTATCTTCAATCACCTCCAGGTCAACATATGAGGAGTCTTTGCCGATTGATCTCAGAAATTTGTCAAGCTCGCTGACATTAAGTGCTGGAAGAAGTTCATCAAGGATCAGGGGCTAGCTTAAAGCAAAAATGCACGTATGAATATCAGGTAACAGGGCCTCGCTAGGTGATGCATCAGTATTCGTATATACCATATAGTTGCCTATGGTCTATTTGACAGCTTTAACTATCTCACTTCCGTAAGAAACTTCTGTAGCATTTTTACAAAATTATAAAATTCACTTTTAACTTTATAAAATAATCTGAATCAAGTTATTATTCAGAGGTGCCGGTTTAGTCTCATGACACAACATCACATTATCTGATGGAAAGATTACTACTCATCTTAATTCCCAAAAATAGTTTTTTGGTGGGGATTAATAGTGCATTTGACGCAGTACAAGCTTCCCCCCTCATCCTCCCTCTCATTTTGTGTCATATACACATCAAGTGCAGCATACTTTCACCCTCACATTTCAAGAATAGTGCCACATCCCTATAATGGAAGAAAAAGAAAAGGAAAAATATACTGTACAGATCAGCCTTTTCATCACAATAACATAATACACATAATTGAGGTAAAGATGTTTTGAAATTAAATCTGAAGAAAATAAACAAAACCAATAACGACTTTGCTTCTAGAATCCCTTCTCACTTACATATTGTCATGTCATTTGATAGTGGGTGGAACAAGCAGAGCTCCTGACCTTTGAACCCTTGATCTAACAACAGGGAGACATGTCTGCATAAAGAAAAGATATAAGAAAGCATAAAACTGGGAATGAACAAGATAAATTATTGTAAAGAAAGGACTAGAGGGAGAAAGAAAAAGAGAGTTAAAAATAATTGCTGCTGGAATTCTCCTGATTCAGAGTAGGGCACATTAAAATATATGCCATACAGATATTGAAAATAAATTGTACATAATATCAAACAAAATCTACAATTGCAATAAATTGTACAAACTCTCAAAGGACAATCAAAGTATCCATCTCATCATGCGGAATGTAGCTTAGACTCAATGTGAAACAAAGTGTAAGGCACAAGGTCTGGCTAGTGTTTTCCAAACTGAAATGGACCGGTCAGCTAAACCCTAAAACTGGTTCCATTGCTGATCTAGTTCACCCCTAAAACTTTTCATTTAGTTAGAGGATGTACCACCTGTTACAAGTAGATTTGGAGGGAAGCGGTTGGTAAACTGGTAACCTTTTCCAAAGTTATCAAACCAGTAAATTAATCAAGAATATGAGAACCACAATTTTTTTAACAATTTTTTCCCACTCGAATACTCCATAATTTTTGTATTTTATCCAAACATAAAACTGGAATCAAGGTAATAAGTGTATAAACTAGATACCGCCATTTTGGTAGCATTTCGTACTTTTATTAAATTAGAACCAGTATATTTATGATGAAAATAGTATAACTGGTGACCTTTCCATTTCGTTTATCTAGTTCAGTTTTTAAAACATCGGGTGTGCCTCCCTAGTTGATGCTGGAGCTGTCCAAAAAAACAAAGCAGCTGTAGGAGTCTACTTGGATCAGCAACCAGGTAGCATCACTCCAATCCTTATTCTTGTGTCTGTGCCTGCTAACTATGTCTTATTTTCTCATATCTCAAGCTTCTCCAAAAATATGCAACTAGCGTGTAACTCTTAAGGGGCTTTTATCGTCAATTGATGTGTATGTTACTATGTTATGAAGGGCAAAGATGTTGGGGTTCCAAAAGATAGTAGACATAGACTATTAAGAGTCACTGCAAGAAGCCTGTTGTTATGAACAAATTTCAATTTGTAAATATCTTGGTCTCTTAAACCTAGAAATTTATCTTCTAAGGTTCTACCTTTCAAATCAGATCCAACCTGAATTCCCTGCATCACTAAGAATATGAACTTATGGAGGCAAAGAAGAACAAGAAGAGGAAGAAGTTTCTTCTAGATCTATGTAAGAACCTTATCATGGAAGATCCACGCATAGATGTAAAGAGTACAAAAACAAAAATAGGCACTCATGAAAATGCTTGCTCACATGCATACCCTAGACACACAAGTACTGACCTAGGATATATCTTGTTTGAACTAAAAATCATAAAATGAAAATACCTACCTATACTAATAGAAGAAATTCTTCCATTAGGATGCAGGAAGAGTTTAACAAAAATAGTAAAATGACAGCATGTTCCCATCACGAACCAAACAACTTTTCAAGAACTCTTTATTACGTTATATAATCAGGGTAATGATCCATCAACATAGATAATACTGACACAGATGCCGATGCAACACCGACAACAAGGGAAAAACACAGAACTTGTACCATTTCACAAAAAACTAAATTCAAGGCCAGAGTAACATTATTCTAAAATGTATTAATTGGAAAGCCGAGTCAGAACCAAAACAGAAATTCAAAATCCAGTGTGAGTAACAGTTACTTCATACCCTGCTGAATCATTTACAAGTGCAAATGGAGTGACACAACCCAAAGGTACCTTGCAAAAGAAAAACAACAACACAGAAGCAACAACATAAGAGAGCTTTTTAATTCCCGATTACTGGATAATTTCCACAAGATTCCAGTCAAATCAAGGAGTAGTTCAAACATACCAAGTATTCTTCCATTAAAAGAAAGTAAAAGAATGCATTTCACTTAGTCACTGCAGAAGGTATCAACTAGAAAATATTTATCTAAGACTGACACACCAAAATGGTCATTCTTCCTAGCAACAGACAAATATCACCCACCATAGACAAAATAATGAACTAGCTAATGGTCAATCAAACAAGCTTGGAGGTGCAAATCCTGTAACCAGATTAGCCAGCAGACTCGGGCTCTAGCTTCTTATAGCTAAGGAAAAATGTTATGCACCAATATCCCATCTAAAGAAAGTTATTGTCCCTCAATATACATTTCAAGATACCAAAGCATCAAAAATATGGGTAAGGTAACATTTTACAGCCTTTACACACACCTCGAGAATCATCATTCAACATATTTGTACAAGCATTGATCACTCTTAAGAAGATATTTATCAGGTACCTAGGTCCATGAAATGATATTTAGGGGTAACGAAGTTTCCCTTGATTAAGTTCCTGGCAATGCATTAAATTCTTAAGAGGAAAAATGTGGGATTGGAGGGAACATCTTACATTCTCTCCGATTACCTCATGACAAAATTACAGTTGAAAAATTATAGGAAACTTAAAAGACCAACATGCTCTTATACAAAAATGGTGGACAGTGAACCGGAAACAAAACAAAGTGGTTAACATTGAGCATAGCTAAAAATAAGACCTTCAATGGACTTGTTGAGGAAAGAGAAAGATACATATAAAACCAGCATGAAAGTAAGACAAGAATAGCAACATATAGTACACCTAAGTACGAAAATAGCAAAACTGAAAAAAGTGGACTTATTGGGCTAACTCACACACCATCTTTGATATTCATTTGATATCCATCTAAGTAACAAAATAGCAAAACCAAGCTAGGCCCTTTTCGAGATGGTGTGTTGGGTAGCCCAAAAGTCCCAACATTTCCCCTAATTCACCTAGAAAAGAAAAAAAAACTTTGTCTCACATCTCTAAGGAGGATGATCCAAAAGTGGCTTATAAGGCCACCAACTCTTCAAGAGCTAGGCCCTTTTAGAGATAGTGTGTGTAGCCCAATAAATCCAATTCTTTGGCCCTCTATGATATGTGGATATCTTTTCCCTTTTCCCCTAATCAACCTACGGAAAAAAAAGGATATCAAGAGTTTATTATAAGGTCAAGCTTCAAGCAGGGAAATCTTTAGTCACATTGCTAGAGAAACAGGTTGGGGTGTCCCCTAACACCAGACTATAGATGCAATGAGAAGTGAGCAAAACATATGGTCACAATCATTAGTTGAAAAATAGTTTGTTATGAGAAAATTTTATCAGAAGTATGGAGAATTTGCTGAGAAATGAAGTTAGACAGAAGGAAAACTAAAGAAAACCTAAATAATGGCGGATTATTGCAACGTCTAATTATTGGCACAAAACGGATCCGGAGGAGCAGAAGGTGAACCAATACACATGTAATGATAAATTTGCCAAATTTTCATCACAAGTATGGAGAATTTGCTGAGAAATGAAGTTAGACAGAAGGAAAACTAAAGAAAACCTAAATAATGGCGAATTATTGCAACGTCTGGCACAAAATGGATCCGGAGGAGCAGAAGGTGAACCAATACACATGTACCAACCTGAAGTATTTCACCCAGTGCTTCTTCAGGAGCCATTCTCAACCCTCCTTTCCCCAAACCAAGCCTTTGAGATAGAACTGCTCAGTTTTGAAGTCACAAGTAACTCCATTAATTCCATGAAAATATGAGAAATACATGAACCAAACCATTCAATATGGCAGTTCAAATACAAAAAAAAAAAAAAAAAGGTTTATGACATTTACATGGCCATATGCAGTAAAGTGCTTGGGATTGAGCAAATAAATAGAATATTATATACCTTTCAGATCTACTTTAGCATCTGCCAAAGCGGAAACAACATAGAATCTATTTTTCTTGTCCTGACATATACAAGCAAGTCCAGGTGTTGGGTGACAAACAATGTGAATAAGAGAAAGCACAAATTTACCATCATACAGCCGAAGGTGCATATTAACTATTAAGATACTGTACCTTCAAGAATAAATTTTTACTCAGTCCAGCACCAGTATTCCCTACATACTTTGCCTGCCAGAAAAGACAGGTTTCTTGTTTCAGAAAACAAATGTAGATATGTAAATTAGACAAAGGGATACAACTCGCATTTTTCTAGAGTTACGTTACCTGAGCTTCGACCGTCATAACAGCAGGATGTTCATACAGGGAAAATTCAATTTGAAGCTCCTAATAAAAACCAAACATACAAGTTACTTACATGAAGACAAACAAACTGCTGCAACTTGAATCATTGAAAAGAAAAATCATTGCCATGCCGCAGCAACATAACTACTTCTAACCTCATTTCTCTCTCTCTCTCTCTCTCCTGTGATAGGGTAGAATCACCCACATTCCATAGGGAATTGAACATACTGACTTACACTCCACCCCTTACCACTGGGAAAAGGAGATTCAATTTGGGTCAAAGAGCATGGGCTTAATTCTCAATCACGTGAATTTCAGAATTTTGGCAAAAATACGGATGCGATAAAAATGGAACTTAAGCATAGCTCCTAAATATGAGTAATAACTAGCAACACGTCCACTTGAAAAATTATAAACGCGAGTGAACTGGTTATTCAGGTAAATAAACACATTGTAGCATTCAGATAAGCATCTGAACGTCCCAACATTGCACACTCTCAATAAGTCATATAACAGAGATTTCCCTAGTCCATAGAAATCCAAAAATATCACCTTCAACTTAACACACCAAAAAAAAAGGGTTCATTTCTGTAGTAAGGGGAGGCTGATTATTTTCGATCCAATCATGTACATCATGATTAATTGGGATTGAACACCGCCAATTGAACATGGCAGTCGGATTCTGAGGCAAAAAAAAAGTAATACCCAGACCGAATTGAACTAGAAAAATAGTGAAATACAGCAAGGCAGTAGAAAAAGAACCTGCAAGCGCGCGAGCAACTGGTCCTTGGAATACCCCATTGTTTGGTTTCGCACCCTTTCTGCCGAAGTGGAGAGAAAAGAAGCAGAACGGGGAAACGGAACGGCAAGTAGTTTATAGCATATAGGTCAGTGATTTGTGACTCACAAGCTCGCTGCTACTGGCTGCTGAAACGACACCATCGTATTTTTCGAAATATTAATAACCGGTGTCAAATTATACGGCCCCTAAAGAATTTAGAACGTAAAAAAGCATGTTGAGTTTATTTATTAAAATACAAGTAAAAAAATAGTTTATTTATTATAAATTAGAATCCGATGCTCAGGCCCAAACGAGTACCACAGCGAGGCCCAAATCAGTCGACAGTTACTGGACAGCGATGCTAATATGGCTTGACTGTGACCAATGGACTTTTTCTTATTAACTTCTTTATCATAAAAATCTATTTTTTCACTCACGAATTTTGCACTTTACACTTTAAATTACTACATTTGAGATATTTCATCCACAAATCATCTATTCTAACACATTACAACATCATATGTCTATTTTTTAAAGATTGGATGGAAATTGACTTTTTAAAAAAAATGAAATGACGATTATACCTTTAAAAAGACATGTGTAACATGACTTAAGGGCATAATCGTTATTTTATGTTTTTTTAAAAATTGAATTTTAGTCTAATTTGATAAAAAAAAATAGATAAAGGATGCAATATGTTAAGAATGGGTAGTTTATGAATGTAATGTCTCAAATGTGTCAATTTAGAGTGCAAAGTGCAAAATCTAGTGAAAAGTGTATTTTTTTTCCCTTATTTATATTTAACCTTGTCATGAATCCTATAGTTGGTATCACGTGTACTAGGGCTGTCCAAAAAATCGGTCGGACCGACCGGACCGGTTTTGACCCAAACCGGTTGACCGGACCGGTAAACCGGTGTATTCCGGTCCGGTTCCGGTTTACCCTCATGAAAACCCGGGACCGGACCGGAGTATACCTCTCCAAACTGGCCCAAACCGGAAATTGGCGCAAAATGGCAAGGCCCAACCCAAAAACCGGCCCAAAATGGCATGGCCCAAACCAGCCCGGCTAAACCGGGACCGGACAGGACCAAACCGGTCATATGACAGCCCTAACGTGTACCATCTGTCTCTTTTTTTTTTGTTAAATTGGATAGAAATTGACATTTTTTTAAGACGAAATGACGAGTATATCTTTAAAAAGACAGTGTAACAAGACTTAAGGGCATAATCGTTATTTTATGTTTTTTTAAAAAAATTGTCTAATTTGATAAAAAAAAAAATAGACAAAAGATACAATGTGTGAAGAATAGTTTATGATTGTAATGTCTCAAATGTAGGAATTTAGGGTGTAAAATGCATAATATAGTAAAAAGTGTATTTTTTCCTTATTTATTTTTAATCCTGTTAATCCTATAGTTGTTATCAAGGCCCAAACCTTCACCTTTGAAAGTAATAAAATAATAGCTTAGCAAAAGTTAAAAAGAACGAAAGGTGGAAAAAAAGAAAGAAAGGTGGAAGTATTATTATGCTAGAAAGGGATCTATGGGTAGAAGAGGAATTTTTGTCGGTATCCTCCCAATAATACAAAGTTAAAAAAAAATTGCACAAATTATATTCGATTATTGTTGAACTGATTACCAGCTGATTAATTAATTGCAAATCTTGGTTATTTTCTGTCGTAATAAGGCCAAGCCCAGATAATCAAATTCATGCTCTATGTTGGATCTGGAATGTCAGCTTCGTTATTACCAATTGATAGGCGCAGTTGTTCTTTGAATAATTATAATTTATCGGGAAAATAAACCGGTGCACATGAAACATCTAGCAAAGTCTATTGGCTCATAAAAAAAAGGAAAAAAATTATCAAAACTCAAGAAGCTTCTATTAATCAAAAGAACCAAAGTTCAAAATATAGAGATCAGTTTCCGCATGAATCCACATGAATTTCGAAAAATATAAATTAAGAGACAGTCCAACGAGTTAGGTGATGCGTCACACTCATTGTGCGTCTATTCTTCATTATAGTTCTCCATTTTATAGTGGAAAATACCCTCCTTAATATATTCTAATGCGACCAAAACATTTTAGTACTAAGAACCAGTGATCAATTATTGAGATGGAAATTGGAATAGAGAAATATCGGATTTTGATTGGGTACTCCAATATATACCACGTGAAGTGTCTTTCACTTGGAGGAATTGGTTTTGTCATCATGTGTGGTCGAATTCCCCAACATGTTCATCGTGGGACCATGATCCGATTGTAGGACCAACAGTAGCATGTTCAGGGTCCAATATGAGGCACATCTGGTTTCTACCTTGTGATCATAAGTGTGTTCATGCTTTTCCTCCAGCTTCCTTACTGGTCACTCTAAATCGACTATGGCCCATAAGGAGAAAACCTTGATGCTTGCAGGGATCAAATACAATGTAAAGCAACAAATGAGGATGGGACCCCATTCCCCTCATGATCCGCAGCTCAAGAGGGCAGGTCATGTGCTATCTTGGCTTGAACCAACAGTTCAGACACTATTCAAGGTTCAAAATCTGGTTTGGGCGTATCGAATCCATTAATTAGCTGATTAACTGGATATACTTTTTTTCTGAAGAACTAAGATCCAACATTTCTGGATCATCGGATAGTTAATTATGATCCTCCAGTCAGTACTCTATTATTTGATCGAGCACTTTGGAACCAGAAGATATCACCAGTTCTGTTACTGCTGCTTATCATTTGTGTAAGTTGCAAGTTCTCCTGGCCAAAAGAAAAAGTTCGAAAACCCACAAGAATATTACAGCAAATAAGTAAGATCTTGAGATACCCAGAAGACAGAAAATGGGGAAAAAGTTTTGAGACTTCGAAATTCATGCTACAAATCCGTGACCCTTTGAGGCAGCCGAGATATTTCCATTAAAAAATCAGTCTCGGATGGTTTCAAGTTTCCACATCCTCTGCAATTTTTGTCCCAGCGAGATAGGCATTTCTGACATCCCTCTATACAATAAATGGCCTCCCACAGTCTCTGAAAGGTGCGTTCGAATTATAATTTCCGAATCCAATGGCACTTTCCAGAAAGATTTAACGATAAGAAAGAAAGAAACATGTAAGGTAGACAGTACGTACTGATGTGATGAAAAACAAAAAATCTCCTATCAATTTCCTTACATTAATATAAAATCGTGAATAATAATATTGATATGGCACACTTTGCATGAATCATACACAGTCTTAATACATAAAAGACCACGGGGGAGAGTCCAAAAAATGTCTGATCTCCCAGTGGATTTTTACTTCTCCTAATTCAAAATACACTAATAAACGAATTGTTGGTCACTGTCAGCAATGTCTTCAAGCAATAAGCGAAGATCATCAACGAATATGAATGGACAACAGAATGATATGAGCTGGCTTGATTCGGACTGATTTTCTTTTTTCAGCAGAAGCTCCACAGCCGAATATCGCTTTCTTCGTACAGATCATCGAACACTGGTGGATCAAACAAGGCACCACTGAACATCTGATCAATGAATTTTGGCGATTGTAGGCTTTCGAAGTTGTCCCACGATTCCGTCATGGACATTGGTTCATTGACCTCAAAGGACGGGATTAATGAGACAGCATCGTCAAGCTGATCGGATGGTGAGGAAGCCATGGATATTGGAGATGAGACCGATGATGAGGAAGAGAGAAGAGGAGGGGATGGTGGGGTGGCAGCATTGGCTTGGAAACTATTGGCAGCCGCTGCAGCCACTCTTTGGATGGACTTGGGCGACAGATTTGTGTCTTGAGGAATGTGGAGAGAGGAACTGATGGGGAAGTTGAAATTAGCCGTAGAACCTTTTAGGCATAGAAGTGCAGCATCATAGGCTCTGGCTGCTGCTTCTGGTGTGGAATAAGAGCCCAACCATATTCTTGTTTTCTGATTTGGTGCTCTTATCTCCGATACCCATGAACCCCAGCTCCTCATTCTAACTCCCTTGTATTTCTTCTTTTTGCATGCCGATGCTGATGCAGATATTGGGGATGTTGATAGCATTGGTCTCGATGGCTCCGGATGAGTCTCGAGCTCTGTCTTCACCATTTGTTGAGGGCTAAGACGACCAATGCTTTGGAGAACAAAAAGGGCGTTTAAGAATCTATACTCCGACGATGTAGCTCTCGGTAGATCTTTGGTTTCTCTCGGCGACTTTGTTTCCTTTTCTTGTTCAGAGCGAGGAAAGTAATGAGATGTGGGACTGAGTTTGGGGAGAAAGAGTTGTTATTTATAGATGGGGGTTTGAGTTTTAGGTAGGGGATGTCCGATAAAGTTCGATGGCTTTCAGCCGTCCACTCGGTCATCCGGATAGACTTGCCTTCAGAGGCAATCCATCCCCGGGGATCCCCCGGTCAATGCACACTTTAGGGTTCTCAACATATGAACGTGAAGTGGATGACAGATGTTTTCTACTGTATTTAAATCAAAATTACAAAATCCCTACATGTTACATGAAAATGACTATTTTCTCTCTGAGAAAGTAAAAGAATTGTATCAACTATTTGGCTGGCATTGTGAAAATCTCTATCTTATTAAAAAATAGACGCCGGCCGACCAGAAACGAAACAAACACACCCTTAAGCACTGAAATAATTCTCTCTTGGCAACAGGTAACTAGTTTTCTTCCTTCTCGAAGTTTAGCACATTCATTTCAAACATCGATCTTTGGTTCAGTACGGCCAGTTGTTGATCAACTAGCAATGAAAACGAAACAGAACAGTGTCTGAAATTTTTTAAGAGCTTTGAATTGGTCGAACACATATATAATCTTTAACCTAAATGAAAACGAAACAAACGCTGGCATTTAGTCTTCGATTGATGATCTCATATGGATGTAGCGTGCGTAATCGAACAATGAAAGTAAACTATGAGACAGTGACTTTTATGAGTCTTTTTTTTGTGTTAAGAAATTTGTTCTGCGAAGTTAAATCCGACCACGAATATAAAGTAGAACGGCTTAAGCAGTACTGTAGGAGATCTTTCAAAAGAATGCCGAGAAGTAACATTTCGGGAACGCAACGAATCAAATAGCCTGTAAACCTGCATGATGGACCCAGTGAGACCAGCTAAGGAAAAACATTATAAATTACCGTCCTTCCCAGCTTGTTCTAGAGTTTCTGGCTTACACAAGAAGTCACCCCTCCCCCAGTTGACACCCAACAAAGTTCTGATACAAAAAAAAAGTGCAGATGTGGGAAAATATTCATAGGTATATATCTGTAATTTATCCTCTAAGATTCACACTATATTTTATGCAGAGCATATTACTATAATTTTTATATATATATCTTATGTTAATTAATCTTTATAGTAGTGTGTAGGATAGAGAGAGAAACATAGGATTCTGTCATCGGCAACTTCCAGGATCTGCAGTAAGCTTTTGAATTGAGCTGTGACGCGCCAAATATCAAATGGAAAACATTATGAAAACGATGCTCAACACGGCGCAGTCTTGATAGGGAGCCCCCTGGATAGATATATCACCAGCTGTTGCTTCTCTGTCTCGCAGCTCCGAAACCGCGTCATGGGCCTCATGCAGATACCCAAATGCCTCTCGCTCTCTCTCTCTCTGTAAACCTCAAAAGATTATAATAAAGAAGGACTCACATCTCAACCGTTTTGATGGCATGCAATTTGCTTAGCTGCATGCTTACGCCTGGATGACTTGACTTTTGCTCTTTTTTTCAAAGGGCGAGCTCTAAAAAATTTGGGTTTTTTTATCGATGGGATTCTCTTTGGTACGGTATGACCAAAATGAGGCACATTTCTGGCTTTGGGAAAAATTGCCAGCACACATGCATGGAGGAGAGGTGCGGGAGATACGACCTTTTTCCGGGGCAAATGCTTCCTGTTCAAATTGGGCTAAAAGCTGTACAGTTTCACATTTAGGAAAGGGTCAAGGGGACACGGTCTCTCTTTTCCGAGTTCCACAGTAAGCAGCTTACAGAGGGTGTTTTGTCAACTTTCCAGCAAATTTTTGTAGTTTTCGGGCAGTGGCCATGACTGCCTTTTGAATGCGAAAGGATATCGTAAGACAGCCATGACCCCTTTGAAAAGTGTTTGTATGGAATCTCCTAAACTTAAAGATCCGCATAAACTTTTCTTCTTTGCCACGAAAATTTTCACATTAAAAAGTTTTCAATTTAGCACGAGGCCAGCTCAAGTTAGGTTGTCTTTGTGTTGTAATATTTTTTGTATGGGAATATGTGTTGGTATTGGGTTTAGTGAAAAGGTGAAGAGAGGTAATTTTTTTATAGTTTTTGTAATTTTTTATATTTTTTTATGGGAGAGAGAGTGATTATATTGGAGTATTTAATTAGGAGAGATAAAATTTTGGGAAAGATTAGCTTTGCAAACGCAGCCTTAGTATGGCTCCAATCAAATTGTCGCCTTCGAAATGGAGTGAATATGTATCAAAAGAAGCCCTTATATTTAGGTAAAAATCAAATAGTTACTCATATTTTTTAAAACCTATCAATATTCGCCCGTCTAAATTAGACGTTAAATCATACAGAATTTTGAAAAAATATGAAAATGACCAAAATACCCCTCTAAGATAAAATTACTAAAAAAATTAAAAATTCATTAGATATTTTTTTAAAAAAAATTAATATATTAAAAAAAACTATCAAAACTCTATTTCAATAATCTATTTATTTTTAATTTATTTCTTAAAGTTTTATTATTTTTATTTATTTATTAAAATTTAGCCTTGGATGGGCATTTTGGTCATTTTGCATGATTTTCCGTCGGACTTAACCTCTAATTTGGACGAAGAGCGAAAATTGATTGGTTTTGAAAGCTACGGGTCTTAAATTGTGGGATTGAAAATTAGTGGTAGCTCTTTAATTTTTACCTAAATATAGGAGTTTACTTTTTTTATTCATCTTCTCTGTTCACTTCAAATTTATTTACATGAAGATATTCTTATTGCTTTTTTCCTATTTATATTCATAATAATCTTCTATTTTGTCCAATGAAACGAGGAAAGCCTTTACAACTGGTCTGAATAATTAGAAGCCTAATACAGACATGCTTTCTCTTTTTTTTTTTGGGGTGGGTGGGGTTTGAAGAGAATTGCATCCTCTATCAATGATACTACAATAAGTGTGAAAAGAATAGTGTGGTCAAACCGTACGAGTCCTCTCCCTCCTCCCTCCTTCCTCTGCCCTTAATTAATTAACTAGGAAACCCATATAAATTAAAACCATATCAGAAAGCATCTCTTTCCTCGAAATTTGTTCATGTGACTATAGAGATCGATATTGATATTCTATCTGCAGGTGGCTGACAGTACGATTTGCGATAAGTAATGCAATAAAATTTTAAATTGCAGCTCACATGTTCGGGCACACTCCCTTCTTTCTTTTATATTAAAACATGTCAGAAAAGCAGGAATGAAGCAAGAGTTTTCCTAGTTGGAAACTGGAAGGAAATTTCTTTCCTACATTGGTTTAGCCAACATGCATCTTAAACAACTTGCTTGACATTTCGGACATTGAGCACTACTGCGCAAGACTTGGGGTTGAATTCTTGGCCTCTTGCTTCCCTACCATACATGAATGTGAAAGTTACAGTCTTACTTGAAATGGGATGGTTGAAATGTAAAAGATAGAAACGGGGTACATTGAACCTCCAAATGGATGGGATTTTAGTCAAACATCAGCACAATCTAGCCATTCTTGTTGGCTTGTAATTCAGAGATTAGAATTCTCTTTAATTTGTTATTGATCTAATTTAAAAAGAGATAAAAATAACATATAGATCCCACAGCATTAATACTGTTTGTATTAATTGCTAGACAGTGTAGATCTTCCTGCATGATCTATATGTTGTGTCTATTTCTCTTTGGGCAGCAAATTAGAGACGGTCTCTATCACAATATTCACACTACGCAGGGGTTTCACGTTTGCTTCCGAAAAGGCTGTGTATGACCACGGTTGTGTTGGCTGAAGGAAAACTTGGGTTCAAATTCTATCAAAATCATCCACTTCTAAAGCTGCTGCAATAAGTTCTATCTATCTGGCTTTCGGATAGCCCATTTGTGGTATCAACTATCAAATTAGGCTACCTATGAGTGAAAACAAAATATGCAGCCTCTTTCTTCTACATGTAGCGAGTACTTTTGTCTCCGCCCCCTGTGACCCATCTCAGATTCTCAACTCCTACTTTTTCCTCTCTCTTTTGCTCTGTCAGTCTATTTGATGCACTCCTACCAATGAAGTAAAGCTGAGAATTACATCAATTTTCTTTTTGTTTGGTCTGAAGATAACAGATATCTGAAACAGGATGACCACAAGATTCAAGCTCCACTAACCATATATTCTATTAATCATGCATGCATGTACTGCAAAACTTTTAGTCTCTCTCTTATCTGGCCCGTACCCACTACCCATGACCTTCCGTACCTTGCATATCTGTGAAAAGATACGTGCAATAATGCAATCCGTATCAAAATGAGGGAGGTCGGGGGGTGGGGGTAGAGTAGGCCCAACGAGTTAAGAAGGGAAGAGCCACATGGCATAAAACTCTTGGCATTTCGTTAGAAGTATAATGATATAGAAATGGAAGGAGATTGGGTTGGGAGAGGATGGGCGAAAGTGCAGTGAAGGCGTTCAAAGTCAGGAGGATGTTGGACGATGAAGAGGCAAGATCCATGTGGGCAAGGTTCTATTAGAAGTTTGAAGAATCAAAAAAGCTCCCCATTCTCTTTATTTTATATCGAAAGAGAGAAACTTCCTGGAAAAAGTTTGTAGGGTTATCAGCAAGCAACCATATCCTTTTGTGAGAGCTGTGCTGCATTATACAATAATGTTTCTCCAAGGACGAAATTGTTTGTTGACCTAAAGGGCTCGCAGTATTTATCATTTTAGCAAGAATCATAAGAAAATACCAAAATACTAAGGATATGTTCTTTTCACACTTTTTCAGGATTCTAAGTATATTCACAAATCTACCACCGAACATATTCAGAATTCAAACACAAAAATCAATACATTTTACACAATCTCCAACAATTTTTTAATTTTTTATTCAATATAAATTTTCTCTCTATATTTTTTCACATAACTCCAATATTTTTTTATTAAACAACTACATCAAATCATTTCTCTCTTCATTCTACACAAACACCAATAAAACACTATTCAACATAAAAATTCAAAACTTTTCTAAAATCATACATTTTTTCTCAAAACAAACATAACCTAAGAGTTAATTGTTCTACTAGTCCTATTCTTTGACAGCTTTCTAGCTGGGAGGTACATCCAGTACAAGTAATGCATTTTAGATGCCTCCTCTCTGGCAGGGGGAGGCTGCAAATGCAGTGCCTTCGCGAGCTTACCATGAGTTGTTCGCTAGTCCCTTTCATAGCTTTTCATGTGGCCTACTGCTCATCCCCAGTTGGCATTAAGACTGGACATTATGTTTATTCAGCCTAATGTTTATTATCGATGGCAAGTACCAGCTTTTCAATCAATGAAATTCTCGCTAGCTTTGACACGCAAACTTGACTTTTGATGGCCATCAAGGTGTAATTTGCTTCTCGTTTCTTCTCAATGCCTTCGAGCTTGGAGAGTCGCAACGGTGAGTTACAGGAAGCACTCTTTCTTCTTCTTTTTTTCTAATTGGATGTTCGGATCAACTTATACGCACCTTAACTAATCTCTAAGTCTATACAGTCCCCTGATCCCACACAAACAGGGCAATTACAGAGCACTCTTAATAGGTCAATTGGTTGCAACCATGCCAAACCACTAGTGATATGTAGCGTCTACTCCGGGGGCAAACGTGACTCCAGCTTAGCAAATTGCTATTCTCGATATATGGAGCATTCAAAACTCGGGGGTGCAAGGATTGCAAGGGGAACACGTGTCACTTTGACTTTGTTGTATGCACTTTATGCCCTTGCTGTGAACCCAACATGATTGCAGTAATGGCCGCAATATTCACCATGCCAATAACCATTGTTTTACCATGCCAATAACCAATTTTTATTTTTATTTGTCATACAACTATATAGACACGGCCAAATTAACCCTTGTATATTACAAGTATACTCTCATGCACTCTTAAACTCTACATAGTGCAAAAATTTGGGGGTGGGGGGAGTTGACTTCGACACTAGCCCAGAGCATCCCCATGTAGATCACCTCAAGGGGATATTATTAGAAGATCACTCAGTATGGGCAATGAAAAGTTAAAACAACAGCATTATCGATCACAAGAGATGGCCATCATAACGTACGACAATATGATGCTTCCTTTTCACGACCACCTGAGTGCCTAATGCGACGCTACCTCAAAGGAACTTAGAGAGCTGATTATGGATTCATATAACTCAATTCCCTTCAAATATACAGTGTCTTTCAGGAACTGCAAGGCAGAGTTGAGCGAGTGAGAAAAAGATAGCATCAAATACAAACGAATATATTTGCAGGGATCAGAGGTGGATGGTACATAATCAGTTCTTGACAGATTTGGGTAGGTAAAAGAAGCAGCACTAAATGTATCACGAAAGAGTAAGAGAAGAAGATTGCAAACTTGTCGGACCTCATTATACTCATGCAGTAAGATGGGAGTATTTGACATAGGGGAGAAACCAAGAGCAGGAATTCCCAACTGTCTCATGTATCGTGCATCAGTAGTTGAAGACAAGATTTCAGGCTTTGCAAGTTTTCCTCCAACCGCACTGATAGCTTGCTTGAAAATAGACCACCATGGATTGGAATCATTGGTTGGTGTGATCAAAGGACGCCCCATGTAGTCTCTTATAGGTCCTAACTCAGAGATCTAACATAAGAAAGAAATCAGTCACCTTGACTATGCAATGGAATTTGACTGTCATAATTCAGTGGCGGAGCCAGAAATTTTGTATAGTGGGGCAGAAACGAAATTTTTTTAAAATAATATGATTAAAAATAAATATTAAATATTATGCGAAAAAAAATTCAAATAAGATTTCAATATATCAATATTTTTTAATACCTGAAGACAAATATGCAAAAAAAAAATTAGAAGGGAGGGGGGCACGAATTAATATCAGGGAGGGAGGGAGGGGTAGGATACTCATAGTTTTTTTTTTTTTTAGAACTGAGGGGGGCAGCTGCCCCCCGCACCCCCCCCCCCCCCCCCTTCCCTCCGCCCCTGCTGCCATTATTCACTAAAAAGAGAAATAAGAAATTTCTTGAGCGATTTTGGTTCCTGTAAGTAAGCCTTGGTCGAGAACAGTCAAGTAGACAACAGCCCCCAACATGCAAACTACAACCAACGTGAACAGATGAAACATACATAACAGATATCATTGAATTGCATACTATCTCCTTCAGAAGACTCACAACCGCTCTATCCCTTCCAATAAAATTTGATTGGAAATTATTGACATAGATCAGCAATCCAGAAAGGATCCATTATACAGAAGCCCCTGGTCCTTCTTTAGATGTCGAGATGATAATTTACAGGTTCCCTACCATATAGTCAACTCTCAGCGTCTTCTAATCTTTTACACAAAACCAGTGAAACTTTGAGGATAAAACTGGATAACAACAAGATCATAGCATTCCTTAACCAGGATCTGACATAATCCCTCCCAAGGAAGAAATTTGCATATCCATAAACATGATTGTGCATATCCATAAACATGATGCAATCTGTTGTTCCATTCTTTCCAAATGCAATACACAGCCCTATGAAACTAGAGGGTATTAAGCCATTTAACTGCATAGGTTGCTTAAAGGACCACTCATGCAGGCAACCATGGCAAAGTTTTCTCAAGAAGAAACCAAATATCAGCCTCCAGGTTCTGACAGCAAAAAATGCATCGGCTTATAGATACATGTTTGAACCTTATTTGCAGAGACAACCAACCACATGAGTACTCATTATACTGCAATCAGAACAACACTTTATAGGCTTCTTAAAGAAAGAAAACAAACAGGTCAACAAAGTTGAAAGTGCAATCATCGTGCATGCTGCCAGTCTCAGAAAAATAAATTCCATAAGAAACACCCTCCCGTCAAATCCCCACCCCCCGCGCTCAGCATCCCCACTTAAAAAAAAAAAAGAGGTATATGGTTTATGTTTCTACTTTCGTCACATCATATGTGAATGGGAGGGATAGGAGCAAGAAGTATAAAAAAATAATGTTTCGTAACATTCGAGTAATGGATCTTGTAGGATTCCCAAGAAATTCTTTGATTTCTTCCTCTAACCCAAAGAGAATCCAGGACCTCATATTCGCGCAAAAACCATTAAAACTTCCAAAACGTAAATAAAATCCAGAGTAAACACCCAAATGAAGAAACCAAACAAACACAACCCCTCCCCCCCCCCCCCGGCTCAGCATCCCCAATAAAAAAAAGGGTATATGGTTTTTGTTTCTACTTTCCTCACATCATATGTGAATGGGGAGGGATTTTGTATATACATTCGAATAATGGATCTTGTAGAACTCCCAAGAAATTCTTTGATTTCTTCCTAACCCAAAGAGAATCCAGGACCTCATATTCGCACAAAAACCATTAAAACTTCCAAAACGTAAATAAAATCCAGAGTAAACACCCAAATGAAGAAACCAAACAAACACAAACCACCAAGATTTTCATCCAGACAATTATCCTACCTCACTTTGTGGCTTCTATTGTATGCTCTAAGGTGCGATAAACATTCAACAAAATATGGTACACCTACCTACATACTTCCCCAAGCTATAACAGATACAATTTCTACAGAGATCAAAGAAGTATTTCGATTCCCATCGGGATTTTTTTGGTTTCTTTGGGGGATGAACCCTTCGAGCTAGTAAACATATGCATAGGAGTCTTTGGGACTTGAAAACACAGGGAAACTGTTCTTGAAATTGGAGAAAGCTGCTAGGGGTTAGAGATTTGTCTGAAAGTGCAATCAAACATGTTGCTGAAATGGGGAAAATACCTTTTTTGGTGGGACAATTGGCACCCAAATGGACAGAGAAACAATTAGATCCTCAAACTTGGGGATGTGTGCAAATGTTAGTGAGATCATTCTTGGTTCAAAATGGGCTTGGCCTAGTGATGAACTCCAGAACTTATGGCAGAATATCTCGAATGATACACCACTGGATTTTTAAACCCAATCCATCCAGAGGCAAATGGAGCCTAAACCCGGAGACAGTTTTCCCAATCAGAAGTTCTTTGAAATTCTGTTCATTATCTTTGGAGGGAGAGAAAAGCAGAACTCCACGGCAGAGACCCGAAAAGAGTGCCGCTAGTCCTTAATGAAATACTCTTTAGTGTCAAAACTACTTTGAATTCCCTTCATAATGTGCATCAGAACTCCAGAAACGGTTGTGTTGCTAGCAACTGGGGCTTGGAGCAATGCATTTAGAAAATTAGACCGGATGCTGAGAACTAACTAATGATGCTGGATGACTGGTTTTATGCAGGTGCAGTAACAGTTGATGATATGGATACTTCCTGATCTAGTGTAGTTGGTGCTCTAATAGTGTTAGGAGTGAAGCCTTATGTATAGAAATACTTAATGTCTTGTCTGTTGCTGCAGGCTGTGACCCTTGTGTACATGTGAATTGTCTAATGAAGTAACCCCTGATCAGTATATTTTGGTTCATTGAATGAATATTACACAAAAAACATATGCGTAGGAAACCATAAAGGAAGAAAAGCAAGAACAAATGCAAAGAATAGGTGATCCAAGAGAAGTGGTGTCCCATTCAAAAACCAAGTACTTGCCTCCTACAAATTGACCATTTACCAGCCCACTGCCCACAGAGTGCAAACTTAGAATGACAACAGCCTGTAGCATACCTATGAAAAGTGTCCCGAAATGTGCCTAACTGATGTCAGTCCTTTTCACAGAGGGTACAATATATTCAACTTTCATTTCATGACTCAAAACACTTAAAGCAGGAATCACTTCGGGTTGAATATCATGGCCTGAGCATCACCCAGAATTGATCTCTATGAGTGCTCCCTATGAAGCAAGATACTCCAGAATTTCTGAAAAAGGAAAGATAACCTTAGTTGCACCCACTTTTCAGTGAGTCAGAGCCTTAAAGTTGCAAATTATATTCCATAATTGAACATCTTCAATAGGATGAACTTTTTTTTGTTCTAGGAAATAGGAAGAACTTAGTCTAGCAGATTGCTGCATTATCTGCATGTTGAAATAAATGCAAAACATGCTATCATGCCTAACTAGACATCCAAAACATTCCGAGTTCATCGTCCTTAACAATTGACAAAATTATAGCTAGAGAAAACTACTTTCTTCCAACATCTACTTTGCAGCACAGCCACACTAATAAGAAAAGCTGGGAAGATGACAAGTTCAAAACAGATAACGAATATCAGTAGGGACGATAGATATGGTTGCTCACAAAATGGTAGATGATACATACTTAGTACTGATGATAGATATGGTGTTTCTTACAACCTAGTAGACAATGAATATGTAGAAAGATTATATCAATAATTTTGAACTCTCCCAGCCAAAACAAATCAGATATGATACTACGGTATTGTCCACAATGATGAATCACGTTTAAGGAACTCTGTCCAAAGACATGAGGCATAGCCTACAGTTGGTTACATACTACATAAACGGAACTCATTCAAACAATTTGCAAAAGCTTTTCTGAATGAGGCAACACTAATCATCACAATCAGTTAACCAAATTCCAAACCCCTCAAGATTTCAATGTCAGAATTTGCTACCATTTCAATCTGCCATTGTTATGTTTTCTACGTTTGTGACATATCTCTCAATTTTTTTGGAAAATGTCAGCAAATACACCTTCCCGATCTAATCTCATCACATCTTAAATG
Organism: Myrica gale; assembly: GCA_963930655.1. Classification (NCBI taxonomy): domain Eukaryota; kingdom Viridiplantae; phylum Streptophyta; class Magnoliopsida; order Fagales; family Myricaceae; genus Myrica; species Myrica gale. Next base: position 23,754,531 of record OZ005606.1, read on the forward strand.
AGGACAACTAGGCTTTGCATGGGGATTGAACCCAATCCATTGTTTAAGTGTATGGAAATTGAAATGACAATTGCTGGTGTCCTAGACATTACTAGGATCATCAACTAAAAGTGAAAACGGGAAACCTCTCAAGAACCTGAGAAACCTAAGGTGAACACATAGTTAATGGTATACAAATTTAACTCTCAAATTAGCACTGTACGGGAACATGAAGTAGCACCAAAACTCAAAATCTGTTAGCACATTCCAAGAAAAGACAAGCACACTTGTAATATCATTAACGCATTGGTTATCTTCCGGTATAAAATAACTGTAAAAACATGTCATATTAAACAAAAAATCTCATCCTTTTTAGGTTTCAATATAATAATAAACGAATTTAATAAGGTCATCACCTGGTAAGTCATGTTCCACCTAGCCGGTGCCCATTCTTCAGCAATTCTTCTCTTGACAAGGTCAGGGTCAGCTGCAGGCGGCAATCTAATATTGAACCCCGCTTCCGCCTCCGAAGGCTGCATGTTCATCACAAATTCCTGCACAAACACGTCCTCAATCCCAATCTCAATCATTCACGCAGCCACACACGCACACACGACACAAACACGCACATAAATAATATATGCACCTTTGTATGCAAACTAACTTTGAGCTGAACACGGTATGTGCACTTACAGTGGAGGAAGGAATCCCCGCTTTCACATAAACAGGATTAATGGAAATGACTTCCGAACTGGCGGCTTCCCCAGCCTTAACGACATCGACTGACTCTCTCTAAACTTGGTGATACTCTCGACGCTCTTCATTAAGTTCTCCATCGGACAATTATCGTACATCCTAGAACCGTGCCCAGGAGTCCCCTTGGCCTTAATTATCAAGTTCCACGGCGACCTATCCGAAGGGGCGGAGAGAGGGGGGGCAGCCGCCCCCCCCCCCCCCTCAGTTCTAAAAAAAAATTATTTATGGGTGGAAGGAGTTTGTTGATGAGAAGATGCTTGACAAAGGAGATACCGTCAAGATTTTTGAGTTGAGGTGCGCCAAATATGTGAGGAGCAGAGGCTGCATGATTCAAGTTGAATACAAAAAATTAGATGGTCTGACTTCTGATGTTCATGGCTGAATGCTCGCTTCATTTGCCTTTTCTCAGCTGTCTTATTCCTCTTTCGATCTCTTTCTCTAAATTGTCTTCTTGCTGGGATATATGTATTGAGCTGGGAAGATTCATGCTGGATAAGTTACTGGAGTTGTTTTCTTGCTAGTATTTGTAATAAGCGAGTTTGTTTAGGGTGAGCAGAGTATTTGAATTTTACTGCAGGGTCACTGCATACACAGTTATAATAAGCTGAAACTGTTATATGTAAGTTGTGAGTGTTATTGCATATGTTATAATAAGCTGAAACTATTGGGAAGTTTGCATCCTCATCCTTTTCATCTATTAATAAATGACTTATCATTTACCTAAAAAATAATGAAAAAAATAATTTTACTCTCAACCCAACAAGTCGTTTAAATTCTACTGGTTTGTTGTTCTTCTTTCAGTGCAACAAAATTATTCTTTTTAGTTTAATTTGTTCTTCTCCTTATAAAAATCCTTAGCACGTATACAAAATTCATGCCCCCCTATACAAACTTTCTGGCTCTGCCGCTGCCTATCCGCGTAGAGAACCCTGAACTCATCGCCCGGGGAGGCCTGAATCGAAGTGTTATTTGGACATATCTATTTGTCAAAATATGTCACTTTGAAAAATGTTTCTATTTAATCATTTTAGTCCCAACGAATTTATAAAGAGCTTATATATTTTTTATTCACAAAATTCTTATTTTAAAAGTAACAACGAAAAGAATAAGTCCAAACATGTTTGAAGTCAACTTCAGCTGGCCCAAGAAACAAGGGGGCGGGGCTGATAAAAATAAAAAATAAATAAAAATGTAGGTGTAAAAAAAAATTTAGGGGAGCCAACCGGGGCGGACGCCCTTGTTCGCCCCCCCCTTGGCTCCGCTTATGGTGAGGGCGAGTAGGAAGAGATGGAGGCTGAGCATGGCTGAGGGAGGTAGCGACTCAAAGAGCTTAGACTAATAGATAGTGTAGGAAGAGAGACAGTATTGTCCGAGTGAACGAGAAAAACTTTTAAAAACAACGAAGACCCCCTTTGTCTAGAGAGAGAGAGTCTCCTCCCTCTCTCTAGAACCCCATCCCCCTTTGTTGCTATTGCTGGGACCCCCTCCTCCCTTCCTTCTTCTCCGGTCACCCTGTTAGTGGCCGGAGTTTCTCCGGTTTTGTTTTTGGCTTAATGTTGGTTGTTAGATCCCGGCTCTTCCGGTGGACTTTGTGTGCACGGTCTCCTTGGTGACGTTCCTCTCCTTCCGGCGACCAGATCCGGCCCAAGACGACGCATCCGGACGGCGCGTGGATCTCACACGCCCGTCCTCTTATGCTTCTCTCCCGGCGATTTTGACCGTTTTTCAGAGGACTCGTCCTGCCCCGCCGTGCTTAGCTCCCACTGGCGGTCCTTGTCGTCCCTGTCCGGCCTCTCCTTGCCAGCGCATGTGCCGCCTCTATGTTCGGTGGTTTTGGTTTTTTGGCCCCTTTGGATACCGTCATTTTGTGCTGTTTGGAGCTATCTCTCTTCTTCCTCATGGTGCAACCCGTCTTTGCATGAAGTCTCTCTTGATGGAGTCAATTCGTCGCTCTGCTCGTCATTCCTCTAGCGGAAGCCGCCACCGCTTTGGGCGGTGGTTGTGTTGGGTTCCGGTCTTTGTGACCGGCTTGTCCGCGTCTTGTGTTTTGCCCTTTTGTGGCCTGTTTGTGTTGGCTGTTTGTGTTGGCCTAGGTTGTTGTTATGGCACCTGCTGTGTTGTCCGGTTTGACTACCGGACCTTTGGTTCCGGTTTCTTGTAAGGCCTACTGGTCCGATTAGGTCTTATGCTAGCCTTCAAGTCAGTTTTGTGTTTTGTATTGGCTGTACTGTTCTCGATTTTTAATATATTGTCTTGTTGCCTAGAAAAAAAAACGAGAAAAACTTTTAAGAGATATTTTTTAGATGTTTACGAGGGATCGGGATTTCCTTGTCCGAATTGCAGGTGAAATAGGAGAGCTATCTCTCCTTATAGCTCCTTCTGCAATATCTAATGTAAATATTACAGAGTATTCTGATTACGAGGATGTTTCAATTCATATAAATGATATTTGGAATCTCTCAGCAAATGTGAGAGTAAAAAAAATATAAGGATAAATATAAAATTAGTCCATATGACATACACTAAAATCGAATTAATTCTCGTGATAAAAAAATATATAAAATTAGTCCCTCTAATTTTTAAAAGGAATAAAATTATCTCCTGACAAACGAAAGTAAAATCACAGAACTAATTTTATGTTTTTGTTATCACAAAGACTAATTCGATTTTGGCGTATATCACAAGGACTGATTTTATATTTATCCATATATTTAGATAGAAAATTTTTATAATATGAGTTTTTATAAAGATTTTTTAAATTTTTGTATTGTTTTTATATAAATTAATATTAATGATTAAGTAGAAATTTTATTAAATATTAAAATCATTAAACAAACATTTATATGAATTACTAGTCTGAGCTAAAGAGGCCTACCAGTCTTTTAAGATTAGAGGTCAAACCGTTCACCAAAACTACATTCTAACGACGTCGTCGAACTTATCTTCTTCCCCCCTCCCTCCATCCCCGACAGTGACCACGAACACTTCCCCAATTTTATTAGAACCCTAGCCTCCCGACAGTGACCGTGAACTTCCAAACCCTCCACCAGCCGAACCTTGAAATACACATTTAAGGGAGACACGTTTCTTATCAATTTCCCATTAACACAACAGTACCACGCCAAGACAAAATGATTCCCAAAAGATGACGCTGGAACTAAAACTCGAAACAGCCCATATGATCTGAAATGAGAAGGAATCTTATCTGGGTCTGGACTAACTTTCGGGAAAATAAAATTTTCGAGAAATACTTAATTTTAACTTCAAAGTAATAGTTTTGCAATTTTCTGTCAGAACTGAGGGGTCATTGGAAATTCAAAATTGAATTAGATGAAATCCCTGTTGACTGACCCACTTCTCAGTGCTTTCGAGAGAAACAGATTGATTATCAACAATAACCGGAGATATACGGGTCTTTTTGCGGCGATGGCCATGGTTTTTCGAGGAATTCTGAAGGGCAACGCTTGCTTTTACGGCCAAGGTTAGAGCTGCATCCGGGATCAAAATTTATGGCATCGAACTTTAAATGCAAAATGACAAGAAATTTGTTTTCTCTTCGTAATGCAAAAAATCATCTTAGAATTGCAATATTGAAAATTAAAGATTAAAAGCATTAAAAATATTAGAATACACGTACTGTACTATGTACTACGACTGAGAAGTGATAATTGCATCTTACGTTTTTGCATTTTCTGAAAATATTTCAAAATTACTTAATTCTCAATAGTTTTAAAAATTTCTTGCTCGATGTACACTATCATGCAATTATTCATCCAGTCATCTCTCATCCTATTACGCAAATCACTCTTGATGATCATCATCGCAGAAAATGCTCTTTCAACGGTTGCAGTCGCAACTGGTAAGATCAATGTCAACTCAATAAATCGATCAACTAATGAAAATAGAGTATTCTTTTTTGTCTCAACCATCTTCGTAGCAAGACTTCCAATATCTTGAAACTCAGAAAAAAAAAAACATCAATTCTTATAACATCTCTAATATAGGTATTAAGCTAATTGCTAAGTATCAAATGATCATCTTCCAAAAGTTTTAACTTCTTCCAAAAATCTATCTCATTCTATATCTCTCATTTCTTACAATTGTTTTCTTCACAACTCCAACTAAACTCATAGTTTGTGTTGTAAAATTTTAGTGTTGTTAAAATTTTAGGTATTGGGTTTAGTGAAAAAGTAAGGGAAATTGGTATTTTAATCACTAGGTTTTTCACCTTTTAACGATTTAGTCCTTAAAAAATAAACTCTAACAAAATAATCCTCAAACTATCATTTTTTCACAACATCATTCTTCCGTTAGATTCCGTCTACTTATTTAACAGCATAAGTTACACGCTGACAAATACTTCAACCAATTTATTCTCACTGACTCTCTCTCCTCTCTCTGAATCACTTTTATTTTTCGTAAAGATTCGCTATTTCCTCGTCCAACGGCAGAGAAAAAGCAGCTCGAGCAAAAACTGTCTACTTCCTCGGCACGTAAAGATTCGCTATTTCCTCGTCCAATATGCGAAGAACTTCCTGTTAGAAATATTTCCTTAAGGTGACCTAATTGACATATGTAAAATCTTTTAAAGTTTTAAAGATTATGATGTCAGTTAAATAAGATTATGGAATCTGTAGCAGATTCAAATTTAGAACTAATTGGATAAAGATTGCAATTTGATTTCTGATTTAAATTGGAATTCAAATTGTAACCAATTAGATAAAGATTGCTATTTGATTTTGAATTTGAATTACCTTGATGGAAGGAACAAATTCAAATCTACAACAGATTGAGGGTCCCTGACCTAGCCTATAAATAAGAGGCATGTGTATACCATCTAAGACATTCTCTGTAAGGCATAGGCATAGGTTGGAAGAGTCTCATTAAAATACTTCATATTCATAAAGTTACTCTGCAGAGATTCTGATCGAGTGCTGAGCAAGATGGCTGGAGGTAAAGATCCTGTTATATTTATTCCGCTGCATTCACAATCGTAATGATTGATTGTGATTTTACTCTTACATGTGGTATCGGAGCCATCCTTCAAGCTTCTTGTTCAGTGAAGCGATCTACTGATTAAATTCAGATTGTCGCTTGAATCAAGAGCTAAAGGTTCTCTGTATCAGTGTTTTAAAAGAAATTTTTTTCTGACTAACCGGATCTCTATTATGGTTCGATATACGTTATTTGTATGTTGAAAGAAGGCTCTCTATTACGTTTTTACGAAAACATAATTTTCCCATAAACCTTTGTGTACAGGCTATTACTGTTAGTTTAGAAGCTTGTTGAACTGCAAAAGTTTGACCGACGGTCAAGTATTAAAGTTTATGTTTTTGTACAGCAATCCTTCTTCGGTTGATTTTAAGTTTTTTTGAAAAATCTTCAAAAAAAAAAAACTTGTTTTTGAATCTTTGGTTCTATGGAGAGAGGAGATTAAGGCACCGGAGGAGTTGTCCTCCTCCATGAGGCAGCAGGTGGTCGGAGAGGAGGAAAACCTCCTCTCCCAGCCACGGGTTAAAAACCCGTGGACTTCAAGGGCTGCCGGCGACGAGAGGCTCACGGCCTTCTCGTCGGCGGCGCATGCGGCGGCGTCCATTGGGACGCCTGGCCGTGCGGCTGAGAAGAGAACACAGACCTTCGGGTCTGTGTTTTAAAGCAACCGGGTCAATGACCCGGTAATCCGGGTAGGGTTTCCTACCCGGAAAAGTCAATTGGGTTGGGATTGGCCTAGCCCAATTCACATATTTAGGGGCTGACCATCGGGTCAGCCCAAGTGCCCTGAAGCCCAAAGTCCTGATCCGAATGGATCGGGTCAGGAGACCCGCATGGGCGGGCTGCGATATGGGCCGCCGATCCGGTCCGACCGGATCGGACCGGACCGGCAGATTATATTATTATTATTTTTTAATTTTTTAATTTTTAAAAAAAAAAAAAAAAAACTTTTATGCTTTTATGCTTGCATTAATTTCTATAATTATTTGGATGTTCAATATTTAATTGATTAAATTCTAGAAATATTAGTTTATTTTATGCTTGCATTAATTTCTAGAATTATTATGATGTTCAATGTTTAATTGATTAAATTCTAGAAATATCAATTTACTTTTATGCTTGCATTAATTTCTAGAATTATTATGATGTTCAATGTTTAAATGATTCCATTCTAGAAATATTAAATTTATGCTTGATTTATTATGTGAAAAATCTAATTATATAGATAGGTTGATCATGCATAAAATGTTTGATGCCTAGACCAAGCATGATTAAATGAACCTACTAAGGTTAGTGGGAATATGGGGTATGATCGAAGAATACAGGTCAGAGACAGTTCTGGCTAAGGCAAGTCTTGGTATTTAAAGGTCCTCAGACCTACCTCACTTACCTGGGAGCTCCCCTGCTTGTGTTTTAGAAAATACTATTGTCTCACTTTAAAGATTGGTTCATTTTTTATTCTTGGATTAAGATTAGGCATCTATAAAGTTGACGGATATTGATGAAGTCGTAATTATCATAATGATTTTCGGAGAGCCACAGCATCCCAATTTTATATTGATGATTACATCAAGATTAATATATATGAACTTCATAAAGAGAAATTAATATCCGTGTGGTAACTAAATTATAAAATTGATTACTTTCCCCGCAGGGAAATTTTTAATTTTGTGACTTAGTTAGATTAAAATAATAAATTTTGTATTAACAATAAAATTTTCTTAGGCCCACAGGTACGGAGAATTTTATTCTTAATATTTAAAATTGTTAGATTTAATAATAAAGAGTAAATTTCATGCATATGCAACCTTTGCCCACAGGTAGGTCGAAATTTACTATTAAATTGACATTGGTTGATTTAAATAAGGTCAATTCATAGCAATTAAGTAGTTTTTATGTTATATTGCAGTTATTTATTCTTCCCTAATTGATTGTTCGTTGCGTGTTCCAATACTAAGTAGTGATAATTTTGCTGACTGAAAGTAAAGTTTGCTTTTCACTCTGGGGTGTATGGAATTAGATAAAGCGCTCCGTGTAGTGGAACTCACTATCACGTAATCAAGTACGCCACAGGAGATTTATTCTTATGAACGATGGGAGCGATCAAATCGTCTCAGTTTGATGTTCATTAAATCTCACATTAGGGGTTCTATCCCTGAAAGCATTAAAGCTAAGGATTTTTTAAAGTCCGTTGAAGAACAATTTGTTACTTCTGAAAAGGCATTAGCCAGCACCCTGATGAGAAAGCTGTCAAGCAAATCAATAAAGAGTTCAACTAGTGTGCGTGAGCACATAATGGAGATGAGAGACATTGCATCTCAATTAAAATATCTGGAAGTTGAAATTTCTGACTCATTCTTGGTTCATCTAATTTTGAACTCTCTACCAAATGAGTATGGTCCCTTTAAAATATCATACAACACGCATAAGGAAAAATGGTTAGTGAATGATTTACTGACTATGTGTGTTCAAGAGGAAGAGAGGCTGAAACTCGAGAACCTGAGAGTTCTCACTTTGTTTCTCGTGCTAAGGGGAAGACCAAGAAAGACAAGGTTGTCCACAACTTCAAGAAGGAGAACAAGGTGCCAATAAAGATTAATGACACTAAGGATACTTGTTTCTTCTGTAAGAAGAAAGGGCACATGAAGAAGGATTGCCAAAAGTACCTCAAGTGGCTCGAGAAGAAAGATATATTTCTCTCTCTTGTTTGTCATGAATCTTTAGTTGTTGAACCTCCTTGCAATACTTGGTGGATTGATTCTGGTTCTACAATCCACATTGTGAATACATTGCAAAGTTTTCTCACAACAAGAAAGCCGAAAAGAAGTGAACGAGTTTTACTCTGGAAATAAAATGTTCTCAAATGTGGAAGCGGTTGGGATTTAAAGAATAATTTTGAAAAAACTGGTTTTGTTTAAGATCTTGAAGATGTATTTTTATTCCAAACTTTTCAAGGAATTTAATTTCAATTTCAAAACTTGATATATTGGGTTATGGTTTTTATTTTATAAATTCAGCTTTCAGTTTGTTTCGAAATAATCAAGTTGTTGGTGGTGGAATAAAATTTATGGTCTTTACAAAATTGAATTAGATCCCAACTTTGAGAATAATTGTTTGTCAATACATACTATTGACATAAAGAGAAGGCTTATAAATGAGAATTCCAGTTTGTTATGGCATAGGAGATTGGGACATATCTCCATTGAGCGAATCAAAAGGTTGGCAAATGACGGAGTCTTACAAACTCTTGATTTTTCTGACCTTGGCACTTGTATAGACTGCATAAAGGGAAAGCAGACTAACAAGTCCATTAAAGGTGCCAGAAGGAGTTCTGATCTCTGTGGACCTTTTCCTACTCCATGTTTCAATGGTCAGAGATATTTTATCTCATTCATTGATGATCATTCACGTTTCATGTATCTCTACCTTATTGATGAAAAGTCTGAGGCGTTGAATGTCTTTAAGACTTATAAGGCAGAAGTAGAGAATCAAAAGGAAACGAAAATCAAGATCGTAAGATCTGATAGAGGAGGAGAATATTATGGAAGGTACGCAGAAAAAGGACAAATGAGTGGTCCATTTGCGAAATTCCTTGAAGAGGAAGGCATTGTTGCTCAATACACAATGTCTGGTACACCACAACAAAATGGTGTAGCAGAAAGAAGGAATCGCACACTTATGGACATGGTAAGGAGTATGCTTAGTAATTCTAGTCTCCCTCAGTATCTATGGAGTGAAGCTTTAAAAACTGCTGTGTATATCTTAAATAGGGTTCCATCCAAGGCTGTCCCAAAGACACCTTTTGAGTTATGGAATGGATGGAAACCTAGTTTAAATCATTTACATATATGGGGTTGTCCTGCTGAAGTGAAGATTTATGATCCGAATATAAAGAAATTAGATCCAAAGACAACCAGCGGATTTTTTATTGGTTATCCAGTAAACTCCAAAGGATTTAGATTTTATTGTCCTACGCATAATACTAGGATTGTTGAATCAGGAAATGCTAAGTTTTTAGAGGATATTGAACCTAGTGCAAATTCCCAAAAGGTTGAATTTAAAGAAGCACAAGAGTTGTTTGAATCTTCTCCTTCTGGAGAAAGAATGTTTGTGTTTAGGAAAGATCAAATTGATTATCCTGAACTACAACCAGTTCAAGAAGAGCCAACTCATACAGAACAGGTTCAGACTGAGTCTACCTAACCTCTGCAAGATGTTGAGGAAGTAGAATTAAGACGGTCCTCTAGAATAAGGAAATCAACAATCCCTAGTGATTATGTTGTATACCTTCAAGAGTCTGACTTTGATGTTGGACCTAAAAGGGATCCAAATACGTTTTCACAGGCCATGAATGGAGATAACTCCATGTTGTGGTTTGATGCCATGCAGGAAGAGATGGAATCTAAGGCAAAGAATCAAGTCTGGGATCTTGTTGACTTACCAAAGGGAGCTGTAGCCATAGGCTGCAAATGGGTTTACAAAACCAAAAGGGAAGCTTCTGGTAAAGTTGAACGATATAAAGCCAGACTTGTAGCCAAGAGTTTCACTCAAAAGGAAGGCATAGATTATCATGAAACATTCTCTCCAGTATCAAAGAAGGATTCGTTTAGGATAATCATGGCATTAGTAGCTCATTTTGACTTAGAGCTACAACAGATGGACGTGAAAACAACCATTCTAAATGGGGATCTTGAGGAGGAGGTGTATATGAGACAACCTGAGGGGTTTGATGATAACAGTCAGAAGGCATGTAAATTAAAGAAATCTATATATGGACTAAAACAAGCCTCCCGTCAATGGTATATTAAATTTCACAAGGTTATTACTTCATTTGGATTTTTGGAGAAACTTGTGGATCAATGTATATACCTTAAGGTCAGTGGGAGTAAAGTAATCTTTCTAGTCCTTTATGTAGACGATATTTTACTTGCAACAAATTATTTGGGTTTGCTATATGAAACTAAAAAATTTCTGTCTAAACACTTTGAAATGAAGGATTTGGGTGAAGCCTCTTATGTCATTGGCATAAAAATTCATAGAGACAGAAAACAGAAAATATTACAACTGTCTCAGAAGGCCTACATTGAAAAGTTTTAGAAAGATATGATATGAGCAAATGTGCTCTTAGTGTAGCACCTATAAGTAAAGGGGATAAATTCTGTTTGGATCAATGTCCCAAAAGTGAATTGGAACAAGAACAAATGAAAGGTTTACCATATGCATCTGCAATCGGCAGTTTGATGTATGCTTAGGTCTGTACTAGGCCTGATATTGCATTAGCAGTTGGTATACTGGGAAGATACGTGCTATGAAGTCACTACACAGGCATTATGGTTAAGTGGTCTCAAAATTATTGAGTCTGTTGAGAGACCAATTAAGATCTTATGTGACAATTCTGCGATAGTATGCTTTTCAAAGAATCATAAAAGTGGAAGCAGGAGTAAACACATAGATATCAAGTATCTTAGTGTGAGAGAAAACATCAAGAGACGTGATGTTTCTATAAAGCATATAAGTACTAAGTTGATGCTTGCTGATCCCATGACTAAAGATTTACCGGTAAAACAATTTAAAGGTCATGTGGACCATATGGGGCTTGCTAATTCATTTTGTACTTAGTTTCTCTCAATTTTTTGACTTACAGACATGAAGTTATTGAAATAAAGATTTATTGCGCAAATTCTTTATTATTTATTATTATCTATGGAGATAAATAAAAATAGGACCTGAATGACTTATAGGAAGTTTATTCATAAAGTTTTAATTCCCATAAAGTACTCATATAATGAGTATTATGCTGGTAATACATGGAAGGGATGACCGATTATCTTACGGTTTTACCACCATGATTCGTGTGTAGCATTCATTATGTGGGTGGGAGGATTCCATAAACAGTTGGCCAAATTAAAGAACTCAAGACATCATTAAGACATATGTCGTCAAGGTCAAGTGGGAGAATGTTAGAAATATTTCCTTAAGGTGACCTAATTGACATATGTAAAATCTTTTAAAGTTTTAAAGATTATGATGTCAGTTAAATAAGATTATGGAATCTGTAGCAGATTCAAATTTAGAACTAATTGGATAAAGATTGCAATTTGATTTCTGATTTAAATTGGAATTCAAATTGTAACCAATTAGATAAAGATTGCTATTTGATTTTGAATTTGAATTACCTTGATGGAAGGAACAAATTCAAATCTACAACAGATTGAGGGTCCCTGACCTAGCCTATAAATAAGAGGCATGTGTATACCATCTAAGACATTCTCTGTAAGGCATAGGCATAGGTTGGAAGAGTCTCATTAAAATACTTCATATTCATAAAGTTACTCTGCAGAGATTCTGATCAAGTGCTGAGCAAGATGGCTGGAGGTAAAGATCCTGTTATATTTATTCCGCTGCATTCACAATCGTAATGATTGATTGTGATTTTACTCTTACACTTCCTTCTTGTATGCACGGCCATCCGACAGTGGGAACCATCTGAATGGTGTATTTAGTTGTGAGATGTGCTACCAATGCCATGTGCTCTATAAGGTCCAAAACTCGGTTGCTGTAACAAAAACCAACAAATATGACAGGTCATACACCATCTCAAGAAAACCAAAAGCAAAATTCCGTATATGCCTTTATCTATGCACTGTGGTAGCTGAGGAAAAAGCTATACCTGTATCCCCACTCGTTGTCGTACCACGAAACAAGCTTCATGAACGAGGCACTGAGCCCCATCCCGGCCTTTTGCATCAAATATGCTTGACCTGGAATGAAACCATTAATCCATCAAAACTGAGTACTGAATTTCACTAACTAGAGATAGCAAACCACTTTTAATTGTGAATGTCATGAGTGCATGTCCTGGAGATTTGTGAAAGGTAATGCCAAGCAAGACAAATGATATATTCCATTACTTTGCTTTTACTCCAACGACAGCAAACTGCTCCTCTTTCGGGAATTTCCAGCATTGAAGATGAACCCAGAAGAGGAATCGACTCCAACAATGGCTTCTTGTCGTCAGATTGCGAGGAAAGCATTGTCTCATCTCCATTGTGGACCCAATTCCACCTTCCGGCCAGTTGCCTCCGCCAGCACAAGTTTCACAATCTGTGGCTCAAGCAACAGTACTAGAGCTGATGCCTGAGAAGCCATTACCTGAAAAAGGGACGCTTTTGCAGGCAGTGATGAAAGTCGGTCCACTTCTTCTCCGCCAGCACCAGTTTCACAATCTGTGCCTCGTGACAATTCCTTCCCCACCACCACCACCACCAACACAACTCCTCCAGCAGGACACCCGAACCCCACGGGGTGCTACTGCTTCCCTTCTGAAGCTCTCACAAATCCCTGAAGTGCTTTTATACAGAGTGAACAGGGTCTAACCACGTGAAGAAGAGCTGAAACATAAATGCTGGAAGGCGCATTACCTTTATTTGCTCCAGCTATAAGATTCTCATAAGTATAACCTTCAGTTTTAGTTACCAACTCTGTCGATTTGGGTGCTTGTGATGAAGAGTGTTGTGCATAAGCAGATTCTGAGATTTTCCTTCAATTAGAAAATCCTGTAGTTGCTTCTAGACCTTAAAGTGACGGAATCAAACTCAAAATATTTGAAAATGTACGCTTTCGAGGATTTTTAGCACGCTTGGAGACATCGTCACTGTGACTATGACAAGTTTGCTTAAAAAACCCAAAAAGGTTTGTATCCCCAGAAGATCTTCTGGTGGACTATGGTGTCTCACGAGAGAGAGCTGATGATGAATTTCTCCCCTGAACTCAATTCGACAATTTTTGTTTTGGTTTTGGGTTGTGGTTAGCCGGGGTGACAGTGGTGTGGTATATTACTATAGTCAGATGGGGTAGGTATCCTACAAGGAGGAGTTCATTCCAGACGACGAAGGCTCGTACAGTTTTTGCTCGAGCAGCTTTTTTCTCTGCTGTTGAACGAGGAAATAACGAATCTTTACGAAAGATAAAAGTGATTTACAGAGAGGAGAGAGAGTCAGTGAGAATAAATTGGTGGAAGGATTTGACCGCGTGTAACTTATGCCGTTAAATAAGTAGACGGAATCTAACGGAAGGATGATGTTGTGAAAAGATGATAGTTTGAGGATTATTTTGTTAGGGTTTATTTTTTAAGGACTAAACTGTTAAAAGTGCAAAACCTATGGATTAAAATATCAATTTCCCAAAAAGTAAAGATAGAGGTAATTTTTTATATTTTTGTAGTGAATAGTAATGATTTGATAGGGGAGAGAGAGATTATATTGTAATTTTTTATTGTGTTAAAATTTTAGAGTGTGTAAAATTTTAGGACGCAAACGCAGCCTTGATATTTTAACTGTAAAGTTGTAACAATTCGTTTGTAATTCTACCTAAATTGCAATATTCAAAATAATTTGAGTTAAAGGGCTTGGACTAAAATTAGAATTTTATTTAATTTATTAAAAAATAAAGAGATAATTTTATGGAGAGTGATTATTTTAAAATTATTATATTCACAAAAATTTTGATAAGATATATTTGCAAACCAAATGTGTAAGCCGTCAGATGTGTATGTATGTCAAAAGTCTAAAATCTGAAGATGGCAGCTGGGAAAAATACTATTAATATTATTCCATAACTAACTTTTTTTTCTAATTACGGAACTGACATAGAATAAAAACTACTCAGTCACAACTAGCCACATGGGCTGGGATAACATGCACCAGACTCCAGGCCCACCTCTATTCAAAAAGCACCGGACTCCAGACCCACCTCACCTAAGACATTGAGGAGGAGGAGGAAGAAGAGGTTGGCCTGGGTCTATAGGAATCGGGCCCCCACAGGTCCAGGCCAAAAAAAAAATTTACATGTAAACTTTCTTTTTGGGCGGTGCAATGGGTGGCGGCTGCCCCCTGCATCCGCCTCTGGCCAAGGCGACCATATCCGTAGCGCTCAAGCGCTGCTGAAGCTTAGACGCTGGAAGCACGAGGTATATCTGGTCGGCCTGAGGTTCGTCGTCCAACTCCAATGCCGGAATGTGGTCGTCGTAATACAAACAGTCAGAATTGCAGATAAAGCACGATGAAGAAGATAAAAAAGAAAAAAGGAGGACACAGACTTTTCGATCTCAAAGACTTGGGAGACAATTATTGGGATAGGATATTCACAGAGGACAGGGGGAGGCCAGGGCTAGAAACTATCGGGGTCCCGGGGAGGAAAGGAAAGGGGGAGGGGATAAATTGCACGACCTCGTCAGTGTGAGTGAGTTATTTTGTTAGGGAAATTGACAGTATATTCACTATATTTATATCCGACGACTAGATTTTACTTTTTTACTGATCATCATGACGATTTGGTCTTGTCGTCAATTCATTTAACGGAATGTTCTGTCACGTCAATTTTTTAACACGTTAACACCGCACGTCAGTCAGATTAACCACGTCAGAGCATCATTAAATAAAACGTTGCTTTTATATTTAAGAGAAATTGACAATTTGGTCACTATGTTTACTTTTTTTACATTTTGGTCACTGAGTCCATACAAGTGTGACGATATGGTCCTTTCATCCATATTTCATCACTACATCTAAAAAAATGATAAGTGAATTTTTAGATTTATTGTAATATAAAAATAATTTAATAGAAAATTAAAGATTATTTTATAAACCAAAATTTTGACTCAGAACCACAAGTAATTTCTGCTTCATTTACGCTCATACTATAAATCAATTGGTATTGCATGGAAGGAAATCATGATATATATATTTTTTTCCTTTTTAGCTCTTGTTACATCCACACATGACTCCGCCAATATCGTAGTGGATTATAATAAATATGTTTTTTTTCAGACTAATATTAATAGAGCTTTGATTGAATATGGACGGTCTTTGATGCCACATAGACATAAGTCAATGCAGGAAATATCACTTATAGACTGTTATTTTTTTATTAAATAATATATACACTTACTACACTTTAATTATGGGAATGTTAACACTCTTTACTTTCACTTTCAAGTATTATTTTTGTCACATTTCACTTAACAACTATTGATTTCAGATATTTCGTATCTACATTTAAAAACTTTCATCAATTAATCGAAAATTAATTTTTTTTACATGTAAAATGATAATCTTATCTCGTGGTTAATCTGTATGACGTGTTTTGGTAATGTGACATTGGATTCCGTTAAATGAATTGATGGAATATGGACGGAATGACCAAATCGTCACACGAGTATGTACTCATTGACTATAATGCAAAAAAAAACGAAATCTAGTGACTATCATCAGCGTGGTATAAACCTAGTGACCATATTGTCAATTTTCCTTTAATTTACATGACTAAACATAGCGTTTTGCTTAAGTATTCTGGTTGACGTGTTAATCTTGATGACGTGGGGCGTTGGCGTGTTAAAAAGCTGACGTGGCAAGGCATTCCGTTAAATGGATTGACGAAAGTTTGATGGCATAACCAAATCGTCACAAATGTATGGATTGAGTGACCACATAGTAAAAAAATGAAACCTAGTGACTAAATTTTCAGCGTGGTATAAACTTAGTAACCATATTACAAATTTCCCTTTAAAAAAAATAATTTCCTACCACTTATTTGGCTGCACGTCAGATGTTTGAGAGGGACAACATTTTACCTAAACATGTGACTACAAAGACTGAATTGTAGAAAGTGTTACATATGGACTAATTTGTCACAATATCATACCACTGGGACATTTGCTGCAATTAAGCCTAAATGTTTTTATGTTGCTCCTACTTCAAGCTGGATTTGCATTATCCAAACATGTGGAGCAAACTTTTTTTATCAAAAAATTGATCCACCAAGAAAACATTTTATACTTTGCACATAAACCATTATCAAATAATTGCTTCCCGAGATTTGTCGTGGTGATGAACCCGACTCGTGCATATATTGGAACATGTCCGTCCGAGCTCGGTGCATGTGAATGGATGCCCGAATTTTCCTCGATATCAAAATAAAAAATAAAAAACATTTTTCATAAATTACCACTTATTTTATACTTTGCACCTTAAACTACTACATTTGAGAGATTGCACCTACAAACTAGTTATCTGACACTATTTTTTCTATCAAATTTAATAGAAATTAATTTTTTTTAATACAAAATGTCGAGTATGCTCTTATAGATATTTATATATAAGGGTATAATCGTCATTTTGTTTAAAAATAGTCAATTTATGTTCGATTAGACGAAAAAAATAAATAGAATATGCAATGTGTTAGAGATTGATAGTTTATGGATGTAATGTGTGTATTTGTTTAGAGTGCAAAGTACACAATCTATGATACGTCACGAATGAAAATTTGTATTTTTTTTAACTATAAAAGATCAAAGACTATAGATATCAACAAAAAACAATAAAAAAAAGAGAGAAAGTGAGGATTTTAAGTTGCTACCGCTCCTCAACGCGAGGCAGTCACACGACCGTTGTGGCCTTATCGGAGCAAGGGCTTTGTTAGGCCTTGCGCGCGGTTGCTGCATGGCCACTGAAGTGGGGTATAGCTGAGCCCCATGAGGGGCCCTTGTGGTGGCTAGGCAGCCTCGAATGGTGGATCGCGGTAGCCATCGCCCACCAGTCGTTGGAGGCCCCCCCAGGTTTTGGCTCACAAGCCTCAAAGGGATTGCTGTGGGGCTGCATGGCTGGTGAGCCCACGTAGCCTCAAATAGATTTTAATTTTCCTCGTACAAAACGAAAAACACTATTATACTTTCTACTCTTAAACTTCCTATTGTATAATGCACACCTCAAACGGACATACATGACACCTTGCACCACTAAATTACCATAAATTTTAAATTTCATGTTAGTAGTTGGCCATTGAGATTGTGCCATGTCACATGAACCATTTTAGAATGCATATTGCAAATATTTTAGATCATTATTAATAATAAAATCATATATACTTCAAACAAATAATATAAGTCACATATTTTTATAAATTGAGTAAATTATACGTATGTCTACATCATCGTAAAACATAGATTTTGAGGGAAAGAACATTATAATACATAACCATATAATATCCGGGTAAGTAATGAGTCTTCATTGTCTCCTAACTTTTTAGTGTATAGGACAATATGAGTTTTATTATTTATGAAAAAATTATATTTTATATCATTTATCTATCACAAAATCTTGTAATTTGCATATCAAATTATCAAAGTTGACACATTGCACCTAACTACTAATTATTTTACACTTTTTACCTATATTAAATTTTTTCTGTTTAAATAAATAAAATTTTAAGACACGTGTCACAATCTTAATAGTTAAAGTATAACACGTGATAGAAAGTGTAAATTTAATAATAATATAGGGTATGATGTGTTAAGTTTTATAATTTTGGGTACAAATTACAAAGTGTGCAGTAGTCAATGGCACAAATTATAACTTTTTCATTGCTTATTTTATATATTTTAACATTTTTCTCAAATGTTTTTTTACCCAGACCGAAATTTAGCTATATTACTTTCTTATTTTTTTTCTCTTTAAATATAAACTAATGAAAAAAATGATATTATCATAATTGAAATAATAGAAGATATAGATTTTTTTTTTGTTTGGACTAGTTGGTGGGGCTTATTGAAGACATTATAGGATATTTGGATTTCAAGAAAGATTTTCATGCTTGGTTGTGCCACGTAGGACTGTCCAAAAAATCAGCCGAACCGGCCAACCTGGACCAAAACCAGATCGATTTTGACTAATCTGGACCGAACCGGACCGATTTTGGTTAACCAGGACCGAAACTGGTGTACTTTGGTCCGGTTCCGGGGTTACTTATATAGAAAACCGGAACTTGACCGGAGCATACCACTTCAAACCGGTCCTTACAGGTAAAAAAAAACCCAGAAAAAACCTAAAAAAAAATAAAAATGCTAAGAGGTTCAACCTTAAAAAGGTTCAAACTGGCATGACCCAAACCGGTCAATCTAATTTTATTAGAATGACCGGTCTAATCCGATATGAGAACTGATTTGACCTGAACCGGCCATTAGACAGCCCTAGTGCCGCGGGGCAGTGTTTAGGCAGGGACTGTAGGGACGATTGACGAACTACCTTGGCTATTACATTGCAAACGCGTGGCTTAAGCACTTGGTCTTACCTTCTGTGTCCTTCGTGGATTGCCAATGTCGAATTTGGTTGGAGAATTGAAACTCCACTGACGTCAAAGTCAAGGGAAGAGCGCCAGTCCTCGCGCCATACCAACTCGCAGCATTCGGTTCCACGCGCCTCCACAAGTGGCATCTACCTATCGCAGCGCGTGCCGACTCTACTAGACTCACCGAAAGCCTTTTCCACAACTAAACGCAAACGAGAATCGAAAGCGTTCTGAGATCTGAACCCGAACCCGAACTCCTGTACTTCGAATCTATTCATCATCCTCGATGGCACAGAAGATTGCCTCGCGCTCTCGAGTAGTCGCTTTGCTCTCGGTGCTGTTGTGCTTAGCGAGCCATCTCGTACCTATAGCAGACGCGATATGGTTAAACGTTCCGAGCTCTGGTTCGAAGTGCGTGTCGGAGGAAATCCAGAACAACGTCGTCGTTCTGGCCGATTACTACGTCGTCGACGAGGCCGCTCAACCCCACCACACTCCAAACATCTCTGCTCGGGTATGCTTTCCTATTTTCTTTCTCAATTTCCATTTTATTTTTATTTTTTCACTTTTAATTTACTGGCGATGACGCTGGATTTGCCAGTGTGTAATCTCAAGTTTCGATCCCCTGGATCTGATAGAGTCTATTTGTCCCGAAGAGAGATTGTTCTAATATATATTTCTGTTTTCTGGCTCTATGTCATCTGAATGCATCGACTTTCTTCAAATTGATTTGAGATTATTCTGCAGAGTATGCATGGTTAGGGAAATCCTCAGGTTGAGTCTTTTAATCATTTTCAGGTGACGTCTCCTTACGGTAACAGTCTTTACCACCAAGAAAATGTAACCCACGGTCAGTTTGCGTTTACGACCTCCGAGTCTGGTAGCTACTTGGCATGTTTCTGGCTGGATAGCCAACATCAAGGAGGTGAAAGCACAAGCATTAGCCTTGATTGGAGAACTGGGATTGCTGCTCGGGATTGGGAGTCGGTTGCAAGGAAAGAGAAAATAGACGTAAGTTCCTATAAAAGCTCTGTTCACCTAAATTTCTGTCAAGTTATTTTATATTTCAATCAAGTAATCATTCGATTATTCTTCTTGTTACGCGTGTCAAATGGAGGGTGTCGAGCTTGAGCTGCGAAAACTCGAAGGAGCAGTGCAAGCTATCCATGATAATCTCATTTATCTCAAGACCAGGTACTTTCTCCCCTTCGAACTTTGCAAGTTGCACACGCATGCTGTGGCATTTAACACAGGATCTCATCCACCACACAATTCTCACGTGGGGGCGAAATCACATTTGCAGATAGAGACCATTGGCAGTGCACTTTTTATCCGTTGAATTCATTGACATTATACTGGGATCCTTTGTTTTGATGTGCTTGTCCTTCCTTTTACCGCGTTCTCCATCTTGTTACACTGCTCAATGTTTGTTGAAGTTTACCAACCAGTTTTTGGTGATTAATATCGTTCTCTGGGATTAAATAATTCCAGTAAATATCAAGTGGATTGAATTTGATTGTTTCATAACGAAAAATGTCAAAGAATGTTAAAAGTGATTGAGTTGTTTCCTAGAGTAATTTATCAACAGTTTATCTCTTCTAGTCTTTTTCGTTTCTCTCTCTTTTGGGGAATGGGGTGGGTTACAGAGAAGGGAGATTGTTCTAGAAAGCACCAAAATTTAAATGACTGGAGTTTTGATGATATAAGTGAAGATTGACACTCTATTTGGTCTGTTATGTGAGAGAAACCTACTAAATATTGGACAAAAACACAAAGTGCAGAAACTGAAGTATTTGTGTCATTTCCTCCTAAGACAAACTTTTTCTCCATACTAATATCTGTTGATGGACTAGAGCAGAACATGCTAGCATATTTTCTGCACACTTTTTTTCCCCTCCCCTTGGCAAACCAGAAATTGGAGAAGTTGAAAAGTTCTAAAGTTGTCATTCTTTTTGTCTTCCTTACCCTATGGGTGAGCAAAACATTATCCAGAAGTTCAAAAAGCATTTAGGGATGAGTATAATTACTTCGACTATTGAAGTTAATGCCAGCATTTAACTCTTTCTTTTTCATTTTTTTTTTGTCCCGGATTACACAGGGAAGCAGACATGAGGGAAGTCAGCGAATCAACCAATTCTAGGGTTGCATGGTTCAGTATCATGTCTCTCGGAGTCTGCATTCTAGCTTCAGTTTTGCAGTTGTTTCACTTGAAGCACTTCTTTCAAAAGAAGAAGCTTATATAGATCTTACGTTTTTCTTGAGTTTCTGATTCAAATCTGATGTTCTCTTGAAAGTGCAAAATTTAATCGAATCCTTGTTGTACCATATTTTCTTCCTTCAGTTTTTTGTTTAATCTCTCTTTCCCATTTTTGTTTTGATCTTTGATCATAGCTGGCAATATGAATCTACCATACAATCTATAGACTGGAGGAGGAAAATGGATTCATAATTGCGGGAGTATCAGTTGTAGCTGTAAGATTAGTTTTAGTACACAAAATGAGATCGTCTTTGATTGAATATTCATATGACAAGAAACTTCTGTTTGTGTGATCTCTTTGAAATTCAATTTTTTATATGGAGTGAGTTGATTTCTTCTTCCCTATCCTCTCCAGTTGTGTTCTCTATTTGAGGTTGCATACTTGTTAAGCAGTCGACCCTCAAACCCTCCGCCCCCCCCCCCCCCCCTCGCCCCTATGTACTGTACTCGTTAATTCCAAAATTTTCGACCGGTAACAAATCTATGGTTCTTCTTCCTTCCAAATAAGCGGAATACAAACTAGAACATATTCTCATTGATGATTCTTGGAGTTGTTTCCGCATGAAGGAAACGAGTTCAGTCTAAAATTATAGCTCAAAGAGGGCAATCTTTTGAGAAAGAAGTCGGTGCGATTAAGTTCCGAAGACATTGTCAAATTTGGGCGGTATTTGCCTCTCAAATGCTAAAATTTTGGTCTACTAAAATAACTATAAAATCATCTCTATATTCTTATCAAATCATCTCTTTCCATTACAATAAACATAAAAAATTCATTCAAATTGTCTTTGTGATATCCTGAATCCCACATAGAGTGAGAGAAGAGAATGAATGAGAGATTAGTTCTATAAGAGCCAAGTCCCACATTAAAATCATACTAGGTTGAACTGAGCTTTATAATGATTCAAATGAGCTTCAAGAGTAACTTTGACTATTCCTTTTGAAGTTAAAGCACAAATGTGACTAGTGTTTGTCCTTGGATCTTTACAAATGGTATTAGGTCCTAGTAACCACCAATATGGGTTTTTAAATTCATTGGTATGAGAGGTATTATGTGTCTTGACAAGTTGAGTTTTGCTAATATTAGATTTTAATCTTGTTGCTACTTATTTTGGGTTTGCAGGTTAGTTTTTGTAATTTTGAGTTCTTCCATTTGTGTTTATGAGTCATATCTGGTCTTCGATATAACCACGATATTCCTTCGTAATAAGTGATGATATTTAATAAAAATTGTCGTCCTCCTGTCTTAAAAAAAACAAGCGTATATAGTTTTGATGGTTTTAGAGCTTCAATGGTCTTTTGGGGTTCTTTGTTCAACAGTTGAGTTTTGAAATTGAGTATTTACATTTACTTAATCAGTTTCAGTAGAGCTGAACAAAATCGGACCGGACCGCATTAGTAAACTTTTTTTTTTACTTTTTTTATTCTTTTTTTTCTACGCCTTAAGCTCTGGCGCCCTGCCTTATTCTTCAGTCTTCACATTCAAAAGTTTAACTTTTGACTTCACGTGACTCGTACTGCAGCCCTGCCTAACTGCCTTATTCTTCACTAGTTCACTTCACGAAAGGTTCCAACTTTTTGTCCCCCTCGGCCCCCACTCACTCACAAAACAACCGCCGGCCTCCACTGCCCAGCGTAGAACCCACCAGCCACCAGAAGGTAGAACCCCAGCAGCTCCGTTCTTCCTCAACATTCGACCCCCACGGCCTCAACAGGGGCCCAGCCGCAGCCCACCACTCCACCACTGCCTATCACCGCAGCCCACCATTCCACCACTGCCCAGCGCTTCCCCGACCCCCACCGGCCACCAGAAGGAACCCCACTGACGCAGCACAGATCTGATCATCAGATCTCCTCTCCAGTCTCCCCAGGCCCAAAGTTAGCAACTTAGCAGTCTCCTCTCCGGTGCATATAGGTAATAGTTTTCTCATTTCTGTTCTGCTTTTTTTTTTTGCTCTCGTCCTCACATTTTCGTGTATGTGTATTGAAGTGTTGATGAAGTGTTGAATCTGGAGGCTGTTGCCTTGAAGACCAAGCCCAAAAGGCCTTAAAAATATGTTGTATATCGTTTAAGTTTGGTGTTAAAAAGATCCCTTGTTTGAAACGATTTGGTTTGGCAGTCTGTTGACTCTGTTCCATTCAGATGTGCGCTGTATCTTGTTTGGATTAGTTATGATGTACAGAAGAACCATAGAGCGTAGAATAATAAGAGATACTCTACACAGTTATTGTGCAAACTATTTAGGGTAATGAAAATAATTTCTTTAAAAGGCATCAGAGTGTTAAATGTAGGCATCATGTTCTCAAGTGCCTAACATGCTAATTTCAAAAGAGAAAAGGTGTCCCGCAGTTCTTCTCTGTAATATTGGGTATTTGCTGAAGTTTTACTGTTACTTAATAGAAACTGGTTGGCCAAGTTCGCATTATGTCCCCTTACAGGCTTGCCTGGTGTTTTTTCCTCATCGGCAATGTGGCTTAAGGCATTTTAAACATCAGTCTTATTTAGGACATGATTTCTTGATTTGTTTCAAGTGTACTTCTTTATCAGCAGATACTGCTTCAGCAAGTAGTGACAATTATATTACCAAATTAAGACAAAATTCGGTGCTAAAATATTATTTTGCTGCATAATTTTTCTTCTGGATTGAGCTCTGTAGTTTACTGCTATAAGAAAGAATCCATTTATGGTGTTTGCAAAAAGTACACACACAATTACATACATATACATGCATGTAGAGATTAAAAACATGTAAACATATGCATAGAGCTGTCTGTTACTGTTTTGTAACTCTGACAAGTTGCCAAGTGTGAGCTTTGTAATGTAAGAAGGTAGTGTACTTTTAGTTCTGGGCAAATAGACCGTAAAACATAAAACATTTGATGATGGCACCTAAGTTATGTGTACTTTTAAAAGGCTCACTGTGGACTGTTATTTCTGAGTATTATAGTGAAGATATTGGACTGGGGGGAGGATGGTAGCAATGGTCATGTCTTATTTATTTTATGGTATTCTTTCTTTGAATGCTGAGATTTACGTATCCTTGTAGGCTTGTAGACACTATGTCTTATTCTCGTAATCGTTTGGAGCATACTGTTGATGCTAGGAGTTTGAGCTTAGAGGATGTGGATATGATGGTTGAGGAGGAAGATGTTTAAGAAATTCTCCAACTAAGTAGTGAACCACCTAAACCCAAAAGAAAGAATCAATCTATGGTTTGGTCTTTCTTTACAAAGAAGCATGTTGGTGACCCACCACGCGCTAGAGCATTTTGCAATTATTGTGATGCTGATTATGCTGCAGATGGAAATAAGAATGAGAAAAAAAATTTGTTATATCATCTTACTAAATGTAAGAAAAACCCCAATAAGCCAACCCCAAAACAAGATAAGAGACAAAAAACTTTAGTATATGAGAAGGGAGTTGAGGGTGATGGGAACCCTAATAATTTGGTGTTGGCCAAAAAATTTGACCATAATCATGTTATGGCTCTTCGTCAAGCTTTGACAGAGTTTCTTATTGTTGATGAGCTCCCTTTCAGGATTGTGGATTCTCCCAAATTTAGAAAGTTTATACAGATGCTAAAGCCTAGATTTCAAGTCTCATCTCGTGTCACCATTGCTAGGACTTGTATTGACATTTTTAAGGATAAAAAAACATGGTTGAAGTGTATGATTAGGGCTTGTGATAGTATAGTTTGTCTCACCACTGATACTTGGACTTCGATTCAAAATTTGAGCTATATGGTTGTCACTGCCCATTGGATTGACAAGGAGTGGAAATTGCATAAAAGGGTGATAAACTTCCGTTTGATTGATAATCACAAAGGAGACACAATTGGGGCGCAAGTGGAGGAGTGTCTACATGATTGGGGAATTGACAAGATTATGATCGTCACAGTTGATAACCCTTCTTCAAATGATCATATTCAATAATCATATTGCAAGTAAATGCCAGCAATTTTTACTTAAAGAAATGAAAATAGGTATTACATGAATTATTTACAATTCAATTATCATATTGACATTTATGCAAATATGTGTTAAATGAATTCACATTTGTAAGTTTTTAAATAAATTCGCATTTTTAAGTTTTAAAATAAATTTACATCTTTAAGTCTTTAAATGAATTCACATCTTTAAATTAATGAGCCAACTATGGTATATGACTATATGTTAAATGAAATTAATAAGAAAACCATTTTTAAGTTTTAAAATAAATTTACATCTTTAAGTCTTTAAATGAATTCACATCTTTAAATTAATGAGCAAACTATGGTATATGACTATATGTTAAATGAAATTAATGAATTCACATTTTTAAGTTTTAAAATAAATTTACATCTATAAGTCTTTAAATGAATTCACATCTTTAAATTAATGAGCAAACTATGGTATATGACTATATGTTAAATGAATTCACATTTTTTTATCTTAAGAAAATGTGTGTTGATGAAAATATGGAAAAAAATGAAAAAAAAAATTGAAATCGGTCTGGACCATTTAAGTGGTCCAGACCGGACTGCATTCGAGAAGACCGGACCGGACCACTTATAAGTGGTTCGGGCCGGTCCTTTAATATAGAGGGACCGGAAATGCAGTCCGAATCGCATTTTCGGTTTTTTAGCCCTAAGTCTCAGGTACAAGCAAGACTGGATAGTAAAACTTGACTTCAAAAATGCTAATGAGGCTTATTATATGCTCAAGAAAAAAAAAGATAGGCTTATTATGTCTTGGGTTGTTAGTTATTATCATAGCCATTTTATAATTACCAGTGAAAGAGAGCTTAGATAATATGAGGTGTGTTATTTAAAAAGATTTTTAAACCGTACAGCTACATTTGAAAAAACCTAGGGTTATGTTCGTTTTGGGTAAAAATGTAGGATTTTAGAGAAGTTGTGAATATTTATGTTGAATAGTATTTTATTGGTATTTGTGTAAAGTGGAGAAAGAAATTATTTGATGTAATTGTTTAATAAAAAAATATTAGAGTTATGTGAAAAAGTATAGAGAGAGAAAATTTATGTTTAATAAAAAATTAAAAAATTGTTGGAGATTATGTGAAATGTATTGGTGTTTGTGTTTGAATTCTGAATATGTTCGGTGGTAGTTTTGTGAATATACTTAAAATCCTGAAAAAGTGTGAAAACGAACATATCCTATCATCTCTCTAAACGCTCCTTCTCTTTCAACTCTTTGTAAGACCCTATCCTAGCGCTTCCAAGAGGAATGTGGGAGCTTCGGCTTCTCCCTTCCTCCGTCCTTCTTCTCTCTTTTCCTCCTTTTCCTCCCTGGTTTGACTGGCGGGAACTGTTTCTTTTGGGTTTCCTTTCAGGTGACATACAAAGCGGTTGACGCCGGTCTCCAACAATTGTTGGCTAACATGTGCCCCATGGCCAATCTCAGATGACCCCGATCTACACAAAGACCACCTTCATGTGTGCTGAAGATAGCGCGTGTAGACTTACACGCTTCTCGAGGTGCGAGTGGATCTCACGCGTCGAGGCTTCTAGTCAACGTTGTCGGTTCCTCCGCCTCCCGTGACGTGCTACTCTCCCCAGGACCAGTCTATGCGTCCCCTGCTCTCTCCCCTTGGATGTGGACCTCCTCCAACCGCCACCACGCTCCGCTCCTACCACCAATAGCTCCTATTCAGATCTGTCTATTGTTTGGTTGTCTTTGTCTGCTGTTAATGCCAACTTACTGCCCGTTTGGGCTTATCCGCCCATTGGCTTACCTGTAGTGTGGTTGTCTATGTGTAGTTTTTACAGCTGATCTTTGCATTTGAAGTATTATAACGGAGCAGGATCGACACTACTTTCGTCTTTCCTTCAGCGGCAGTCGTCATTGTTTTGTGTATTTGTTGTTATTTTTATGGGTTTTTGCGCCCATCTCTTGCCGGTCTCCCTGCTACCTCCGAGGACCTTGAGTCCTCCTTTATGAGCTACGATCTCCTAGACTTGTTGCTGACCATTTGGGTCCTCTCTCTTGTAAATTTCCAGCTGTAATTTTATGTGCTATGAATAAAATGTGTCTTGATTAAAAAAAAAGGTGTGTTATTTAAAGGGTTAAATGCATGTCATGCCCATGTGGTATGCGGTAATAACAAATATGCCCTTGAGGTAAACAAAATCATTTTCATACCCCTAAGGTAAACATTCAGGAGCAAATATGTCATTTCGTTATGTTTACCTCAGGGGTATGAAAGAGCATATTTGCTCCTGAATGTTTACCTCAGGGGTATGAAAATGACTTTGTTTACCTCAGGGGCATATTTGCTATTACCGCATACCACAGGGGCATAACATGCATTTAACCCTTATTTAAAAGATTAACTATAAATGGGCTGGAGCCAGCCTTTCTTCTGAGCATTTCAATAACTAGAGAAACCTCGGCCCATCCACATAGACTCAACTGTCAACGTTTGTTACTTACGGCTCGTGTTACAGAGAAGTGGGCCAACCTTTAGCAACCTCAGACCAGCGAAGCTATTATATATATATATATGGCCATTGCAGCAGTGGCAAGACCATCCTCCATTGTATTGCTAGCAAGACGAAGAGCCAGAACCAGGTGGGTCTTCAACCCTCCCACTGCTTCATACTTTTCGTCATCGTCTTCTTCCTCTACTCCTGCAAGAAAGCTCGTTCTCTACTCAAAGCCTGGTTGCTGTTTGTGTGATGGCCTCAAAGAAAAGCTCCAGTCTGCCTTCTTACTCTCCGGCCCTGATTCCCTTCACGACGTTGATTTACAGGTCTCTTCTCTCTCTCTCTCTCTCTCTCTGCGGCTGTGAGCGCGTAGTATACGTGCATATATTTTCAATGGCTGGTTTTGTCAGATAAGGGATATCACCACCAATCCTGAGTGGGAAAGGGCTTATCAATATGAGATACCTGTGTTGGCTGAAGTACTCTCTGGCGGCACAGAGGTCAGTTTTGTTTTAAATTGTCATTGAAGGTTTTCTTTCGGGTAATTTTGTTCTCCTTGATTTTGTCCTAGCTTAATACACCTCGACCTATGTATTGGATATGTCATGGCTTTTGTTTCAGCTAGGGCGATTCGGGGTGCAAATAAGAAATTAATCTGTTCAAAATATTCCTAACCCTTCTACCCGCTATTGTTTGCCACAGCGGTTAAGATTTTGAAGCAGCATTGGCGCCAAAGTGTTCACCCTAAAGTTTATATTAAGGAACAATTTGAAACTGCTATTAGGTGTGATGAAATATCCGTCAATATCTTTGCCACTTACACACTCCATTGGTGATTGCCACTGTTGTATGATGCACCGCAATGTGTGGGGTTAGTCCTAAAAAGGTGGTTAGAAAATATGCCATCTAAATTTGTTCAGGTATCTATAACACGTGCAAGTCTCCACTTGTATTTGAAGGGTGCTACACATGATTTGCTGGTTTTATCTTCAAATGATGGTTCTGATGGTTGAAAGGGTAGGAGGATGGTAGACAACATTGTCATGTCCCCCTATCTGTATCTCAACATGGTCTTTAGTCCTTGTACCTGTCCAAAATGTGTATGAATTTTCTATTACAAAGTAATGACCAATATACTCATTTCAAGTAGGTCAGCCTTTGGATTCCAAGATGAGATATTCACTGATCAATAGAGGAATACTAAAGCTTTTGCGTTTGACCTTCAAAGGATTGATTTAATGATTATGAATGAGAGAAGTTGAAATGAACTACTTTTTTGGTTTGAAATCACAACTAAATGGCTACAAGAAATGCCCGACTTATAGAAGAGTTTTCTGCCTTCATTTTGTGCGTGCTGCCACGATGTAATCAAACCCAAAACTAGTTGGTTTGTTGGCGAAATATATTGAGGTGCAACGAGGGATTGGAAATCTAGGGGTAACAACATATCCTCATTACTGATGTTGGGGCATGTTTTTCAAACAAGTAGTCTGATGGTTGTGCACCAGCCCAGAGTATGTGAGCCTGGACAAAGTTTTATTGGACCATCATGGAGAACCCTCCTGAAATGATAATTCCCCAGCCCATCGGACTATTGATTAAAATTTTGTAGTGGTTGAATTGACACAAAAAAGATGCTGGTTTATGAGATGGTAGCCTTCCAGCAATCGGTTTGGTTCACATGGATTCTGATGATCATTGTTGTACTAGATACGAGGTTTTTTTTCCCTAGTCATATTAGATACTAGGTTGTTAATTAGATGTATTTCGACACACCCTACAGAAGTGACTTCTCTAGAGAATTATGTCTAAGAAGATGCACGTCTGACTAAATGAAGTGGCAGATATTTTTCATGGAGAAATGCAGTAAAACAGTCCTATAGCTTAGTGAGCTGCCCTTTACAATTCTTGTCAAGTAACTTTAATACTAACAGTATGCTACCTAGGATAATTGGGACAAAGGCTTTGTCAATTACTTGTTTTGTGGTCCCGCTAAAAGCATAGCATGCATTAGGCGCTGTAAGTGTTACATATGCATCCTTCATGTTGTACCTCAGCTTATAGTTGAAACTGTTTTCGTGAGATTAATTGCTTCAGTTACTTTTGATCATGCCCTCCTTGCCAGAGATGATTGACTAACAGATTAGCTTGAACATAGTTTTCTATAATCAACTAATCAACCTGATTTAATTGCCCCATGAACTCAGCCTTTGTTAACGTTGATCCGCGTTGGCAAAGACTGTTTTACAATGGAAAAATACCAATGTTAAATATTTTTGTCATCATTTTGAAATTTGATTTGACAAATTAGGTCTGTCCATTATGTTACCATTATATTTCTCAATCAGGTTTATCCTCATCCCTTACCTACAAAGAACTTTACATTTTTCATCTGTTCTTGTGATATCATTGTCAATTCCCATTCATCTTTTGTGCTCCATTTTGGTTTTCTTTTGTTTTGCCTGCTGCTGTGTCCAAATCCTGTAAATTACATGTGCCCACATGTACACCTGCCTCACTCTGCCTCAGTTAGATGCTGATGCTTTTGGATGTTTCAACCTCCTCTACCATTTTGGTCAGACGTGATCAGGATTAAGTTTATTGTTTTTGTTTGCAAGCTTGATTCTTGTCATTCAGATAATTTGCTTTAAATGGTGGAATATCTGTTGACCATCAAATCGCAACCCACTTTATTAAAGAACGCAATAGAATACCAATTTATTGGCCAATAATGCGGGAAAATTTTTAGTAATGCAAGACAAAACATTTTCCTTGCTAGAAATTATTTGGTGAACTGGAAGGTTTCTCTTTTCTAGCATAGGTTTGAACAAATTTCACTATTCACTAATCCATTTGATTGTGTCACTTTTTGAAGGTGAAATCTCAACAACCGTCAATCTCTGTTTCAGGAAACCCTACATAGATTATCTCCTCGTCTTGGAGTGGAGCTCCTCCAAAAGAAGATTGCAGCTGCATTGAAACAATAAGAAGTTTTGAAGTTCATAGAGGGATTGATACTCAAGCATATTTCTTCACTGATACAAACATGCTACTTCTATAGGCTTATTGCATTCTTCTCTTTTTAACCTTAGTTCTGGCCAACTCGTACTGAAGATTGGCACATTAACTTTCAATATTGATAAACAGACATTGTGTTTCTTCTGTTAAGTGGTCCTACTATATATGCCATGTTTCTTTCAAGCAAAATCAAGCTTAAATGCTAATGCTGTCATTTGCATCAACAATCACCATTTTCTCTTTTTCTCTTACTTTATTTTGTGGACAACTAAAGACCAGCATGGACTGCAGGCAGTGCTCGATAATGGATGCCATTTTCATTTGTTTTTACTAATGCGATTGGTCCATGATTGCAGAGGACAAACAGGCTCCTTGTGCTTTGACTGGCATATGCAACTCACGAACACCCTTCTCTCTTTTGTGCATTACAAATTGAAAAAATTATAAAGAAATAGAAATGTTTCCTCCAATGTGTATTAGATCTAGAGAAATTCGCAGCCAAGAACAATCTCAGAAACTGGCATCAAAGTTTTATTTTCATGGGTGTTGCACACTAGCTAGGCTTACCAAACACCAAGGACATCAAACGAAGGGGCTAGGAGATGGTGTCATATGCTAGTGAAGAAGGAAGAACTTCCTTAAACCATTTGATCTTTGCAAGGTTATTTGGCTGGAATCATTGTAAACAAGGAGTCCCGTGAGAACAGATTTGTTTCTCTTTCAACCATCAGAACGTATATAGTGATATATTCTATTCTATGCTTTATAATCTTCCTTTACAATAGTCATGTGACTATCAATAATTCACTTTAGGAAAATCAAAAGAAGAGCTACATAAATACGTGCTCCATGAACCATCCATCCACTTACATTTGTTTACTCTTTTTCCCATGTCAGCTTCCTGATCTTTTACACGAAAAGTACAGTAATTAAAAATATCTAGAGATAATATCATGAGCACTTTATATCAAAGTCGAAGCCTTAACAGTGTCGTGACCTGCCTCTGATCAGTACTGGCTGGCCTGACACAAACATCCATTCCTGTGTGATCGTGTCCCAATTACTCATAACAAGCTATACGCTTTACCCCATCTAGAACAACCGAACTTTGACCGCACGATTCGTTCAGTACTTTGTCAAACTATGAACAGGAGCTGTCTCCAAAGAAATATTCATCGTGCAGAACCCACTTATCTATATTTTACAATACACTAAAACGAAAGACCTAACTTGCCTGGTCATGTTGAACCTTGAAGGTCCCCGTACTTCAATGTAGGACTGGGGCCACGTACTATATACATATATATATATATATACACGAGTAGATCGCGGCTTTTGCATTTTTTTTTCTTTTGAAAGCTTTATGAAAATGCTCCACATTGCACGATGCAGATAGTACGTATGACCTTTAAGATGTCTTTAGGCGAAGGCCATTTTCACTTTCCTATTTCTTAACTTCTTCATGTTGACGTGCGAAAAATGATTGGAATATTTTGCATGGATTGCTTGCTGTTACGTGCAAGGCTTCCCTTGTCTAGTCCTATAGCAATGTTGTATCGATCGCAAAGGAAAAGTAGCTCCTCGATCACTTTCGGATTCGAATTATTGTTATCAGTCTTAAAGATATTAACAAAGTTCGGCTTCCTATATACTTTTGAAATATCGCTCTTGCTTTATAGCAAGAAGACGTATTTAGATCACTTTATTTCCCAAAACTCTATACGGCCAGTTTATTGCATGCAATATATCCTTCTTTAGAATTCCAATTAGGATACTCAGCCATCGATCGCTTTTGTCAAATGATCTACTCATCTAAAGTACTATGCTTTATTGAGTGCAGCATATCTACTCCTCTACTTTTCAAAGTACTACTTTTAGGTTTATGTATACTAACTTATAATAACAAAAGGAAAGTTATATATATATATGGTTTATTAATTTATAGTATATTCCATAAAGGGATAAGTACGTTTTTCACCCATCAACTATAGACACTAAACTACTCGCTTTGACACATTGCACTGATCTATAACTATCAATCTTAGACATTTTGCAAAATTTGCCAAATTTTTTGATTAAAATGATGATAATACCCTTGACCCACTCTGCGTATGTTGAGCATATTGTTGTCAATTCATTAAGCCGGCTATTGGAGGTATTATTGTCAAACAGATGATGCAAAATATCTAAAATTAGTAGTTGAAGGTGCAATATTGTATCAAAGTGGATATAATTTATGGTGAAAATTAAGTGTCTAAAATTAGTAGTCGAAAAGTACAATGTGTCAAAATGGATATAGTTTATGGTGCAAATTAAGTGTAATATTGGTGGGGGGTGCAATGGGTCGAAGCTTATAGTTTAGAATGTAATGTGTCAAATTCTTTATATATAGTTGATGAGTGAAAAATGTTATCTTTTCTATAAACATGTGGTGCTTTAGTTCAGCTGAAGCTGGCTCACCTTGTCCTGTTTTTAATGGTGAAAACCCCAGTCAAGAGGTCAGGTGAAATTCCAAAAAGTACCTATGAATGAAAATGAAGCATAATGAAAAAGTACGTACGTATAATTCATAATAAAAGAAAAGGGAAGACTAGAAGATCTCATATAAAGCTCTTCTGTCTCATCGAACATGCACGCATGTCGGACGAGATTGATCAAAAGTTGTAAAGCAAACTAATTACCACTTAGCTCACACAAGTCACCACCAAAAGTGATCGTTGTTGATATATTAGACCAAGTACTGCTTTTTCTGCAACACTTAAATATCTCTTACCTTCCATTTGACAATGTCCACCACAACAAATTAAGAGGTGGCCGGAAAGGGACGTCCCTCGATCGACCAATTACCCTGGCCTCCGTCCATTCAAAGTTTTTTGAATGTTCTTATCATTGCTTTAATTTGGGCAATCAACATCATTGTTCTCCTGAGTCCTGATCAATTCTTTTGGTGGAATTTGCATGCCCCTTCAGCTTTTACTTGAAAGCGAAAATACGTACATGAGAAACTTTGAATCTGAAACCGCAACTTTACAACGCAAATAAGATTATAGACCACATCTCTGTGGCTGGAATAGCTCAAGGAATCATTAAATCTGAGTATCTATTTTGGTTTTGCTTGCCCGATGAAATTGTGAAAGGGTATTGGTCAGATGCAGTCGCTTACTTGCCCAAGTTGATTTCTGTTTTCCCAAAGGGATAAATATCTTATATCTAAAGGGAACAAAGTTTTCTTCCAAATTAACCACTCTGGAGGAATATCCTGCATACTGTTTGGTGGAGATTTGATCTATTCAGTTTTTCTCAGTTCTTTTGTCAGGAAGATGTCTGGAGTAGTCTGTGCGAGAGACCATTTACATTTTTTGTCATCATAGATCTTATGAAATTTTGAAGGAAGACCACCAAATCAAGATAAAGTTGAAAGAGTTTATTGTACGTATTAGATCAAAAGAATGTACAGAGGGTGGCAGAAGATCACCAACTAATTATTCCCAACAGTTTAAGTTCATGATATATAACATATGCAGTAACCCAACAGTAGAACTCAAACAGAGAAGGCATATTAAGCAAATACTCCAGCAACTACTCTAGACAAGAAGGACCAACCAGCTACCGTCAACAACTAGCAAATACCCTACGCAACAACAACCAGCAAGTGCACGCGCGACTAGATCGAGCACTATCGGCAGAAACAACCTATTATCTTATAATTGAGTATTGGCTTAATTTTGTGTCAACGATCAATCAAATTGAGTTGTATTGTGTCTCTTCACGAGAATGAGTCTAAGTCATGTTCACGTGGATGAACATAAGGATTTTCTCGAATTCTAATGAAATTGCATTACTAAATAAGGATAAACACTTAAAATTATGATGGAATTACTCATGACAAGGATAAACACTCATGATACTCGAGACTAGTTCAAAAATCTTGATAAATATTATCTTCTCGAATTATGATGAAATTGTATCACTGAATAATAAAGATAAGAAGATAAATATGATTTTCACAAGTCCTGATAGAACCATATCATTTTAAGATCTTTAAATACTTGTGATACTCGAGATCTAGAGTGGAAAGGTATTACAATATTTTCTATCTGCCTGTTGTCAAAGAAAGCGCCTTGTAAGTCGAACGTTAATTTCATGTGCACGAATTCACTAAACACGTGCGAAACATATTTAATTTCGTGGGAACTTCCTTATCAGTAAACACCGGAAACATATTTTCGTGGGAACTTTCTTGAAAGCCAAATATGTTTTGCCTTCTGAACACCGGTAACTTCCACCCAAGTAATGAGCAATTAATTCTCTATAAACTCGTATTATTTACTCTTTCATCCAAACTAGACGTCCTTGTCGAGCTCCTACACGCAGGAGATAGCTAGCATGGCGTAAGAGTTGTTCCAGCTCGCGTTCCACATTTTCGGGCGGTGACTTTAATACTATATATATATATCGATCTGTCAAGACTAGGACTCCGCTTGACAAGAAATTGTGAGTTGGCCATTTTTTTTTACTCTCAACTTTTCGAAACATCAGCCAGATATTAATCCCAGTTTAGAGTTACTGTTTTACTATTGGCAGAAGCAAAGTCCGACCAGAAATTGGCTGAGTTAATGGGCTTTGTCTAGGTCAAGTACTCCATGATTTCTCCTTAGGCCCAGTGTTCCTAATTGCCTTTAACCCTCTCCATGCATGCATGACACCGTCGCAACTCTGGGATTTGTACGCACTTCTATCCGATCAGGAATTCCATGCACCTGGGAAGGATTATGAGATTTTTCTTGTTCTTTTCCTTTCTTTACCCCCAAACCCCCATAACGGGTCTGTTTATCCTTGGTAGCGGAAGTAAATTAAGTTTCCTGATCAGCCTAAAACAGAACAAAAAACGCTGGTCATATGCTATGATGCAAAGAGACATGCATGCATGTTTAATTTTCAGCCACTTCCTCTGATATTTTCACAGATCGATTTACACACATATATATAATCTAGCTGTTAGCAATTATTAGTAACATAGAAGAATTAAAACGATGCAAGAAGATAAGAATTATTAGTATATATATATATATGTTTAAATCATTTGTGCTAATTAAGCACCTTCCGGTCATAATTAGCAATAACTGAAAAGAAATTGTATTGGTGTGCATATGCATGCACATTGTTTTTGTGAGTGATTTCTGTACATAATGCTGCTGTCTAGAGGCTAGCTCAATGGATAAATATATGGCAGCTGCTAGGGATCGATCGACCACATTTTTGGTGTGGGTTTTCTTATATATGTTTATCTCTAATTGCCAGTCATACTTTTCTTCCCTCTCATATATAGTGGGACGGTATTCTCACTATCTTTGAACCGACACCCCGACTCATGCAGCTCCATTCAAGGAATTGCTGACGATTGCAGTCTTCCAATTTTCTGATTGCGTGTCAAATGTAGTCCCGATTGATTTTAACCATTTTCGTCTCTTCTATTTGGATTCTAAACACTTCAGAACAGGGGAAAAAACAATTTTTCGTATGAGATAATATCATTAATTAAATACAAAGATACTACATAAGAAGACACTGAGGAACCCCAAACAGACACTCCATACGTATAAGAGTTCAGATTCTATCCGAACTCCATCAGTTCGACCGTCCGATTGGACGGTCGGAATTGGCCAACCAGCAGACCAAGGCACGGGACCCACGCCCCTCCCTTGGTCGGCCATCCAGACCGTTGGTCTATTGGTTGGCCAATTCTGACCGTCCAGTCGGACGGTCGGACTGAACGGAGTTCGGATGAATCCGAACTCTATGTATAACTAGCTATTACAGTGCACGAAGAAAAAACGCAAAATGGAGGCAACAAATTAGTCTGGTCCCATATGTTCTTGACCATATAGTGGACAAGGAAAGGACCCCCAAAAAGGCGGTATATATATATGAGGCAATTCAACAAGAGACTGTCATAGTTTGTCTGTTATATATGCGCGCAGATGGAACCCACTGCAAATCATGCACTGTGGTTGCGTGTTTTGAGGAGATCCACGAAGACCTCCAGTACTTTAGCGTCTGAAAGATGCCTACTTTGAATAAATGATAAGCACGTTAATAGAGGCTAGCTTCAGTGTGGGAGTTAGAAGGTTGTCTACTTTGTGATCAATGAGAAATTATATCTATATTGAGTTTATTAGGGTTTCATTTTTTGGGTCTAATTGCAAGGAATTGGTGGGTATATATACCGGAATATTCGCCGAAGTTTGAGTAATTTGGACGATCTTTTGTTGGAGATGAACTCTCCCCCTATCTAGCTATTCTTTTTGCTGTCCAAGTATGACTAAACCATTCCTGATGTAAATAGAACAAAGACTTAAGAGCTTTCATTTTTTTTATTCAACTAATGGGAACTAGCTAGAGGGGGTGTCACCGTACTGATCCGTGATGGTTTTTAAAACGATTTTCAGAAGTTATAGTCACCTCTAGTGGGTGGGTGACCTCTGCTAGCTAGTCAATTTCCCATAATCACGAGTACTGTCATCATGTAGGGTGGCACAGGAATTAAGTGCTCTGTTATATAATTGTTTGACGTGAAAAAAACGACAACCACAAATTGCCATATGATACAGTACTGGCTCGTTATAATAGGTTAAAACATAGTATACCATAAGATCCAGTTTATGGTATTGTCAGCTCGGAGATCATGTCATGTAAATTCCATGGTCATGGCCTTGTTAATGAGGCATGTGACCATATATCTGTTTTCACCATATATCAGAGATTCTGATTAAGCAAGAAGAATATAATTAAGTTGGCTTAGGTGCAACACCCATTATTAATATTCAATGCACGCCATGCATGCAAATTAGGGAGGATTAAGAGTTTTGCATGATTAGCTTTCGATCGAGATGTTTATATGTTTTAATGTTGTTCTTCATGATGTCATTTTCTGGATTAATTTGGGGCTAAAACCAATATCCTTCATGGTTAATTTTGAGCCCTCTTTTGAAAATAAATGACTGCAAAAATCATCATCAGGTATATATGTATGTATATATATATATTTGAAGACATACATGTTCGATCCAAGGTAGCTTTTAGTGCTATATATATATATAGCTCTGCTTTTTCCATAGGTAGGGAAAGGATTATATTTAATTACTTCTTCTCCAACTTAACTAAGCAGTAGTACTGTTTTGGGTATAGTGATGTAGCGGTATATTATATCCCTGTGCTTCGAAGATTCTTACAATTTCCTTTTTTGTTTCTCTCCTTGTATATATGGTAAAGGTTTCGTGGCGGCTAATTAGTGATCTACTGAATTCTACTGGCTACTGCCATCTGCCCTCAGTATCTATCAAATACAAACCCCAAGTACTTTAAGCTCAATACATTATGGCCCCCAGGCATACACTTTGATGTGTTGGCATGCATTTAAACAAGAAAATCTCGTGTTTTTAATTTCCTTATTTTATGTGAGCGATAATTCTAGACCACATCTCTCCATTGCGTACATACAACGAACTACAACTGGTTTCTTTTTGGCTCTCCTTACCTACTAGCCGTTCGACGACGTCGATCTGTCTCTAGTGCATCCCATTCTTTGAGGTGGGATTCCACCCAATTGATTTCTCGTTGGAATCCAAACATGAAAGCACCAACTTTAATTCTCCGGAACTTTGTCTCCCAATTATGTGTTCGTGCTCATCCGGAAGATACTAGCTGTTGGTGAAAATCTCTCAAAGTCAATACCCTCCATTGTAAAATATACATGATGATCAGTTGGGGGTCGACACTTCAACTCTATTTTCTAATATTCGTACGTACTAGGAAATATTTATACTAATGATAACAACGTGGTGTAATTACTTTAATCTACATGACCTATCTACACACTGATGTTGTAATTTAATCTCTATAGGCAAGGTATCTTCCGATACTGGAACAACGTCTCAAGTGCTAACATGTGTACGTAGTATTAGATTCCTAAGATAATGTCGTATATATGATCAGATTGGTCGCACAAATAGATAAATAAAACGAAGACTTTTTCATTAAGATGCTTGATGACTTAATTTTATATACATATATCGATCATGATCACATAATGATCATGTGTATCGAATAGCATAATTAATGAACCAAGCAATTAGCCAAATTTATGAACAAAAAGAACGTCTACATATGCGTGGGACACAAAAATAATTTAGATCATCATGATCATCGTTCCAAATTATAGCAATTGGAAATAACTACGGAAAATTAT
Source organism: Myrica gale (assembly GCA_963930655.1). Taxonomy (NCBI): domain Eukaryota; kingdom Viridiplantae; phylum Streptophyta; class Magnoliopsida; order Fagales; family Myricaceae; genus Myrica; species Myrica gale. The sequence continues at coordinate 23,793,325 of OZ005606.1, forward strand.
GAGTAAATATATATTTTATAAGAGTAGCTATAGCTCATGCATATATATGCACAAGTCAAAATATTGCTTGGTTAATTAATTTAGAGCTGGGATATTCATTTAGGCTCCTGGTAGTTGCTAATTGATCAAAGTCGTCAGCATATATATATATATGACAGACTAGACAGTTGATCTGATCATGTTTTTTAGATGGCTGAGACACTATGAAGTTGAAGCAGAACTTAAGTTCTAAGTTCTTTTTTTTTATGAGTATGCTTGGAAAATTACTCGCCACATCATCGGCACTAGCTTTGCCTAATTGAGGTCAAATTATACAAACAGTTGATTATAGTAAATCCACAATGAGCGAGTTTCAATCAAACCATCTTTTGGTAATGGTGATTATGGTGTACTCCACTCTTCGTAGCACCTACTCTCGGAAACATCAGACAACCCCACATGCGTCACGATAGAGCACTAAACCAAATTTCTATTTGGTGGTCAATGAATCAAATCCCCACTTTGAATAAAAAAGAAAAAGAAGTAAAAGGAAAAAGCATTATAATCATAAAGCTAGCTCCACGTAAACTTATTGCTTGATTTCATCGATCCTATTAGTTAACCTAGTAATGATTCTATTTGCTTGGAATTTCGTGGTTTAATTTGTACCCGAAGGAAGGGAAAAAAAAACTAAACCGAAAGAAAAGAAAAAGGATTTTGGTTAATGGATAAGGGAATCTAACGAAGAGTGAGAAGGAAATGTCTTGGACATGTGCTGGAGTACTTGTGCATAATGGGTTCTCTTTATTTCCTGCTTTCCTTGGCTATAAGAAGGCCCTTTCTCATTTCGTTGCTGGGCAGACTTAGAGAAGCAATTGACTTTGAGCTGAGAGAGCTTGTATTTCTGATATAGATCAGATAGGAGACCAAATGGCAGGTCCGATGTCTTGCCAAGCGCTTAACAAGGTGAAACCTTACTTGGGTATGGTCTCCTTGCAGTTTGGGTACGCAGGAATGTACATAATCTCTATGGTGTCTTTGAAGCGAGGCATGAGTCACTACATACTTGCAGTCTACCGTCATGTTGTTGCCACGCTCGTGATCGCCCCCTTTGCAATTGTACTCGAAAGGTTTCTCTGATCTCTGTCCCTCACACGCGTCCATATATGTTGCTGATTGCTATATAGACTCATAATAGAACTAGATATACCATTCTTCTTTGATGAATCAATATATAACCAATGTTATTCGTTCTACAGGAAAATAAGACCAAAGATGACACTGCCGATCTTCCTGAGGATTGTTGCGCTTGGAATCTTGGAGTAATACTCTAAATAGATAACCTTCCATACGTATATCCATTAGTGCTTCCACATGCATGCGTGCAGACTGCAGATCATGCACACACGGTCACAGACACACACCGATAGATACATACATTTATATGTACGTTTTGTGCTAACTTGTCTTGCTATATATATACTTTTGGTATCTGTAATGGTACGTAGATACTTTTTGGCCAAGTGATCGTAGGTGTGTATATTCTTAGGCATGCATAAAACACCACTGTCGCTTTTTGGGAACACGAATGGAGATGATGTGCCAGGACCTCTACCTGTCAGTGTTTATATTCTCTTGGGCGCTAGAACAGCCCTTTATCGTTTACTTTAGGGAGTGCCGACCGAGGGAGAATGTGCATGTGGCGAAAAGGGGGATCTAAGCTGTTTATCTTCAGTTAGATTCCCCCCCCCCCTTGCCCCGTATATATTCTTTCATTCATATTGGGATTCTGCCATTTGATAGACATGGAATCACTTGAGAATCTTGTGCATGCCCTGATGCAGCGCCATCTAAATAAAAAGACTGATCTGATAGAAATCTAATCCAGCTCTCAACATAGTGTAATTTCCACCATTCCATGGGTTTGATAATTGATTATTTAGCTTAGTTTGAAATTGGAAATTAATTAGAAGCTTTCATGATTTTTTGTCTTTTTTGTTTTGCTATATTTAGCCAGAAGAAAAAAAATTAGGCTGTAAAAGTACATGCATGCATGTGAGCTGACCTTATATTGATACTGTACTGGTGGATTGGTGATTTACCAGGCCGGTGCTTGATCAGAACCTGTATTATGTGGGAATGAAGTCCACCTCAGCAACATTTTCATCTGCATTTGTCAATATGCTCCCGGCCATTACCTTCGTAATGGCAATCATCTTCAGGTACAAGTTTCAAGTTATGTCATCATTCACTAGTGCAAATGAAAACAAAAAGTCTGTAGCTAGCGTTAGAAGCCAGCAATGGGGGCCACAAAACCCTATACCGTTTCTAGTAGTGGCCCAGAAGGTCAGTGCGTTAATCATCATTTTTCCAATCACTGATGATCTAATAAAATAACATAATGTCCTGCTTAAACCCTAGGGAGAAAAATAAAAGGTGTATCATGAGGTGTTTCACTTTCCCTGGGATATATATTCATGCAGAAATTTTGATATGACGTATATGGTGTAACTGCAAGATGCAAGATTAACCGGTTCCAAACATTAATTGGGGGGAGGATGAACTTTACTATATATGCAATCATTGCGGAGGATCTGATCTTGGAAAACATCGATTTATGTCAGTTTCTACAGATTCAGTGCATATAATTACTTACGTGCTCATTCATATCATTGATCAGGTTAGAGACAGTCAACTTTAAGAAGTTACATAGTTCAGCAAAGGTCGTGGGGACATTAATCACGGTGATAGGAGCAATGGTGATGACCTTGTACAAAGGTCCCATCATCGATATCATTAGGGGGGGAGGGCAAAACCACCATAAAACCAGTAGTGATCAGTCCTCGGATCAGCACTGGGTCACCGGCACATTGATGCTCCTGGGCAGTATCTGTAGCTGGGCTGGTTTCTTTATATTGCAAGTGAGTAAGACAAACCTTTCTCCACTTTCTAATCATGATTCTCTAAACCTACAGACCATCTGAATTGTGGTAATTATAACGTGTGGTTCAGTCATTTACGTTGAAGATGTACCCCGCTGAGCTATCTCTTTCAGCTTGGGTTTGTTTCATGGGGGTAGTGGAAGGTTCAATCGTGTCACTTGTGATGGAACGCGACCTTAGTGTTTGGGTTATTGGCTGGGATTCGAGGCTCCTTGCTGCTGTTTACTCTGTAAGTAGGATGTGATTTAGCTTAACATGAAGTGCGCGAGCCAAAATGGAGGATGAGAAAATATTCTTAACACTATCAAAAACTTTTGGCAGGGGATAGTTTGCTCTGGAATCGCATATTATGTACAGGCCATTGTAATCAGGGAACGCGGCCCTGTGTTTGTGACGTCTTTCAGCCCACTGTGCATGATCATCGTTGCTGCGCTGGGCTCCATTATTTTAGCAGAGCAAATCCACCTTGGAAGGTATAATGCTGATCCTCATGACTTTTTTTCAACTCAAAGCAAGCCGAAAGACCCGGTGTTGCGACTCCCAGACATGAATAGTGAGTGTTTAGTGCAATGTCATCGATCTGTGCTGATTATTTATCTGTTCTTTCTATATTTCAGTATCATTGGAGCCATTCTCATAGTCTTCGGCCTCTACACTTTCGTGTGGGCGAAAAGCAGAGAAACTCCAACCTCAAAATTAGCTGCACTAACCGATGAGAAAAGTGGAACCCAGGAATTGCCAATCACGGACAGCACTAGATCAATCACAACCAGCACTGATTGCAAATACGGTACTGTAGCTGCCGGGGTGGCAAAGATTAATCCTTGAACAGTCCCCCCCCCTCCCCAATCACTAGGTTTCTGCAATATTATAAACCAAATCTTTCTTTCTCCAAGTGGGACTGCTTTGAATATTTAAAGTCTCAACTTTTTGGCTGTTCGAAAGAGATATCGATTGCAATGTCTGCAATGTGAGCTATATGAATAAGTGATCACTAGTTTATGTGTTGTCTACGTTGTTGTACACCTAGGATATCATATAGCATTATACACTTTCCTAACCTTTTTCTTCTACTTTTGCTACTTTCGTTTTTGGTTTTGTTCTGCTAGCTGGTACAATTTATATGCCTACCAAAAATACTAAAGGAATACGGGATATGGGATATTTTGCATGCATATGAGGTTGTTCTATGAGTAAGATGCGCAGTAGTGCAATAAGGGTCAACTTCATTTTCTGAAACAAATTAACAAAAAACCTAATTTGGTCGGAGGGATTTGCCAAAATGGGTTTGAGGGCATAGAATTTGATGCTTATTCCGAATGTCTCTTTTCTAATTGCATCTGCCATCGAAACTTTTCTAAAATGGTTCTTAATTGCAAATTAACCTGATACAAATATTAATGAGTGACATTACCAATATTTTCACCAGTTTTGGGAAGCTGCTCTTGAAAAGAGTGCCAATGCTCCAATATAAACTAATTTTAGGGCTTTGGGGCCCCTGCCCCCTTGGCTCCGTCTTGATAACCAAAATAGAAGTCACTTCAAATTTCTTGGTGCTGTTAAAGTGTTTGAGTGTTAAAATTTAGAGTCGTTAAAATTTTAGAATATAAAAGTTGGTAAAAAAGTGAAGATAGTCTATAAAAATTGGTGGAAAATTAAAGAAGAATAAAATTTGAGTGAATATTATAATAGAAAAAATAATTTGACAGAAAGAAAGATTATTTTATAATTTTTTTATTAAACCCAAAATTTTGATTGCGAAAGAGAAAAAAAATTGCAACTAAACCGACACGCCTCGAGTTCCTGTAATGATAGAATTCACGGTCAACCCAAATATATGTGTCGTCCAATCGTTGAGCGATCTCTGGACTCTGGTCGTTGGTCATGAGGCCTTTGAGCCCTGTTGTTATGTGTGGACCATGGATTCATTGCTATGTTTGTAATGGGCCTTGTACAATGATGTTGGTAGCCGGCCCATTGGGTCTTACTTGTAGTGTTGTATTTTGTAAATTCCCCAGTTGGTTTACATATATCAAATGAAAACACAAACGCTATGTTAATAAAAAGTGAATTTGACATTTTGGTCCTTGAGTTTATATCTCTTTGATAAATTGGTCTTTCACTTTCAAATTTTAAATTTTAGTCCTTGAATTTTCTTTGTTTGACGAGATGGTCATTCCGTCATTCTGTCATTCATATGCTTAAAGGCACATGAAGCGGTCAAACGGTATATGTGTTAAAAGTGAACGGTCAACCTGTACATGAAGCGGTCGACCGATACCAATTTACTCGACCTCTTCATATAGCGGTCGACCGGTACAAATTTGTTGACGTGTCAGAGAGCTCCGTTAAGCATATGAACGGCAGACTGACGGAATGATCATTTCGTCAAACAAAGAAAACTCAAGGACTAAAAATTTGAAATTTGAAAGTGAATGGCCCATTTCACAAAGGAGTATAAATTCAAGGACCAAAATGTCAATTTTCCTAATAAAAATTCAGAAGTGGCGTTGGGAAAAAAACAAACCAATGAACTATCGGACACGAAAAAAGCTTAGAAAAAAAAAAAAAAAGACATGAAAAACACCCCGCGACAATAGGTGAGAAACGCATAAAAAAAGTGGACAGAATCTTTCGTTCAGTGGTGGCGACAGGCGAGTTCCTAGTGGAAGCCCGACAAATCCCACGGCCTCAACAGTATTCAATCATGGCATATCCTCAGCAGCTGTTACACTATCTAAATACGTAGATTGTATCTCCTCTTTCTCTGTTTTTTTTTCTAAACGTATCTCCTCTCTCTCTCGTTTCTCCATCGTCTATTCTTAAGTGGAGAGAGGAAACAAAGAACCAGAGGAGGAAGAGGAAGATGGTGATGTGGGTATTTGCGTATGGTTCTCTCATATGGAAAGCTGGGTTTAACTTCGATCAGCGCCTCGTTGGTTTCATCAAAGGCTATCGTCGTGTCTTCTATCAAGGTCACCCCCCCCCCCGGCCCAACTCTCCCCTTTCTCTCTGTTTTATTATTTTATGTTGTTCATTTTTGGTTTGGTGGCTCTGATGGAGGCCTATGAGGCTCCTTACAATTTAGGTAGTACGGACCACAGAGGGACACCGGAATATCCTGGAAGGACAGTGACATTGGAGACTGCAGAAGGGGAAGTCTGTGTAAGTTTTTTCAACAAACATTCGACACTCACTTCCCATATTTTCCAATCATTTTCTTGGTGGTCTATAACTTGGACAAAAGTATTTTTTTCAATCAATGCAGTTATTAATTCATTCGTAGTGTGAAAGCTATATTTTTATGGATACATTTCGGAGATATATATAGAATAAGAATTACTAATGAAAAATTAGATTATTGAATTGATGGGATAGAGTGGAATGGAAGACATAGCCCAATGACTTCTTTGTGGCACGCTGACATTTAACAGAAAGATACAATTGTTGATATGATGCAAATTGAGGTTGTACTAGCATGAGCTTAAATGTTTTATTTTCTCCAAATTTCGATAATCATCTGAAAGCATTCTATAACAAGTTCTAGATGTCAGCTGCAGGGACGAAGCTAGGATTACAGATTTGAGGGGGCCAATTTCATTAAAATGTAAATTGGGGGGCCAAAATCTAAAAAGTACAAAAACCCTATTAAAAAAATCAGTTTCTTTGTCAAAGGAAAAAAAGGGGGCAAATTACAATTTCCACCCCCCCCCCTTCTCCTCTCTATTTACCATCTAATTCTGAAATACCCCAATAAACTTTAACTCGTTACAATTCACTCCTAAACTATGCTTCTCGTTGCAATTTCATTCCTCAACTCGCTGGAGACGTTATGTCAGCACGTGATCTTCTCCTTATCTGAAAAGACAAATTTGATCACATTGATTCTAAGTCATAAATCAACTAACTACATATCGTTTCTTAGGTCTATGAATTGCTAGAAGCACCATAGAAAGCTAGGAGAATGTCACGTGAGACAGAAACCGTCTGACATAATGGCTCCAGTGGGTTAGGAATGAAATTGCAACGAGAAGTATAATTTGGGAGGTAAGTTATAACGAGTTAAAGTTTGTAGAGTATATGAGAATCAGATGATAATTTGATTGTAATTTACCCAAAATATATATATATCTGCTGAATTTGGGTTGCAATCCCCCCACCCTCCCTCCTTTTCTCTTACCTCCTTTTTTGTGTAAGGAATCTCAAATTATCAATGAGAAACATATGTTAAGTAGGTTAATTTCTCATTTTGCAAGGTTACAGTGGGGAGTTGCCTACAAGATCTCTAGAAAGGAAGATGAGGAAATTGCACTAACGGTATGGCTGTGTTTTTTGAACTTTGTTGTGCATGAGATTTTTTTGCTTCTAATGTATCCCCAAATTTTCTTGATTTTATTTTTTGGTTCTATGTTTTTTTTAATCAATCAGAGGCTTAGAAGAAAAGAAGTTCATGAACTGAAGATTTAACAGCCAAGTTGGAATATGAGCAAGTGCTTTTGCTGTAACCCTGACCAAACTTTTAACAATTTCTCCATCCCTTCTTGCACGAGGAACAAAAGTAAAAAAGAACAGTAAGCTAGTGCCGTGGGCTTTTGAAGCAGGGAGATGAGATCTCTGAGTGTCATCACTCGACTGAGAACCTAATTATCCCTCTTGAGCATGTAATGTGGAAAACGGGCCTCTTTCATATGCAAATGTGTGCATACACACTTGAACTCATGCAGACTGAACTTGAACTGACGTCCCTCTCTCTGACATGCCCACTATTATGAGGTCAAGCCTTTGCAGAGTCCAGTGTTGCTCGCATCCTACCTACTGTTCATTTCTTCTTGGACTCAATCATATCTGCCATAGCCTAGTTATACAGGTCTATCGAAGTTTGGTCCTATAGTTAGATTCAACTTTTTTTTTTTTGATAAGTAAGATATGTATTATTAATAAGAAAGGCGATAACAGTACAAAGATTGTACTGATATCACTCAGTACATACAAACAAAAAATTATGGGATTCTCAGGCTTGTTGGGAGATCCTTAAGCAGGATGTTATTTCTATTTTTAATGAGTTTGCTCGGCATGGTCGTTTTGTCCGCAGTTTGAATGCTACTTTTGTTGTACTTATCCCCAAAAAACCAGGAGCGGTTGAGTTGACTGATTTCCGTCCCATAGGCCTTGTGGGGGGCCTCTACAAGATTCTTGCTAAGGTTTTGGCGAACAGATTGAAGATTATACTCGATAAGATTATTTCGCCTTCTCAGAATGCTTTTGTGGGGGGGCGACAAATCTTGGATTCGGTCTTGATCGCCAATGAATGTATTGACTCTCGTTTGAGTTCGGGTGAACCAGGGTTGCTGTGTAAGTTGGACATTCAGAAAGCCTATGATCACGTTAATTGGAATTTTCTGCTATATCTTTTGAGGAGGTGTGGGTTTGGTGAGAGGTGGTGTCGTTGGATAGAGTTTTGTATATCTTCAGTTAAATTTTCTGTGCTTGTGAATGGGGCCCCAGAAGGATATTTTGGTAGCTCTCGGGGGTTGCGGCAAGGCGACCCTCTCTCTCCTTTATTGACCACAGAGTTAATTTGTTATACTCATGTTGTTATGCGATACTTTTTTAACTATCATCTGGAGTATTATCGGATGAATGCTGTACATCACACCTTCAATGCAAAAAAAAGCTATCATTTATCTCCTTCTATCTTCCTAGAGACAGAGAATACTTTTAAGAGGAAAAATATCAGCTACTATCTTAATATTTGCAGCTTAATATGTCTTTCATCCACCATCTCTTTCTATCTCCTAGAATTATTTCCCGATAAATGGTCTATTGTCATGGTCTTGTCCCCCTTAACTTGTTTCTTTGTAAAAATGCTGCATCACTCTTCTCACCTTACCTGCAAGCCCTTCCCTTTACCACTCAGGGTTCTAATTGTCAGTCTTTTTGCAAAATTGTAATTTCTTATTCCATGCTGGTTGTGCTGTTGCCAGGGAGGCATTGGATGACTCAATGAATCCCAAATTTTTATGGTTTACCGTCATCCCAAGAGCACTTCATCACCTAAGAGATTTTGTAATTTTCTTGAAGATGTTTCAACTAGTCATCAGCTGGTTCCCATGAATTGACGGAATTGTCATGTTATTAGTCGAATTAAGGACTTTTTTTGCAACCTGGCTTTTCAATCTGGATTTCTCTGCACCACACAATTCATACTCCTTAATAGAATTCCTTTTGATGATGTCATGACACATGTATTTGATTTTTTTTGTTTCATCTTGTTTTTGGAGAAGTACACAGTATTTGGAAGTGAGGGAGAAACAGTGCCACAAGAAGGCTTATATTGATTTCTTCACTGTAAGTTGTAAATTTTGTCATTTGGTGGAGTATTCTAGTGTAGATATCAACTATATAATTTAATCCTCTGGAACCTGTCTTAGGAACCTACAACTACAACTCCAACGGTTTCTGGAGTAATGGTGTAAGTGGCAAGAACCATTAAAGCTCTGTATATGTTTTTATACTTCTTGGATTGCCACTAGCCAACCAGGTCAGGAATCAGAACCTTAGGCTATGTTTGGATTGTTTTCCAAACGTTTTCAAAACCTTCTCACACTCACTTTTTCATCAATTCCAATACCTTTTCACAAATTTCAATAATTTGTTACAAATTCTAACGACTTTTAACACACTTTTCACCAATCCCAAGAGAATCTATACACTACTTCCAAAAAAATACAAAGACAAAAAATTATTTTGAGATCTAAACCAAACATAACCTTAACTTCCTTTTTTAAGGTACATTGCATCTCCGGACAAGAAGCTCAACAATAATTACTTGGGGCCTGCTTCTCTTGAAGATATCGCCAAGTATGCATCTTTCCTCTAGTAAGCCTCAATTTGTTTTTGATCCCTTACTGTCATCATACATAGAGTCGTAGATGTCTGGATGATCTTGTAACTGTACATCTCATTGAAGATGACTATTTTTCTCTCACCAGAGTCCTGATATCAGTTGCTGTACCTTTATTTCCTGATGCCTTTTCATTGACCACGTATTCATTGTTTCCCCTTTTCTTGTGGACCCTGCACTAGACATGTGCTGCCTGGCCATTTGCTTCTAGTGGATCACTTCCTCATTTGCGTCCTTTCTGTTCTGCAGGCAAATCATCCACGCTGAAGGCCCTTCAGGACCCAATAGACTACCTTTTTCAACTTGAAAAGGCTCTTCTTCAAATGGGTAAGTTGTAAATTTCCTCTTTTGGTGCAGTAAATTTTATATATTGTAGACTGTATTGGTTTCTTTCTTTAACTGGGAAAATTTGCTCTCTCCCACTTTCTCTGTCTCACCTAGGATGTAAAGACCAACATGTTACAGATCTTGCAAATGAAGTGAGACGCATTGTTGCCGAGGGAGAGCAGACTGCTTCAGGATGTCATGAACAATAATTAAAAGTTTTTCAGGAGTTTGGAGCACTCTTCAAGACTCCCTGTTTCTAGATTCGTTGTTGAAAAGATTCTAAAACATTATTGGACAGGACCCAAAAAGAAACGATACTCATCATTAGTAGGGCTCATGTTGGTGCATTTACTTTGCTAAAGTCATGATGACTGCTGATGTATTCTCATCTGAAACTACACAAACTTTTTCTCAGCCTGTTGGCTAAGATGAAGCGTCCATTGGGAAATTACTTTGACCTGCGATTGGCCATATGTTACGGTGTCTTTTGTGAATCAGGGCTGTTGATTTGCATATAAGTAGGGTCCCATTCCCAATAGTGTTGCAATGGTTTGTTGGTGTAGATGTTGCGAGGTTGGACTATGGTGCTGAGTGTAGCTAGAAAGCATCGATTTTTAGTAATTAGTAGAAAATTAGTCATTTTCTGAAACAATCTTTTCCGAAGAAATGCTGAAACAACCACGACTTGAGCAATCTAATTTATGTAATAGACCATGTGTTTGATTTGAAAGTGCCAAATATCAAACACGAAAGTGAAGCATTAAGATTGACATGGACCCCGACTCGACTTAGGGCCATCCCGAAAGTGAAGCATCAAGGGACAGGAAGCAAAGGAAGTCGGAGCTCACGTACTAGGTGATGAAGTCCACGGTGGAGTCATCGAGGTCTAGAAGAGATGTGGAGACAGAGGTATCGGTTTGATGATGACTCATTCTTATTAAATGATGTAGTCAGTTTTGAACCGTTAGATTTATTTCTTAAATCATAACCGATGCTTGTAAGAACTTAGAATAGGTGCTAAGGACCGCCATAATTTAGTCCCAAACCCGGCTCTCAAACAGCTCAATAATGGCTTGCTCCAGACCTTGTGTAGGACCCTTGATAACTTGGTGTTAAATATTTTTGCTCTGTTTACTTGAGTGATTGATTTAGGATTAAGTACAAATCCACGTGGTAGCTGTTAACCGGTTTTGCTGGCATCAATTACATGAAATTTTACAAGGGTTCACAAGCCAGGTTATCCAAATCACACTCGACTCAGAGAGATGTTTTCTTAGTCCAAATACCAGTCGAAACAGGCCTACACGTGCCTTTCTCACATGTTATACCCATCACAATTTTCAAATTACAGACCTTTAATTGGATCATTAACACAATGATAACTGTACTACTTTCTTCAACCAAGGATGCGTCTTGACTCGAGTCACTGATACAGCAGAAAGTTGAAAATCCTAATTGGCAAGGCAAAGCTGAATGAGAATTTCCCATTAAAGACTACCACTACCGCCTGCCACACCCCCAGTCCCCAAATAAACTTTTTAAGAAAGAAAAAATAACTAAATTACAGTGTACATGTTTATACTCAACTGCTCAGACTCCTGCTATTGGTGATCTTCGAAGTCCACGTATGAAAGATTTAATCACTGTCCTCATCAGCATCTGCAAATCAAGGACTAAGATTAAAATACGGTATCGGTGATTTAGTTGCACATGCAGTCATAGCAACACCAGAATCTTTCTTCTTTTTTCTCTAAGCATGTTCCAGTTGAATTTCACACTTGGACATCATGGCAAATTAAGTTTCAAATCCTACCGAGGGAAAAAAATGATGTTTCCAAATCAGACAGCAGATTCTCATTTCATAACTAAAAAGACAAGGGGAAAAAATGATCCCACACGGTGTTCAGCAGCTTTTCTTTGAGAAATAAAGGATGCATCCTTTATTTCTCCAAGTAACTCCATGTACACCAGATTTCTTTTCCTTTCTTTCTCTCCTTAATTTTTCTAACTATAGCAGCTCAATCCATTAACTGAGCCATGGGTGCAGTTTATCAATGGCTATGAACAGTAAAGGACATATAAGAATTACGAAGACAAATTTTGTTTAAAGAGCGAATAAAGAAAATTAGGTTTGAAGGCCAAAAAGGTTCAACAACAGATGTACTAGCTCTAAAGAAAAAAGTTGAATAGCCATCTCCATTTGGTATAAACACAAAAACTCTCAGCTAAATAGGATCCTGAAAGTTGTTTCACCCTCATTAAGTATGCAAGCATATTGAACAAACTGTCTAGAATGAAACACTATGAAGAACAGAACTCGCATTCCCTTAACCCTTCAGACCATTTCCAATGGATAGCTTTTGATGAACCACAACTATTACGAATAAGACCTTCAAAATAGTTCTTATTAACTTACCTTCATTAAACTCTTCACTCTGGCTGTCCTCATCCTCACCGTTGTCATCATCATCTTCATCACCATTGTCATCGTCGTCTTCCTCAGTATCTTCAGCATGATCACTATCGGTTTCAACTGGAATTTTGGGCTTCGGAGGAGCTATAAAGCAGGTCGTGGACCTCCGACGAGAACTTTGCACAATATTACTCATGTCAATACCCTCCAGCTCTTTTGCTCTTTCTTTTTTCTTTCTGACTTCCTTGATTTCTAAACATAAAGAAACCATTTGTGTCAATCCCTGTCTTCAAGTGCATGCAGCTTGGCACAAATAGATGAGCGAGTACATACACTGCATGCAACACCTTAAGACCTCAGCCTAAAGGCGTAGACTTGTGACTAAATTCAAGGAAGAATGACTGCTAACCTATAATATCTTCTGATGGTATTTGGAGCGTAAATTAATTGGAGTTACTTTTTCTGAAATAGCAACAACTACAAGTAACAGCAAACAAAATTACTTTTCTTCCCATCGTTTGCTTGCATGAGAAGAGGTCAACCAAATCGCATGCATCCTACTGCCGAAAAGAAATAAGTACATTGCCCTTCTACAACATATTCACAGTCAAATCAAGGGATCGCCACCAAGTCATGAGCTAAATTGCAATTCCTACCTTTCTCTGAAGGATTTGAAGACAATCCTTCTTTAGATAGTATTTCCTCCAACTCCTTTATCAGGTGGGCCTCACGCTTGTTCTCAGGCACCTGCTTTACTTTCTTGTAAATTGATGGGGGAACACTGCAAAACGTATCAACAATGTTTTAGACATCAACCTTGAAAAAGATCTAGTCGTAAAAGTCAAATAAGAAAAACCTCATTCCGCAAGCTTTGATTACTGATTTCAGATGCTCCACACGTTTCCCATATGCAGGATTTGAAACCTCTTTCTTCTGCATTTCAATAAAGAATGTGATTCAACCTGGGATGTGTTATTTGATCAATTTTGAAGACTTGGAGAAATAAGAAAGGTAACCTTCACAGGTTTGTCGTCAAATGATTCAGCGTGACCATCTTCAGAGACATTTCCACCATCTTCTGTATCGCAATTTTCCTCTGACATTGCTTCTGAAGCCTTCCTCTGCTTCTTGCTAGATAAGTTTGTCTCCTTTACAGGTCTTTTTCGTTTCTGAACATCAGAGTTCCGGATATTTCCTTTTGGAACTCTTTTCTTTCTAGGTTTCACTTCTTCTTCTTCTTCTTCTTCTTCCTCCTCCTCCTCCTCCTCTTTTTCTTCCTTTTCTTCTTCTTTTTCTTCCCTCTCCTCCTCCTCCTCTTCTTCATCACCATCGATATCTGAGGAATCGGATCTTTCTTGGCTTCTGACCTTTTTGGATCCTTTGCTAAGAGAATTTTTCTTAACAATTTTCTTGACATTACTTGCAGTTTTTTCTTCAGAAACTTCACGAGATTCTAATACCTGAAAAACAGCAAAGAAACAGAAAACAAGGTTAGACTGAATAAGGTACTTCAAGAAGTTAATGACACTAGAACAAATCCCAGTCACCTCGTCTAATTGCTGACTTATGAACTTCTTATGGGAGTCAAGAGAATATTTCTCCAGTTTAAGATCTTCCTCCAAAAGTCGACGAAGGCCAGCCATTGTAACTTCCCTGTAAAGAGAAGAAAGGATGGGGTTAGTACATCTTTTAATCACCCAATACTTATGGACATGGAGAGTGAAAAAACAATGGTAATGATACCAAAGGATCATCTGGGAAAAAGGAAATAATTTCGGGTATAATAATGAGACAGAAACAAAAAAGAGGGTACCAAATTAGCAGGATAAAGTAACCTACTCCGAATTAGCTTTGATATAAGGCGCTCGTTTTCTAATAGCTTTCTTTATTGTGCTCTCACTTGGAACTTCTTTACTTCCCTCGGCCTTAGTTTCCTCACTTTCATCTTTGGTTGTTCTATGTCCAGTCAGAAGGCCCATAACTGGAGAGTCTCTGGAGTCCTTTTCATCTTTCTTCGACTGAAGCCCCTCAGCTGACTCTGCCACTTCTCTAGTCAACCTTTTCCCCCCCATCTCCACATAAGTCTTTGAGCCAATTTCGGAATCAGCGCCGTCTAAACACTAGCATTAAGAATAGAAAAACACATTCATCCCATCATAAACAAGATAACCTTTTTGGGACACACTTGATCAACTATCAACAATCATAATTTGTTTGAATCAATGACCAGAATGCACACAAAATCATTTGAAGGCATCTAAAACCTAAAACATCAAATTACTGCAGATCTTCAGTTTTCTGCAGTTTCAGGGGAGGCAGCCGGCAATCTATAATGTTCATCGATTCAGTGCAGAGCTAGGAGTCCTGTTCAGTGCTAACCACAGGTAGAGAATGTAATTTTAAATGTTTCATACAGCTCATCCAAGAAGCAGCCTAAAACCCAGAAGGCCTCTTAGTCCATCAGAATTTGACATTAGTTGACTAATCTTCACTTATGTTGCTTACTGGCATGGTGGGTAAAGACATGGATTCATTACAACCGTTATTTTAGCTTTCTTAGCCATAAATTTCTACTGATATAATGATAGTTATAAATTATAATAATTACACTTGTCATAAAAAAGTTAATGGCTATAACATTGGGTGAAGGATAAAGTCGTGGGTTACTAATAAGCAAAACAATAATGAAAATAAGAACAACAATGAAAATATCAAAACCCTTAAATAACCTAATCTAAATTAGCATGAACACTACTATACTAACAGTTTAGAAAACCTATATCTGCTCCCACAAAACTGTACAGAGTCCAAATCATTGACCACCTTGGGCAGGCCTCAACAATCAATGTGGAATGTTCTACCCCAACAACAAAACTAAGTCAGAAGAGGATACTAATTGTGGAATGTTCTACCCCAACAACAACGCATTCAAAGTATAATTTAGATAAATAGTGAGAAGATCCAAAGAGGTACCTCCAGCAAACATTGCTTTATGAGTCTCTTGTGCACATCCAAAGCATATGTCTCCAATCCCAAGTCTTTCTCTAACAATCTCCGAACACCCTCAAACGTCAAAGAACTGCATTTCCAAAAAAAAATAAAAGAATTTAATTTCCGTTCAACGCCCAAGACTTTCACGACTGTACCAACGAAACAAATTAAAGCAAACAGATTTGATTACCATTTTGTGAAACAGATAAACAAAAATTTACAATAGGCAGTGTTTACAACCCAACCAGTAAATTTCTGAAGTATGAAGAACCAAAAGACATTAATTACATAAAACTGCAAACCTAATGGGAAACTATGTTCTGCAGAAAATTCTACTGTCTCCAAAATGTGCATAGGACACACCGAAAAATTGTGCAAGATTGTTCAAGTCCAATGCACTTTCCTCAAAAAAAAATAAACAAATATGATTATAATTTTTCTTTGTATGTTTGAGATGTAAAATTTTGGGGAGTTAAAATTTTAGGGTATTGGATTTGGTGAAAAAGTGAAGAGGGAGATAATTTTTTATATTTATTAGAGTGAAAAGTAATGATTTGATGGGGAGAGAGATTATATTTGGATTTTTTATTGTGTTAAAATTTTAAGAGATGTAAAATTTTTTGTTGCAAACGCAGCCTTAGCAGTTTTACTATCCACAATTCCTTTGCACAGAGTAAAACTCAAAGTTGTCATTCAAATATGGTTGTACGTCTCCTTGCATGTATCGTAACAAATATTTCAAACGAGATAGATAAATCTATGTTTGATGTTTTGGAAATTGTCACGTCCGACCCTAGACTTCCTGGTGAAATGGCGCCACTTGTCAGGTGTCCACAAATCATGACCAATGAAGACAATTTATGTCCTGTGAATAGGGAAACAAGGCAAGTGGAAAGGAGATAGATAAAAAAACATTAGAGGACACGCAAGAAGATGAAATTCTTATGTGAGAAGCTTACAAAATTAATGGTTGCTAACCAACCAAGCTGCCTCCCACTGTTCTATATCTCAACTTATGTCAAAGTAACCGCTCTCGCTCTCCCTCCATATCACGCCACAAAAACTCACCAATAGAGAGGCGCAGTCCAATTAGAAATTACAACTGTTAGGCACTCTTGAATAAAAATCAAATGTGCTCTATTTCATGTCACAAACATCTCTGTATATTCTGCACCTACCATAAGCCACCACTACCTGAACGAAGCCCAGAACGAGCAAAACCTTGAACACCCCGAACCTATATACATGCATGGGACTCCTAATAGTTCAATATTTCTGCAAAAACCACTCCTACTGCACACACTAACCCGCTCTATAAACCCAATTACTCGCACTGCTTATGCACCCAATTAAAACCAAACAACAATAACATCAGAACGACAGGAGCACTGTTTCTCCGTCATTATAATAAAGCAATCACAACCCGAAACTATGGTTGGAGCATTTTACAGCCAAAAAAATCGCCTCTACAAAAGCACGCCAATAACCAACTGTTTAGGGCACGAGAGAGAGAGAGAGAGAAAGAGAGAGTACTCGGCTTGCTCTTTGAAGTGCGCGACGCGAGAGTGCATAGCGCCCTTAATCTGTGACTCGATATCGTGCGCCACCTCCTTCGCTTCTTTCCTGGGGGTGGTCTCGCTAATCTGCGCCTCCTCCGCCATTTCTCCACAAGGGTGGACGGGCTATGGAGTCTGCTAGTGCTTCAAACAGTTTTTCGTGCTTAAAACCTTGGAAGGAAGGTGGAAGAGTGAGGGATTGTTGCGGTGTATCGGATGACATATGTATTCGGTGAGGTCTCGAGTCGATCTGGGCCTTTGGATGCTCCTTGGTCAAGAGTCATAACAAGAGCCAAGTATTTCAAATTTTTTAGTGGAGCTCCAATGTATGACCGTGTCACACTGTCAGCAGTCATGCCAAAATCACGTGACGACATCATTGTAGATATGGGTGTTCATTTGTACCGGCGGTTACCGTTTTAACCGCTAAAATCATTATCGCTACCAGTATCGTAACCGGTAAGGGCGGTTATTGTGCCTTAGCGGTAACGGTTACGGTGTCAAATATGTGATTCCGTCAATTGCGGTGGCGATTTTCGCCAAACCGTCACCTACAATACCGTTAATCATCCCCAGTTGAGACTTGAGATGATTATTGATTATGAGACATACTTTTGTTAGAATATATTAGTTGGTTTATGTCACATTGTTGGACATTTTTATTAGACTTAGTCTTTATATTTGAATATGGTATTATGTTATATTTTTGGAAAACTTTATATTTGTTACGATTGTTAATCATTATGATATTATATTTGAATATGTTATGATATTTGTCCATTTGATATGATTTTTTATTATGATATTAAGTTGAAAATTTAAACAGCAAAAAACAGTGAAAAATGAAAAAGCTCAAGGAAAAAGCTTTTTTTTTTTGCACAACGGTTATACGGTTTAAGCGATTATCATATAACCGTTACCGTTAATATCGTCACCGACAAGGGCGGTTATTGTGTCTTAGCGGTGCGGTGACGGTGTTAATTATGTGATTCCGTCAATTGCAGTGACGGTGACGGTTTTCACCAAACTGTCACCTACACTACTGTTAATCACCCCTAATTGTAGAACCACCGCTACTTGCTAGTTGCTTGCTTGCCGATCCTACGAATTGGGAAGGGAAAAAAACAGTATTATATTTTTCGTAAAAAGTAAAATGTCCCCTTTTTTATATACCTAGATTATAAACATTACACACTATTACCCTCGTAAATAGACTAAAAATATTTTTTAAATAAAAAATAAATAAATAAACATCATATTATATATATATGATTCAAAATCAATTTACATCTTAGAGTTCGAATTTGTCTGATTAATCTCATAAGTTGTAAAAAATTCAAACTTAATCGAGTTTAATTCAGCTGTTAAATCAAATAGAAAATTATGTGTATTGGTTTAAATATTCTTCTAAAATAAATAGAAAAATGAATTTCTTTATCTTTATCTTTTAAAAATTAATTTTTATTTGAATATCACATTTTTTTAATAATTTAAAGAGAAATTAACAATTTGGTCTCTAGGTTTATATCACGCTGACAATTTAGTCACTAGGTTTCATTTTTTACTTTATGGTCACTGAGTTCATACTCGTATGACAATTGGATCCTTCCGTACATGTTCAGTCAATCCATTTAATGGAATGTCATGTCACGTCATCATTTTGCTCAGTCGCCCACTAATATGATTCAACAATTAGGTCACCTTAAACAATCAAAACTCACCGTTTCATTGCTATATACCATTTTGCCCAAAAAAACAAAACGGTAGACCGTATATCAAATGGTCATTAAACGGAGCTGCTTTCGATGAACCCTAACATTTAAGGACATGTTTCAATGAACCGACCAAGTAGTCGATAAGCAGAGAAATCATGGAGAGACGAATAGAGTCTGAGGTTATTCTTCTTGTTGTATATAAGCAACCCAAAATCGTTACCAGATTGCAGCTGAGGCGACGTTTCGATAGAGACATAGGGAACAGTAGAAGCGGGGGAAGAAGAAGACTGTGAGGCCGAAAAACGGCTTGATGCAGCGGAAATAACATCAGCAATTTACCAAACACCATTTTTCCCAATAATTTATACCGAAGTGGTGAATTGGCGTTAACGGAAAACTTCTTTTGCCTCATAATTATGGTCGCGACCCATGAAGTAGCAGCACAAGTTCAAAGGAGGAAATGGTAAAGCCCCAAGCATTTCCTTGACTCAATCAGATTATACAGCCGATCACCGGCGGAATTACTCACCTGACAAATTCACAGAGGCAGAGAAAATGAAGAGAAAGTAGGGAAGAAGTTAGGTGGGGTTGGGTTTACCTGTAGCGTTTTTCTTCTCTCTCTCCGCTTGAAGTCGTACTGATTAGGGTTGTTCAACCCCAGTGTAGGTGCCGGTTTTGGCCAAAACCGGAACCTACACCGGATATGCCGGTTTTTTAAAAAATGTCACCTACACATATACCGTTAAGGGCAAAAACCGGCCCGTAGCGATGACAGTTTTAGCTGTGATGGTTTCCTGTAATCCTACATTCATATTGAGCAATTTTTTTAACATATTACGCACATAGAAAATATAAACTTTACACTAATCCAATACAATACAATCCAATTCAATCCATTCATGGTTCATTAACAGCTCTATCCAAAGGCTTTTGATTCTATCTCTATTTCATTCCTCATTCGATATAAGAATTACAAGGCACAACTAAAAGATGGAAGCATTGGTTCTCCTATAAGATGAAAGCAGGAACCACGGGTACTTTTAGTTTTTCAATCAATTTTACTCGACTATTAAGACAACAATTACTACTACAAGATTTACCAACAGACAACAATTACTACACATAATAGATGGAAAGAGACGTCATGCAAATTTTATTTAGCAAACTAAGAGGGAATATATCATGATGCTATCACATTTCATTCATAGAATACACTCACAGAGCTCCAGCATTGATGAATCCATGATAGTGGGATTGGCGGCTGCATTAAGATAAACAGAAGACCCATTGTCACCACCAGAACTAAGTATCTCTTAGCAGGCTGCAAGGCAGGAGGAAAAGAACTAGGTTATCCTCAGTATTATTACCACTACAATTATTATTATTTCATGGTGAAAGAGGGGGGAGGGAAGAATTGGCAAGTTCACTCTTGACTGTTAACTATCACACTATAATACACCACTGCACAAGATGATACAATAAAAGTTTTTTTTTTAAATAGAATCACCAAACAAGTCTAAGAATAAGACAACATAAACAAGAGAGCAGTCTGGACATTAGCATGCAACCAGATTGATGCATTTAATAGGACTAGTCCAGGGAGATTTGGTAATAAATGCAGTGATCCCCAAGAGAATGGTTATAATTTATCCATATATTACTTGCTTTCACATTAGCAATTCTACCAGTGGACATAATACCTTTCTCTGATAAGCAAAACAGTTCACTAAAAAAAGTACTATCGGTGGTGAAAGCCAAGTCTGCAGAACATGAGTCTTTACCCTTTTTAACAAAAAGTGTTTAAAACACCTTTAGACAGAAAAATGACGTGAAAGATCTAACACAAATCCTATATGAAGAATAATGGCACATTGTTCACCAGAACCAGATTTAGATGGTTTTGACTAGAAGGAAAAGATAGGAAATAAAAGTCATCAGAAACACGATAAGATATGCTGGGCAGCACAGTTATCATGAGAAGAAATGTGCAGGAAATATATCTCAATTGGAATTACAAACCATTTAGCAACAATAAGAGGGGACTTCTTCGGAAGCAAATCATCCAGCACTGGTTCAAGTTCTGGATACTGCATATCGAGTAGAGATTATGAATAAATATCCAAGGAGTTTTTGAAATCTTTTCTTCAAATTCGAGAATAAAAAAATTCACTGTAAATGTCACCTCCTCTGCAATACTTTGTTTAATTTTGCGTTGAACAGATGCCTTGACTTGATTTTGTGCAGACTTCTTCAGAGGAAAACCTAGAACACAACAAAACATGCACGACTCATGGTAAAAATGTTGCATTCACCAAAAAAGGTATAATCAAAAGTACAGAGAAATACAAAACGCATATAAAAATTCTAATAATGCGTAGTACAAAACCATAGTCATAGTGCCATCAAAATAAAGAACACCAAAAACCATAACGACAAAAGTAAATAGTACACTCAAAAGCCCTAATCCATTCCCTTTAATGACTGTGCCCATTTTTTTGCTTAACATATCACGCAATATCAGAACACAGCACATCCCAATCACCACCACTCCATATGCAGATACATCAAGAAATCCTGGAAAGAGCCTACAAAAAGGTGATCCCTGCAGTCCCCAAATCCATGACCACCCAAACAACACGCAATCTGTCCCCCCACCTAATGTGTGGTACTTAATTATCTAAGCATGACTACAACCTTCACCTACTAACCCACAACCTACTCAAACCAGTCAAGGAAAAAAAAATACCCAAACCCACATACAAAGGAAACCAGATCTATACACAAACACACATACCCAAATTCAACAGCTAAAAGGAAAAAAAATAGAACACAAAGCTAACCTGAGCCACTGAAACTGTGCGCCGGACGGCAGGAGAGGGAGGGGAGGGCCGAAAGGGAAAGAGGGAGACGGGACTGGGGAGCTGCTGCCGGCTGCGTTAGGGGGCACTGGGCACTCGGTCGGCAGTGGGCAGGGGCTTAGGGCTAGGATTTGGGAATGGGATTCGGGAACCGTGGAACGCAGTGGGCACTAGGCACTTCGAATCCTCTTCCTTCACTTAAAACGCGCTTTTCACCTTTTTATTTTATAAATAAACCAAGTTTCCCGGGGTCCGGGTAACCCGAGAACCGGGATTACCCCCGGGATTTCAAAAAAAATGCAAACCGGCACCGGCACCAGTGGGTGCCGGTGCCACCGGATTTTCCCGGTGGTACTGAACACCCCTAGTATTGATTACCTTCTATTTCTCCTTTCTGCTTTTTTTTTTGCAAAATTAGTCCATGTAATATAAGCCAAAATCCAATTAGTCTTCGTAATAAGAAAAATATAAAATTAATTTTTCTGATTTTAGAAAGGGATAAAATCAGTTCCTCATGAGAGGACCAAGGACAAACGAAAGTGAACTCACAGAGACTAATTTTATGTTTTTGTTATCACAAGGACTAATTCGATTTTAGCTTATATCACAGACTTATTTTGCATTCATCCTTTTTTTCTCTCTTTCTTTTCCCTATTTGATCAGATTAACGGTATGCCATTTTGTTCTTTGGGCAAAATCGTATAGAATAGTGAAACGATGAGTTTTGATTATTTCAGATCACATGGTTGCTTAATCGCATTAGTGGACGCTGACTGAGCAAAACGATAACATGACATTCCGTTAAATGGATTGACGAAACATGGACGGAATACCCAATCGTCACACGAATATGGACTCCGTGACTATAAAGTAAAAAAATTAGTGACGAAATCGTCAGCATAATATAAACCTAGTGACCAAACCGCTAATTTTTCTAATTTTAATAATTTTATTTCATAGTGATATTTCTATCAATTTTTTTAGTATGAGACGTACGTAGACGAATGTGATAATATACAATTTTTGCAGGGGCATTTTGGAAACGAAACAAAATACACATAAAGGCATTATTCAAAGGATTCTGAACTTATGTTTAATTCTTTAGGATAAATGTAAAATTAGTCTCTGTAATATACTCGAAAATTAAATTAATTATTATGATAATAAAAACATAAAATTAATCTTTAATAAAGAGATTAACATAAAATAAAAGTAAAATCATAGAGATTAATTTGATATTTTTATTATCATAAATACTAATTCAATTTTCTCATATATCACCGGACTGATTTTACATTTATACTGATTCTTTTTAACCCATACGAGTCATTCTATAAGTCAATGATTAGAAGAAAAAGGTGCTTATATATATATAAAAAAAAAAGAGATCAGAAGAAAAAGGTTTCAGATTTCGGATAATCCTTCGAACAAACTCCTCTTCGATTTCCCCTCTTCCCGAATTGAAACCCAAAGGTCCAAAGTTTACCGGAAGCCATGGGAGGCCGCGGCGCTGTAGAGGTGGCCAAGACAGTTCTGGAGGTCGCTGACGTGGCCTGGACCGCCATGGAATGCCGCCACCACCACCAGAGGCACGAGCACGAAGGCACAGCTACCGAGAGCAAGACCGTGTGCACGTCTTCGGACGAGGAGTTGGAGTCCCTGCGATCCGAGAATCGGCGTCTCAGGAACTTGCTCGAGGACAATTTGAAGCTCCTTCAGGACCTCTCCGAATCCCCTTGTTCGTTGAACGATTGCCCTCCCGATGTACGTCTTTACCATTAGTTTTTCTTCCATTTGGAGCTGGTTTTTTTTTTGGGAAATAAATTTTGATGAATGAATTTATGCCTAATTTGAGGAAACTTGTGCAATCTTATCGTTTCCTGTTGAATTTTGTGGAATTCCTTGTGAGGGTTCTCGTAAAACAAAACTAAAAGTATTAAATTGCTTAAAAAATCTGATTCCATGATCATTTTTACGCTTATGCTATGCTTTCCCGTGGTTATCCAAGATCTTATAGCGTAGCACCTTAACTCTATCAGGTTTATCATTTCGAAAGAGATCATTATGTTGGACAGTAAACGACGTTGGTCTTTTCTGATACACATAATGTCATTTTGATGTGCGGTATTAGTTTTCAATTGCAGTTGTATGCTTGGCTCATTGCAACCGTGGATTCTGAACGCTTCTTGACTCGGCTCAAATCCCTCCAGCAGGCATCTGTCAATAGTAATGAGTTTCCTTTCAAGGAGGCCACAGGTTTGATCCTTGTGTATATAAAACGCAGCATTTTTTTTTGCCTCTTAATTTCGTAGATTTGATCTTTTTCTAATATTTTCTGTTTGGTTCTTTGATCAGATGATGATGTGCACTCAGCTGAAATTCTAATTCAAGTTGACAGTGAAGAACCCAGCTGGTGGGTCTGGGTCACAGATGAAATGGTGGCCGGCAAGGTTGAGGAATGGAGCGGCATTGATAATGAACATTATGTAGTTGTCAGTGAGGAGCATGTGGTTGATGGGGTGGCCAATTTTATGGCTAGATGCATTATGTCAAACCCTAAAGCTCAGGTACATGGCCACTGAATCCTTTTTTTTGTTGGGTAAATGGTAAGTGTACTGAATCTTGTTTCTTACTGAAGTATATCATGGGTTGTGTCTAACATAAGTCACTTCCTTGCAAATGCAGGATTTGACTCCAGAACAGCTGCAGAAAAGTAAGTTTTCAGTCCAATCTTTGAAAAATGCTCTTCCCTAAAATTTCTTAACCCAAATCCTTATAACGGTTGTATAAGTTCCTATAATTTAATCTGTTTATAATTTCTTATAGCTAATGGGTCACTGATTATATGTAATGGTTTATGAAATTTATCCTATAATTTTGCTAGATAAGCACACAAACTCACAATCCATAGGAATAAGCTTTTTTCAAATCTTAGGCACGGACAAGTTAAAGTTCCGGTCAAAGTACAATTTTGGATTATCTTTCAATACTCGAGAGCAAAACTGTCAGTCAATAATTCAAGGTTGGAAGAATCATGCACCGTCCAAAGACCAAATCAAACAATGAACTTCTTTCTTTCCCTATTGGAGTCATGTTTCTAATTGAATACCCTGGAAACTAGATACTTATTTCCTAGTCCGATGCGTGCTGATAAAACTTTAGTTTATGTTTAAAATTTGGCATCCTTTTTATTGATATAACAGCCACCAATTTGGCTCTGACTTCTCCCAGTCAGATGT
The DNA here is from genome assembly GCA_963930655.1 of Myrica gale. Lineage (NCBI taxonomy): Eukaryota > Viridiplantae > Streptophyta > Magnoliopsida > Fagales > Myricaceae > Myrica > Myrica gale. The sequence continues at coordinate 23,818,249 of OZ005606.1, forward strand.
AGCCTTCTGAGCTGGGAGAGGTTGTCTATGTTACTCATCTATGGCACTATAAACTTGCAGCTGTTGCAAAAGCATTGGGTGGTATCGGCAAACTGGAGAAGATTTTAGGTATTTGGCATGCTGGGAAGCTTTTTTATGCCCTGTCCACCTGGGGACTTGCTCTGGCAGGGTGAGTTCTAAAAATTTTCTATATTGTTAGGAGGCTACTGAGAATGTGAGCCTTGATTTTTTGCTGCTTTCCAGGTCATGAATATGCAAGATATGCACATATATGTTACCATGTTGCATCTTTGCATTAGTTGCAAAATTTAATTTTTGCCCAAAAGACGATGGCTATGCATAATTTTTGCATCAAATTAAAATGTTGTTGGCAATATGGGAAGCTAGAAAACATTGGGGTATGCTCTTCCCTTACCTCTTCCCTAACACCTACCCTTCTTGAACCTCCTATTTGCCCCTAGGTGCATGCGAGCAGTTATTACCACTTGATCTTTTCATAATTGTAGAATCCGTCGCTTATCAAAAAACAATTGTAGAATCCGTCAATCAATTCTGTGACAGATAACTACTCATCTGTCCTCCAATAGTCGCATTACCATGTATAGAAAATCGTTGCACGATTTCTGACATATTTACGTCCCATATTTTAAGATTGGAGGAACAAATGCAATAGATTTGGCAGGGACCAATAAATTACCCTCACGTTGCTCTAACGTACAATAGTACTGGAGCGTACTGATTTGAATTAGCTGGCTGTTCAATTATCTTGTGCTGTTTGCATGCCTGTTAGCACTGGGAGTTCAGAAACTTCCATATTCTGAATGCCAATAAGCAGTGGCTTTGAGGCAGGTGGAATGCTTAATAGGATCTAAGGTTAAATGTCAATATTTGTAGCGCTGCGTATGCAACAGGTTTCAGGATTTTTACATGCCAAACCTTTGAAGGGGTTTTTATCTGGTCCTATAGAAACCTTGACGCTGGTTTCACATTGCAGGTTGTATCAGACTCGTGGTGCATTGAAATTTGCCGCAATGGGTGTTCACACTACCAGCAAAGTCATTCTCAGAGCTCTCTAAAGATGGCTACTCTCTTGCTGGGAACTTAATTGGGTATCTTGTCTCTGTACAGACCAAGAAAACTTTATGATCCATGTACATTCTTGTAAATAACGATGGCTTCAAAAGCTGTGGTACTCCCTCAATGACTGATTGTATTTATTGATTTTCTGTCATGGAATGGACGCCTTCAGAAGGCATATTCTTATGTATGCATAGATTGATGCTTTTTACATCCCCTCTGAGCCAAGAGAGCTTGTCCTCCTTCATCTGCATGATGAAGGAATAAATTTATTTTCTACTAGAAAATCGATTAATAGATTGAGTGCCAAAAAAAAAAGAACAAAGAAAAAGAAAATTGATTACATAATGCAAATCTCTAGCTCTTCCAAAATTAGGAAACATTTTGAAATGTCTATTTCATGGATTCAATCATAATTCGGAACGTTTCATCCAGCAGATTTTTGCTCCAGTCTCGCAAATCGACGTTGCAGAGCTTCTTGTAAGAAATAGTTAACAAACCACTGATGAGGCAAAGCAAAAGTTCCCATTCCACAATCTCCATAAAGATGCAGAAATGTGATTTCTTCTTGAAAACATTCACACAGAAGCAAAACGCTTTTGCAAATATTAAAATAAAGCAAACGGGCCAAAATTATCAAGCACTTCATCACATAACTGCTCTCATTTACACCGTTTCTCACAAGCAACATCGTCATCGCTTCCATCTAAGACAACAACTTTTGTGGTATCCTCTACTCCAAAGTTATAGGGCTCAAAATTGGTGATGTACACCTAAATCTTTGCCGCAGCTTACATACTTTCCGGTTCCCAATGGGTTCCAAGACAAGAAGAATGATAATACCTACTGCTGTAACAGGTACCTCATTTCAATGACACATATTGCTTATATAAAAAAGAAAAAATATGCAATCATATTATACTGTAGAGGCCTTGAAGAGCATCTAAGATTACTCATGAATTGCCTAAAAGAAATCATTAAAAATACTCAGTCCCAGAAGAGTAAGTTTATCTTTCTGGATTTTTCCTCTTAAGATTGGATGCTGCGGCAACATCTGAATGGGCCTGACCAAAGACGGACCTGCATGATACCCAAGCAAAAACTAAAATGAAGAGAGGTAAATTAGTGATAGAAATAAAGGTGTCTGAAGTGCAGTGCAAGTTTTATTTTTGTTTCCTTATGATTAGTACAAGAGTAACATTATCCATATGGAGTACCTTTCTTGTGATACCAATTATCAAGAGCAGCAATGTTCAGTACACTCTCAATCAAGAAGTAAACCTAACGTGGTAGTTTCCCATCATAGGGCTTTCTTGGCCAAGTGCATGCCATGAAGCCAACCACTGGTCCATTTCAACTAATCTGGTTGTAAAGCATATCTTCCCTGCGATAAAGCTACAGTGTTCTTCCCATTGATGTTGATGCAACCTATATGACTTTCGGTGGGTTTGTTTTGTAAAATTTTAGGTATTGGGTTTAATAAAAAAGTGAAGAGAGATAATTTTTTATATTTTTGTAGTGAAAAGTAATGATTTGATGGGGGGAGAGAGATTATATTGTAATATTTTATTGTGTTAAAATTTTAGAGGGTGTAAAATTTTACACCACAAACGCAGCCTTTGTCTTGCAGCACGACAACACCCTTACTTCATCTTGCTTGCCACAGAGCCTAACTTTGGGTTATTGACAATTTCTCCTGTACCCATTTCAACCTCCATAAAAATTTAAAGCCTATCCTCTCTGGAGAACAGAAAATTTCTTACTCCCTCAAACCCCCTTACTCCTAGTAAACCCTGATCTGATCATTTAGAACCCTTTTGTCAAGCTTTAAACAGAAAGAACGCTGATAGCATATCACCATCGTCTTAAGGCTATCCCTATATCCCATTTAATTAAACCCTCAAAATGCACAAAAGCAGAAAAGTTACATTATTTCCTAGGTGATTTTGAATTTGCAGCCATTTACTACAAATACGTATTAGCCTGACTTGAAGAATCATACAAAATAAAACAGTTGGAAGCAGCGTGTCATAAAAGAACATAACATAACTTCGAAACAACATATCCACTCACCCACAGGTTGAACATTTCTTGTGATGCTTACAAAATATGGACAAGCATACAGAACATATGTAGCCCATGTCAATCGTCTTCTTATGGCAAAAGCACCTGAAAGTTCCATAGTTTCAATAAAGTGATTTCGACTCAAATGTGTGCTTATGCATGCATACATGTATGTCAGCATGACACATGAAAAAACAACCAAAGGAACTCACATTACATAGGAGGACATTCCCTTTTTTTTTCCTTGCACATCTTCTGCTACTTAAAGTAGAGTAAATTTTGGTTCTTCCAGTACAATTTGGCAATCATATAACAATTTACGGATGGAAGAAAACAATAATCCAAGTAAACAATGCACAGTAGGACACACACACACAGAGAGAGAGAGAGAGAGAGAGAGAGAGAGGAAAGAATTGCAGCATGGAATGTGAATGCAAACAATATTAAATTTGTTTTCAGGAAATTGGATGACCACAAGAGATATTGGCTAGCCACGTTTTTAGGACAAAGGTGTATACCGTGTCAGATTAGGATCTGGTGAGTTCACTCTATCCACTACAATCAAACATCCAAAGAAACTCAGTAGTCTGGATACGAGACTAGAGAAACTTGAGACCCACCATAGAATTACACCTTTATGTGAAAATTAATACAGATACAATTCACGGACCATAAAATCAATCCATCTTATTCTAGATTCTAATTAAATTGAGTTTAATGCATAAAAAGGTAAAAATCGAGAACAACAAAGGATGTGGAAACAACATAAAGAGAAGCAAATGAATGACCAAAAGTTGTTTAACTTACGAGGCACGGAAGTCGACACCCACAGACTTGGGAAGCTGTAAGAAGCTACGAGAATGCAAATCAGTTGCAAAAACCGTCTGCATGAACCACCATTCATCAGTAACAAGTTGGAATACCTCCAAAGGAAAGGCTGGTAGACTAAGGGTGGGTTTGTTTTGTAAAATTTTAGTGTTGTTAAAATTTTAGGTATTGGGTTTAGTGAAAAGTGAAGAGGTAATTTTTTATATTTTTTGTAGTGAAAAGTTATGATTTGATGGGAGAAAGGGAGATTATATTGTAATAGTTTATTGTGTTAAAATTTTAGATGGTGTAAAATTTTATGTTGCAAACACACCCTAAGAAAATTAGAAAGAGTGACATAAAATACAACAATAGTGTTCAATATACATCACAAGCCAAAGATAGCAACTCAACAGGGAAAAGAAAAAGAACACATCGGAAAGTATATCCATAATTCTAATGGTCAATCATAAAAAAAGATTGATTTTCTGATCTTCTCAACAGAACTGCCCAGGCTAAAGAGAAGCTGGCCGAGATCCAAAACCCAGCCATAATTCTAATGGTCAATCATAAAAAAAGATTGATTTTCTGATCTTTTCAACAGAACTGCCCAGGCTAAAGAGAAGCTGGCTGAATCCAAAACCTAGCCCAACAGTCCCCTACTGATATCTCTTTAGTCCAGGAGGAGGTTACAAGAGAATACCAGCTACATAACTAGCTGAATACTAAAATTTATTGAAGTTCAGTACTCAGAGGTGAAAGAGCTGAAATTTATGCAGTTCAAATCCGACAACTGCAAAAAGTTATGATCCCAAAACTGAAGTGAAAGAAATAAAAATTGCCTTGGTTGAAATAAGTACAACAGTACACTGAGATGCAAGAAGATTATGGAGCTCAAGTAAAATGTTTACTAGAGAGTGAGAGTCCTATGTATCGAATTATTTGAAGCTAAAAAAAATCCACATCTTCTCCCATTTGAACTGATCTCAGATAATTACATCAGAAGGAAACCCATTTTAGTATATGACTGCAATTGTGCACGAATATCATGTGCAATTTTTCTCAGACTTCCTGTAATTCTGAACCTCAAAATCCTTCAAGTGTATTGCATAGTTTTTACGAATTCCAAAAAGCAAACAGAATAGGCGAGCTCAATCAGGAGAGAACAAAGAAAGACGCTACAAATTTAAAATGCTTTCCACAAATCATTGTACAAAACCTACCGATAGATATTGAAATAGCCCATCTAGTTGTTGAGGTTTCTGATACACCCCACCAGTAATATAAGAAGCCTGTTATTCAAATGCATCAGAAGCAGTCAATGAAGCTAAGAGAGGGCTGGGGATCGTGATAAACATGTCATGCAATAACAATCCATTCAAATTTCATTTGATATACAGAGTACCTGCTGCAGGAAGGCAGAATTGTTAGAACCAATAAAGCAAGAATCAATAGGAACCTGCAACATAAGGAAATTTCTTACATCAGATGGTTCTTTAAATTCAAAAAAGAAATGACAATGACAATCACACTCAAAGATGGAAAAGATCATAAATCTTATTAGAGCACCACTTATATGCTCCCCAAAATGCTTAATAAACCAAAATTTTACTGGCCTGCATACGGTCTAAAGAAGGTAAATAAGAGCAGACTACAAACTCAAGTGACTATGGAAGTGGACACCATAACTTGCACCTCAACTTTTTATGCCCATAATTTGTTTACATTTCACATTTAAGGCTTTTGAAAGCTTAAATTCACCTGGACAAAATAATAAACAAATAACTAAACCGTGTAAGATACTACCGTTCCTCATGACCTTTGCTTTTCAATTGCTCAATTGCTTCCTTCCACTCAAACTTTTAAGATATTAAACAAAGTTTGACTTCATTGGTCCATTGAGAATGATGACAAGGATGGACACGAGGGTAGGATGGGCTAACAGGGAGGATATGGAGGAGTAAATGCAAAAAGGTTTAGGAAGAGCCCACATGGGTCATAGTTGATGAATAAAATGAAAATTTAGATGTGGTTTCAAAAAGTGAATGACACAGACAATTTAAGAATCATGACTCAAGTTGATGAAGCAGCACAAACAGAATATTGGCAAGGGTGGAAGCAGTGGCCATTGTCCTCAATGCGTAAGAGAAGTCTATGTTAACATGTCACCAAATATTAATTAACGAGGATGGTATCAAGTGCATGATACTTAGCGACCTTTTCATTGAAAGGATCTGAAGTGAAATGTATATATGATGGGAACTCGCAACTATCCATCAAAAACTACAGCAAAGAAAAGATCTACATCTGCCACCTAATTCTAGTTCCATTTTCAGCAAATCACATGTCTAAGCATTCATGCTTAACAACCAGGCAAAATTTCAATTATTCAAAGAGATACTTTTTTTATGAATAATTATTCAAAGAGATACTTTGAACAGAGTAATCACTTAATGACTAAGATTTTGATCTTTACTACAGGAAACCAATAGGACAAACATGTGCCCCACATGTAAAAGCCAGATCTTCCGTGTTAAAGACCTTCAATGAGAGGCCTTTATGATAGAAGTTGTATGTTTGAGATATCAAACTAAATTCGAAAAGTAATTCCAGCCCTCCATCATGTTTGTAGGAAGGAATCAAAAGTAAAACACTGGACTCTTTGCAAAAGCTGGTTCACCCATTTGCCATCCAAACAATATTTTGTAGTACAGATTATCCATGGCAATACCTATGCAAAAGCATTAACAGCATACCATAGAACGTTGTGCTGAGAATATTGCATTCATGATTGCAACGTATCTGGGAAAACGGGAGAAATACTTTCAGAGTAAGAAGGCTCAACCTAATAGCATAAGAAGCAGTGACAATAAAGGTTACTTCCGTAGAATATCACATACTGTTCTGGCCCATCTGAGGATCCCTGCAAGCATAAAATCTGCCCACATATGTTAATAGCCTTACCAACAACAAAAAAGATCTTATTTTTTAAGTTCTAAGAAACAATAAGCATGTGATAAAATGATCTAGCTGCAGACAACAACAAAAGATGCATATACCAAAAAAAATCCCAACAGACAAAAAGGTTTTAAGCATCAACTTGTATATACTCTAAAAATTGACCACACTATTAGCACTAATTAGACCAACTACAAAAATCAATCTAGATGATGACAGATACGAGTAAAGTGAAACAAATCTTAATTCCGGGTCAACTCTGGTTCACATAAAAAAACTATCCAATTACCCTATCACTGAAGACTTCAGTATCTGTTGTCAGCTGCAACAAAATCGCAGAATCTGTAGACAAACCAATAGAAACCTTTGAAGGTCTAAATGGGGCTGGCATCACAGCATGGTCTCAGCATCTGTTAGCACGGAAGGGAGTAGCCATACTACGACTAAGGCATGACCATAGGATCCTCCAGTGTTGAAATAAGTTAGAGGACAAGATGTGGTGTCCCCTCAATAAACCTCATTCTATGGCAATACTTTTAGATTATGCTCCAAAAATCCTTATTCAATAGTTCTACTTTTAAGCGTGTCCTTTGCACCACAGTCATATATATTGTTGCTAAGGTGGTGAACAAAGAAAACAGTTTGGACCCTTCTTAAACTTGCTTTGCTACACATAAAAGGACTCCGTAATATGTTATGACATTGCAAGAATGATGACATACATTCCAAACATAGGCTAAGACTGCTGAGTGGGTCAATGAATACACATCCTTCTTTGTGCTAATCAGAAAGCATTAACAAGGCATCGTACAATTCAATTGTCAAATGCAGTGATGCACCTACATCATGTGAGTAACGAGTCTATAGCAGAATCTATATATCACACAGAAAAACAAAATCACACAGCTCCACCACTCCACCAGACATTTGAGAATCATTCATGACAACCAATGGCAAGTCGATTAATAAAACAAGTGTCAGTAGTCCATCTTCTCCAACTCAGCAAACAACTTTCAATATAAATTATTAATACTCACTCGAGGCTGCGGATGAAGTGGTCCTGAACGAAAAACCTTCTGTATATCTAGACATCGAGTCAATTGGAACAGACTTTATATTTTCCAATGAAAATCAAATAGCTTCATTGTGTCTTGCGCATCTCAATGCACAGAGTCCATATTCATAATTCAAGTTATTAGACATAAAACTCAAATCTTTAGCAGCAAAATCCAATCAAAACCCGGAGTTTCTATGCCCCATCATTCAGGTCAAAAGACAAAGGATACAACAAAGCGCCATGGACAACGAGCCGGATAGCAGCGAAGACGTGGTTGGTCCTAGAGAGTCTTGTTTGCCCAAGGTTTCATCTCTGGTAACAAACTCTTCCAATTTCTGCAACAAATCGGAGCAAAGAGCCGGCATTCTTCCGCTCTCGGCACCAGGGCTTGTCTTCAAAGAAGAGTCGTAGATGTAGTCGCAGGAATTGCACCCGGTAGCAATGACCACGACTTGGTTGAGTTGATTGAGAACTAGGATCGAGTTCAGAAACGCAAGTACCTGCATCAAAAATCGAAAATCGAAACCTCTATCACCTTCTGTTTGGCTTGTGAGAATTACACAGGGGAATAGGGCTTAAAACCGAAAGAGAGAGAGAGGTTACGTGAGAGAGGAACTTGGAGAAAGGGAGTGAGAAAGAGCTCCAGAAGAAGGGGTTTGTGTCTAACAGTACCACCAGGAGGCTGACGTCATCTGCAATACCTCAATCCACAATCAATGAGATGAAGATGAAGATGAAGATGAAGGAGAAGACTGTGAAATTATATTTGTGAAACAGACGGAGACAGAGAGAGGGACCTGCGTATAACTTAGAAGGAGCCGAGGCCATGGGGAGTTTACAGTTGTTCCTTTTTAAAATCTGTATCTGTTGCTATCAGAGTTAACTGGTTTCGCGGCAACTTGACTCTTGAGGCAGTGGGAGAGAGGGGTCGGGGATTCTCTGCACTTGTTTTGGACCCCTACCGCACCTCTTTTCAATTCCCCCCGTCTGACGACAGGCATATGAATAAACTCCGGTCTGTTTGGGTAGAACAAACCAGGCATCTTTCTCTGGGCCGGAGACAGGCCCAATCTCTCATTTCTCAAACTGGGCCTACAATTAAAACAAAATGAGACAGATATTCCAGATTCAGCCCAATGGAGAAGTAAGTTCAAATCCTCGACAGATATTTCTGTTTCCCAACTGTAGGAAGTTTTTTTTCTCTATTATGTAGGAGCTTTTTTTTTTAGTAAGCGCTCTATTATAACATTTTAGTTAGAATAGAGAGCCAATTTAATTAAAATGCTTAAAAATATCATTTATCAGCTTCTCTATTTTAACAAGCCACTACTCACTTCACCATCTTAAAATATTAATATTTTTTTTTACTTTTTAGAAAATTATTGTTCACTTCACCATCTTAAAATTTAAAAAATTTCAACCGTTAGTAAAATAAAAAAAATTTAAAAATCGATATTTTTAAGATAAGACAAATATTCAAAAATATGACTGTTACGATAAAATGAATATTCAAAAATATAAATGTTGGAGAAATAATAAATAAATCTTTGAAAAATAATATTTAAATAGAATAGTAAAAATAGATTGTTAAAATAGAGAAGCTGCTGGAAATGTTTTTTAAAAGTTGATAGTTAAAATAGAGAAGTGTGCTTTTTAGTTACAGTATAGAGCCAAATTTAAAGAGGCTGCTAGGAATGCTCTAAGTAGCAATGATTTGAAGTTTTCTTGTCTTTTGGTTTCTTCTGTTTTTATTTTGAAAAAAAAATACACATTTTACTTACAAACGTCACACATTTTACATTTTCCACCATAAATTATTATTGCACTTTAAGTGTATTTTTTCTTAAAAATTAGACGAAAATTGACTTTTTTTAATACAAAACATGAATTATATCCTAAAAAAAGTCACATAAATAATAGTATTTTAAAAAAGGCCGAGGGTGCAATGTGTTAGGATTAGATAGTTTATAAATGTAATGTCTTAAATATAATAAATTAACGTGTAAATTACAAAATTTATAATAATTTATTGGTAAAAAGTATATTTTTCCCTTTTTGTTGAGTTTAATTTTTTTTTTAAAAAAAAATATTTTGGACATTGGAGAACCTGTTGCTCTCCTAAAAAATGAATACAAATTCGTATTTGTGATTAATAAAAAAATAGTTTAGAGCTTTTCACCATAAAATTGAAAACCGAAGTGGTGATTTCACATGCGGTGAAAATTGTCATGGAGACAGAGAAGGTAGCGGCCCAGCACAAAACCGCGTGCCACACGTGGATCACCGTTGACTCTGCAATGTCCAGTCAGAACGGTAGCCCGTCAGTTCCCTTCCCGCATAATCCTCTTCTCCACTGAACGGTGAATACCACCTTACCGTTACATTCCCGATAATGGAGACGACGACGCGCCTTGCTGCCGCTATAAACTCTCTCTTTCAAGTCGTCGGCAGGATGCCTCTCCCTAGGTTGACCGCAATGGCACATTTCCCACCCTCTATACTACTTCTGATACTGATTCTCCCTTTCGTATCCTCTTCTCCTCAAGGTGGCTTGCGAGTCTCTCTAACAAACCTCAAGGCCGACAAAAATCTCTCCCCACTGCAACTAATCTCAAGATCAATCCACTCTGGGAAACAGCGGCTCAACGCGATTGGGGCTTCATTGATTGCAACCAACGCATGGGGTGGCGATGTTCAAACGAAAGTTTATGGCGGGAACGGGGAGTTCCGCATGAACTTATCGATCGGGACCCCGCCGGTGCCTTTTCTCGCTATAATGGACACGGGTAGTGACTTGGTATGGACGCAGTGCAAGCCATGCAAAGTCTGTTTCCAACAACCGAGTCCACTTTTCGACCCAACGCTATCGACTTCCTTTGCCAATGTTTCATGCACTAATCCGTTGTGCACGGAGTGGGTGACTTCGAGTTGTGCGGATCGCTGCGAGTACAACAATACTTACGGGGACGATACGTCGACAAAAGGGTTTCTGGGGACGGAGACCTTAACCTTTGGATCGTCCGAGAGAAACGTGTCAGTGCCAAACATAGGGTTTGGGTGTGGGGTGGAGAACGACGGCTCGGGGTTGAACGATGGTTCTGGGATAGTGGGCCTCGGGCGCGGACCACTGTCCCTCATTTCTCAAATCGGTTCACGGCATTTCTCCTACTGTCTAGCGTCGATTGGTGGCAACGAAAGCAGTAGTCTTTTCTTTGGATCCGTACCGAATTTGAATGTCTCAGATGCGAGCGTCAAGAGCACCCCATTGATAAAGAATCCAGTTTTACCATCGTTTTATTACGTATCTCTCGAAGGCATCACCGTTGGCCTAACCCGGTTGTCCATTCCGTCATCATTGTTCCAATTAAACAAGGATGGAAGTGGGGGCTTCATCATAGACTCCGGGACGACAATCACTCTTCTGCACGAGGATGCGTTCAATGTCCTAAGGCCAGAGTTTCTGAAGCAAACAGATCTCCGGCGATCGTCCTCCGATGAAACAGGGTTGGAACTCTGCTTCGTATTACCTCATGCAGCGGAAATCAAGGTCCCTAAACTGGTATTTCATTTCGCGGGGTTAGATTTGGAGTTGCCTCCAGAGAACTATATGATAGTGGATAAGCAGATGGGATTGGTGTGCTTGGCAATGGGGCCAGGTGGTGGCATGTCCACTTTTGGGAACATTCAGCAGCAGAATCTGCTGGTTATGCATGATACCGAAAAGGAAACTATTTCCTTTATTCATACTAACTGCGGCAAGATCTAGGTGCTCGATCCGGTGAGTCGCGTGTTTCAATAAGGATGTAGCATTTCCCAAAAGACACAGTTGTCGGGAACTCAATGAGAAAGTTTCCTACTTGACCATCTGCAGAACAACTAATAGCAGTTTATAGTAGATTAGTGGAAGTTGATATTGATGTAGTGAAGTTGCCTGTATTGTAAACAGATTACAGAAAAATGTCATAATAAACAACTTGCTTTGGCACGAGGGAGCGGCGGGGAAAACAGCGGTCCACGTAGAATACGAATGATTTGAAGGCATTGTGTGCGTCCAAAGAAACTTATCAATGTTTATTCAAGGAAAATTGACAATATGGTCACTAGATTTATATCACGCAGACGATTTAGTCACTAATTTTCATTTTTTTTACTATATGTTCACTCAGTTCATACCTTCGTGACGATTTGGTCCTACTGTCAATCCATTTAACGGAATCTCATGTCACGTCAATTTTTTAACATGTCAGCGTCACACGTCAGTCAAATTAACCACGTCAGATCACCATTAAATAAAATGATGTGTTTTGTCATTTAAGAGAAATTGACAATTTGGTCACTAGATTTATATCCCTACTAACAAACTAGTCACTAGGTTTACTTTTTTTTTTTACATTTTGGTCACTGAGTCCATACACGTGTGACGATATGGTTCTTTCATCCATATTCCGTCACTACATCTAAAAAATAATAAGTGAATTTTTAGATTCATTGTAATAAAAAATAATTTAATAGAAATTAAATATTATTTTATAAACCAAAATTTTGACTCGGAAACACAAATGACTATTGCTTCCATTTACTCTCATACTATAAATCCATTGGTATTGCGTGGAAGGAAATCGTGATATATATATATTCTTTCTTTTTTAGCTCTTCACATCCACACAGGACTCCACCAATATCGTAGTGGGTTATAATAAATATTTTTTTTTTCGGGCTAATATTAATAGAGCTTTGATTGAATATGGACATCTTTGATGCCACATAGACATAAGCCAATGCAAGAAATTTCACTTCTAGACTATTATCTTTTTATTAAATGATATATACACTTATCACACTTTAATTATGGGAATGTTGACTCTCTGTACTTTCACTTTCATGTATTATTTTTGTCACATTTCACTTAATAACTATTGATTTTAGATATTTCTTATTTTCATTTAAAAAATTTCGTCAATAAATCGAAAAGTAATTTTTTACATGTAAGATGATAATTTTATCACGTGGTTAATTTGTATGATGTGTTTTGGTGGCGTGTTTAAGGCTAACGTGGCATTTGATTCCTTTAAATGGATTGATGGAATCTGGACAGAAAGACCAAATCGTCACACGAGTATGGACTCAGTGACCATAATGTAATATATATATATATATAGTGACTAAATCATCAGTGTGGTATAAACCTGGTGACCATATTGTCAATTTCATTTTAATTTACATGACTAAACGCAGCGTTTTGCTTAAGGATTCTGACTGACATGGGGCACTGACATGTTAAAAAGTTGACAAGGCAAGACATTCCGTTAAATAGATTGACGAAAGTTTGACGGCAGGACCAAATCGTCACAAGGTTATAGATTAAATGATCATATAGTAAAAAAATGAAATCTAATGACTAAATCGTCATAGAGATATAAAAAGGTGCAGAGATAATTTTATACATGTGTTTGTGTATGATTTTATAATGTACATTTTGTAAATTTGTTGTTTACATTGTATCCTAGAATACTTTTACAAAACGAACACACCGATTTTATACATGTGTTTGTGTCTGATTTTATAATGTTCATTTTCTAAATTTGTTGTTTACATTATATCCTATAGTACTTTTGCAAAACGAACGTACCCGTACAAATGCTATTTGAAAAATGCAAAGTGGAAAGAAGACCCTTGACTGACTCTCTCTCTCTCAACAGCAATCTTCTTCCCTCTACTGTTTCCATGTCAAAGATGAGAGGGCCACAGGGCTATAATCTCGCAACGAAGATGAGCTGTGGAAGATGTAGCCTGTTAGTAGAACTAACATCGCACTCCTGATCAGCAGTTCTAATGCATCCAACTGAAACCTCCCCTCAAGACGATTTCTTGGGTCAATGTATTATAATAATATTGAAGCAATATATATTCACAGAAAGTTATCCAAAAGGGATAAATGCAAAATCAGTCAATGTGATATAAATTAAAATAGAATTAGTCCTAGTGATAATATAAGAATAAAATTAATCAATGTAATTTCACTTTCGTTTATCGTTAGTCCTCCCATCAGGAATTGATTTTATCGTTTTATAAAATCATAGACTAATTTTATAATTTTCTTATCACGAGGATTAATTTAATTTTGACTTATATCACAGTTGACTAATTTTACATTTATCCCTATCCAAAAATGTTTGCAGTCTGACTTAGTTCAAAATGTATCGAAAAGAAGCCAAATCTTTCCCCACATGCATGCTTTAACACCTCAATAGCCCAACCTACAAAAGCTTATGAAAGATGCACTGATTATAAAAATTTGACAAAGCCAAAATTTACACTGCTTTCCAATCCCACCAACTAGATTCTGTAGTGAACATACTTTATGAACATGAATATCTAGGGAGATTACATATCCTGACACCAAGTCAAGTGCAATAACAGACACTGAAAAAGCTAAGACTTTTGCCAAAACCTTGTAAAGTAGGGGAGGGCAGTCATAATAGTTTAGCAACAAGACAAGTTTGCAATTAGCCAGGGCAATATGCAGGGCATCAATATTCAAGAATAGCCCCGTCTCATCATAAACTGTCAACAGTAATAATAGCTTTCAAAACCACACAAGGACCAAAACAATGCAATTGTGTGCAAAACAGACTAGAACCATTAAGCCAACCACAAACCCACACATGGAATAAAAATGAAGCCTCTTGAACTTGCTGTGCATCAGTCGACAACTTGAGACTTGATAATGACTTCTCCCTCTTAAAATACCGGATATATATGCATCCCCACACTTTGGCTTATTTGGAAAAAGGCTTTCCCCATCAAGAACTAGTGATTCATTTCATGTATATGCAGCAGCATCAAAAGAAGCAGCAATACCCATGGTGCATGCATCTAGAATCATATATCAGCAAATCAACGATTTAATCCCATAGCAGCAATTCTTTCTGCATAGGATATGTTAAAGTGTTCATCGGAGGGTTTAAGATAAAACCAAAGGACTCTTATAACATCCAACTCAGATATCCATGAAGTCACACCTCAAGGAATAGATTATTGAGCAGAAACTTAAGGCATTTGAGCTTCCAACACAGCAAGGAACCAATAGAAATTAATGTCGTAGCTGGAAGGCTAATCCAAGTTGCAGTTTCCACAATCATACAAGTCGCCCAAGGCAACACAATCAACCTTATAATTTCTCATCGCTTTGACAATGATAACAAGAACAGATTTTAGATGGCAATGGCTGCAACTCAGACAGTCAAGAGTACATTGTAAGGCAGTAGAGTAAACAAACTACTAGAGGCATTAAGAAACCTGAGGATTTACTGCATCCACAAATCAGTTTGATAGTACAAACAAATCAATAAGGGTTAAATACAACAGACAAGTGGGACCAGTCAAAAATGCAACAACCACACAGAACACAACCCCACAATCAGGGCATACAGTAGCGAATCAGAAAAACTACAACATGTACTCTATGAACTTGATAAGCAAAAATAAGAGAGATGCAGATTGGGAAGTGGCTAACAAATTCACCAAGGACCGAGCATCAGAAGTCCTCCCAATAGGACTATTTGCAGGGGGGAGCCCTGGAAGTGACCCAGTTGTTGTTGGCACCGCTGAAGACTTTGGCGTTGCTGTTCCGGCACCATCAGACTGAGGTGAAGGTGAAGGCGCAAATATCGAATCCCGAACCACTGAAGAAGGTGGCGCTATAAGGGGAAGAACTCAACCTAGTAAGGTCTCAATGTGAGACTTTACCCTTATAGAACTCATCTTCCATTCATTCTCATCTCCCACTTCATGTGGAATTTGGGGTATCACAATGACAGAAAAAGATAAAAAATAAAGTAATTCCAAATATACACCCTGTAAGAGCATCAACATTATAGGAAACTCCTAGAGATAAGCAACACTGCCACTCACTTTTAAAAGCTGACTATTACAAACGTAATCACAAATATTAGACTGAAATTGAAAACCCGGGAACCTCACAACTCCGAATGAAATTCAACCAACACCGATATAGAAGTCAAAACAATGTTCGGTACAATAATCAAACACTTGCTACAAACAAAGGAAAATCATAAACAGACCTGGCAATGGAACAGCAAGTATATCCGCAGCCTTAATATCTGTGCTTCCCATGGCATTCACGTTCATCAAATCGGTAATGGTAGTCGAATACCTCGCAGCTATCCCGGTTAACGTGTCCACCGGCCTCACCACGTACGACAAATAGATAGCTGGCAGCGAATTATCTGTCCCGTTAAAGCAAGTACACGGAAGCGGCACCGCGAGGTTCTGCCCCACTTCGAGAACCGACGGGTCAGATATGGAGTTGGCCTCCTTAATCTGGTCAGCAGAGACCAGACCCGCATAAATGGAATCGGCAATGGACGAGAGCGTGTCGGAGGGGCGGGTCTTGTACTTGGTGGAGACCGACTTGCGAATGCCGTCCACGCATGAACAGGTGATGGGGATTTTGAGGAAGAGCTGGGATGGAAGGATGTGGTTCTCGACGTCCGGGTAGGAGATGTCGATGGCATTGGCGGTAAGAATCACAATGGGGTCGACTTGAAAGAGGGAAGCCACCTCGGAGACCTTGAGGTCGGTGTAGAGAGTGTAGCCCAGCACGGCGTTGCACGAGTCGGAGTTGGAGCAGGGCTCGATAGTGGACTTGGAGCGAACAAGACCTACATTCGCGAAGATCGAGAGCAGCAGGAGCAAGAAGAGGGTTTTGTGGAAAACAAGTTTTCGGTTTGGCATTCTTGCTCAAGACAGAAAAATGTGTTCTTTGCTTTGTTATACAGAAGTGTGCATTTGAAAAAGTCGCGACAACGCGCAACGAAATGACCAAAGATGGGATTTTTCTTCGGTTTAGGGAGAGATTGTGCTGGGTTTTAGGCCCTTTTCCAACAGGAAGGAAGACAGGCGAGTAAGAATGGGAAGACTTTTGACACCAGAAAAGATTGGCTTTTTCTGGCTTTCGTAGAGAGAGATATATTGGTGAGCTTCTGCAATTCTCAGGGTTTAGGTTTTTGCTTCTTCTTCCTCCACCACCACCACCACCACCAGTGGTTCAGTACCAACTGAGAGAGAGTCAGGGGTGGGAAGGGAAAGTTTTGATTGAATGCAGCTTTGGGGATTTGGACAGATATGTTGCATAGAGTTGAACAGACAGTAGTCAGATTCTCGAGCATAGAGTCTAGAACAATATTGCCCCTTGGACTATTTTATCCTTGTCAACACCCTCTATTGACTATTCCCTGGAATTGCCTTCTTGAATCAGTCCAATCCGGCAATTTCGGGCCCGTCTTGGACTGTTGTTGAGAAGGGATGTTTTGGTAATTCAAGTATTTGGCCTTTTAAGATTTCTGGGAATCCAAAGTGAACCCCACATTAAACAATTTATCGGGTGCCACAGTCTGCTCTAATCTGCTTTCCAGGCATGCAAGAAAATAATTTCTGGTTCTCTTGCTGATAGGAACATTGTGAACTCGCACACAAAACTAAGGAGCGTGCCATACACCCTTGAAACTCATTTGCTGGAGAGTTGTTGCCAAGCGCTACGTGATCGGAAGCTAACAGTGCGTTCAGCTATTGAGACGGGCTTCCCCGTTTAACCGGTGCACCCTGATCAATGTGCGTTGTTTTGCCATCAACTCATTCCCTCCGCAATTTAATTTTGAATATACATTTGACTTACTAAAAATTTTAAAAGACTTTCGTTTTGAGAAAAAATTGTAAAATTTTAAAAAAGTTGTAAATTTTTATGTTGAATAGTATTTTATTAGTGTTTGTGTAAATAAGAGAGAGAAATGATTTGATGTAATTGTTTAATAAAAAAATATTTGAGTTATGTAAAAAAGTATAGAGAGAAAATTTATGTTGAATAAAAAATTAAAAAATTATTGGAGATTGTGTAAAATGTATTGATTTTTGTGTTTGAATTCTGAATATGTTTCGGTGGTAGATTTATGAATATACTTAGAATCCTGAAAAAAAAATGTGAAAACGAACGTATCCTTGAATACACTTAAAAAGAGACAATTTATTAAAATTTTACTTTATTTTTCTAAGTCAAATTTTGACTTACTAAAAAAAAAATCATTGCCTTCTCTCTTTTATTTTCCTAAATTCTCTCTTTTCTATATATACTCATATTATATCCACAGTTTTAATTGCGAATATAAAAATGCATAGTTAAAAAGGCTATTTTTGAGGAGGCGGGAACAACCTCCACTTCCTCCCCCGTCTCTCTCTGTAGGCCTCTTTTCTTTCCGTTATAATTTGGTTCCCACGCAGCCACGCTTCAGATCGCCTTTCCTAAGAACTAAAACTAGCTTTAAACTTTCCAAATCCTCTCGCGAAACCGGAATTGCCCAAAGCCCTAGCTTGCCAGTCAGTCGAAACAAACCCCAAGTGCCATGGACCAATTGGACAAGAATGACGAGCCCGCTAGTGCCATGGACCAATTGGACAAGAATGACGAGCCCGCGAGTGCCATGGACCAAGTAGACGAAAATGGCGAGCCCGTGAGTGCGGCGGAGCTCAGCCCCAGCGATTTCCGGTCACCGGTGCAGCATCGTGTTCGCCGGAGATTGGTCCAGTCCACGCTGTTCCCGCATAAGGCCCAAGAACGCGAAGAGAACGGCGATCAGAAGTGTGAGAAAAGTTGTGGGGATGACGAGGACGGTGACCGCGGGAGTCCAAGCAAGAAGAAGAAGCTGAAAGCGAAGGCAATGTCTCAACGTAGAGCTTCTAAGAAGGTGAATAGTATGAGAATTTGTATGCGTAGCTGGCTTGCTATTGAAAATTGTTGTACATTTAAGTGTTGGACTTCTTTTTGTGTACCTGATGCTGTGCTAGGTTACCTAGACAATTTAGGAAAAGAAAAGAGAGAAGGCAATGAAACCACTCAAGTACTTGGCTCTGTTCAATATCAGTATTCTCCCCCCCCCCCACCCCCCCCCCCCCGAAAAAAAAACACAGGGCAGTAAGTAATAAAATAATACTTATTTTATTCTTAGCAGCTGGAGGAGAAGCGACCAGTGATTACTACACCCAAGAAAACAGTGATTAATCTGAAAAATTTTGAAGATGGATCGCCACCAATTCAGTCGTTATGCCATGTTTTATTGAATATCGTTCTCTACAGTTTGTTTTATAGGTGGATCAGCTTGTATTTTTCGATTTTGGTCGTTTCATATGCTTATCTTCGTCATCAGGTGGTTATTGATTACTCCTTAGAATAAACAACCAATTAGATATCCAGAACTAGCGGATAAAATATTAAATAAAGAATAAGCTGCATAATAGTCATTTGCTCTTCTTCATTTATGTTATGTTGATCTTGGAAATTTTGGTTACCAAAACACTTTGCCTTGAATCTTGGAAGTGACTGTAACTTGGCTTTGTTTTGGTTCTTGTATCTGATCTTTAGTATTGTATTTGTACCACTTACTGTCTTTCTTTTGTGCTTGATCAGGAAAATTCTCGGATATTTTCAGGAAAGCAAATGCATCCTTTTTTCTCATCATGGAAAGTGGGCAAGAAAAATCAAGAGGTGACTGAAGTGGAGGCTAGCCGTTGCTCTGTAGAAAGAAGGGACAAAGAGATTACGTGTGGCCCAATTCACGTATTTGAAACAACTCAAGTAAGGGCTTCCAATTTAGCTTTCTAGAACAAGTTGAACACTTGTATTCTGCATTGGATTATAATGTATGTAGTTATATTTCTACCTAAGGTGAAAACTTAAAATGTCTGCTATGCAGGAAGATGGAGCATCTTTTGACCGGCAAAATTGGGCATTTGTTGATGATACCTTTAGTGATGCCAATGATGGTCTTGAAAACAAAGCATCTTCAGTTTATGAAGGCTCTTTTGGGTTCTTGCATATGGATAAGCTTCCAATCTTTTTACATCCCTGTGATGTAACAAACTTAAAGAACGAAGTTTCTTTTGATCACCGTGTTAGTCAACAACAACATTCATCTGATGTGGTATGTAATGTATCTACATGTGAATTCACCGATTCCTATAGCTGATTACTTCTTTTATTTTTTCCAAAAAAAAAGATGTCACCATTGCTGAATTCTTTGTTTTGTCTCTTCGTGTACTGCATTTTTTAGTCATCCATATAATTACTGTCAGGACCACAAGGTGGATAAAGTTGGTTTATTTTCTAGGAATACTGGCTGTGTAAGGAAGTCAGGTATGGAGCAGCAGAGTAGATTTCTTCAGGAAAGGTGAAAGCTTTGGATTCAAAACTCTCCATCAAATTTATATATGCATAATCTTCCATTTTTTTAACCCATGTTTTGCTTGTTTTCTTTACATTTACTGAATATTACGTATGTTGATTGGTGAATGCTGCTAAAGTTACGCTATAGTCTTTTACCTTTCCTCATGAAGTGTTCCCCAAATATTCTTTAAATAGCTCTTCCACCTCAAAGAGGTATGGGAATTGAGCATTGTAATTTGGCTGTCCTTGTGCGTCTCCTACGTAATTCTCACCTTATTTCATATATAAACTTTACTTTCTGTTTTCACTTGCTCGGTTGAACTTAGCATATGTGAAATGAGTGCCCTTAGCCTTTTCTTATCCCGGTGGAGAAAGCCGAAAGATAAACCATTGAGTCAACATCTCCTTGGTTTCCTGTTTATGCATCATCAACTCGCCATCAAAAGTGGCCTTTTTTATGTATTTACAAAAACTAAAAAGCTGAGAAAGCCTTAAAAAGTGTATAAGTTATAGCAAAAATGCTATGTTTGAAGTATTAAGTAGATAACTGTTATTACCTCCCTAAATGGTAAAATTTGTATACTCTGTCTACAACTGCTAGCACAAGTCATGTGATTCTAGAAATTCACAGCATGATGGGATATATTGTTTTCTACATCTATCTATGCGCCTATATGTAGTTGGAAATAAGTGGTGTCAAAATTTCAAATGTTGAGATGCATTGTCGACGCATGAGACACTTGCACCAGGTTTTCCAGCATTTGTGCATGATTCACCTGGGATTGCTGGATATTGATATCTGTCTCATTTATGCTGAAATTCCAGGATGATGCCGTACTATGCTAGTCCTGATAATCAGCTTGAGGATAGCTTATGGGTACATAAGTACAGGCCCAAGAAGGCCGTGGAGGTCTGATACCTTTAATAGTTTCTTCTTTGTATTGCAGTTTTGTGTTTCACTTATCAAAAAAAAAGTTTTGTGTTTCAGTTTTCTTAGGTAGATTGGCATATTTTCCCTTGTGTTCTAGTTCTTGTCTCAGATGATGCACTTTTACTTATCCAAACACATGTACGTCGGTGTCCTGCAAGTATGTGGTAATGATGAAGCTGTGAAGTTTTTGAGTGATTGGCTACATCTTTGGCGCACAAGAGGCTACGACAACAGAAAAGATCAGACTTGTGGTGATCAATGTGAAATGCAAGATGATGACTATTGCTATTCTAATGGTGTTTCTGATTCAGAAGACATTGATGAAGAAGCTAGTCTAAAGAAGGTTCTCTTAGTTACAGGGCCAGTTGGGGTATATACATAAATATTTATCATATCTTATGTACACCTTTTGTTTGCTTTTCTTTACATTTGGAATGTGTTTCATGTTTCTTCATTTTGAAGATGCATTCGGAACCATCATATGGCATAAATGAATTGAGCTTGTTTGGTCTAGTGGTTTAAGTATAGTCCTTTGTGCTGTACCTTCTTTTCCTTTTTCTTTCAATAAATTGCCTTATAAAAAAAACTTCATTTTCAGTTCAAGTTTCTGGAAAAAAAAATTGTTCAGATGGTAGGAATTTTAGAGACAGTCATTTATATATTGTGTCTCTTGTTCCTTTTTTCTTCCCTCTTCAATTCTCTTAAGGTAGTAGGTGGGATGCAATAAAAATCCAATGCAGCATTGGGGGGAAAATATACCAGAAGAAAGAAAAGCTGAAAGGAAGATGATTCTATTGAGTTGGGCAGACTTGACAAATATGATGTTTATTTTTGGGCCCACATCATAATGTGTTTATTGCTAGGAGATCTCATGCACTTTGTTATTTAAAAAAGGTTTATCTATTGAGATGTAATGACTCCTTTTCTGGGATGATGTTTAATAATTCTGATATCTATTGGTCAGAGGAATGTCTTCGATGGAGGCCACTGTGTTCTATTTTCTTCTTTTAGGAATCATTGGAGGGAAAGTTGTTCTAGAATTTATAATGGAGGTGCATGTGATTGAGTGTAAAATCATAACTGATATTTAAGTTAGTTTGCACAATCCTGCCTACAGACTGGTAAGAGGTCTTGTATTATTCGTGTCAATATGCTTGCCTCTTAGACTTGACTCTGTATGCCTTTTCTGATCAATATTATTTTGTTTACTCTGGAGCGATTTCTTCTAGTTTCAATGACTGTCTTAAGGAAATTGAGGTTTATTCTATAAGGCTTGCTAATTTGCTTCTTCTACAAATAGAGCTCCTTTTTTATACTAAGAGTTAGATGCTTTTGCTTTGTTTATGTTCTCTGCAAACACTTTGTTTTAAAATGGTGGTTGAAAGATGTGCTTTTTGTTCTGTAGAGTGGGAAGTCTGCAGCTATCTATGCATGTGCGCAAGAGCAAGGATTTGAGGTTTTTGAGGTACTACTAGATTGGATGTTTGTCTTGTTCTACTGTTTTGAAAGTTCTCCTTATTGGGGTCGAATATTCTAATCTGCATATAGTCACAAATAGGAAGGTCAAGATATTAAGATATTGGAACGCATCTAATGCGTATATCATTTAGACACCTGTAGTCAGACAATTACATGGTGGAATATATTTTGTATGCCAATTGGAGTACTCAAAATGCATATTTGAAATGCTCTAGCACTTTGCATTATGTGTATATGTGCTGCGATAGGAACATCTAGATTTTTGAGGTTGCGCAGTATACCCACAACAGGCTTAAGCTTGTCTTTGAACATCTCTTTGGCTCTGAAGAATAATTATTTTTTTCCTTTACCTCTTGGATAGCAAAGGTAGTCACTTTGCTTTCTACTTCTGATGTACTTTCTCTATTTTTTTTATTACTTAAGCTTCAACAAGTCTGCAACAATCAGAAAGTGTATGTGTCTTCTTCATTTGCTGTTTGATCTAGCTGGGTGTATTTCCCAACATACTACTACTAACAACCCATCATTCCACCATTTTCACTGACTGTCAAAGGGCTCTTCAAATTCTTTTTCTTTCAGATTTTGATTGCTGAAAATTAGGGCAATGGCTTTTCAAGTGAAAGTTTAATTTGCCTTATCTGTTGTTTCAATAGTTAAGTGCATCAGACTGTCGGAAAGGAGCTCTTGTAAAGCAGCAGTTCGGGGATGTACTAGAATCACATCGGGTCGAAAGGTTTGTCAATTTTTCATTCGCAGCACTTGCTGCATTGTGGATCTGCCAACTTTCTTGAGCTGGGATGATGTATTTGTTTTAGGTTGTTTGAACATACTGTGGAACCACTGAGCAATCATATTGTGAAGTTACCTCTGGTTCTGCCCAGTGGTAAACCATCAGAAGGGTTTGAAAACGAGGTAGTGGCAGTGATACCCTTATCCAATGAGAAAGCTGCCAATGATAAGATTGGAGCCTTGGGAGAATCTGTCTATAACGAGAATGGAACTGCCTGTGATCTAAGAGAAGTTAAGCGTTTGATGCTCTTTGAGGATGTGGATATCATGTTTCTTGAAGATCGCGGTTTTATTGCTTCAATACAACAAATTGCTGAAACAGCGAAGAGACCCATAATACTGACCAGCAATAGTAAGAGGGCTTGCTGATTGAGATCATCGTATTAGCACTTTGAAATACTGTTGCTTTTGAATCTCTTCTGCTACTCATATCTGTTAATTATAGGTGGCAATCCTTCCCTGCCAGACAATCTGGACAGGCTACAGGTGTGTTTCACATTGCCATCATCAGAAGAGCTTCTTTGTCATGTATATATGGTATGGACTGCGGTAACTTTTTCCCCTTCTATTCCAATTGTGGATTTCTAGGTTCTGAGTTCATTTTACTTGCAATATAGGTTTGTGCTGCTGAAGGAGTCAACATCCAACCTCAGTTACTAGAACAATTAGTTGAGTCTTGTCATGGGGATATTAGGCAAATCATTATGCATCTTCAGTTCTGGTGCCAGGGTAAACAATTTAGGAAAGGTGAGTTGCACAACACGTATGCATGGTTATGTGGCATCTGTGTGCATGTCGTGATATTTTTATGGTGCCTTTGTTATTGTTACTTATTATTTCTTACAATCACCATGATGTATCCCGTGTTTCTCTATGAAATCTACATCTTCTAATACTGGTTCCCCTACCATTACATCCAAAACTCATTAGATCCTCATGAAATAATGTTGTCTTGCAACTTATTTGGTGGAATGCGTTTATTATTCTTCCTGCGATGTAGCACATCACCTACATTTAGAAGGTTAACATGTCATCAATGACATTTGTATATTTTTTTTAGTTGACCACAACTTAAATATGCAAGGTTGAAAGATGAATGCCGATGGAATCATGTGGGCTAGATGTTTTTACTGGTTGCTAAGGCTAGCGGAAATTACCTGGTCAGAGATTCAGGATAAATGAGTTAATTTTTTTGTATTTATCATAAGCATTTTCAGATTCCAACGCTGTCATAATTTTTCAGTTTTTATGACAAGTCTTGCTGTTTTGTATTGCTTTCATTTGAAGAATAGATTTATGTCTAAGCTTACTGCATGTATTACAATGTCTACTTGAACTTTTTAATTCGCATGTGTTGTCTTCTTTTCAATGTTTACGATAAAGACTTTAAAACTAATGTTTTTTACTGTCCAGATGGGGACTTGAGGAGAACGTATGGGTCACTGCCTTTTGATGTTGAAGCTGGTCATCGTATACTACCTAAGATCATCCCCTGGGAATTTCCTTCTCCGCTGTCTGAGTTGATTGAGAAGGAAATCACCAAGTCATTATCCATGATGGAAGAAAGTTCTGCTTCAATGGATGTGGTTGAGAAAGAACTTGGCAAAAAAGAAATGCAGGAAGATCTGGATACATATGATAATCAAACAGAGAGTATAGAAACCAAAAAGTTAGCAATGTTGAAAAGGAATTGCTCTATTGAAGATTGCAATGACTTCACAGCTCAATTTGATGAATTATCCAATTCTTCAGGCACCCCTGTCACTTTATCGAGGCAAAATGTTGGAAGGAAACATAATATGGTGCTGTCTTCTGATTCTGAAGGCGAGGACATAATTAATGGCGTCCTATAGTTTTGGAGAAGGATACTAACAATGAAGCATCCCAAGGATATAACAGTGGCTATCCCTCATATTGGCCATCAACTGAAAACTGCTTGGGCCTTATAGCTGACAAGCGACTCTCTGGAGCAGAGCATTTGAAAGGAACATACTATGAATGTTCAGAAAGACCAGATTTTAGACAGATTAGTGAAAGATGCGAATCTGTTGATGTATCATGTGTGCCAGAATCGACATTTGTTCCGGAAACTGTGGTAGGTGATGTAACAGAGCCATTATCTAGAACTGATGTATCGTGTATGCCAGAATCAACATTTGTTCCTGAAAGTGTGGTAGGTGATGTAACAGAGCCGTTATCTAGAACAGTGTCCTGTGATTATGCTGCTGATACCTTAGAAATCTCTATGAGCAATGAGTCCATCCAGACTGTTAGCAGTTGAAGCGGACAATCTCGGTAAACCTATGCTCAGATTACGGAAAACTTCTGATATGCTGGGCAATACTGGTGATCCAAATCCAGAATTGTCTTGTGAAGAGGAGCTGGAAGATTTTTTGGATCAAAATGTGGATTATACAACAGGTCATCAACTGATGGACGAGTGCAGTCGCATGAATTTTGGTAGAGGGTCAAAAATTTTGGAGAAGCCAAAGTCGTTGATGGTGACTGATTTAGTACAAGCATCATGGATAAAACTCCGTGGCTGTCCCACAGAACTAAGGCAGTATGTTGTCTCAGACAAAGAGGATGCAATTCAAAGTATTAAACATGCTTATTCTATGAGCGATCTGATTGCAGGAGCTGATCTCTTGCTTTCTAACTCCCAAGTTGTAGTACGTGTCTTACTATATTATATTTGGATAATATGAACCTGTAGCTTCTGCTATGTGTGGCTCATTGTGGTAATTGAGTATCTTTCAGGGTTCTTTGGAACCATATACTGTCCCCTCCGAAGGATCAGAAGCATCGAGCTGGTGGGATGAGCAAATACAGATGGCATCGACGATTTCACAGCATGGTTTTTGCTTTTATGCAAAAGCCGTAGGATCAATGATAGCTCATGAGAGAAGTGTTGATTTGCTCTCAGAAATGCTGGCTTCCACAACTAATATGATGGCATTGGGTGGATTAATTGGACAGGATATGAAGACAAGTAGAACATTGTGTGCGGCTAGGGGTTTAGAGATGAGTCCACCTAAAAGAGTTTTGTCAAAAAGGTATTGTCCTCAATCCCTTGTTACATAGTCATGAAAATATGGTTATTCGAATAATATCTAAGCATACCGGTGTACAATTATACATACCTACTGATGTTTCCTGCCGCTTTTACTATTTGTCGAGGATCTTACTATGGCCTCAACCATAATCCTGTTAACCATAAAAAAAAAAAACTTGCAGCCTTTATTATAATTGTTGCGCCATGTCTCTTGCAATTGTTGCTTACCTAGTTGCACAATGTCTCAATGCAGGCGACGGGTTGCTCGACACTACTTGAGTAGTGGTTCGTTGATGTTATCTCCCAAAGACATTTCGTTGCTGGGTCAACGTAACTTTAATGGGACGACTACGTCCTAAAGAGTTGATGATAGATTGAGGTACAACTTCACAACTAGGATAACTAACAGAACAGCCTCCTTAACTGATTCCATGATATGGTCATTGGTTAGACTGAAGGTGGGCGGCATATGGTTCCCTTCACCGTAAAAGGAAATCTGCGATGGCCAATAGTTCCCAATGAAAGGGGTTTCATGGAGTTGCTAACTTAGTCAACTAGGGAAAATATGATTGCCCAATAGTAATAATACCGTGTCTTCTCTCTCAGTTACAAATTACTCAAATAAATAATTTTTTGAAAATTTCGAGGTTTTTTTTTTAAAAAGAACATAAAAGGTAGATTAGAGTTTTATTGAATTTTGAGAAAAAGTAGTAAAAAAATAAAATTTTATGTGAGTTAATGAAAAAAATTGAAGAAAAAGACTTAAAAAGTGATTTTTTTTCTATTTATTATAATAAAATAGTTGATTTGATAGAGAAAAATAATAATTTTAAATTTTGTTGTTATTATTTTCTTAATCAAAATTTTGATTTGTATGTTTGGATTCAAATTTTTTTTTAAAATTAGTTTTGCAAATTAGAAGTTATAGGTTATAAGCACTAATCTCAGTGCCCCCTCTCTCTCTCAACGTCAAAATCTCTGTGTTTTGGCTTTAGTTGGCTTTTTTTTTTGTGAGCCTTTGGCTTTAGTTCGGTGATGTCTGGTGTGTGCAGACATTTTCGCATAGAAATCGGCTTAGATCCATGGAAATGCCAAAGTTCTGGTCGGAACGACGCCAGGAAGGATGCAATAACACAATGGAAATGCTTTGAAAGTAATGTGGCATTAATTACTGGAAAAAACATTGGCACAAAAAAATATCGTACTTAAATGGTGGGCCCCATCTGGGAATACCGCCCCACCGTCCACAGTTCTGCCTTATCAATGGCCCTCTACCTCTACAATCTCCAACCCACTTCACGAGATGCAAAGGAAGCTGCTGCTGAATGTCTATTATCATATCTTCTTTCTCTCTCTGAAACTGCACAGAGGAAGACTGTTTTCAAGTTTTGGCAGTTTAAATTGCCGTGTTCAGCAAACAGCCCAAATTCCCATGCACTCAGCGAAAAAAGGCAGGCATGCTGGTGAGGTGATACCGTGCATGTTATGGTATAAGATTTCGCCCTCTGAAAGCCTTATCATTCTTTTTTTTTTTTCTCGGCGAAAGCCTTATCATTCAACTGCACAACACAGTAGCTTTCGAATCAACTCTCCATAGTCCATACTATACAGATAATACTATTGAATTAGATCTGCTGTACCAACTATTAATTCATTAGTTTTAAAATTAGAAATTTGAGTGGAGACAAAAGTTCGAAATCACTTATAAAAATAAAGCTGGACGTTAGAACTAGTGATGAATTAAGATTAACTGATGATTTTGTTCGTATTGTGAAAACGAATTCGTTTAATAACTAGCTGGTGAGTAAAGTCAAGTAGAGTTGTCCTCTCCCCTTTCGCTTGTAAAAAAAGAATTGGTTAGTCTTGAACCTTTTTACGATATTTAAATACATTTCTAAAACTAGTACGAACATCTTAAAAATTCAAACACAAATATCAATACATTTTACACAATCTCCAACAATTTTTTACTTTTTTATTTAACACAAATTTTCTCTTTTTACTTTTTCATATAACTCCAATATTTTTTTATTAAACAGTTAAATCAAATCATTTCTCTCTCTACTTTATAAAAACAATAATAAAACACTATTCAATATAAATATTCACAACTTCTCTAAAATCCTACTATTTTTACTTACACCGAACATATATCCTTGTAAGTAAGTGGTACGGCCTATTAGGCATTACTATACATTATAGCCATAGATATCTTTATTTTTCCGAGAAAGGAAGAAATAAAAAAACCAGGAGAAAGAATAGTGAAAGACAAAAGAAATTGATGGGTTTTAGTACATTGCACGAAAAGAGGAGGGGATTTCGGATCATGATACCCTGTAATTTTTAGGGTACTACAGGATATGCAATTAAGAGAGATAGTGACACATGAATGTGGGTCTCACGGTGGGATCACACTGCCCGAAAATAATGTTCGGGTAAGGACAGTGTGGGTCCCATAGATTTTGTGTCACTCTCTCTCTTCTCATTGCACTCTTGTAATGCCCTAAGAATTGCAGGGTAGCCGGATCAGGTGACTTTCACCCCCGAAAAGGAAAAGTAGGAGGGAGGGACCACGGGATTTGCTCAGCAGCTAGGGTTGCACAATGCCACCGGAAAATTTCGGTGGCACCGGCATTGGCACCGGGTTCCCGGTTTTTGCCCTTAACGGTGTCGGTGTAGGTTTAACTTTTTGAAAAAACCGGCGGTTCCCGGTTTAACCGGCACCGGATTTCCCAGTGTAGGTTAAACCAAGATTTTTTTTTATTATTTAAGTTTTTTAGTTTTGTTTCTACTCAATAGTTTAAACTTTAGTTTCACCTCAAGACGTAGTATTCTAGAAGCATGACAAGGTCTACTCAATATTTTAGTTTCACCTAAATATTTGAGATTTGTTGTTGGTTTTGTCTAATCAAATACTTACATTCAAGTTACCAAGAACCTTGCTAGGTGAATGAACTAATTATTTAGAATTTTGGTAGAAAAAATTACAAATCTATTGTATTTAGAAGGGTATATATGAAGGCATTAGAATCATAATTAAAGAGTTTAATGTCAAACTTTGGTAAGTTCATCGCATAATATAAGTCAAGAGGTCGAGTTTTTATGAAAGTTTAACTAATTTTCTAAATTTATAATTTATAAAATTGACAAATCACTATTGAATTTATACCATGTTTGCAAAATCAGTCACTCAATTACATTTTAGTTCAAATTTCTAATACATTTTAGTTCAAAAATTCAGACAGAGTCATCACGTTTGACTAGCGTTAGACAAGCGCTCGAGCGCTCAGTGCAAATTTCAGACAGAAACATAAGCGTTTGACGAGCGTTTGACCCGCGCTCGAGCGCCTTAAAAAATTACTGAATTTTTTTATTTTCCTTGTGAAACCAAGGGAAACCCTATTAGGTTTTGAACATGTTTTAAAATTGTTATTGATTTGTTAATTAGAGGGAAAACACATATTCTCCCCTCTAAGTGTTGTTAGGGTCTAAACTGGATTTTTCAAAAGATAATAGTTTCTACTTACAGTGAAGTCTCTATTACTTTGGACTTTAAATTATCATCTTATCTTTTAAGATGATCTTTAAATTTATTGATTTTGGAATTTGGATTTCATTAGTTTAGATTTTATTGATATGTGATTAATGGACAAAAAAAAACACATTGGGCCAAGTGCGTAAAATGCTAAAAAAATGGTTCAATATTAATGTAGGATAACCGAAAATCGTCACCACTAAATTGTCACCGCTAAGGGTCGATTTTTGCTTTTAACAGTGTAGGTGAAAGTGAAATTTTTTTTAAAACTGGCCTACCGGTGTAGGTGCCGATTTTGACCGAAATCCGCACCTACACGGCTTCTGCAGCCCTATCAGCAGCGAGCGAGCGAAGCGGGAGCAATAATTTGGAAGTACGACTGTCTGAATTCTGACTCCATCAGGCATCAAGAACAACGGACAACCTTACACAATTCACAAGGGCCCACGGTCTGACATTTTTATATTGAATTGCAATTTTCTATTATTATAAATTAAATCATTTGTTTTTTTGCAAACAATAGTAAAAATGTTTTTATAAGCTGTCAAGGACTCAGGTGGGATATTACTTGTTATTTATTGCCGTCTGACCACGGAACGAGTGAAAGAGAAGTAAAGAACCCACTTCTTTATTAGTAAGCCCCCTCTGCAAGTAAACCAGCTCTCTCTCATGCGAAAAAACTTCTCTCCTGCTTAGAAACTCTCTCTACTGCGTTATCCCGATACCGCCGACCCTTACGGAGGAGGGGGAGCTCCGGCTCCTTCCTTCCCCTCCTCCTTTTTTTTTTTTTTCTCTTTTTCCCTCTCCCTCTTCCTTCTCCCCTCTCCGGCTCTCTGGTCCGGGCGGCTGGCGGTTTTTTGGGTTGGTTTTTGGTTTTTGTATGCAGGTGGTTCGCCCAAGGTTTTCGGTGGTTTCCATCGCCTTTGGGCCTGCACGCGCCAGATGGATGGGTTCCGCACGAAGAGCGCTTCGTGGGCAATGTTCTCCGATCGTCAGCCGACGGCGCGTGGATGCCCCTCCGCCCCCCGAATCGCATCCTCCTCCTCCGGCGTGGACTATGCGGCCCATGAGCTTCATTTTCCCGTCCGGATCCCATCCTCCGCCCCCCACGCGCCGCCGCCGGAGTTTATGTTCCGTTTTCGCCCGTTTGGGCCTGCCCCACTGTTTAGGGCTTGTTTAGTTTTAATTCTGTATTGTATGATAGCCTCTATGTTTAAGGCTTTTGTTGGTTTTTATGTTATTTTAACCCTGTTTTTAGGCCTAATAGTTATCTGTCATTTGTGGCTTCTCTGCGGTCTGAGACCGATCTGTCCCTTGTGGGCCTTTGTAGGACCTTATGGTCCATCTGCTCGTTGGCCCGCCGACTCTTCAAAGTGTCTGGTACGCCCTTTTGAGCATCCTAGAGTCTTTAAACCTCCCTGATCCCGATCTCAATAATATATCTGCTATTATGCTTAAAAAAAATAAAAGAACCCACTTCTTTATTACCCTCGTAACACAAACGAAAATCCTGAAATTTTTTAAGTAAAAAAATAGAGAAGATGATGACCCATTTACTCACCTGGCTTTTCTAGATTTCATCAACTCTAATGCACAGTTGTATTTACTGTCCTCATAAACAAAAAAATGAACATTTTTTGCAGTTTCTAATCATACCACTCTACATGTACCAGAGATTGCAGTAAAGGATATATTTTTGTTTGTATTCCTAATATATATGCCAATATATTTATATAGTTTGTTTATATTATCTCCTCCTGAAAATTTGACTTTTTGATGAATATTATTTCATTTGGTAGACCTATTTGGATAAATATTGGAGGGTTGAAACTTTTATAGAAACGACACTAACGTGTTGTTTGTTTGTTAAGATTTTGAGAAATATTCTCGAAATTTTGGTAATTTTTACTTTATTGAGATTTATTCGGATTTGTGAAAGATATAGTGTGTAGTTATAAAAGTTAAAAATTTGGAATGTATTTGACTTGCTCGAATTGTTGACCCTAAATTATTGGCTAAATAAACATGTCCTATGTGCACCAAGCTTCATATTAAGAACAAATATGTGCCATTCAAAAGGAGATAAATATAATAAATTGATATTAATCTCTTTAATAATATTATTGTAAAGTTTTTAATAATAAATATACATATTGTATATGGCAAAAGTAGAGGATCTTGACTCGTAAATTTGTTCTTCTTTTTTAGTGTGCAATGAGAGTGAAGATTCTTTCTGATTCTTTATCCGAATTAATATAATGCAGTTTAAAGAGAGATAAATACCGTATCTTCGTAATAGAATTTATATTGTCCAAAAATTTTGAGATGTTTGAGTGAAAATTTTGAATTTTGGAATTTATGAAATATTATAAAGTAAATATATTTTATAAGAGTTGATAAAAAAATGCAGAGAATTTTTTTTAATAAATATTATAATAATAAAAAATTATGTTATGAATTTTTTAATATTAACTTTAAATAATTAAACTCAATTATTTAGGCTCAAACATCCCTTTACATATATAAGATTAGATAGTAGGATCAACTCTTGTGCCTTTGACGTCTCTCGGAATTACTACATAAAATTAGAGAGTATTCTAATCTGCATGATATGTAAATTCAAACGATTTGATTCGGGCTTTGTGAAAGTATAATTTTCGCTAGATTTCAAAGCTAGTCGACCCCTAGAATTACTAAAATTGGAATCTCGATACAGACTTCTGGAAATGACATCAAGGATTGGACAGGACGGAAGCAAAGGATTCCTTCCCCCGAATGGTTAAAAGCCCCACGAGGTTCTCCTGAAAGCAAGATGGAGCACAAAACTAGGAGGCAACGCGATTTAAAGGTCTGCAGAAGTCTATTCAAAGATGGACCAGTCTATCGTCATTTGCCCATCTCATTTGCGTGGCATGTCAGATTAACATGCCTCGTTTAGTAGTTAATTTCGTTAACCCAGAGATCTTGGCAATCAAACACCTAAGAAGCGTTTCCCATTAACCTGCAGAGATCGTGGTAACCCCGTTGAAAAATTCAACAAAATAATCTGACAGTGATGTAAGAGATCGTACAAAGAATCCTCCGTTCCCTCATCATATCAAGACCGTAGTGATTGTTTTATCTTTATCTCTCTGCAGAGTAAAGCCACAACTAGGCAGGGTTTCCCGTGACACTTTAACCTGCGTAAAGATAGAAAAATCATGGCTTTGCATCATTAGTTTCGCACCACTCTCTAGTTCACTCAACCCCCCACACATCAGTCTCTCCCTTTCTCTCTCTCTATACCCTCAGTCACTCAACCCCCCACACTATATTGTCTTATTAACCCTGACTCCTTCAGTGCACTGTACTGTGTCTTCTAGTTCTAATAGTAGACTACTCGTACTAGTAACACACGTTGCGAAACGGGTGTTAAAAAATGCCAGGTTCAGGTTCATTTTTAAGGCAGCTCAGTGGAAGAGAAGCTTGGAAATCAACATCCAGCAGGTGGGGTGGGCATAACAAGTACACTGCTGGAGGCCGGAGTGGAAACAGTGGGTGTGAAGGAAGTTTGAAGCAAATGGAAGGGCTCAACAAGTATGGAAGTGAGAATGGTGGGTTGGTAATGAGGAAGAGAGTGATGGTGGTGCTGGATCAGACCTCACATTCCAAGCATGCAATGATGTGGGCACTCACACATGTAGCCAACAAGGGTGATTTGCTCACCCTCCTTCACATCATCTCTGCTTCCAGTAAGGGCTCTGAAAGTGCATCCGGGCCCTCTTCTTATCTGGCAAGCTCTCTTGGCTCTCTCTGCAAGGCTTGCAGACCTGAGGTATGGGTGTGTTCTATATTGAGGTTATAGCTCAAGTGATTTAGATATATTTAGTTAACCTTTTTTGAGTTCTGGGTGTGACTGATTAAAATACATAGCTACTAGCTCTAATGGGTTTTGCAATCTCTTCGCTTTCTGTTTGTTCGATCCCATATGTTGAGATTAACGCTAGTTCTCTTTACTGTGTTGGTAGATCCTGCTTCCCCTGTTACCTTTAAGTTCTTTTCGAAGGGGGGGGGGAAGTATCTTCAGTTTTTTCACGTTTTGCCTTCTCTTTTTGTTCCACCTTTCCAACAAAAAAAAGAAAAAAAAAAGAAGTTAAAAACCGTCTTTCTCTTCTTTTGATGGGGAAGACTGAAGAGGAATGATTTCCTTTGTCAGCTTAATTTTTCCCTTTCATCTTTTTCTTTTTCTTTCCAGAAGGGAAAGAGACAAATTTTTCAGAGGCTCAGAGAGAGAGAGAATTTGTCTTCTTTCCGCTAGTCTTGCGCTTTACTTGCTTGACTCTGTGTAACATTCAGGTGGAAGTAGAAGCACTGGTTATTGAAGGTCCAAAAGTGGAGACGGTGATGAGCCAAGTGAAGAAACTGGAGGTGTCTGTGCTAGTGCTGGGACAGAAGAAGCCATCTCCAGTTATGAGCTGGTGGGTCAAATCTAAAACGTCCTCTCACTCCAGTCTTGGATATTTTGATCTCAAACTTGCAGACGTTGACTTGTATAATTATTTATTTAATGATATGGTGGGGGTTTGTGCAGCTTGTGTGGGAGCAGCAGCGCAGAGGAGTTTGTGGAGCAGTGCATCCAAAACGCGGATTGCTTGACTCTAGGAGTGAGGAAGCAGAGCCGAGGAATGGGTGGCTACCTAATCAGCACCCGATGGCAGAAGGATTTCTGGCTCTTGGCTTAGTCTCTCCGTATACGGTAATCTAGTGATGTAATGCTACCTTCGTTTTTCTAAGCGTAACGCCCTGTAACTACTAGCGAGGTCCTTTCTTTGTTATAATTTAGTCTTAAATGGAACACTCTCTCTCTCTCAACCTTAAGGCCATGGCTTCAAATTCCAAGAGCCATTATTGGTGGGGAAAGAGCAAAATAAAGGAAACCTTGGACTGCGTGGTTTGAGTGGACTGTCCATAATTCGATTCTCAGGATGTTTGATTGCCAAAATTTTGAGCACTGTTGTTTGAAAATATTATAAAGTAAAATATCGTTATTAGAATTGTTAAAAAAGATAAGAGAAAGATTTTTAATAAATATTATAATAATAAAAAATTATGTGATATCCTTTTGCTTTTTGTTAAAAAAAAAGAGTTAATTAATTCCATATTTTGCGTTTTGTTAAAAAAAAAGAGTTAATTAATTCCATATTTTGCGTTTTGTTAAAAAAAAAGAGGTAATTAATGGCTGAGTGCGCTTAAATTAGAGAGGGCGTTTATGTATAGAATGCAGATGGTGAAGCGATTGGGGTGTTTCTTCTCTTAGCCACTTAACCCCAACGTCGCCGTCAGTGCTTGTCCACCCAGACTCAGGTGCACGTTCCAAATCCTGGAAAGTGTCGGTTAAGTGGTCAACTTTCAGGCCTTTTGAAGTCGGTGGTTGGTTGAGATCAAGAACCTCGACCACCACCGGCCTGTTCCAGCCCATCTCTCTCGACCCCCCCTGTTTTACTTCTCCCCTTCATTAAAATTTTCGCTCATGGGAAAGGGATATGAGCATATTCCTATTTTCTTCCAGTAATTAATCCTACAATGGGGAAGTAAGGCTAAAAAGGATATGAATTAATGGCAAACTACGATCTCAATACATTCAGGCCAACAACAAGAGAAACATATAAGAACCTGAAGAAATTTCTAGTTGTGTGAGAGGGAAGTAGTGAAGTTCCTCTCTTTTCTTTTGTACCTTTTCTTTCCCTATCCAGTATTCTCGCATTCAATCTCATCTCAGACTCATACTTTGTCATCTTCTTTATCATTCACAAGCGGTAGCAGCTCGATCCGGTTCCGTGGAGTCCGCGGTGTTCGAGGGGTTCCCGGTGGTGGCTGTTGTGAGAGCAGATGCCTCACATATCCATAGAATGTACATCCAACAAGTGTTATGGCGCATCCAACCGCATTCAAACCAGAAATTGGGTTTCGGAATATCAGCCACGAAATAAGGACAGCAACTGCAACCTGTATAACAAACATGACAATATATATAATGCTAGTTAGAAAAAGATGATGAATCATGAACTGACACGTTGCATGCTGTAAAAGGCAGCAATAATTCAATCCACCAATAAATGAACTACGTGATGTGCAACAGCGAAGAAAAGGAGTTTTAAAGAATATAAGGGTGAGAAGATCAAGAGTTCTCAACTGCAACCATGTAAAAAATTTTAAAGATTCAAATTTATGAGGACCGTGTTGCATCCCAGGGATATAACATTCACTAAAGGCTCTGCATCAGAAAAATACGGATGAAAATATGTGCCAATTAGGTAACAGGATCATATCTCAAGACTCGCGAAATTAAGATTCACTAGGCTTCACATAAGAAAAATCCTACATTAGATGGAAATAAGTGCAAATTAGGTCAAATGAGTTTGTTTCATGACTCGCGAAATAAAGAACCACAAGGTGGTAATGCGTAATGACAACAATAACATCAACAATAGTGAAAAATTACACTAGACTGTTAAAATTATCTTAGTACTAAATTGATCTCACCTTCAGGTTTCCAGCAACGTTAAACGTCACAGCAGTTGTGGAGTGAATCACGTAAAAGATGGAGAAGTTAAGACAGAAAGCCATCACCCCAGAGCTGAGGATAATAATGAGGGATGACCAAAGAGACTGGTGGGTGTGAAGCCATTCCAAGACCCCATTACCTTCAAGTAGCAATGCAGGTACTGCCAAGATCATGGTTGCAAAAGGAGCCATGTAGTACACCGTGTTTATGCTAAAGATTCCAACAAAATGGTAGTCAAATTACTAAACCAATAAGTTCGCATCAATCATGCACTTGAGAAATAAGCAAGAAACCAAACTTGCAGACAAATGCACGTATGCACACACTCCAAAGAGTACCTTAGTCACCCATGCTTAAATTAAAGCTCATCTGACTCAAGTAAGAAAGAAAGAGAAGACCTATGATATTACACCAACCAAAAGTCCAGATCAAGAACAGAAGCAGAAGAAAGAGAAATCATAGCTAGAACATCAAGTAAAGATAATTTATATTATCCACTTAAAAACAAGAACAGAAATTACTACTAGAAGTTTAAAATGATATGTCAGGTTGGCAGTAGAGTGACAAACCCTCCATCCTAACCTTTTGACTGATAAGTGAGCCTGGGGCTGCATCACTCCACTGTATGAGAACACTATTGATTGCGGAGAGCAACCCGGCACATATTAAATATCTTAAGCATCCCGTGATCCACTATGTTCCATCGTGTTATATAGGGAACTCATAACTCACTCCACAGCAACTTTTTAAAGGACAATAGTACATTGCAATGAGTTGAAAAGGAAAAGAAGAAAAGAAAAATCAGAGACTATCATTATGTACATATGTACATAAATCGAAGACACAGATATTGTTGAACCTTCTCTATAAACTCATGTAAAGTTGCTTCTGGGTATCAATATTGCCAGTATTTTTAAACCACCCAATGCATGATGGACTTGGAGTAGTCAGTTATAGAACTATTATGCTGCATAACAGCCTTTTAATGTACATACCCAGCCATCGCTGAAGACTGAAAAAGAAAGTGCTGCTAGAATATGAGAAGAGATAAATTTATTTATTTATTGATAAATGAGAAAAGAGAAATTTATAGAAAGATTAAAATGTTGAATCCTTGTAACAATGATAGTGACAAGTGCAGGCAAAATATTAAAAGCCGAGTAAGTTAGAAACACCACTACAAAACATGGCCTGAGCAGAATCTAGACAACAAATCATACTTCTACTTTATCTGTTAAATTCTTTAATTTCAATCATATTATGTTGAAAAGTATCAACAAAGATTTAAATTATTTTCTACCATAATTTTCAAACTTATTGCCAGTACAGCCCAAGCTTCTCCAACATCCACCTGAATGGTGTGCTACATACGGCCACACCTAGTGTGGGACAAAATGACACAGAACACTCCACATAGTTTTCCCTATATTGATGCACATGGAAGCACTGATATGGATAGTATCATATTGCAACGACATAATGAGTCACACATCATGTATTGTTAATATATTGTTCATTGTACCGAACATGATAAGTCATTTATAAATAGAAAACAATATCATATTATTTAAAGCTGGAGGAAAAGTTGACCATGAGAATACTTCCAGTATTACACAGGAAAAGTAAAGCAAGTAAAAAACTAATGAAATAATGAACTTGAAAGTAAGAAAAATCAAAAGGCAACGAGAAAAAAGACACTACCTATCAAACTTGTATCCATGCAGCAAAGATTCTGCAAGGATAGTCTTTGTAGAAGTAGCTAGACAACCAAATAAGGCAGCACAGAATCCAAACATATTAAAACTAAGCTCTGTAACCGATGTGAGAAGAATTCCACCAACAATGGGTACCAAAGAAGCCCAAATTCTCCAGTCGAAGTTCTTTCTCCAAACAAGCCACTGCAAAACAACTGTCCAAATTCATCTGCATCAGTGACAGTTATGATATAATTTAAGAAAGATACTAAAAGGCAAGGACAGATTTTTGGATTATGTTATCCATATTTAACCTGACCTGTAGTAGCAGGAGTGAACGACTTAATTGTTTGCATAAAAGACACTGGAATGTATCGCAAGCTCACATTCCCCAACACAATGTTGATGCAAAACACAAATGACATGGGAAATATTCTCCTCCAGCGATCTTCCGGGTCCACTGATATCAGTGGTTTAAGCTTCAGCACCTTAATCACAGTGTAGGCTCCAATGGCGGAGCAAATGAAATGGACGCACGATACCGTTAGGGGAAACTTAAAGTCCAGTTTCTATAAGAAGTGGATAGTTCAGATTCATGTCAGCTATGGTGGTCGCCAAGAAAACTCACAAAAATGAAGGATCAAGCACAATCTTTATCCAACCACAGTTGGCAGTATTGGTTGGAATTTACATTTGGTTAATAAATAAATGAGGGAATGAATGAATACTAATAAAGTGGTAGACATAGGTTTATTTTTAAATACTGAAAACAACGGTGACGAAATTGGAGGAGCATTATAAGGTCCTTCAATTAATACAATTAGAAATGTGCCAAGATGTATCATATTCTTAAAGTATAAACATCAAGACACTCCTATACGTGTATACGGTGTACGGACTAGTTGATCCAAAATCAAATTCATCCAAGTCACCTATAAATGTTTAGCCTAAACACCAATTAATTAGCTTGATTGATTGTTGGGAGTAAATGTCCTGTTTCAAGATTCAACCACTGTCAAGCTATTTCTGCCGATTTTTATATAGTGCTCAAACTCAAATGCTTCAACCTCATTTAGGATTTTATATAAAGTATTAAAGAAAAGGAACTACAAAAAATTATTCTAGTCTTGAGCTTTAACTGCAGTTAGGATTTTATATAAAGAAAAGGGACTACAAAAAATTATTCTAGTCTTGATCCAGAAATTATTCACCAATAACTCTGATGCATCATATGTGAGTCCTCATACATGCAATGCAACTTAAGAAGATAGTAGGACCTTCACGGTCAAATCTTCCAGATACCAACAGCAACAAGCAGCTCAATTGGACCCTCCAATTAGGCGCGACTCCCCCCCAACGCCAAGAGATTCTAATGTTACGAAGCATTGTACCAGTAGGTAAGGTGTTTTCGAAAAACCACGTCTCCTCTACTCCCAATAAACTTCCGAGAAATTCAATCAACTTAGTTATCACGTGCATAGAAAGTTCGACGATGCCCAAATTTCAGATATAACTGAAAAATGCAAGAGTCCAAAAAATCCAGAACCCTCAAGAAGTGCAAAAACAACAGGAGTAACACAGGAATTTTGTCCACAGAAACAAATAACAATTTTCCTACTGTTTTTGGAACCAATTCACAAACTCGACCGGTACAAAATTTGCAACAAATTCAGAGGAAAGAAAAACACCGAATCCATATATGAAAATAGAATTCACAGCATGATCATGAAAAGACAAACCAAAAGAAGGGAAATGACAATCGGACCTGAAAGATCCACTTGTTCATGATGATAACGGTGACGTTGAAACCCCACCACTGAAGAATTGCCAGGAGAGATCTAATCACACTCCACTGCAACTTAGACTCCTCCATCACTACCTCCCTTTTACTCTCTGGGAGACCCGGATGAACGAGAAATACCAATCAGAAGCACCACAGCTCTCAAACCCCCCAAAGCACGGCCTACTACCCCAGAGCACTGCTGGTAGAGGACCAAGCAGAGAGAACAACAGAGAAATGAGCAATTGGGCGACTCTTTTTGGATGTCTAATATCGCGAGGAAGGGTGTAACCGTGCAGGCAGCACTTGTCGTCCCATCTGAGATTTGTGCCTCTCTCTCTCTCTTTTACTGAGGAAAATTCTACGTTTCTCTCTCCCTCTCCACTATTTCACGCCGTGGAAATTAAACGGGTAATGTGTACCTTTTGGTGTCTGTGTTGTAAAATTTTAGTGTTTTTAAAATTTTAGGTATTAGGTTTAGTGAAAAAGTGAGGAAATAGTTAATTTTTTATATTTTTTGTAGTAAATAGTAATGATTTGATGGGGAGAGAGATTATATTGTAGTATTTAATTGTGTTAAAATTTTAGAGGAGGTAAAATTTTGGTACACAAACGTACTATAAGAGCCTCCAATTTCTAGGTGGGGACGGTGGGGCCCGCTAAGGAGGAGGTCCTAGACTCCTAGGTTTGAGGGGGGAAGGGATCCGAAATCCGCAGCCGCTTGATGCCTTGACCCGAATGTTCAACGTCGTTGATGGCTCCGAGACCGGAATTAGGAAATTCAATGCTTGATTAATTAGGAGTGGTACACCGTACACGGACTTTGACTCTGATCCTACGGTTACGGTTTATTTATGCATCTAATAAGTAATGGATGTTCGTGGGTCTTTAAAAAAAAAATAACAGATAAATTAATGTGCTTTTATATGGACCGAAACGTTCTCAACTTCCCCACTTAACTTCGGCGTATCTCTTGTTAAATTTCCATGCCCAATGAAATAAAAGCGTGTCTTTTCTTATAGTTTACTTTTACATATACTTCCCATATTGTCCATCAAATTACGAATATATGACCTTATTTTGTATCTACTAAAATTATAATATTTTAATATTTTGCATCCCAATTTGTAAAAAAAATGGCTGTGAAATTTTTTTCAATGTATTTTTGAGGGCTATTTTGGCGAAAATATTTAAGAGAGCGTGCAACGTGTTTGAAATCAATAATTAAAGTGATAAAAATAATTGTTGGGAATACAAAATGCATTTATCTTATAATTTTAATTTTAATTAACAGAAATTCACACTAATCCTATGCAATAACATACATCAACTGATGTACGAGGTCCATGGTTTCCTCGTGTTACTGAAAATAATGCATTGTATTTAGCATTATTTTTCCAACCTGTATCATGGTGTTCTTTTTTTGGTCCAGTTGAAATCCAAAGGGTCGACAACTCATACTATTGCTTGTGCTTTCTAAACCATGACAGTTTCCTTTCAAAGGTTCGACTAATATGACCCATTGAAGCTCCACCACTTTTCCAAGAATTAGATTTTGTTATAAATGTTACGTAAGTTAACTCGATCCATTTAATTTTTTTTTATCATTTTATTATTATTTTATGATTTGATGGAAAGAATAAATTATTTTATAATTATCTTTCTTAACTAAATTTTGAGAGGTTTGCAAAAACCACCAAAATTAAATCCTTGGGAATAGATTAGCGTATAGTTTGATTCCGAGGAGATTAGGTGGTGTTTGTTTGTGAAAATGTTGGGTTGTGAGGTTTGTAAAAAAATATAATATTTTATGAAAAAGTGAAAATGAAGAAAATTTAATTAAATATTATAATATTATTTTACTCCAAACACCACGTAAAACGCCTGTTGATTGGTGCTTCCGAGCCTGATCTGAAAGTCTATTC
Source organism: Myrica gale (assembly GCA_963930655.1). NCBI lineage: Eukaryota > Viridiplantae > Streptophyta > Magnoliopsida > Fagales > Myricaceae > Myrica > Myrica gale. The sequence goes on from OZ005606.1 coordinate 23,860,179, forward strand.
CAAGCGGGGCACCAAGTAATATGCCGGAAAATATCCTTTCGCAGGACACGACGTTTTTTGCTTGGTCGCTTATCTATGAAATGCCATGTGCATCCTTGCGTAAGAAGCATGAGAGGAGAAAGTGACAAGTTGACAAGTCTCGTGAAAAGTATCATGATATTGGGGGGGGGGGGGGGAAAGAGCATCATTATGTCGAATTGTCGATGATAAAAATTTTAGGGCTGTTTTTTTTGGGTGTATGAGAGAGAAAAAAATCACAGCTATTTATTACAAAAATTTTACGCTTTTCAAAATTTTAATACAATAAAAAATTACAATATAATTTTTTTTTTCTATCACATTATTATTTTTTACTATAATAAATATTAAAACTCATCTCTCACTTCACCTTTTCACCAAATCTAATACTCTAAAATTGTAACCTTTCCAAAATTTTAACACTCAAACACAACCATCAACTTAGAGGCTGTTCGTTTAGGCAAAAATCCTCAGGATTTTTTGTATTCTCACAACACAAAAATCCTAAAACCAAACATCATTTTTAACATCACATAAAAATAACTACAACACGCATACCAATAAAGTTAACATCACCTAAAAATTTTCAAAATATAAAAAATTCTCTCAATACTCTTAACCGAACACACTCTTAAACTAACCGAAATCGATGTAAATTCATTTTTTTGTCTGTGTACAAGTATTTAATTTAAATAATACTCGAGTTGTGACATCAGTTAAAATGTTCAAAATTTATCATTAAATTCAGATTTTACCTAGTACGTTTATTAGTTGGATCAAGTCTATCCAAATATGACGCATAAGTTTGATAGAGACTTACCACAATAGATTTTCCTCGTCATATTGAAATAAAAAATAAGAGCACATTTATATTTAAAGTACCATCTACACATTTATCATTAAGTTAATGTCATTACTTGGATATGATGTGTTTGAGTGTTAAAAATTTTAGATGTTAGAGTTGATGAAAAAGTGAAGAGATAAATTATTTAAATAAAATTTTGTATATTTATTATAGTGAAAATTGATGATTTGATGGGGATAGATAATATTTTGCAATTATTATATTGGGTCAAAATTCTGGACACCGGCTAACAAGCACCGCCGAAGTGGCACATAACGAACGGAAAAAAAGTACTCAATATATAACACACCCAAAAAAGAAAAATCTATGATAGTTTAAAATATTGAAAATAGTGTTTAGCATATTAGAAAATATAATTTAAATAACAAAATATATCTATTTTAACAGATTAAATTTTTTGGGATAAGTATAATTTCACATGAATTCATAACCAAACTTTTGAGTTCCAAATTTGACAATTCATTTCGCCGTAATTTAATTAAATATTAGACGTATTAAGTATACAAATTTTAATGAGAGTCCATTTCGCATACAGCTAGTGTTAGATAGTATATTTTCTACTGCTTCATATTTCCCTAATAATAAATCGCGTTGGATTTTGGTAAAAGTCAATTATTGGGCAGTGCAATACTATAAGAGATAATGCAGCCACGGCCCACCAGCCACCTCTTTATGTCCGCAACAAGAAAAGCTCAAGACCGTTGGATCGAGGAAAGTGGACACAAATTGCTGATGAGTGGTGGCGACGTTAACACCCTTTACGGGGAAAAGAGAGTGCACTGCATATGCTTGACAAATAAGTTTTCTGAAACTCAATTGCATATCCCTCTCAAGTTGATACATCCAAAATGAAGGCAAATATGATTCCATTTTCTCTTTTTGTGAATAACTCAAGTTAAATACGAGAGAAAATGGGGAAGAATGATCACAAGTGAGGCCTATAAAAAGATAATTTATTACAATCAAGGGTGACCCAGCGGTTAGGTCCTTATAGCCAGGTATACCCCTGAAAGAAGTTTAGTATATACGCATTTCTCAATGACGATATCGTCATCGGAGATGCTGCGGTTGCTATATGATAGAGACGGTCTCGAGATCGCGAAGAAATTATGAATTCACGGTCATGAGCTATCCTCGATTAGTGTAAATTATCAAAATGATACGACCAGAGAGGCAGACAATTGCATGGATGCCGGTGTTTCGAAATCTTGGACTGACGTCTCTGCAGTTCTCTATGAGAGTTCGTGAAGTTAGTATTTGAATAAATTCTGCAAAATCAGAGCATGTGAATCCTCATTCTAATAGAAATTGGTATCACCGCATACTTCTGGCATTCTCGCTCGGTGGTATCCTACCACTCCCATTTCAGGTTTGGTTAGGTTCCCAGATGGAAGTCACATATTCAACTTGTGACAGACATTTAGGTAATATCCTCATTTTCCTCTCTAGTGAATAATAAGGAGAAACTCAACTCCATGAGTGGGGCAGTAACCACACATGCCCCAAAGGTAAAAGGGTTGCTGTGACACTTAGGCTGACCTCAAAACCCACCTCATGTTCTCCAGTCAACCAAATCACTCAGTTGAAGCTTGAAAAAGTTCAAATTTAGAGCACTGCAATGGTCTTCGAGTGGTGTTTGGCCAATCCCATTAGTCCAAAATCCTCTTTTTAATTCAGCTGCCTTGATCATGAAACAGTGTTCTCCCACCCAACTGACCTCCAGCCCACCAAAAGACAAAACACAACCCAATTGACCCTCTGGACATTTGGAAGTACACTACGTGATGATTATGTTGTGTGAACTACTTTGGGTTTTTTTAATGATGTTTTTGCTATTTCAACAAACTTATAAGCACATGGTTTCATTATCCACATGATAAAATACCCGAGTTGGTTCGAATCCTTCTTCTGTCATGCGATTCAATTGCTTTAAAACCACCTAAAGCTTTTGTTCTGGCCCACCAAAATAGTATATACAATTCTGGCTTAATAATTTCCGTAAAACTACAACATCAGATCAAACTGACTACCTGGTACCGCTCTTTTCTAGGGACGGATCTAAATCCAGTATTTGCTTATTTTAGTGTAAGGTTGAGATACTACACAATTTCTAGCGTATTTTAGTATTTGGATTATTAACTTGGCTTAATAAGACAGGTAACTCAAAAATAATAAATAATGATATAAAATATACTGATTATGTAATCTGAAAACAATGGCAGGTTACACGGATTTTAAATACACAGTAAAATATTTAAAAATAAATAAAAAATTATAATATCATAAATTACAACTTGAAATGTAACGACACAAGGACAAACACTAGCCACATCTGTGCTTTCACTTCAAAATGACTAGTCAATGTTGTTCTCGAAACCCATTGATCAACCTCTCATTCATTCTCCTCTCCCACTTCATATGACTAGTCAATGTTACTCTTGACCCTTATAAAATCCATCTCATTCATTTTCCTCTCCCACTCCATATGAGATTCAGGGTATTACATGAAAGTAGGTCACGGTGGTTGAATTTTTAATATAAATGACCTGTGGAAAAAAATTAAATATTTCAGTTGGAGTCAAGATTAGAGAGATACTCATCACCGGATTGTCTTACATGATGGTGGTATAAGGCGCTCGGTACCAGGTTCGATTCCTTATAATTGTTGTTGTCCTTTAAGTCTAATTAATACTTTTTATTTGGGTTAGATCCGTCCGAGACTGACACACAAATTGGATGCAATGAATTTATGTTGTTATAAAAAAGAAAAAGAAAAAGAAATGTTAGAGAGAGAAGTTGCAATGAGAAAGAAAACAAACAATAATATTACAAATAACCCAAGTAGTTAGTTGACTGATAAATCAACGGTCCAAATTTCAAACAGACTAGGCGCGCCATTGAAAGCGTTTTGGCTTCATTTACACATAAGAAGGGTTCCCCTCTGACCAATAATACCGATACTAATACGATCTCGATGAGACCTGACAACGACTTCATTTGTTAATAAAGCCTAATCTATGTCTACTGACCAAGATCTCATAATCATTAACCTTTGAAATTTTCCTCAAGTAATTAAGAGAAAGGTTGATTTTCTTAGGGGAATATGACCAAACATCACAGTCTGCTTACTGCTGGATGGCATCTTGAAGTTTATCTTCTATTTGAAAATGAACAGCTTGCTGCTATGAGATTGTTTGTTTTGCTACTCTGAAATTGCTTGCTGGTCATATGGCCTGAATTACTTGTTGCTCTGATATTCTGTTTATCTTTTGTAGGATTGAGAATGTTTGACCTCTCTTACTGTAAGCTGTGTTAGCCAAACTTTTCGGTTATGTTTAATACTATCTTATTTATTCTTTGCCCCGCTTCTACTTTTGCTTTTGTTTTTTTTTTCAATAACATGTATTTTGTTCGTACAAAAGTATAAATTTATTAGTAGTGATCGATAGGGGTGAAAACCGAAAATGCGGTCCGGTTTTTGGACCGCATTTCCGGTCTTCATATATTCCAGGACCGGACCGGACCACTTATAAGTGGTCCGGTCCGGTACAGTTGTCTAAAATGCGGTCCGGTCGGGACCACTTAAGTGGTCCGGACTGGATTTTTTTTTAAAAGAATTATTCGCAAAGCCTGCACTGCACAACTGCGCAGTGCAGAGGCAGCTGCAGTGCAGTGTGCTGTTAATATATATATATATATTTAAAAAATTAAATGCGGTCCGGTCCGGACCGCATATCTGAAATCTATAAACCGGACCGGACCGCATTTTAAAAATTAGGACCGGACCGCAAATTCGGTCCGATTTTCCAGTCTGATCCGGTCTGCGGTCGAAGCAGGGAAATCTGGTCCGACTATTCTGATCTTGAGCTGTGCTGAGATCCTTCCACGATGGGCTGAAAACCTGTGAGGAAAAAAAAGTGACATAAAGTTACCTTAGGATTAGACTCCGATGTTTAGATTAGTATACCGTTTAAGAATGAAGTCCCTGAGATTTGCTTATGAACCTCTAAAAATAATACTGTGACGGTTGTTTACTTTTTGTTTTTGCGTTTAATCTGGACAAGCTTTGGGACTTATACATCTCGTTTGAGCCCCAATAATTTGTGCCAAAAAATTTAAGTTTAATAATAAAAAAGTTATCACACAATTTATTATTATTATAATATTTATTAAAAATATTCTCTCTCTTCACTTTTTCACCAACTCTCATAACATATCTTTACTTTATAATATTTTTCAAACTCCAATACCCAAAATTTTCACCCTCAAACATCTCCTAATGTGTGCATAAAGGTACATGGCATTGCAAGCTAGTTTTAGGGGCTACACATTTTAGGCTAGGAACTCCATAGGGCTGGCTTACTTTATTGAGCCCTTTTCCAGTTTTCCCATGGGCCTCCCGATCGATCTATGACTTTAGTGGTCTTTTGTCCCACCAATTTGCTTATGGGATTTATTTTGACTCTTACATGGTGTTTGTTTATAAAATTTTGAGGTGATTATAATTTTAGGGTATTGAATTTGGTAAAAAAGTAAGGAGAGAATGAAAAAGTTAGTAAAAAATAAAAAATTTGATGAAAAAGTGATGATAGAGAAATTTTTGTAACGATGATAAAATTTTATGGGTTTAAAATTGTGAAAACAAACGCCATGTTAGATTAGGTTTGGGCCAATTGGGCCGATTTATTCTTTACCCATCAAGTATTTTGTGGTGCAACGTGTCAAATTTGACAATTTAGTGTGTAAATTTTAGAAATTTTGATAGTTAAAAGGTGTAAATTATAATTTTCTTTTATAAAATTTGAAGCAAATAATAGCCGCGATGCAATTAACAGCAGGTTCCTTGATACCCGTCTCAGAATGGGCGAGAGTGTTTGGTTACTCGATCGGTGTTGTTTGTTTGCCTAAAATTTTGGGGGCTCAAAATTTCTAACAAAAAAAACTCACTTCAAAAATTTCTACTTTTTACACATACACTTCAAAATTTTCACAAATTCCAATAAACTTCAATATTCAAAGGATTCCCAAAATTTTGAAAATATTCCTAAAAAATTCGGTAAACAAACAACTTGTGAAAAAGAAACTTTCAACTAATGTGGGCCCAAAAACTAAATACCAAGTTTTGTAAAGGCCCAAACTAACTCGCCCGTGTTTTGTTGAAATTGGATAATTCTTTAGCAGCTTGGGCTCTTTTTTTTTTTTAAGCAATTGCAGCTTGGGCTCTTGTTTGGGTTACAACACTCCAAAATCAAAATCATCGAACCAATTAGATAAAGTCGCCGGTGGAAGTTGCTATTTGCCATTCCCTCCTTCTGTTCCACATTACAATCCTCACCACCAGGCGAGTACATCATCACGCGCCGACATGAGCGAAGATGCTTCTTCATACCCTCCGATCGAGCCGACCACCTTCGACTTGATTGTCGTCGGTACGGGCGTGGCAGAATCCGTGATCGCTGCCGCCGCCTCCGCCAATGGCAAAACCGTCCTCCACCTCGATCCCAATCCCTTCTATGGTTCACACTTCGCCTCCCTCACCCTCCACGACCTCTCCTCCTTCCTCAATTCCCATTCTGCCCCGCCTCCCCCTCCGCCCTTTACCATGTCCGATGACCACGATTACAGTGTCGTAGCCCTTACCCCCAGGCCTATCTATTCGCACATCGACATTTCTTCCTATGCCCCTGACATTCTCGTTGAAGAACATTTCCGAAAATTCAACATAGACTTGTGTGGACCTCGGGCTTTTTTCTGCGCCGATAAGTCCATCGATTTCATGCTGAGATCCGAAGCCAGCCAGTACATGGAGTTCAAAAGCATTGATGCCAGCTTCGTGTACGAAGAGAGTGGGAAGAAATTGATGAACGTGCCGGACTCTCGAGCGGCGATATTCAAGGACAAGAGCTTGGGGTTGACGGAGAAGAACCAGTTGATGAGGTTCTTCAAGCTGGTTCAGCAGCATTTGTCTGGTGCTGCTGCTGACGATGGTGGTGGAGGTGAGAATTCGAAGATTTCAGAGGAGGATATGGAGAGTCCGTTCGTCGAGTTCTTGAAGAAAATGCGGTTGCCGACTAAGATTAAATCGTACACATCAAATTTGCTCTTCTTCTTCTCTATCTGCTACTGCTAGTGAGGCTTTCTTTTTTCTTTTGCTTTTGTTTTTTAATAATACTTATGAACGTTCTTTCTCCTGTTGAAAATTTCGATTAGTTTTTGTTTTTCGCCGACAATGGGATTATGCTGCTTATATGTTACTCACGTAATGTTTAGGGATCATGTTATATGAAGCACTCATTTTATTATGTTTCTACTGAGACTTATCTTCCTATTCAGGATTATTCTCTATGCTATAGCCATGGCCGATTATGATCAAGAAAACATGGAGATTGGTGAAGAAGTACTCAAGACAAAAGAGGGGATAGATCGTTTAGCTCTCTACAATTCGTCTGTTGGCAGGTCAGTCGTTGTCCTATCTATTGCATATCCAGCACAATTGTTTTGTTGAAGTATCAATTTTGTGGACTACAGTTTTCTTGCTGTTCCTGCTAGGCTGCTACACGTTATGGGTGTAGCATTTATCCCCAAATTGCGTTATTTTCTGGAAAATGGCTTGTGTGACATTTCATTAACAAAAAATGATGATGAGAAAGTCCATATATAAAATGTAAACTCCGTCCAGATAATGGATTGCTTTGGTCCTAACGTGTTATATCTAATACTTGCTCATTGTGTTCATAACTTCAATCCTTGACTCAAGAATGTTGTGATGGGTTTTTATTTTCTTCTTGAGAAGCAATATGCCACAGACTCTACTTTACAGTTCTTGTCCCTGTCAGGTTTTCAAATGCGCTTGGGGCTTTGATTTATCCAATTTATGGTCAAGGGGAACTACCACAAGCTTTTTGCCGCCGTGCTGCTGTCAAAGGTTGCATTCATGTAAGTTCCCGTCAAGGGTTTTAAACCTTAGCTATCTTTGAGCAACACCATTTGTTAATTCCTTATCTGTGTTAATGTCTTGCTGGACAATTGTCTATGCCTTGAAAGTTTTGTTTATGAGAACATTTTCTTGTATACTAGGGACATGCATGTTCTTAGTCATCAAACCTTGTTTCTAATGATATTTAAAAGAATTGAGTTGATGTATTATGCACTTTATAAGAGAGTCATGAACCATTTGCACTGATAAAGATTGAAGTTAGGAGACAAGTAGTTGAAAACTCTGTAACCGAAATTCATATGAAGGGATGAATCCCAGGATAGAGGAAAGGCAAACTTTGGTTCCATTCACCTTTAAATTAGATTCCGTGGATGATCACCATATGGACAGTGGTGGCAGTAGATTTCTTATATATATAAAAAGTAGATATCTGAATAGTACCTGAATGATCATCATATGGATTATTGGACTACCTCTTCTTGTTTCTTCTATATTCAACTTCTGTTATTTCTTTACCATCCCTTGGCACTATCTGCCTCTAAAACTTCTAATATGCAGGTTCTACGAATGCCTGTGATTGCGCTGCTTATGGACAAGGTGCATAACTATTTTTTTCTCTTTATTATTTTATTATTTTTGTATTATCTGAGATAACTGTTAATCGCATTAACTTAATTGTTATTGCTGAAAATTTTGCAGTCGACCGGGTATTATAAAGGAGTTAAGTTATCTTCAGGTCAAGACTTATTCAGCCAGCAGCTAGTCCTAGATCCATCCTACATAGTTCCATTGCCCTTAACTTCATCTCCACAAGAGACTCTGAGAGAGAGTTTCCAAGTTTTAGGTCTGAGAGATGTTAAAAGGAAAATGGCAAGGGGAATATGCATTACAAGGAGTTCCTTGAGGCCGGATACATCAAATTTTCTGGTGGTCTATCCTCCTAGATGTAAGATCATATTCTAGTGCTACGTCTGTATCATTTTGAATAAAATGGGCCAAAAATAACAGAAAGAAAGGAAGAATGAGTCTGACATTTTTTTTTCTCCTCATAGCTTTGTACCCTGAACAGGTTTCATCAATCAGAGCGCTCCAGATAGGTAGTGACTTAGCTGTTTGTCCTTCAGGCATGTAAGTTAGTATTTAAGATGATTAGTCTTCTGTTTTTGATCTTTCGCAATGAGTATATCACTCAAAATTCTGGCACTTATGCATTGCAATCATGAAGCATTTTGTTTGTGCCCAATAAACAATTTAGGCCCTAAAACTTGCATAAAATCAATAGAGTTTGGGCCTCAGTTGTTAAATCACGAGCGCAATAGAAAAGATTTTGAAATAAGTATCCACTTGCCACCTCTATCCTGAGATCTGGTTTCTTTTGTTTCTTTGATGCTTTAATAAGTCAATGTTTCTTGGCATGCATAGGCAGCTAGATAGATGGACCATCAGTTCGCTATTTTGCCAGGATCCTGATTTTGCTAGAGAACATTGAAAGAGGGTTTTCCATAGTGAAAAAGAAAATAAGAAAATTGTAAGTCTATCAACATGGTGCTGTTGTTTGAATGAGTTGATGCATTTAGTATGTAGCACCACCTCGCTTGGATGAAGACACCCCCCACCGGCACACACACAACAAAAAATGGGACATAAAAGAAAAGATAAAGAGAGTAACTAAAAAGAGAAGAAATTCATCTTCTTCTTGTCAGGATGTTAATGGTTGTGAAATTAATTTGAAGGTATAGAAGGAACGTTAATAATTTCACTCTTATGAAGCAAAATTGGTTGCTTCTGTTTTTTCATTGTGATGTGCAATATTTGGAGTCAATTGTATAGAGATGTGTGCCAATATCAACTCCTTTTTTTTGTTATGGTTGCGTAACTGGCATTTTGAGTGTTGTGGATTATATGTGGTTATTAATACTGCCTGTTAAATTTATTTCATCCTCCACATTAAAGGAACCTGTGAAACGTATGATGACACTATTCTTGCGCTTGTTTAGGTTTGTATTATACTTTTCTGCTTTATGTCATGATGCCAACGAAGGGAAAAGATTACTCCATGCAGCCATGGACGCTCTTCTTACAGTACCGGAGGCTGGACATCCTGAAAGTGGTACCACTGTTCAAAGTGAGGTTGCAGCTGAAGTAAAGCCCTCCATAGTTTGGAAAGCGTTGTATATTCAGGAGCTTGCCATGGTGCGCTTCTCTCAACTTGTCCATTTCTAGACTTGTCTCCTATAGATGATTATGTTATACAGAAAGATGCACTTTTCTCTCCGATAGATAATTATGTTGTAGGGAAGGGGAAGCTCTCTTGTTGAGGACCTTTTAGAATTTTTTTTTTGGGGGTGTGGAAATGCTGCGATTTACTTTCATGGCTATTGGGCCTGAAGGGGATTAATAAGCAAGCGAAATCCCTTTTGCTTTTGCCCAAGAAGGTGAAGGACCAATAAATGTAGTGGACATGTTGATAGCATAGACAGTAAGCTCTAACTCAAATGATTGTTCGTCCTCTCAATTTTTTTTTAAAAGGTGAGATTCTGGGTTCCAGACCCCTTCAATGTAAGGGTTACTTATCAACAGGAAAAGAAAAAAGGCGGTGTGTACTTGGATACAATTTTTTTTTCTTCCTTCCTATTTGATAAGACAACTTTGTTGGTCTGAGTACTCTTTACAGAGTTTATAATATGTGGTCCTTGGTAAAGACCTACCTGTGGATATGAATTGTGGATGTGAAGCATTATTCTTGTTTTTCCATCTGATAGAACTTTTCGTTAATCCCAGGATCAATATGAATCCATCAGCTCCACTGCTCTGCCAGATGGAAATCTTACTTACAATAATATATTAGATGCAACTTCAAAGGTATTCCATCTTTTCTTGACAGTCATAAAGTTGACTCTATTGTTTTATCTAGTGTGAAATTTTGTTATTTCTCTCTCTGTCTCTCTTAGTTGCCCGACATAGGGGTCCATTCTTGATTTTTTTTTTTGTGACTAAAATTTGGTGTTGGTTCTGGTACTATGGCAGCTATTTGAGAAGATGTATCCCCATGAAGAGATCTTTCCAGAGACAGCCTCACCTGAGAATCCAGAGGACGATAATGAGTTTACTCTTGATGACTAATGGTGCTTTGCTGGATTGGATGACTTAATCCAGCTTACCAGGCGCTGAATCATCTCCAACCTATTATGCCATGGCTTATGGACGGGGTTGAACTGCTGCTGATTGTACGCGAGATAAAAGATAACTTTTTAGGTTCGAGTAATTTACTTCCTCATAATAGTTTTTCACAGTTTCTGCAGCATTACATTTAAAAAAAAAAATGTGCCTCAAACTTTTCATTTTCAGAGATTGTTGTACCATATATCAACTCCACATTTGACTACCCAATAGTGGCTTCCATGCCCCCTGATTTGAATTGTAAAAGATCATACGTATAGACATAGTCAAAGGTTCGTGCAGTTTTGCTAAAATGCTGGTCTATCTTGTCTGTTTCTAGTTGCTTATATTAGAGATGTAAAACGAAAGGATGGATTACGGCTGGAAAGATACGAGGCATTGTTACCGAAGCCGCTACCCCTTTCTCCCCATTCTTTTAATCTCGAGTTCATGCGAGACTTCAAGCTCCGCCCAAAATAGGAACTGTGGGATATTGTTTTTCTCCTATGATAATTGCAGCCGAAAAAAGTAGACTTAATTACCGCTTAATTTTTAATAATTCAGTTCTTAGAGTACAACTTTGAACAGACTTTGACTGTAGTCCATTTTTTTTTATACATATAAGTTTATTTGTCAACTAAAAATTAGCCAAATAATAGAAGATTGACTTGAGTTAGAGGTCCAGATATCCATTTGCAAGATCAGATAGTCTATCTTAGACCTTGTCACTGTTAGTAGACTGTACTGTTCAAAGTTGTATTACACATATTGATTTAGGGTAATACGAACAAATACATATGTAATATGAATAATTAACATGTTGCAAATTCTTTGAAAATGCCTCTTAGTTGTACGTCTAAATAATCGATTCAAATCTTGCAAAACCATCGTTTTGGTTATGGCAATGGCACAAGGACTTAACGACCTTCGTTTTCTCTAATGTGGTCTCTTCCCCCCTCCTTAATGTGACACCAAAGTGGCACGAAGGAAATCAGTGTGGGAAAAACAAAATAACAATATCCATTTGGAAGTACCTTCTACAATCATATTTCGAGAGAAAAGGAACAGTAAAATGTAATTAGAAGGGGTTAAACTTCCATAGAAAGTGTTCCAATAGAAAGTCGACCTACCATGTAACGGGCAAAAGCACAAATAAAATGTGTTCTGATCTGCCCAGCCACTTGTTTATTCTGCGGCCTCCCAAGTGATGGAGTTGCAGAATCAATAATCTTTCTTATGATTCTCCTATCATTTTGCTGGTATGATATCAATCAAACGACGAATAATACAAGTTTTCATTTGGCTTTTCATCTCCTAGGAACAGTTTCGCCGACGCAATATGTCTGGAATGCTTGCATAACTTGCAAAGATGACTTCAGACAACAAATTTAGACGCAGGTGATTTTGCATCTTCTTGCAGTGCATCCCCTGTCGCATCCATAAAAGCAAGAGCAGTTAATAGGGCAAATGAATCAAAAAGTGGTCGATAAAAAAAGAAAAAAAGAAGAAGCATAAAGTGGTCATATGAGTAAACAACTGTGGTTGCGGGTCCAATTTTGCTGCAATATATGGCAATTACAACATCCTGAATACTAAAGAAACACCCAGGAACTCAAAAACATACGAGAGAGCCAAATCATTGGCTGCCACCATACACTAGCAAAGCAACCTCAAACGCAAACACTTCAATTTTAGCAGACAGAGCTCAGTACCTCCAGATGTCTATGCATTGGATTTTCTCCATACAATACATAATGAAACAGCAGTCCAAATCACACCACTAGCATGCTTCCCAAACACATACAATATCTTTAGATTATATTTCCAAGAAATTCTAATGAAGCACCGCAAATCTAGAAAAGCAACTGAAGACTCCAATTAGCAGTCTTGACTAACTTGCCAAACCTCATGCTAGAACCGCATACTTGTTGATCATCATCTAAAATACATGTTCCCTAGCCACTAACTCCCAGTGCCCTTCCATAAGTCCACCCAGAACCATCTATTCAACAACACTATAGATCCTCCCAACTACATACAGGCTGCAGCAAAAGATGATCCCCTCTAAGGCAAATGTATAAAGCCACTGACCACACAATGTTTAGTTGAAAATTGAAATCCTCAGCTGCTAGTTAAATAGGAGAGCACTCAAGGTACATTTCAGTAACTGATACTTCAGTTCTACCCCAAACCACATCAAAGAACTATCTTGCTGTTTCAATAACTTTTAGCCACCTCAATAGGTATCAGAAATACAGACAAGAATGTGAGAACTATGCCGGAAGACTCAACTATATGTTCTTAAAAGGAGTGATCTTCTTTCCTCAAACAGTTTTAAAGTCTCCCATCCCACTAACCTCCTCTCGTCTCTATTATCCCATCCCAAACCGTTCAAGATTCTAGAGGCAAGACTTTGAAGTAAGTCTGAAAACACTTTCTTTGACAGGCAAATATCTTATCCGATACCCATTATGTTAAGAAAAACTATGAGGACACCTAGGCATAATTTCCGAGGGATAAAATTCCATTTTTTCTTGAAAAAAAAAGAGAGACGAAAACCAATTTGTTCGCTTTGTTAAATATCATCCACAAATGAAGAAGGCTATATGCATGTCACATTGTTTTTAAAACCTCTTAACTCCACCTCAATAAAGAACCATTTGAAGTATTTTGGCCCTCGTCATTGTCCCGCATGCCCGCTAAATCACCTTCAATGCCATTTCTCAAATACAGCTCTCTTATGCTCTTACACAGTCGAGGGCATGCTTGGGTCTCGAGAAAGTATCCTAACTTCCCAACTATCCATATTATCTCTCATAAACCATTTAAAAGGTTAAGCCTAAAGCAACTAAGTAAGCATATACGGATCTACATAATCACTTGCATATACACACACGAACTCGCAGAGAGGAAGAGTACCAATTTGCGGCGAAGCTGGGGCTTCGCCATAGATGACTTTGAGCCTCGCGAGTGGAACCAAGGGGGAAGCATTGGAGGAGGCTTCGGCGAAGAGCTGTTGCTTCCAATCCCACATGGCCTTCTTCATAGCCTTGTTGGACTGGGTAAGCGAGTCCTTCTGGGCCTCCATGGCTTCGATGTCCCTCTGCTGGCTCACCGATCTCACGCAAAGAGCCGCGAAGGACCCCAACAAGAATACGTTTATCACAGTGTTATTGTTCGCCGCTTTCGTCGCCGCGCTCACCACCCTGTTCGCAAACTCCATTTTGATCCTACCTTCCGACAGGTTTCTTCGGCTCCCTTGCTGGGTTTGAGGCTTTTAGCCTCAAGGAAGAGCAGCAGAGCACTGCTTTCAGTTTCGGATCACAAATGATCAATTGGGCCGGGTGTGGGTTTTCGGGTTGGGTTTGGGAAGCCCACCCTAGGGGTTTCAGTGTTAGGTAAACTCGTAACACCTGAGCTTTGCCTACCCTCTCTCAGATCCAGAGCCCATGGCCCTTTCACCGTCCCTATCAGCAGATCGCAGTTAGCGCCCAACCGCTTTCCAAAACAGGCGCGTCTAGTTCACGCTTTCCACAGGCGGGAGCTCCTTGCTATAAAAAACTACCTTAGTTTATTTTTATTTTAAAAAAAACTACCTTAGTTTCACCAGTGCATTTCTTGCTTCCGAGCGAATACCCGTTCTCCCCCACCAAAACGCCTCACTCCCACTCTTCCCCGTCGCTGCACTAGGGTTTCCACTGCGCTCTTCGTCTTAATGGCCGAGTCCGCTTTGCAACTCATCTCTGAGATCGGCACCCAACTAGGCCGGCAAACTCGCTCCAGCAAGGATTCCATACTGAAATCGCTCAAAGTAAGCCATTACTTCCTTGGTTTTTACAGTTATGTTTTATAAATATGTGATTCGCAATGAATTGTTCAGCGCGGGTTGGGAATGGGCCAATGCGTACTTTGTTTGGGTTTGATTGACCGCGTCTCTATTCTGTCGACGACATTTGTTTATTTCTACTGTTTGTAATTTTCTTTTGAATAATTTTTTTGATACCCATTCAAACGAATTTGTTCTTTCTCAGAGAGAAAATCCGGTGCTGCTTTTATAGCGTAAAAAACAAGAAGCTATGTCATAAGTTGTAATTAAACGGTATTTTATACGTTGAAATTGTCTGAGCTGCTTTTGGCATCGCCTTTCCTCTAATTCGATGAGGTCATGGAAAGTTCTATAGACGAGTTAGTGGCTAATGGGGGGATTAGGGTGTGAATATGTTTCGAAACATAGCCATCAGTGTTGATTCTTGCTGACTACGTAGAAAGTGCGATTTCAAGTAATGGAGTCGAGTCTGACTACATCTGTTTCGAGTTTTAGATTCCTTCAATGAGATGAGAAATCTGTTCTATTGGCCTCGGAGAGGTTCTATATGATATCCCTAAGTTGTGGAAATAGCTCGCACAGATTTGACCAGTATGTGTCAAACATGCACTTGAAACTTGAAGGCATGGGTGGTTTGCGATAGCCATCATATAAATGAACAGAAAGATAAGTAAAATATTATATTTAATATAAATAAATTGTGGAATTTTTCTCACTTTTATTTATCTCTTTCTAGATTAGGGAATTTCTTATGATGTTAGTTTAGATTAAATGCTTCTGGGTTTATAGTTTTATTTGCTGAATTGTTTGGTGGATTTTCTTTGCAGCAAGCTGCAAATGCTTTGTCCGCGGTAGAACAGCCTTCATCTCAGGAAGCCGCCAAAAAGTTAGAAGCCGCTAAAAAGCTAGAAGTTGCTACAAAGTCCCTGAGGAAAGTAATTGTCCATGGCCTTCTTCAGCATAAAGATAAGGAAGTTAGGCTTCTAGTGGCCATATGTGTCTGTGAAATATTTCGAATCATGGCACCTGAACCACCTTTCGAGGACAAAAATCTTAGGGTAACAAGTACTTAATTGATAAACGTATGGGTTGCTTTATATTTCTTCTTAGTCTCTCCTTGTGACTTTTTCCGTGTGTGTCAGCGATTATTAGATTTCTCCTCAAGTTTAACACAAACTATTAATTTGTTTCAGGAGATTTTTAAGCTTATTGTCAGCACCTTTGCTGAGCTTGCTGATACCACAAGTCCATTATTTTCAAGAAGAGTTAAAATATTGGAGACTGTTGCTCATTGTAAATGCTGTGTCATAATGCTGGATATTGACTGTGATGATCTAGTTCTTGAGATGTTCAATATTTTCTTCTTAGTTGTGAGGTAAAGAGCTGCTCTCTCTCTCTCTCTCTCTCTCTCCACTTCTTGCATCAAATATGTTTCTTTCTTAAAGTACCCTTTCTTCCAGTACGTTGTCCCTTTTTGAAGAATGTTGTGCCTATTATATGATTCAATTACTTACTTCATTGATAAAATTTAGAGGGAATCATGCTTATTCAAATACAAGAATATGAGAAAATCTGAGCCTCCTTATAGAAATTTTCATTGGAACTCTTGTCACAAAACTCAAACATTGAAGAACTTGCCCAATTGCATTATTTGTAATTTACGGTTTAGTAAGCTATTTATTATTTTTGTGGTTAAATGCTAGTTAATTGGTTGAATTTGAGCATATTTTATTGGCTTAATTTTGTTGATATCAACAATGATGACATTGATTGGTTTTCCATAAATGCAGAGAAAATCACCAGCAGAGTTTGGTCAACCAAATAATGTCTATAATGACACATATTCTGAATGAGGAAACGTCTCAGAAAGTTGTTTATGCAATTTTGCGAAATCTTGTGAAGGAGGGAAAGGTAAGTGGATTACATTTGTTTTGGCTTCATGTTGGAGGTGCCTCTCTTTGGGTGGGTTTGTGTTGTAAAATTTTTGTGTTGTTAAAATTTTTGGTATTGGGTTTAGTGAAAAAGTGAAGAGAGAGGTAATTTTTTATATTTTTTGTAGTGAAAAGTTATCATTTGATGGGAGAGAGAGAAATTATATTGTAATATTTTATTGTGAGAGGGTGTAAAATTTTGTGAAATTTTTTTGTAGCAAACGGACCCTTTGTTTTGCATAAAAAACTCTCCTCCTTTTATAGTACTAGACTTTAGACAGCTTGATTGTTTTTTTTTTTCCTTTACACATGGTTAGTTGAAAAATTATTCAGCAGTAGTGTGCTCTTAGACTAATATGAAATATGCTATGTGCAAGGCAGAGTTGTCTATTTGCAATGATACAATATGTTAGCAGGTTCAATGGAGGTCCAAAAGGGTTCAACTTTGTTCTTTGTTTTGTCTTTGTTGTTTATAGGAGTCTGATGATGTGTTGTTTGTTGTTTTGTGTGGAAAAGGTAGTGTTTCACAAAAGAACTCACCATTCCTGACAAAGCACTGTAATTAGAGAGAAACACTTGGCGATATGAGACACATCCATAATGCCACAGTAAAACTGATAAAGAAAACAATGTGAGTGTTTTGGGGAATATATACTCAGATAATCTGTAACTGTAGGAGGATCAAAAGATCTTGTTAACCAAAGTTATGGTTGTTCCTCATACATTACGTACAAGTTTGGCCATCCTTAAGGAGTTTATTAACCTCATTTTGGTTTTGCACACTGAAGAACTGGAATGGTAGCTACATTGTTTGCTATTACTTCTTCAAGAAACTCTTATAAAAATGGTAGACTGAAGGCATATCTTTTCACTTTGATCAATATGTTTTTTTCTATCTCTTGAAGGTTAGAATGAAGAAATAATACACCATAGGTTTCCTTTTGCTTGAAAAGTACTTGTAGGTCTCTAAATTTTGTGCCCGAGTGCCCTATAATGGGATGTATTTTGGGACAGTCTGATTACATTACAGATTTTGTATGTTCGAAACCTGATTTCTCACAACAACAAAGCCTACTCAAGATAAATTAGGAGTTAAGGAAACCTTTCATAGGTATCCTTTGAGAAAATTATCAGCTAGTCAGAATGGTTCTAATATTAAAAAAATGAAACTAGTCAGAATGGTTCTTAATAAGGCCATCATATTTACTTTCCAAAATCCACCGTTACTGTGTACTCTTTCCTAGGTGTGGTGCAATTTCTTGTGCACATTAGATACAATAAATTTAAGTGAGCATCTAATGGTCTGTGGTGGTAGGGCTAGATTTCGACGACTCGCCGACGCCCGGAACAGTCAGTACCAGATGATGCTATTTTGACCCGTTTCGACCTTGGTTTGCAGGAAAAGTCAGGAAGCTGCTTTTCGGGGACAGTCCAGGCCGATCAGCTTGTTGGGAAGCTCCAGTGTGGGGTCGCGATGGGAGAGGTCCCTGTTGTGTGTGAGGGGGCCCCTTCATATTGTGTCGCGGAGAATGGTGAGTCAGAGAGGGAGCGAGATGTGACGACTCCTTCTGGGGCCCTTTTAGGCGGTCTGGAGGTGGGGGAGTGTTCTTGGGGGTTATCTTAGAGCTTGCTTTGTGTTGAAAGTCCTCTTGGACATGTCATTGAGTCTTCTTCTCGAGAAATGGAGGATGGAGAGTTTGCATGATTCTGAACAGGAATTGGTGACTGTGGATCCCTTGGCAGTTTGTTTCCCTAGTGATGTATTGAAAGGGCATCGTCCGGAGGTTGGTGTTTCGGAATGGGTCTTAGAAATGGTCTCCTCTGTTAGACAGTTGGTTGGGGTGTCATGTGAAGGTAACGAGGAGGAGCTGAAGATTCTCTTTGCTGCCTTGGAAAGAGATCGGGTGCAACTTAGTCCTAAACAATCTAGAAAATCAAGGGGCAAGATGCAACGAGAATTGAAGGGATTGACCTCATCGGTTAATTATGAAGGGTCTTCTTCGATTGCTAGGAAGGGTAAGACCAATGGGCAGACCTTGTCATTGTTTAAATGATGCCTAGAATTTTGAGCTGGAATGTTAGGGGGTTGAACGATAATGTGAAGTGTAGCAGGGTGGGGAATCTTTTGAGGGGTTGGAGACCGGAGGTGGTTTGTCTTCAAGAGACAAAAGTGGTGGAGGTTTCTCGGGCCTTGATTAGGCGTTTGTGGGGAGGGGCTCACGTTTGTTGGATTAGTTTGGCGTCGGTTGGTGCCTCGGTGGGTATTTTATTGATGTGGGATAGTAGGGTGTTGGAGTTAGTGGATTCTTTCCTTGGTGCGTTTTCGGTCACGATGATCTTTAAGAATGTTGGGGATGGTTCTCAGTGGATGTTTTTTGGCGTTTATGGTCCTAATGAGGATCGGGATAAACGGTTGCTTTGGGACGAGTTGGCTGAAGTTTTTAGTTGGTGGGATCTCCCGTGGTGTATTGGGGGGATTTCAACGTTACTCGTTTCCCTAGCGAGTGGTCAGGTGGAGGTGGCGTTGGGAGAGATGTTTTGAGTTTTTTGATTTCGTCGTGGAGTTGGGTCTTATGGACATTCCTTTGACGGGTGGCGTTTATACGTGGTCCAACAATCGGTCATCCGAGTCTTGGTTTAGGATTGACCGATTCCTTTTTAGCCCTACCTGGGAGTCCTTATTCCCCGAGGTGATTCAGAAACGGCTGCCCCGCCTTCTCTCTGATCATTTCCCTATTCTTTTGGAGAGGGGCAACTTGGGGGGAGGGAGAAAGCCTTTTCGTTTCGAGAATATGTGGTTGAAAGTTGACGGGTTTGTGGATAAGGTTAGAGAGTGGTGGGGTTTGTACGATTTTGTTGGGTCCTCCAGTTTTGTGTTGGATGCTAAGTTGAAGGCTTTGAAAAGAGATCTGAAAAAGTGGAACCAAGAGGTTTTTTGGGGATCTTAGTTATAGGAAGTCCTCTTTGCTGAATGAGTTGTCTTCTCTTGATTCATTGGCGGAAGGGGGGCTCTTGGAGGAGGAGGGGAAAGCCAAAAGGATTCACGTGTTGGGGGAGTTGGATTGCCTGCTTGATATGGAGGAGGTGTGTTGGAGACAGAAGTTGAGATCTTTGTGGCTTAAGGAGGGTGATAGATGTACTCAAATTTTCCATCGCATGACCAACTCGAATCGGAGGAACAATTCCATTACTTGTTTGGAAGTTGATGGGGTGGTGGAGGAGGACCCGGTGGTGGTGTCCGATGAGATTGCAAACTTCTTCAGTTCCTTGTACAAGGAACCTCACTCATGGAGGCCATCTTTGGAGGGCTTAGAGTTCGATTCTATCTCGGGGGAGGAAGCTAGTTGGCTTGAGAGACCTTTTGAGGAGGATGAGGTGACTGCAGTGCTTCATTGCCTCAATGGGGATAAAGCCCCGTGCCCGGATGGTTTTTCTTTAGCATTCTTCCAGTTTTGCTAGGAGGTGATTAAAAGGGATATTATGGCTTCCTTTAATGAGTTTGCCCAAAAGGGGACTTTTGTCAAGTGTATGAATGCTTCCTTATAGTCCTCCTTCCTAAGAAGTTTGGCGCAGTTAAGCTTAAGGATTTCTGCCCTATCAGCTTAATGGGCGCGGTCTATAAGATTTTGGCTAAGATGTTGACCAACAGATTGAAGGTGGTGCTGCATAAAATCATTTCGACCTCTCAGAATGCCTTTGTCGGTGGCCGGCAAATTCTGGACTCGGTGTTGCTTGCCAACGAGTGCAGTGATTCTAGGTTGAGATCTAGGGTGCCTGGTTTGTTTCGTAAGCTGGATATTTAGAAGGCCTATGACCATGTGAATTGTTTCTTTTTATTGTATATGTTGGGGATGTGCGGGTTTGGTGATAGGTGGAGTACTTGGATTGCTTTTTGTATTTCGACGGTCAAGTTTTCAATTTCGATGAACGGTTATCCTCAAGGTTTCTTTGGTAGTTCTCGCGGATTACGCCAAGGTGACCCTTTTTCACCTCTTTTATTTGTTATCATTATGGAGGCTTTTAGTAAGATGATTAATGCGTTGGTGGTGAGAGGTGCCTTGGTGGGTGTGGATGTGGGAGGCGGTAGG
This sequence comes from Myrica gale, assembly GCA_963930655.1. Taxonomy (NCBI): domain Eukaryota; kingdom Viridiplantae; phylum Streptophyta; class Magnoliopsida; order Fagales; family Myricaceae; genus Myrica; species Myrica gale. Next base: position 23,881,003 of record OZ005606.1, read on the forward strand.
GGGAATGGGTTATGCATTTCGCACTTATTATTTGCTGATGATATCCTCATCATGTGTGGGGCTGAGGAGAGCCAAGTTCGTCACCTTAGATGTTTGTTGCTTTGCTTTGAGGCGGTGTCGGGCTTGAAGATCAACCTTACTAAATCGGAAGTTGTCCCTATTGGCGTTGTGGACAACGTTCAGCGATTTGCTGCCTTCATGGATTGTAGAGTCTCTTCTCTCCCAATGACTTACCTTGGGCTGCCTCTTGGTGTGCGATGTAAGAGTCCCCGTATTTGGGATGACATTATCGAGCAAGTTGATAGGAGATTGGCTAGTTGGAAGCGTATGTACCTTTCGAAGGGGGGGATAATCACTCTTATCAAGTCTACTCTCTCGTGCCTTTCTACTTATTACATGTCTCTTTTTCCTATCCCCATGGTGGTAGCAAACAGATTGGAGAAGCTTTAGAGAGACTTTTTGTGGGGTAGTGGGGGGGAGAGGCACAAGTTTCATCTTGTCAGGTGGAATTAGGTGTGTTCTCTTCTTAGCGCTGGTGGGTTGGGTCTAAGACGTTTGCCTTTGTTCAACAAGGCTTACTTGGGAAGTGGTTGTGGTGGTTTGCTCTGGACGATGATAGTTTATGGAAGAATGTCATTATGACGAAGTATGGATGCGAGTTGGGGGGCTGGAGGACTCCGGTGGTTCATGGTTCTTCTGGGGTGAGTCTGTGGAAGCATATTAGTTGTGGATGAGACTTCTTCTCTGAGCAGACCTTGTTTGTGGTGGGATGCGGGCTTGAAGTACGCTTTTGGCATGATCTTTGGTGCGGAGAGAGAACCCTTCGATTTGCTTTCCCTTTCCTCTTCTCTTTAGCCCAAAATCAGGCTGCTCTTGTGGCAGATTACTTGGAGGGAGGGACGGGAGCAACAATTTGGAGTGTTCAGTTCACTCGACCCGCCGATGATTTGGAGTTGGATGAATTCGCTGCCTTTTACTCTTTGCTGTATGGGCAGGTTGTCAGGAGAGGGGCGGTCGATAAGTTGAGATGGCGGGATTCCAAAATTGGTGTTTTTTCGGTTAAGTCAATGTACATACTTCTTTTGCGTGCTTCTGATTCGGGCTTCCCTTGGCGTCAGTGTTGGAATACGTTGGCTCCCCTAGAGTTTCTTTTTTGGCTTGGGAGATTGTTCATGGGAGAGTATTGACTATTGACAACTTAAGGAGGAGGGGCCTTTTGTTGCTTGATTGGTGCTTTTTGTGCAAATGCGAGGGGGAGTTTGTGGATCATATTTTTCTGCATTGCCAAGTGGCTCGAGGTTTGTGGGCGTATTAGTTTTGCATTATGAACCTTTCTTGGGTTATGCCTCAGAAGGCGATCGAGGTGTTGAGGTGCTGGAAAAAGAAGTCGATAATCCCATTGCTTTGGCAGTGTGGTGAATGATTCCTCTTGCTGTGTGGTGGATCTTGTGGAGGGAGAGGAACAACCGATGCTTTGAAGATTCTGAGCAGTCTTTGGATAGTTTAAGGGGTCTTGTTTTGCAGTCACTTTTTCTTTGGGCCAATGTGATGATGGGTTATCCCTTTTCTGGTTTTCCGGATTTTCTTAGTTTTCTTGTTTGTATGTGTTAGAGGTTCTCAGTGTAGTCTCTTGTACTGCTGTCTCCTTCTTTTGTTTCTTTGTTTTTCTTCTCTTTAATAAGATTGACTTACTTATAAAATAAAATAAAATTAAGGGGGATGTTATTTCAGTTTTCAATGAATTTGCTCGGGAAGACAAATTTGTCTGTAGCTTAAATGCTACCTTTGTGGTTCTTATCCCTAAAAAACCGAGTGAGGTTGAGCTGAAAGATTTCCGCCCCATAAGCCTCGTGGGGGGAATCTATAAGATCCTTGCTAAGGTTTTGGCGAATAGACTGAAGCTTATGCTTGATAAGATTATTTCCCCTTTTCAGAATGCTTTTGTGGGGGGACGTCATATTTTGGATTCTGTTTTGATTGCCAACGAATGTATTGATTCTAGGTTGAGAATGAGTGATCCGGGATTGTTGTGTGAGTTGGACATTCACAAAGCATATGACCATGTTAATTGGAATTTTTTGCTTTACCTATTGAGAAGATGTGAGTATGGTGACAAGTGGTGCAGATGGATAGAATTTTGCATCTTTTCGGTCAAATTTTTTGCGCTTGTGAACGGGGTCCCTGGTGGGGTTTTTTGGTAGTTCTCGGGGTTTGAGGCGTCGACTACAAAAGGAAGCTCCGGCAAAGCCTTCGAAACAGGTGCGGGGCCCAACGCATCTGCTACCATTGACCCACCTAGGTCCGACGCCTTCTCAGCTCCATAAACCACATCCTGATGATCCGTCGACATTGTCGGAGCACCACCCAAAGAGCTCGAAAGCCTAAAGCCACAATCTTTGGCCGCACCCGTGCCCGAAGACAACCCACCTCGAGAATAGGAATCTCTGGAGTCATACGACCCTGCAGGCAGAGTCTCGCCCCCACCACCACCTTTGGGCCCCAACCCAGCTCCGCTGAAGATCTCTCCCACGCCATAAGACTTCCCACCCGACATCCTATCCCCGTTAGGCCCAAGGATCACAATACTCCTATCCTCACCCAACTCACTATATATTGTTTGACGAGGCCCACCCAGCCCACTTCTACTACGGTCCCGAGGTCCACCATGACCCAACTCAGGCACTAGCTGATTAATAAGATGCTGCGAAGCACCCTGCTGGGCCTTTAAATGAAACCCACAGACTTGACATTTCAAATCTTTAAAAACCATTGTGGCTTCATATGCCCGTTCTCCCTTTATAATTGGTTGTTTATTTTGTTTTTCTCATCTCTTAAGCAGTAATGAATCTGATGAGTAACCTTTGTAGTTATGTTTCTAACAGTTGTACATGCAAAGGTTGACACAGTAGTTCACATAACAAGAACCCTGATGTGCTTTTCTCCTCATGTTGCGTGGTGTTTCAAAATCAGGCTTATGAAAATGACCTTTTAATCACCTTCAATGTTCTTGGTGTCAACAGACAGCATAGCTGGCCAATTTATCTTCAATTCAAATTCAAACTTACAATCGAACGTTATTATTTTCCTCTCCGATTATTTCCTTGTATAGCTTGATCGGTTATTTTTTTTGATTGTACAACTTTTATTTCCTTAGCTAGAATCTATGTAATTATAGCGGTGTAATCTTCCTATATAATAGAAGGTCTCAACGAAGACAACACAGTTTTTCTCCAATCTCTCTAAATGGTCAATTCAAATTCAAACTTACAATCGAACATTATTATTTTCCTCTCCGATTATTTCCTTGTATAGCTTAATCGGTTATTTTCTTTTGATTGTATAACTTTTATTTCCTTAGCTAGAATCTATGTAATTATAGCGGTGTAATCTTCCTATATAATAGAAGGTCTCAATGAAGACAACACAGTTTTTCTCCAAATCTCTCTAAAGTTATCACTTAGTGGGAGAGGCAAATGCCTATCTAGTTCAATCCTTGGTTGTAAATTCAATGATGCAGTTAATTTCTCCAATATGCTAGGATACACATACCCGTATTGCTTCTTGTGGTATAAACTATAAAGCAAAGTTTTTGCTTCCTTATGGACGTTAGCTTCCAAGGTTTTCAGAGTTTTGTCTTCCTTGGTCATGAATAGGATACAGAAGCAGCTTCTTGTACTTGGGGTTATTTGGTTTCAGAGGGAAGGGTGAAACCCGTCCATGGAGGTTTTCAATGCATGACTTCTTCCTTTCAAAATTTGACTAACTGGAGCAAGTGTGCTTTATGGAGGCTATTAAAGTTAATGTAGCTAAGTCGGCTGATTAAGGGAATCGTTCTTAGGATTGAGCTATTTTGGTGTCTCATGTCTTTGGGAATTGCTTTTTTTTGGTTTGGGATGCTGAGAGTGGAGGATATTCTTTGCATGTGCCTAGGTAGCCTTAGAGAAGAATAGGTTAGTGTTTTGGGTGTTGTCATGCCTGCCATTACACAGCTTTTTATTTGACTACTGCGCTATATGTTTCTTCTGCATGGAGACATCAATATGGGCTTGGGGCCTTTTTCTTAGCAAAAAAGTGTTATTTTGAGAGCATTATTGAGGATATTTTGCTTTCCTTAGACCAGGTCTAGAGGTTCCTATATTCCCTTTTTGGTTTAATTCTTAGGTTGATTGCCTCAGCATACTCTCCCCCCATCTTATTAATGAATTTCTGCTTCATATCCACGAGAAAAGCCATGACCTCCACTCTTATAAAGCATGAGATTTTGCTTTGATTTTTTAATGATCTAATTTTACATGCCTTCTCAATGAGTAACTAGGTTTTCCTTTGATCCCACAGCAACTACTTTGATATAAGCAAGAACTAAATTTTCTTAATTGTATTTGGGGGTCAAAAGAGTTTTCCTGCCCATGTAGGTTTCCAATAAAACTAGATTGTCATTAATTTAATTTCTTTCTTGTTAGTTTTGCTTTCTTTTTTAGTTTTTAATCAACTAGTTGCTTCATCAGTCTTTGTTTAAAGTCACGTTCCCTGTATGACATGCCTCTTGGAGGCCATGTGATAAAATATGAATACCAAGAAAATGCTTGAATCGGATTATCAAATAGTATGCTTTTTCATGAGCTGCTGTTATAGTTCAAAAATCTTCACTTCACTTTCAACTTAATCCTTCTATATCTGTTGTATGTTTTACAGGGTGCACCTTCTGCCTCTTACCAGCTTGCTGTTTCTATCATCCAACGTTGTGCAGAAAAGCTTGAGCCCTTTGTTCGTGGGTTTTTAACAACTTGTATTCTGGATAGAGACACTGTAGAGAATGAGCTCAAAGAACTATACCATGAAATTATTCTTGAACTTTTCAAGTGTGCTCCCCAGATGCTTCTTGCTGTCATTCCAAACTTGACTCAAGAACTACTGGTATGAAGTATGAACTCTGCGAGTGTGAGTGTGTATACTGGGCCAGCGGTCTTCTCTGATTTGTGTATGACGGCGTTATTACACAATTCTTTTTCTACTCTTTAATTCATCCTTTTATGCTTATTTACCACTGGTTTTCTATTTTTAGACTGATCAGGTTGATGTCCGAATAAAAGCTGTTAGCTTAATTGGAAAACTTTTTGCACTCCCGGGACAGCATGTTGCAAAACACTACCGTGATCTTTTCATAGAGTTCTTGAAAAGATTCTCTGACAAATCTGTGGAAGTCAGAGTTAGCGCTCTACAATGTGTTAAGGCTATCTATCTGGCCAATCCCTCAGGGACACAATCTCATGAAGTCCTTAGTAAGTTATGAGTAATCCATCTTTACTTTGATCGTGGCATGTCTCCTGATTTTACAGTCTTTTAAATCTAGTTTACACATCTCACTTATTGGACTGTCATTAATTGAGCAGCTGCCCTTGAAGATCGATTGTTAGACTTTGATGATAGAGTGAGAATGCAGGCGGTGATTGTTGCCTGTGATCTCGCCCAATCTAATTTGAAATCTGTTTCCCCCACATTAATTACTCAAGCTACTGAAAGACTTCGGGATAAGAAGGTACTGCTGGGATAATTTTTTTTTTTGCTTTTGTTTTTTGTTGTTTCTGTACTTGAGTACAGTCACTGACACTCACATAATGCTTTATCTTTATGCAGATATCAGTTAGAAAGAAGGCCTTGCATAAGTTGTTGGAAGTATATCAAGATTATTGTAAGAAATGTTCCGAAGGCCACATGGCAACAAGTGATCATTTTGAACAGATTCCATGCAAAATATTGATGCTGTGCTATGATAAAGATTGCAAGGAGTTCAGGCATGCTTATAAGACTGTATTGTGTGTTGAAACAAATGTTGTAATCATAAATCAGGTGTAAGAGATAGTGATATTCTGCAGGTCTCAAAACATGGAGCTTATTCTTGCAGAGGATTTGTTTCCAGCTTTTCTTTCAGTTGAGGAGAGGACAAGGCACTGGATCCATTTGTTTTCTATTTTCACCCCTCTTCACACAAAGGCATTGAATTCTATCTTAACCAAGAAACGAAGGTATAAATTACTGGCATACTGGTATGATTCTGTGTGAGGAACTATTAACCAGGTCTGTATACTTTCAGGTTGCAAAAGGAGATGCAAATTTATTTAGCCCTACGGAAAAAAGAAAAGGTACTCCCTTGATGAACATACTAGTTGCTCAGCACTGATCAGAATTACTCAATGGAGATTTGTTGATCTAATTAATATGGCTATTCCTACTTCTGAAATTACTGTTTTTCCTGATTCAACTTGTCATTATCTCCATAGGTCTGCTACCCGAACAAAGCAGTGTCTTCTGGCATGTGTCGTTAGTATATGGTTAATAATGAAAGCAATGCCTTGATTTTTGCCATGCAGTATTACTATTTTGAGCTTATTTTCTCTTTCCTGTCCTAAATCTAGTGTGTTATTTTTCTAACAAATGTAGTTATTGTGTTAGAATAAGTGAGGTGTCAGCTTGTTTTAGCCTTTCTGCTTTTTGGTTATAATTTGATAGCCTCAATTATTGAAGCTTTGGGAATATGTGTGCAGGAGGATAGTTCTGAAGAGATGCAGAACAGAATTAAAGCTTCAATGAAAAAAGTGATTGCATTTTTTCCCGATCCTTCTAGAGCAGAAGACTCCTTTCAGAAATTGAATCAAACGAAAGACAATTACATTTGCGATTCGTTGGTATTATTATTGGATGAACTGAAAATTAAAGACGCTGAGACCACCAGAGTGAGTTTACTTTTTGCCTTTCTTGTTTCTAACCAATGATACCTTCCATCTCCTGTTTTGTCGTTTGAAAGAGGGTTCTGTTGGCTTTGAGAGAATTGAGGTTGTCATATTGAATACTTGTTCAAATGCTTCTGTTGCTAAGTTACAGATATTTGGGAGCTGGTTAAACCTTCTTTCATCTATTCTATCTTTTGTTAATGTGTTATTAACTTGACAATTGAGGAACAGCAAAAGTGAAAGATTCAAGGTAGAGGTTTCGACCAGCAATGTGGTCCAGAGTCTGACTGTAATGCGTAATGTTTTGCCTTGATGAAGTCTTTCACAGTTTCACAAACATTAGAAATTGATAAAGCACATTCCCGTTAAGCACATTTTTGGAATTCTTGGTTCAGTGTGAACCCAACAAATGCTTAACTACAAAACAATAAAGCTGAACAGGCAGAGCCTGAACAAGAAAAAAGGAGGGGGGGGGGAGAAAGAATTGAAGAAGTGGAGATGCACTGCTGGCTCGAACAATACAGAAAGACGGATCCTATAATGCCATTGCAATGTTTCTCAGTATGTTTATAGAATTAGTGGTGTTGGCCTTAGCGTCAAGCTCCCTGTGGCGGTGGTTGGCTGCAGAGGCTCCTATATGTGGGATGACTGGAGTTTGGTTATACAAAGCGAGAGAGGGTTGTGTAAATGAAGATACCCCTGAGGGGGGGGGGGGGTTGGCCTTTGGCAGTGTGTTTTAAGAGGAGCCCAAGCTTCTTGGAACTATGCAGACTGCTAATGGTCCAAAAAAGGGGAGCGGTTGGACCTCAGGTTGAGCAGGTGTGTGAGATCAAAAGTACAGGCTGTGGCTTCCAGCTCAGCTTGAGAGGCGTAGCCTGACCTCAGAAGTGCTACTACTGTTTGGATAGACTTCATTAAAAAATCCAGCCTCTCAGTTGTATGCAGCTTGTTGTACTTATTATTGGCTTGTTGCTGTGCCCATGGGATTTGGGAAGCAAACAAGTTTTAAACCGACACCAAAACATGACCCTTTACAATTGGAGAAGATACAGAGGGAACATCTCTGCTTTTTTCTCTTTCTTTTTCTTGGTTGCAGATGAATTTTTTTTTTGATGAATAAGCCAATCTCATTAGAAAAAGTGAGGACAGTACAAAGGAAAATTGGTCCACAAATGAGGATCAGAGATGCAAAACACTTCGGAAATTTGACCTGGAAGCTCTTCCTCCCCCTCCCCTCCCCGTTTTTCTCCTTGGAAGCCCATTGAAACCTACAATTTGTGGCCTGTTCTTGACATTTCTATTGTTATGTTTCAAATTAATGTGCAGCATATTTTGAGATTCACTCACATATTTTTCACATCTAGCATAAATTCTGAGAAGCCAAAACGCCCTGCATCTGGAAGTTTTGCTAGCTGTATATTTTACTTCATTATCTTTAGTCTTCTAGTTTCTTCCGCTCGGTTGTTTTTCTACTTTTTTCATGTGTTGTGTACCATCTTATGCTCCCTATTTCCCTTTGTTCTTTTTAATAGAGCCATGATGGTTGATACTGTTTCCTAATGTCTATTGAAAAAACTGACTTCATTGTTTGTTTATGCTTATTTAGGCCATACTTTTAATTTGTTTGTTTTGCTTGCCATATTATTCTTTGCAGTTGTACTTGGGAGTTGTTTTTATGTTGGGGAGGGATATTTTAATTTCAGTTTGGTTACTCAGGATCTGGTTTTAACTCAACGGCCAGCCATGTTGTCACTAAATTTCTTTTTGATTCTGTAAGAGAGATGGGGGAAACAAAAGAATTTTGGTCTCAGGGGCGAAGCCAGATTGAAATTTTGGAGGGGCCCACTTGTAATATAATAGTTTTTGGGGAGACCAATGTAAAAAAAATAAAAAAATATTCTTGGCCCCTTCCTTGGCTTCACCCCTGTTTGGTCTGTGTGTTACATAAACTTGGTAGTTGAAGTAGCTTAAATTTCTCCTTTTTGGACGTGGTAATATGTTATCTGCCTCAATTTTCTTTGTTCCAATACTATGTGCTCATATTGAAATTTTCTTTTTCTTAGGATAATTTTTTGAGGACACTAGGTGATAGATACCCGCAGTTTGAGTTCTTGCGTTCACTCTCCTCAAGTTGCTCGCATAACATATTTGGTTCGGAGCACGTCCAATGTATTTTAGACCATCTTTCTAGTAGCAGAACTGGACATAAGCTCTTGGAGGCTTCTGCCAACCTTCTTGTGGTAAGAAAATATCGCTGCGAAGGAAATACGTAATACTTCATTTCTTTTCGACTGCATAGAATAGCATCTTGGCATTTTTCTGGTACTAAGAGAAACAAATTAGGCAGGAACTCAGCTAGAATCAACACACCGACTCTACTACCTTCCACACACCACACACTGATTCAGCTACAACAGTTTAGAGAGAAAACTGACAAAAGTGAGTTTTCAGAAGAGTGAAAACTCAAAGGAGTCTGACTGCTGAATGAGTGAGAGCTGGCTGCAAAGGCAATCACAAGCATCACATTTATGGTTTACAATTGTCTGGGACCTTGGTGTGGACCTTCTCACTCAAGGCTGTGACTTAAAGCATTGTCGTTGTCCTGCACTCTTATCGTTGTGGGCATGCTTGTGTTGCCTTTCAATGGCATTAACTCAATCAACCTAAATTGATTTCTTGAACTGCTGAAAAAGACCTTCAAGAAGAGTCTGAGGTAGTCCTCAGGCAAATTTGGATACCTCATAGGAAGATTTTGTGGCAATTAAATCATATATAATACCATTTTTCTTCAACTACAAAAAAGGAGAATGGTTGAAGTGAAAAGTATTTGTGAGTGGAGAAGCAGTTGTATGACAGAGCGTTTCACATAGGATTTCATTATATTAAGTTGGTGTTTGAGTGCCAAAATTTTGAGTCTGATTAAAAAAATTACAAAATAATCTCTTTCCCTATCAAATTTTTCTTTTTCAATATAATATTCATTCAAATCTTCTCTATCTTTCTTCACTTTTTCACCTACTCCCATAAATTATCTTAACTTTTTTCACCAACTTTTATACCCCAAAACTTTAACCACCCCAATTTTTTTTGATAAGTAAGAAAGATTTTATTAAGAAACCAAAAAAAAAAAAGATGACAGTACAAAAGAGCTATACTGAAACATCTAAGTCATACAAGCTACAAAACTAATGAAATCTGAAAAATCCGAGAAAGGATAGCCAAGCACAACATTGGCCCATAAAAAAAGAGAACTCATCAGCTTGCCCTTCAACCCATCGAGAGATGAAAAAGTATCATTGAAGCATATGTCATTCCTCTCCCTCCAAATAACCCACCAAATGCACAAAGGGATCATCTTCCACACAACCGAAGCAAAGGGGTCAACAAACTTCCTCTTCCAGCCACACAACACTTCCATCAGCCTCTTCTTTTCTGCTTTCTCCCTTTTCTGAGTGGTTTTTTGATCTATTGCTAGTTCCCATACTTAATTTTAGACTTTAGAATTGCTTATTGGGTATGCCATTTACTCAAAATTACTGCTATCTCACCTGACTTAGGCTATCATTAGCATTTTCCCCTCGCTCCTGAGAGGTTCAGAAGCGCAACTTCAAGTGTTGATAGAGGAGAACAGCCAAATCAATGAGAGGCTGATGGAAGTGTTGGCAAAGGCAGGTCCCTATATATCTGTCCAACTCAGGTAATTCTTCAGTCTAATTTATGCCGGCGGTAGTATTGGTATGCGGGGATATCATTTTTAGAAGGAGATAAGGAGGATTGCTTTTCCTTTGCTTTAATGTGCTCATCCAAATTCAGACACGCTTTAAAATCAATTACTCTTAATTTAATAGGATACTTTCCCTGTCACCGAAATTCCTTGGTGACTTAATTTGAAACATCTACAGTCTCAGTTTTGCAATGTTTGGAAAGTGGGAGGTTTCTTCTTCTTAACGTTTGTAAGAATTTTTGCTAAGCACTTTTTCTGGACATCATTATTTGCGCTTGTGATGCAAGTGACAAGGAACCTTTCCAAAATGCACCTTCCATTCTTAGCTTAATATGAATGCTATGGATGTTAGGCTTTAAGCTCGTAGACATTGTTTATGCTTCTTCAATTCGGTATTGGGTGCTTGGAATGTTCAGTTTGTGCGGGCTGCGAACGATTGGGAGGTGGAGGTTGTTTCGGCTTTCTATTCTCTTATCTATTCCAAGTCTTTGAGGAATGGGGCTGAGGATAGGTTGTGCTGGACAGGCACCAAAAATGACATATTTTCGGTGAAATCGCTGTACGAGCTTCTTTCTTGCAGCCCCATTGTGTCTTTCCCATGGAGGCAGATTTGGAGGTCCTTGGTTCCTATGAAAGTCTCCTTCTTTGTATGGGAGGCTGCACATGGAAGAATCTTGACCATTGACAATCTGAGAAGAAGGGGTCTTTGTCTCCTAGATTGGTGCTACCTTTGTCGGTGTAATGGGGAATCCGTGGATCATTTACTGTTACATTGCGATGTTGCGTGGGATTTATGGGCTCATGTGCTTAAAGTTATGAATTATTGTTGGGTAATGCCTTCTAGGGTGATCGAGGTATTGTTTTGTTGGAAGCGGAAGTTCATCAATCCTCATGCTTCAAGGGTGTGGAGGATGATTCCGTCGTGTATTTGGTGGGTTATTTGGAGGGAGAGGAATGAGAGATGTTTTGAGAATTCCCTTTTGTCTTTAGTAGGGCTGAGGGAGATGTTGTTGAATTCTCTTTTTCTTTGGGCTAATGGTGTTTTGGGCTTTCCTTTTTCTGTTTTTTCTGATTTCCTGAGTTTTGTAGCTTGTATGGAGTAGGTTCTCAATATAGGTTGTTGTACTGTTCCCTTTTTTGGTGTTTTCAATAAAGTTTTCCTTATAAAAAAAAAAAATTTTGATCCTCTGGAAACAGCAAAGTGGTACAGTTCTTAAAATACATCTTCCCTTTCGCCTTTTTGGTGGATATATTGTGCACAATGGGAATAAGTTCTCATATTAGAGATGGATTTCCAGCTTTAAATTGCAGATTCCTTGTATTGTTAATTTTATATTCTGGTTAAATGGTCAAAGCAACCTAGATAAGGGCTATCTATCGCCATGGATCTATTTCTGTAGCATGTTCTTTTGAGTCACGACAACTGTTTTTCTTATGTTATTGAAGAGCTTCATCTTCAAATCTTAATTTTTTGGTTTTTACGTTTGTCTTATGCAGTGATATATACCCTATCTTGGAGAAAGTGTGTCTTGACGGAAGTCGCATTCAGGCTAAATTTGCTGTTTCTGCAATAGCAGCAGTAGCTGGGGTTTCTGAACAATTCTTCTTTTCAGAATTATGCAAGGTATACCTGGTGATAAATTGGGAGTTACAAGTTGTGAACACACACACACACACACACTCTTCCATATATTTATATAAAGTAATTATCCTATTGCAAGGGAGAATGCAATCGGATTAGCAAATACACAGGAAGTAAACCAGAGAAACTCTTGGCAAAGTACAATCTGAAAGTTTTTTATGGATTAGCAAATTTTATGAAAGAAGCGGAATGAATGCTGCTTAACACAGACATCCAATCATACAAAATTCTCAAGAATAGAGATTTAAGTGAAATCAATACTAGTCCAAGCCCTCCAACAGTTAGATTAGTCCTTTCTCGAGACATTATACATGCATACACACCAAAATAGATGTCCAGATTTCACACATTTTTCCGGGCCAACAAGTGAAGAAACCCACTAACTTGTTTTACCATACATACACAACATACTAATCAACTACGATTATCCCCTTGTGATGAAACCTTTTCTTTTGAGGGAGCTTCATATGTCCTTTCCTACTTAGTGCACCCTGGTAAGAACAAACGTCAAATTTACTGGTTTGTTTTTCTAATACAGTCTATCCTCAACTTTACCAGATGGGTGGGTAGTTTTTTTTGATAAGTAAGTCAGTCTTATTAAAGAAAAAGAAAGATGACAGTACAAGAGACTATACTGACAAAACTAAAGCATACACGCTAAAAAACTAAGAAAATCCGGAAAATCTAAAAAAGGATAGCCTAAAACCGAATGAGCCCACAGAAACAGAGAATGCAACAACCCCCCCCCCCCCAAAATAGCCAAAGACACAACCATGTCTTCAAAACATCTCCCATTCCTTTCCCTCCACAAGCTCCACCAAATGCAAGCTGAAATCATCTTCCAAATGACCAACGCAATTGGATCCTTAAACTTCCTCCTCCAACAACGCAAAACATTCACTACCTTTCTAGGCATAACCCAATCATAGTTGAGAATTCTCAAGACATGCCCCCACAATCCTCTAGCCACCGAGTAGTGAATAAGAATATGATCAACCGTTTCTCCATTGCTTTTACATCCAAACAAAGAAAGCTACTCTAGGGGGGGCCTCCAACAAAGACGCCAAGGGAAATTCACATTAGAGCCCTCCATAAGCAAAGTATACATCGATTTCACAGAGAAGACACCGCTCTTAGAACCCCTCCAAAGCATTTTATCCTCACCCCCTCTCCTCCTCCAAGAATAGAGTAAAGAATAAAACTTCGAAAGAACTTCCATTTCCCAATCGTTAATCATCCTATTAGAGTGAACGTCCCACATAACCACTCTGAATCCCATCTCCACGCAATCAGCCACCCACACGTCCTTCCTTCTAGCAAGAGAAAATAAATGAGGAAACTTCTCACTCAACGGTCTATCCCCAAACCACTTGTCATGCCAGAACCGAATTCTGGAACCGTTCCCAACCACAAACCTTATATGCTTTCTAAAAAAGTTCAACCCTCTTTCAGTTTTTCCACATATGGGTGGGTAATTACAGTGAAAAAGATTGGGGGAAACATCATAGTGCACCCTTTGTCTATGAGCTAAAATCAAATTGCGTCCTGTAAGTCTAATTCCATCTGCTTGTGCCCCATGTCTTCTCAACTATATGAATGTAAGCCTTTTGTCTGATTTTCCCGTTAAACTCGATGGAACTCAGACACGTGTGCTCACATGAACCACACACTCAATTGAATGACCAAAAATCCCCTAAAAATTCCACTTGAAAGCTTAAAAATACATAGGTTTCCATTAGGTTTAATGTGGGAATCAGACGGTAGGGCATGCATCGATTTAGTTGAGAATATAGGGGGCGCAATTTGATTTTGGCATATAGATAAAGGACACACAATTTTAGCAACAGACTCCAACTCTTAATCTGAGGAACCTCCAAAAATAAAAGGAGAAGATTTCAACGATGCACCCTCTGGTCCTCAAACCTACACGAATACGAAGCAATGGGGGCCTCCTTTATCAATGGTTAAGGCAAACAAATCTGGAAATTTGTCTCGCAAAGGAGTATCTCCATACCACAAGTTATCTGACAATTGAGTTCCAAAACCATCCCTTAGCACAAACTTATTGAGGTATGAAAATGGTTCTAAGAACAGTAATGTCTACCAACAAACTCAACACATAATCGAATTTCTACTGCAGAAGTCTGGAAGCCTCAATTCACTCCATACTTCATGCCAATGACTGAGCCTGTTTTGCCCTAGATTTCATCCCGTTGAAAGACTAGCAATTTTTGTATGCAAAGATGTGTTTGATCTTAGTATGATTTGACGGAGAAGTCATATCTTTCTTTCTTCGTTTTTCCTCTTGTACATGCGTCATGAGTATTTTAATGTGCATGGAGATTTTTATCTTATTATGAGTGATGAATCGGAAGTATACATCTATTTAATATTTTGTATTTTTTCTTTGGGGATGCATTTTCAGTGTACTTTTCTGTGATCTCCCAATGCTTAGATTTCCATTTTAATCTTTTGATTCTCAGTGAAGAAGTTTTCAATAAGAAGCTTTGTAGTGTGAATAGATGTTTTCTCCGTTCTCTCTCCGCCTCCCTCTTCTCCCTGTTGATTGCTTCGGTTTTTTTGTTGTTGTTCTGGTTAGATTTCTCTGATTGAGTGTTCTGTAGCTTTGGCATTCAGTTGCCAGTGTGTGGTGTTTGGGGTTGTTTCTGATGGGTTTTAACCGGAGTTTTAGCATCGAAGCCAAGGAGTTCCGTGTGTATGTTAGTGATGGTGGTGCAGTTAAGTTCACGGAATGGAGTAGAAAGGCTGTTTTTTCGATCTCATTGGGGAAATATGGAGCAGTATGGGTGGTTAATATGGCTGAAAAACTGTTGGCAGCTGCTGGGGGTTGATCCTTTGTCTCGAAAGCCAATAATGTCTCTAGAGCTTTCCTAGCACAGAGGTGTGCTAATAAGGCCGGAAGGTACGTACCCATTGCTGAATTTGGAGAGGGCCGTCGTAGGGGAGTGGTTCTCGTTCCAGAAGGCAATGGTGGAGAAGGGTGGGGGTTGCTGGTTGGGGTGTTCCAGGAGGTGGTTGATCATCTCCGTAGTGGTAAAGTTATAAGTGGTAATAAGGGGAAACATCTTTCTGGTCGGGAGGGGCTGAGGGTAGGGCTCTCTTTCTCTGAAGTAGTAAAAAAGGGGAAGTCAATGTTGGGCACAGGAGGGCAGGAGTTGTCTGCTGCGTGTTATGGAGAAGATGGCAAAAAAATCGATCTGTTTTTGCAAGCGCAGAGAAAGCATGCAAAACATGTGACTATTTTTTTCAAGAATGCGAGATTGGGAGAGTCGAAAAGGGCTTTTATGGGAGAAAGGGTTTGTATGGCTGTTTTTGGGAAAAAATTGCTGGGCTTAAGGGAATAGCTGGACCATCTCCTTTGGTCCTTGGATATGGAGGGTGCTGATGGCCTTTTCGGCCCGGTGAAATGTAGTGGGGAATGTGGGGAAGTTGCTGGCCCAGGTGGAGAGGGAATCTCGAGTGGGCTAGTATACCCCGCGGGCTTGCTGGAGCCCAAGGCCTGCAAGGATCGTGTAGTCGGGCCTTCTTTGGTCACTAAGGAAGGGCTTTTGGGCCTTCGTAGTATTCGAATGTTCAACCTGACGTTATTGAACAAATGGTTATGGAGGTTTCCGAATGATAATGAGAGGTTGTGGAGGAGGGTTATTGCTGAAAAATATGGTTGTTCGGCGGGAGGTTGGAGTACTCTTTCAGTTCGTGGTTTTTATGGTGTTAGCCTTTGGAGGTTCATTAACAAATGGTGGAATGCTTTCAGTAAGCATATTCGGTTTAGGGTGGGGAATGGTGCCAGAGTTAGCTTTTGGCATGACAGTTGATGTGGTGACAAACCTTTGGGTCTCGCCTTCCCTCTTGTTTTCTCTTTGTCTCGCTGTAAGGAGGCTTTGATGACTGATTGTTTGGTGGATGGTGAGAGTGTGGTGTGGAATGTCCCTTTCTCTAGAGCTGCTAATGATAGGGAAGTGGAGGATTTTTCTTCCTTCTTTGCTAGGTTGCATTGTATGGCCTTGAGGAGAGGGGAGGATGATGTGATGGTTTGGACGGGGTCTAAGGAAGGGGTATTTTCGGTTAAATCGATGTATGATTTGCTTATGAGTGGGGTTGGCTTGTCTTTCCCTTGGAGGGGTGTGTGGAGGTCCTTGTGCCCGTTGAGAGTATCTTTTTTTTTTTTTTTTTTTTTTTTTTGTGTGTGGGAGGCTATACATGGAACGATCCTTACTATTGATAATCTTCGCAGAAGGGGGACGATCATTGCTGATTGGTGTTTCCTATGTCAGTGTGATGGTGAATCTGTGGACCACGTTTTGCTGCATTGTCCTTTTGCGCGTGGACTGTGGTCTCATATTCTTTGTATTGTGAACTTTCAGTGGGTTATGCCTGAGAAAGTTGCTGATGTTTTGTGGAGTTGGAAGAGGAGGTTTCACAATCCTTTCGCTGAGGTTATATGGAGGTTGATTCCTCATTGCATCTGGTGGTCTTTGGAGGGAGCGAAACAATAGATGTTTTAAAGATTGTTCTTTGTCTTTGGCTAGGTTGCAAGGCGTTTTGTTGTCTTCTCTTTTTCTTTGGGTGAACTCGGTGATCAGTTACCTGTTTCTAGATTTTGTAGATTTTCTCAGTTTTCTTGCTTGTTTGGAGTAGTGGCTTTGGTATAGTCCTTTGTACTGTTTTCACTAGTTCTAACGAGATTGACTTGTCAAAAAAAAAGTTTGAGTCTGATATCTGAGATCATTAGTTTTATAACCCAAAAGATATATCTTCTGTATGTTAATATTCAAAATATAGCCATCTGCGATTTAGATTTTCTATTTTAATAGGAACAGCGTCTCAGTACTAACAATCAAACTTTCTGCATCTGTCCAGGAACTTGTGAAGTCTCTGCATAGTAGGCGGAACCTTCCAACAGTTTTGCAGTCTTTGGGCTGTGTTGCACAATACTCAATCTCAGCATTTGAGGCTCACAATGGAGAGATCACAGCGTATATTAAGGAGAATATTTTTCAAGTAACTAGCTGTGATATGTAACACTTAATTTTTATTGTTGATATGTTTCCCTTATTTGGCAGGAACATGGTGGAGGAGAAATTCTTGTTAAATAGTACTAGCTGAGTATTGTGAATATTTTGTGTGTAGGAAAATGCACCAGATGATTTAAATTCTTTTCATGCTACTTCTGGCTGTTGTAATTCTTGCAAATTAAAGGTACGTTTTGGGTAAGGGAAGTTTTATTTGATCCATTTCTCAATTTCAACTGTTAATCTTACCATTTCTTTCACTTTCGGTTTGCTTGTTACGATAAATGTGTTTACTTTCTAAGAGACACTGATACCGCAAATGAAGTGTTTAATGGTGAAATAGTGGAAATTTCGAGTATGCACTGTGACAATATAGATCTGTGTCGAGGTTAGAAGAGAGGTAGGATGAAAGGATTGGAGGACATTTTTGCTTTGGTCAGGATGAGAATTTTTCCCGACCTTCTGCCGGTATGCGGATTTTAGGCTTTGGTCTGAGGTTTTTGCTTCAATTCTTTTCTTGATCCTCAGTTGTTGCTTCATAGGTCGTCTAAATTATTGGTTTAACAACCACACTAGAAAATGGAAACCTGAAAAATACAATTAAATCTTAAACCCGGTCTATATTTCGTCCTGAAAAGATTCCAATCTCAAGGTCTGGCCCACATGAGAGGCTGTGGCAGCTGCATTAGAGATAGGTTCAACCCAACAGTGTTCTGAGATTCTGTTGATGATTTTGAAAATTGTGGTTAACTGTATGCAGACTGTAGTTTCCCTCTAAATTAATCATGTTAATTTTCCTGTCCTTTGCAGATTTGTGCTCTGAAAACACTTGTCAAGAGTTTTTTGCCACATCAAGAAACTCATGTCAGCCGACAAATTAACGAAGTGTTGGACATTCTGTCAAAAGTGCTGCGAAGGGGTGATGCTTTTGGTGGTATCATCTCATGGTATGAGATATGCAATTGTTGGTGATTTCATATGACGGTTAATGTAAAATTTCCCTCCCATGTATCATCTGCTTATATTAACAAATAACTATATTTAAAACCTTCTTTACTAATAAACAAGTTACTGTTGTTGGTAGACTGGACAATAGGCTTTTGCATGTTTTTTTTTTATAAGTATGGCAAATTTATAGAAAAGAAAACAGGGAGAAACAGTACAAATGACTATACTGTGAACCCTAAACCAAGCAAGCTGGCTTTTGGATGTTTTATGTGGAGGGTAATTGAAAAATGGTTATCATATAGCTATTTAAAACTGATGCTGTATCTGTTGCTTTAACTTTGGATTTAGAATCTAACAAACTGGGATTAAAGACATCATTAAAAGGAAAAGAGAAAAAATATTACGTTATCGTAATTTATGCATCCATTATTATATATGGAGATGGTTAATCGTCTATATTGCTGCTCGTATCTATGGTGCTGAAAGTTTTTGAAGTGCCATAGGTCATAATCTTGATATTTTTTCTTTTGTTTGTAAAAGAAATTCCTGGATTGGGACAATCAGTTAATATGGACCAAGATTTTGGGATTCTTGTTAATACAAGGAATTCACTCATCTCTCTCACTATTCTTCTTTTTAATAGACAAAACAGTGCTTTTTTCGTTTCCTTTCGTTCTTGTAATGTAATTACTGGAATTGAAACTTTGCCAAATACCAGTCGAATTTTTACATGTTGCTTGTCACTATTGGGTAATGCAGCGAAAGTGACAGGGCTTACATCAGATTAGCTGCTGCAAAGTCTGTTCTTCGGCTTTCGAAAAGATGGGATTTGCATATGTCGCCAGAGATTTTTCGGTTAACAATGTTGATGGCAAAGGTGTGCAGGCCTCAACCATACCTTTAAATCAGAATTTTCTAGAAACATGGTTTTTCAGCAATTTGGTTTCCCAATAGATTAACAGTTGAACATAAGTCTGTAACTTGTTTCTTATTTGCTTTTTCAAATCATTCTAGTTTTAAGTTTTTCAAGCTTCACAGAGATTGGATGTTTCGCAAACATGGGTAAGAGTATGAAAGATCTAATAAAGAGCGTCAACTGGTGTTGGTTTTTCCAGACAAAGCAAGTCTGGCACTTTGCATTTTCTCTGGTTTTGTTAATTTATCTTTCTATGGTACTGAAATACAACTGATAAAATTATCCTTTCAAAACATATAATACTTACCCATGTGCTTGGAGACGTCATGGAAACATCCTCCGGTGAAAATGCAATAATTTTAATGGCATGATTAAAACGTCTGGTAGCTAACTTTTTCTTAATTCACCTATATTTATCTAATTTTATTTCTATAACATGACAACAGCCTATAGTTGGGAGATTGATCCCCTTGCTTCCTTGGACATATAGGAAATTTTTTTTACTTCTACTAATTTTATTTCTATAACTTTTCTTGCATGTTTAAATAATAATTGCATTTGTTCAGCTCGATTGGTCTCATCTATCTGATGTGAAATACAACCTCGAAGAAGGGAAACTGTTACTGTACAAGTAGAAAGAAATAACCCAAAGTACTTGGGTTAATGAATAGGCTGAACATCATATGTACTATGTAGCATGCTGGAACAGTACGTGGTTCTGTGTGTTTGGTTCGGGAAGGGATAATGGAAGTTTGCAATGACATTCACTTTGGTTAAAATCTTTTTGGTACTTATTGCTGTCACTAATTGTCCCTTCAGTTGTAGAAATCCGGTCTTAAAAATCAATAGCCTACAGAATCGGGAAATAAGAAATTTTCAGCCAAAAAGATAGGCATTCAGAGGTTCTTTTGCAAACAGTTATACTATGAAGGGACCAGAATCTGTAATTAACTGCCATCATCCATCAGGCAAAGCTACTAGTCTTACAGTGGTAGTTATGCCTGAATGACTATTTTTTGCGCCTGTAAAGGATCAATGTAGCTCCAGCTTCATTTTTTTTGGGGGGGGGGGGGGGGGTAATTAACTCCAGCTTATTTATATCCAGTTGATTATTAATTTTTGGGTGGATCCTTATTATTTCTTTCTTCTGTCTTTTATTTCTTCAATCACATTGCAGGACTCCTCTTCTTTTGTTCGTAGATTTTTTCTGGATAAGACACACAAGCTATTGAAGGAGCATGCCATACCCATTAGATATGCGTGTGCTTTTGCATTGGCCACTTCAGATTGCCTCAAAGATCTGCGGGATGATGTATGTCATTTCTTGCTTCCATGAAGTTGTTAATGGTTCTGATTTGCTGTAGCTGACTCTTTTCATTCTAGTCATGTAAATATATGGCAGAATTTATCAAAGAATACAGCAGAGAAGCTCGAATCTGTCAAGCTTCTGCTGTCCAAGGAGGATCACTCATTGATTATCCAGCATACACTGTAGTATTCTTGATATATCTGCTTGCTCATGATTCAAAATTCCCTCCTGAAAACTGTCAGGATGAAGAAATATATGCCCAGTTTTGCAGGTAATTCCTGTAGCCTGTACGTACCCAAAAAACTGAATTCTATTATTTCTTCTAGTATAGTTTACCTAGAACTGAATTGTTGTGGTGCTGCTTGATATGTGTCTTCTTTGCAGTCCACTTTTTAATTTACTGGAGGCATTAGTCAATGCTAAAATTGTTGAGGCGGACATGGATCCTGTTAATGATGTTCTACTACTTCTGCTCTGTATTTTTCGTGCTGTTAAGAAAGCAGAGGATGCTGTTGATGCTGAAAGTTCGGCAGTAAGAATTTAATTGTGTATCGCAAAGTCTCTTGTATACATGTTTACTTGGGTGACTTCGTTGCATGTCTGCCTAATAAATCATTATCCCTTATTAATGATAATTGTGTGTCGCAAAGTCTCTTGTATACATGTTTACTTGGGTGACTTCCTTGCATGCCTGTCTAATAATCATTATCACTTTTTGGGCTTCCCAGATTTCCTCAATTTCTTAACTTGTATGGTCTAGGTGTTTTCAGGCAATGTTCACTAACCAAAATTTTATCATCATTACACAAATTTCTCTCTCCTCACTTTTTCACCAACTCCCAAATTTTATCACTCAAACACAACCTCAGTATAGTCTTGTACTGTTGACACATTTCTCTCTCTAATAATTTTAACTTATAAAAATAAAATAAAAAGTATCACTTATTAAAACGAGATTATGTATTGTAAAGGATATCTCTTTCCTTTCTTATTGCGAATTTTATTTTATGGTTAACATTAATAGATGTTCTTTTGCAAATGCAGAAGCTGCACTTAATAGCAGACATTGGGTCCTCCTTTGTAAAATCGTTAAATTATAATGGTATCTCGTCATCACATGCCCCTGCACTGATCTTGCTGCCCTCATCATTTTACAGAGTAAGTTATGTTGAGAAGAACGAGAGTGCCAGGTGTTAAGATCTTAAGTGCATTAAACCACTACTTCGATTCTGAAATGTTTGTTGCATGCAGGAAAATTCAGGATCTCTTACTCTGTCCTCTTTCGATGGCTGTTCTACTGAGAGGATTGTTTTCATGTATAAATCTCAGATCTCTCTGGTATGTGTCTAAAGGATGCCTTTCTACTCATTTTAATTATGTGCTTCATTTGATTATTATTCTAATGAGTTTTTTATTGACATATTTTCTTTCGATCGGAACTTGTTCTAATAATGTTTCAGCCCATTAACTCTCTTCATAAATGTGGTCGGAAACGCCAAGAGGATAGCACACAGGCAGAGTTTATTATTTACAAATCGTTGAGCTTGTTATGTAGCAAGCAAGTTGATTTGTCCAGAACTGGAGCAGAAACCCAAAAAGATGTGAGGCAGGATAATGGTGTCGGACATAGGCAAAAAAGGGCAGTCTCTTCAACAGCTTCTGAATCAGTTAGATTGTGGGAGTGTTCTACGATCTATCATCAACAGGGTACATCTAAAAAGTCTGAACGAATTCTAGAGAAAGAACAACTCTCATCCTCTTGTGATTCAGTAACTCTGAGATCCTCTCTGGCTGAATCACATGTTTCAACTCAAATTCTAGAAAGCAATATCCCATCTTGTAAAGAAAATGCCAGAGCAAGCAGCAGCGTTACTGCTGAACATTCGAAATATTCCAGAGCCAAGTTCACAGACCCTTGCAGGTTAAATGTAAGTAGGCGATGAATCTAAGATGGCACCTTGACTTTGGTTAACCCATCTTTGTTTAGGCAGCTAACAATGTTCATGATAAGTATCTGGAGGAATCATATTTGATGAATCAGGAAATTAATAGTAAAAGTGAGACTTTAATTGGCACTGGATCAAATTGTGTCTGCAATGAATCAACAGTGACTTCAGTTAAAAGGAGATGAATGCTGGAGTATCATTTGTGAGTCTAAACATTGAGATGGGTCATCATTTCTTCTATCCAGGCTTGGTGAATGGTTATTATTCTGGCAACATTACTCACAAGGTGAATTGATGAGAGTATGCAACTGGACAGTGATATTCCCTTTCAAGCAGAATTTTTGTTAAAAACAAAAAGGGTATCAGAGAGAGAACCTATTATCATGATTGCTTCCAATCCATTGTAATTTTGGAACCATCTTGGTTTGTTGCTTTTCATTTTGCCTTGAACCAAACCCAAAAATAATTTCAGGACCCGCATATTTATCGGAAAATAGGGCTGATTCTTCTGACAAGTGGACCGATTGAGAAACTTTTATGATTATGGTTGAGATATTTATATCGGTTGTTAACTTGTGAATCAGCAATTTTAGAAATTTACTGCTACAACTGCACCCATATACCCATGTATCTACGCTAGGGGCCAAGGGTGGATTTAGGTTTGCCAAATAACACTATGGTGGGGTTGGAATAAGGTTCCCCAAAATCTAACCAGGTTTGGAATAAAGGTTTTTATGTTTCAAGTTCGGGAGGACTTCCCCATCAAAATCCGATCTGTTTCTATTCTGCACAATATTTTTCAGGTACAAGATGCTGAGCAAATGGATGGTCTGAGTAGATAGGAAAAGAGATTAAGATAGAAACAAAAGGGATTGGACTTGAAACCTTTGGGGAGATATCTGTTCTCTTCCAGTGAGGGATAAGACATCCTACCATAGTGGTATCCTGTAAAGTCTAGGAATGGGAACTATTGAAATACCTGATCACAACACACACAATTACCCAGAAGCGTGGTTATTCTTGGAAAAAATGTCGTAGTTCTCAGCATACAATTTTTACTCACACATTTCCTCTCTTTTTTCCAATAGCCATTTCCTCAACAGCTATAGGCAGTCTTCTTCAAGAGACCAATATAAGTGATATAATCTGTTGCTATTTTTGTTAAATTTGCTGAAGAACTTAACATACCTGCATTAACTTCTTTTATACTTATTCTTTTACCCCCGTTCTAAAGCATGAATGAAATAGCAGCTTACATGTTTTTGCGTCTCACGTGACTTGTCTTTAGTTTCTTTTCTCCAGTTTCCCGCTTGACATAAGCTCTTTTGACCTAACTCTTCTATCAACTTTCAGGTTACACCTGACAGTTGGGAGGCTGATTTGCTATGCTTGGGAAGTGAGAGCTGGGAAAAAAGAAGCCTTAGTCCTGTGGTGGAAAGGGTAAGAACACAGTAACACTAATCTTTGATGGGCTTGTACACATGGACTTTGGTATGGCAGTTCAGAGTTATGGTGCAGTATCCTCAAGTGGATTTGTCGAATTTTGTCTCCAACTTCATGAAACTCAGTTCTAGATGTAGTTGGGGGATCCCCTCTGCGCTGATAATAAGAAGAGCCAACAAACTGATAGAGAACCGTGGGCCTATTTAGTTTATAGTGGCTAGGTGATGACTTTGGTTCAATGTGATTGACTCTGTAAAAAGATTCAGTTCTAATAGAAACAAATGGCGCCAGAAGTAATTGAAATTTGTTGAATCGTTTCAACTTCAATTACTTGCAGACCGTTGTGGTTTCAAACATATTGGCCAAACCTTAATTTTTCATGTTGTTAAAAACATAAATAAAATGATCAAATTCATCTCTTTCTGTCAGCTTAAGTTTTTGGGATAAGTTGTGATCTAATATGCTATGAGAGCAAATGTTTTGAGTTCAAACCTGACTCCACACTTGAACTATAAGCAAGACCTTGGCCTACACATGAGGGAGAATGTTAGAAGCATATATTAAAATGACAAGACTCACCTCTTCCTATCAGCTTCAGCTTTTGGACAGCTGGAGATGCAACACAAAGGAGTAGTTATGGGAATAGTCTTCATAAATTCAGTTTCTTAAAGCTTTTCTATATAGTTACACAAAATACTTCATTGATTTTGTGTAAGCATCTAGAACTGAATCCTTTTTTTGGCCATGGGTTATACCTGATGTTTGAATTGGAACAGGATCTAATATAGTCTTCGCCTCAATATGCTAAAAGCTAGAGTTGGGGAATACCCTGTTTTATAATGAAAAAGTCCACTATTTTTTTTCTTGGCGAAGTCCATCACTATTTATTATAATTGTCTAGTTCCCAAATCCTTGTTTCAATACATGTCCATGAAGTATAGATGGTTTCTGCATTGATACAGTTTTGACACTTTACCTTTTTTCTTTCATGTAAGTTTAATAATTCAATTTGTCTACACATATTTTCTGCTTGTTAATAAGTAGATCTGTCATGAATTTCTTATGTTGACATCCTTGCAAGCAGGTTGTCTTGGCTGAGGAGTCAAACACCTTTCAGTCGCACGACATGTGAGTTATCATTAAGTTTTTGTGTTGGCTGTGGTAGTGAAGTGTATTGGTTTTTTATTTATCCTTTTAAGTGCTACTTTTTTGCTCATTACATGCGCTTCTTTTAGGAAGTAATGTTTTCATTCAAGTTTTGACCCTCCAAGGATTCTAGTGTATTCTTAATTAAACTTTTATTCATTCTCTTTCTTTGATTATTGGCAACTAGTACCTCTTGCAGTGCAGGTTTCTGTGTTCTTGAGTCTGCTTTGGCCTTTACAACACTGTTGCCTTTTGGCCTTGCGCCATATAGTTTCTTTCCAAAAGGAATAACATTGTAGAATATTGCATGAAAAAATATTAGTGCTTGAGCACATAGATCCACGAAACTTACATAATTCAATTCTACTTGGTTCAGTGTGAGCCGACTCATGGTATCTTTTAGTGATTATGTGGAACATTTTGTTTTTACAGTAGTCTAAAAAGAAATCTTGATACAATTGGAGATCTGACCACCCAGCGCGAAGTATTAGGAGTTGAGGAATATCAGAAGTTTCCTAACAGAACTAGTCATGAGCCTGGTAATGTTCCATAATTTTCTATGGAAGTGTTCCAAGTTCTTGATGCTCTATCTGTTTTTCAACCCCCTCCCCCCTTCGTATCCCCCAACATCTTCTGACTTATAATCAAGGATGTGATTGTCATGCTGAATTCCAACCTCTTTGATAGGATTTGAATGAATCCCATGCAGTTACGATTTCAAGCTTTGCGAATTGAGATCTTGTGGCATTTGGATTGTATATTTTTGTTAAACTGCTGTATACTTCTCAAGTCGAGTGGAAAATATGTATGAGGGGAAATTTTTTGCAGTCTTTGTATTTGGATTTTCCAGATTTCCTTAGTTATTTAGCTTGTCTGGTGTAGGGGTCTCAGTATAGTACTTTGTATTGTTTCTTCTACTTTTCTTTTTTCAATAAAATTTGCCTTACTTGTAAAAAAAAGTCAAAAGAGTGGAAAATATGTTTCCTCATTCTTATATATGGCGTCATCTTATTAATAAGGCAACATCTCCAATCTTTAAAAAGTAAGCCCAAGAGAATTGTAGAGAAATTATCTTCTTGACAGAAAGTTGTGCGTTGTTTTTTTTTTTTGAGCATTGGAAGTTGCACTCTATGCACTTTACATCCTTCACGCAGCTGTTACAATCATTATTTGGGTAAAGTTTACATGTATTTCCCGGATGCAGCAAAGGCAAAGAAGGGTCAGAAAGCTTCTAAAGATACAACAGCATCAGAAGTTACCAATTTGAATGAGAATGCTGTAAGCTTTACTATTCTTTCATCTTTCATATCCTTTTCACCGTGGTCTTAACTAAGAAATCACAGCCAAAGCAGATTTCCATATTTTTGCTAATGAATCATTTTAGCATTCTCTTCTTAATTTTAACCTTTCAATAACAACTCCCATTTGGGTAGGTGCCTTTCCTTTTTATTTTGTTCTCTTCTTCTCCCTCTCTCGCACATGCTGTAGAGACATGCTTTGTGCCTCTGGGGATAGGTGGATCTTTTGCAATTTAGACGTAGAATTTCAGGTCTTTTCATTTTGTTTTCGTTTGGAATTTCTTACTGCAGATTAATCTACTCACGGTTGATTTTTTTTTCTAAATTAGTCACGGTTGATTTGCTTGTTTCAGGTTGTTAAAAGAAGTAGGAGGCAAAAAATTAAGTTTTGATACTTCTCTCTTGAGGCCAATAATAACTTGCTTTACTTCAGAAACAAAGAATTCTGTGTCGCTTAAGATTACTACAAGTTGAGAAGTCAAAGGACTTGTGCGGACTCTCCCTCTCCCTTGCGTTGAATCAGATTAAAAAGGTGTAACAACTGGTGCCAAATACTACTCTCCCCTTGCCAACTTAGATTAAAAAGGTGCAAGTTCTATCTAAATGTATATATAATGTGTTTCGTTTGAGTTACTAACTTCAGAACAGAAGAATACTGTGAATAGCGGGATGAGTGTTGCGACGAGTTTCAAAATACATGAAGTGAATTTGAATTCCTGGGTTTTTTTTATATCTTTTTTGGTAACAAGGAGAAACTTTGTGGGAATCGAAATTGAGACCTGTGCGCCTACTCACACAGCACAAGTTTGTCCTTACCACTGAGGGAGGCCCGCGATGGGTGGGTTTTTTTTTTTATTTGATTATCCGCAAGTTCCTTTAGACACTTTGTGCGGCATATTTTGCATGTCGTCTGCAGCTAATAGAGGTCAAGGAAGTAAAGGATTATGGTGTGGCGTTAGCGTAGGTAGTTGCATGTATGTTCCCAAGCTCTTGAGGATCACCCAAGTTCTGACTTCGACTATCAAGGATCTTCTTTCTATTTAAAATTTTGTTAAGAGGATATATGATTATTTTTTTAGATTTTATTATCTGGTACGCACCTCTGCGAGATTCTAGTTGATTCGGGCTAACAAATAATTCTTGTAAGAATTACGATTTAAATTACAAGTTAATCATGAAGTTCTTATATGATCTCTCCAAATGGTTATTTCAGCTCAACTGCAGATATGTAGACAAAAATACATGTAATCCTAGTCTTGACAGGGAAAACAAAGTAAACAACAAACGAAATAAAAATAATTTGTACAATTTTTTTCGAGCGAAATTTTGGTTGCCTTCGGAACAGATTTTGTCCTGCTTGGAAGCAACATAAAAATCCTTAACTAGAGTAGATCACCCATATTTAAATAGATTTCAATGCAATTCTTGTGGAGAATCGAAAACATATGACACCGTACCAAATTCAATTAATGCATAGTTTGTCTTCTGTCAAGTCTCTGGCGACAATTCAATTTTTTTAAGTCTTGAAAACTTATAATATAATCCCTCTCTCCTTCACATCATTAATTTTTACTATAATAAATATTAAAAATCATCTCTCTTTTCACTTTTTTACCAAATTTAATATCCTAAAATTTTAACACTCAAACACAACCTTTTAGTAGGCTGGTAAAACACAGGCTCCTATATGATTTAAGTGTTTTCGGTATTGTTAACATATTTTTTTGTTAATAAAATTTTAATATGCTTATTTATAAAAAAAACTCAAATTGGTACAGTCAAGTCTCATAAGTCAAGTAATTTCGATTTTATTTAAATTATTTTTACCTGAAAAAATTTAAACTTAAAGACCGATAAAGAACACGTTCCTATATCCCACGATAGCCTCTTGAGTTCTATTCCGTTCCCAGGTCAAGACTTGAATCAACCTGCAGCCAAACATGGGATCTGCTGCACAAAACCCCGACTCTTTTCAGCTGACTCCAGAAGAGGATCCTTACAGTTACCCGGCAAGTCGGCAAGTCCCATGGCTAACTTGAACTTGAAGACCGATTCCCCGACCTCTCGCCGCATAGTCCGCGCCTTCTTGGACTTCCTCAGCTCCGGTCCTCCCTCTCTCTCTCTCTCATCCTTGTTGTCTTCTAGTTCAGCACTAATGCACCTCTAATTAATTATGAGTTTAGAATGATCCCTTCTCTATGCATTTTGCTTGTAGCCTAATGAGATTTTCATTCTTTGAATGTATCTATGATTTGTTCGTGTACAATTAACTGTTTTTAATGTATATGTTTGATCGAGTGTATATACTTTGGTTGCACTTTCCGTGGAATTATCATTCCAAATAGAGTTGGAAAATGGTAGTAAATGTAACTCATCTGTAGCTATATAAGCATTTACCAGAAATTGATTTGATTAGAAGCAAAATATGATCTTCTCGAGAGTATGGGCATGACGAGGATGCATTTTGCTTTAGAGACTTAACGACGTGTCTTTTCCTAAATAAATGAATCATCGTTACCTAAAGATTGTTCTTTTTCTGGTTAGCGGATGTATGTAGTTGTGTCTTTTGGTCTTTCCCTCTTTTGTTTTAATTTCTTTTCTTTCGCTTGATGACGGGTGTGTCCCTATATACATTTGTGGGTGGGTTCGCGCCCTTGTGTTTATATGTGTATTTGTAGCCAAACCCACATTTAATATAAACAGCATCCTCAGTGCAAAATATTTTAGGTATTGATTGCTTCTATGCTTTGGCGACCTGTTTTCTTTTGCTGTTTCATGTTCCTTCTCTGTTAGATTCTAAATTTCGTTTCAATCAAGATTTTCCTTTTTGTCTTTAAGATACATTTTATGATGGTGGCATGTTTCCTCTAGGACAGTCGACCCTGTTCCTGGTGTTGATCTTGAAGGTCTTGAGGTTGCCCGAGAATGTTTGACCGACGTGTTTAAGCTTGATTCATCTTCTGTCAATGATCAGATAAAGCCGAATTTGTTGGTTGACTTGTTTCGTTCATTGGAAGGAAATGAGCATCAAGAAGATAGAACTAGTTCTCGTTATGGAGCAATCTCAGAGGATGCTCCCAGTTCATCCTTTGCTCCAAATGCTGCTAATTTCAATCTTTCAGAGGCATCAAATCCTCTGGTTTGTTCTCCTTCAGTTAGACAATAATATTGTCATCATTTGTGTTGGTAGAATATATGATTCTCGTAATCTGCTCCTTGAAGTTGTTAAGTCGTAAATACTGGAATTATATATTTCAAAACTAGGGAGAGAAAAGGGTTGTAGTGAAATTCATGAGGATCTTTGTAAATACTGTTGGCATTTTCGTCATTATTGTTGTTACTAATACGATGTATTCTTACTACCTTAAATGTTGGGATTGACGTAGCTGTGATTTACATGCCACCTTAGAGTATTATACCTTACCTAAGATTACATGTGTTATATGTCAACGAAACCACTCATTTAGCCAACCCATTTGAAACTCTCGTATTGGTAGTCCAATAACTTCTGATCTGAGGACTTATCGGACTCGGATTTTGTAGCCATGTTGTAGGGTAAGTCTAATTACCAGCAAAATTGATAATGCTTTTGATAATACTGGAGCTTTGTGGCTTAAGGAGGGAGATAGGTGCACCCAGTTCTTCCACCGCATGGCCAATTCTAATCGTAGGACCAACTTGATTGATAGCTTGGAGGTGGATGAGGAGTTGTTGGAGGATCCAGAGAGTATTTCTGAGGATATTGTCAGTTTTTATGGTGCCTTGTTCAAGGAGTCTTTTTCTTGGAGACCTCTTTTGGATGATCTGGGTTTCGACTCTATCTCTGGGGTGAGGCAGATTGGCTTGAAAGGCCTTTTGATGAGGAGGAAGTGGTTGGGGTGTTGAGGAGTCTTAATGGGGACAAGGCGCCAGGACCAGATGGTTTTACCCTTGCTTTCTTCCAATCTTGTTGGGAGGTGGTCAAGGGTGACATTCTCTTTATATTCAATGAGTTTGTGGGGAATGGGAGGTTTGTTAGAAGCCTTAATGCAACCTTCATTTTTTCGATTCCGAAAAAACATGGAGCAGTCGAATTGAAGGATTTTCGCCCTATTAGCCTTGTAGGGGGGGGTGTCTACAAAATCCTTGCTAAGGTGTTGGCGAATAGGCTGAAAGTGGTCTTGGGCGGCATCATCTCACCATCTCAGAATGCGTTTGCGAAAGGTAGACAAATCTTGGATTCAATTTTAATTGCTAATGAGTGTATTGACTCGAGGATGTGTTCTAATATCCCGAGCATGATCTGCAAACTGGATGTTCACAAAGCTTATGACCACGTGAATTGAAGTTTCCTTTTGTACCTTTTAAGGAGGTGTGGCTTCGGGGATAGGTGGTGTAGCTGGATCGAATTTTGCATCTCCACTGCTAAATATTCAGTGATTGTGAATGGATCTCCTGAAGGCTTCTTTGGAGGCTCCCGTGGGTTATGTCAAGGTGATCCCTTTTCACTTCTGTTGTTTGTTCTTGTCATGGAAGCCTTCAGTAGGATGATGAAGGAGTTGATTGACAATGGATCCATTGAAGGGTTTGATGTAGGAGTTGGAGGTATAGGTGGGGTGAGCATCTCTCATTTACTATTTGCGGATGACGCTCTTATTCTGTGCGGGGATGGTGAGAGTCAATTTCGCAATCTTCGGTGCCTCCTCCTATGCTTTGAGGTGGTGTCAGGTTTGAAGATCAATCTTTCCAAGTCCGAAGCCATCCCTATTGGTACTGTTGACAATGTGCATGATTTGGCTAATATTTTGGGTTGTTGCGTTGCTTCTTTGCCTATTACCTATTTGGGTCTTCCCCTTGGGGGCAACCTACAAATGTTCACGCATTTTGAGTGATATTATTGAGAGAACGGAAAGGAGGTTGGCAAGGTGGAAACGTTGCTATCTCTGCAAGGGTGGTAGAATCACGTTGATTAAGTCTACCCTTTCTTGCCTTCCCACATATTTCTTTGTCTCTCTTCCCTTTTCCTTCTGTTGTGGCTAATAGGTTGGAGAAGATTCAGAGGGATTTTCTTTGGGGTAGTGATGAGAGTTGGCAGAAATTTCACCTTGTGAACTGGGATAAAGTATGTTCTCCTATTAGTTCTAGTGGGTTGGCCTTGAGAAGGCTCTCTTTGTTCAATTAGGCCTTATTAGGGAAGTGACTTTGGCGTTTTGGGGTTGAGCGTGATAGCATGTAGAGAATAGTTATCATGGAGAAGTACGATTGTGATTTGGGAGGGTGGAGCACTCTTGAGTGCAATGGCTCTTATGGAGTTGGTCTTTGGAAGCACATCAGCAATGGATGAGTTTCTTTTGCTGAGAACATCCATTTTGAGGTGGGGAGTGGCATTAGATTTGGGAGGGTGGAGCACATCTTGAGTGCAATGGCTCTTATGGAGTTGGTCTTTGGAAGCACATCAGCAATGGATGAGTTTCTTTTGCTGAGAACATCCATTTTGAGGTGGGGAGTGGCATTAGAGTCCGTTTCTGGCTGGATCGTTGGAGTGGGGAGAGAAGCTTAAAAGGAATCTTTTTCTCATGTTTTCTCTAGCTCGCAACAAGAATGTTATGGTTGCGGACTGTTTGGAGTGGGGATCCGTAAATGTTTCGTAGAATATTCAGTTTGTTAGGATGACTAATGATTGGGAGTTGGAGGAGTTTTCTACACTCTTCACTTTACTTTACTCCAAGGTTATGAGGAGTCGGGTTGAAGACAAGATTAGATTGGTGGGGTCCAAGAATGGTGAGTTCTCGGTGAAATCTTGGTATTCGATTCTTGTTGGGGGCTATGATGTGTGTTTCGCTTTGAAACAAATTTGAAGGACGTTAGCCCCGCTTAGAGCATCCTTCATTGTTTGGGAAGCTATTCACGGGAGAATTCTGACCACTGATAACTTGAGGAGGAGGGGAGTGTGTTTGCTAGATTGGTGCTACCTTTGCAAATATGATGGAGAATCTGTTGAGCACATCTTGCTCCATTGTTTGGTTGCTAGGGAGTTGTGGTCTCTAGTGCTTTCCATTATGGACTACGATTGGGTCATGCCTAGGAGGGTGACTGATGTTTTGTTGTGCTGGAGAAGGAATTTTAAAGACCCTCGGACTTTAGTTATTTGGGTGAGGTGCTGAAGTGTTGGAAGCGAAAGTTCAATAGCCCTTTGGTGTTGGCTGTGTGGAAAATGATACCATTATGCATTTGGTGGAGCTTATGAAGGGAAAGGAACGGAAGGTGCTTTGAAGATTCGGGGTTGTCCATAGATTGTTTGAAGGGCAATATGACGTAGACTTTGTTTCAATGGGCTAATGGGGTGTTGGGTTCTCCTTTTGTAGACTTCGGCGATTATATTAGTTTTCTTGCCTGTTAGTTGTAGATGGTTTAGTACAACTCTTTGTACTGTTCCGTCACCTTTTTCTTTATTTCAATAAAACTTTCCTTATCAAAAAGAAAAAGCTATTTGGAGACAATCGTAGTCCATAATGGAGAGTTGCTTTCTTTGTTTGGGAAGCCACCCACAAGAAAATTCTGACCATTGACAATTTGAGGAGGAGGGGAGTGTGCTTGACGGAGTGGTGCAATTTATGTAAGAGTGATGAAGAAACGGTTGATCATATCCTTATTCATTGCACGACGGCGAGAGGATTGTGGGCGCATATGTTGAGTATTCTCAACTATGATTGGGTTATGCCTAGGAACGTGGTGAATGTTTTGTATTGTTGGAAGATGAAGTTTGAGAATCATATCGCCTTGGAATATGGAAAGAGAGAAATGAGAGATGTTTTGAGGATGTGGTTATGTCCATGGAGTGTTTGAGGGGCAATTTTTTGCAGTCCTTGTACTTGTGGGCGAATGCGATGTGGTGTTATCCCTTTTCGGAGTTTTTGGATTTCATTAGTTTTCTAGCTTGTTTGTTCTAGGGGCTTCAGTATAGTAATTTGTATTGTTTCTTCTATTCCATTTTCTTTCAATAAAATTACCTTATCAAAAAAAAATTACTGGAGAGCCATCCCTGGCATTTCATTAACTGCGGTCGTGAAATGGGGGGCAGTTTCCTCACACTTTCAATAGGTTTTGCAGACGATAGTCGCCTCTGTAGGTATATAGTTGTTATTTCTTATGATATTGGAGGATTTAAATCAATGCCATCTAAATGTCTACAATTGCCTCATGTGATCAAATTTTATATTTTCCGTTTAAAGATTATAGGCTTATTGATTACGTTTGAATGTTATGACATAAGTTTTTTAGAAATTTGTTGTTGCTTTTCATTTGAGTCATTTATGTCGGATTAGAGTATGGATGATGCTGCAGAATTGCCAGCATATGGAATTAATTGGGTTTGTGGTTATTTTGTTATGCTATTTGAATTTGAGTTGTGACTTTCTTTCGTGTTTTCCAAGTTCAGCAGGGTGAGGATTGGATGAGGAAACCTCATGCATCGGGTAGGGAAATGATTTTCTATTTTAGTGCTGAAATAGTTTCTTTCTATGTTATCTTTCTCTTACTATGTAGCCCTCTCATTTAATCATCTTTTAAGCTTGCATTTTTTCCTATAATTAGATGCCGAATTGATTATTTGTTTCAACTAAAATCAATGACAACACACTGCCCTTATAGGAAAACTGTTGTTACGACTATAATGCCTTTGAATTCTTTTCTAAACAACATAGCTTTGACAACCTATAACCAACAGATTGATTTTTGCTGAATACTGTTACTAAGCTCATATGATTGACTAGTTTTATGTGTTGCAAAGTATAATTTAGCTGTGCTGGGACTTTATCCTTTGCTGAACAAAGAGGAATGGCTACAGAAGAGATAGCCATGGTTTTAAAACACTTTTCCGATAGTGAAATAGTTCGTAAAACTAAAAAAGGAAATTGGTCAAGAAATATCTTGCAAGATAAGAAATGGGTTGAATTATTTATGAAATGAATTTTCTCAGATTCTCTGAGATGTAAGACTTTGTTTAGCATTCTTCCTAACCATTTAGCGATATTGGCTAACGTTTTCTATTGACCATGTTGGGGGCAGGAATGTCTAAAGATGAACTTTTTGGACAATTCTTTGCTGCTCTTGAGAAGATTCACTTTTTCAGAGCCATGCCTGATGGAAATGATGACCCAGTTCAATTGGAGAAAGCAACCCATTTATTTCAGGATGCTCTAACTGTATGATGTATTCTCTTGTAAACTTTTTCATGTTGCATGCAATAAATGCTCTAATTGCATTCTGAGTTTCATGAGTAGAATTTTATAAGTTGCATGAATATATGATATTGCAAATCGGGGTTCATTCAACTTTGATGTTTGGTCGTTGCACCTCCTGTAGTTTCTCAAGACAGTTTCAATCTTGTGCATATATGCCTCTGGTAAGCTAAAATGCTCCTGCTCTGAATATCAGATGGCTAATACACATAAAATGAGAAGGTCATCCATTAATATTATGTCCGTCACTTTTCCTGTAAAATGAGTGGGTGGTCCTATTTTTTGAAGGAAAAAGTTGTGCGACTTTTTTCCCCTTCTAGTCGCTTGTCTTCTTCATCTTTCCCTGCTCTACTGATTCATGTTTCAACCAGATATCCTCTAGCTAATGTCCAGCCCAAATGGGGATTACGTCAAGATATACCTTTAGGTGTGGAAGATGCATGTATGTCGGTACAGCCTAGATGCAAGGATCTGCTAGTATGGGATTCATAAGCATATATCCTCATTGTTCTTGCAGTTATGCATCCAAGATGTCTTGATGAAGACCTTCAAGAGTGGAGTTGGTGTTGTTTGCTATCCCTTTTGTCCGGTGCCTTTGAGTTATTAGTGTTATAATATCCTTTTTGTCTCGTGTGTCAATCTCGAAACTATCTGAGAAACCCAAGTTTACACATGGTTCTTGTATTAACGTATTGCTCTTTTCTTCCATTTTGATCCTTTCGTTGGTTGGTATCCAGTACTAGTTAGCGATTTACTTGTTTATGGCTTTCTGCTGCATTTTTATTTCAGATAGGACAACTTATTATATATAATGCTAAGTTCCAAGTTTTTTGTATTCTTTCTCCTCCACAATAATTTAGTGACAAAAAATTCTCCTCTGCTGTAATAGGAGGTGGAAAGATCTGGATGCGGGACATTTGATGTCAACAACTTAGCTGAGGCATTTAAATCCCTAGGTATTTTTTTAAGTTTTGATGCCTTTGGTTGTGCTTGCTTCTGCTTTTATGCATTTAGTATCTTGCTCGTATGCCATTCCAAGAGAATATTGGAATATCTGGCTTTTAATTCATTTTTAGTGTAACCAGTTACAAACCTTGTGGACAAAATATTTGGCATGAAAATGTGCTCAAGTCTTAAGCTACGCACTAGCTGACTTTAGCATGTAAAATTTTCTTTGTGTTTAGGTAATAGAGCCATGCAGTCAAAGCTACATTCTGAGGCAATAGAGCTGTATAGTTGTGCTGTTGCACTTTCTGAAAATAATGCTGTATACTACTGTAACAGGTGCGTTAGTGCTGTGTACATTTTCCCAATTTATTTTCATTATGTGAATTTGTTGTAATGCTGACTGAATGATACTATGTTTTGCTGAGGGAAAAATCATTTTTGATCCTTGAGTTTTACTCCATTTTCATAATAGGTCATTGAGTATTAAAATTAAAAATTTTAGTCCTTGAATTTTATACCGTTTTCATAATAGGTCCTTAGGTTTTAAAACTAAAAATTTTAGTCCTTGAATTTTGGGTTCTTTAAAAAAAAGTCTTTCGATCAGCTCTCCGTCTAACCCACTAACTGCAGAAGATCTATCTTAGCAAAAATCCAACTTAGCTGCGCACTTGACGCTTCCACTTGTTTGATAAGTGAAATAGTGCGTAGCGTTTTAAGAAGGGGGGGGGTAGTAGGTTGGAATGACAACGTTTTGTAGGGCACGGGTGGACAATGGGTGATGTGACATCAATTGTGGTTAGCATCAGGGACGAAACCAGGATTGAAGGCTAAAATACAAAAAATGTAAGAAAATTATTAGAAGTTATTTCACTATGTCCTTGACCAGCATTGCTTATTGGACAACTGGGAGCGTGACGTGGGTGACTGACTTTGTATTTCTGCTAACGAAAACCTTCTGCCATTAGTGGGCTGAATAGAGAGTTGACTGAAGGTATTTTTAAGAGCCCAAAACTTGTGGACTATAATTTTTAGTTTTAAAACCTAAGCATATATTATGAAAACGGTATAAAACTCAAGGACTAGAAATTTTAGTTTTAAAACCCAATGACCTATTATGAAAACGTTGTAAAACTCAAGGACTAAAAGTGATTTTTCTTTTTTGCTGAATTACAAGAAGACATGTTTGAGTCGTGCTTATGATTTTGCTGCACACTTTTCCTTTATTTATTTTTGATAAATAACCAATCTTATTAGAAGAAGCGAAAACAATACAAGGAACTATACCAAAAACGCTTAGTCTAAACATGCAACAAAGTTAAGAAAATCAGGAAAATCAACAAAAGGGCAGCCTAGCACCGAATTAACCCAACTAAAAAGAGAAAGAAACACAAATTCTTGCAACTTCTCCAAAGACTTGGAACAATCATCAAAACATCTCCTATTCCGCTTCTTCCAAAGACACCACCATATGCATGAAGGAATCAATCGCCAAATAGCCTTGGCAATCGGATTCGATAACCTCCTATTCCAACTCCACAACACTTCCTCCACCTTCTCAGGCATTATCCAAGGAAAATTCAAAATTCCAATCACATTATTCCATAACCCCCGCGCAAAAGGACAATGGAGAAGCACGTGATCAACCGACTCCCTATCACCATGACAAAGGTAACACCAATCAACAATATAGATACCTCTTCTTCGAAGATTATCTGTAGTAAGAATTTTCTCGTGCATGGTCTCCCACACAAAGAAAGAAATCCTCAAGGGGCACTTCAACCTCCAAACCCCTTTCCAAGGAAAAGGCAAGCTGGTCCGACAAGCAATCAGATTGTGCGAACTTAACTTAAAACAAATCATTTTTAGAACCCGTCCAAGTCATCTTATCATCCTCCCCTCTCTTAAGCACCGACCCATACAAAAGAGAGAAGAACTCGGAGAACTCCTCCACTTCCCAATCATTTGCAGCTCTAACAAAAGAGACATTCCACATTACAAGACCATCAGTCCCCACCATACATTCCGCTACTGAAGCCTCTTTATATCTAGCCAAAGAAAAAACCACTGGAAAAGCCAAAGACAAAGGCTTATCACCCACCAGACGTCCTGCCAAAACTTACCCCAACACCATTACCCACCATAAACCTAATATGCTTAGTGAAAACATCTCGCCCTTTGGAAATAAATCTCCAAAGACAAACTCCATAAGACCCCCGAATAGAACGAGATCTCTAATCACCCTCATAACTCCTATATTTTGCAGCAATAACAAGCCTCCAAAGTCTATCCCTCTCATGAGCAAGAAGAGGAAGTATGTCGGAAGGCACTAAAGGGTAGATTTGATGAGAGTAAGTCTACCACCCTTAGAAAGATACATCCTTTTTCAACTAGCCAATCTCCTCTCCATCCTTTCAATAATCTCATCCCAAATATGAACACACTTAAAACAAGCCCCCAACGGAAGACCCAAATACCTTATAGGTAACGAAGATAGGCCACACTCCAAGATACCCGCCAATTGATGAACATTATCAACCCTCCCAATAGGAATAAGCTTTGACTTCGACAAATTAATACGAAGACCCGAAACAGCCTCAAAACACAAAAGAAGGCATCAGAGACTCCTGAATTGGCTCACATCTGCCCCACACAACACCAAAGTATCGTCTGCAAAGAGCAAATGAGAGATGCACACACTATCTCCAGAACCACCTCCAACCGAAAAGCCCTGTAATCCACCATGCTCAGCCACTCTTCCCATCATCCGACTAAAAGCTTCCATAACTATCACGAACAAGAGAGGAGAAAGGGGATCCCCTTGCCGAAATCCACGCGAGCTACTAAAAAAACCTTCACTGTCGAAATACAGGAGATCCACTTACACCATTTTTCACCGAAGCCACATCTTTGGAGAAGGTACAAAAGAAACTTCTAATTCACATGATCATAGGCTTTCTGAATATCCAGCTTGCAAAGCACTCCCGGCACCCCGGACCTTAACCTGGAATCAATACACATTGACAATGAGCACCGAATCCAGAATCTGTCTCCCCCCAACAAAAGCACTCTGAGAGGGGGAAATGAGCTTATTAAGAAAAGACTTCAGCCTATTAGCCAGAACCTTGGCTAATATCTTATACACACCCCCCACAAGGCTAATGGGACGAAAATCCTTAAGATCAACCGCCCCCGACTTCTTGGGAATAAGAACAATGAATGAAGAGTTCAAGCTCTGAGCAAACCTCCCTTCCCTAGCGAACACATTAAATATCGCCATAACTTCCATCTTAATAATCTCCCAACAAGATTGGAAAAAAGCCAACGGAAAACCATCCGGACCCGAAGCCTTGTCACTGTTAAGACTATGGAC
This sequence comes from Myrica gale, assembly GCA_963930655.1. NCBI lineage: Eukaryota > Viridiplantae > Streptophyta > Magnoliopsida > Fagales > Myricaceae > Myrica > Myrica gale. The sequence goes on from OZ005606.1 coordinate 23,919,673, forward strand.
CACCGTAGTCACCTCCTCCACATCAAAAGGTCTCTCACACCATTCCGCCTCCTCGCCTGAAATACTATCAAACTCCAACCCATCCAAAGTGGGGCGCCAATCAAAGGCTCCACATATAGAGATGAATAGAAATCAACGATCTCCACAAAAATCCCTATCGGATCCTCCACAACTTCCCTTTCCACCTCCAATCTAGAAATCAAATTCGCCCTCCGATTAGAATTAGCCACCCTATGGAAGAACTTAATACACCGGTCACCCTCCTTAAGCCAAAGGGCCTTAGACTTCTGCCTCTAGCTAGACTTCTCCAAAATGATCAAATCATGCAACTCTCTAGAAACCTCCAACCTCCTGACCCAACCAACCTCATCAATTTTACCCCCTTCATCCAAACCATCAAGGGTCGCAAGCTCAACCACGAGCTTTGATTTCCTAACACCTAAGTTTCCAAAAACATCTCTATTCCACATCTTAAGATGTTGTTTCAACGCCTTTAACTTTGAAGAGAGAACAAAGCTAGGAGAGCCCCTAAAATCGAAACCTTGCCACCACTCATTAATCAAATCCACAAACCCATCAACTTTAAGCCACATATTTTCGAAACGGAACGGTGTCTTCATACCCCCAAATCTACCACTTTCCAACAAGATTGAGAAATAGTCCGAAAACATGCGGGGCAACCTTTTTTGGATGAGCTCCGGGTACAAAGACTCCCAACTCGAACAAACAAGAAAACGGTCGATCCTAGACCAAGACTGAGACGATCGGCCATTAGACCAAGTGAACAAACCACCAGCCAACTCAAGATCCATAAGCCCAAGATCGGAAATAAACTTTGAAAACTCCACCATAACACGCCTGCAACCCCCTCCCCCCGACCGCTCACTAAGAAAGCGAGACACATTAAAATCTCCCCGAATGCACCAAGGTAAATTCCACCAACTTTGAATCCCCACTAACGCATCCCACAAAATCCTCCTACTACTATCATCATTTGGACCATAAACTCCTGAAAAAATCTACTGAACACCATCCTCGACATTTCTAAAAATAATCGATAATGAAAACAAGCCAACACAAGACTCAACCAACTCCAAAACTCGGGAGTCTCAAAGACACAAGATACCACCCGACACACCATCAGCCTCCAAACAGCACCATCTAACGTGTGCCCCCCCAACCTTCTCAGCAAAGTCTGAGATACTTCAACAAGCTTAGTTTCCTGAAGACAAATTAAATCTCTTTTCCACCCTCTTAACAAATTACCAATATTCATACATCTGTTCCTATCACCCCTCACATTCCAACTAATAATTCTAGACTTCAAAGATAATTCACTAAGGCCCTCCCCGCCTTCCTGTTCCTTCTAGAACCATAGGCACTCCCATCATAATTCACAGTACATTCCAAAAATTTTAATTCCCTAATCAATTTACCCTCTGACCTGCCCTGAGACTTGCTGCCACTCCCCTTCTCCATCTCCAGGGCAGCAAAAAGATTCAAAAGATCATATTCATAACCAGCACAAGAAACCACCACCAAGTGCCTAAAGGACGACACCATCTCCAAAACCCAACTAGAGGGATTAGCCGACCCCTTTCTAGCAAACCGATCAACCCCTGGATGCAATACTCTCAGTGGCTCAGCACAAATTTCACCACCCCCTCCCTCGAGAGCCGCCAACTCCCCACCCGACCCCTCAATATGCTGCTAAGAAACGGGAGCCACCATCTCCCCACCCAACCCTTCCTCAAAATGAAGCTGAGAAAAGAGAACCACCGAACTGGGAAGTGGAGAAGAGCATAGATCCAGAGCCTCAAGAATCTCATGAGGCTCAGCACCAGACTCCAAAGCCTGCTTCAATCCTCTCGAAGGAGTCACCCCCCACAACTGAGATAGAGCCCACCGAAAGCCCCTCGCCAAGCCTAGGGACACCCCCCGATAAAATCCCATGCGGCCTACCCACAAAACAAACGTGGGAAATTGCCATGGACACATCCAACTCAGCTGGTTCTTGAAACATGTCACCAGCAGGGGATGCAGTCAGCTTAGAAGTTGTCAACAAAGGCACGAGTGGTTGTGTGTGGGTTCTCATAACATAAATCATAGTGGGGTCGACAAAAATTGTCGATGGAGCCACCTCCCCCTCACCTGGGAGCCCTGTATGCCATGGATTCCCGGGCCTCCCGGAGTCAAGACCTGGCCGACCAGCATGCCCGGGACATGCGACTCCTTTAAACGGGTTCCCCGATAAGGGGGAAACCTAGATAATCGGGATGACCAGGCTTGAGACCGATCGGCCCAGCTGACCTGGTTGTCCCGGGAAGCAAAAACTTTCCTTCGAGCCCAGATAAGGTCCCGCGCCAGGGCCCGATCCTAGCCCGTTCTGCTTGCCCAGAGAAAATCCCGATCCAGGTCCCGCGATTCGTCACAATTGTTCTGCGTGCCCAAAGAAAATCCCGAGCCAGGGCCCGTGACTCCTTCACAATGGTCCTGCGTGCCCAGTGAAAATCCCGAGGCAGGGCTTGGGCCAATCCTGGCCAGCCCACCCCAAGGACCATCAGAGCCAACCTCCTGCAAGCTTATGCCAGACTCCGGCTAACCCAATATCCTCGGACTTGGCGAGATCGGGGGGACACCAATTTAAAACCACAAACCATGCAGTAGAAATCCAACTTAGGCTCCAACACCACCCACTTGCTGCTAACCAGACCAATCAGAGCATCCAGCTCAGCTCTGGACTTCATTAAATGCTCTCACAGTACGCTGTCAGACCCAGATGTCGGCGCACACTGCTCAGCGCACAGAACGTTTTGAATAGGCGACGCATGGGGAACACCATACGCCTCTTGCGTGTGCGTGCTACCCATGTCAAACGAAGAGGTTTGAAATTCTCGCCGTCCCTCCTCCATCTCCGACGCCCCAAACTTCGCCAGATCGGGGAATGAAACCCCCTACGGCAACAAGGGAACTCCAAAATTCGGCTGCGAAAACTTTTTGCCGTCACCCCCGACCACCGCACGACTCCCTAGCGTCCAACACCCTCTTCTCCAGCGCACCACCCGGAACCATCTGAGCATGCGACACCAAGGAAGCTCCATAGGCGATACGTGTCGCCCTCTTCCCCACCATTCCCTTCTCCAACAAACTAGACTTAGCTATATCGGCAAAGGAAACTCCATGTCGGACGAAAGAATCCACAGGCCCCCTCTTCCTCCGCCTAAACTCACCAATGGCCGAGATGACGTCTTCACATATCAGCGCAAACGCCTGCCAGCCTTCACTCGACCTCCCTTCTGGAATCATCACAGCCCCCCTATGATGTCTATCACCGAACTCTGCAAGAACCACGTACCGACCGCAGTTGTTGGCACCCACCTGGGCTAAAAAGGCACGTGAGGTTCATTGAATATCTTCAAAAAGACTAGAAACCACGGACTCCACAAGTCTGCCAAACACATTCGCCAACCAGACCACTCCATGTCTACCGAACCGAATCGAACTCATAGTCGTCCTACTCTGTTCCGTTAACGTAACGAAGCCAGAAGAACTAACAGAGAACTGAAAAGTTTTGGCTTCGATCACAAGAATACAAAAATACTCCATTAGCCAATCAAACTTTCCTTTATTTATATGCATGGAACTTTCATATTTTTAAGCTTGAAGTATAGTTATTAATGAACACTGTTACGCAGACCAACTAGTGTGATTGAACAATAATGGACGTTCCATAACCGTGCCTCAAGATCTAGATATCTTACCAACGAAAGCTGGTCTAAATTGTCTGAGTGGGTGATTGGAAGATTTGGGGTAGGGTCTGAACAGAAAACTCACCTAGGTACTGTAAACATATTCTGTTTAGCTATTAGTATTTTTAGAATTCTATTCATATTTAGCCTTTTTTTTTCGTGGTTTACAAAGGACGTTTTTGCAAGTTATGAAACCATCATTGACGTTGTGTATGATCTATATACATGACATGTACAGATTATCTCCTTGTTGAGTCTCATTTTGAGTTATTCATGTATCTCGCTTATTAAGAAGGAAAAAAGAATTAAAGGACATTTTGTGTCCGCTCAATGATATTTTGAATGCAGTCTTCTTAAATACATAAAGAGAAGTTTATTGTTATAATTAGACCACCATTCTTTTCTTTCAAACAGTAAGTCTATCTTCTTGCAGCTATTTCAATCCCATTAGATTTCATTTGTTGGAATGCAACTTTGATTCATTGACATGATGTATGTAATTCAGAGCAGCCGCTTACACTCAGATCTACAAATATACCGAAGCAATCAGGGACTGCATGAAATCCATCGAAATTAACCCAAATTATAGCAAGGCATACAGTCGTCTGGGTTTAGCTTATTATGCACAAGGGAACTACATTGATGCTCTCAATAAAGGATTTAAGAAAGGTAGGTGACAAATTATTTCCTTAGTTAAGAAACAGAATTGTTTGCGCGAAGAGCAAATGTGTAAACTTGCTGGATCATATTAAATTTGCACCGTTCTTTCCCATTTTATTTTTTTGAATTCGTAACATCTGCTTCATATTGGTCAGTCAATCTTTAGTTATTGAAACACTCACCTACAAGTTTCTAAACTGTTATAACCAAACTAATATGCAGAATTTTTCATTTAGTTCCGATTAGGAAACTATAGCAAACAGTTTCATCTCTAATTTTGAGATTTTATCTTTGCAGCCTTGCAATTAGATCCAAATAATGAATCTGTCAAAGAAAATATTCGGGTTGGTTCTTCTATTCCTTGTCTTCTTTTTCTTCTTGAACAACTTTTTATGATTGCATTGTTGTTACCAGGTCGCAGAGCAAAAATTAAGGGAAGGCCAACCACACACACAACCTGATCAGGTAAGTACTTGGAGTTCTGAAGTTCATAGTTTGTTGTTCTATCTAATTTTCTGTTTTGTGTTCTAACATATTTGTCAGCATGGGACTCATTGTTTTCCTTATCCGTCACAGAATACAAGTTCGGCAAGTCGTAGTGATCAGGAATCCCAAAACCAATCAACGGGAGGGCCAAGGAGCCATGCTATGCCTCCTCCATTTACGTCTATGCCATTTGACACTACTTCCCTCCCTTCTGATTTTGCAAGCATGTTTATGAACATGGCTGCAAATGCTGCGAATTCATACCCGGGACAACATTCTCAAGAGAGGCATGGAGAAGATAACCATATGAATGGACCTGATGAGCCTGAAATCAGAATTGGAGGGAACATCAATTTGAATTTTGTAGATCAAATGCCTGAGCAGCTAACAGGAGCTTTGAGATCTGTGATGGAGATGGTCGCAGGGGCGGCATCCAATCGGAATTCTGAAGACAACGCAGATGAGAGACCCCGGCCGAACTAAAATCTGGGAGTGTTTTGGGACTATAAATTCTACCAACTTGTATCATTGTTCTTCTTTTCCTTTCTCTGTTTTCGACGATTTTCTCTCAAATGAACTGGATTCACATAGTTAACTTATCAGGCAGGCATCAGTGTAACATAACAGTCTCACATTGGTTGGGAAACATATGTAATGGCTTTATATAAGCTTGAGTCACCTTTACTTGGTAAGCCAGTTTTCTAAGGTGTGAATTTCCAAATGGGTTTGTTACAATCATCCTCTATTAGAAGTGTGTTTGGCATTTTAAAATTTTAATAAAATTTTATTTTTATCAAACACACTTCAAAATTTTACTTGTACTTTTATCACTCATTCATCAATTTTAATACAACCTCTTTTTTAACACACAATTTTAAAAACAAACTCACTGTAAAATCTGGGAGTGTCTTGGAATGTTCGTTTTCAGCACTGATTAAGGCCAAGGATGCCAAAGGAGTTCCGAGTTAAGAATTTTATCACAAAGAGGTCTGTAGCTTAATCTTCTATCAGTCAATGGTTGGGTGAGAGTTTTCTCCTTTACGATTGCTAGAGAGAGAGAGATAGTGAGACCTATGCCGTTGGGTTCATTCCTGAGCTTGGCTTGGCTTCAGGGGCCGCCCCCCCTCGGGTAGCCTACCCCCTATAAAACCCACTTAAAGAAATTCAGTCAATCCACAAAAAAGATTATTGCTGCCCCCCTCAGGTATCCTACCCCTTATTACGGTGGTCAAGGTGCAGTAGGCTCAATGACTAGAAATCCATTAAGACTTGCTAAAGCAAAAGGCAACAAAACGAGGGGCTGCAATATATTGGCAACAGTAGTTGTGGAAGAAAGGCTTGCTTATTGCTTGCAGAGCTTAGAGGAAGGCTGCAAAATTAAGCACCATGAAAAGGAATAACGAGAAACGAGTCAACAACTTCTGGCATGGGCAAGCGCTTCTTAAGCACTTTAATGGAACTCGTTGGCTATCCGTGAAGAAGAGAGCTGCAATAGCTTCAGTTATCTTTTTCTCCTTCTTCCTCCTCGTCAGTGTGTTAATATCCGTAGGCTGGATTGATGTTGTAAGTCTCGCCTTCATAACCTACACATTCGAACTCGGTTTTCTTGTTTCCGTAACAAAGCTTGCAACGTCTTTACGGAAAAGTTTGAACGACAATCTTTTTCGTCTTTGGAAATAGAAATTGTTGTCCTTAAAGATCCTCCTACAAAAATCACTTCCAAGTTCGTGGATGACTATGGCAAGTGACAAATTAATTACTACCCTGAAAATCACTTCCCCTGATGACAAAGTTTCACTACCAAACAAAGCTTAGCCAACATCTGGTATAGTCCTTGTCGTCCTTCTCAGACTTACTGTCGAGATTTAGAAACTAAATAATTTTTTAGATCATTGCAATTGTTTTTACAAGGTATTGCATATAAATTGAACAAGTTTTGAAACTTTTTTTTCGTATAATATTTAATATTTATTTTTAATCATATTATTTAAAAATAATTTTCTTTTCTGCCCCTAAACAAAATTCCTACCTCCGCCACTGCTTGGCTTGGCTTGGCTTGGGATTTAAGCCGGTAGCTTGCAGTAGATTTGCCCTGAATTTAGGGCAATCGACCTTCTCTATCATTAATTAATAGAAAATACATGAAGACTCCGGTAGGTTCGTTTGTTTGGAATCCGGAACCTGTTAGGTTGTGGTAGTTGTGTCTACTGATCAATCTCTTAAATACTTTATACTAAATTCTACCTGTTTTTCAGTTAGGTGCTCTCACTGCATGTCTTGTGGATGGGTGTACGTGTTCTAAAGTTTTATTGTACTTTTTTAATCATGTGTTCTGCACGTGCTCCAAAATTTGTCCACGCTATTGGTACAAGTATTTCTCCCTAAAAACAATTCTAAGTAGTGAGAATTTTTCTTGTTTAAATTGAACTCTTATTTTTTATTTTTTTTGCTTTGGTCCCCAAAAGTTAAATTCCAGCTTCGCCCCTTCCTGTCAGATGTGTGAACAACCAGTTGCCACGAAGGATCTCGTGGAGGGGAAAATTAATTATAATAGTTTTTTAAGTAATTCGTTTTTAATCATATTGAAGAATGAGAGTAATTGAATGGATTTGTGCTTGTTACCTCGTTATATTGTTTCACAATTTTGTAATTAATTAAACACCATAAATAGCACGTAACAAACATCTTATTTTAGTCTCGACAATTAAGTGTTGGTCTTTGTTGCAAACGTCAAACGTGTTATTTCATTTTGAGAAAAAGGGAAATTCATTTTTTAGTCCTTAGATTTTGGATATTTTTTTATTTTAGTCTTTAGGTTTCATTCTTCAAATTTTTAGTCATTGAGTTTTTTTTGACAAAATGGTCATTTCGTTAGTCTGTCGTCCATATATTTAACGGAGCTCTTTGACACGTCAGTAAATTTGAAGCGGTCGACCGGGTATATGTTTTGAAAGTGAGCAGTTGACCGGTACAAATTTGCTGACGTGTTAGAGAGCTCCGTTAAACATATGAACGACAGACTGACGGGAAGATCATTTCGTCAAATAAAGAAAACTCAAGGATTAAAAATTTGAAATTTGAAAGTAAATGACTAAAATGAAAAATTGTCCAAAACCTAACTACCTAAGGACTAAAAAGTGAATTTTCCTTGAAAAAAATATGATATTTTATAAATTCAAACTTATTCATTTTATAATTTACATCCGAAATTATTGACACATTTTAGTCCAAATTATTAATAGAATTATACTTTGACTTAATTTTTTTAATACATGTTAGACGGTCAAATTATAAGATATATATTTCATATAAATCAATACTGCCACGTACTCGAGACAAGGACGTTTTATCTCAAGTGTCTCCTAATTGAATTAAAAAAACAGAAAAAAATGAGATCGCACTACAGACGTTCGTTTTGGACCGCTACGATTGAACCGCCAAATGGGTGTGCCATCTGGACCACACGCACCACATCCGGTACTTTCCATCACCCAGATTTGACGACCCAGATTCTCCACCCGATAACTCATGATCACCATGTGGACGTCATTCCAGACAGAGTAGATGGAAACAAAAGGAAAACAACTCAGTTTTACGTCCTTGCCACTTAACTCTTGACTCTGAACTCCGCATATATTGGTAACAAGACACTGCGAGACTCCGCAACGCGGCTTCTGAAAACTCCAGCCTTATTCTTCTCGATTTATCCGTCCCTCAACTAACATCCACCTGCTGAACGTCACCGTTTGACGATCCTTTGCCTCTTTATAATCCCAAACCAACTCCTTGTTTCCAGTTCATAGCTCGAATTCTTCGAATGCTGATCGCTTAAAATCTGCTTCTGTATTATTCAGCTCTTCCGTTTCAGTGTCTAGAACCGAAGGTACTTGATGGGATTTCTAACCTGTTTTACGTAATGCGTTTCCATTTTTTTTGTTTCCGGAAACTCCCCCACTTCTTCAATTTTGGTTTTTCTTCCATGCGCTACGTTGCTGGCTCCTTCAAAATGTATTTTTTTTTTCATTTTAATATTGAGGTTATTGGAGTCAACTATGTTCTTTTGGTTTTTTTAAATTTAGATTTACAGTCACTGCTAAAATAAGAAAGTTTCTGGCTTTACGTTATGGTGAGATGAGGAAGAAAATATTTTGACCATTACTTTGTGCTTAGCCACCCAGGATATGATTGGTTCCAACTAAATGGTTGGCTATTGTTGGAAAATTTAACTATAATTGTCAGGTAATAGAAACCTATTTACCTATGTTTAGTAATAGTTTAGAGAAAGTTGGATATAGTTGAGGGAGCATTATCCAGAAAAAAAAATTAATATTTAAAGGACTATCTGACTAGACTAGATTTGGAATTCACAAGATTCAGAAAGAATACTGAAAGGGACTTTCAGACTGCTCCGGGAGTTTTCATCTGATATTTTTGCAGCCAAGAGTGAACCAAATGCCCTCTGGTTGTCTTCTCCCTCAGTCACTCTACCCTAATATTGGTCCTTTCGTATTTTATATCTATAGGGACTGCATATAACATATATTAATTTGACACTTTCACTTACTATCAATCAATCAATTGTGACATCTGCATAATTCGTCTCCCTCAGCATGACCTCTTAGTTATGTTTTTCTTTTTGTTTGATTTACGAGCATCGTGTGCCTAGATTCTGTATCTCAATCGAATTTGATTGGATTCATTAAAGTTGTAGTGAAATGCTCATTACTTCGTATCAAATGCTATATATTGTCCAAGCTATTTCGTTTCTGAACTCAAAGGTCTGTTAGTTACTCCTCTATTTTTTGATGCATGTGACATAGATGCTTGGTGGCTCATTTTAAGAATTATTTTTAATGACATTTCAGTTGACTTTGCATTTTGATCCTTGTTTTTTATCCTGCACCATCATTGAGCGGATTTAACTCTGTTTCAGGGCTCAGGATATAATTTGGTATACTCGGTTTTGGCGATAGAGTTGTTGAAAGATGAGTTTCTATTTTGTCGCTTTTGTTCCTTTTGCTATTACTCTTCTGCTTCAAAATACCAACAAATCAAAGAAACGGGGAGTGCCTGTTGATGTTGGTGGGGAACCTGGGCATGCTGTCCGAAACAGTCGGTTCTCTTCCCCAGTGGAAACAGCATGGGAAGGTATCTCAACTCTTGCAGAACTTTTTGAGAGTTCATGCAAGCTGCACCGAGATAAACACTTACTTGGAACTAGGAAGTTGATCTCGAGGGAGATTGAAGTGACTGAAGATGGAAAATCCTTTGAGAAGCTTCATTTGGGAGAGTATGAATGGCTAACCTATGGGAGAGCATTTGAAGCTGTGTGCAACTTTGCTTCTGGTTTGGCTCGACTTGGACACAAAAAGGAAGAACGTGCAGCAATCTTTGCTGAGACAAGAGAAGAATGGTTTATTGCATTGCAGGTGCTTGTCTTTATGGATCCAGTCACATTTTAAACAAATCATTCTTTTAAAGAACTTATTGATCCTAATACGCAGGATTATGGTTAACCATTTTGTATTGCACATACAATTATATGATATATATATATATATATGATGGGATCCGGTGCATTTGTGCTGGTATGTCTTGAGTGAATTCGGTACAACCTTTGTACTCGACTCCTCCTTATTCTTCCTTTCTAATAATATTGTGCTTACTTATCAAAAATTATATATATATATGTGTGTGTGTGTGTGTGTGTGTGTTTATGGAAATAGATCTTTAGTAACAGCCTTCCTAAGGATGGTGGTGGCAGTGAAATTTCAAATAACAACAAAGATGCAATCCATAGTGCTTATGCTTTTCATAGCTGTTTGACATAGCTAATTAAGTTTTCTATATCAGGGATGCTTTAGGCGCAGTGTCACTGTTGTGACTATATATGCATCTTTGGGGGAGGAGGCTTTATGTCACTCCTTAAACGAGGTTCTATAACTTACTCTCTCTCTTTCTCTTATACTGTTGGTATTTTATGTCGTGTTGTCAAGCTGAAATGCTAACTCCATGCTTGTATAGCCGTCCCTCAGTTTTATTTTTAACATGAAATGACAAAGCTGTTTGTTTTATCTTGTAAAGTAGAAGTTGAGCAATATAGATGTATTATTTCATAGTATTAGATTTATTCAATGGAGTACATTTCTTCATGTCATCCATATTCTATATACTACTGTCCTGGTTTCTCACAATTGGTAGATTTTTGTTTACAATATTATGGGATCCTCAGTATGTTAATTGTAACCTAAGTGGAGTTTTAGTTGAAAATTAATCTCACAGCATATGTACCTGTTCTTTTTTTTTGGGCGAGTATGTACTTGTCTTTGTGCAAATTATGTCTCCCAGGTTAATGGAGATGCTATAATTTCTCACTTCTGATTTTCCTTTCTGAATCATCCCAAGAAAATAAAAAAGTTCTTTTCCTTTCTGCATCAATGTACAGAGTGTCACACAACTTGTTGGAAACATCTTGGGGGGTGGTATTGTTTGTGTTCTTATGAAGACGTTAAGTAAGTGTTTTGGAGGCCTAATTTATCATAAAGATCTGTTCCAATCATTTTTCCAAGAAAATATCCTTTTTTTTCCTGATATGATTTGCTCCATATTTTGGTGAAATTTAGAAGTTACATAAGTTCCACCAATCCCTTTCTAAAATCGTAGCTTTCTTCTATGCATACCTAGTCAAAAAACGTCTAGCTTTGGCAATTCACGTATCAATAGATGGGTTAGGCTATTATCAAGTTCCTAATCAATTGATATTCCAATATTGTATGTTTGTTAGTTTTCTACAGCTGATCCACATTAGTTGTAGTCTACTTGTGGCAATGTATAACTGGGATAATATGCTAGTTCAAGTTCTAGTTCCTTTCCTTTTATCTCATTGTTGCTCGGTAATTTTATTTTCTGTTTATTTTTGTTCCAGACGGAGGTTATGACTGTGATATGTGGGCACAAAGAACTCGAGAAAATCATGCAGATAAGTGGACAAATTGACACTGTGAAACGTATAATATGTATGGATGATGAGATCCCCTCAAATGCCTTATCCGTTGAGCAGAGCAAAGGCTGGACCATTACCACGTTTGCAGATGTGGAGGGACTTGGTAGAGAAAGTCCTGTTGATGCTGACTTACCTCTTCCAGCTGATATTGCAGTTATAATGTACACAAGTGGGAGTACTGGATTGCCTAAGGTTAGAAGCATCTAAAGAGTATTATAGTTCTTGGGGTGTCTATAGGGTTTGTTCTCCTCCCCCCTCATCAAGTGTCCTGTTGGTTTCCAAATGGTTGAATGTTAACAGAAATTGCGGTTTGTCAACACTATGCTTTATCTATTGCACTCCACCCTGCTTCGCCCCTCTCTCTCTCTCTCCTTCTTTCCATCTATTTAGATCTATCTATCTAACCATCTACCTATCTATGGAGGGGATGGGAGGTTAGGAATTTCTGTCATAGGGTTTATAGTAACAATTCTCTGCATTATAAGAATGCCTTGCCAGTGGGGCCAGTTCGGAATTTGCTAGTTCGAGCAGTATTTCATATGTGCGACATGGCCATGATAGTCATAGTAGCAGCACAATATAGAAGCAAAGTGTACAAAACACTAAATTGAATGTAAATAATGAGTGAAAACAAGTGAAAACAATTACAAGTAGCAAGTAGTGAAGAGGCTCGATAAGTTTATGTGTATGAAGAGACGTTTTGAGATTTTCATGTGAAACAGTCATATTTCCCATTACTGGCGGTGAAACTAGTTGATCAGAGGCAGGTGGCTGGTTTTCACAATGCAAATAGCTAGTCCACCATTGTCCTCATAAAACTTCTTTTACATATCACAGAATTGATGGCTCAGCTTCATGGGTTTTGTATGTAGTGGTGATTCTAAACAATTGGCCGGTAAGATTTTGGCAGAACCTGGTGTAGATTAGTTTACAGTGGGAAATTCTCCCTTAAAAATTGAGAATTCAAACGCTGCATTTTGTGCTTCCTCTATCTTTTCATGGGTGATTCCTTCTCATTATATTGTTCAAGGCTATTGTTTTTTGTATTTCCAGTTTCCCTCTCTTTTTTTTTTGGAAAGAGAGAGACGCCCCCGCCGGGGGGGGGGGCTTACCGGTGTTCGTCATGTTCTTAGTCTGTAATTTTGCCAAATATCTACATGTCTTTCTTAGAATTTCACCTACAACAAATATAAATTGTGTCCGAAAACTTGCTCATGTTCAGAGACATTACTTGAATGGGATAGCTAATCAAGCCACACTACTTCTATTTAGTATTAATTCACCTTGGTTTTTCCTCTTTTTGCAGGGTGTAATGATGACACATGCCAATGTCATAGCTACTGGTTCTGGTGTCATGAACATCGTGCCTAATGTTGGAAGCGAAGATATCTATATGGCATATCTACCCATGGCTCATATCCTTGAATTAGCAGCTGAGGTATGGTGATTTTGCAAACTGGTTCTATTGATAACTATTGTAGCTCTAATGACCATTCTTTTAATAGTATATCGGACTATTTAATTTCTAATAAGTCATATGACAATTCTCTCTCTCTCTCTTGTGTAGACCGTGATTTCTGCTGTTGGAAGTGCAATAGGATATGGGTCACCATTGACACTTACTGATACGTCAAGCAAGATAAAAAAGGGAACAAAGGGTGATGCAACTGTGCTATTGCCAACTTTAATGACAGCTGTCCCAGCAATTCTTGATCGTGTTCGTGATGGTGTACACAAGAAGGTTTGTCAACTTTGACGTGTGTATTGTACCTTCCTGGATATATACAAATCCTCAAATGAAGGCATTTTTATGCGTGTGTTTGTATGTTTGTGTGTATATATATCTGCTTGTTAGATTTTGGGAGACCTTTCAAGTAGTAGTAGAGTTCCACCACTACTGATCTTCCCACTGCTGTAGGTGAATGCAAAGGGTGGATTAGCAAAGAAATTGTTTGATTTGGCATATGCCCGTAGGTTATCTGCCATTAATGGTAATTGGTTTGGGGCTTGGGGTCCGGAAAAGGTTCTTTGGGACTTTCTTGTGTTTAGAAAGGTCCGAGCAATTTTGGGAGGTCGAATTCGCTATGTGCTGTCTGGAGGTGCTCCTCTCTCCGGAGATACTCAAAGGTTCATCAACATTTGTCTCGGGTTGGTATCCTAGCAAAATTGAAGTTACAATTTTGTGTTTTTCCTTTTCTGTCCTTTTATAGAGTTCTAATTGTTTGACTATTTCCAGTACTGCAATAGGTCAAGGTTATGGTCTTACTGAGACTTGTGCTGGTGCAACATTCTCTGATTTCGATGATACATCTGTTGGTCGTGCTGGAGCTCCACTTCCTTGCTCATTCATTAAGGTGATGAATAACTGAAAGCACTTCACCTTGTCTGCTCGAACTTTTTGCGACAAACATGCACTGTTTTAATTGTGCACATTCCAGACTATGGCCACTAAAGTTAGACAAATTCATTTGTTTCTGTTTAGTACTAGTATGTCCGCTTCCAGTTTCTTGTAAGCGAAAACCTAAGGAAAGAATTTTGCAGCACCAAGTACGAGAGTTGCTTTTCTTCATGAGGATTTACTTCTTCTTTTTATATATAAGATAATCTTTATTAAAAAATGTGTAACAGTACAAAAAACTGTACTGAAACACTTAAACCATACAAGCTACAAAACTTAGAAAATCCGGATAATCCAAGAAAGAAAAGCCCAGCACCGCTTAGCCCATAAAAATGGACCAATTAGGGAGGTGCACGGATATGAATGAAATGGACTTTACAAATATGCAAATGAGAGTATGGTTGGAGGGGAAATCCTAACAGTTACATCCAACAACTAAGTATAAGAAAAGTTGACATTGCAGAGAGGCACAGAGGAACATAATGAATTTTAAACAATATACCACAACGCCTTGGAAATTATTGGAAAATTACCCTTGAAATGGGCATGGCTTGTGCATGAAGAAGCTAAGAGTACCATCGGCCAAAAGCGTCAAGGCTTTGGAATGGAGTCAGTCTGTTGCCGACTGTCAAACCCCGTATATCCCTTTCTCTTCATGTTGTTTCGCTTTCCCAAGATTGATCAATTTGTTTGATTCTGAAACCTATACCCCTGTCTCATTACTCCTAAGTCCTACTAGAATGACTGTCTCGTTGCTTAACAGCACGGTCATGTTTGACACAACCATGATGAACAATAAACTACATACTATAGTGATAGAAGCTTATTATAGCCATATTGCAGATCAGCCAAGTTATCATAATTTTTTCTCTTGTTCTAACACCATTGTGTTTTTCATGATCTGCTCAGTTGGATTTTATCTTCCGGATTTAGATTGCCCCATGATAATTTTTGTATTCTATTTTTGTCCTGTTTTCTTATTTCTTTTTCCCTCTTAAAAGGGTACTTGTCAATTGAAAGCTTTGTATTTACTTGTGAAAGTGATACCTTTATAAGTTTATTATCGCTTGCATGGCAATTCCTTGGTTGTCAAACCCAATTTTTTAATATTTTCCTTTCATCTTATAACTCTTTGCTCTGGTTAAGAAACTTTGTGAGATTTAAATTAAGTTGACGAGAATAATGAATGTAAATCATGTAGCTTCTCCTGGGCTCCAATTATTCATATTGCGGTGTTAGTGGTAATGGCACCCCCCTCCCCCTCTTCTCTTTTCTTTCCTCTCTCTTTATCTGATATCAATGTTACACCTTTAACACAAGTCTATATAATGTTATCAAGAAGAAGTTTGTCTTATCTGATATACTTTTTCCATGTTCATAATTTGTTTATTTTTATGATTAACATATTTGTCTTCTCTATTTCAGTTAGTCAATTGGCTTGAAGGTGGATATCTAACCTCTGATTCACCGATGCCACGTGGGGAAATAGTTGTTGGTGGTCCAAATGTTACTCTTGGATATTTCAAAAATGAAGAAAAAACAAAAGAATCATATGAGGTAGGTTTCCAAAGTTTCTGTTCTTCAGCCAAAGATACATAGAGTTGGGAGTTAATGACGCATTGACGCTTTTCCTTTCTGTTGTCAAAGGTTGATGAGAGAGGAATGAGGTGGTTCTATACGGGTGACATAGGGCAGTTTCATTCTGATGGTTGCCTTGAGATAATTGATCGTAAGAAAGATATAGTCAAACTACAGCACGGAGAGTATGTCTCCTTGGCCAAGGTATGAATGTTGCAAAATGAAATGTAAGCCATCATTGTATCTTCCTCAGGGACTAAAAGCTTTTCCTACAGGTTGAAGCTGTTCTCCTTGTGAGCCCCTATATTGACAATATCATGTTGCACGCTGATCCCTACCATAGTTACTGTGTGGCCCTTGTTGTGGCTTCTCAGCAAGCAGTGGAAGATTGGGCCTCAAAGCAAGGAATTTCTTTTACTGACTTTGCCGAGTTGTGCGAGAAATCAGAAACGAAGAAGGAAGTGCTCGCAGCAATACAAAAGGTATCTTTTGTGAATCAAATTTCTGTGACTTTGAAGTTAGCATAGCGTTTAGGCATTTAACTTCAAGCTCTGAAGACCGCGCTCTTCAGTGATTATGAGCTTCATGCGCTTAGTCATCGAGGTTGACAGTTAATTTAAGGGATCAAGCGTATGGTGGTTTATGAGACAAAAAAGGCGATGCAAAAGCTGAGTCAGCCAAGGCCTGGCTCAGGAAACACTTGTCTCTCCTTGACTCTCCCTATATATACTAAATTCGCATGTTTAGTCTCAGCTAAAAGTGGATTGGTTGGTGATTCCATCAAATTGCATGGTTTAGTCTAAACCAAAAGAGGGTTAGACATTCAGATCTCTTCGATACATTAATAAATGACTTGGACAATCCACCCCAAACAACCAAAACTATAACATCTACCAGGTTCAAGTTGCTTTAATTTTCTTGCTTTACGTCTTTTCTGGTTCGACTTAATTAATTTTACTGATTACAGGAAGGAAAGAAGGCAAGATTGGAAAAATTTGAGATTCCAGCAAAGCTCAAATTGTTTTCCGAACCATGGACTCCCGAATCGGGGCTACTCACGGCGGCTTTCAAGCTCAAGAGAGAGGTTATTAGAAAAACTTTCTCTAAAGAACTCTCTGGATTATATGCTTCCTGATTGTTCTGTCAAGCTTGTAACTCCTTTATACTGTTCTTCCTCCTCTGTTTTCTCTCTTTTAATTTTGGGGACGAAGTGCTTTTACCTCTATCTTTTGTAGTATGATTTATGCCGCAATAAAAATTGTTAGGAAAAGTCAGATTTGCGTGATGAGAAATCAGAACATTTGTCTCCATTCTTTGCGCTTCTTCTCCGGGGTTGAGGCTTACTCGCATTTTCATGTTTGTTGTTGCAGTTTCAAAAGATATATTCCTAACAAAAAGCTGAAAATAATTAATCGTTATATTGAAATGAAAAACAAAAAGAAGAAAAGAAGCCAAGAAGATGGTGGATATAGACCATAAATGAATAGCTTGACTACAAAAGACACTGTTTTTTAGGACGGCCTCCGAAATTTATTCGAAAAGCTTCATTTGTGGTAGAAGAACACCGAATCAAACCTTTCAAACGAAGAGGCATTTGCTCATATTGACTTCAAAAGACACGCCTAGTTCAAGAACAACATTGTGCTGGTCTTGCTTGTTCCGACTTGGCAAAAGTTGTATATATATGCTTGATTGAACCTCTAAATCTTAAGGCAAAACAAGACTATGCAGTGGTTAATACCTGCTCCCTTCATGTTATAAGTGTATTTACAATGAACAATTCCTTCTTGAAAAAAGAAATTGAAAAAATAAAAAAAATATGTAGACTTTTCAATTGGGGCAAGAAAAAACTCCCCAACTGAAAAAGTCTGAAAAATATTTCTTTCTCTAATCCCCGAGTATAGTTTATATATATAATATCTAATCAGCTTTTATTTTCCAACCTTAGCTTCAGAAATACGTTCTTTTGTTCCTTTTAATTATTATTTTTTGTTTCATTTTCAAGCGCTAATTGGGGTTGAATATGTCTCAAAAAGGTTAAAGAACATGAGATTTTTTTTTTTTGCTAATATAAAGAACATAAGATTAAAGTGCAAGGAAAGAGATTGCAGAGTGTGGGGTTGGGTAGGGACAATTAGGTGCCAAGAAGGAGACCAAACATCCAACTTTGGTCCATTATGTGAGCCCTACTTGAAACTAACCCAATTGGGGATAGCCCCGAGCCTTCCCCCCCCCATGTGACCATTAGTTCTTTTGTTTCCATCACTTTTGAGCCTTTTTACAATGTTTCAAGGACACCCCCGTCGGACGCCCTTCTCTCTCTCTCTCTCTCTCTCTCTCTCTGAAGCACACATGCATGGCAGAATTTGTGTCCAGGAGAGTGAGTGCGTGTACAAGTGACAACCTTGTGTGAAGCACAGGTTTGAAGTGACAAAAGGGAATGGAAGAACTTGACATACATACTCGGTAGGGCCTAAAGACCAAATGCAGCGCATTGCCTGCTTGCTTTACTTGCAGGGTAACCCAGGATTAGAAATCACTACATTTTTTAGGGATGGAAAATCTATAAAAAAAAATGGTAACAAAATCATGCTGCACTAGATAATGGGAAAGTAATAAATCTTCCCTTAGGTATTAAGAATTACCTCAATGGGTCAAAGCTATCTCTTATGAAGTAGTGCAAATGGTATCTCCTAAATAAAGTCGTACATCTCTCTAACCCCATCAAATAGAATAACTCCGGCTATAATATATAATATAAATTGCGTAATTGTTAGATATCAAGCGACTACTTCCTAACTTTCATTTAGTTGTAGACAATGTTTACCACGTTTGGTGGAGAAATAATATATAAATTCTATCTTCTAATGCCACAAATAAATAAGAGATAAATACACTTTTCACTTCACATAATAAATATAGGGACTGCACATTGCACTCTAAACCATCAATTTTAACATATTGCATCCTCCAATTATCAATATTAGACACATTGTACCATAAACTACCAATTTTGATACATTTTTCTCTAACTACAAATATTATAAACTTTGCACTGTCTATTTGACGATAATACTCTCGATGACTCGATGAATTGTCAACAATATACTCAACATATGCAAAATGGGTTAAGGATATTATCGGTCTAAAAATTTGAGGGATGGTGCAAAGTGTGTAGTTAAAGGGTGAATTGTGTTAAACCCCTTATAAATATAGGTGAAAAGTGTATTAAATAAATTATATTGATTTGGGTAGACAATTATATATCATTCTAAAAGCAAAATGTCTACAATTTGATATTATAGTTATCAAGATCTCAAATATTCAAGTTTAATGTGAAATATGTTATCAAGATATGAGGTTCAAGGTTAAATATAGGCTCATAATACAAAATATAGGCAGTATTTTTAGAGTGGATCTAGGTATTCCAAACTAAACCAATTAAATCTCTCTCTCCATATTATTCTCTCTATATTTTCTTTTAATTTTACATTGAGTTTATCTTTTCTTTCATGATATTATAGTCAATTATTTTTAATTTTAAATATTCAAATTTAAATATAAAATATGTTATCTAGATATCAAATTTAAATTTAAATACAAGAATATTCTTTTTATTATGCTTCGTGTTTTAGATTGAAACACTAACATCTCTCTCTCCTTATTTTATTTTTTTCGCTTAATAATATTTTATTGAACATGACAAGGTAAAAGCACAGCTTTTTTTTTTTTCTCTCTAAGGTAAAAGCACAGCAGTCGTGGCGTAATCTAGAAAGTACCAGCCCTCGTAAACAGCCCCCTTTTCTCTGTTCCGGCTGGCGCTTTAGGAAATTCAGATAGCCATGATCTGTTTTGACCTTTATAATCAACCGGTGGGAAGTCGAAAACTTTGACCTAACCCACGAGTCTACCAACAATTACAGAGAGTTTTTCAATGGGGACTAGCTTTGCATGTCTTGAGGTCCTCATGCCTTGACTGTAACATAATTACATTTAATATGATCTGCTGAAGCGACTAAACTGAATGAGCACAAATATTGGTTGGCCCGCCCCATCATCAGTTGCTTTCGCTCCCTAAAAATCAAGGATTCTGCCCACCTTTCCCCTTCCCTCCCCCCTAGATAACCAATAATGTAGTTGATGTTCATTAGGAATCACACGCAATCTTTCCTTTTCTTCACTTTCCCCCCGCTCCCCTCTGCGCCAAAAAGCACAATTAGCACCTAATCAGGACAAAAAATCTAGGTTTAGGCCAAGGGGATGAAGCATCTGTCAGATAGACAGGAGAAAAAACTTGCAATCTGTTTGAAAAGAATCCATAATGTAGAATCGTACAAAACCCAATATCTCTTTTTGGTTTAGCTAAGATTTTAAAATGTCTGCAAAAAGGTTTCTAGCAAGACACAGTGACTCCAAAATTTATACGGAAAAATGGTTAATGTATCCAAGTTTTTTAAAAAAATTTAGGCTAAAGAAAAGTTGATTAACTTATAAAATTGGATTTCTCTTTTTAAACACTTCTATACATAGAGCCGGGCATACCCACTTCGGATACCCTGTACTGAAAAGCCATTTACTTGCGGTCTTCAAGCATGATTTGGAGAACTGAGCCTGCAGAAAAGACTCAGCAAGTACATCAGGCAGACGGGCACTTCTCTGCTTCTCTTTTTCTTTCTGGAAATAAGTCAGGCAGTTAGAATCTTGGAGATGACTTTGAACTGTACAATGTCTATTTATTTCTATTACCATCTCTTCCATTTGATCAGATTGAAATCTTTGGTGGGCCAGGCGTATAATCTTCATTCTCTCCTTGTATAAATGACCTCTACCATATAAATCCCACAGAACTTTAAATCACTCCTTTAACTTCACGTTTTTCCTATTTCTACTGTGCTTTCTTCTTCACCTTTCCTCAACCATTAACATGGATGGTTACAGAGAAGAAAACAAGTGCTGCTATTTCCATCCAAGAGAAGTGGTCGTAGGGGTCTGCTCCTTATGCCTGACAGAGAGGCTCCTAATCTTGGCCTCAAAACAAGGCCACCTTCCCTCTGCTAGAAGCGCCCGCAGAGCACAGAACTCCACAAACAGAAAGCCACCCATCACGCTTCCAAAGATCTTCGCTCTCGGTGGCTCATTTCTCACTCGACTCGAATTCCGGCATTGGAAATCCGAGAACTCAGATCACGATGCCTCCACCAGTCAAGAAGGTATTGCTTACTACTGCTCCTAATGATCGCCATTATAATCACTAATCAGTATATTAAGATAGATATCTCATATCTGGTCGTAAATTTGTTTCTGTATGTATATGTAAAATTATTTGTTGGGTAATGACAAACTTATGGGCAAAGAATAGCTGTAAAGAGAGCCGCCAGTATACTGGATATATCCATAGGTACGTATTTGGAAGTTGCATCACATAATGTGTCTTTATATCCAAGGAGAATAATCTGAGATTGAAGTTAGAAACTTTCAAGCAGCGGATACGAAATGAAATAGTTCAGAGTTTCAGGAATTTGGAGCTGTTGATAAAATAGTAAAGATGAAACAACTTCCTATTGCTCTGACCAAAAAAAAACTAATGTCTAATTCTGAGATCATACAAAGTTGTGCAATGATGATATCTACGAGGTATCCCTCGGATCACGACCCCTATCTGCTAAGCTTTTAATATCATCTCCACTAATCAAGCCCTTAGCAAATGCAGTTTGGGGCAGCCAGTAAATGAATCTGTGTGTGTGTCTGTGGGTTTCCTACAGTTGTAGGTAAACATAACTACAGTGCATCAAATGTATCTCTCCCGTTTGATTGTCAGGTGTATTTGGATTCTTAGCATTCAGGTACTGATTTACCGCATCAGGGTGCAAAAGAATTTGCATTTTAGACACCCATGTAGCAGCCGAAGTTTTAAATTTGAATTTAGTTGTTTTTTTTTCTTGTTTCTGGCTTTTTCCTGACACCCCATTTTTGCACACTCGCAATTTAGCTCCTGAGGACTCTTTTATATCAATCAAGTTTGAAGACAACGGTGTAGCCTCGTGGGAGAAGAATACTGTGTCTAAGGTATCTCTAGAGAACTGCAATGTATCCTGGAATCACAGCTTGAGCAAGGAGGCCAAGGAGACCAAGACCGTAATAGAGCTTGGGAAACCGCGTGCCTCGCTTAGGTGGCGGAAGCGGATTGGGCAACTGTTCCAGCTCGTCAGATGGAAAAGGTCCACCAAGGGCAACGCGTGCCATGTGGGCAGCAAGGTGGAGGGAGTCAAGGTGAGGAAGGGGTGGATAAGGACTCTGACAAAGAGGAAGGCCGTGGAATAAAGCAGAACACAAAAAGTGATCACACAAGTCCACTAGTTTTTTACCTCTATACTATACCAAATGCGCGTGGATCGGGGCTCAACATATTATAGAGACGATGAAGTCAAATATAACTTTACCTCTCTAAAAAGTGTGCTTTATTTGCTTTTAAAGCTTGGGTTTCTTGTACTTTCCCATGTTCTGTTTTCCATTTTTCTGCAGGGTACAGATCATATGATAGAACTGTTGAACTGCACTCAGTTTCAAATGACTGAGGGTGTACAGATAAATGACTAAATCAAAAGGTATTTGTGAGTTTTGTTCCACACCGAACAAGTTAGGTGTGCCCTTGGGTGCTAGCCTAATAGTTGGAAGGTCGCTCTTTATGTGCTCTACTGTCCAAGTTCGAGTCATATGGGCGTGGGATCGATGTTTCTATCATTAGTCAAGTTCTAGATTTTTTTTTTTTTTATAGAGTCAAGTTCCAGACTTACCGCACACAGAGTTGTGAAATCGATTATGTGCGAACCACGGTAAGGGATTTACCTATGGTGGCTTGAAATTTTTTTTTTTGAACATGTTAGGTGTAATAGTGGAAAACAATGGAGCACATGCGCCACTATGCTAGAGCTTGTGGTATCTTTGTCATGGATGGAGAATATCTTGTTCCCTCCCTCAGTAACCCTCGAGATGGAACTGCACAGAGCCTTATAAATTGTAGGTATATTGGTGAAAGATAAATGGTCCTCAGGGACCGGAATATTCTCCCACGTTCAACTCTTCCTTCGTGTGGAAATGGTCAAATTATGCACATACAGCTTGGGAGTAATGCACTTTACTGGGGCAGCTTGTCCTAAGCGCTGCCCTTAGACTTTAGTTAGTCTTGGGACGCAGCAGAGGTTGGAAAAAGCAGCTTAGGAGCGGACGAAAATGACAGGACATGAATCTTCACCCACTTCATCAACTAACTGTACAGCACGAAAGATGGTCAAGTGTCTTGCTCCATTTGTTTTCATTGTGTTTTTTAAAATGCTTTTCATTTTTCTCCTTTTGGGTAATGACCGTGCCTATCAAACAGTTAAATATTCGCGATCATGTGCATGGAAAAGACAAGAGTTAATGTTTTTTATGTAAACTTTACACGAGTAGTGAAGGTCTAAAAAAGAGAGACAAGTTGTGTTGTGTCGGATCAAAAACTTAATTCTTGATAGAAATCCAGAAATATAAAGTTCAATCAATTAATATTGGATTTGACAGACTTTGAATGGAAGGAAGGAAGAGAGATGATAGATGACTTGAGATGATAGATGACTAGAAGTTTAAAAATCAATGTGGAACATGTCGCTCAAACTTGTTTACATCTTCATTCATTGTTAACTGTTTACATCTGCATTAATAGTTGACATTAAATTCATAAACTACCTTCATTGGAGGTGTGTGTGAGAGAGAGAGAGGACCCCTCTCATCCAGCAAATATGAAGAGAACAGGGCAGCAGCTTTAGTTGCTTTGCTTCAAAGATAAAAAGGTATTCTTTGGGCGGCTGAAGTCAGAGAAACTTTTTATGGAGGCACATTGCATGTTTTGGTCGGGCCTCATAAAGACTGGAGTCTCCAGTCAATATAAACTTGGAAATCCTAAAGCCTGAATATATTATAATAGCATTTGAGGTTTGGACAATTTGTTCAGGCCGACATCCAAAGACCGTGCCAGAAGGGCCAACCGCATGAAAAAAGCGGATGACTTTAGTTTCACCGGTAGTGGTTGCCTATGGCTCTTTGATTGCAACCAAGCCAATATTGCAGTTTTCTGTTTAGAGAGAGAGAGAGATTACAGTCACTGGAACGTCGCTCTGCGGCTATGTGGGGGACACAACTGGGGCCTGTAACAGAGCCCCCAATAACCCCTTCCCGCAGAGAGGAATTATCCTGACTGCCTGCCAGCACGATGTGGGCTACGAGATCGATCTTGGGCTATCAAAATACAGCTGGAGCGGAAATTGCTCGCACAGCCAAATGACGGAATAAGAATTTGGTTATACCTCCATTAGCGTGTTGAACTCTCCATTGCTGCATTAAGTGAAGTTATCCATAAATTTTGCCTATCGTTACTTTTTCACGCGTGGAACATTTTTTTCATTGATTTTAGCAGTAATATAATAAGAGATGCAAATTAATTATTAATTTCATAGCTTTCAAACCATTAAAATACATCAATGTTTGTGTGCAGCATACATTTTAACAGTAGGATTTTCCGATGATGCATTGTTTGTAATATAGAAAATATAAAAAACGGCATGCGTCTCTTTTCTACCATCACTATGGTGAAGATCATAATGGTATTCAACCATTATATTTAGTCTTTAAAGAACCTACCACGTGAGAGACAAATTCATCCTTTCGTTAGGACTTCGTGAAATACTCGACGTATTTTGACGATGTGAATGCGTAACCGGCAGGAGTGCGAGAGCTGAGCCCGATTAGTTATGTTGATTTACGTCTACTATTCTTGATTAAATAACCTGCACTAAACTTATATAAAGAGAAACAACTCAAAATTTTGGTCATCTTTTGGAGAGAGAATTCTTTCATAATCAGCAATCGTGCGAGCAACTATAAACTGCTATTATCGTCCAGTACAAGCTTTACATTTTCTGACTTCAGTGACAATGCCTTGTAGTGGTTGTGCCGACCTTTTTGTGCTGTCTCTGTAGAATAATTAATCCAAATAACTTCACCCTTGAGACGTCTGATTATATCTTCTGTGTCTTTGAATTGCTCGGATTACATTCTTATAGTATGGCAGAAAAGGTGAAGCCAAAGAAGCACCAACTAAGCTGAGGTCGGAGCTGAAATAGGTATTGTTTGCTTTGGTACAGGAGAAGACATCAATTTCTCTCTGGTTTTTGAAGCCCCCCACAATGCTGCATCCTGAATTTCAGTAGTCTCCCTCGGGCTGTGACTTCTCTCTACCACCCAGTGCCAGCCAAACTCGCACGGTTGCAAGTAAAACTGTGACACACCTGAGCTCTTCGGGGCCAACATATTTTAATCTCTCCAATTCTGCATTAGCTCAAACCACTGTCTCAGTAAGTCAGATAGGGTCCTAGGAAGTGATTCGACGTTCTTCAATACGATGTAGTATGGGAAGGGAAAAGAATCCATGTACTTTGAAAATTTAATGTTGCCACCCTCAAATGATGCTTCCATGAGGTCCATGATCGACTCTTGTGGGCTATCAAGAAGCAGAAATGCAACCATACGCTTCCTACTCAAGGCATCTCTGACACGACGCTTCAAGTTTTCCTTCTCATGGAACCGACCATCTGCAATGATCAAAACAAGCTGCTGTAATGGGTTTTGTCCAGAAGGGAGTCGTGCTTTTGCAACAGCTACATCCAGCATGTTGTTCAAATATGTCAACAGATCGACTACCGGTTCATCTGCGATCGTATTCTCTTGCTTGAATGTCAAACTGGAGATCATCTTGATCCCTGCCTCTCCAGTAAAAGGCTGATCAAAATCATGTAGTAACCTTATATTACCCT
The DNA here is from genome assembly GCA_963930655.1 of Myrica gale. Taxonomy (NCBI): domain Eukaryota; kingdom Viridiplantae; phylum Streptophyta; class Magnoliopsida; order Fagales; family Myricaceae; genus Myrica; species Myrica gale. Next base: position 23,945,392 of record OZ005606.1, read on the forward strand.
TCTTGCCAAAGCTCGCAACAGCTAAGCTTCCCATTTCCAGTTGAGACATGGCACGACTTACCGTCACCAAAGCTTCAATAGCGACATCACCACAGCAACTCTCAGACATGCTACGGGAATCATCCACAGCAATAACAACTTGGTAATCACGTTTGTTAGGTCGGGTCCGCCTCAGCCATATTTTATCTTTCCGATAATAACTCGCTATGTATGGAATTACTTTCTTCATGTTTATCCGCTTCCCAGTTTTATAATCCCCTTGGAGCTTGCTGGCAAGGGTGGGCTCCATAACAAGACGCAGCTGTTCAGCCAATTCCTGAGACAACCTTGTTGTCCGTAATTCATACCTTCTCCACAAAGCAGTAGCATTGATTTTCAGAACCTCGGAAACTTCCCCAGGATCTTGAACCTTTCCAAACTCTTCATCACTCACAGAAAGTTTAGTGAATTGATGTATGTCTTCACCCGAGAAAGACTTCTTGACAGAAACCAAACTCTCAGACAGGCTTCCAGCCTTACCATCATCATGACTTTGACCTTCTTCAGATCTCTCGTTAGGTGACTCCTCCACACCTGATAACTGCATTTGCTCTTCAATCTTATTTTTGTAGATTAAGTTATAGTTCCTGAAAGGGGGGGTTTCAGAATTTTGCTTCTCAATCTCCAAATCAGCAATGTCATCTCTCTGTGCCGTGGGATTCTCTCCTTCCTGCTTATTGCCATTGGCATTTCTGTCAACCTGCTCAGATGTTGCAGGTCCCAAGGCCTGAGCTGTTCCTTTTTCAAATTTGGACACATATCCATATTCATCTGCATTCTCGTCCTCTATCTCCCCTTCTGCCTCTAAATTGTCTGCCTGAAGATCAACAGACACTTTGACTCTTTCTTTCCACTCCTCAAGTGCATCCCCAATACTCCGATAAGGGTTTGGTTGGCTTTTCTGGGTAGATAAAGATTCGCGTTGAGGCAATTGACCTTTTGATTGATCATGAGTGAATCCTCCAGTATTTGATGAGTCAGCCATAGGGAAATCCATTTCAGTGTTATTAGAGGAAGGTAAGCCTCTCAAAGGAGCGAGGTCAATGTGGGCATCATTGCCGTTAGACCAGTTCGATTCTGGTACTATAGTTTGTGAATCTGCTGCCTGAGAGTCGCCCTTTGGTTGGGTTGCAGATCCCGCGTTGGCCACATGATCAGTAGTAAGGTCAGAAACTCCTGGCTTGAACACATCGTTACTTGGTTCAGGCTCAACATTCTCTTCATGATCCTTCCCAATATCATCCTTTGTGGGACTTCCACCCCCTTGTTCTGCATCTGCCTCCTCCACTGTTTCATCCATAGGATGTGTGCTCTCTTCCTCTTGGTTCCCCTTGCCATCAAATTCCTCCTCGTCCTCTAAATGATCTGCTTCTTCCACAGAATCTGCACCATCTTTTTTATCCATGTTCATATCTTCATCAGTACATTGATTTGACTCGTCGAGCTTTAACCCTGTAGGATCAGCAAATGCTTCTTCTTTGTCCAGCTTCATGTCTTCTGCATTATCTCTGTCAAGATTGTCCTCACTTCCAACCTCTTCATCTTGTTTATCAAGTTCATCAGAATTAAGCTCTCCAGCTTCATCAGCAGTAGCATCAAAATCTTCCTTTGCCCTAAGCTCCCTAGAACTTGTATCCTGGTCCCTAACAGAAGACCCAGATTCATACTTCTCATTTATATCCTGGGGTTTTTCATCTTCGTCTTTGTTCCAATGTTTCTCATCCACTACTTCACTGTCAGCTCCAGTTTCTCCCATAGTGGACTCTAACTGCTCATCTTCACTATCTTCATTGTTATCTTCTGACGAGTCCTCGCTAATGCTGTATGTATCAGCTGCAAAATCCTGCTCCATCTCAATCCCCTTTTCATTCTTATTTGGGACTTCATTTGAGGCATCTTGTTCTCCATTTGGCTGTAGAAACATTTAATTGAAAAGAAAAATAAGACAAGTTATGCAAAATCAAATAAGCTTCAACACTGTACCTGAACAGGTATTGCAAACTCAATACAGTTCAACCCTATACCTTTTCCAAAGCTCCAAGCAGCTGATCTTCATCGGTTATCTGATCACTGACATCCTTTGTTCCAGCACCTTCCCCCATTCCTGTTCCACTTGCATCTTGAGATATGTCACCAGTGGTGTCATCCTCTTCGCTAGAGATGCCAAACCCTTTTGAATATAAAGATGCTAAAATATTTGCAAGCAAATGGGTCACTACAGACACCTGCATGGCAAAATTACGATTTGGGTCATGGTGATTCACAATGCACTTTGATAGCACAAAAATATGATTTTACCAATATGTAAAATTTGTCCTCCCCCTAAAAAATATCAGAGCATTGTTTGGATGCTCGTTGCACATATGAACAATACGACACTTGAGAGAAAAAAAGTTGGGAGGGAGCATTTGCTCCTTACGAAATTGAATGAAAATATAAACAGTTGAAAATATAAGGTAATCAACTTACTGTTCTATACATTGCTAAAAGATCCTGCAGGAGACCATCCCCAAAGTCCAATATTAACCTCAGAAGGACATGTAGATGCTTAAATTGTACTCCAATTTGGAAAGTACCGCCAATGCCAGAATGATTCGCTAGTTTCTCCTGAGCAAATCACATGAGATAATTCACCAGATCACATATTTTCAAACAGGATAGGAAAGATAATAAAATAAATCAAAGAATTGCAGCAAATAACTTACTGCCAAAAAGATATTTTTGATAAGCTCATCACATAATGGATCCAATCTCAGATCTGTTCCAAACAAGTCGAAGAGAAATTTCCACGAGGTAATATTCCCAACCGACTCTTCTGGGAGGCTAGCACCAGAACTTGAAGAACTACATTTCTGCAATGCATCTCTAATATGTTCAAATGTACTTTTAAGGGCTTCACCAACCCCGAAACAATTGCCCTCAGTATGTGCATCTATTGACAGCATGGAACTATATTCTTCCTCTATCGATCTTCCCTGCAAAAGGTTAAGAAACATTTGAAACTTTTCTGTCAGACAATAGGATAGATGAAACTCAGACAACAGTCATCAATACTCTATTCCCAAATAATAAGCGATTGAAACTATGAGAAGAAGAATGGGAAGAAAAAAAAACAGATACCTTCTCAAATAATTCTTCAAAATGACTCAGCAAAACCTCTCTAACAGAGCTTCTATCCACATCTTGCTTGCGGAAAGCTAAGAGACGCTTCTCAAACTCATTTATGGCCCGGAAGTTGTCAGAAACCAACTGTTCCATTTCTCTTGTAACAACAAGACAGTGCGAGGAACCAGCCAGTACTGTTATAGCTCCAGTCTGGCCAAGAAGGTAATAGTCCAGTGATTCCTGTTACAGAGTTATCATCGACAGAAGTTGTCAGTAATATAGTGCTGGCGATACCGTACAAGAAATAAAACACAATGACGAACAGCAATTTTGCACCTTAGATTTCTGAAAATCTGGAAAAAATTTCCCAATGAAAACAAGAACCATATTTGCTGCAGCTTTGACATTTTCGCAAGTGTTAAAATGTGTATTTTCAAACGTCTTCAGCAACAGTGACTCGTCATACATCATGGCAAAAAATTCATCAAAGAGTAGCTGCAATGAACAAATATTATTTGATGAGCTCAAGAGAAAGTTGAAACAAAATACTAAGAATTTGTTCCCTCAGAATTTGTTCTCTCAATCCTACACCAAAACCATTAAGGGACAAGCTAAACAATATACTTTTTTTTTATTAGTAAGGGATAAGCTAAAAAATATACATGCCCTGCCAGGTTCCAGAATCAGAACTTACCTTCTGCCGCCACATGCATGTCAAGGTGGCATGTTGATTTTTAAAATTAGAGCACAAACCAACAGTTTGAATAGCAGTAGTCGGATAGTTTTGAGAAAGATTTTCCAAAGTAGATACACATTCCCTCAAGCGCTTCAATTGTCTAGCAAAATCATTGGCAGCAACCTGTTGCTTCTGTTGTATATCAATGAGCTGGTTGAGAAAACCGCAAGACCTATCAACCTACAGGAAACCAATAAATGGACAAAAGATGATTATGTATACTCTTGAAACTCCCAGCTGCACAAACAATTCAGTAGAAACCAAACAAGCATGGCCCGACCAGAGAGATACTATTGGTGTGACTGTGCAGCCCACTTTAGTTACTTTAAATGATGAATAACAACCCCATCGAAACAATACCCAAAATTTTGAATTGTGAAAAATCTAGTTTAGACCCTAATAACACCTAGAGGGGGGTGGATGGGAAATTCCTTCTAATACACTAATAAATTGTAATGTAGTTTTTACACTATTTTTTTTATAAGAAAGCCAATCTTATTAAAGAAAAAGAGAATTGACAGTACAAGAGACTATACTAACAACATCTAAAGCATACAAGCTAAAAAACAGTCTACAAAAGGATAACCCAAAACCGAATTAGCCCACAGAAAAAGAGCATGCAACATAGAACCCCCCAAACTAGACAAAGACACAGCCTTGTCTTCAAAACATCTCCCATTCCTTTCCCTCCACAAACTCTACCAAATGCAAGCAGGGATCATCTTCCAAATGGTCAACGCTATTGGATCCCCAAACTTCCTCTTCCAACAAAGCATAACATCCACTACCTTTCTACACAGTATTTAAACCAATCATGTTTTCCTTATCAAGCAGGATATATCAGAAATTAAAAGGGCATAGAACAAAAGAAATATTTCCATTCAGCTGATATTTGGCTAATGAGATCTACCTGTTCGCGGGTAATATCTTTGTGGGAGTTCAGGCAAATCTGCTGCAGTAGCAACACTGATGCTATGCTCTTGAAGTAGCACTTGTTGGCTTCTTTCCATTCAGTGACCAAAATCTCACGGGGAAGACTAGGAAATTCACTGGCAGCAGCAACATCATAGGCTCCAGAAGCAATTCTATTTTGTGTCAGCAGCAGATGCTGCACATCATATGATGGCTCAAGGAACCACCAAGATTTATGCTGGTCCTATAAAGTGCCAGCCATTAAAGTAAACCAACGTTTATCTTACACAACAATGTATAAACAATCAAACCTACTAATTACAACAATTCCCTAGCATACAGTGTAATTACCTCCATATATATTGACTTGTGCCTAGACAATCCAGTTTTTTCTAACAGCTTTAGAAGCTCCGAAAAGACCCTCCTCTTCCCCAGATTCTTGTTTGTATCCTTCCACAGATCACCACAATGCACTACAGCTCTATATATTTCCTCAATCGTGCACCACACAGCCTTCCATTGCTCCTGGTACAAGTGGGATGTAGACTGGGAAGCTGAGCATTGTCTTAAAACACTTGCAACCTCTGCACAAAGCATAAGTTCATAAGATGGAAAACTCAAAGTGTAGCTTAAGAAACAATGAAAATAGGGGGAGAAAAACCTTCAGCACCCTGGAGGTGTAAGAATAGATTATCACATTCAGGAGCTCTCTCAAGGGGCAACTTTTGCAATGCATAATCTACTTTTTTTGTCCAATCCGTGTACCATATGGACCTATTCCAGAAGTCAGCCATCAAAGATAACGAAAATGCAAAAAGAACCAGGTGATTTAAGAAATCCTGGAGCACTCAAAATGTATTTAATTAAAAAAAGTATTAACCTGTCTTCGTCACCGAAGAGTGTCAGATCAAAAGGAGCATTCAGCAGCACTGTATTTTTGTCTGAAATTTCAATAAGAGGCTTTTGATGATGTAGAGATTGAGCTTTTGTTCCCCTTTGTAGTGCATCGTGATTAAGAAAAAGCATAACAGGTTGTTGCAGAAAATCCTAGATGAACAAAAACAGACACATATCATTATTACTATATGCAGGCAAAGAGACTGTAGGAACAGGAATAGGCATTAACGCCATGACCACAGCCATGCAAAAGATGTGTGGATCTGGATATGCCAGTTTCCCATCTAATTCAGAAACCTTTTTTTTGGTTTGCAGAAAGTTAGCCTTTTCCACTTCACCACACATGCCCAAACGATTTAATGACAATCCACAAACATTGCAGTTGGCAAACATGGAGATATGCTTATAAAACCATCCCTCTATTCCACAATCAGAGTTAGACAAGGCATTAACCTGGCAAGATGACAGGCCGTGGAAAAAAGAACATATGGTTTCAACTATTACTGTACGTACTATGTTGTTTTAGGTTTCTACACAAACGTTAAGAGTTAAATTAATCACTACATGAGAATTCACATCTGACAAGAATGTGCTTGTCAGAAACCAAAAGTGAAGCGATATCAAAATTTTGTAAAATTGGGGTCTTCCTCGTCTGTCTGAATGCTGACTGCTGTTGACTTTAACAAATTTGAAAAAAGCTAATCACAAGACTTCAGTGAACAAACTTCAACAGGAAACACAGAGACTGCTTGTTACTTACAGTGTACTTATGTATAAGCTTCTTGAGCTTATGCCGGGTCCTTCTTGAGTTTTCAATTGACAGCAAACTCTCAGAACGTTCCCATCCACATAGTTTCAGAAGCTCTTTCAGCTCTACCTCAATATTTCTTCTGTAAGCTTTTATGTGTTCCAAAACGCTGAAGTAAAAAACATTATTACCCATCAAAAAAACCTCAAAGATCTTCATGAACTAAAAAATACTGGGAGGGAAACAAGTGAAACTAACTCACGTGGGCAAGAATTGCAGATAAAATCCAGTTATATTGTATAAGATCTTCATTTTCTCCTTGTCGGAAGGACTAGAAAAAGAATAACAATCAGTACATTATAAACAACCAAAAAGTCTAAATCACAAATGTATAATGGCCAACGTTGCCCTTCAAGATGTACAGGGAAAATGTCTCTGATACCCTCATATATGAAATATTCGTCCATATTTTCTATTGAACTTAAATAAGAGGAAGATGGATAAGCAACATGATTTAGTCTTACCTTGAATAAGTACTCAGGCATCTCCCGGTATAGAACTGACCAAGGAAAGCAAAAAGAAGTTGAAGGCGTTTCCTAAATTCACCAATGCTGGATGTGTGAATGAATTCCTCTAAACTGCAAGTTCCATTTCCATTAAAAAAATTACTCGTTTTTCACAATACATTTACAAAATTATAGTGAAGCAATCTTAAAGTGAATTCAGGCCAGAAATGAATCACGACATGCCTTTGGATAGTAGATAGATTATATCCAACAATATCAGAAGAATGTCCGGAATGAAGAACGGAATACAGAGGAAACCATAACTGCAGCAATCAGAAGATAGAAATCCACAATAGTTATGAAGAAGAAGCAGAGAGGTTCAAGATTTAAAAAGAAAAGGATATTCAGTCAATCTTGGAGATTAAAGATTGTATCCAACATAAGGTCAGAAGGAGTTCGTCTTCCAAGATTAGAAATTGTTGACTTTGCAAGCTGGATAGCCAGTGCTCGGTTATGCCAAGTCGCCATGCAACTTGGCATCATTGCTACTTGGCGTCCTCCACAGGCGTTCAAATCTCTCTCAATAATTGCACTGCATTAATTCAATCTTCGCAACTATGCATGATAATGATTTACCTTCCCAGCATTGATCTCATATTGATCCTGCACCTCATCAAGCAGGGCAGGCCAAGAGCCAAATTCCATCTTTTTCCATGAGGACGCCAGAGCACGGATAGGCTCCAATTGATCTATAACCATTCATAGAAAAATACAAACACATCAATATAGATGCAGCAAAAACCAGGGAATAGCTTAATGTAAGGAAATTTCTTACCTGGTCAAGAAAAAACAAAATTCGAAAGGAAAAAAAAAAGTTCTTACCTGACAAGGAGAATTTTGAGCCATTTTCTTGTAAAGCCTGTGCCCTGTTGAGTAGAAATTGCAATCCTGCAAGAGCCTTCACAGAAGAAAAAACACAATTATTTAGGCCATCACAGTAGAGAAAAATGAGGACTACCAAAGGGGCATCAAATCTCACCATGACATATAACACAGACACACCATGACACAAGCGTACACATGGATAGGTTGAGTGATTTCAAAATCGAAGATTAAATTTTACAATTGAATGGTATGAACAGGCAGCTCTCTCCACTTCATATATTTAATGCTCAGTTTACTCTCAACTGTAGCGTGTGGTCCACATGTTACTTTAAAAGTGACACTAGTGCTATTGCATCATACAGAAACCATTCAACCACACATGGCCCCATTCCCAATTTAATCTTTCTTTTCTTTCCCAATAACTTAGAAGGCACTCTCAATAAACACTAGAAAGTAGCCACATCACTACCTTTGCCAAAGGAGTGCTCAGAGGAATATTCAAGAGCATCTCAATCACATCTGAGATTTTCTGCAGGCCATGATGATCCTCCCATTCATTCAAAAGGGAAAGAATCCGCCGTTGCAGAGAAGTAAGTAAGTTCACCATGTTTGCCAAAAGAGGAGCATTTGGATCCTAGAACAGGGATATAAAATTTGTTAGAATAACATGAGATAAAGAACAGAGATTGTAATAATAAGGCAACAAAAAGTCCGTGAAACCTTGTAAAAGTTGTATTTGTCAGCTGATCTCCGAGACGAATCAATTGTATGCTCGTGCTCCAAGCAAAGACGTAATAAGTGCTCCGGCACGAGTCTAGCATCTGTACTGGACAAAAATAAGCTTCCTAAACCTGAGGAAAAGGACAAATAAAAGGTCACAGAAGTTCTCTTGAGACATAAAGCACAAGATAATAATCCAAAAAAATACAAAAATTTTCCAATATACCTTTAATCATCCCTGCTCCCAATCTATATGAGTTGTTGAAGGAAAGCAATCTGTCTGCATCAGATATTCGGAAAGTTCCAGGCTGAATTGAAAAATAATATATTAGAGCAGGAATGTAGCGTGGCATAAAGTTCTCGAATACTCAAAAAACAAATATGATTTAGAGTACTTTGCATTGAAGGTGTGACCTTGTGTACTGAGACATATCCAACCACCATGAAAGAAACAAACAAGCCATCATAAAAAAGAATTTCAACAGATACTGAAACAAGTTTCACCTCTCTCAAAATAACAAAAAGCTATCTGAGGACAATTTTACGACTGCAATACGGGAAGACCAGTTTAACTTTATTTTGAGACATGATTCACACTGAAGGTTCGAATGAATGAACTAGTTCCACAAAAGAACACTTCTAACGAGGATCTTCCAAGATATGAATATCGTGTTCAAATTAAACTTTAAAGAATATAAGAGTAAATGTCAATGCTATTATTTAGTGCTTTGTTGATTTGAAATGTGCCATACTATTCTAACAAATGAATCTAAACCACGTAATTGAAATAAATCACATTAAAGAATGTGTATGTACAAGATGAAATTTTGAAAATTGACCATAAGGTTCCAATAGAATATCAGTATTATCAACCATAGAACTTTAACTAACTCTCAAGTAAACATTCAAAGATAACTTACAGCGACGACAAGGTCACTTGAACCAAATAATTGATTATGGATGTGGACCATGTTGTTCAGGACGGACTCCTCTATGACATTCCATTCATCCTCTGAAGTTTCCTGTTCCTTATGAGCTTCCTGCTAAAAGGATGAAGGCAGTTGCGGACAATGAGTAAAATACGAAATATTTCAAAAAAAGAGAGAGGAAAAAATACACTTTGCACCCTCTAACTACTGCATTTTTTGTAATTTGCACCCCAAACTACACAATTCCAAAATTTGCACTCCAAACTACCAATATATTTTTTTAAGTAAAAAAAAACGGTTTAAACTCTGCACCCAATGATACAAGTTCATCGTTAAGATTGTGCAAATGGCATAGTTTTTTTTATTTATTTCAACGGTGAGATCTGAACATGGGGTGCAAAGTGTAAACATATAGGTAGTTTGAGGAGCAATTTGTGGAGTTCAGAAGTTTAGGGTAGAAAAGACAGTAGTTTTCCCCTAAAAAGAAAAAGAGAGCAAATTCTTGCAAAAAACATAACATCAGTAGAAGTACTACCGTTGTAGTATATTCTTCTTCAGAGAGCAATTCCTTCCATTCTGAGAAACTATCATCCCCCATTGACTCGCCAAGTGTTGACATATCAACCTCAATAATGCTCTCCATCTGAAAAGCACGGGATCTAAACTTGTACTGCTGAGAACCATAGTCCTTTCTGGTTTTTGCTTCAACTTTCATACCCATCCAAAGGTTTGCAAATTTATTGAATATCTTATCCAAGAGCTGATACAGAACATATTTACCGTCAGATAACAATCCAACTGGAAGTAATTTCCTTTTTGTTAGTACCAATCCAAATCAATTCCCACCTCAAAGGATTCATTATACACCAAATGTGCATTAGCCACAGAATGAGCTACACGGACAAGAAAGTTGTGATGAAGAGCAGCTTCAAGTTGCATAACAGACACCTGGAACAGATGGGATGGTAAATAAATTGCATAAACACGTCAATTTCTACCCTGAACAGTCAAAAAAAGGAAAACCTAGTTCCAAGGTTAGTTGCAACAAATGACAGGATTGTTGCAACAAAGAATCAAGAGAAGGCAGAGCACCTTATCAGCAGCAATGTCATTTGAGAATGTAACCAACTTCTCTAACAAGCTTATATCAGCTGCACAAAATTTTGTAGAAATATCTATCTGATAGGAAGGATGCTCAGAAATTGGCCAGTTCAAGTTAACAGAAATGGACTTGTATGAAGATCCACGGGGAAATCTCATGAATGAATGAATAGTTCCCTGCCAGACACTCCGAGTCAGCCAATGAGATCTATAAGATATCTAAAAGCACAAAATCTAAAATGAAATATCGTAAGAAAATACCATGACAAGGTCCATACTATCCAGCTCAACCCTACTCAGAAATGCTTTCTGGAAGACACTTGTTATAACTAGCGAGGAGCCCAATTTCATTTCATACACCGCAACTTGAACTGGTTGAACTATATCAATATATGCAGGATATTCGTCTGATAACCGGTCAACAAAACAGGTTGCTGTGTACTGAAAGCCAAGAAATAAACAGATAACTTTAGAATAGTAATTTTATATCCTACTGCACCATGCAACAGAAAATCTGAGAATGGTATCATCCAAACACATTTTAAAATTATGGAATTATGCAGAACCATTCTACCTGCCAGTTGCAAAATCGGTCAACAATTTGTGGCAAGTCCATGGCCTCAATATTACTCCTCATAACCCCCAAGGATGTAACAAGTCTCAGAAACTCATCACATTGTATGCGGAAGTCATTGCATTCATGTTTCAACCTCTTAAATTTCCCAGGATCAGTGCGGAAGACGATCTGAACAAGAGAAGAAATTTTTTTCATCAAGTAGAAGAAAGAAACCAGAAGCATGTAGTAGTAATTAACATCCACCTTGATGGACTTTATTTTAGTGTCAGCGCATGGTGAACAAATTTGATCCATGAGAAATAAGACTGATTCAAAAGAAATAGACGATAAATAACACAAAATTTCAAGAAGAATAATTACAGAAGGGAAATAACCTTCCATTTCATTGTAGGAAACTCAAACTCATATGCTCTCTCTCTCTCTCTAAGCTTTCCGAGTGCACCCCCCCCCCTTTTCCCCCCTTGACTCGTGAAGTTGTCCATCTCTGACCCCAACTGGTTTTGTAAACTTGAAACACATGAATCTTGGATTCGTCACCAATACCTATTATTCCCAACCTTATGCTAACACCATCAGTTAACCTCAACTGATATAGAACTCAACTTCAAGCCCACCATCATCTAGCCTCTCCACTGTATCACACATCTACTCTCAACGTTTTAATCTTACCAAAACAAGGTACAAAACCTTCACACAGGCAGCTCAAATGATCCAGCTGTACAAGAACACTTTTTGCACATACATTATCAAGCAAACATGAGAAGAGTAGCCTAGAAAGAAAAAGAAAAAAAAAAGAACATGTATGTGACAACATTTTCACTACAGGATAGAACATGGTGAAACTTCTAAATTGTTTTGTTAAGCAAGCTAAACAGCATTAAATGCACAAACAACATGATGTAAACATTGCACACATACTCTCACATACTAGGAACTTGAATTTTAAATCTGCAAGGAAAATAGTAATCTAAAAACCGAAATAAAACTACATAGACCTTTCTTTGCACCCTTCTAAGCTCCATGTCAAGATTTTCTAACGCCTGTGCTCTTCTATTATCAGCTTTTCTCGTAGAAAACCATCCTGCAAGATAGTCACATTCTTGTCGCACCTGCAAGAAACCGTATAGCAAAAGCTTTAAGTTTATCATTTTACAAAGACAGATCTCATGGCTGCAAAGGAGAAGCCCAAAAACCCACTTGAGTGTGCACATGGGAAGGCACATTCAGTTGCATGCACTAATACCTTGAAGTTAATACTCTTAGAAAGAGAAACTTCATGCTAAAGTTAACGCTAACGCAAGAGAGAATTAAAACTCAAAATTGTCAAATTGGCACCATAACGTCTCCACTCAACTCGTGATTCAAGCTAAAATACTTGATAACTTATGATGCACTGCTAAAGAATATGATATGAAGAGTAATGGGAAGGAAGAAATATATAGGTAGCTTGAAGAAACAAATAGGCAGCTTGAAGAGCTTTAGACTAACTTTACACCTAGCGGTCTTTTGCCATTGGCTTCTTAGAGATATTGTGGAACACAGAAATAAGTCCAATGCATGAAAGATCACAACAGAACACTAAAAAGACCGGTTGGATAATCTAACGATTCATATTGTGAAGATACCTGCATATCAAGTTTAAGCGATTCTATCTTTCCTGCTAACTTTGAATGCTTCCAGTGGTATTTCATGGCAGGATCCAAATCATCATCACTGATCAAGAGACAAAAGCGTAATCCTCCGATCCGTAACCACGCACAACCAAGAATGTAGATGAAGTCTACAAAAAAAGATAAAAAAGAATTGCACAGCTAAGACAACTTACAAAAATAAAAATAAAAATAATTTAAAACACAACATATATCACTAGCCCCATGCAGTAAATCAGATGTTGCTTGGAACCAAAGCTAAATACCAATGATAATAATGGCTGTTTTTACATACTCATAAAATCATGTATAAATCACAAAATAGTCGATATATAACTACCAGTAGATGTGTAAGGAACATAGAGCTCTCTAAGGAGCGGCTCAATGAACTTGTGCACCGATTCTTTCAGTCTATAATGGGTTGATGAGAGAATGAGGGAGCTCATTTGCTGCATGTTCTCATGCTGTCACCAAAGAAAGAGATGTACAAAATGATTAACTATGATTATTGGAAATAGCAGAGCACGTCAATGGTGTGTACGGTTTCCAAAACTGAGCACGACTAACTGAACTTTTTCTAAATTAGGAAGAAAAAAAACAACCACAGTCTACAGTAACCCCAATTCCGATCTAGTTTATGAGATAACAATGCAAGAGAACACCTTTCGGTTAGAGGCCATCTCCTGGAGAACTCTAACAACGATTCACGAAGGTCTTATAAGAAACACAGAGGTCACTTTGCAATTGTAGCAAGAGGTTTGGTTTTCAACCTTCAAGATTCTTCAAATTCACAAAAAAAACAAAGCAATTCTTCCTTCAATTATCGTCAGTGGATTAATATCCTCCATAATTCCCTACCCGAATTGCATGGCGCAATTTGGAGAGAAATAAACATAACAGATGGACCCTATACTATTTAATGTTGCTCATGTAAAGTTTCAAGTTGCATGGGTCTTACAATGGGGTCCACCTATTGTGTCTATCTCTCTCCAAATTGCATGGTGCAATTCGGATAAGAAATTGCAGAAGATCTTGATCCGTCATCAGTATACACACATCAAATCAGTAAGAGCATTGAGAAATACCTCACTAACTCTTTTGCAGCTTACAAATAAAAGCAACCCGAGTTCACTTTCGCATATAGTATAAGATGATGAACATATGTTATTTGGCATTTTATTTCTATTTGATCAACTACATTGAAGACCGAGAAACATAAAGCTCCAGGCCTAGAGGTTCACAGCTTGCACGAAAGTGGGTGAAATTCGTTTTTGCGTTTGTCGTTTTGTTTTGTTTTTTTAATTGACGTTTTTTCTTCCTTTTTTTTGGGTTGGGGGTGGGAACAAAGCATTGCAGAAATTGAGATAACCATGAGAACAACAGAAATGGGAACTTGAGAAAATGTACCGTAACCGCCTTCTGCTGGAAGGCACGAAAATTGGCCTTGATTGCCTCAAATTCATTCACATCAAAAGATTTTTCATGAGCATATACAATCTACAAGCAGAACACAGAAACTATAAATGAATAACATGAATATTAGTGGAACCACTAAAAACATATCCAATCAAAGAAACAATTAGCTACCTGCTGGAAAAGAGAGCGAGCCATGGATAAAAGACAACTAGATACATTTGCCCCTGTTGGAGAACTGCACCAAAGATTAGAAGTCGCAACTCTAAGCTTCAGACCACGAACCAGATGTTCACGGATAGTGGATGTCCCTTGCCTGAATCAAGCACAAAAATGGAACAAAAAGAAAAGATATGAGATATGTGAGAGTATCACTGTCTTCACCATCAAAATCAAAGAACTAGATGAAAATTACAAATAAATAAACAATACATCTACAAAACATACTACTTAGTGAATAGCAGAAGAACGTGCGCTCTAAAAAAACAAATTGAAATGACACAATTGACCAAAGAGGCAAAATCCTAAACCAGGTTCTTACTTTATCCCACTTCTCTGTCCCCCCCCCCCCAATCCAACACACAAAACAACCAAACAAATTTTTTTTTCATACAGTACGCTCTATGATGCCAAGGTAATGCTCAACAAAAATATAGCTTTTCATCAGTAAGGCACTATGTTGACAAAACAACCAACGAGGATTATTTCTCATAGAAGAACAACTTTTCTAATTGTTCATTCAAGACTGGTTTTTTCCTCAAGTGACGCAATCATATTTGTCAGTGCTGATATACGATAAACAGTATTACAAACGCAAAAGTATCAGATGACTTATAGTTACTGATCATCTTACAGAATCTGGAAGACTGTTGCTGTATTCACAGGCTGTACAAGCATATCTGGTAGCGGAATATCATAACCACCAATCTTTGAAAAGTTCTGCATGCCAATCATCGGATAATAAATCATAGAATTGCCTTTAACCAAAAACAAAAAAAAGGAGCAGACAAGGAAAACAATGTACTTGTAACAGAATTAGACTAAGAGTAAGAAAACCTTGATAATAGCAGGCCGATGGATCCATAAAGACTGATGCCATCTAAACCACATCTCAAGAACAAAACTGGCAATTTTTGAATTTACTGCATTAAAAAAGTACATAAGTTAAGCTTGTGGAACATGTAACAGGCAAATATCTACTGGTCATTTATGCATTCATATTGGCGCATATGAGGTAATGTATATACATAGACATTTGTAACAAAAAAACTGCACTGACCAGCAACCACTGAAGTCCATGCATCCAACGTCCATAATATCTTCTGATGTGGTAAAAATATTTGGGGAGGTCTTGATGAGAAGGTCAATGAAAATTTCAAGGCAGATTCCAGCAGGTTAGATGTGCTACCCAAAGCCTGTAGAGCGGGAAAACACCAAAAAACACATTCTAATTTACCAGGCTGAAATTCTCAAGAAAATCCAGAACCAATTTAAAAAAAGATTGTTATTTTTCTGTTGAGAATCATTGAATCCACTCAAGCAGCAAATACAAAAACAAATTCCTAAATAGTAAGTGCAATATACCCACAGAGATAAGCCTGAATGGATCCACCCATATAATTATAAGACTAATATTCCTAGATAAAATAATAGTATATATCAGTAATAAATTAGTTATAGAGGAGCAATTTTTTTTTGTTGATAAGTAAGCGAATCTTATTAAAAAGGAAAAACCAAAGATACAAAGCAACAGAGTCAACAGTACAAAAGACTATACTGAAAACCCCTAACATAAACAAGCAAGAAAGCTAAGAAAATCCGAAAAACCCGAAAAAGGATAACCTAACATCACATCAGCCCAAAGAAAAAGCGACTGCAAAACAACACCCCTTAAGATATCCAAAGACAGCTCAGAATTTTCGAAGCATTTGTTGTTCCTCTCCCTCCACAAGATCCACCAAACAGCAAGGGGAATCATCCTCCACACTGCCAAAGCAATGGGGTTGTCGAACTGCTTTTTCCAGCCCCTCAATCACCCTCCTTGGCATAACCCAAGTAAGGTTCATAATGCAAAATAAATACGCCCACAACCCTCTAACCACCAAACAATGCAGAAAAAGATGATCCACAGACTCCCCGCCTTTACACAAGAAACACCAATCAATCAAGTAAAAGCCCCTCCTCCTTAAGTTGTCAATAATCAACACTCTCCCATGAGCAGCCTCCCAAGCCAAAAAAGAAACTCTAGAGGGAGCCAAAGTCTTTGTCAATAATCAAAGATCCTTTCATTTAAAAGAACTAGGTAAACTGAATTTCAAAGAACTAGGTAAACTGCCACGAGAGGATTAAATGCAGCCAAACACCGGAGTTTTAGTCAAAACAATGTAACTGATCTTTCCAAATGTTTTTTTTTTGATAAATAATCTTACCAAATGTAATCCTTTGGGATCAACCAAAAGAATAGAAGACAGCTCCTTCAGTAGCTCCATATCAAGGAAAAAACTTGTGATGTCCGTCAGAGGAAGAGTCTCCTGCCAGCTTTCAAACCCAGACTTCGTACACAATATTTCAGGGATGAAGATACAACAAGCAGCTGAATTTGCCTCAGAACTTGCATTGTCGTTGGACCTCAAGTTTGCCTCCAATCTTTGTTTCTCGAACTCAAATCTTTCCAAAAGCATCTGAGAGAACCAAATTATTGCCAAGCTGTGAGAAGAATTCAATAAAAGTGACAGTAGAGAGGCTAGAGAACAAACCTTGTGCATCTCCTGCAACTGCTGAATAACACAGACCTCATCTTGACTAGGGTCATATTTGCCCATAACATGCAATGACATGGAAACACCTGCACAAATATGCAATCAGTTTGTTTATCAAAAAATCAAAGAGAGCAGATAGAAGAGACTAGAAGAAACGTGAGATGAGAGAGAAGGAGCCACCAAAGGGCCAAGTAAACTCCAATGCAAAAGAACAAAAATTGAATATACATGGTAAACCCTACAAATTAGCCAGTCAGTTCTCCTAGTATATGTGGCTTCAGCATGTGATTTTAAGGGGAAGACATCCAAGTATGTGACATCCCCCATATCAAAGTATGAAACCAACCACACGAAAGATAAATAACAATACGATAATATATGTATCTACAAGAAAACCCTATATTACTGTTTACTTTTACTTAAGCTTTAAACTACAACGTGTAAACATTCCGCGATACTATCAAAGGAGTGTGATCATACCTTGCATTGCGAGAAAGCGAAGTTCAGGATTTGATGATGCAACAACCTCAATAAGACTTCTAGTCACTGTTACATCAAGCATTTGCAATGAAAAGGAGAGCAAAACAAATGCTTCAACAGCTCAGACATTAATTCTCTTCCTTTTCTTTTAAGAACATGTCAACAATTAATAGACAGGAAGACCAAACAGTAAATCGGAATATCATACCCTGCTCCCATGATTTCGACTTTGTAGGCCAAAGCAACTCACAAAGTAATGAAAGCTGATGCTGTTTCTGATACAAATTTGCAGAAGAAGGCAAATATGGATGACCACCATGAACCCAAAGAAAGGACTTCTCTGAACAAAAATGCCAAGAACAGTCTCTGGCCAAATTCTCCAGGTTCTTGGTCTCCTTCTAAGCCGAACAAAGTAAAAGTGATCAAGCTCAAACTACATGACAAGAATTCACTAACAAATGAATCACAGGACAGGAAGGCAAATGCAGCATTAACATGGTCAGCTTACCAGCACAATATCAACGGCTTCTGGGCAGATGTCATGCAATTTTTCCTTCAACTTTGCAGCATCCTTCATCAAAGAACGCCAAGAAATTATCATCTGGTCAACATTGGATGATGTAACACCATTCCAGAAGAATATGTGATCTTCAAGAAAGTCAGTGTACAACCCAATCAGCACACCAAAAGAAGGAGACTCAACAAACATACATGACGGATCAACAAACTTATTAAGGATTTCCTCCTCCATTTCTCGTATAGATTTCAAAACTGGTAGGAAACATCGAGCGTCATCAATAAATTCATGGCAACTCTCAGCATTCCATTGTTGATGAGTAACTCTTAGCGGACCCAGGCAGGTAATGGCATTACACAGAAATTTACTGGAAGACTCATATGTGTCACTCGATGCGGTTAAATCACCCAAATCAAATGACAACATTGGTATTGGCTGCGATTCAAAATCTACATGATGAATAGAAGCGACCTCACAGTGGCGGTGAGAAATGTAGTTCCAAATAGGATGCTCCATAGCCTGTCTGATCAAGACTAGAAAGGAACTGAAAAACTGACAGAAAGGCCGCAATCGAGTACTAAACCAGCTAAACCAGTGAAGATAAAGCTCAAGGTCACTTTGGGTGGCTTGTTCAATGGTCCAGTTGGCAGCAAACAGTAGCATCTTGTTAGCCAATGCCAAATCAAATTCAGTTCTCTTATCAAACTTTGAAACTGTACTCTTTGATGACCTGGGAAACATCACCTGTTCTAACTTCTTCACATTTATAACCTGCAAACCTAAATGGCCACAAGCAGTTGATGACTCGTCCACAGGGCACCTCACCCTAGCAAAATCTGATTCATAAGATGCACACTGAGCACCCAGGAACTCCAGATACATGCAGTTTTGTTTCACACAAGCTTCTTTTGAGTACCATATAAAATCTCTTATTTTCAGCGACATTGGCAATCCTCCAGGCAAACACAAAGAATATGCCACTGATGAATCAGACAATTCTATATCAGCTAAGTAAGCACGCTTAGCATGACTAATAATATTCCCTCCAGCCTCACCTAAAGAAGAAAGATATGTGTGTTCCCAACTCACATGGACACTCCACAGGGGCTGATTACCACTCATTAGAAGCTGCTGGAGTAACTGAACCCAACGTGCCAGCTCAAGATACGTAATGCAAATATTAAGTTGTGAACCTTCAACCCTAGCATAGACATGTGATTTGGCCATTAAGTCAACCAATCTACTGCCAGGAATACCTGATAGAATCAGAAATCTCTCCACATCTTTTAGTTCAATCTCCTTAGCATTGTATCCACTTCCTTCATCCAGAATCCAGTACGGCTGCATCATATATATTTCAACTCCTCTATTTCGCATTGCTCGGGAAACTTCACCGCGGTCTGGGTTAACTGTGAGGAACATTCGAAAATTTGGGTGTGGATGAAGTACCACTGGTTTCCCAGCAACAATTCCACGCTCATTAATTGTAATCGATCCAGCTGGCTCCACTAAAGAGTTGATTCTGTCAAGAACCTAAATAAATGAAGAAGAGAAATTAGATGACCTGATAAATAGGCATCAATTGGAATCAAATTGATCACCAAACAGAAACATAAAAACAGGATATCATAAGACTAAATGTCATCAGATTAAGAGTACAACACACACCGTAGGGTTGCAAAGATTTGCATTCTCTAGAACAATCCATTCTCCACGTTCAATAGCCTTTATCAATGGTCCCAAAACCCATTCAAACTTTGCTGAAAAAGGCCTTTTCTGGTAACCCTCTTGTAACTTTAAAACTGTCTTCATGGCTCTGTCGAGATCCATGCTCAACCATGACACAGGTAGAACATTTTTCTGTCGATCCATCTTCAGTTGTTCAATGATCTCAACTAATAAATCAAGAGATTTGGAAATTCTGTTCCACTTGTCTGCATACCAAGATCTAGATCCTAATACAAATTCGTAATCCATGCTAGATAAGAAAGCAATCCATGTGGTAATTAACTGATCCTTTCTTTCCCTTATAAATGGTTCCTTTGAAGACTCCAGTTGCAAACTATAGTACTCGTTAAAATAGCACTCAAGTTGATCAGCAACAATGTGAAAATTTCTGAAGGCATCGTATTGCTCAAAGCATCCAATAATATCAGATATATCAGTTGCAGCAGAAAGATTTAATTCATTTAGTACATTGCCAGTGAGCTGAGCAAGTAACCTTATCAATGAGGTCTTACCAGACGATGGTGGACCAATCAAGATGCAAAGCCATTCATGCTGCACACACTGTGCAGCAGCTTCCAAGCATTGACGAATTCCAGGCATAATTTTAAGCTGACTGCCTGAAATTCTAGATGATTGAACATAATTCCTTTTAATGGCAGTGTTCCCCACCACTAAGTATCGAGAATTGAGCTGAACGCGCGGGTAAGGATTTATAAACGGCTTCACCTCGAAAACCTGCTCATAGAGCCGCAGGACTTCTCTGCGGTCAGCTGCTGTACGCATTCTTTGAATGTAAACAATGTTGAGGAAGCAGTAATCTCTTACGTTCTCAGGTGCACCTAAAGGAAAGAAAATCGACTCTTAAGAAACCACCTTATTATTGAAAGACAAATTTTGAAAGAATTAATCAGACAACAAGAAGACATAAACCTAGTATGATCTGACAAGACCGAATCACATCACGTAGATTAAACTCCCAAGGTGAGCCATCCTGTGCAAACTTGTGATACAACATAGTGTCTTCATGTAATCTTTTGTTGAATAATATCAGTTTTGATAGTACCGACCGGGGGATTGATGGATAAAGCGAACTACAGATGAAAAGATAGTCATCCTCAACTAACTCATCCACATAAACCTGAAACCAATGCCAAGGAAACAGATTATTTCTAAAGGCGTACATTTCAAGTTAGCTATCATCAATTTTGCATATGATATCACAGCAGACACAACGACCAGACAAACATACCTTAGTAAAACGGTTGAGAAAAGATTTTGGAAGGCCTTTCCTCCCACCACCTTGGCAGGAAGGATTTTGACATGCGAAAAGTCTAAAAGATGAGGGACACTTAAAAGTGAGACCCAGCTCTGGGATAAAGACCTCTGCTCGGTGATCCAGAATAGCATTCAAACCCTAACGACAATAAACTTCCATTAATGATCAAGGTCCTCTCTATTTTTCAAATACAATAACTTAAGTATATGCGGAAGCAATAAATTACAAAAACAAGCTGAAGCATCAGCCAGACAATCAGAGGAAAAAAAATGAGAAAAAGCGGTGAAGTTCATGACAGTACCTCTAACACAGATTGGGGAGCAAGATTAAGTTCATCAAGCAAAACCCAACAACCTTCCTTCAAAGCCTGCAAAAGAAGAAAGAAGATAAATATTTGATAAAATAAGAGACAAATTATACCTTCAGAATAAGACATTCTAACCTGCAATAGGATCCCATCAGACCACGCAAACTTTATTCCGTCATCACTATCAACAGGTAAGTCCGACCCCAACAAGTCCTGTATATCAGTCTGCACAAGAACAAAATTAATTATACTATTATGAAGTGAAACATTACAACACATCAAGAATAGGAACCAGAAACAAAAGCTAAAAAAAATGGACGAATAGAAATAGTGAGAGCTACTCACCTGCTCAGACAAGTTTATACGCACAACTCTATGTCCAGAAAATTTGCCCAAGGCAACAATCAAACTTGTTTTCCCAACACCTGGGCTACCTTCCAACAAAACTGGAAGCCACAGGTTAAGTTAGAATGCTAAAATCAAGAACATGAACAGGGTAGATTTGGGAAAACAGGGAAATAATGAAGATAAACCACCAACATTAGGAATATACCCGGCTTGGGAAGCTGCATAGCCCTCAGCACCCGCATGGCATTTCTGCGGGTGGTTGGTGCCAAAAACTCAAATCCCCCAACCTCACAACTTTCACAACCTATAGAAATAACATGCAAGTCACTGATTACAAACTATCCCAAGAGGGTATTGCTAGTTTCTAAAAGTTAACCCAGTTTCAAGAGAATCTTTACTTCTAACTCACAGATGAAAAAATGTAAACTCAATTAGAAGTGTTTAACATTCCGAACAAACAGCTAGTATTCTGCCTAAGACAATCAAAAAAACCCTCAGCAATAATAAAACACAAGATAATAGTTGTAAGTCATACCAAGGATAAGATAAGACACACTCATATATAGTTACCTTTTTCAATGTAGAATGCATCCATACCAAACATATTGTCACAATCCATATTATCACTGCCTGTAATATCTGTAGTCGGTCCAAGATGACCCCATCCGTAGTTTTCCAATTTTGAAAGTTTTGTGTGTATCAAATCATTACTTTCTACCTGCTGTATCAGAAAGAGCAAACGGTCTTAATAAGTAAACAGCTATAACTGGAAATGTGCCATCTCAAGACTGGACTGCTCATTACTTCTACAGAAGGCCAATTAAAGCAACAAACTCAAGCAAACATTCAACTTTAAATTAGACTGCTCCCAGAACACTGTACAAATAAACTTGCAGTTAAAGAAAGAGTTCAAAAAAATATCTTCCAACAATAGTTGTAGTGAACTACATGGAAAGATATTAGAATTGCAAAGATAAACAAGAAGATGGGATGGCTGGAAAGTTTTCAAGAACATAGTATGTTACACTATTTCCCAGTTATAAACATATTTATTTAAAAAGGTGTCTTTTTTCCACATATACCAAAACAAGTTCAGTAGTCTGAACATATTGTAATCCCCAATCACCCAGATTAGCACAAGGAGGCAGCACCCTAAAATGATGGGGCTTATACCACTTTGTATGATTCTCAATCTCTGCCACCCTTCTAGGAACAACCCTTTGTGATTTCCATCAGGTTCCTGTACAAATTTCCGCACTTTTCTTATGCTAACAAAATGCAACTATACCAGTCATAAATTAAATAAAAAACATGATTTTAGTGCATCAAGGATTATTCTGTTTCAGCATCCACGACATAAACACTAAATAACTGGTAGCAATAGAAACAAATGACTTCAAAACTAGAAAAGAAAAAAGAAAAAAAAAACCTTCAGCTTTTCTAGAAGAAAAGACAAGCATCTTTCCCTCAACTCTCCTGCATCTCTTTTAGAAATACCAGTCCCTGAAAAGCCATACAAGTGATTTACATTAAGAACAAAAAGGACTATTTACCACCATTGAAAAAACGATAAGAATTCATACTCAGGCAAACTTTTTTTTTTGGGTAAATGCAGGCCTTCTACATTAAACAAGAGAAAATGACAAAGACAGGTACTGCCATAACAAAGCAAGAATATACCTAAACTCAGTCCATCAAGCAAAACAAGGAATGCCCCATGGAGGAATGCACATTCAGGCCCCAAACTCCTCTCAGTCATGTTAATAAAAGTAACCCAAGAAAGAAGATCTCTGACAGTAAGCATTCGACCTGGTTGTAACTGGTTGAACCACTATGTAGTAAAGAATATGAAACATAGAGTTAGTAGATGAACTTCTTCTTATTTCCATTGAAAGCAGTTAATAGAAAGTCAAATATAGCAGTTCAAGATAAGACAGTCCCTGATAAAGTTTCCCTTACTTATCAAAAAAAAAAGATAAGACAATCCCTGATGAGACAGCCTCGAGCCAAAAGACAACGGGTAGACAAATAAATGGCAAAACCAACTACTAAAATATTCTGTGAGAAACGTCAACCCATCATTCTTGCAACTGAAAGACAAAAATCTTCTGTGATGAGTGAATATTACCAATATGACTATCAACATCTGAGGGTAAATAAAAAGGTCATTTAGCCCATTACTCCTACATACTTGTGGCACTTGCAGTCCATAACTATTATGTGGTGGTAAGATCATGGGTTTAGATCCCATGGGATGAGTGGGTTACTAACAAATTTAAAAAAAAAAATGGTCGCTAAGATACAGTTGGCACCAAATGAGAAAACTATGACAGAAAAATTTACTAGGAGTCAATGACACAGAAGAAGGGCCAATTGCTGCACCAATGGATAGAAGTCATAGATCAAGTTGGAAGCTTACAGAAAAGAGAGGCTGAATGGAGGTTGATAGAGGCAATACTAACAATTTGACAGAGCATATGGCCAAGGGAAAAAGATAATCTTAGAGCAAACTTTGAATCCAAAAATTTGGAAAATTGGGAGCGTGATCCCCAATGACCAACAGTGATGATTGCATGCTATGTACGTGGAACAAAGGGAGGACTAGTAGATACAGCATAGACTAATGAACCAGTTATCAAGATTGTCAAATCAGAGTGCCAGTTAAACAATCCTGAGAAAAAAAAATGAACTGACAAAGCAGAAATGGGAAAAGAACATACTTCCCAAAAACTTAGCATAGGATCCACAATGTGTGTCAGTCTGGGGTTGGAAAACCTGCAGAGACAAGAATCCAGATAATTCAAGCAAGAAAGTGTTTATTACCCACATTATCCATAAGAACATGTACTTCAGAACCAACATACCTCTGCAGAGCAATATTTTTAAGCTCTTTGAGCTCACCAACAGGGGGAACCCATATTTCCGTGAACCGGTTACGGAGAGCTGGTGATAATTCCTTCTTACCATAATCACCACCAGGATTCATGGTTGCAAGTACAAAAAATTTTGGATGAGCAGTGATGTTCTCCAAAACAGACCCTCCTTTCTCAGCCAAAGACTAACAGGGGGAAAATGTGAATACATATTAGAGAAAAGATGCATAGTTCACAAATGGGTAAGATGATCTTCAGCAAAGTGTAAAATGTAACCAGATATCAGTACATACGAAGTGCCAGGGCATTAAATAACAAGTAGGTTAAGAATTTTTTTTTTGTACAATATATAGGTCATAAAACTATATACCGGTCTAAACTAAGTCAAGTTTATCTGAAATCTCCTGATGTCATTTAGAAAAAATAATGAAATACAAGAAAACAAAATGCTGCCCCTTCATTTAAAAACCATGACAGCTGCCACATCAATAGTCTGCACCAAATTATTTAACATTACAAAAATAAAGGTTGTTATGAAGATCAGAGGGCTGCTGAGTGCCATTTGACTTGAAATTACAGCACACTAGACAAACCCAGAAAATCTGAATCCTATTCACTATTCCTTGCGGAACATTTAATTCCCAAGGGACCCAAACCTCACCAAGCTAACCATATAAATAGTCAATTGTTTCAAGAAATCAAGCTTCTAGTTCTATTATATTCAGTACTCCCCATAGAACATCAAATAGTAGGTCTTGACAACCAAAATTTTTAACAATGATCGAATGATATCATCAGATACCAAGTTTTGGGTAACTTTGAAACATGTTCCAGACACCACAAATGGTGCAGCAAAAATCCATTACAATCTTAAAACTCTGTCGGATGACTTCAACTAGAACTGAGCAGGTGAGTGTGGATTTTTTTACCTCCACTAATTGGTTGGCCAGCTGAGAGGAGAGGCTAGGATTTTGAATTTTGGAGTCCACTACGTCCAGCATAGTATAGTATTGTTGCACAATATTATATTGCATTGGATACAAATATTCATAAACACACACACACACACATCTATATATATATTTCTGCTATACCAGATTACCCCATAGGATATAAATATCTAATAATTTTTACTCGCCTTTCGGCCTTTAACAAAATGGATCTCTTGGTTCATTCCCCACTCAATTCGGACCACTTATCCAATCGAACTCCCTTGCCTCCCACACCGTCGGCTTCTAGGACTACCAGTTCTTAATCACCGCCACAACCCTCTACAAGCCTGAAGCCCCCTCATCAGCTTTGGCACCCTCAGCCTCAAGATCCTGAAGATGAAGGAGATCACCATCTCCCATGTCCATGTTGGCAGCAAGACCTCAGAACAAGTGTGCGGTCAGTCACCCAACTATCAACCCACTCAAGGGGGTCAGTTTGGTCTAGAAAAATGATACATTGCAGAACATTGGCTTGGACATTGGTAAGGACTGAAAACCAACCCCAGCAGGTTGGTGCTCGGCCAGAGTAGGTAACCAATTCGTAGAACCTTACTATGGATTCATAGTCAAGGAAAATGCTTATTATCGCCCAATCATTACCATAGTAAGGGCCTTAAAAAACTACCTTTCTTCCCAATAGAGAGAGACTCTCCCTGCTAGTCAGCTGCTTTCTTTAATTTGCTTTCGCTTAGTCTATCTAACGCCTTTCAGTTGGTGGTCTCACAATTCCCCCCACCCCCGGGGAGGGGTTAATTGTGCGTATGTGTGCACTTAGGTAAATAAAAATGAGAAAAATCTTCCCGTAAAGCTTTTCAATTTGAGTTTGAATAATAAAAAAAAAAATTGGACATCTAAAGCAAACACAATGATAATTCCACATCATGAAGAGATATGTATTTCAATCACTAATGCAACAAAACAGAATACAGTTTTCAGAAGAAGAATCACTCACTAATTTTCTCTCTGGCTCCAAGACACTGTTCAATCTTTCAAGTACACTATCATCAGCCAACGAAATTTCATCCACAAGAAATAGATCACCATCCTTCATTGCTCTTACAAGTGGACCATCTTGCCACATAAATATGGTTTGCCACTTCCGGTGCAGTTTAGAGAGTTTTGTTATCATTTTCTCAAGGACAGTGACATCTTGTGTCGTGACATCAGAACATGAGCGAAGGCCTTTTTTGTAATCAGTTATCATTCTATTCAGCTGATCAAGAGTTGAAGAAGCTTGACTAATATCTGAAGAAATGGTCTAGAGGCAAACAGAGTATAAGAGAAGAAAGCATATATCAAAAGAAATAAGATAAACCATCAATTTTTTTTTATAAGCAATGCTGATTTCCTTAATTTGTATGCTTTGAGTGACTTCAGTACAGTCTTTGTACTGATTTCGCTTCTTGTATCTTTCTCTTTAATAAAATTCTTCTTACTTATAAAAAAACAAAAAATTATAAGCAAGATAAACCATCAATTACTTACAAAGTCCTGAGAATAGCGGATAAAAGCCTCTTGCATCATCACTTGTTCAATTGTTTCTTTAAATTTTGCAATAAGTCTCGATCTCCCTCGAACAGGATAAAACCCCTATAAGAAAAAACACAACTTATTACTTTCAAGATAATTAAACACCTAAGAAGAAGAAAAGACAATTAAACACCTGCAAGAGACTTCCAGAAGACATTGTAGCGGGAAATCAAAACAAAAGGACAAAAATAAAATGTAAAAGATTCCAACCCCTAGAAAATCAGATGTCTCTGTGTACTGATGGCAGTTTAGTATGTGCAATTTCGAGCCTAAATGAATACTCAGTAATTGACAGACGGTCGTCTTCCCACCCCCAGTTTCACCAACAAGAAGTACAGGCTCACGCAATTCATAGCAACGCTTAACAAGAAAGTTCAGCCGCCACATGCTTTTAGTCCAGATGATACTGCATGGAACAGGTTCACTTGTTAGCATAAAACAAGTTTAAGATAAACTCCAGATACTTTATAGCGAACAGGTTCAAGAGGTGGACTAAAACAATTGTAACAAATCACCAGCAGCCAAAAAATTAAAAGGACAAAAACACTAGAGTCTGAGGCTCTGAGCTCATACTTTTGGAGGCTCTCTGAAACTCCAGCACCATCACCAGGATTGAAAGAAGGACTTGCGCTAACTGATTCCTGAATAAAAAGGACATTTGAGGATATTATGTTGCTTATCCAACATGAATGTAAATTATTAACATTCTTTAATGACAGGATAAAGTAGAAAGTAACTTGACTATTCCTCCCACCACGCAGAGGAATGTAGCATGCTGATGAATAATCCTTACAATAATACCAACTAAAAAAAGGGACAAAACAGATAAGCTCTGATTTATTATCTTATTAATCACGCAGAAGATGCATCTGCGAATGCCCACACACACCATACCTGCTGGTACAAGTCATCTTTGACAAGTTTGACCCTGAGGTGTCTCTCCAAAACTTCTTGGACAAGACACTTCTCATCCTCATCTCGCAACCTTTCCGCCAGAAGATAATATCCATCTTTAGCCAAATCCTCGTAGGAGCTCCCAAATATTCTGAAACGATCCGCCCACCGGAACAAATCTCGTGGAGTTATAAATCCATGCTTTCCTGCAAATACTTTGCTACTCTGCCTGAGTAATTGCAACTCCTTCATGACTTCAACCATTTTCTTAGCATAGCTTTCAGGGACTTTACACCTCTTTTCTAATATTGTGCTCAACTCGTCCTCTGGGATTTCATCCACATGGATCTCCACAAAACGGTTACGAAATGCTCGAGAAAGCATTTTACGCCCACCATAGAAAGTAGGTGGATTTTGGGTGGCAAAAAGCATGAAATCTGGATGTGCGTGGATAGTTTCCTGCAGTTCAGGCACAAAAAGCTCTCTGTTATCATCTAGCAATCTGTTCAATGCTTCGAGCACCTCAGTTGGGGCCAAGTTAAGCTCATCCAAAACTATCCAATAACCATTACGCACAGCCTTAACCAACACACCCTCATGAAATACAAGCTTCCCCCTAGCATCAGTTATGTAGGAACCTAAGTATTCCTGCAAGTCAGTGTGTTCATGATTGTTGATCCGTACAAATTCATGACCAGTAATTGCAGCAAGATACTGAACAAGGCTAGTTTTCCCACTAGATGTAGGTCCCTGTAGTAGAACAGGATACCTTTTAATCAAAATAGCACGTGCCAAGTTTCTAAGATGCTCCCTGACACTTCGAGTTAAAACATAGCTCTCTACAAAATCATCAGATCTGGAGGTCTCATTGTGGGTTAAGTAACTATCAAAAGGTACATGTGGAGGCATATTTCCTCCCAACAGATATGACAGGATCATCTGATTCATTATATCAGCACTAGGTCTGTCCAGTAGAGTGAGGAAAAACATACAGAACCCATCATACATTGCCTTTTGAAATCCAAACTTCCTTTCCGCTTTCTTTGTATATTCTAATGCACGGTAGAGAGACCTTAAACTGTATTGTGGTTTCTGATTAGCCCCATCTTGCAGCCTCTCTTCAGAGTCCTTCTTGGATGCTTTATAAAAGCGTACAATTTTTTTTACTAACTCTCGATTATTTTTGCTGTCATCCATAAACTGGTTAACAAATAGAGTCAGATCCTCATCATCCAACACATCATCCACAAAGTATTCTGTAAATCTACTCCTCAAAGTGAATGGCAAATCCCGCTTCCCGGCGTCAGTTGCAGGATTCATACAAGCAAATATCCGAAAATTAGGATGTCGGGGTATATAATTAACATCCCCTCTTTCTGCCAAACATAGTGACCCGTACTCTCCTTCAAGCACACCTATGACTCTCTGCAAAGTCTCTGGAGGTGCCAAATTCACCTCATCAAGTAAAATCCACTCACCATTTCTAAGTGCAGTAACGAAAGCTCCTTCTACAAATGAAAACACCATGCCAGATGAAGCACCAATTTGCCCACGGGCAGTTCCAAGCTTGACAGAAAACTTATCCCAAGCTTTGAATCTTTCTTCATCCAAAGGTTTCTTGCGCTTTCTACCAGACCCAGATCTTCCCTCTTGAACCAACTTTTGAAAAGAATCAACACCTTTTTGAAACCCTGCTATTAACATTTTCCAATTCTTATCACTAAGATGCCTCTGTAAACGAGTAAGAAAGTCAATATTGACCTGAAAATAAGCATAAAACATGACCAGTTATTTCCAGAGAGCTAAAATACAGGACAAGCAAGCATAGGAAATTTTTAACATAAAGCAAACCTTCATGGAGAAGGTCTCGGAGAAAAGATCCTCAAACTCCTTATAAAGGGGAAAGCAAATGAACCGTGCATCTATTGGCTTAAATCCCCCTAATAAGTCAGCAACATCACTTTGCTGACTTAAGTTCTGCAATAAAAAGCCAAATGATAATCAGTAAGCATTGCTTGTAAGAGATTCCCTGCAGACAATAGTTCCTTGTGAGAGACAGAGAGAGATCAGAAAATATACCAAAACAGTAAGCTTCTGACCAAGTTTCATGGCCAGATACTGCACAAGCGTAGTCTTCCCTGTACCAGTTTCACCAACCAAGAGAACAGGTTCATTCCACTTAACAGAGCATGCTATTCTCTCAAGTACATGGAGAGAACTACGAATCTCAGCAAAAGGTTTCTTTTGGTCATGCAACTGCAAAATTCAATATTAAGTACAAAATCTAAGCTCAGAGTATGATAAATTGAGAACATCAAATGTGTCCCACTTACAACTCTTTGAGTGCATTGAAGGTAAACTCGACCAACTCGTAGGTCTGTCTGCAATTCCTGCAGTTCATTTCCAAAAGTGAAATCACTGAATATGCCACCTAATCAAATCAAAATGTAAACAACAGTCATCCACAAAAAGAACCTGAATCATAGGTTTATTATGGGGATATAAAGTCTCTGCCATTGAAGTTGGCACCGCCCACAACTTGGCAATATCTTTCATGATGGTCAACCTATTTTCAGCTGAAGTTGAAAAGGCTGCAAATATATCAACTGCCTGGGAACACAAGACATACTTCAGTCTTCATATACAAAGAAAAAGAAAACGAGAGAAAGAGAAGGAAGCCAGAGACTTAAGAATCTGCCAGACCTCTTGATAAATACAATGGCATTCATAACCTGATAAACCAGCCCCACTGAAGCTAAAGCCTAAATTCGAGATTCTCTTACACCACTTAAGAAGATCCCTGCAATTAAGAACCAAATGATGCAATTATAATGGCCCACTTGAACCCTACTCGTACAATATAAACTACAATGCTTTGGTTACCTTAATGAGAACCTGCTTAGATAACTATCAGAAGCAGAATTTCCAGAGTGGAACCCAGCCAGTTGATGTACAGGTGAAGAGTTAACCTTTTCAAAGGCCTCTGAAAAGGAAAATTAGTCAATTTATAAGTAAGAATCATGTTCTAAAGAAGCTATTAATTCTTAACATGTATAACCCACCTATGAGTTTATTACAAATTGGCTCTAAATTTGGATACCAAGCTTTTATTATATCTTGCAAGTCTTCATCAGTTGGAGGCATAACAGCAACTTTCCTCCAAAAAATGCCAAGTTTTCCCCCTGCCACAAAAGAAAGGCATTCTATAATTGATAGGAACTGTACTGGTTCTTCTGGTACATTCACGTGATGAAACAGCAACTAACAATAGAAATAAGAACACTACAAGAAGAGACATGTATTTTTCTCTCTGTTCTTATGTGTTCACATGTGTGTCAAGTGACAATAAGGGCAACAGGCAGGGCTGGCTCAATTCTTCATCCCCATCCCATTCTAGAAATGACATTCCCATTCCCGTTTCATATGCAGGAGAAGCTGTACATTAATCTCTTCCCCATCCCACAGAGAACTCTTCCTTTCCGGCACCCATTTGCATCACCCCGTTTGATAAAGCATACAATAAAGTCAGTGAAATTATATGAATTACAAAGGAACTGAGAGGACCAAGATGAAGCATTCTGTAAAAAGCAACTATCTATGAGTACTGTAAATAGAGGGGAGGATTGAAAATCACATGTGAAGTAGATATTCCAATTTTTAATTCATTTGAAAAATGGAAAAATGACAATGAGGTAACACCAATCGTGATGTGTATTGAATCAATCTTTGGATAAAGTAGCAGATATTGTGGCAGTTCTAGGTGTCTGGACACAACCTAGTACACAACAGTACATGGATATGCAAATCAGAGAAGATGGGGCAGCAGGTAAGAACTAAAGAGTATGAATATCTCTAACAATTCTATAAAAATTCCATGAAACCCACAACCAGACAAAATACGTTCAGCATTTTTACATCTTCTCTCTTGCCGAACCATTTGGTCACTAGTAAGAAATGCATCATATAGATTTAAGTGAGGGAAAAAAACAGAGTTAATCAACACAACATAGGGACAGTTGCAGACATGTACACAAAGACGAGAATTACAAATGGTGACACAAACCTTCTGGACTGGTTGAGATATCACGTCTAGAAGTTGAGATTGTGGAAAATAGACGAAAACTTTCTGCTACCCTTATTTCCTGCAAAGGTCAGTAAATGATCCAATGTTAAGGCATTACAATTATTTATGCCAACTAAACCAAAATCAGAGTAGATGACACTCCATGTAGTACACTACATCATGCCACTTCAGCAATGCATGAGTAAAACAAAATAATTCCTATATAAGTAAAAGCTCACCTGGAATGATGAGTCCATATAAGACTTAACAAAACCAGACCGCAGACCAGACCGGACCGGATTTGTGGTCCTAGTGGTCCAAATCTAGTCCGGTCCGGACCGGATTTGGAAAACCGGATATGTCCGGTCCGGTCCGGTCCATACCTTTTGGGAACCGGTCTGGACCGGACTAGACCGAATTTATTAATATAAATAATATTTTTTATTTTTTTTTTACTTTTTAAAAAAAAATTATACAAACTTAAATCTAGAGAAAAGAGAGAGAGGTGCGGGGGCGAAGGAGATAGAGAAAAGAGAGAGGGAGAGAGAGAAGAGAAAAGTGATGGAGAGAGAGAGAGAAAGGTGAGAGAGGTGAAACGTGAAAGAGAGGGAGAGGGAGACAAAGAGGTGAAAGAGAGAGAGAGAGAGCCAAGAGGGGTAGTGGGAGAGAGAGGGAGAGATAGAGTTGAGGAATTCAATTTCTAAAAATTATCTCCTTATCATTTATCACCAAAGACTAAAGTTCCTAACAAATTAATAATTTCCAAATTTAAAGAGAGAATTAGGGAATTCAAATTCAAATGAAATTCAAATCTCACCTAAAAGTTATATCTCTATTACCCAACAATTCTTAATTTACATTTAAATTCTTAATTTGCATTTAAAGAGAGTGAGAGTGAGAGAGAGAGTGAGAGAGAGGGGTAGTGGGAGAGAGAAAATTTCCTAACAAATTAACAGTTTCCAAATTTAAAGAGAGTTGAGAAAATTCAATTTCAAATGGAAACAATATCTCACCTAAAAATTCTCTTCCTATCAACAACAATTCTTAGAGGATATTCGTTTCTATGATAATATGATTCACGAAAATTTGCATTTAAAGAGTTCAAATGGAAACAAAATCAATTTTGGATTGACTATCTCTCATATTGAAGGATAATTTTAAAACGTCTATTAATTAATATTGATGGTTTCTTTGAATATATAGTCAACTAATTAATTTATAAATATTTTATTTTATAATTGATCACAGTGTATTTGAAAATTTATTGATGGTTTTTTATTTGCAATTGATGTATTTGGAAATCCGTTAATGAAAATTTTATTTCGATCAATTTAATAAGGTTTTAATTTCATAATTGATCATAATATGAGATATAGGGTGTTAAAAATATTATGCATACCATATTTAGGGAAAAAAACCGGTCTGGACCACTTATAAGTGGTACAAGCGGTCCAGTCCTTCAATTTAGGCACAACAGGAAATCCGGTCCGACCGGATTTCCGGTTGTGCAGCCCTAAGTCCATAGAAGTGCAATACTAGGAAACACAAAAAAAAATGACAAAAGAAATTGGCTTACAGATTTGTATTCTTTTAATTCCAAGTAAACCCTGATTACGTCCTTAGCACAGGCAGTAAGAAAGCAATGAACCTTTTGTAATCTAGAATCAACAAAAAAAACGAGAAAAATAAAGTCCATCTTTCTTGCCCCAAGAGGAAAGGGGCAAAGAATGAAAAGCTGCTATTTACTCAAAATCTTAAGTTGTCCCGTATAATCAACAAGACCTGCTGACAGCAGCATCTTATGTTAGACAGACAAGAAATTTCACTATCGCGCAACATATGAATCTTTTGTCTCTACAGGTGACAAATTCTGGATTCTAACCCTGGATCATTTTATGCCTTCTAGGAGTAAATTTGAGACGGTAAGAAACTGCAACAGCTCCTTATTTGTTAAGCAATCCAGGACATACATGAACAAGCAGAAAACTCATGCAAGAATATCTAAGAAATAAGTACACAAATAAACTAAAAACTGGACAAAGGCAAATAAATAAGATGAAATGAAGTAGTGCATCTAGCTAAAGTGCACGTGAGATTGAGACTACCTCTATCTTGGAGCTATTAGTACTTTGTTTGCAATATTTTCATCACCTTCAAATTAATTCACTCACAGAAGTTTGACTCATAATTCTGAAGATAAATGTAACAATTAAAACATAAATTACAATTAAAAAGAATCGCCCATAAACAGCAGCAAATAGACAACGGCTACAATTACCAGGTCAAAATAAGATATTAGTGGGGTACATAATATTACAACAATGTAATTCTTAAAATTTCTCAAGAGTGGCATTAACACATCAATGTACACAGGATAGCACTAAAAGATATCATTTTAAGAGAAGGACATCAAAAAGGTGCAAAGTAATTACTTCCCCATGCCCATTTGAAAATGAGCTAGCACCTTCCAGTAGCGGCAATAAGATGGATTGCACGTCGGATGGTGCTTTGTCAATATCCTCAAATACAACCCAAAACCCATTCTGAACAGCCTGTGGAAACAAAGTTAGATTCTTAGAAAACCACACATACAGACACTAACACTAAAAAGTAGGACAGTAGTACTCCCACCATCCCATATTGTTGGTCCTCTATTCTATATTGAGATGCCCAAAAGCATTTTCCAAATTAAAGATCAAGAGAAACAATCTTAAGCATTCCTCTTTATTACCCAAAACATTTAAAACTGACCCTTAAAAAAAACTCCCCCTTCATAAGTTGAATATTTAAAATAACAACATGAGACAAGGATAAATAATTCCATCTATATATATCATCACAAACGTGAATTCTCTGAAGAAAACAAACCTGGGTAAGTGACCCCGGCTGCCATCTAAATTCACCAGGTTGCTCAGTACAAACGTAACTTCCCAACAATGTTTTACCATCAATTTGATCATCCATATGGATGAACAGAACTGTGGAACAGAGTGTTTTTTGGAATTAGTTACAGAACATATTACAAAACACCAACAGATGCCGCTACACAAGCACACAGGGAGTATACAAAGGTGAACAGAGAAAACCAAAAAAGAATTGACAGCTATAACTCAAAATCAGAAATTGAGAACATCTACAAATTCAATGAAATACATTGAAAAAATCAGATCAAGAGTGGAGAGAAAATCCACTTGACCTTGTGCCAGTAAAGAACATAGGATTTGTAACCGATGTCAAAATTCACAATTCTCAGGGTTGCTATATCAATAATGATTAACGACCAACGAAGTAGAATATCCAACAACTAAAAGTTCTGTAGAAGTTCTTACACAGTTTTAAATAGGCATCCACAACACAAAAGAAGAGGAATAATATTGATGTTACTAACACAATGTTTTGCGCTTGTACTTGTGTTTACAACGCAATATGCATGTCCATTATTGTCTTGAGGGTATAATTTATTACTTCATGTATCAAAGTCAATCCAATTACAATTTATTGTCATCTTCGTTGTATCTCAGACATTTGTTTGTGCACCCATGAAGACAGTTTTTGTATTTATTTGAAACATATGAGCCGATTAACAAGTAGGTGATGTACAATGGAGTTTAATAGATTTTTTAAGGATTGTTGTATGTATATGATCATTATCAGGACTCCTATAAAAATATAAGATCAACATCTGAAAGCTGAAGCATTTATAGATGTACTTACATGGTGTGGTTTGTTATATTTTTGGGTGGTTAAAATTTTGGGTGTTGGAGTTGGCGAAAAAAGTGAAGAGAAAGATGATTTAAATGAATTTTGTATACTTTGGTGTGTTGGAGTAGGTGAAAAAGTGAAGAGAGAAAATTTTGTGTAGTTATTTTATTATGGATAAAATTTTAGAGTGCCCAAAATTTAGTCCCAAACGCCATGTAAATCACTTCCTTGTCATATTCTGTTCAGCTGGTAGGAAAAAAAATCATGAACATACTGTTGCTTCTCTGTAGTCCTTTCACCATTGCCAACTACACAAAGCATCCTCACTACATAGACCGACTGTGGTTAACAATGTAGCTTCAAAAAGTTCTTTACTTTTCTGTTCTTCTAAAACATCAAAACAAACAATGATGACATGTACCAAAGATCCAAATGTTTATGCATCCCACTATACAGGAGTCGCTACATCATGCAACAGAAACATGATAAGCGATGATTAGCTAGGAGTGGTCATCATTAACAAATTAAATGAGGCCGTGAAGTCCAACAAAACCGAAACAGCTAAATTAAACAAACAGAATCGAGACAAACAAATGGTCAACCCAGGTTAAGTAAAAGGACAAACACCATATATTGTTAGGGTAGAGCATTCAAACCAAAAGCATGCAGGGACGCCTAGTACTTAAACCTGTAGACAATATTACACCTCACTAATATCAGACACTTTCCTTTACTTTTTTTTTATAACCAGACTACTTTCACAGGAACCATAAGCAGCTTAAAATGTCAATCCAAAATTAAAATACAGAAATGAAATGAACCAGATTCAAAAGGTTAAACAAAACGCAGATGAACAAAATCAAATGAAATTACAAACCAACTCACCTAAAAATAAAACTAAAAAAAAAAAGTCTTTATGAGACCACTATAGTCAAAATTTAGGACAACATCAGTAAACCAAAAAGGTAAGTGCATGAGGTGTTCAAATAAACCAAAGAATAAGGGATAGAAAAATAACAGACATACCTTCATTCCCACTATCAAGAGTTAATTTGTTGATAAGAGCAGATTTCCCAGCACCAGCAGGACCATATAGAAGAACAGGCCACTTTTGACTGACGGCTAACACAACCATCTCAAAACTTTTCTTCAAAGCTGATGTGGGAACGAACAAATTACCAACAGATTTAGCTCCCCTGAATATGAAAAAAAAAAGATTAAAAATAAATTTGCAAGCCAAAAGAACGATGGTGAAGCAGGTGAACAAACTATTTAAGATAATTTAGGTTGGAGCAAACACAAGGGACAAATACACACTTGACAAGAAAGTAATAGATTGTTTATTCTGATATAACATGTCTACCATCTAGCAAGCCTTTTACTTTGAGTGGGCAGCTCAATCTCATGGAACCCTGACGAGGAAATTGCTGAAGAACAACGGCCAGAAGACTGGAGACAATTCTCTTGGATGAAATCAATGCTACTACTGGGAGAACTCAACATATTTTGTTCAGGTGACTCGATATACCAGCCAGCCTTCTCCAGTGATGTATCTAGACAGAACTCCTCCCACCTAAAAAAATGGCAAAAGCAAGATGAATACAACTTATATGGCTCTTTAAATTATTAAAATTTCAATTTGACAAATAATGTTTTGCTCAAAGAGGTCAACAAAACCAACCGCAATAAACATGTAAATGCCGCTTCAGCCTCAATACTGAAGTCTACAGTTGGCCTGCAGCTCATTTTGAGAACAACTGATAGAATCTGTATCCCACACCATCTAATATCTGCAATAACAGTATCCTCATTTCCAAAACCTCTGCTAGGGTCACAAGTGGAGGACTGCTTTACAAGGTCCAAGAAACATGACCATTCCCAAAGTTTAGAAAAGATTTCTGAATTCAATAGAAGGAGACGGTAAGATGTACGAGCAGCCCGTAATACACAAGTTCCAACCTGGTAAACAAAATCGAACCCACATATTGTGAAAAAAGAAATCAAAGTGATGATTTTAAGAACAGAAGAAACTGAAGAACAATTGGCCCTTGTGCTGCTCATAGAAAAAAAGGAAGAATACTTGAAAATTTACAAATGTTCTGAATACCATCTAGGTTCACGTTTATTTAAAAGAAAATTGTTTGATGCAATACAGCAAAGCACCTAAACAGGTCACATAGGACCAGTGAGCATTTCTCATCGAGTGCCCTAATGGGGGAAGTTAAAGAAGGAGGGCAGCCATGATGTATGAATTTATGAGGTTTCTTAGAAGAAAAATCAATGTAATGATAATGCAAACTAATACTAATTGTAATAGTAACAACGATAACAATAAAAAAAAATCAGTGGTAATATCTTAACAGAATGAAATAGCAAATATTTAGCAGATCAATATACTAGCATTACCAAGTTGATACGAAGAAATAGTCCACCACAGCATTACAAGCTAACATGTACTTAATCTACACAATCTAAATTTAGCAGAGGAAGGGAAATCCTTCCTCACGGCTGCTAAATTTCCTACAATAAAGTTCATCAATATAATGAGCTGAAAAAAAAAAGACCATGCACAGTATCAAGTCGAAGAAGGACCTATAAGATTGCATCAAAAACTATCCCAACAGAAGATTATAAGAAAAAGCAACAAGAGTGAAGCATACCCAATCCCCTCCCCCCATCCAAATTATTTCATACTTTGTTTGGTTTGGAGAGAGAAGAGATGAGAGATTCTGGAGAGAACACTAACACTGATTCTTCTTGAGAAAGTTCAACTAGAAACCATTCACTCACCTTACCACACAGCTCAAAACTTTTTACTTCCATCAAAATCCGTTCAAAAGGAGGAGGAGCAAAATTTAAATAATCCAATATAGGCCTGCACAAAATACAAAGCATATAAACTTGTGGATAAAGGTCTTCGAGCTAAAATATCAAAAAAGAACTTTGACTAGCAACTTTGTAGAATACCCAAGAGAAGATTTTGAGGTAAATGCACTTATACAAAACACCAAGCCATTCAGAATTGATATCACATAATGCATAAATGAGATATAACCTGCCATTGACATACGAATAGTATGCTCGCTAGAATGTAAAAGCCCTACCATGCAAAATTTTTGCTTCTCAGAACTCTAATACATGTAGAGGCCATAAAAGAAAGGAAAAAAAATCATTTGACCCAGACGCTAAAGAATTACACGATCAAGGAGAAAACAAGCCACGTAGTAATGGAATTGGCAATCATGATAAACACAAACATAAAACCTCGAATCAGCATGCCAACTTACCCCAATAAAAAAGGAGCCAAATCAAGGGCCCGACAGGCGGCCAAACAAACAAGCTCATGAAGATCTAAGCCCCTGCCAGCTCGATTGTAGAGTTCAATTACGCTGGCAACTTCATTCAAAACTTCATCTTCTTCGACCTCTGCTAATGTATCATTCTCCTTGGACCTTAAATTGGGCACCATCCGGAGCAAGGCCACGGCTTTATCCACAATCTTTCGGGCTATGGGCCGAAAACATCCTATCAGAGGAATAGTATAATTTGGATGCAGAAATACCTCTGCCATCACATTCACGACCTCCTCTTCTGTCAACATGTGTCCCTGCGCAAAACCAGAAGGTAAGAATTGAAACTCAAAGAACAAGCCCCTTGAAATTGGTACGTTCCATTGAATTGAATACCTTTTTTGCGAGGGAATCAATCTGTGGAAAAGATAGAAGCTTTGGGCAACGACCAAGAAACCTTTCCAGCGCTGATTGAAGACCGAAGCTCCCATCCATGGTCATTTCTCACACACTCAGAATCTCCTGCCTCTAGTTCTCCCTGGTTCTCAAATCAAGAACGAAGCTTGAGAGGTTTCGGTTTTAAGGGTTTAAGGGGTTTTAAGGGTTTAAGGGTTTATATAGATAGATCCCTTCTCTCTAGGTTCAAAAAAGAGAAGTGACCGCCTGCTGGCTGCTGATATCAGGGCAGCATAGCTCCTTACAAGTCCCGGGAAATATACTAATGGGCTTGGACCACTATTCTGCTACTAACCCAATCACTCACTTATGGGCCCTGCCCAGTGACTACCTAATCAAGCCTTGCTGCCAGCAGTCCAGCCCACTACGCACAACCAGACGTCTCCATTGCCCCGGCAAGCCTCAGCTTGTGTTTGAGTGTTAAAATTTTAGTGTATTGGATTTGGTAAAAAAATTGAAAAGAGAGATGATTTTTAATATTTATTATAATGAAAAATAATGATATGATGGGAGAGAAAAAGATTATATTATAATTTTTTATTGTGTTAAAATTTTAAGAAGTGTGAAATTTTGGGGAACAAACATAGCCTAAACATAGTCATCTTACCCCTAATTCCTAGATGAGTTGGTCAGGGTACAATCGTTCAATTTAACATTCTGATTTGACTTTCCACCACAATAAATATTGCGACTTAAATGATGCATATAGTTATGGCAGTTGCACATGCTAGGGTTTGTCATGTCGTTAAACCTTTCAATATAACTGGGTCAAGTAACTTAGTTTTGACAGACAAAAAATTAGACAGATAGGGAAAAGTGACGGCGGGCATTATGCGCGTGCCTCTCACTCGCTCATTTTCTGCCAGTTGTGACAAGCAAATTGACAAAAAAACCAAAGGTTGAGATGCCGATGTCACAAAAATAATAGAGGGAGATGCAAAAATATCTCGACTTTAATTCGGGAGTGCAAAATATTTTTTTCTTTTTCTAAAGTGTTGCAAAATTATCTTCTTGAACAAAATCATTTTTCATTAAAAAAAACCTTTGAAGTTTATCAAAATACCCTTTTCTTTCTTTCAATTACCAAAAATATAATTTTATTTAGATTTGCCAAAAATGTCTATCAATTTGGCTCACCGCATGCTTTCCAATCTTCCATATGTAGTCAGGTTATAGAAAAGTTAAAACAGGTATAAGAACATCTGCATTACCCATACAACCGATTTTGGAAAATATATATTTTCCCCCTTAGAATACTACGCCAAACTACCATTTGAGCCGAGCTATCGTCAATGGGCTTTCCGTTTGCATCCCATGTTAATATCTGACCGTCAAAATCAACAAATATTCCATATGACACAATTTTATTGGCTGCATGTTAATATGTAATGCATTTGATTACTAAGATAGAGATGCAATAGGTTAGAAAATAATAAATTATGGTGCGCCCTACAAATGATATGATACTTTTGAAATCCCCTCTAAATGTTTTTTAATTTCAAAAAATATAATTCTCATTTTAAAATCCCCTCTAAATGTTTTTTAATTTCAAAAAATGATACGTACTTAACGGCCTTAA
Organism: Myrica gale; assembly: GCA_963930655.1. Lineage (NCBI taxonomy): Eukaryota > Viridiplantae > Streptophyta > Magnoliopsida > Fagales > Myricaceae > Myrica > Myrica gale. The sequence continues at coordinate 23,986,403 of OZ005606.1, forward strand.
ATATAAATTATACTAATGTTTTTTTGCTTTTTATTTCTTTTTTAAGTTAAAATTTTGAGATGTTACAGTTAATATTGTTCCCAATCCCCGAACGAGTAGGAAGATGTAACTTCTTTGTTACACTGTGCCCCCGACGAGAACTTTCTAAAAATTAAGCATTTAACAGACAGATTAAACAATTATCTAATAATTCTTCATAAGGTATATATGATTTCCAATGAGATTATAAAATAGTAGATTGGAAAGAATTCATCAGAATGTTTTAAATGGAGTTCACTGAAAATTAATTCTGAGAAGGTAGAATATAAATTAGTATGATAAAATATAATAAATAATATGATCAAGTAGTCAAAATGAACAAACAACACCTTGATTAAAACAATAAATTTTTGAATGATCTACCACAATCAAATCTGTATTTGCGAATTTTTCGAACAAAACATCAATATGTCTCTGCTTTGGCTTTGAATTAAGTGAACAAAGTGAACAGAGATTATTTAAATAAATTTTTTATACTTATTTTTAGTAAAAAAAGATGATTTGATAGAGGAAAAAAATTTTAGTTATTTTATAATGACTAAAATTTTAGCCTTCAAACGAATAATTAATTTACATGGATTCGGGTAGGGAGCAGCTCCCCCAGCGTTCCGTTTGTCTCCCAAAATCTCCCGGTTAACTTCACACCGTTTTCTTTCGTCTTCTTCTTCTTCTTCTTCGTCTTCTTCTTCTTCAGTGGCTCCCTCGTCCAATGTACAATTTTTATCATTGTAATTCCCTGCAACAATAGACATGCACGTTATATAAAAATGGCTTACTGCATTTGGAGAGTTGTTGTGGATATGTATGCCTAGTCCTAAAGTGTTAATGGCATTCTTTCGGAGTTTAGCGATCGAGGCGAAGGAGTTTCATTTTTCGGTTAGCTCGTTCGGTCTCGTTACATTGTCGGAGTTGAGTAGAAAGTCGCAGAGCTTTGTTCGTGTTGGCCGTTTTGGGGTGGTGTGGTTGGCAAAACTTTTTGGCAAGCTGGTGGAGGACTCGGAGGACCGAGATTTCTCGGTGAGGTTTAACGATTCATCTCGTGCTTTCTTGGCCCAGAAGTGCTCGAATGCGAATGGAAGATACGTTGCTCTGGTGGAGTTTGGGGACAGACGTCGGCGGGGGGTTGTGATGATTCCAAAGGGTCGGATGGGTGGTGGATGGCGATCCTGTGCACGGTCGTGTGAGGAGATGATCTCGGTTATTGGTGAGTTGAGGCGAAGAAAAACTCGTCTTGCTGGTTCTGTGGTTAGGCAAGGGGTGTCCTTTGCTTAGATGGTCCGGCCAGGTTTGTCCGAGACGAAGGTGGGGGAAGGGCGAGAGTTACGAGTGGAATACGATAGAGGGGCGCATGCAGAGGTTGGTAAGGAGCGGCAGGTGTCGGTTGGATTCCCTATGGGGCCGCCTGCAGAGATTGGTAAGGAGTTTTCGACAGAGGGGCCTGCTGAGTCGGCTGGGGCAGATGGGCAGCTGTGGGCGCAATTAATGCGTGTAAGAGCCGAGTTGGACTGTCTCATTCGGCTGGCTGAAAACCGCGGAATGGCTGGGGAGCTCAGGCTTGTTTCGAGCTGTGTGAGCTGCGGGCTTAAGTCGGTGGCCCAGAACGTGCAGTTTGACGATTCGCGTTGTGTGGCAAACGGGCCTAAGTTCGCCGAAGCCCGTGAAGGTGAAGGAGCAGAGCGGCTAGGTAATCTCCAGTCGGGCTCTTCGAGTAGTCATCTTGTGTCGGGCCATGGACCTCTTCTACTTAGGCGCGAACGTGGCCCTTCGACCCAGACAACTGCTTCAACTTTTGGGCTGGGACTCGTTAAGCTTATTCCCTTTGAAGGTGACCCGGGTCAGCTAGGAGAGGGGAGCTCGCCGCTGGAGGATGTGCGAGATGGCTCCGGGAAAGCTGGTGGGGCTCCGGCGACAGTGCTTCTGGTTTCCGGGTGTTCGGGCGACGTTGTCTCGGCTTCGGGTGTTCCTGGGTCTGTCGTGAACTTGCTGGGGAGTGTCGGGCAGGTTTCGAATGCTTCGCTATTGGACCTCTCGGGGAGGTCTCGGCGTGCTGCTCTGGAACGGCAGAGCTGGTTTCCGGTGATGGTGGGATGGCTTCACTATAGATGGGGGAGTGGTGTTGCTGCCCCTAGTTCGACTGTGGGGGCTGGCTCGGGGAAGGTGGGTACGTCTTCTTCTTCGTGTTTACTGTCTTCTAAATCGAACTTATGTTTGTATCGCGATAGTATGGGTGTTGTGGAGTTAGTGGGGAACTCAGTCCCTGTTTCGGAGGCTGGTAGAGAGTTGGTGGTTGTCCCGGGTGAGTTTACTGGGGTGAATACGGAGCCGTTGCTGGTGCTTCCTCCGGTTGTGGCTAGAGTGGAGGGTGCTACATCACCTTGGGTGCTGGAAATGGTCTCGGAGTTTAGACATTTAGTGGGGGTCTCGTGCGTTGGATTTGAATATGATCTGTTGCGGTTGTTTACCGCCTTGGAGGCGAAGAGGGGTCTGTGCAGTGGATCGTTGGGTAGATCTGGGGAAATTTGTGTCGGGAATTAAAGTTGTTGAAATGCTCGGTCAACTATGAGGGGAGTGCTTCTGGCATTAGGAGGAGTAGGAAGGGGGAGAGTCTTTATGAAGCCCAAAATAATTAGCTGGAATGTGAGGGGTCTGAATGATAAGGGGAAATGTAAAAGTGTGGGCAATTTGTTGAGAGGGTGGAAAACGGATTTGGTTTGTTTGTAAGAGACAAAAGTTGCGACGATTTCTCGTGCCTTAGTGAGGAGGTTGTGGGGAGGGTCTCATGTTCAGTGGAGTTGTTTGGAGGCTATGGGAGCGTCGGGAGGTATTTTGTGTTTATGGGACTCTCGTAGTTTGGAGTTGGTTCAGTCTTGTTGTGGGGCTTTCTCTATCTCGCTGCTTCTCAGGAGTGTGGATGATGGGGTAAAATGGATCTTTTCTGGAGTTTATGGTCCCAATGATGATAGTAACCGGAGTCTTTTGTGGGATGAGTTGACCGGGATTTATGGTTGGTGGAATCTCCCGTGATGTATTGGAGGTGACTTTAATGTGACTTGTTTCCCTAGCGAACGATCGGGTGATGAGGGTAATAGGAGCGTCATGGTGGAGTTCTCGAATTTCATTTCCAAATTGGGGCTTCTGGATCTTCTGTTGTCAGGGGGGAGGTTCACTTGGTCTAATGGTAGATCTTCTCAGACTTGGTCTAGAATCGACCGGTTCCTTGTCAGTCCGTGTTGAGCGTCGTTATATCCAGAGTTCACTCAGAGACGGTTGTCTCGTTTGTTTTCGGATCATTTTCCGATTGAAGGCATTGAAGACGGATGGTTTCGTTTTCTGACTGGGGGTGTGAAGAGGGCGTTTCGTTTTGAGAATATATGGCTCAAAGTGGATGTTTTGTAGCTAAGGTTCAGGAGTGGTGGCAGGGTTATGCTTTCAGGGGGTCTCCTAGTTTTGTGTTTTCCTCTAAGTTAAAGACATTGAAGACGGATCTCAAAGTTTGGAATAGGGAGGTCTTCGGGGATGTTAGTAGTCGGAAGACGGCCTTACTTAATGAGTTCGAATCGCTCGATGGTTTGGATGAGGAGGGTGTCCTAGCCGAAGGGGGAAGGTTCGAAAGTCGGAAGTCTTTAGAGAGCTCAATAGTTTAATTGATTTGGAGGAGGTGAGTTGGAGACAGAAGTCTAGGGCTCTTTGGCTTAAAGATGAAGATCGGTGTACTAAGTTCTTCCATAATGTTGCTAACTCTAATAGGAGAGCGAATTTGATATCTAGTTTGGTGGTGGAAGGGGAAGTGGTGGAGGACCCTGTGGCGATTTCGGCGACGATTGTCGATTATTACTCCTTATATCTTGAGCCTTTTGGGTGGCGGCCCTTGTTGGACGGACTTGACTTTGATTGTATCTCGAGAGTTGAGGCAGAGTGGCTCGAAAGACCTTTTGATGAGGAAGAGGTGACTGGGGTGGTGCATAGCCTTAATGGTGACAAGGCTTCTGGTCCAGATGGTTTCTCCCTTGCTTTTTTCCAAGCTTGTTGGGAGATTGTTAAGGGAGATGTGTTGCTGATGTTTGATGAGTTTGCTAGGGATGAGAGATTTGTTCGAAGCTTGAACTCCTCCTTTATTGTTCTCATCCCCAAGAAGCTTGGCGCGATTGATCTTAAAGACTTTCGCCCCATTAGTCTTGTCGGTGGTTTTTACAAGATTCTGGCCAAGGTGTTGGCAAATTGGTTGGAGTCTTCGTTGGACAAGATTATATCACCTTCTCAGAATGCATTTGTTCGGGGTAGACATATTCTTGATTCTGTGCTCATTGCTAATGAGTGCATCGATTCCAGGTTGAGATCGGGAGTGTCTGGTATGTTATGCAAATTGGATGTTCAGAAAGCTTACGATCATGTCAATTGGAAATTTCTTTTGTACCTCCTTCGTAGATGTGGCTTTGGTGACAAATGGTGCAATTGGATTTTCTTCTGCATTTCGACTGTGAAGTTCTCGGTTATTGTCAATTGGTGCCCTAAGGGATTTTTCAGTAGCTCGCATGGCTTGCGGTAGGGGGACCCTCTATCTCCCCTTTTGTTTGTGATTGTCATGGAGGCGTTTAGTCGCATGATGGGGAAGGTGGTGGCTGCTGGTGGTTTAGAGGGGTTTAAGGTTGGTGGTGGTCCCGACGGGGATGTGAGTATTTCCCATTTACTTTATGCTTACGACACCTTGGTGCTGTGTGGGGCAGAGATATGCCAGTTTCGGAGACTGAGATGCCTTCTCTTGTGTTTTGAGGCAGTTTTTGGCCTCAGAATCATTCTGTCTAAGTTGGAGGTTATTCCTATTGACAATGTTGATAATGTTCAGACGCTGGCATCTATCTTGGGTTGCAGAGTGGCATCGTTGTCTATGACTTACCTTGGGCTTCCTTTGGGTGCTTGCTTTAAGAGCGTTCGCATTTGGGATGGGATTCTTGAGCGGATGGAGCGGCGGTTGGCGGGGTGGAAGCGGTTGTACCTTTCCAAGGGTGGTAGACTTACTCTTATTAAGTCGACTCTCTCTTGCCTTCCCACTTATTTTCTATCTTTGTTTCCCATTCCGAATGTTGTGGCAAAGAGGTTAGAAAAAATCCAGAGGGACTTTCTTTGGGGAACTGACGGGAATCTGCACAAATTCCACCTTGTGAATTGGGACTTTGTTTGCTCTCCTTTTCAGAATGGGGGGTTAGGGCTTAGAAACATTATTGTGTTCAACAAGACTCTTTTATCCAAATGGCTTTGGCGCTTTGCGTTCGAGAGAGATAGTCTTTGGAGGGTGGTTATTGTTGCGAAATATGGGTGCTCGTTGGGGGAGTGGAGAACTTCTTCGAGTCGGGGGCCTTATAGTGTTAGTCTATGGCGTTTTATTTCCAAAGGGTGGGATGACTTCAGTAAGCACATCAGATTTGTGGTGGGACATGGAGGAGGGGTTAGTTTTTGGCATGATTGCTGGTGTGGCGATATACCTTTGTCTCTTGCATTCCCGGTTGTTTATTCTTTGTCTAGGTGCAAAGAGGCCTCGGTGGCGAATTGTTTGGTGGGGAATAATGGCCATGCCGTGTGGGATGTTCCTTTTCTTAGACCGGCTAATGATTGGGAGTTAGCGGATTTTTCAGCCTTTTTCACCTGTGTGTATGGGACGGAAATTCGTAGAGGTGTAGATGATAAGTTGGCTTGGCTGGGGTCTACGAATGGGGTTTTCTCGGTGAAGTTTATGTATTCTCTCCTTGTGGGTGGGAATGACTTAGCCTTTCCGTGGAAAGGGGTGTGGAGGTCGAAGTGCCCCATGAGGGTTTCCTTCTTTGTTCGAGAGGCTATGCATGAGAGAATTCTCACTACTAATAATTTGCGTCGACGAGGAGTGTACATTGCTGACTGGTGTTATCTCTATCGAAGTGACGGGGAATCAGTTAACCACTTGCTTCTTCACTGTCCGGTGGCGCGAGGGTTTTGGACTCATGTTCTCTCTATTGTGAATTTTCTTTGGGTTATGTCGGAAAAAGTGGTGGATGTGCTTTGGAGTTGGGAGAGGAAGTTTTCCAATCCCTTTGCTAAGGCTATTTTGAGGATGATTCCGGCTTGTGTTTGGTTGTGCTTATGGAAGGAGCGTAATAACCGTTGTTTTGAGGATGGTTCTTTGCCTTTACCGATGTTACATGGCTTTTTTATGTTCTCTCTTTTGTTGGGCTGATGCTATGTTAGGGTGCCCGTTTGTTGATTTTCAGGATTTCCTTAGTTTTATAGCTTGTTTGAATGCGTGATGTCGGTGTAGCCCCTTGTACTATTTTCACATATCAATAAAACTATCTTGCTTATCAAAAAAAAAATTCCCTGAACCAATGTTCTTGTGCCTTCATCTTCTGAATTGCATTGTGCAGGGAATTACAGAGGATGATCCGGGAAAAAACTTGTGAGCATATAGGTTCAACTGACAAAGATTCAAACCTCAAGGAAAGGGGACCGTGTCTCAGGTTCAAAGGTACGAGAAGTAATAGACGAATAATAATTTAGTAATCTGCTAAAATTTCTCAAACGTTTTAATTCATGAATCAAAGGATTGTTTTTCTTTTCCCCCACTCCCAGTAGAATAATTTTAGGTGATGAGTGCATAAGTTTCAACTGCAGGTCTAAAGACTCAAAAAAGAGACTTCAGAGGGCATAAGATAAAGCAGGTGTTCCTCCACTGTTCTCATCTTACGTGCAAGAATGGAACGAAAAAATGGCATCAAAACCAATACTAAAACTCCCACAAAACTCAAATAAATCGTACAAGTTCTTAAAAAATATCACATTGCTGTCTTAATTAGCTTTAGGAGGTTTTTACAAATTTTCCTCAACCAAAACTCCCACGTTCAAACACGATTTTCCATATAATCCAGCTTTAGAAACTGTTATGTACAGGTGAACATACAGATAAGACGAGAAAATACCAAACAAATGCAGCAAGTCACCTTCAGGCGAATAGGCTTCCAAGAAAGTTCTTGGCTTGGTCGCTGCAGATATTTCTCCGAAGGCACAAGAACAAATAAACAACCTTTTTCCGAAGTGTGTCATGGGAAAAATGGAACACCAGATTCTTCAGAAGATGAAGGCTGCAAGGCACGGATTTTAACATCGTATTTTCTTCTAACTGAAACTTCATTGCCTGAGGAAAAATCTGATCCATCTGATACAAGAGGATGCGGTGACCTAAAATCATTGTAAGCAATTCCAATTTCGTTACCACACTTGCGGCAAAGAAGTTTGGTTCTATGGCGGATCAAACCCCAAGAGCGCTTAGAAAAGTGGGGTATGCATAGGATTTCATCAACCTGAGTAAATCTGCTCTCATCGATGTAGAAGAAAGATATGATCCCTCGTTTTATAGATTTTCCATATTTAGAGCCAATGGTCGAAATATTTCGGTTGCCGGAGCTCAGGTTTAGCTCATACCCACAAGAACCACAGCTGCATGAAAGAGACTGTATTGTCATTACCAAGTAAAGAACAATCTTCACTTCTTCTTATTTTTTTTGCTTATAGAACAATAAATCCAAGAAAAAAACAACCTAAAATATGAGTCATTTGAAAACAACATAATCAGAGGTTTAGATACCAATCAAACTACTTTCACAGGAACAAGTGAACAGATAAAGGCACCACAACCTCAGGATAAGGTATACTTGTAAACTTGTAGTCTTCTACAATGGGAGCAATGCGTATGCCATTTTCACTCCAACCCTTTTCTTAATTGCCATGTGGCTAAAGGTGTATTAGATTACAGAAAAGATAATAACACAAGATGTTTCTTATGCAATTAGCATCCTAAATGGTAATCACACAGGGGTCGACCATCAAATTCTGCCGAAATTATTGATAGTTGAAAACCGATGAACCTCCCTTCGAACAAAGGACCCTTGAATGTTGTTTAGCATATTAGACCATCAGACAAGTTGAGATTACTAGCTCAAATACTACTTGACGTTTCACATTCTAGGTAAAAGATCATAAAACAGGTTATTTATAGCGTATAAGGATACCAAACCCCTACTCTCCAAGAAGACACGTATCAAAGTGAGAAACCAAATTTCTCCCAAGCCACCAAATTGGATATGTTCAGTAAACTGAACCCACACGTAAGAAGGAAATACCTGACTGTAATTGAAAGAAAAACACAAAATTTGCATCTCCGAAACAATCGAGAATTTAATATGATGATTTTTCACGATTTTGCTTCCTAACAGCATAAATGATTATTAAACAAAGTTCAACCCGTCGGCACTTTTTCGGATTGCGAAGGTTATTTATGGAATTCCTTGGTTCGCTAATTACACATCCAGAAGCCTTCAAACGTGTATCCCAAACCCGGACCTGGGTCAAGCTAACACACGCAATAACTAAAAAAAATTACGCGATTCCAAAGAAACCCTAATCAGAAAATTCTAAGAGTTATCCGTAATTTAATTTGTGCAAATAATAAGGCCATTCGTGTGCAGAGAGAGAGGGGGCCGTACCTGTAAGAAACATCTCTCCGAGAGGAATTAGGACAAGCAAAAGAAAGGGAATCACGGGGTTCATGGCCGCTCACATCTCCTTCTCTGACAGACACCGCTTTCTCCTCCATTTAACGTTCGAAACAGATGGCCGCGATCGTGACTGTGCCGGTGATGCTGACGGTGACGGTGATCACCAAACTGATAACCACTTATTTGGAGTTGCGGTTCGACAGAGTAAAATGAGGCCACCAACGTGTGACACCTGATCGCTATTCGGACACCAAAGATGGATCCGAGAGGCAGGAGTTTCTAGAGAGAGAGAGACGGAGAAAATTAGACGATAAGAACGACCAAGGAAGAGCTGAGCGCCGAGCGGAGCGTTATCAAATGAAAAAAGGTGACCTTTTTTAGACTACACGGGATGGCCTCGTGCATTTATATGCGACTCTGACGTGACCTACAACGGAAACAACGGGACTTTTATTATCGTAATTAATTATATAAGTTCCTCGTTACAAAATAATTAATGACGTAAGTTTTAAAATAATAAATTTTTGAGTTACTTACACTTTACACCGACTTAATAGTAAGGTTTGACACTTTGCACTTAGTTCTTTCAATTTTAACATATTTGACGTGGTCGTGAGTTTCTTTGATTTGCACCTCATCGTTTATTTATTGAAATTCCAATTCGTGTTTACGTGGCTCATTTGTCCTCGATATTAAAAAAACTAATTACAATTTACACCAACATAGTTTTTTGGAGTGGCACACTTTGCATCTTTTTTTAAGACTCTTTTCACTAACGTGTTCCGTAAGTTGTTGATTTTTCTGTTTGACATAATAGATACATTGACGTGTGGTGAAAATCAAAGTAAGTCAAAATTATGTAGGTAAAAAATGTGTCAAAATTGAAAGAACGAGACGTAAAATGTCAATACCTCCAAACCATATAGATGAAAAATATAATTAACTCTAAATTTTTCATGGCTGAGGATAGCATACTTTCCTCCAAATAAGTCAAAGTATTTATACATGCTGATAGCCTAAAATTTTGTTCTTAATGCCGGCCCAGACGTACTTTATAGTTTATTGTAGTATATACTCTTGCACTTTTTAAAATTAATTAAGTAAACTAAATTATTATTATTATTATGTGTAAGGCTTAGTTTTTGCTATTTTATTAATTCAAGTTTGTTTGTAAAAATATTCTAAGCTACAAATGAATGCAACAAAATTCATCAAACTAATATCTAAAATCTTAAAAGATCATACACAAACATAAGTACCTTAAACACAATCTTTAACAACTTTTCACAAAAATTTCAATTTATTTTTTAAAAAAATCTAACAAATATTCTATTTCCATATTTTTTCACCAAACTTCAATATTTTTTTATTACAAAATTACTATCTCTATACCTTTTTACAAACTCTAATACAAATTAAATATCTTTAAGTTTTTTATACCAACTTTTACACAAAAACCTATAAAAGACCGATCTACATATATATTCACAATTCTACAAAAAAAAAAAATCTTGAAAATCTTACCATTTATTTTATAAAAGGAACATCTCCTACTATTTATCTAACGACTTATCACTATTTTTAAAAGTAATAAAATACTAATGGATCTGTGTGCAGGGGCGAAACGAGTGGGGGGCGAAGGGTGGCGGTAGATACCCATTGCTCCAAAAAAAATTATATGTATTTTTTTAATAGAAGATGGACTGGGCCCAGTACCCATAGGTGCAGGCCAACTTCATATTATCTTCATTAGGTCCTGAACGGCCTAGGCCCGATCCCCATCAGGCCTAGACCGTTTTTTTTTTCACAAGCAGAGTGAAACGGTGCCGTTTCACTGCTAAAAAAAACGTGAAGCGTAAAACGCTTCGTCTCTCTCACGCAACTAAAAGCTCATTCTCTCTCTCTCTCTCACTCGTTTCTCTAATTCTCTCAGCTAACAGCTCTCTCTCTCTGCCCATTGTCCACCGGTCACCGCTGACGCTCAGCAGCTCCCCACCAGCCGCCAGGTAAACTTTTATATTTACTGATTTAATCTCTCTCTCTCTCATATCTTGATTTAATCTCTCTGTTTCTCTTAGTGTTCACTGCAGCTTTCGCCCAACACCACCGGTCCATCAACCACTTCCCTCTCTCTTTCACAAAATCACGGACAGCCGGACAGGTAATGGCGTAATGCTCACTGAGTCACTTCTCTATTTTTTTCCCCGAATGGCCGAATTTGATTATTTTGATATAATGATATTTGCATTGCTAATATTGGTAATTTTTTTTAGAATTAAAATTGATTTTAATTTTTGAAACGATTGAATATTTGAATAATTGAATTTGTGGATTGATGTTATGCATCTTTGTTATGTGGATTGCTAATATTGGGGATTTTTTTTAGAATTGAAATTGATTTGAATTTTTGAAATGATTGAATATTTGAATTAGTTTTAACTATATGCTTAATGAAATTTTGTCATTTTATGTCTTCTACTGCAATCTCTTTGTGGATGACCTAAATTATATAACTCTTGTAAAATCAGCTGCACAAATCTTAATATCCTCTAAAAGAATCCTCTATAGGAGGATGAAGAATTAGTCGTCTGTTATAGATAGCTTCCGGCTTCCTCGTGTGTATTTTTCGACATTTCTATCCATCACATTCTTCTTTTTGTGTGGTTTTGCTTCCTTTTCTTCACTTAACTGGATTGCACTCTTTCAATAATTGATTTGCTCTGAATTTGCTGGGAGTCAAATATGCGAGGTGAGTTCAATGGGTTGAAATCACTTATTTTGAGGGACAATCTTTATGCTACCTATATCCATTGTTTTGCTCACCAACTTCAATTGGTTATTGTGGGTATTGCAAAAAATAACTTACAAGTTGTTGATCTCTTCGATTGTGAGTATGGTAGGAGCTTCTTGTAAAATGAAAGATGTTCTTCGCAATTTCATTATGAGAATATAAATAGCAGTTGGATAAGGGACAAATTTATAGTGGAATGGGTAAAAATCGAGAAACCAGTCTCGTACGACCAGATAATTACTATATTCATTACAATCCTTTAGACCATTCAATTTTTTTCCTTTGTTTATAGTTTTATAATTCCAATTTCTCATAATATTGTAGGTGACACTCGTTGGGGTTCATATCACCTTAAAATAATCCGTCTCTTCACTATGTGGTCATCAGTGTTGGAAGTGCTTGAACACATAAAAGCGGAAGGTACTCTCTCAGACCAAAGATCTATGGCTATGAGTTTGATTGATAAGATGAAAAGTTTTGAGTTTGTATCCACTATACATTTATTGAAGAAATAAGGGGAATTACAAACGAATTGTCACAAACTCTATAGCGTATTGATCAAGACATTGTTAATGCTATGAGTTTGGTTAGAGTTGTGAAAGAACAGTTGCAGGAATTGAGGGAGAAGGAATGAGATGGATTTTTGGACAAAGACAAGACTTTTGTGTCGATAACTCTATTAGTGTGCCAAATATGAAAGAAGTTATACAAACTCGCAATCGTTCGAAGCGTGGAGAGCAATTTATTACTTATTTCCATCATTTTCGTGTGTAAGTTTTTTGTCAAGTTCTTTATTTGATCATTCAAGAGATGAATAACCGGTTCACAGAAGCAAGTACATAATTATTTCTTTGCATAACATGTCTTAACCCAAAAAATTCATTTTCAGCATTTAATCATGCTAAGTTATGTCGTTTTGCTGAGTATTATCCAGAAGATTTCACAGTATATGATCGTGTGTTACTTAGAACTCAGCTTAACACCTACATTAGAGATGTTAGAGGAGTTGATGATTTTTCTGGGCTTCGAGATATTGGAGGTCTTGCATTGAAAATGGTTGAGACTGGAAAGAATATGGTATTTCCATTGGTTTATCGACTTATTGGATTGACATTGGTCTTACCAGTTGCGACCGCAACCGTTGAAAGAGTATTTTCTGCGATGGTGATCATCAAGAGTGATTTGCGTAATAGGATGGAAGATGATTGGATGAATGATTGTATGATGATATATATTGAGCAGAAAATTTTTAAAACTATTGAGAACGAAACCATTTTGCAATATTTTTAGAAAAATGCAGATGCGTAGGATCCAATTGTCACCTCTCAGTAGCAGTACATAGTACGATAGATGTATTTCAATATTTTTAATGTTTTTTCGTCTTTAATTTTTGTTATTGTAATTCTAAGACAATTTTTGTATTATGAATGAATTTTTTTTTTCATTTCATCTTTAAAGTTCGACACCTTTAAATATTAATTCTGGTTTCGCTGTCTGTGTGTACATTAAACGTATCGTTTTGAGAATTGTTTACGTGGTAAGGACGTGTGAAGAAGGTCGGCCGTGCTGGTGACTTCTTTTTATAAAGAAAGTTTCATATAACCAACCACTACGGGGTCGGTAAGGATTCAGTTACATAAAATATTTGTTTTCGCGTTTAATGATATTGAAAAGGTTTTTATTAGGAAATAATTATGTTTTTAAATTTATTCTCTTGTATAATGTAAAAGTAATAAAAAATTATGTTTTAAAATAAGATTTTTGTCGGGATAATTTTTAAATTTTTTGTATTATTTTTTACAGAATTTAAAGCTAATTTTATTAAATATTAAATTTTTTTAGCATAAAAATAATATTTTAATTGAAACAAGTTTTCAAAATAAAAAAATAAAAAAATAAAAGATTTTGAAGACCAAACTGTCGGTGATCTTTAGCTGTGACCAAAGGTATCGCCCATCCGTTTTTTTCGGGAATCCGAACAACTTATCCTGGATCATGTGACTTACATACAAAAAAAAAAAAAAACAGGTCCATAGATATTACTTTTTAATTAAACGGACCAACAAATAATTAATAGAGTTAGGAGTAATATGGAGCAGATTAAGGACTTGTTTGAGTATCAATTATTTGGGTTTAATAATAAAAAATTTATCACATAATTTGTTATCCCTTTACTTTTTCACTAACTCTCATAACATATCTTTACTTTATAATATTTTTCAAATTCCAATACTCAAAATTTTTACACTCAAACATCCTCTAAAGCAGACGAGTTCTGCACCTGACCGACATTTGAATGGGTCTAGCTTTACATTTCGCACCGACCATCACAAGTTGGGGCAATGGACCGTATTTGGAGGCTAAAGTATAAATAATTAATTTGACACTAAATATGTAAGGATTTTTTTAATATTATAGTTTGAATTTAAATCGGATAGTATGTATGTATATATATAATATGTGGTATTTATAAATATTAATGTTGACTATAATCTATCTTCGTACGCCTCACATAATTAGATTCATTTGTTTTCTAAGCAAAAAAAAATCTTAAAGATGGAACTATTATTCAGTCACCACCGCTTAAACTTAAAAATTGCACGTGATACGAGGATCATAAGAGTTTAATAAAGTTACCGTAATTTGAACCTTAGAGTAAATTTTAAGTCCTATACAGGAGGCACAGCCGCACAGTGCGCACACCACTAAACCACCGCTTGTACACAATTGGATTCATGATATATATCATGCCACCGGTACATGCCTGTCAATCTTTACAACAAACACCTTGCCCATATACAGGCATGTTTCTCTGTTCTGAGAGAATGATGTTTATGGAGGCCTTTGGGCGCCCTGTTTGGTTGTTGGACTTTGGCCATGTTTGTTTGTATTACCCTTATTTTTGCCAAACCCACTTTTTCGATTGGTTTGGTGTTTGTATGTCTGTAGGAGGTTTGTCTGGTTTGTTTTTCGCGGACTCCTGTATACCACCTTTTTTTTCCTACTCACTTCAGAGTTCAGAATAACACTCGAAAATGCGATAACCGGGGCGGACTCCCTCCACCGTGCTTGATGAGTCGGGGCGGGAAACTCCCCACCCAATCCTTTTTTTTTCGAATTTTTTTTTTTTTTTAATTTTAACGTTAAATTATAATTTTTTAGGACACGTGATATTTTAATTAAGTTTGGTGGCCTAATTGACCCAACCTCTCCAACCAAAAATATATTTCTAATAAAAATACACTTTTCGTTATCGGACTATTAGAGTTTTGACATTTTGCATCATAAATTATCAATTTCATTATATTTCGTCATCAACTACCAATCATTTACAATTTGTACCATTACCGTAATTTTGGAAAGAAATTGTTATTTTTGTTTAGTAAAATAACAAATTTATTCATATACAAAATATAATTATAAAAATTTATAAAGTAAATTCGTCATTTCACTTAACTAAAAATAACAATTTTCGTCTAAATTAATGGTAGGGGGTGCAAAGTGTAAACGGTTGGTAATTGAAAGGTGAAATGTAACGAAATTGATAGTTTATAGTGCAAAGTGTCAGGACCTCATAGGAGGGCGAAAAATATATGTAACCCTATATTTTTTTTAGGCTTAAATGCACCCCATGCCCCTGGGGTATGCCGAAAGAGCAAATATGCCCCTGTGATATGTAAAGTCATTTTCATACCCCTGAGATATACTTTCAGGAGCAAATATGCCCCTCCGTTATGTGCCGTTTGAAACCCTAACGGTAAATGCTGACGTGTCAAAATTTGACACGTAAGCACCAATCAGGGGTCGACACCTGTCATTTTCGAAATTAAAAAAAAAAAACTCGACAGAACTGGGGGAGAGCCCCCAGCGGCGAAGGGAGCTGAGCTCCCTTCGCCGCCGCGAGGGGTGGCCTCGAGCCACCCCCTCGTCCCCCCTGCTCAGGGGTGGCGCGCGGCCGCCGATGGCGACGCGGGGAGCCCAGATCTGGGATCCCCCGCGCGGGCGCCGCTCGCACGACGGGTGGGCTCCCCCTTCGCCGCGGTGGCCCCTGCCGTCCACCCCTCGCGGCGGCGAAGGGAGCCCAGCTCCCTTCGCCGCTGGGGGGCTCTCCCCCAGTTCTGTCGAGTTTTTTTTTTTTTAAATTTCGAAAATGACAGGTGTCGACCCCTGATTGGTGCTGACGTGTCAAATTTTGACAGGTCAGCACTTACCGTTAGGGTTTCAAACGACACATAACGGAGGGGCATATTTGCGCCTGAAAGTATACCTCAAGGGTATGAAAATGACTTTGCATATCACAGGGGCATATTTGCTCTTTCGGCATACCCCAGGGGCATGGGGTGCATTTAAGCCTTTTTTTTTAATTCAATGAGTTTTTTAAAATTCGCCTGTGAAAATATATTTTCCTAATTTAACCTTGAATCACAGCTATAGTCCAGAGACAAACTTGGCAGACCAAAATTCTAGTTTAGGATTTGGAAATCCACAAAGGATCTCAGTTCTAACCGCATTAGTGATCTCTTATTTTGGGTAAACCAAATTGCAAAGATCCTAAAAGCACCTGATCATTGAGAGGGGTGAGATATTGTTAATTCTTAAATGGAATAAAACACAAAGAAAGTTCCCTGCATAAGTAGCTCCTACTCTTCCTCCTCGTCTGTCAGAAATTTACCAGTACCAGGATTCAATGCAGCAAAGAAGAAGAATATCACGTTGAACAACACGAGCGGCTCAATTTCATTGATGGGAATCCCAGTCTCGATGTTTAGTTGTGCTAGAGCTCCCTTCCCGGTAATAATTTCTCCGATTAAAGAGAAAGCAATACCCAACTGAGCCAATCTTCCTACAAACAGCTCGTTGGACTTTGTAAATCCAAATAGCGGACCTTGCATTTCCAAAACACGAGCCGGAATATTGTTTAGAATACAAGCTGAGCCGCACATAAGGTGTAAGATGAAATGTAGAAGAATGGAAAACTACCTCCTTCTTTAAGACCCAGTGCGGATCTGAAGCCTTTGCCCGGAGGGATCACAGCCTTTTCGAGTCCAGATGGTGGTGTTTCATCTACGAATCTACCACGATCACCCAAAGCACCTATGGCTCCAAGCAGGGTGAAAAGAATGAAGAAGAGAAGAAGAGGCTCAGCTTCATAGATGGGAATTCCAGTTTCCAGATTCAACTGTGATAGAATTCCTTTGCCTGTTACTGCTTCCCCTAACAAGGATGCCTACACAAAAACCCTTATGGTAATGTTACATCTCTTTCTGGTATTCATATTGGTAAGACATTAAGAACCCTCATGCTTCATGGGAAAAAGCATTAAACCAGATAGTAAAAGAAGTTAATTCTAATGCTTACCTTTCATATGTCCTTTATACACTGCTTAGCTAAAATGAGTTAGGTGACCATGGGCTCAATCATTTTCTCTCTGTTACTATAAACTGAAAGGAAACACTACGGATGTTTTCCTTCCTCAACTTCAAGGGAATTTTCTAAAATCAGTCTTGTTTTTCTTGCTAAAATTTTGGATAGGTGAAAAGTTGAAAATTAACACAAAAGCCTCTTTTGAGGGCTTTAAACCAGTAAGTTTAAAGTTCATCTTAAACTGATGAGTTTAGAACCAATGCTATTGTCTTAATTACTCATTCTCATAACTGCTACCCCATTATTCTCCCCTTACTTGCAATTGAACCACATTAGTCCTAGATAAATATTGCCATCAACTCCTTTCTCACATGTCCTGCTGATATTATAAAGAGAGGGAGAGAGAGAGAGAGAGAGAGATGCACAATTTTTTGTACTTTCTAATTTGGCCCTCTCCTAGTTGCATGCTAATCAAACACTTGGTTTCAGTGGTATACTTAAGTCAATTACTTTTGTTTTTTGTTGTCAGTGCCCTCTAATTAATGGGATTAGAGTTGCTAGTCACCTTGTTTACAGAGCATAGGTATTTAGCACTTAAGCATATGCATGTGGTTTGGCACATCTCTTTGCTTAAGTTGACCCAAATATACGCCAATTAAAGCAGAAGCTTCCATGTGGATCTTCTTGCTCATCTGGTTTGATTTGATAAGCAAAACTAAGTTCAAGTTGTTGTTAAGAACTCAAATTATTTTTGGTAAGTGTAACAATTTGGAGTAATAAAACAGAGAGACATTTCAAACAAAAAGCAGCATATTGGAAGCAAATTATAGAAGATGAAAAGAGGAATATACTCACAGCGAAGCCAATCATGGCAACGCGACCCACAAAGAGCTCATTCTGCTTAGTGAAACCAATGCCGCCGGAGGTGCCAAAGATGCCATCTTCAACCTTTGGCTTTGGCTCTACAACCTAGTTAATAAGAGCAAAACAATCAGAACAACCCTTACACATATGGAAAACGTATGCCTGTTTTCCATTCTGCTTGTTTTATTCTGTGAAGATAAACTTGGTAAAAGGAAATGAAAACCTTCTTGGAAGGGGCGGCTTTGGTTTTCGATTTGAAGAGAGCAAAAGTTGTAAATGCTTGGGATGAAGAAGGGTTAGTAGGAAGAGGTGGGAGCACTAGATGAGAGAATGGTTTGGGCCTTAGTTTCTGAACTTGGAAATTGAGTTGAGGGTCTCTCTTCAAATCCCCCACACGGCTAGTAGAAACACCGGACATGAGCAACATGGTCTGAGCCATGGTTTCCGTTAGATATGCTTCTGATAGAGAGGCAGCAAACACTTGGACTCTATTTCAATGCGAATGCTTCTAAGGAAGAGGTGTGTCCGAGAAAGTACAATCATGTGAGATGTGGATATGGTGTGAGGGCTAACGATGGGCAACTAGAGTGCCCACGTCTTTGTGTGCTTTGTTATTTTTTGAAGATAACGTTTCTGGCTTAAACCCACTCAACTGAAACACAAAACTCTCAGATAATTGAACTTTAGAAACAGATGACAATGGAAATTCAACTCATACATAAAATGTAAAAACCCTCACCCCATGTGCCTCAACGATCTCCAATAAAGACTTTTACTTCAACTTTTATTTTCCTTCCATTGGCAAGAATTCTTATTTAGACGAATAACTAATCCTTTCAATTTGGTGGCCGAATTAAACGGTCCAATTTGGAAAGAGATAGACACAGTATATGAGTCTCACAGTGGTATCTACATTATCCGATAATTAATACGGACAATATTGAATGTTACGAAACTTCCGAATTAGACCATCCAATTTTGACAGAAAATTGAGGAGAATCTTTATCCTAAAGAAATCAAGTTCCTTACTAATTTTCTGGTCAAATTTATCTAAATCAGCCCTCACACATAAGACTAACACCGGACACTACTTAAATAACTTCATTCCAAGTAATAATAGCAAGCTCATTATCAAGCCTACACTTAGATTAATTGCCTCTGATGTTATCTATGTGAGGTTCTTCATAAACAGAAGAGTTTATTTGACATTGGGTGGCTAACAGAGCAAGTCACAAGAGAAGGATCTTGACAAATGACACACTTGTTGCAATTGTTTCTTAGTCTTCACTCTTCATGCAGATCTCTCACTAAATGTGCAACTCTGAGAGTCCTCCAAGTACGTCGGGGATGTGCACCTCACATCACACATTGCTGATAATAGCCATCCTGCGAAAATGCAGGATGGAAATAAAAGTATCCGAAGCTGACAAATCTTGAATTGACACCTCAAAGAGCACCGTCCCACCTTGGTAGGTCCAAGATTCTTTTATACAATAGCACAAAGCATCTGCCCATTTGTCTCGAGAGCATCCGAAGACTGAAAAAGGGTTATACCATGGGCTCTTCCCAAGCCCTGTTTTTTATGGGCTCTGCATCCATGCAAGTGCAACCCCAGTAACGAGGAGAAAAGAATCCAGAAAGCTCAATGATTTTTTTTTTCTTTTCGGGGAAATAGGCCTAGTGAAATTACATGGCTGTTACTTTGCAGACGTAAATCGGAATTATTCTGTCGATTCAATACAACAACCCAATCAGTCTCGTATTAGTATTCTCGACAACTTTCTGCCCGAATAGTATAATTTGAAGAGATAGATATAACATATAAACTTTACATTATTTAATATTGTCTATATTTATTATTGTAAAGTTTTGGACAGTATGAATCCTATAATAAGATCTTTCTTCGAATTACCGTAATAATTTATAGAGAATCTTGATCTCAATCCAACAATGTCTGCTGCACAAACAAAAGCCTAAAGGTTTTTCTTTGTTGTGTTCTTCTAAATCTTTTGAGCAAGTAAGCAGAATAGAATGCAAGATCTGCAACACATGTTAAAAAGTATTATATATTCAAATAATTCATTGTATATTTTCTTTTATTTGCTTCTCAAACACGCATAGGTTCCCATGGCCATGACCATGGCTAGTGATTTAGTTCAAGGAAAGGAGAAAACACGTGATTAACAAGAATATATTATGATCAATTGTCGACTTTCACGGGCATGTTCGGTTTTTTTTTTAAGATTTGTATTTTATTTTTATATTTACAATCCAAATATAAAAAAAAAACACGTATTTTACATACTCCATGTTTCTAGATTTCCTCTTGCATGAGTTTCACGGACTCCATTTGCGAGCACCACGTTATAACGTAATTATACGACTCAATAGTAAGCGCGCCCGTGAAGAACTCAATCGATCCGCATCCGCGCTGCTAATTTTTAACATGACCAGTGGCAGGCGTCCGAATTCATTGGTTCAATTGAAACGGTTGTAGGCTAGGATATAGAGGGGCTGGCTTGATGCGGGCATGATCTCAATACATTCTGTATTTTTTCTCTTTATGAATTGGATATCCAATTCGACGTGCTCAAATTGCTCACCATGTGTTTGAGTCTGGAGCTACATTCAATGCTCGGCACTATGTGCCAACTCATGTAGCTAGTGATGACACACGGTCATATGCTATATTGACCTGACTCTTCGTCGTCTTATGCAGAACAGAGAAGCGGCTAAAAGTCACAATTAATGTAGCACTCAGTATACTTCTGCTCCAGCGGCATGTTATCGTGCACTGGAATTTACCAAATTTTGGATCAAATTATAAGGATCTGTATTCAAATTGTCATTCGGAGAACATATTCCCCAGATGGCCTCGTTGCTTGGCACTGCGTAAACCAACGTCACAAGAGGATGAAAGTTCGAACTGAGTGTAAAGTAGAGAACACAAACTGCTATCATCAGTTGGATTGAGGACCAGAGGGAGAGAGAGAGAGTGCGTGTGTGACCGACGTCCATGCAATTGACGATTCCTCAGTTTGTTTTATATGTTTTAGAGCGCTTAATATGGCATTCTTTGCGATCCATTGGTTTCAGAAAACAAAGGGCAGTACGGCCGTAAAGCAAACTCCGAGACAAAACTTTCCATCTTATATATATAAACAGCTTTGAATCCATTGATACAGCTAGTATATTTAAGAATATACTTTGCCCAGTTTGTCAAGAAATTGAAAATGCAGACGGTACATTCAATTTCTCCGATTGCAATTCGAGTAACCATAAACAGGATTCTACAGTCGGGCGCATGCAGCAGGTCATAAATGTCCCATGGTTAAAGTAAAAATGTTGGATTTTAGAGAAATTGTGAATTTTTATGTTGAATAGTATTTTATTGGTGTTTGTGTGAAGTGGAGAGATAAATAATTTGATGTAATTGTTTAATTAAAAAGTAGTGGAGACATGTGAAAAAATATAGAGAGAAAATTTATGTTGAATAAAAAATTAAAAAATTATTAGAGATTGTGTAAAATGTATTGGTGTTTGTATTTGAATTCTGAATATATTCTGTAATATATTTATAAATATACTTATAATCCTGAAAAAGTCAAACGAACGTAGGTTGCGTTTGCAACCAAAATTATCTCCAAAATTTTATCTCTCTCCTAATAAAATACTCTAATATAATCTTTCTCTCCCATAAAAAAATATAAAAAATTATATCTTTTCACCTTTTCACTAAACCCAATACCAACACATATTCTCGTAACAAAATTATTACAACAAAAACACAACCGCAGTATCTACGGTGTCCTACCAGATCTTGAGAAATAAATACATCAATACTATCGCCCATGAGAGGAAGTCCACGGTAAGCGGGCCTATTGCAAAGATTCCTTCACTATGCTGAGACCGAGACAGATAATCAAAAACCACTTTTAAAAAGCTGATACACATTAGTAGACCCACAGGGCAGAGAGAGAGAGAGACGAAGGCCTCTGCAACAAATAAAATTGCAATAATCTTAATTGAATGTTTCAAGCGACAGAGAAGCGCTTATCCGAGTGTCCGAGGGCGGGAATGGGAAGCTCAGTTTTCAAATATAAATAAAGATTTCAAAGAAGAAAAGCTGAAAAAGTGGGCACTTGGGAGTCAACATTCTCACTCTTGTGGATTTCACATCCACAATCACATGCTCCTCCAATTAATATTCGGAAAAGAAAGAAACGTAAAGGTAAAGTTAAAAACAAGGCAATAGAAACCCTTTGTTTTTATTCTTGTTACCCAACTGACATTCCACAGATTTTTGCAGAGTTATTTTTTTTGTTATTACAGATTAGTGTCATGTGTCTCAGTGTCTGCAATCTTAAATCTCAAGTCTGTACTGAACCCATCTTTTGTTTCATTCATTGTTTACTGGTTCCAGTCTAATCTCTAGGTTGTTTCGGTCTCCCAGTCAAAGGGAGTTTTTTTTTTTCTAAATGGAGTTTATTTTTTCTTGCTTGAACATATCAATTATTATTTTGTTATTATAATTTGTCTCTGGAAAAGTTAGCAGGTTTTTTTTTGGGTTCTGATTAATAGTGAAGTTAGCTGGGTTTTGTGCTTTTAAGTTTGATGGTCATTAATATTTGGAATCTTTTAGATGGGAAATTCGGACAAGCCACTGTTTCATTAGTTCTGAATTTTCTTTCTTGATGTTTTCTAGTTCTATCTGCTGGGAAGTTCTCCTTTTGTAGTTCAAGTCCG
This sequence comes from Myrica gale, assembly GCA_963930655.1. Lineage (NCBI taxonomy): Eukaryota > Viridiplantae > Streptophyta > Magnoliopsida > Fagales > Myricaceae > Myrica > Myrica gale. Next base: position 24,008,726 of record OZ005606.1, read on the forward strand.
GGTTTCTGGCGATTTCATAGCTTGAGGATGTTTCAGAAACCACTCGGGGCGTAAACGCGAGTAAAAGGTGGAAACGTTTTTCACCTTCTATGTATGCCTTTGCGTTTTCATCACTATACTAACTGCCATTTGGGTTCTTAAACGTTGAGAAAACTCGTTTTGGTTCTCGGGATGAGATATAGGTTTGTTGTTGAGGTTGGGTGGTCGTTGGGGTAGATTTGAAGCAAAGCTGAGAGAATCATAAGCCAAGTCATCTTTTTGAATAAATTGTTTTGAGTTTGTTGAAGAGGATGCCTGTTTCTGCTTTTCAATGGTGTGACAATACTAGTGGTTGTTCTGTTTCTTAACACCAAGGAATAGTTCTGCTATTGGATACCCTCTTAATTTTTGTCTTTTCCTGCAATTTTAGGGAGGATTTTAAGTTTTGAGTTACCCGCTGAGAAATGTTCTAAATGGGTGTGCAGATGAGCATAAGGTGATGTGCCTGTTGGTGTTGCACTATTGGACCTTGCAATGGAAAAAAGGAAATGGTTGTGGAAGAGGAAGCCTTCCGACAAAAGCCCTGGGGAAAATGAGAGTTCAGGCTCGATATCTTCACATTCAGAGAGATACTCAGATGATCAGGTATGAAGCTGAATCCTTACTACAACCGAACCTGTGTGAACGTGGCCTACTAGGAAGCTTGGATGTTGTTCTGGTAGCCTTTACTAATTAACTTCACCCTGAAAACGGACGAGTTTCCGTATTCCTTCGCTTTTTGTTTTTTGTTAGAAGTTGGTATTCTCTTCTGTAAATAACTTAGCCACATGCTTATTTCCAGTGGCATTGACATTTCAGAAGTTTGACAATCTGATTTTGGCCAATATGAAAATTTTGTTCATCAACCTTTTAGCTTATGTAAACTTGCTTCACAGATTAGTTGTCACAACTTTCTGAAAATTCAACTTTGCTCTCTGTTGGCTTTCTGAGCTTTCCATTTCTCCCAATTTTGTCTGAATAACTCGACTCTCATGTGCACTTTGATTGCTTGTCAATGTTCTGTTCTCTGTCACCCACCCAATTATCATCTCCCTCTCTCTCTCACACACACACACACACAGAGGTTGGCAAGTTCTCACTAATTATATCTTGGATTGTTTAACCTTAATATAAGAAATTATACCGAGGTCATGGGAGACCTCTATATTCTACTACATATTGCTTTGCAACAAAAGTGTCTCCGTTGGCCTGGGCAAATCAGTAAGTTGGCTGTATTCAGTTGATTGCTTTACGGGAGCATATTATATATCTTGTTTGTCTCCTAGGTGGCAGTACCGCTTGTTCATTTTTGCTGACAGTAGCCTGCATGATTATGGCATACAACTCGATGGGATTATGAAAAGCACAATTATCGGCTCAATGAAAAATGTGTTGTCCAAACTAGTTTTATTTGGAGTGCTTCCCTTATCATTCATATGAAATCTGCTGAAATGAATCTTCCTCATTTCCTCTTGCTGTTATCTTTTCACATCTTTGTATTATTCACGAGGCGTTGGAGGGGTAGATATGATCTTCTGAAGTGGGGTTCTGAGAATCCCTCCGGAAGTGATATTGTCAGTCAATGAATATTAGGACCTCTATTAATAATGTTTTAAGGCAATAATTTAGTTGTTGTTGGACATTACAAACACAAAAAATAACAACAATACTCCCGTGTTACCTCAGGCATGTCAAACGACTCAGCCTTGATTGACAGGAGTTCTAATGCTATGGACCCACAGGTTCTTATATGCTTCTGTTCTGCGGAAGTATCACAATCACCATGGTGATAAAATCATGAGGATTTCATAATGTTAAGAAAGTTCCTTGGAAGTTCTGGAAGCATATAATAGCAGTGCCCAAAGAGAGAATATGTATAGACATGTAGGCAACTAAGCCTTGTACAGGTAAATGTCAGCGAAACTGGAATAAAAAGAAGAATGTTCATATTTACTGGGATGAGAAGCTTTTACTGGAATTCTTCTTTTGGAGACATTTGCTCAATGGAAAATGGGAAGTCAATCCTAAAGCGCCCTTCGCAATTTCTGCCTCTCTATTCAATCTTGTTTATGTAGGCAAGATCCTCAGTTACAGCTCAACTACTGACATTATGCATGGGAAAAAAAGGCCCAAGTTGAAAACCTTTACTTTTTTTTTTTTTTTTTTCTTGGTAAGTTGAAAACCTTTACATTAATGCCTTTTATGTTTGACTTCCATTTTTTCAGTTCTATTGTCTTGTGAAGTAGAATTTAATCCATGATGTCATCACAGCAAAGGCAATGTAACTAGTAACTGGATTGAAAGCGCGCACATGCGCACTCTGGCTGCTACTGCAAGCCAAGCTGATATACAGTTTCAAGTTTGCAATTTGTTTCCTAATTCCTAGTAACTCAAAGAAAAACTGGTGTTTTCCTCTAACGTTAACTGCAATTGTGGATGAATTTATGACCTATTCCATAAGATGATCACTTTTGTTGTTCCATGAAATCAAAACTTTGTTACCCCCAAGGGTTTGGTGTGGTGGTAAGGCTTCGGCTTGGGTTCTAACATGTCCCAAGTTCGAGCCCCAACATCCCCATTATCGCCCTTGACTTATCTGCTCCCTGGGTTGTGGGGTCGGTCCAGTGGGCCGGGGTTTGTACTTCAGGGTTGGGCCAAAAAGGGTCCGGCTTTGGGGAATTTCCTCGTCATAAAAAAAAAATGAAATCAAAACTTTGTTTCTATGCATGCTAGAGCGTTGTTTTATCCAATGTGCATTGTTGAACCAGGAGGCATTCAAGTCATCTCCTAATCATAATACTCAATCACCTGAAGTCACATCGAAAGCTGTGATAATCACTGAAGATTTTAATAATGGTTCATCAAACGAAGATATGAGTGATGGAGTGAAAAGCCTGAAAGAGAAGTTATCAGCTGCTCTTGTGAATGTTAGTGCTAAAGAAGATTTGGTGAAGCAGCACGCAAAAGTTGCAGAAGAAGCTGTTGCAGGTATTGCTTACATACATGATATGTATTTGCTATTTCTTGCTTTTGCATTCAGCAATCACAGTACAAGTGGTTGTAGCACGTAAGTTAGAATGGATATCTATCCGTTAAATTTAGGAGCTTGCTTGAATTGGAAGCCTGCATAATAAGCTATTTAAATCTCATAACAATTGCTGTATTCTTTGCATCTTCAATAACCTTTCTGTAATTTTCCAACATAATTCAAGGATGGGAGAAGGCTGAAAATGAAGTGGTTGTTCTAAAGCAACAACTTGAGTCTGCAGTTCAGCAAAACTCCATACTTGAAGATCGCGCCAGCCATCTTGATGGTGCTCTCAAAGAACTTGTTCGTCAACTAAGACAAGCAAGAGATGAGCAGGAACAGAAGATCCATGTAGCCGTGGTGAAGAAAACCAGCGAGTGGGAAACAACCAAACTCAAACTTGAGAACCAGCTTCTTGAGCTCAAAAATGAAGCAGAAGCTGCCAAATCTGTATCTTCTAATGTTGATTATGATCTTTACCGTAAACTTGACTATTTGGAGGAAAAGAACTCTGCTCTCAAACTTGAGCTCCAATCTCAATCTGAAGAGTTGGAGATCAGGACAATTGAGAGGGACTTGAGTACCCAAGCAGCTGAGACAGCCAGCAAGCAACATTTAGAGAGCATAAAGAAAGTAGCCAAGCTTGAGGCTGAGTGCCGGAGGCTAAAATCTATGGCTTGTAAAACATCCCCGGTTAATGATCATAAATCCACTACTGCATCCTCAATATGTGTTGAATCTCTCACAGATGGCCAATCAGACAGTGGGGAGAGGCTTAGCTTGGGTGACCTGGATGCCCACAAGACAAGTAGCTCAGAAACAAATAAGTATGAAGCTAGTTGCCCGGATTCGTGGGCGTCTACCCTAATGGCTGAGTTTGGTCAATTCAAAAATGAAAAGGATGTTAATAGAAATCTCCAAGCTTCTTCTGGTCGAATTGATCTTATGGACGATTTTCTTGAGATGGAGCGACTTGCTGCACTGCCTGAAACCAAGAAAGGAAGCCATTCTGCTTTATCAGAGGTTTCCAATCCCTCCATTAGTGGAGAAAGCTTCCTTAGAGCTGAGCTTGAAGGTATGATTTGTCGGACGGCTGAATTGGAAGAGAAAATAGGGAAGATGGAAGCACAGAGAGCTGAAATGGAGACGGCACTAACCAAAAGTGAAGAGTATGTTCAGGCATACAAACTTCAACTGCGGGAGGCAGAACTGCAGTTGGACGAGTTGCAAAAAGAGCTGAATATTGCAAAAGAAACAAAGCAAGTTGTTGAGTCTAGACTAATTTGCATGGAAGCGGAAGCAAGGACCATGTCGTCAAAAGTTGATACTTTAGAAGTAGAGGTTCAAAAAGAGAAGGCTTTGTCAGCAGAAATTGCAGTTAAGTGTCGGAAATTAGAGGTAGAGCTATCCAGGAAGAGGCAGGAAATTAAACTCCAGAAAAATGCAGAACTGCAGTTGGACGATTTGCAAAAAGAGCTGAATATTGCAAAAGAAACAAAGCAAGTTGTTGAGTCTAGACTAATTAGCGTGGAAGCAGAAGCAAGGACCATGTCGTCAAAAGTTGATACCTTAGAAGTAGAGGTTCAAAAAGAGAAGGCTTTGTCAGCAGAAATTGCAGTTAAGTGTCGGGAATTGCAGGAAGAGCTATCCAGGAAGAGGCAGGAAATTGAACTCCAGAAAAATGCAGAACTGCAGTTGGACGAGTTGCAAAAAGAGCTGAATATTGCGAAAGAAACAAAGCAAGTTGTTGAGTCTAGACTAATTAGCATGGAAGCAGAAGCAAGGATCATGTCGTCAAAAGTTGATACTTTAGAAGTAGAGGTTCAAAAAGAGAAGGCTTTGTCAGCAGAAATTGCAGTTAGGTGTCGAGGATTGCAGGAAGAGCTATCCAGGAAGAGGCAGGAAATTGAACTCCAGAAAAATGCGAGCTCGAATGTTGAACTGAAGATAAAGCAGGTCTGTCATCAGTTGATATCTATAGTACATTGCACATTACCACTACTATCATCTTTTATTGGGAGCTAATTATTATCAAGTAAATTTAAACAAATGCATAATTCCCTACATATGATGATGCTAACATTTTGTCTATATCAGGAGGATCTATCTGTAGCTGCTGGAAAACTAGCAGAGTGCCAGAAAACAATAGCGTCTCTTGGCAATCAACTGAAATCTCTTGCAACACTGGAAGACTTCCTGATTGATACTGCCAACCTGCCAGAGTTTTCTGCAGGTGCATCTCTGATTAATAAAGCCGATGGGGAATTGTGGAAGTTGCATTGTAATGGTACATTTTCACCTAAAAGAGATTCTGACTCTTCAAGAATTGCTGATGAAAGCTCTGGTCCTTTGATAAATAAAGAGGAAGAGAACTTACCGCCGTCTTCTTCTTCAGCAGCTTCATCTGCTGCGTTGTCGAATCACACCAATTCTGAGAAGAACCGTAATGGCTTTGCGAAGTTTTTTTCTCGTACCAAAAGTGGGATACGACTAGAAATTTAGTGATGATATAGAAAATGAAGGGTATTGGATTCTCAGTCATAGAGACAAACAACCAAGGACTCTTCTCAATTGGGAAACTGTTGATTGCATGCTGTTTAATCAGGGGCAAGAGTGTGTTTCAGTTCCTTCTGGGTATGTAATCGGGAGTTTCAACAAGTCCACTGGTTATGTGCTATGTGTACTTATTTTGCCCTTTCAGGATGGTTTATATACGTTTGTTAAAATCACGTTGAGAGTGTATCCTAGCCTGGGGTATCCACTTCATCAACATTGTAGGAAGGAGCAAGAAGAATCTTAAAACAAAAGAGTTCTGAAAGAGTTTTTAGTGTTCCTTTTTCCCTGTTTTTGTTCTTTTTCTTTTTTTTTTTGTGGTAAGCAACAGAGCTATGTAAGTTGGATGTTTGGGAATGGTCTCTCTTTTTGATATGGCAAGCGGCATTGTGTGCGATTTGCTAGTTAGCGTACAAGGTAGAAAGAGGAAAAGAAAGAAAAACGATGCTGGGGTGAGAGAGGCTCGAACTCTCGACCTCAGGATAACTCAGAAGCTATGAGACCTACGCGCTAGCCAACTGCGCCACCACCCCTTTCCTGTTACTAGGTTCATAAGTAAATAATTTCTTTACTTAAGAATCTCTATATATTATCTTAATAATATTATTTTTTTTTTCTAGGCAAAGCAGGCCAAGCCTGCGGGATGGGGGTGGAGAAATTTGAACCCCAGTTCAGGACCCTCCATAGAGGAGGAGATGCCACTTGAGCCATAGCTCATTGGCATCTTAATATTATTACTTGTAACTGAAAAAATAGCATCTGCCTTTCTTTTGGCTGTTAGCTCTAAAGGGTATTTATCCAAAGGGGACACCGTAATTTCAAAGCACACAAAAAGGGATCTTTGTTGCATAACGAGAGAGGCCTTTTGGTGATTTTTGCCTCTTCGTAGTTCGTACTGTAGGAATGAATAATTAAACTTGTAAGTCAGGCACGCGAAGAGGTTCCATGGTGTAGTGGTTAGCACTCACTTTGAATCCAGCGACCTGGGTTTGACTCCCAGTGGGACCTCTGTCCTCATTCTTCATTCCAATTTTTGTTTTTGAAGAAAATTGTACTGCCACCTGAATTTTATTAAAGGTGCAAAAGCATTTGTTGCGGTTTCAACCAAAGCCAATAAAAATACAAGACAGTTCTTTATCATGTAATTGGTACTCATTAACTGGTTCATAAAATGGTACCATATTATATACAATTCTATAATGCAATGAGGTAGACCCTCGTATTCATCTTATGTAAGATCCTGATTTTGGCAAACGCTTTGAACTAAGGGGAAACAAATCAAGTTTTGATATCTCTGACATCATGTACATCGCTAATTTGTTTCTCAGGGAACTTAATTCGTGGCTGATAACTTCCTATGCAAAATGAATCAAACAAATGATCAAGACAGTCAATAACTCCTAGCCCTCCTTCTGTCCATCATGATGCGGCGATCATTCGCTTGGGAATTCTTCTCTCTCCTGAAAGCATTGAAAAGATCCATACCTAGAAAAACATTGAGCAAGTTCATTCCAGCCATACCGAATAAGGCGAGCGGCAGCTCAACACCCTTTCCAAACTTGTGAGCATCTCTGAGGAGCTTGACTGTGATGAGAACGTGTGCTATGAACCGGGCGAGAATGAAGGTGACCCAATTGAGAACCCATTCTATCCTTACAATGTTGCTCTTGGCATCACGAATACCAGCCATTCGTCTCACTTTCCTTACATGCAGAAATATAGAATGCAGCTGTATCATCCAAGGACTTTCACCATCAGTCACGACAAACAGAATCAGGGAGCATAGTAGATTAGGATTCAAAATCAAGTAAACATATATTTATTGGGATTTAGTTTCACTTTGAAGTTGCCTTAAGATTTTGGTTCAATGGATTTTGGCAGTACAAGAACAAGATCTAAATACAAACAATGATTTGTTATTACTATAGCCTATTGTTAATATTGAATAACCCAACATGTTGATTTCAAAAATACATAATGTAAGCCTTCCTTTGGAAAAATTAAGGAGGACATGGGAAGACGTCTTTCCATGTCTTGTGGAGCAAAAATAACTTTTAAATTGAAGTAAAAGGATGAGAGGCATACTGGAGCAAAGGCAGCAAAAACTAATATTGTCATGAAGCATACATCATCCCACGGTATGAATAGAAGATTTTCAATTTGTCAACTACAATCTTGAGTATTAGGACAGTGGAAAAGTAAGTGTAAATGAAATTAATAGATCAAAGAAATGAATTCCAACTACAAAGTTGTAACCCCATGAAGATGTCCCACTAATCCCATTTAAAGGGCATCTGAAGCTTCACACCTAACTATCACACGTCCTTCAACAAATGTTTCATTGTGAATCCTTGAGATGCATACCCACTCAGTTTCATGATAACCAGAAAAGAAAAGAAAAGACATGAAACTGGATAAGCCAGTAGCTATTCCTCAGTCAATTCAAAAGCAAAACTGGATGTACTTATGCAGAGAGAATGAAGATGGCAAAATAAGAACAAAAACAACTAGCTACATAAAAATGAAAGAACTTCTAAGAAGATACAGAACCGTACCTCGCAAATGAGAGTAAGAATGAGGTAGTTGACGGTGATATTTCTATATAAAGCAAGAGTAAAGCAGATTAGGAGAATCAGATGATGGACCAAGATGGCAGGGATCCAACCACTGTACAACCGGTAACGTAGCATGTCCCACTGATCATATGCAAAGTAACCACATGAGAAGCACAGTGTGGGATATGCCCATGGCCAAGTACCTCCAAACAACTGAGAGTGCTCAAACATCCCATTTGACCCATTTGTCAAGCACTGATTAACCAAAATGAAAACCACTGCAGGAGAGGTGAACAAAAGTTTGTAGTGAGTAACAATACCAAGACAAAGACCAAATTAAGAGTGAGTGATTAGTGAAGATGTCTGAGACCACATAATTTGCTGAATACTATCTCAGAGACTAAGATCATGAGAACAACAAACCAATGGATACGTTTCAGAAAAAGTTAGGAGAGACCACAAATCAAGACAACGGACAGTTAGAAGCTAAAAGAGAAATAAAAAACATGATTTTTTATACCTCTTTATCAAGCCTCCATTCAAGAAAGCTTTTGAAATCCTTAACCAGAACATCCCTGGGATGGAGTTTTGTTTTATTAAGGATGACCTTAGTTTAAGTCTAACAACCCAACAATACCAGCCTGAGCAAAGTATAAACCATGGTAAGCTATGATAAGTGTGAATTTTGTAAAAAATTATGTGTAAACTAACCGTAATACACACAAAGGTATATAGATGCATGACTGTATCTAGATGTGAAACCTCAATATGTATACAACCTATTGCAAACACACATGAATAAGAAGCTTCAACTACAATGATGATTTAGGATTTAGAACTTAACAACCTCAACAAGGTTTATCGATTTTGCATCCTACAGACTTCGGTTTCGCTTCAAACTCTACAAGGCTAAGATCATACACTAATGCGTTTTGGGGAAACAATCAAACACAACAAGAACATCCCATGAAGCCAAGTCACCACAATCGCAGACAGTAAAGACCATTCTTTATCACAAGGAAACATCGGGAACAAGGAAAACAAAAATTCAATCCATTAGAAAAGTTAAGTGTAATTCATCAGTAGCATCGAGATGACAAACAGATTAAAAGGAAATATCCAATTGAAGATATAGGACGAACCCAGAATAGGAAACAAAGAGAAGTTGAGTCATGAGACCGAACACACCAGAGGCGGAGGTGATGGAGGAGTGGAGGAGAGAAACGGAGGTGTTGACGAAGAGAGGGTCCGGAGAGAGGAAAGAGCGGATGACCCAGTTGGCCGTTTGAAAAAAGCAACAGCCAGCGATTACACACAGGAGCTCCTTGCGCTTGTTGAACACGATTTCAAACACAACCGAAATGAGCCACAGCACCAACGTCGCCAGGAAGAATGCCCCCATCTCGTTCTCCTCTCGCGTTGGTTTAACCATTACTCTCACTCGACGTTACCGACACAGAAATCCCTTCCTTTGCACACAAATTTAAAGGAGTTTCCAACGGGACCGGTCACAAAGCGAATGCTGAATTTTCACCTAGCAGTAGTTATCCCAAGTGTCAGCAAGAGGCAGGGAAACAGAGTTTTTCCGTTTGCCTCTCTATTTGGGAAGTAGAAATACAGTACAAGTGCCTACATATATAAAAATAACTGATGGATATTATTTCGAATAAATATTTCCCTATAAAAGGGATCGGGTAAGTAGGTAGTTGGTTTTATTAATTTATAAAATATTGTAATGAAATTCTATATTTGCTTATTTTTATATATATTTAAAAAAACATAACCTGACAGACCAATAAGAATGGACCCATTTAACGGACTAATAAAGTTCGAGTCAATGCAGCTTTCTCAAGCTACACATCTCAGTCTGACTTTGTAAAGAAAGTGACTCAAATAAATTGTTTGTATTCGTAAGAATTCGAACTCGAGGTCTTAAAGAAAACAAACCTAGACTCCATGTCTTGCATACAAATTTATTAAGATCATTGTATATTTGCTTTCCTGAAAACTATTTACGCCCATTATTTTGTTATTTAATAGGATGAAAAAAATATCTGCGTGCCTCAATCAATTCTTGCATGGGTAGCCTGTTTCATAAATACATTTCCGAACCCAATCTCAATGATCAGATTCTACTAAAAAAATACACACGAAAATAATTTGGTCATGGATAATGTAAAATTGTGTGAAAGTAATCGTTTCGATTTTTATTTAATATTACATCCACTTTGTGGTACAAAATAATTATTCATCTAGGTTTTTTGGAAAATATGATCACCCGATACTACCCTCCATCCCTAGACCATTATTGAAGAACCGTGGCCGACCATCGAGCCGATACCCCCACCGACTACCGACCTTCATCTGCGGGCTCTACCTCTATCTAACCCTAAACACTGATCCCCACACGGAAACCACTGATATTGGAAGCTCCCACTTTAATTCTCCCATCTTCCATAATTACTGCTCCTGACATGGAAAAGCAATGTTGTCAGTGGTCCACGTCTCCAAAGAATTTTAGAGCACGGTCATTCGTAAAAATATTCTAGAATATATTCAATAAAATTTACGAGAACGAATGTCGGAGGTTCTTCGTTTACCATGAATTCTTAAGATTTTTTGAATTTTTAGAATTTTACAATCAAATATCATTTTTCACATCACATAAATATAACTACAACACGCATACCAATAAAGTTAACATCACATAAAAATTCTTAAAACACAAAAAATTCTCACAAAACATCTTAACCGAACACACTCTAAATGGTTTGGTTGGATTGATGTATGCAATTCTCGTCTAAATGTTAGATTTTAATTTTGAGAAGGATAGACAAGTAAATAGACATAACAATATTTATTGTTCTATTCATATAAAGTTTTGAGGAGCATAAAGTTATAATATAATCAATTTATTGTGTCGATGTCTATCCAAATTGTATCATATAATTCGAAAAAAAAAAAATAAAAAAATCATAAACCAATTTTACAGAATCGAAACATTTGCGGTGTTTGGGCCTTTGGACCCAGATTAAGTTATTGGATCTTCGGACTATGATGGATATTTGAATCTTTGGATTTGACTAATGTTATCGGGTATTTGGACCCGACTTTGTTATCTGGGCATGGAGTCCACTTTGTTATCTTTAAAGGGCCTTGAGCCCCATTGTCTTGTACCTGCCCCAATATGGTTTTCCTTTGCAATCCGCCAATCCATAAGTTGTAAACTTCATCAAATATCAATAAAAATCTCTTATTGCCTAAGAAAAAAAAAGAGTCAATCTTTCATGTCTCTTTTAATAAAAACATAAATATATGTCTCAATTATAAAATTACTAAAGTATATCCTTCGCTCGTTTATATTGAAGGTCTCATTATGCTGCGTATCCATTCTTAGATGCAATAAGAAAATTTGATACATGTAACGAATCCTATGTGGAGGTACTTTAATATTTGCATAAACATTATTTTTTACTCTCGAGCTATGAAATCAATGTCAGATCAAAGTTTTAAACTAGTAAATTTTTCACATAAAATTCTAGAATTATCGAAATTTATTAACGCGCGCACTTCAATTAGATCCTAAAAGTAAAATCTATAATAAATAAGTCACGTTACGCGATTTTAAAAATTGCATCTAATCAAATTGCGTACATCGATTAATTATAATAATTTTAGAGTTTTATGTAATAAACTCGGTAATTTCGAATCCTAAAGTGACATTAATTTAGGGGACGAAAAAATGATTTTTTTTTCTTTAAAATACTGCTAGTTTGAAATAAAGAACTATGAGGTAAAATGCAAAATCAAGTCTCAAACTCAACTAATATTGGAGTTGTTTGTTTGCCGAAATTTTGGAGAATATTCCCGAAATTTTGAGAATCTTTACTTTATTAAGATTTATTGGGGTTTGTAAAAAATAGAGTGTGTAGGTGTAAAAGTTAAAAATTTTGGAGTTTGTTTGGCTTGCCCGAATTGTTGAGATCCCAAATTATTGGAGAATCAAACATGTCAATTATCTAATTATACTACTTATTATAAAATTTTAAGTTAATAGGAATTTTTTATTACTTATATTAAAAAAAATAAGCCTATTATCCACCTCTCTTGACGGAAAATCACATTTTCAAAATCCAACTGCGCAGATAACAGATAGAGAAATATATATCTTCGCCATCCGAGCTGTCAGGATTTCAGGACCCACTCTCAGAAAGATACTCGCTCATACCAACAAGGAAGCATGTTGAGGAAGAGAATGCCACGTGTGAGACAGAATAGTCGACGCTTTTCCACGTGTCAACCCTTGGAAGGACAACCGAGATCGCGGGAAACACCAAACTCTTATCAACAAATCCCCAAAATGATAAAACATAAACAAACAAACAAAATACCCAAAATAAATCTCTCTCACTAATTCCGCTTACGTTTCTTTTCTTCTCTCTCTCTCAGAGGGTCAGTCAGCTTCACAAGCCAAAATATGACCGCCATAGCTACTGCTTCAGCTCTCTCTCTGCCAATCTCTCTTTGTAGATCGTCTAAGCTCAACAACAAGAAGGTAACAATGTTTCTACTCTTATGTTTGCCAAACTTGTCTGGGTATATGGTGAAAAAGCGGACCAACAACTTGTTAGCTGAATCTTAGCTCAGAATACTAGTTACAAGGTGCAATAGATATGATCTTGCATTTGTTTTCTCTGAAGAGATAACAATGGGCACATTTTTCTTCTTAGGAAGAAATGTGCACCTGTTGAATCGTGAAAAGAATTCAGTTTGTCTGTTCGATTAATTAGTTCGGTTGTGCTTTTAAGTTCTCATGCCCGACAAACAATAACATATTAGGTTTGTCTGCTAATTTTATTTGGGACATGCTAATTTTTGGTTAGTTGTGTGCTTGTTGAATGTCAGCTTGTCAAAGGAGGATTTCGGGTGTTTGCTGTATTTACGGAGGAAGGAGGGGTAGAAAAGAAGAGTTCTTGGGAAGCACTCTTTGATGTGGAGGATCCGAGGTCTAAAGTTCCGCAGAGAAAAGGGAAGTTCTTGGATTTGAAGCAAGCCCTGGAAGTGGCTAGATATGATATTCAGTACTGCGATTGGCGGGCTCGACAAGATGTGCTCACAATCATGCTCCTTCATGAAAAGGTTTGCCTCTTCATTTCAGTTTTTGTTCGTATCTAATGACTAATATTGTTTTATTCAGGCAATTCTCATTTTCAGAAAATTGGCTGCAGGTTGTAGACGTTCTAAATCCTCTAGCCCGTGATTACAAGTCCATAGGCACAGTGAAGAAGGAGCTTGCAGAGTTGCAGGAAGAATTAGCACAAGCTCATAGACAGGTGTTGAAATCATAAGTCAATACTATAATAACCAAAACATGTGATAACTGTCGTGCTTGACTCATGTCTGTCGAGATACATGCCATCCATTAGATGCAAATCACTAGATTTCACACTGCAATTGTGACATATACCATTTATTTTAGACGATCCAACTGATTGTTAGATCTTGCAGAATACACCTTTTATATACAATACAAATCTTAAATCTAACGATATAACTGATCATTCAATAATTACTCTATAAATATAATCTTGTAAGCATTTGAGGTCTGACTCATGAATAACCAACAGGTTCACATATCTGAAGTAAGAGTTGGCACTGCTTTAGATAAACTAGCATACATGGAAGCATTGGTGAATGATAGGCTTTTACAAGACAGAAATGCAACAGCATCAGACCAAACATCATCCTCCCCCAGTACTTCTTCAGAATCTCTCAGTGTCGAACGGAGGAGGTCGCCACGTAAAACCTTGAATGTATCGGGTCCAGTTCAACCTTACCATCCCCGCTTGATGAATTTCTGGTATCCTGTTGCTTTCTCCGCTGATCTAAAGGATGATACAATGGTGAGCTAGAGCTTCCAAAGTTTGTCATCCATTCTTATGAGAGCATTACTGAGGAAAAAATGACAAAGCATCATCCAGACAGCAATCCGTGTCTTGATACAGAAGATTTCTCTCTTTAGAAAAGCTAAATAAATGTACCTTAATAATTTTCTGTTTCAGATTCCAATTGACTGTTTTGAGGAGCCATGGGTTATCTTTCGTGGAAAAGGTGGGAAACCTGGATGCGTTCAGAACACCTGTGCACATAGAGCGTGTCCTCTTCACCTTGGTTCAGTAAATGAGGGTCGCATCCAATGTCCCTACCATGGTTAGTATAATTTAGAAGAAATATCTAATGTCTATATGGTTCTTTGTAGGTCTTATATATGTGATAAGAATTCGCATAAATGAAGTGCTGTAAGAATAAGAATTGTAAAAGACTAAATCTTGGAAATTGATAATTGGTGAATATCAGGATGGGAATACTCCACTGATGGAAAATGTGAGAAAATGCCATCTACGCGATTAGTTGATGTGAAGATAAAGTCATTGCCATGTTTTGAGCAGGAGGGGATGATCTGGATTTGGCCTGGCAATGACCCTCCAGCTGCTGCCCTTCCTTCTTTACAACCTCCTTCAAGATTCCAAGTCCATGCAGAGGTGTGCTAATATTCATATCCTACTAGTTACTGGTCATGCAAGAAGCATGTGAATCACACTTACGTGATTTAAAGAACACAGGTCATCTCATTTCTTCACCTACTTGCATATGACAGATCGTCATGGAACTTCCGGTTGAACATGGGCTACTTCTAGATAATCTTTTAGATCTTGCGCATGCCCCTTTCACTCACACTTCCACCTTTGCCAAGGGATGGAGTGTTCCAAGGTTTGTTACCCTCATCACTATAATTTGATGTAATCATTTTTTGCCAATATGATATGTATGGGTATGCGGTTGTGTATATACCAATCTGAGGAGAATGGCTCCTGCAATCATATTCAGGATCACCTATTTTAACTCAAGAAGCTGGGAAAGAAAACATGGAGAACATACAATATGTTTAGGGATCAGGAAAACATACACAAATTCGGTATTTCACTTTTGCTTTACTGAGCATTTAGCATTTACTATGCATATCTGTTCACTTTAGTGAACTGAGGTACTTTCTTTGTGCTGATGACATAGCCAAAGCATAACACTGCTTGTTTCCCTTGTTGAGGAAAGTCTTTATACTCGGGATTGGGGCTCGCTAAAATTTTCCTTTTGGGCTTATCATGGAGGATAAAGGGATTGACTTCAATTTAGATATCAAGTTGTGTGTTTGTAACGAAATCAATATGCCTTATTTATAACAAATGCCAAAACTAAATGGCCCTGATGTTGACACAGAAAACTTCAATTTGTATCTGCATATTCAATATCAGTCAAAACTCACTGCCACAATTTGTATAATTGTAATTTCAGCCTGGTGAAATTTCTGACGCCTGCATCTGGCCTCCAAGGATATTGGGACCCTTATCCAATAGATATGGAATTTCGGCCACCATGTATGGTGCTATCAACCATAGGGATCTCAAAGCCTGGAAAACTGGGAGGACAGAGTACTGACCAGTGTCCGACCCACCTCCACCAACTTCACGTGTGCTTACCTTCATCCAGGCAGAAGACAAGGTTATTGTACAGAATGTCACTGGATTTCGCCCCCGTGCTCAAGCACATTCCTTTCATGCAATATCTGTGGAGGCATTTTGCGGAACAGGTAAGAGAGGAGTTCACCTTTTTTAACTGGGAAGAGGGGTTGGGGTTTAATGACTGATAAAATTTCAGCTTTGTTACTAAAGCCTTCGTAGGTACAAATTGTCATTTATTGGCCAGATATTCTTCTCTGAGACTTCTGTCCATACATTCCTGGTGTGTAATTGCAACAGGTCTTGAATGAGGATTTGCGGCTTGTAGTTGGCCAGCAAGAGCGCATGATAAACGGTGCAAATGTCTGGAATTGGCCGGTAGCTTACGACAAGCTTGGGGTAAGGTATAGGCTATGGAGAGATGCAGTGGACCGAGGATCTAAGCAATTACCATTCGACAAAACAATGTAGAATCTGGGTTGAAGACTGCTTCAACTTCTTTTGATGCTCCTATGGAACTCAGGGTTAACTGTACTCTCAGTGCAGACAGTTGCAAAACGAGCACTGAACAGCGGATGGTCTTGTGCAGTTTCTCATACCTTCACTCTCTCAAATAAGTCCCCGTTGCGGAGATTGTTAACTATCTGAGGCAGAAAACAAACGGTCCTTAGATATCCTTGTAAAAACTACATGAAACGGTACACTAATTGTATTGTTTCTGTGTACAGTAGAAGCCATTTTTGTTCCCATTTTCTCGTTCACTCTACCGATGGTTCACCACTTGATGAAGTGATGAAGATTGTTTTCCGGTCCTAGACACCGGTGTGTAATCTCTTACCTTGTACTATGAAAGATTGGCATTTTGATAGTGGATTACTTTGTCCGAGTGAGAATTCAAGCTCTCCATTTGTGTGAAGTACAAATTTTCAATCAAGTTCTGTGAAAGGAGATGCAAGGATTAATGCACCAATTCACTGTTTCTTGAACTCAAAGCAATTAACGTTGATAAAAGATTGGTCAAACGCACCTTCAAGCAGCAACTGATCGAACCCAACTTCCATGCTACAAATGTATTACGAAAAGGAATTGGATTTGATAATCGGGACGTAATATCTGACCCTGAAGAATCATATGATCTTCAAAATTCAATTTCTTTTAGTTGCAGCTGAGATTGAGCTTCTGATAATTGGGTTACTGAGAAGCACGAGAAATCTGCATCGTAACTTCTTCTGCAGATCAAATTTTATGTCTTGATTTGAATTGATCCCATTATCAGTGAGAACTGACAAAATCATGAACAAAAGGATTACATGGAACGAAATTTTATTAAATTTGAAAAGATCTTATATTCTACAATTGCATTTTACAAAATTACAACCCACACCAAAACCCTGAACCCTCCTCTGACAAGCTCACAGAGCAGAGCCACAAAACGGGCAGAAGCTGAACTCGGGCTCCACAGGGCGGTCACAGAACCGGCACCTCAAGAAGTCGGGGACGGCCGACTCTGTGGAAGGTGGCGGCGGCGGCAGAGAGTAGGACCGAGGGAAGAAGAGGTTGCAATTTTTGCAGTACATAACAGGCTCTTTCCCTGGCCATCTCCATACCGGAATGAAGAACAGCTTTAGAACCTTTTCGTACTCCACCAGATCGGCCGGCGAGCGGCACGATATGCACCTGCCCGCACCATATTTCAGCACCTGCCGGACTTGTTGCTCTACTCCTCCCACAAAGAAGAAGAACATTTTCTTTCCTTTTCCTCTCCTTCCTTCTCGCTCCGGACGGTTCCGGTTTTATTGGCAGGAAGAGAGAAGCGGTTCTCTTTCTGGAGGTTTCGGGCCTTTTCTGCAAACTGGCGCAGGGGGTTATTCTGGAACATCCATTTTTTTTTTTTTTTAGCTCTTTTCGAATTTCAATATTTGTTCTCGCAGCAGTGTTTGCTAAACTTAAAAGCATTAATATAATCAATCGGTTGCCCTCGTACCCTTTTGAAAGAACCTAAATTACCAACAAAGTGACAGCTATTGATACGATTAGAGGTGATAGAAATTTAAAAACGAAAACAATTAATAAAAAAAAAGACAACGTTTGCCTATGGCACTAAATTATAGATTATTTACATCATTCCTAAGAAGGAATGGAGGGTACTAAATTTTTACAATTTACAAAATCTAATTGGCAGAGTATGAACTCATCAGTAGTTTGAAGAGCAATGTGTCGGAGTTAATAGTTAATTTGGTGCGTTTGCATATACAATTTTACCCAAAATATTATCTCTCTCCTAATAAAATACTACAATATAATATCTCTCTCCCATCAAAAAATATAAAAAAATTATCTTTCTTCACTTTTTCACTAAACTCAATACCAACACAAAACCCAATACCAAAAATATTTCAACACAAACACAACCTTAGTCTGGAATTGCCACTGTGCATATGATCTAGAAACTCAACGCAGAAGAGGCTACTCATGTTCTTGCATTAGACTGTATATGAGATGGATACAATTCCAGGGAGCAACATGTGGATAAAAGCTTTAGCTCATTAGTTTCAATCTGACAGGGTTTTTAGACCCGGATCAAGGTTTTGCATAGGTCACACAATAGAAGTACTCTTGACAAGTGAAATTACAAGTTCCTGACATGGTCATATATGCAGGAGTATACACAAGAATCTGTCATTTTCTCGGTACCTGAAGACAAATCCCCATTGTTAACTCAAACAGGCTTCCAAACTGTAAGCACCTCTTGGAACATCTCCAGCATCAGTTCCCTGTCTGCGTGCCTGAAAAGGTTGTTAACTTCATCTCTAACATCATATATCTTGCCAAAATCAAACAAGTACATCATGCATCCTTTCTTCAACTTGTTCAATTGGTAAAGCCAAGCCTCTTGCAGCCTCTCAAGCACATTCCCTGAGTTGATGTCTTCCAAGAGGCTTTCCTCACAAGCATCTTTAAGGTCAACAATGTCGTACTTGTTGGCTGCCCCAAGTAGTGCCAGCCGGTGCTTCCAGAAATCCTCTTGTTTTATGGTTCCATACAAGTAACTGAGAAGGGCAGTGCAAGATTCCAGTGACATGTCTTCTATGTAGATCATAGAGGACTCTTTTTCCTTGAGGTTGTGACGGAACATGCTCTGAAACACTGAAGAACTTGCAGACAAAACTGCCTTGTGAGCTCTTAAAGAGCCGTCAGCAGTGTTAATGGTTAGATCGGAATGGATGGCCTCATCAAGCATACGGGAGAGACACCGAAGTGTACTTTGGACAGACAGAGACTGCATCATCCCATCACTGGGCCATATAGAACAGGCTTCCCCACCCTGAGGTTTAGCATGCAAAGAACAATAGATAATGAAGCTAAGGCATAGGAAGGTTCAATGAAATGAGGACAGGCGTGGACTTTTTTGGGATGCACAATTTCCTTGGTGTGACTTTACTACAAGAGGAGTTTTACTAGTTTGATTTGAATGCATTCACCAAAAAGACAAAAAAAAAAAGCTCCAAGAAACGACTAATAAGATGAAGTATCAGTGGAGCACCTTTACACAGACTGCCATCATGGCACCTCAGATAAGACTACAGAGAGGTACTCACATTCAGAGAGCAGATCTTCAGGTCCAGGAACTCAACATCAATGATGAAGCGACCATGGAAGGTGGAATCAACCGGCCAAACAAAGTCTTCGCAATTTCGCAGCAGTCTCTCATGAACTGCAATATGATGCCATACAGGGTTATGTGCATCTATAATTAACTGTGTGATACTGGTATGCAAAACCTATCACCATAATAAAGCTTAAAATAAGATGCATGAATTTCGATCATCTCTATTGGGTGATCAATAAGCAACCTTTTATTAGAACTGAATTACTCTCTTTGTGCCCAGTAAATCATTGATGGGTTCTACCAAATGAACAAGGCCAAGGTATAGGGCAATTCAGACAGACCCCATCTCCTCTGTATCTTACTTACTACAAATGCGCCACATTTAGCATTAGGAATCAAGAGTCAAATTGATTACGACACAGAAAAAATTTCAAGGAAAGAGCAGAACTGGAACTTCACAGACCCATAATAAGGAGTACAAAGAGTTGAATTGATCATTCGAAAACTAAAACTTGGACGGGAAACAGCATGATATTTGCTTAGCTTAACTCAAGACATAGGCATCAGGTTCAGCAACACGATCAAAAGTATCCCCATGAAATAGATCTCATCCAATTGAAACAGTAATGCCAGCCAATCTACCAAATTTTTTGCATAATGGACGGAAGAGAGCAATTAAGATCCTTCTCTGGGGGCAGAAAGATTATGTGAAAATTGCACAAACACAGCATGCGGCTCAACCAACTTTTAAGGGCCAAACCTTCCTGTGGCTTATCTAGTACAGCCCTTCTGACAAGAGATTAGGTCAATCAGCGATATGAAAAGCCACTTCCACTTAATCTGCATTTTCCTCATTTTCTTTGTTTTTTCTTCTTCCTGGACAAATTAAGGCACATATACAAGGTGCTTTGCTACAAAGAAAATTTCACAGTTTCCTGCTCTCTGTGCAAGTTTCTATTGTTACAATGACTCTTAGCCAAACTAAGAGCAGAGTTGAGTTTTAAGTAGATGGGACCAGTTTAAAAAATTATTTCAACTTGGTTTCACTGCAACCAAACAGCCACTACATTATCTACTGTCGGTGGTGTATTCCTGATGCCTTTTGCTACCCTCTTCAAAACTCTGAATACAGGTGTTTAAAAGAAATTAATCAAACTGAGAACAGATGACATTATAAGTAATATCCAGAAAAGAATCACGTGTTCGTCACAACGAACAACATCCGAGTGCAGACACGTTGTCTAAGTTTGTTTCCCTACTAAAACAAACTGATTCCTGAACTTAGCTTGCCATCAGATATAAAATCCATCACCATATGATTCTTGTCCAAGTCAAAGTCCCGCTGGTAAACACATGAAAAAATAAGCATGCAGCTTATCAATTCTTCAAAATATAAATTGGTCTCTGAACGTGTATTAACAACATAGATGGAGGAGTGTCAGCATTTCAAATGTGATGAAATCTCAGGTCAATAGCAACGAAAATGAGTAAATACAACATTATCGGGGCGAAACCACAGGTTCAAATTTTATTGGGTAGAAGTCATATCTCAATGTGTTACATCAAGGACTAAGTCGGAGGCTCCTCCACTGTTTATCTCCCCGACGGGCAATTACACTTATTGTATTACGAGACAATAGTTATTATATCCGATTAAGAATAACACGTCTTAAGCATACGTGTTCCTGGCCTCTATAAGTATTCACCTTGCTTCTCAGAGCAAATTGTTTAAAACTGTTCGCACAGATGAACAATTATCTCTACCACATAAGACTCAAATTACGAGTACCCAATACCTCATAAGAACCTAAAACAATAGCATCAAATTCCTAAAGAAAAGGCATTTTACAAATCAATCATATGCACATAGTTAGAAATAGAGAGCAACTTATACCTGGGGAGATGTAGGGCCTGCGGTTAACGCCAGTGTTAGAGACTCGGAGGACAAAGCGAGCAAGCGGAGGCTGCTCCTTGGTAACTCGCGAGGGCTCTGGAAACAGGCGAATGTACAGGTACCGATTCTTCTCGATGGATAGAAACCTACAAACCCACCTCAAAACATCAAGCACCCATCCAGAATCCCATGTCAAGCACATGCAAAAACATTTCAGGTGGGAGACACGGCGTGGGTTACCAGTTCCAAATTCCGACCTTGAAAGGGTCGGATTTTCTGAAAGTGCAGGCGCCAAAGGTCTCGATTTTCCATTGCGCTAGTCTTGAGATCGTCTCCACCTTGGAATCGGCCATCTTTAGCTCTCTCCCTCTTTCAGGTCCTTAGTCTCACTGTACTTTTGAGGGAGAGAGAGAGACTTGCGTAGCGTAGTAGACCTCCTTTTACGCAATAGAAATTCATGATCGAGTTGGTTAAACGTGTCATAATTCACGGAAATAAAAGCACATTTTTTTTTCAGGACATACAAGTGCGCTACAAAATACATTTTTAGGAATAAGGATTATCTATAACCTTCCGCTCGTGTAATTAGATAAACGTGTCATAATTTTGTGAGATTTACATATTGCATCGCGTATCCTCTCAATTACTTATCTAAATTAGATGTTTTAATTTAAACAGAAGAAGATAAATTTAAGGCTTAAATGATCTTTAGGTCCATATGGTTTAACGTTTTTTTTAAAAAGTCCTTGTACTTTAAAAAAAGTCCATGTGGTTTCTAAACTTTCTACTTCTTCCCAAAAAGTCACTCCGTTGGTGTGACCCCACCACTTTAACAGATTTTTTCGACCTGACAAACTGAGGTCATAGCATAACCAATGACATGCTGCCACATGGCATGTCCCTATCCTCTCTCCTGGTCGACGCCACATCAGTAACCTATATCTTCTTCTTCGGCGCAAAGCACCTTCACCCATCTCCCCTGCAAAATGCACAAGATGCTCCATCGGCTTCCAAAAGGCCCAGGTTCCCAAAATTTCATTTTCCTTGATTTGCTCTATTTTCTTACCAAGTAAACAGTACTACATCCCTTCGAGTTTCAATGATTAACTTGTGACTTAACCTTAAAATGGCCCCACGACCCTATCAAATTTGTGTGTTATGAAAAGATGAACACACACACGGAG
This sequence comes from Myrica gale, assembly GCA_963930655.1. Classification (NCBI taxonomy): domain Eukaryota; kingdom Viridiplantae; phylum Streptophyta; class Magnoliopsida; order Fagales; family Myricaceae; genus Myrica; species Myrica gale. The sequence continues at coordinate 24,031,082 of OZ005606.1, forward strand.
AGAGAGAGAGGGGGAGGCAATGACGACCATGAAGTTCATTGGGAGAAGCTTTGTCAAACCGTCATCGATGGGCCTCGCTTTTCGATTGACTAGTCCTCGTTGCTCTACGCCGATGATCTCCATGCCGTCATGAATGCAACATCATTGGTCGACGACCCCAAGTAGCTTTATATTGACATGTGGGCATTGTTGCAGATGATTCTTGTTTTCTGGGTTCATGTTGTGCATTTGAAGTTTTGCACTCTTTGATTTTATGCAGTTGATTCTACTCATTTACAGTTTCAATATGTACTCTGGGCAATGCAGACCACACAACCACATCAAGAACAAAGCATTATAAGTTGAACGGAAGCATGCTAAACTAATTTGCCGTCATTCTAAACCGAACCCAAAAGTATGTAGGAGGTTTGTTCGAAGCCCCAATGTCGTAAACTAACATGATAGCATTCGAAAAATGAATAGTCTGATCTTAAAAAAAATGGAGCATCATAACATTAGCAAAGCAAATACGCACCTTACGTTTCCATTCTATAACAGCTTGTTGTAGCTTGAGAACGTGGCTGACATTGCTTTTCTACAATGGTGGATGAGTGTTAAAATATCAAAGCCTTTAACGGAGCTAGGTGATTCAAACACTTGTCATTCGAGTTTGCTTAAGAACACACCTGAGTAGTTTGGCTTTCAGGAGTATACCCTTTGGCTAGTTGTGAAGCGGGTTCCGCACTATCCTCTGTGGACGCCGATCAGGAAGTCAACGCTGACTTGCGGTCGAGTTGTGAATCTTCAATTTCGACGAGTTTGGCTGAGCGGTCGAAGAAGTGTGCGCTTTACCCACGAGACTATGTTACCGTGTGGCTGAAGCGAATATTTCCTCTAGTGAGAGATAGAGAGAATGACAAGTCACGTGGCAGTATGCTATTGGTGATTACGTGGCCTCCGTTTTCTAGGTCGAAAAAATTCGTTAAAGTGGTGGGGTCACACTGACGAAGAGATTTTTTTGGAAGAAGTATAGAGTTCAGAAACCGAATTCATCCAAATTGAAGTACAAGGACTTTTTTGAAAAAACGTTAAACCACATGGATTTGATTAGCATTTAAACCTAAATTTAATAGATAAATTTATATTGTTTTAAATTGTATATGAGCAAATATAGATACCTGTAGAGTCCACTTAATCACTTAAAAAATTATATTATGTAATTTAAATAAAAAAATTATAATTATAATGCATCTCTCTTTAAATTACACCCTATAAAGTATAAACAGAGAACGGTATAAATCCTCTCTTTAACACTCGCTTGGACGTATCTGTCAAATTAGCACTTAATTTTTATTATTTAAATTATATTCACGGAATCGTCGGTGGAACTAGAAATATGTTCCCAACAATAATAGAATTGGTAAGTGGTAACCAATCCGGTCGCTGTATGCCACATCGGACACGGTTGCCAAAGCTCCACGTAGCCACGAGGTCATTCTCGTAAAACCACATCCCCTACAACACCCTTTCGGAGTCCAATCCACGACTCGTGAGCCACTTCAATCAATCATCACCACCTCCACCACTGCTACCTCCTCCCCCGATCCGATCTCCTCCTCCTCCTATAGCAGACGAAAATCCGGAGCAGAATTCCGTCCGGAACAGGGGATAGTCCACATAATCTCTGTACTCAACCAACGAGAAGATGTCTTCGGGTTTCAGCGGCGACGAAACTGCCCCCTTCTTCGGCTTCCTTGGAGCCGCCGCAGCTCTCGTCTTCTCATGTAATTTCTTTTCATTTTCAGCAGAAAACATTTTTACGAGAAAAATCAATTCACTTTATCACTCCTATTTCACAACGCTTTGTTTTCTCAGGCATGGGAGCGGCTTACGGTACAGCGAAGAGCGGAGTGGGCGTGGCGTCCATGGGAGTGATGCGGCCTGAGCTGGTGATGAAATCGATTGTCCCCGTGGTTATGGCTGGAGTGTTGGGGATCTACGGCCTGATCATAGCTGTGATCATCAGCACGGGAATAAACCCCAAGGCGAAATCTTACTATCTCTTTGATGGCTATGCGCACTTGTCGTCCGGGCTTGCTTGTGGCCTCGCTGGCCTCTCTGCTGGCATGGCCATCGGGATCGTCGGTGACGCCGGAGTTCGGTACGTAATATCTTCCTACTCTTGTACCGCGGCATTGATACTGGCAGTCCTTTTATCTTTAGTTATCTGTTAGAATATTAGATGGAGGGGGAAGAATCACCAGAGGGTTTGATAGAAAAGCTCGACTTGTCTCGTGTCACATGTCTAGTGCCCAGTGTCCACTAGCACTCCAAACCTATATTTTCTCTTCAATGCTAGACATATGATTGTTCCATGTACGGGCGGTAAATAATGTATTTACCCGTGTGCGTGGGTGATACAGGTGTATTGTCTATTCCAGTAGATTTTTGTTGTGATTACTGTGACAAGTGGTTTACATCTTCGGTTGAACAATGAAATGCTTTTCTCTTGACAAGCACAAGCTTGCTGGTTATGTTGGGGCTATCAGGGGATGAAAATGTTGCTTTGATTTAAGGGATGGTTAAGTTTTGATCTGAGAAGCAGTCTATGGTTCAGTTTGAAATTTTGATGGTTATATCTCTTCTACACATGGTGTAAGAGATGCTCTGCATAATGACGGGATCCATTTCCCTTCACATCTTGGGTTTATGCAATGATTTACCAAACTGCGGAGGGCTATCAGCTTGGTGATTTGCCTTCTGTTGGTACTACTTCAAAGGGCATTTATTTGTTTATCATTGAATTTTGGATTTGTGCAAAATTTTGGGGGACAAGTTATGCCTCTTATGACTTGTTTTATATAATGTGTTGGCTCTCTTAGAAGCAAATTTCAAGTTCTCTTATAATGAAATGGTGGTAAAAGGCTGGATTGATGTTATGATAGCAGTAAGTTATTACGACTTAAGAAGTGGAGTATGCTCTATCTCATCTTTTTAATCTTTCTAAGGAGAAATTGTTGGCTGTAACGCTGCTGAGTGCTGTTGTCTAATTGTCAGGAGCCATAGTATAGTTTCTTTGATCTTTCAGATGTTTCTAGTAGTAGCATTAGAATGATCTCCATGCTACAGAGTGGATGCAGTGCACTTTGGAAACTGAGTTGCTCCCCCTCCCCGCGGCTGTGGCACAAAGGCTGGATTGCAAACTTAGACTGTAGAAACCAAAGTACCATAACAAGTTTCGTTTAGGAATGTGACATACTTTAATGGCTTGCCCACATGTCTTTTCCCTTTGTGCCAAATAAACTTGTTGGAAGCAATGCTTTGCTTAGCATGAGGCAGCTCTGTAATGAATCTGCTGCAAGCTGAAGTTGAATTACAATTTCAGCTAGGGACCTGAATGTCTCTTTGCATTTTATTGGTTCTGTTGAAGACCACACCCTGGCTTGGTGTAAGGTTGATCACCATAAAAATCTTGTGAGACTCTGGTGTGCTTTTTGCCTATCTACTGCGACTGCTGCTATTTAGCTGCCCCCTTATCATCTGGCCTATTTCCTTTTTTCTTTACTTTCTTTTTTCTTGTGTTGGATGAAAATGTTTTGTGTTTGAGTTGTATTTTAGTTGAAGGTTTATTTTACTGGTGGGAGTATACAATAGACAACATGTTGGACTGTGAACTGTAGTCCAAAGACATATCGAAATGGATGACTTTTTTTCACTGATTTGGTGTTTGGGATTATTCTCAGGGCTAACGCACAGCAGCCGAAGCTGTTTGTTGGTATGATTCTAATCCTCATCTTTGCTGAAGCACTTGCACTCTATGGTCTCATTGTGGGGATCATCCTTTCATCCCGAGCAGGCCAATCTCGCGCAGATTAAAGGAGGCAAAGTTTCTCGAAATTGTTTTGCTGTTTTAACTGCAGAATGTATCAGCTAGATGCCTTCACTATGATGTCCTTTTGAGCTTGCCTTAATGTTGAACTGTAACATTATTTGTTCGCATCCTACTTTATAAGAGCAGCTGCGATGACAAATTCTTAAATTATAACTTGTTACTATCATCACTGTTGTGTCAAAATGCTTCTCTCAATTTCCGTGATCACCATCGTCACCTGGTCTTATTCTTGTCCACTGTGCGGACTTCCGCTGCTGCTGGTTAACCCCTCTCTAGTGTTGCAAGCTAAAGTGGTATGCAGCTCAGAGCAGGGAAAATAAAAAAGTTTCAAGCAGAATCTGTCCAATTAAAAAGGGGGAAAAAGTGGAAGAAAAAAAACGGATTTGTGCTAACATTTTGGAGGGTAAGATTTATAATTTCACTTTTATAGTCTTTTTATGGAGTATTTATTTTGATTCGCTTTTGTTTGGCCCTTAGCTTTTAACAATTAATTGAGCATAGTTGAGGTACTTAAAATAAACTGAACAGACTAAGAATTCTGTATTAGGTACCTGAGGGCATAGAAATATAAATAATTGGCCTGTCTGCCATGGTACGGTATAACAATAATCTTAAGATCAATCATTGTTTTTAACCAGCCAATTTTTGTTGCTGTATGTATTAATTATTAAGCCTAATTGCACTAATGGTCCTTGTGGTATTACAAAGCTACAAATTAGTTTGTGTGGTAAGAAGAACGACAACGAGGCTCCTGAGGTCAAGTTTTTGTAAGGAACCAGTCTCTCCTCCCATCTCATCTCGAATGCTAACGAAAAACACTGACGGGTCACCTAAAGATCATGGCGCCACCAATCACCTTGCTACGTGCACAACAAAACCATGACAACCACATCAAGTGCCACATCACATGCCTAGTGAAATAACCTATGCCATATCCTCAAAATTTGACTTTAGGGACGTTCAATTCCACCGCGGTCACCGACAATCGGCGGTACCGGTACAACATATTGTTGTTATCAATGGTCTTACCGGTGATGGTGAATGCGGTTCACCGTTTCTGTTCTTTTATTATTATTATTATTATTTATAAATAAAACAGTGTGTCTTAACGTCACCTGCAAGACTACCAGTAACATCAATATGTTGTTACCGGTACCGATTATAACCCTAACCCTAAAGAAACAATCAGCCCCCTCTCTCTACTCGCTCTCTACCTCTTGGATGTCTCTCTCTCCCCCACCTTGTTGTCGGTCGCCCCTCCGACTCTCCATCGCCGTTACACGGTAAGCCACAAAACCATGTAACTGGCATCAACAAAGACTGATTTGTGGCCAACTAGTGCCAGTGCCAGTTTCAATTCCTCCCCATTGTCCCTAGTGGTGCAGGTGCCGATATTGGCCAAACCACCGCTTACACCACCATTACACACCCCTAGATGGGAAGACTGTTTTTTAACAAAAAATTGATCTCAATACCCCGTTGTGGTTTTTCTTACTTCAGGGACTAATTCGTCACTTTGTAATACCATATGGACGGTTAGTGTAATTAGGCCTAATTATTAAACGGTGTAAGTCCTAAAATGTTTAGTTTTCAAATTGGAATATCTCTCTTGGAACACAAAATGAATATAATCTTATTGTCGAATATAATTAAGATATTCAAACGTGATTGAGATATTGTAAATATTAATAATTATTTGGCTCAAAAGAAAATTAATAATCATAAAGTTTAGTATTATGGGATTTAATCATGGGAATTCTAGATAATCGTGTTCCAGGAGGTAGAACTTGATTGCACTTGCCCGATTAATAATTCGTTGCTGTCACGGTTCCGGCCCAGTTTTCAGTAGACATTAATTGGGTCTTTGCTGGTAGATACTTACAGAAAGAGAGGGAGAGATGGCAACGACAACCACACCCGGAGCAGGAGGGGCTGCCCCTGAGGCTCCAAAGATATTGTGGAACGAGGCCCAACACAGGTTCGAGACGGTGGACAAGAAGGCGTACATACAGTACGTGCTCCGTGATGAGGGCAAAGTCATGGACTTGGTCCACACGTTCGTTCCATCTTCCAAGAGAGGCCTAGGCTTGGCGTCCCACCTCTGCGTTGCGGCCTTGAACCACGCCAAATCCCGTTCCGTGTCTATCATACCAACCTGTTCTTACGTCTCGGTCAGTTCCCTTCTCTATTTGCCTTTATGGGGTTATCTCAATTTTGCACTACGATCGACTTTTCGCTAATTCGTTTGAATTTTTGATTTCTCTCGCTGGATTTAATAAGAATAGATAAACTATGATGGAAAAGTATAAGTTGCAATTATTTCGGTTTTCTGGGTCTTGATTTTTGTTGGTCATTTCTGGGGATGGATTTCGTCTTGTTGTTTCTGTGCTTTTTCTTGCTGGAGCCATCTCTCTTTGTATTCAGATTAGTGCATTTTTCATGCGCGTTCTGATGAACACAAGTACTACATTGGTACCGGCCACACATTTTTTTTTCAAAAAAAGAAGTTTTCTTAGGCGATTATACCAAAATGATATTGTGAATATATTTACATAGAGGCCCCTAAGACCAGAACCAGTTTTGGCTGTCTTCACCCCGACTCCCGAGGGTGGGGAGAAGTTGGCTGCTTAGTTAGCAGGGATGTATGCTGATGGTGGAGCGAACGTCTGGCGTAGATATCCTGGCAAAACCCTGAGAACCTTAGATGAGCATAGCCTTTAAGGCACTGAATAATGCAGAATAACAGGTTTATTTCCTTTCTTTCTGGTTTTTGTAAGTGGACGAGTGAGTTTGGCCCCAACCAAAAAGATGGTTATTGACTTCTATTCAGCAGTTACACTGGCATGTCCTAGATTTTGTATACACAACTGAAGAGAGGAGGGTTGCTACAATTTGATGGCCACGATAAAACTTAAGTCGCTTATACCGAATATTATGAGAAGTTGCCTAGGAGTGCTTCGAACTGATCCATGCCTTTTTGTTGTTTTTCTCTGGTAGGACACTTTTCTTCCGCGGAACCCCTCCTGGAATTTTCTCTTGTACTCGGAAGATGTCAAAACTAATACGGGAACAAGTTCTGCTCTCTGACGGGTAATTGATGAAACACTTGTAAGTTTGTAAACAACAGAAGCTGTTGCTGACCTTGCCCCTCATCAACAAGGGTTGGTGTTTTGCAGCCACAACTGTTTCGCTGCTTTACATAAAGACTTCTGATGTTCAGGCATCTGTTATGCTATTGGGTGTCTTACAATGGTTTTCTTTAATCCTCTTGTGTGTTAGTGTTATGCAACTCTTGGCTGCTTCTGCTAAACTGTATCTGCAAATGTCATATATCAATGTGCTCGAGGTAACTGCTAGGCTCCTTTTTGTAAATCATCTATTCCCTTGGTCCATTGTGCTCCTCCTACTGCAGATAATGTTGATCAACAGGGTGATTCCTGTTCCTTGCAATGCATTGAACATCATATTACTTTCTGACTGCTGATATTTGGACAAAAAGGATAGTAATTTATCGGACGGTAATGGAACCGAGTCTTCTTTTCTGCAGAAGGGATATCCTCCATCTCTTGAGACATCAACCAGAGGTTGGGAAAAAAAGAATAAAAGAGATGTCCAGAGATAATATAATCCATCCTTTCACTGGCAGATGCAGAACTAGATATTCCACCAATACCGTCCAAGAGAGGAGGGGGGGGGGGGGGGGAATGCCAGAAATTTGAAAAGGAAGTAGAGAACAGAGCTAAAAATGATAAGAACTTTGTCAGCCGGGAAATAGACTGTGGATTCTGCATCTTGGGAAATCTAATTCTGGCAAAACATTTGGTATAATTTCTTTTTTCAACTGCAGGATGCAACAAGTACCCAAAAATTTACAAAAGATTTGGGCCAAGTTTATTGATTTACCCGGAGACGGTGTTTCAGTGGCAAAAACCCAAATGAGTGTTAAGAAGAACGAAGAACAAATTCTGAAGAGGACAGAGTACCCAATCCATGATTCCATGCACGAGTCATATAAACTCTCTTTTTTTTTGAAAAAGCCCCGTAATTATTATGGTTTCTGAAAAGCTAATGTTAAGGAAAATTCAAAATGGCCCAGCAGAAAATAAAAAAATAAAAAAGGGAAATTTGCTTTTTAGTCCTTAGGTTTTAGACACTTTTTAATTTTAGTCCTTAACTTTCAAAATTTTAGTTCTTGAACTTTCATCTTTGTAAAATTTAGTCCTGCCGTCAATTTTTGTATCGGTCGACCGGTACATGTAGCGGTCGTCCGCTTCATGTACCGGTCGTCCGCTTCATGTACCGGTCGACCGATACAAATTTGACGGCAAACTGACGGCAGACTGACAGAAGGACTAAAATTTTGACCCTCTAAAATTCATGACTAAAAATGAAAAGGAATTAAAACCTAAGGACTAAAAAGCAAATTTCTCAAACTAGCCCGGAAGCCCGGGGCCCAGACATTACCCACCAAAACCCTCAATTTCAAAACCCCTGAGAACTCACACAAACCCACCCGAACAGTGACAGAGAAACGACTATGTCGGGCTTCTCGTTCGGATCTCTGTCTCCCTCTTCTTCTTCACAAGCCACCTCCACAGTCTCCCTCTTGAACCCATCCACCACCGGGTTCGCGCCCGGATCCTCCGCTTCCCTATTCGGATCATCATCCGCTCCAGCATTTGGTTCCGCTGGCAGCGGCGGCTTTTCCTTCCCATCCACCACCACCACCATTGCCGCCTCATCTTCTTCCACTTTCTCCACCTCAAACCCTAGCTCCGCCCCATTCGGGTTCGGATTCTCCTCTTCCCCCTTTTCTTCCGCCCCGGCTTCTTCGAGTTCCGCCGCCTCCGTTTCTGGAACAGTAACGTCTGCGTCAGCTGCAACCTCCGCTCCATCCCTGTTTGGCACAATCTCCTCTGCGGCGAGTTCTGCCCCGTACTCGTTCGGTGCTGCTACATTCGGTTCAACCTTGTTCGGGGCCGCTTCATCTACCAGTACTTCGGGCTCGTACGCGGGAGGTGTGGGTTCATCCTTATTTGGGGGAGCTCAATCGGTGTCAAGCACTAGTTCGCAATTATTCGGAACAGCTTCGTCTGCTCAGAAGCCCAGTTCACTTCTGTTCGGAACGCCGACCTCTACCGCAGGGACTTCTGCTTCTGGTTCAACCTTGTTTGGAACAGCAGCTTCATCAGCGACTTCTGGTTTATCCCCCTTTGGAGCATCTATATCCGCACCCAGTTCCAACTCATCCCAATTCGGAACAACAACATTCTCATCATTATCGTCACCCGCTGCCGCTTCTTCATTTTCAACTTCTACTCTGTTTTCTTCTTCTTCTTCTTCGTCTTCAGCTTCAACGTCTCCTGCATTCTCATTTGCTTCACGCTCAGGTGCAAATTCCACAGCAGCCTCCCCTTTCTCGGCTTCTTCTTCTCCAGGTTTTTCGTTGTCAACTGCTTCTGCTTTTTCAAAACCTGTTCCAACAACTACATCCTCCTCTACTGGATTTTCCGCTTCAGCGACGAGCTCTTCCGGCTTCTCATTTGTGACACCCTCTTCCTCAGCTTCTCAGTCTTTTGTGTTCGCCAATGCTGCAGCCTCGTCGGCCGCACCAATTTTCACTCCACCTGCTGCAAAGCCTACTTCTCTATCTATCGGAACATCTACGGCGCCGTTGTTTTCTACAGTCACCACCACCACGAGTGCTTCAACTCCGGCATCTAGTATTAGTACTAGCACTTCTACACAAGCTTCGTTCTCTGTGCCCGCTGTTGGAGCAAGTTCTTCCTCCACTGCAAATAGTGCTTCAATAGCCGTGCCTGCAACCTCTGCTGCTTCTTCCGGCAGTATGGGATCTTTTACAGGTTTTGGTGTTACGAGCGCAACGGCTTTTTCATCAGGGCCAACTGGTTTTTCGTTTAGTAAGCAGTCAATGCCTGCTTCGTCTTCTCAAGCACATTCGACCACTCTTGTCCCTGGTTTTGGTGAGTTCATCGTTTTAATTATGTTTGAGATGTCCGGTTATATGGTTTTTCTGTAGTAGAATATGGTTTTCGTCAGTTTATGCTAACGGCTGTCTTTGCATATGCTTTTGGGACTTGCTGTTAATTTGAAAATCGATTGTCTTTGGTAATCTTAGATCTCCAGTTTACTTTAAACACTGGAGTTATGTGTGCTCAGTGCTTGAATTGTGTAGGAGTATGCTGAGATGGAGAGTGTTCTTTGGATGAGTTTCAGGATGTGCCTTTTATTTTGGTGAGAGTTATATTGGGTGCTCTGCTAGGCTATTCGGTTTTGCTTAGGTGATGGAGGGGAAGAGATGAGAGTGAGGGGGAGAGTGAAAAGGGATCTCCCATGTGGCAGTAATGATGCTGATGTGTCCAAATGCTCTATGGGAGGTGGTGGGGGTAGTAGGATCATGATTTTGCGAGGGAAGTATTTGAGATAAAAATGGCAGTTTTGCAATCCTGCTGCTGGAACTGTTTTTGGGTATTGAAGGATCACGAGGCTTTCTCAGAGTTTACTATAGTTTCTCTTATCGGAAATGTGGCCCTGTACCACAGTAATCTCTGCTGCTCTTTCATCAATATCATCAATTATTGAGGCTGCCATGGTCACCTTAGAGGTTGCAAAAGCAGAGTTGTATATCATAGGCGACTGTAGACTGCTTTGTTAAGACTGTGAAGGAGGCAATAAGGACGTGACTGTAGGCTGCTTTGTTAAGACTGTGCAGGTGGAGGCTGGGAATGATTCTTCTGCTGTGGCTTCCAAGAATCTAATGATTAATGAACTGAAAGCAGCACTACTGTGTTTGGGGCTCAAACTTCACCCCTTATAATCTATGTGCATAAGTGAACATGCATGCCTTTTTCCTCAGAATGGTCCAGTTATAAAACTTATGGTGACATGCCAATGGGTGAATTGTCAGGAGTATGATTCCTAGAATTGGAATTGTATGAATTGGACCAATAAAAAGGAGGCTACAAAAGTACCTTTCATGGTGATGATGGGACGTATGGTTTTTGCAAGAAAAGTTTTGGGCATCAAACCTAAAATAAAATAAAAAGGGTGTTTAGGGTGTACCCTTTGTGAAGGACTGCCTTGATTGTTATATCGACTAGGTGGAACATCCTCCAGGCTTTGTGATCTGGTGAATCAAAACATGCCGCCTAAAATGGAATGCAAAACTGGACTTGGCTTCCTCCATGCTGGGTGAGGAGTGTAATGGTTGACTAGAATATGCCCGCAGTTTCCTCCTCCTCCTCCTCCTCCTCTGCATTCATCTTCTCTCTTTTTATTGTGGGATTTTTTATTTGCTAATACTGTAAGACTAGTAAATAGTTTCAGTAAGAAGTTGAAGGGGAAGAAAATTCATTATAGAGAGTAAAAGTCTAATAATATTCCATTCATAAGGTCCTGACACTTGGAAATCTCTCCTCCTTTTAATGTGGAATAGAACAGGAAGGTAACTTATTAGAGAGATTAGAGCTCTCTGATACGCTTGCTAACTTAAGCTGCTGACAATTAAAAGCAGAAATAAATGACTTAATTGAGGAAAATTTCAGCCCAAAAGGGTGTGTATGGCATAGAGCGAATTAATTTAGTGTCAAATTGATCACTGTCAAAAAGCTTGCTCTGTGGTTGAAGAATCCTTAAATGATTTGGAAACATGACATTTACCACCTCATCATTCCATTCTAGACTCAGCAGCTTTGCCTCATGAAACCCTTCAAACCCCAATTTTTCTGCCCCTAGGAATGAAATATGAGCAACCTGAACCTTGTACGGGCAAGACGGTGTCACTTGTATGGAGGTAAATGGAGTTGGATTTGTTGTAGGCTAGGCTCGAAATTGGCGTAGCTAATAAGACAATGGTAGCTTCTCCATGACAATTGTTCTTTCCTTTACAATTGTGGCCCTCCAAAACTTCTTTGTGGTTAATGCTCTCTATGCAGCTCCCTATTGCTTGATAAGTGTCTTCTTAGATTCTTAAGCTCTTAATTGTGATACTAGATTATCAGTGACTCCCTATTTCCTCGTGTAAGTGATAAGTTGTCTAGCTCAGATAGCAGTTACTTGTGTGTCTGATGTTCAAATATCATATATTGTGCATATCAATTCTGTAGGTGTCTCTTCAACTTCTGCAGCTGCAACAACTTCCAGTCCCAGTACCACTACTACTCAGACAACATCATCCCTTATTGTGGACTCCTCCAGTAGTGGGTTTGTGTGCTTACTCTTCATAGCTAACTTGCTCACTTTTTTGCTTGTATCTTGATTATCTATCTTTTGTCTACGTTTGTGTCTGTCATTTTTGAAAGCTGTTTGTTGGATTGCCACTTTATTTTTCAGATCTGGTATTCATTAATCAAGCTAGGGTACTACTATGTCCCATAGCTTGGCTTATGGTTTGAAAAGATTGAGTTTGGTGGCTTATATATACTGGGACTTGAGGAATATGCTTGCTGGAAATTCTGGACTGTAACAGCATTAGAATATTAGGTGTCTCACGGGGTTATTTGGTGCCTAATAGTTAGGAGAAATAGGTAAGTAGGTTTTCGAAAATAGTTTGATTTATAGTTGCAAGGAGTGTATCAAAGAGGGATTTTTGATCTGATAATGCGAGCAATGATTTTATGCCAAAGAAGAAGGGAAAAGAGAGAAGAATGGACACAATAAGGATCACTCAAAGCACTGAACATTCTATCAAGTAAAGTTTGAATTCTTTGAATATATTGCAGCCTTTTTCTATTGTCTCACTCAAGCTATGAGGGTCAGGATTCATTATTTGACTAGTAACTAAATCCATGGACAAAACCAATTAGATATTCTTCATAGTATGACATTGGTGAATATTCTAGAGCAAACATGATTAAGAAAGTAATCCATGGGAATAAATTATGTGCAGAGGTTTTGTGGAATTCAAGGGCCAACCCTGCACACAGAAATGTCCTTAACTCATAAACTAATGACTGTTTAAAAATATTTGAATCCTGAGATATGTATCTTACGAGCATTGAAAGCATTTGGCTCTTGCTTTGTTGGATCTTCCACGATGTTTTCACATATGTAACAGCTTTAAGCTGCCAGAACTCTTAGCAAAGCAGCAATTTTAGCCATATTATGTAGCTGCGTCATTATTTCAGCTGACTGATCTTCTTTCATCCCGCTTGTCCCATAGGACAACTTCAACTGTGAGCACTACAGTATCTGCTGCACCAAAATTACCATCTGAGATAACAGGGAAGACTGTTGAAGAGGTATTTCATGTGTTGACTTTATAGATTATTTTGACATCAGGTCTTTTATAAAAGAAAATTTCTGTTTGTATTAATGTGGTTTGCGGGAAAGAAGATTCATGGACAATTGTACTTCAGAAATAGGTCCTGTGGGTGGTAACCATGCGGAAGGAAATTGGAAATATCTAACTATATAATACTTCCTCTCGTCATTCCTTTTGTTTCATTGGACTGAAAATAAGAATACTGGTTTCCTTGAATGCCAGTCTAGTTGTGTCAAAAGAAAGAAACATGAAGATTAATCTTGAAGAATATGCTAATGAATTAAGAATTGGGGCTGGTTTCAAACTTGTGCCTTATGTTCTCTTGTTCTATTCCATAACTTTGATTTTTATTTTGGTTTTTGATTTTATTTAAAGATCATCAAGGAGTGGAATGGTGAACTACAAGAGCGTACAGGAAAGTTCCGAAAGCAAGCTAACGCGATAGCAGAGTGGGACCGTAGAATTTTGCACAATCGTGATGTTCTTCTTAGGCTTGAGGTAATGATCTTCCAGCCTCGAAAGAGGTATGCGGTCGATTAGTGTGAAACATATGAACTTCAGGAATCCATTTATCGCTCTTCTGTTTGTAAGACCCTGTGTAAGATCTCCTGGAATTTTTATTATTTTGTCCGCAATTTTGCAGATTTGACATTGTTTACCGTAATTAATATTCTTTGGATGTTGAAGCCTGAGTTCTTAGGCCCCCTTGCATTCTCTCTCCCTCCCTGCAGCCCCCTACCCACAAAAAAAAATGAAAAAGAAACAAAGGTGTTATTGATCTCTTCACATATTCAAGTATATGTTTTGAGCTGTAAAGTAGTTTTTTTTATAAGTAGTAAAAACGGTTTGTTGTGTACCACTGACCGCTTGTTTTGGTTTACAAATAATTTTGGATTTAGATAGAAGTGGCAAAAGTGGTTGAGACCCAAGCTAATCTGGAGCGGCAACTGGAGTTAAATGAGACTCATCAACAAGAGGTATGTTAGCAAAGTCTTTTATGTCTGTTAGTCTAGTTGCAAATTTTTTTTTTATATAAGTAAGATAAATTTTATTAATAAAAAGATGTGTAACAGTACAAAGAACTATACTGAGACGCTTAAACCATATAAGCTAAGAAGCTAAAAAAATCCGAATAATCCAAAAAGGGAAATCTCAACATCACATTTGCCCATAAAAAAAGGGACTGCAACAACTTGCCCCAACACTCCAACGATAAAGCCACGTCTTCAAAGCATCTACCATTTTTCTCTCTCCATAAACACCACCAAATGCAAGAATGAATCATCTTCCAAACTATCAATACCAGTGAGTCATTAAACTTCCTCTTCCAACACAACAACACATTAACTACCTTCTTAGGCATAACCTAGGAATAATTCATAATACAAAACACATATGACCACAACCCTCTAGCAACTGAATAATGAAGTAAAACATGATCCATAAACTCCCCATCACATTTACAAAGATAACGCCAATTGATCAAGCATAAACCGCTCCTACTTTAATTGTCAATAGTCAAAACTTTCCCATGTGCACCCTCCCACACAAAGAAAAAGACTCTCGAGGGAGCAGAAGTCCTCCAAATCTGACGCCAAGGAAAAGACTATGTAGAGCCACCTCCAAGATCCCATACATCGACTTAACCGAGAAAACACTATTCTTGGAGCCCAACTATAGCATCTTATTGTCAACCCCTCTCCTTAAAACCTTGGAGTAAAGTAAAGAGAAGAAGGCTGAAAATTCGTCCATCTCCCAATCATTAGCAATTCTGGTAAACTGAACATTCCAAACACCAAAATCGGAATCTCCCTCCAAACAATCCGCCACCATACATCTTTGCACCGAGCAAAGGAAAATAGTAAAGGAAATGCAAACCTCAATGGTCTCCTTCCACACCAAAGATCATGCCAGAAACGAATTTTGAGACCACAATCCATTACAAATTTAATGTTCTCTCCGAAGAAGGTCCATCCATAACTGATGTGATTCCAAAGACACACCATAAGAGCCATGGAACTCAAGGGTTCTCCAACAATACTCCATAAGTTGTCCCTTTCTAAGGAAAAAACACCACAACCATTTTCCTAATAATGCTTTATTGAACAAGGGAAGCCGCTTCAAACCCAGTCATCTAGATTTGATAGGAGAGCAAACTTTAGCCCAATTAAGAAGGTGAAACTTATGCTCATTCCTGCCACTACCCCACATAAAATCTTTCTGTATCTTTTCCAATCTATTTGCCACCGTAATATGGATAGGAAAAAGAGACAAAAAATAAGTTGAGAGACTAGAGAGAGTAGATCTAATTAAAGTAATCCTTCCCCCTTTCGAAAGGTAAATGTGTTTCTAACCTGCCAACCTCTTTAAACTCTCTCAATAATACCATCCTAAATATGAAGACTTTTGAATCTAGCACCCAGAGGAAGCCCAAGGTAAGTCATTGGCAGAGAAGAAACTCTACATCCAAGAATATCTGCTAACTCCTGAACATTTCCAACACTATCAATAGGAATAGCCTTAGATTTGGAGAGAATATCTAGATTGGAGTGCATATGATTTTCATAGTCATGTCAATTGAAGGAGGGTTTGGTAGCATGTGAAGAGTGTGCATATTGTTTATCATAAGGGATGGTCAAGTTGTTCATGCCATTCCTGCTTTCCTTTTCTTTGAGCATGGTTTATATTCTTCTACTGTTTTCCGTTTTCTTCAATCATAAGCATCACAGTGCACCACTAACAAGATTCTCCGTAGTAATTGGGTTTTCAGGCTTCTCCAGCTTCAGAAAAAGTACAATATCTTGTTTATATGTTGGTGTTTAATTTTTCAAGCCATGGAGAAAAGGCAAAATTTTAAGAGAGTACTTATAGTTACTCCGAAGATATTTTACTGCCCCCCATACATCTAGTTCTATACAATATTGGCGTGATATTCTGCAAATGAATATCTTTTGTTTCCCTTTTTAGGTCGATAAGGCTTTGCAAAGTATGGAAGAAGAATCTGAGCGTACTTACATGGATGAGCGTGGATCGCTTCTGGATGATGAAGCAGCTTCTACAAGAGATGCAATGTCAGTCCTCTCAGTTCTTTGTTTTAGTTTTAAATTTAGTCTGATGGTACCAAGTACATGACTAGGCTGTCCCACTCTGCTATATGGCTTGTCTAGATTCCCAGCTTATATTTCGTTAGATTGAGATTTAGTGCCTATGTGCTAGGCAAAAATGTACGTTTTATTCTGAACAGTCCGCTTTCAGAGAGCTGGGTTCCATCTTCAAAGGGGATATCGAAATGGGAACCCTTACAGTTATATTTTTGCAGAAGTCACACTTCCAGGAAAAAAATGGCTGGATTCTAGTCATGTGTATGTGGTGTACATCCACACACCTGGGTGTGTGTACCTATGTGTGTGTGTATGCTGATTTGTATTTGTATGTTTTTTTATCAGCGATTTGTATCTGTATTTTATTGCTCTTTCTCTCTTATGTTGATGCCATCTTTTATTTTGGTGTGGATACAGGTATGAGCAGTCTGAATTTATAGAGAGGGAATTAGAGCAGATGACAGAGCAGATCAAATCAATTATTCAAACCCTAAATGCAAACCAGGTAAATGCTTGGAGTTATGTTTCCAGTCATTTTATTTTTGAACAGATGCCAACAGGTAATCTAATGTTGTTGCCTTTAGGGAGGAGAACTTGATGCAGTTGATGGTATGACACCACTTGATGTAGTAGTCCGGATTTTAAACAACCAACTAAGTTCTTTAATGTGGATTGATGAGAAGGTTAGTATCTTGTGTTGCACCCTTTTTAGAATTTCTTTATCTGCGGCAATACGCACTTTGTTTGTCTTGGTACGTTAAACACCTGCCCTTTGCTTCATCTTCTACTTTGTTCTTACAAGGAAAGTAAATGCCATTGGAGTTAGAGCTCATCTTAGTTCCGTAAGTAAACATGTAGAGATCTAATAGAACTTCGTTCATTTTCACTAGGGCTGCAAACCGGATTTCTGGTCCTACTAAAATAGAGGACTGGACCGGAACCGGTCCGGTCCAACAAAATGCAGTCCGGTCCACTTAAGTGGTCTGGACCGGTTTCAATTTTTTTCAATTTTTTTAAATTTTTTTAGGTTAATTTCGAAGGGAAGGACATAAAAATGTAGAATTTTAGTTTAGATTAAAATTAATCTTTTTTAAGTTTGTAATTTGTATTAAAAATATAAAAAAAAATATATATTTTTATTTATATTAATAAATGCGGTCCGGTCTGGTCTGGACCGCATTTAAAAAAAATAGGACCGGACCACAAATCCGGTCTGCAGTTCGGTTTTGTTCGGCCCTAATTTTCACCATTGTGGGCAAGGCTTTGGGCATCAAACTCAAGTTGCAAGGGTTGGGAGGGGGTTGTAGTCTCGTTAGTACAAACTTGCCAAGAAGAAATAAGGAGATCAGTTGTTGACAAATCCCAATACTTGGTTAAAAAGAATTGGGAGACGTAGATTGGCTCCTACACGTGTCTGTGGGTATGCACGCGCATGTGATGTAGTAATGATTCCTGTAGAGTTTTCTGGAATACTATGACCTTGACATTTATGAAAGTATTCATAAATGTGAAAAGATGAAAATGCTCTTAATTTTCAAATGACCTCATTTTTTTGGAAAGAAAAAAAATTCTTTCCTGATATTCTAGTGTCTTTTTTTTTTGGACTTCTTGTTTGCTTCGTATCTCCGTAATTGGAACCTTACTTTATCCCAGGCATTGTAGCAATACTCTGGCAGGCCTTTGGGCTAGGAGCGAGCAGTGTTCTGCTTTGTAACTGCTCACATATTGTCAGCGCCACTATAACAATGCATTGTTGACAATTTGTAAACTCAATGCTGATAGTCCAAGTCCATTCTCATCCCCTCAGTGCCAAGGGAAAAAATGGAAAGACAGAAGGAAATGAAAAAAAAAAAAAAGAATAAGGAAACTGCAAATTCAAATGAAATTGGTGGCTATATTGATTTCTCATGAATTCATATTATTCTCTAAAGAATATGTGCCTGTTTCTTTGATTCACTGCAATAACACTGACAGTGAACAATGTCATCAGGCTGAAGAATTTTCGTCGCGTATTCAGAAACTTGCCAGCCAAGGTTCTGCTGCAGCAGATCGTGAATTGATGGATCCAAGGTTCTGGAAATAATCCTAATATTCAGAATTATAAACTACCTGGATGTTTCAAAACCTAGCTTGTAGCATGCAGGGGGAAGTTTTCATTACAAAGCTGTCTTTTAGGCACTGGGTGCATTCTTTAGTGCCTTTGGATGTTGTTCCTTTGTAGAGATATAATTTCCGTTGTCCGATGACATTTCTTTCAGTGTGTTTAGCAATGAAATTCTGTGTTAAGTGGTGACAGTATTTGTAGCCTTTGTTGAATTTTTCTCTTCTTCGAATCTGCCAGTAAGAGATGCAGACTATGCCACCAGGAACACAGCATTTGGAGGTCCATGCCTATTTTCATCCTGGGGAAACATCTGTCATTTGTTGTCTTGTATTTTCCGTGAGATCTATACACAAATGCTTATAACCTTCCAGTTCACTCGTTAAATGATGTGTTTCTTGAATTGTTGGGCGTCCTTCCAGTGATGACTGATGAGTAGAGTGCTCAGTACGTCAAAAACCCAGAAATAAGAAGCATTGAGAGGGGTATCTATACTCCAATTCAAAGGGAGAGAAAATCTAAGATCTAAAACATCTAATGCCACCCAAATGAAATTTTGCACAAATTACTTACCCCCTCCCCCCAAAAGAAAAAATTTGAACAAATTTCAATAGCGCTTCATACTTATCTTTCTCTCTTGGAATAATTGGATCCAATTCTATGCCGGAACGTGAGGTGAGATCCTCCACTTGAAAAATGTTTTGACCCATTTTCCTTCTCAGCAAAAACAAGAAAAGAAGGAAAGAATAGCCAAATAGGTGCCCTCATGAATGTAATATAAAGGCGACGCTTTCTACTTAATCCCGTTCGTTCATTTTTTTTACGTCAATCTTTTGCGCTGTCGTCTCCAATTTCCTTCTTACCACTTACCAGCTAGCTGCTGCCGTTATTGCTTCGTTTCACTTTCAAATAGAAACCAACCCATATATCCCATATGGTGCTGCTAGTCGGCAGGATCATCAATCTAAGAGACTCAGCCGGATGATAATCTTGATGGGTATATTTTGGAGGTTCGATAGGTCCTGGAGGCCCATAAAAGTTGGAAATTCTGGTGGGTGGGTGGGTGCTGTGAAAAAAAAATGACTTATTTTATAATGTCCTACTTATTTTGTAAAAAAAAAAAGATAAATACACTTAGCCCTTTTTCAATTTGGACGAAAATTTATCTTCCGGTTTTTAAAATTACAAATTTACCCTTAAAAATGGTCAATGAGAAAAAATTATAGAAACAAAATTGTAATTTTATATGTCAAAAAATCATTTTTTTTTAATTTTAAGGGAGAGTGCAAAGTGTCTGAAGTCAATAGTCGGTGAGTGCAATATGACAAAAATAATATATTGAAGTGCAAAATGTCGAGACCCTATAGTTGGAAGGTGCAAAGTGTATTTAATTCCCAAAAAAAAAAATACTTAAATAAGGAACTGCTCATATACGATTTAAATGCATAAATAATCATATAAGACAACAGTAGTTCATGGTTTAACCATCAAGAAGTTTGTAATCAGATACACTTGTCACAAAAAAAGAATTTTGTAATCCGATTACATAGGATATGCCATCACACAGCAGCAAATGGCAGGAGCAGATACATAAAAGAACACGCTGAAGCTTACACCCATTATCATATACACGGATTAAACACTATGTTGCATCGCAACTCCACTGTTATTTATACACAAAATATCGCAATCAAAATTCCAAGGGATCGAGTTATTTATATACCTAGGGAAGATTCTCGATGTTTTTTAGGATATCACCCAGGTACAAAATAATCCATCTTTTCCACGGGCAGATTCAGAACTGAAGTTTCCACCTACAGCAAATAAGACAAAAAACTGCCAATAATTAAAAACAAAATTTAAAACACCACAAACTTTGATAAAAACGTATGATCCTAGGCCTCTAGTTTTCATGCTACAGGCTGGGGGTTTTGCAGAGGAAACTTCGTCCGCCAGGAAAATAGATTAAAGACTCTTTGTCTGGGGAAATTAAGTCTGGCAATACATCTGGATTATTCTTTTTAACTGCTGGATGCAATGAGTAACTAAAACAAACACCACGAGAAGTGTGCATGCAACCATTTTGGAAGGAATTTCAAGAGCTCATAATGTTCGGAATTCAAGGAGGAAGTGGCAGAAGCTACAAATTCATGTACCTCATCAAATGAAACAAAGACGAAAGGCGTGAGGCCCCTCTTGTGTGAGATTGCAGGCACATCTGGGTTGTGTGATTCATCATCCTGCCACCCTTCAACCACTCCAAGGATGTCCTCGTCGTGGTTGTTTACTTCACTATCATCCACACCACTAGTGACAAGTGAGATTAGATCCATCCGATTGTTGGCCCCTGCTGTTGTTCCTCTTAACCTGTACCCAAAAGCAGATAAGCCAACAAAACCTTCCAATTTGGCACAACCCCCCCACCACCACCACCAAAAAGGGGGCCCCAGAAAAAAAGAAGGAAAAAGAAACAAAAACAAGATTACTTCCAATAACTGTATTTAAGAGCACATTTCAAAGGCCCCCTACAGGTTCACTTACAATGAGTGGCTGCCCAAACAGGTGTCTGTCAGATCAATAATCATAATAAAAAATAAAAAAATTAGGGAGTTCTATATTTTCTTTAATGCCCACACTTTACAAGGAAAGCTTCCTAATTGTTTAGAAAAAAAGGAAGATCAAGAATGAGGTGGCTGGTTATCAAACTTTGATGCTGGCTATCAATCTTTAAGCCAAAAGACCATAAATGTTGCTAGTTGTTTATTTCTATAGACCATGGTCTCAACCTAAGTGACAACCTTCAAAATCAGGTAAGTTGCAGTTGTCGAATCACCTAACTACTTTAAGGAAAACAGGGTAACAATAACAGGAAGCCAGCTATTAGAAAATAAAGAAACAATATATACTTAGGTAACAATAACACCTGCTTTTTAGAGGCCATTACACATTGTTTGAAGCCAGCTATATGAAATGAATGTAATACCTTAAGCGGATTCTCAACACGGTAGGACGCATGCCAGGATACAAAACAGCAGCTTCAACCTGCACTCAAAGAATAATCATAAATAGCTACCAAGGACACCATAAAAGAGAGGTGTAACCATAAACGCTCAATATGAATGCTCCGCAATGGAAAAGGGGTATGGGAGGGAACTGGAATGCAGGCATCAGGCCAATTTGTGTAATTAATAGAGTAATAGAAACACAAGGATATCCAAACTGGCAAATAAGAATTCAGATGTTTGGGAATTTGTAAATTACAGACCCCCGACCTGGTCTTCTGACAATGTGTAATGGCCTCTAAAAACACAGTCTGCTTTAGATGCACGGAAATTCATGCATTTTGCGGCATCTTTCACTTTTTGCGAAGAATTCTAACCATTGAAAATTAACAGAGAAAATGTAAGCATCAGCAAGAGATACAAAATATCTTTCCCACCTTTCAGAAACACTAATTGATTCAGGAGTATAAAAACCTTGTACAGAAATCTGCCAGAGGGAAAAAATCTCACGTAACGGAAATAGCACACCTACAAAAGCAGAAATACAAAGACATATTAGCTGAAAATAAAGAACGTAGACTTGGTAAAAGTAGCTTTGATTTACATTTGAATCTTTCGTGGTTGGTTGTTGAGAATGATATCTGAATCTAACTTTCCATTACAAGTCAACGAAAAATACTCAATAATCTTTTCCATTCACCTTGTTTTACACAGTTGGGCCAAAGCAAGAAGGGAAAGGATAGGGCCCTTGACAAACCCCATGTCAAAGTGCCATTCAAAAACTGACTTGCTTCTTGGGAATTGATATATCTTGAATTGAGCTTATACGTAGACCAAACTGATGCTGAAACCGTGAGAAGAACAGCTTAACCTTCAGATTTTTCAGGTGTACGACCTTCTATTTATTATTTTTAAAGATATACATGAAACTGTGTACTTTTGCATCATCAGAAATAGAACAGTTGATTCTGATGTTGGTTGTACATACTACTTATAATGCTATCAGCTTCTTGCAAGGACATACAACTATAATCTATGTTTTAGTACCATTCAACTTCACACAATTTAATGAGCATCCAAACTTGACATACGTCTGTTTCTCTAGTCCAACTGGTCTTAGTTGTTTTGCCCGATGTAGCCTTAGCACTAGGGCTTCTTCCTACAAGCATGATCCTACAGTATCTTATTCTTCTCGACTCCTGCTATCTTCTTGTAACTAAAAGTAATTCTTATGTTATCACAGGTAGATAGTGGGATTTCGTTTCCTGACAAGTAAGAAAGTAATTTAAACGGGGAGCACACCAAATGCAGATGCTTGCATGTCATACAAGAATCAATGTGCATCGTGTACAGGAACAAACCTTTTATGAATAGTAAATCGTAACAGAACATTACATAGGTAAAAATCAATGAAACAGGAATTTACCAAATGGACTGGATTGGTGACTTTCCACTCTGCAACTCCCGCACGAATGTAGGTATTCCTACTCACATAAAGACCTGATATGTACGAAATTGTGTTAATTCCATAATGCTCTTCATAAAGCCCAAAATAGAGACAAATGGAATAATAAAGAAATAGAAGAATAGCCCCAAGTTTTGTAGATGAGCGTTGGACATATATACACTGGAAACAATCACAGTCCAAAATTGAGTATTTTCTCCATATGGCCAAAGAGCAGAATTGTGCACTTCTTTAACAACATAGATGGTTCTGGGGTATGCACCACACTCAGATATCAATAGCATCAATGCACATAACCTAATATGTAAAATGCTCAAACAACAAAAAAATATGAATGAAAATACACGTCTCACATGCGAACTACCATAGGTTTTGCACTCTAAACAACCACGTTTGAGACATTGCACCTTCAAACTACCAATCCCTAACACAATGCACCCTCATTCTATTTTTTCCGTCAAATTGGATGAAATTTGACTTAAAAAAAAAAAATTATGCCCTCAAATGCAACCAGTTAGTTGACTTTTTAAGGGCATAATCGACATTTCTTATTTTAAAAAGAAGAAGTCAATTTCAGTCCAATTTGACGGAAAAAATAAACGAGGGTGCAATGTGTTAGAGATGAGCATTTTGTGGGTGCAATCTTTCAAACGTGGTAATTTAGGGAGCAAAGTGTCAAACAAGTGTTAGTTCGTGAATGAAATGTGTACTTTCTCCAAAATATGTGTAAGAATGTCTTACCATCTGTACGGACCCTTGGTCTTAAAAGCCACATTTTCCTCCAAGATCCCTCATATTTTGACTGCACAATTTTATAATTTGCCACCACTCCAGAGAGCTTCACATAAAAAGTCGCGTTTTTAAGCTTCGAGATAACATTCAATTTGTGAGAAACAGTTCATATTTCTCAGTAGATACTGATTTTACCTGCCAAGCCTTGAAGCATGCATTACGCCAAAATACAGGGTTCCGAATTGTGTAGCGCCATTTCCGACATACACAAGATGCCCTTCCTAAGTCATACGGACCCATTCTTGCAAAGACCTGTATACAAATAGCCTTTAGAGTTCTCTATATGGTTATACATTTATATGGCCACAAAGGGTTGAATATGGGATAACCAAAATTTTAATTTGTAACTAGTAGGCAAGTAAGTTTTCTTCATAACGTAAGTCATGACCAGTAGCTTTTTGGCCTAAAATGCAAATACCTCAAAGAGCAGTTCATCGGGCAAACTGCGATGTATTGGTGATGGATCAACGTATGGTTTTCTGCTAACACTCCCAAACGGTGCAACAGGCCTAACGTTAATTCCATAAAGATCTGAAAAAAATAAGACCTGTTATCAAACTATTGCCCAAAGAATTGATTTAGATTACACAAAGAATATATGAAAAGAAATTCACAGAAGTAGTGGAAGATTACCAAGCCAAGGCCTCTTTGTTACAAAGTACTGAACTGCCTTTGACCTCAAAGCCGATTCAAGTTCGGCAGGAACGGATAAGGAAAAATCTGCAAGGCATTATAACTAACTGAGATTGATGAAACCAACAAGCACAGACATTTTCACCCTAAAGTCCATTGGAAGGAGGGAGATATACTTGATCGTATATGTAGAATTATAGGGAGATTTAATGTGATTGATCCTAACAGAGCGTATTTTCTTATCCCATGATTTTAGGGGATTTGGTAGTCTGTTACCAAATCTGTAGAGTTGTGTTTCCTTTTTTATAGTTTTATGTTTTAGGAAGTTTTTTCTTTCCTAGGTAAGTTGTAAATATCCCTGAAATAGATGAGGGTTATCATCTATATATTGAGGGGATTGTAATCGTTCTAAATAAGAGATTGAGTTTTTCCTTCTAAATTCAACATGGTATCAGAGGCATCTCTGAACCCTAATTCCCTCATATGACCAAATACGGGAAAGCTACCGTCTCCCAAATCACCTCCAATCAGGAAGCCATGGCTTCCAGCAACAGTAGTGCAGATAGTAACCTCATGCCCATTACAGGACACAAACTGAATGGGAACAACTATCTCCAATGGTCCCAGTCCGTAATGATGTTCATATGCGGAAAGGGCAAAGACGATTACCTCGACGGAGTTGCTGCCAAACCGAACAAGAAGGATGAAAAGTTCAAAGTTTGGAATGCTGAAAATAATATGGTCATGTCATGGCTCATTAATTCCATGACAAATGACATTGGAGAAAATTTTCTTCTCTATGGAACAGCAAAGGAGATTTGGGACGCTGCCAAGGAAACGTATTCTAACAATGAGAATACGTCGGACTGACTTCCGCCAAGGAGAGTTAACTGTGACTCAGTACTTCAACACACTCAATCGCTACTGGCAGCAGCTGGACTTGTTCGAGGAGCACAATTGGAAATGTCCGGATGATGGAATCCTGTATAGACAGATTATTGAACGGAAAAGAATATACAAATTTCTGATTGGATTGAATAAGAATCTCGATGAAGTACGAGGAAGAATCTTAGGATCCAAACCACTACCAAATATCCGGGAAACATTTTCAGAAGTTCGGAGAGAGGAAAGTCGAAAGAAGATCATGATGGGCTCTCAAGATTCTGTGACAAATTCTGAGAGCTCCGCCCTTGCAGTTAGAGGAAATCCATCCAACAACAATGATCACAGACCAAAGAAAGGGCGATCCTGGTGTGATCATTGCCGACGTCCTGGTCACACCAAGGACATCTGTTGGAAGATTCACGGCAAACCTGCAGATTGGAAGCCTTCCCGGTTCGCCAATGATGCAGAAGGAAGGGGAAACCTTGTCTCCATGGATGAAAAATCATCATCCGAATCCACTCCCTTCAGCAATGAACAGATGGAAGTCTTACAGAAATTGTTCCGCCAATCCTTGTCTGGACCTGCCCCCACTGTGATTGGATCCGGTTCCTTGGCACAAAAAGGTAATTTTTTGAGTGCTCTAAATGTTAAAAAGGAGAAGCTAAGTCCGTGGATTATTGACTCAGGAGCATCTGATCATATGACTGGAGATAAGAAGCTTTTTTCCACTTACAACCCATGCTACAAAAATTTAACTGTGAGAATAGCCGATGGGTCACTCTCAAAGGTGGCTGGTACAGGTTCTGTTAGAGTTTCAGAGAATATCACTCTTGATTCAGTTCTCCTTGTGCCAAAATTAAATTGCAATTTACTGTCCATTAGTAAACTCACTCGGGATCTCAACTATGTTACTAAATTTGGCTCCAACCTATGTGAATTTCAGGTCTTGGACTCGGGGAAGATGATTGGCAGTGCTAAGATGTGCTCTGGGCTCTATCTTCTAGAGGTAAATGATCCTCCTCAAGGAGCAACTCACCAATCCGATTGTTCAGTGTCCAGCAGTCCTATTTCTTTGTCTGTGAGTCGGTCTAATAATGATAGTGCAATTATGTTGTGGCACTATAGATTAGGTCATCCAAATTTCTTGTATCTTGAGAAGTTGTTTCCTTCATTATTCCATAATAAAAATCCCAATGAGTTTCAATGTGAGATCTGTCAACTCTCTAAACATATTCGCAATTCTTATCCTAACCGATCCTACAAAGCATCTCAACCTTTTTCCATGATTCATAGTGATATATGGGGTCCTTCTAGGATCAAAAATGTTACTGGTTCCCGCTGGTTCATTTCATTTATTGATGATCACACTAGACTCACATGGGTATTCCTCATGAAAGAAAAATCAGAGGCAAACCAGATTTTTAAAACCTTCAACACCATGATCCAAACACAATTCCAAGGGAAAATCCAAATTCTGAAAACTGACAATGCCAAAGAGTATTTCAACTCCATTCTTAATGATTATCTATTGAGTCAGGGTATAGTTCACCAAAGTTCCTGTGTCAACACTCCTCAGCAAACTGGTATTGCCGAAAGAAAAAACCGGCATCTTCTTGATGTTGCTCGCTCCCTAATGTTCTCTACCCATGTACCAAAAATTTTCTGGGGTGAAGCCATTCTCACTGCCGCATATCTCATAAATAGGATGCCCTCCCGTATTCTCAACTTCCAGACTCCTTGTCAGATTCTTCTTCAGTCCTTTCCCAATACTCGTCTAATTTCCACCATCCCATTCAAAGTTTTCGGGTGCTCAGCATTTGTCCATGTCCATCAACAACATAGGGACAAACTTGATCCTAGAGCTCTTCAATGTATTTTTCTTGGGTACTCTCCAACTCAAAAAGGATGTAAGTGCTACTCACCAGTCACTAAACAGTTCTATCACTCCATGGATGTCACCTTCTTTGAGCAACAACCTTATTTCCCCAAATCTGATATTCAGGGGCAGACCAATTTTATCCAGGAATACCAGCTTTGGAATATTGAAGAATCATCTCATTCTGACCAACCCTGCCCATCACTAAATCATGAATCCATTCCTCCACAAAATCACTTCCTAGAATCATCTCATTCTCAAGATCAATCGCCTACTAATCCACCACCTCAAAATCTGGACACTATTCAATCAACAAAGAATGATGAGTTGCTTACCTACTCAAGGAGGAGAAAGAACCAAAAGGAGATGGAACAACAAGCATCTCTTGAGCAACCCCAAGAATCTGACCCAATTCCTAGATCAAGTGAAGATCCATCAGGTAACTATAATCCCGAACCTAATGATGATAGTGACATCCCTATTGCTGTGAGAAAAGGTGTAAGATCATGCACAAAACACCCTATATACACATTTGTATCATATGAAGGACTGTCACCAAAGTTCAAAGCATTTGTTGCCAACCTCGACAACATCCAGGTTCCTAATAATATACAAGAAGCTCTCGGCTCACCTGAGTGGAAATCAGCAGTGTATGAAGAAATTCATGCACTTGAAAAAAATGGAACTTGGGAAATCTCACAATTACCAGCCGGAAAACGCCCAGTAGGCTGCAAATGGATCTTCACAGTCAAATATAATGAAGATGGAAGTGTTAATCGATTCAAGGCACGGCTGGTTGCAAAGGGATTCACCCAATCATATGGAATCGACTATGAGGAGACATTTGCCCCTGTAGCCAAGTTAAACACAGTTCGGGTTCTACTATCTTTGGCTGCAAATCTTGACTGGCCTCTCCACCAACTAGATGTCAAAAATGTCTTCCTAAATGGGGACCTAGCTGAAGAAGTTTACATGGAAATTCCTCCAGGATTTGAGACACAAGCTACCCGCAACAAAGTTTGTAAACTTAGGAGATCTCTATATGGGCTCAAGCAATCTCCAAGAGCCTGGTTTGAAAGATTCACAAAGGTAGTCAAGAAACATGGCTACTCTCAATGTCAGACAGACCATACTCTGTTTGTTAAACACTCTCCTGCAGGAAAGCTTGCTGTCCTTATTGTATATGTGGATGACATAATTCTAACAGGAGACTATGAAGAGGAAATCCGCACCATTAAAAGTTTTCTAGCTGCAGAGTTTGAGATCAAGGACCTTGGGAACCTCAAATACTTCCTAGGTATGCAAGGTCAAGAAAGGGAATCTCTGTCTCACAAAGAAAATATGTCCTGGATCTCTTAAAAGAGACTGGAATGCTCGGGTGTAAGCCAGCAGATACTCCTATGGATCCAACAACCAAACTAGGAGCTAAGGAAAATTGTGCACCCGTGGATAAAGGGAGATACCAAAGATTAGTGGGTAAGCTAATATACCTATCTCACACACGACCAGATATTGGCTTCTCTGTCAGCATGGTAAGTCAATTCATGAATAATCCAAATGAAGAACACATGGAGGCTGTGTATAGAATCCTGAGATACCTGAAACTAACACCAGGTAAAGGATTATTTTTTGAGAAGAACCAAAGAAGAGATATTGAAGTGTTTAGCGATGCAGATTGGGCAGGATCAGTACAAGACCGGAGATCAACTTCAGGGTACTGCACATATGTGTGGGGTAATCTGGTCACATGGAGAAGTAAGAAGCAATCAGTGGTGTCAAGGAGTAGTGCAGAAGCTGAATTCCGGGCAATGGCACACGGCATTTGTGAAGGAATATGGTTAAGAAGGGTGCTAAAGGAATTAAAGATTTCAGATGAAGAACCTATGAAAATGTTCTGTGATAATCAGTCAGCAATCAGCATTGCCAAAAATCCAGTACATCATGATAGAACAAAACATGTGGAAATTGATCGACATTTCATAAAGGAGAAGATAGAGGAAGGAATAATCAAGATGTTGTACGTGCCTACATGTCTTCAAACAGCTGACATTCTTACCAAGGCTCTACCGAGAAAAGTGTTTGATGATCTGAGTTCCAAGCTGGGGTTAATAAATATTTACCGCCCAGCTTGAGGGGGAGTGTAGAATTATAGGGAGATTTAATGTGATTGATCCTAACAGATCGTATTTTCTTATCCCATGATTTTAGGGGATTTGGTAGTCTGTTACCAAATCTGTAGAGTTGTGTTTCCTTTTTTATAGTTTTATGTTTTAGGAAGTTTTTTCTTTCCTAGGTAAGTTGTAAATATCCCTGAAATAGATGAGGGTTATCATCTATATATTGAGGGGATTGTAATCGTTCTAAATAAGAGATTGAGTTTTTCCTTCTAAATTCAACAGTATATTTCCACCGCCTGGGAATTTAGAAATAATAATCGCTACTCAAATTGGCCTACTTCATCTAATTGACTCAATTAAGTTGGCGGGGATTAATTCCCAGGAAAAAATGAAAGACGATAGAAAGATTCGAAATCTAATTGCTCTTTATTGACATAAATATCTGAACATCCGAATCGCATGCTTGCTAAATGAACTTTCAGGTTGAATTCCTGTTACATATCAAATATTCGAGACAACCGATGAAGATTAAAGTTCATGTAGATGTTTAGTGGACACCCATGAACCAAAATTTTCAAGATTCATTCAAGAAATGGGTCTCACGAATATTCCACAAGGACTTATAACTTGACTCCTAATTACAATGAACCCAAATGGTTAAGCAGCCAAAACCGGACGAGAATTCGATCATTATCCAGTCATTGCACGACAAGGCGAAAAATTTCGGCAATAATCATATTACCTGAAGCCATGAGAAAAGAGGAATTTGCCTTTCCTCTGACGAGAGGCCGGATTCTTGATTCTCTCGATTTTCGTGGGGGAAAAAACAGAGTAAATTGAGAGGAAGAACTAGAAATTAAAATGGGCCGAGAAAGTTGGGTGTATTTACTACCATTTATTTTTTACGGAACACCGACTACAAGAAATGCTGACTTAACCATTGCGTTTGATTATCCCGCGAATTGCAAAAAGACAATTTTTTTAAGATATTTTTTTTTTCTCCTTTTAGCTTGGTTGTTCGTTTCTGTTTCAACGATTTTTATGCCTTAACCCCTGCATTTTCCGTTTGATCCCTCACAAACAAAAATTGCTAATAGTCCTTATATGCTTGTAAAACAAAACTTACTTATTTTTTAGGTAGATAAAGGTAACAAATTTTCAAGTTACTGTAAAAGTTCTATTATTTTGCAGAAAATAAACTAAAATATTAATAAATAAAAAATAATGTTTTTAAATAAAAATTGAATTTAAAAATTTTATACGGTAATTTTATATTTTTCTTTTTCAAGACAAATGTGCACTTCTCTATTAGTTAGCTAACAACAATTAAATTGCAGTGATCAATTTTATCGCAAAAGTGTACCTCAAGTAAATTTATGTTGAAGTACCTCTCTTTAAAATATGACTGTATTGCTTCAAATGACTCATCTTTTTTCTATCTGATTTGTTTTTTTTTAAAGCAAACAAAAGAAATTTATATAGGAATTAAAATTCAGCAGATGCTCTAATGGGTTAACCAATACTTTTTAGGCCTTCAAATCCTTTGTACACATTGAGTATATTGTTCATGATCAAGCTGGTAGTGTGGTTTGTCGTAGCCTGGTTGAATAACTGATTGAACCTTTCATCTGTTCCCATGTATTCGAATAATGTCCTCCCATTGGCCCGGTGGAAAGGATCTTCGATCCACAGTCTAGTATTCAGATGTTACCTATTATGCTATCCAACATATTTTCCATCGTAGACATTTCAAATGGGTCTGGATTCGTCCAGATTCAAATTGCAGAAAGTCCAATGTTATTGGATTAAGCACAATTGTTGAAGTACACAGACGACTATCTTCGCATTATATACTGCAGGATAAGTTAGGAAAGGTCAGTAATAATCCAACTATTTATAGAGGGCTAGCATCCGGTCCAGCAGAACCGTCGAGGCGTTCGGGTTCTTGGTGGGTAGCAGATCGAGCAGCGATCTCCGATGGTGAGAGGAACGCTCCGGTGCCTCGTATATATACCTGCGTCCGAAATTATACCCAAGAGGTTGAGCTCGCGTTGTTTTTGTTCAGATCAGCCGTTCATTTTTATGTGAAGAATTAAGTTTGAACTTGTAGATCAAAAATGGAGAAAGCCAGGGTTCATCACCCAGTGAGTGTAATTGTAGGATTCGGATTCAGTCTAGACGGTACGGGTCCAGACCCACGGTCTGGATTGAATCCGAACGAAATAGACGACGTGGAGACCATCCGCCCGAGCGCGAAGCCAATCTTCCCGAGCGCGGCAACAGGGAGATCTCATTAAATGACATGACGGCCTCCCGTCGTCCATTTCGTTCGGATTCAATACAGACCGTAGGTCTGGACGCGTTTAGATCCGTACGGTCTAACTGAATTCGAGTCCGTACTTGTGCTCTTTTCTTTTCTCTACGTTAATCTATTTGCTTTGTACCTACGTCCTGCTAGCTTCACCTGCAGTTCTTTTAAATTGTGTAAGAGACAGAAATATTATTCTGGACTCACCGCGGCACCGCTCTGCGAGGTTCACACAGGATCGGCTCAACCCTTAGGTAACTTAGGCAGTTGCCTAAGGCCCCACTTTGAGCAAGATGCCCCATAACTTAAAATAAAAATAAAAAGGCCCTTAAATACATGATGAACAAATAAATTAAAAACAAATGAGATTTAGGCCCACTTGATTAGTAATTTTATATTTCAAGTCTAGTGCTGATAACAATGATAAGGCTTGTCATTATCTCTCCGCATCATAAAAGACAGAACTGTTTTTTTTTTGGCGCCATTGTTCTTTCTGTTCTTAATTAAGTACGGCATGTTCTATAAGGATTTAAGGAAAACTTTATTTTCGTGGCGATTTTCTGCAACAGCAAAACATAACAAAAAGTTACTCCAGCATTTAAGGATCTGCTCTCTTGTGGAACTCCATAACCCAGCTATTGTAAGCACAGCATATGACCTCATATCCTGAAAATCCACACTTCTCAGCTAATGCTTCGAACTCTTTTTGGGTCCTCTCTTTGCCTCCCGGGGTTTGAGCAAACATGAACAAGTCTTGCTCGAACACGATATTTGATGAAACATTACTCTCAGGAACCACAGGAAGAATCGATTCCACAATGATCACCTTTCCAGAGTTTGGAAGAGCTTTCCAGCAGTTTTTGAGAAGTTTCAAGCAATGCTCGTCACTCCAATCATGGAGTATCCACTGCAAGTGTCAATGCTTCAACATCTAATGAATAGAACCTACTTATCCAATCAGAAGAAGAAAGACAGCAGTCTTATTAAGTTTCTTGTTATCTTCATTTACAGCTATGAACTGTCTTTTTTTGTTAATTTCTTTCCTCGGAAGGAAGGGGGTGCTTTGGGGGGAAGAATAAAGAAATCTTCTTCTATAGATAAGCCCCTCCCTTTACAGACCAGTACAACAAAACTATATAGTTTTACCATTGTAACCCGCTTATGACTGCTATGGAGAATACCTCTCAGACTCATCAGAGGTCAGCAATGGCCTCGATAAAGGCCAATTAGGTTGTGGCATGATACGGGTTGAGATGTTTCATACAATAATTGTATCTTGCCTTTTAACATATTATCTCAAAGTAACATTAGTCTTGAAATTTATTTCCCCTTTTATTCCTAAAAATTTATTTTAGTTTATGCAACATGAATGAGATGGTTATTTGATTTCAACAACGAAGTACAGCGCCTAAACTAAGCAAAATGGCTATCAGAATCGGAAAACTTGCCTTCATGAAAATGGCATCTCCTTTGGGAACACTCTCGAACATATCTCCTCCAACATGCTCCACACCTACAGCATGACATGCTTTCAAGTTAGGGTTCATCTTGTCTCAAAATTATGCTGGCTGTGAGCCACAACTCGATCAAGTCCAGAAGTTGCATTTACCGCCGGTTGAGAAGTGAAAAGTAAAGGGCCATGGGGGCTGTTGGCAACATATTGAGTCATGGGATAACTATTATCTCTAAAATAATGGTATTGAGAGCAACAGACATATGAGACATGGGACAACCATACAACACATCAGCAAAGAACTCAATATCCACTTATACTTGCATCTTAAACATGTCATAAAACTCTTAAGCCAATGAAAGAACAAAATCAGTACCTGGATAAGAAGGTGCATCAGCTAAAACATGAGGGAGATCAAAATTGATGCCCTTAATCTGAGGGTACTTAGAAGTGATACTTTTAAGTGTAACTCCAAGCCCGCCACCCACATCAACCAAAACTTTGAGGCCATCAAACCCTTTGTACACCTCGAGTATCTTCTTCATGATCAAGGTAGTGTGGTTTGACATAGCCTGGTTGAATACCTGATTGAACCTTTCATCTGTTCCTGAGTATTCAAATGCTGTCATCCCATAGGCCCTGTTGAAAGGAATCCCCCCATCTAGTATAGCATCATTCAAGTGGTACCTGAGTAGAATGACCCTTGAATGAGCCTGGCTACTACCGCGTTTAAGAAACTTCAAACAATTGACACTCAAATTCTTCAAAATCCAAGGTTATTTGATTGAGGGTGACAGCCTTACCATAAAGGTGCAGACAGAAAAAAGATCAATCGAATTTGAATACATATTTCATGAAAGCTTATGGGAGGTGTGTAAGGAAGTCGATTAGAACCCTATATACCAGCTCTTTGCATAGGTCATTTCAGTCATGCATCAACCACATATACCTCATGGCTCCAATCACTTGCATTATTGTCGTTTGTTTTGTTAGGGTTTACGTTTTAGGTTTTGAAGCATCCAAACATGGAATGCCATTTAAATGTTGAATTTGAAATTTCCAAATAAGACCCTCCCTTTTCACTTCTCTCTCTCTCCAACTGGGTCTATTTCTTTTGCTTTTGAGCATCCTGAGAAGCACAATTTAGTCTTCCTCCAAATTCATTATATATAGGAATAAAATAACCACGATAACTTTGATTTAGGGCATGTTTGTTTTGATGAGATTTTAGGATTTAAAGTATTTTGAGAATTTTTAGGTAATGTTTGAGTTGCATTGGTGCTTGTGTAGAGGTTGTTGATGTGTAAAAAAAGTAATGATGATTTTTAAGGTTGTTGTTTGTAGATTATTTTTATTGGGATGAGTGAAGAAGATAAAATGTAAAATAATATTGTTTATTTATAATATTTATTATAATTTCGATTTTATTTTTATTTTTTATTACAATATAAATATTTGAAAGGTATTAAAAAAAACACAAAAGCGTGATTGACGCCTATTGACAAACTGTAGGGTATCGCAGGGGAAGAAGGAAAAATTGCAACAATATATTTAATGGTCA
Organism: Myrica gale; assembly: GCA_963930655.1. Lineage (NCBI taxonomy): Eukaryota > Viridiplantae > Streptophyta > Magnoliopsida > Fagales > Myricaceae > Myrica > Myrica gale. The sequence continues at coordinate 24,065,530 of OZ005606.1, forward strand.
GATGAAATGATCATATCACCCTTGATCAAAGCCTACGTTTGATAAAGCATTTGAGGTATTTCGTCCATTCACATGTCCGAGTGGTTAATGCGTTGAGTTGAATGTGTGGGGCCACATATTTTTTAAAATTCCAATTTTACCCTTCGGTCTTTATATCCTCAAAGCACGAGGGTATATTAGTAATTTTTCATATGCATGATCAGAGTAAAAATGAAAAATAATTAACTGCATCCCAACTTTTAACGTGATCGGTTTAAGTTGGGAGTACGTTGAATGCGAAAAAAAAAAAAAAATCCTAAACTGTGTTTCAGGGATTACCAGCTCTCCAGGAAGACCTTGTCGTGATGCAACAGGAACAGAGGACTAATAGAGCCCCCACCAAAGTTCCTAACAAGGAACTTACAAATGGGCCCCACACCATACAGTCTCTGAATCTCTCCGTCCTCTCTGGTCGCGATTGAGCACTTGAGTATGGAATAGCTAGCCAAGAGCCGTAGCATCCGGTCCAGCAGAACCGGCGAATCAGGATTCCTGGTGGGAAGCCGAGCCGCGATTTCAGAAGGTGAGAGGAACGCGTCGGTGCCAGCTTCTGAGATTATGTCAATGAGGTTGAGCTCGAGCGCTGATTTCAGAACCATCGGAAGTACCACGGCATTTGCTAATCGGACGGCCAATTTGCCCACCTCTTCTTCTTGGTCCATATGGGTTGTCTGGGTCGGGTCGGGTTGATCGGAGCCGCTCATGTGTGTGTGTGTGGGAGCAGCTGATTTTGAATCCGTGAATCGAAGAGGCAAAATTTTGTCCGGCCAATTTGTCTGTGCTCTCCAATGAGAAGAATTCGGGATTTTTAAAGCAATCTGTTGGATCTATAAAAAAAAAATTAAGATTTTTAAAGCAATTTGTCTTCTATGTTGTGACTTGTGAGGCTGTTAAATGTTTGTTTATTCTTATATTTTAATGGTCTGGCCAATTTGTCTGTGCTCTCAAATAGGACAGAATAGTTTATCGAAGAATCTTTCGAAAACTGTTTGTTGAAATGCTTGACTGGCACATCTGTTATTATCTTACGAATCATGATGATTTCTAGATTAATAGCAGTTCACTGTGTTATTCTAGTAATTTTTTGTAACCATTTTGCTTACTCTTTTCCAGATAATATTCATATTCTTGGTTACTTACTTGTTTGCAGATGGTTAGATGCTAAAATATCATGCTAAGAAGACAGTCTCCTGTAAAAGCAGATCGACCATCAAAGCGAGTCAATGTGGATGATGCTACCACCTCTAAATCAAAGAAAACAGATACATCGATCTTCAAAGGGCAAGAAATACAGTCTTTGAAGACTTTGATGATTCCCAATTCTTTTAACCCTCAAGCGGAGGAGCTATACAATTCCAAGTTCGGATCAAAAGATCCTCTCTTGGAAAGAAATTATATTAGAAGAAATATCACAGGTTCGTCTACCTGCGAAATTTCTGTCAAATGGATGGGATGCATCCTCTTATCAAACAATTGACACCACTTACGGAAACATTGGTACAATTAGACTTCTATTCGAATATTCATAATGTTTCTGGTCCTGTCAATTTTTCTGTTTATATTCGAGGAAGCATAATAGATATTTCTCCTGATTCTTTGGCTGCTACAATTGGTATTCCTAGTGTCTCACTATTTATCCTTATGCTACTACAAACTGTTCTGCCATAACTACCATGGTAAGTTTTATGGCCAGCAGTATCATTAGAAAATTTACTAATACACGTGTACTTTTTTTTTACGAAAATGTCAACGTGGAGCCAACTGAGTTTTTTTTTTTAAAAAAAGTACACGTATCGCGATATTATTGGTGGTAACGTGACTTATCGTTAGCTGATTGTGCACGGAGGAGATTGAATTGGACGGAAGGACTAAATCAATAAATGAGGATAAACTAAAGACTAATGTGAAAAAATTTAAAACTCCGGAATCAAATTGATAAAAGACATAAAATTCAAGGACTAAAATAATCATTAAACTTTTTATAATAAGGACTTTTAAATATTTTTCACTGTTTCACGACATGAAATAAATAGTTAATAGGAAACCACGACATGAAATAAATAGTTAATAGGAAACTACTTTACTTATTAATATTATGAGAGAGAGGCGGCTTTCTATAAAAAAAAAATTAGTCTGATTGTTGTAGTGTAGATTTTTTTAATATTATTAAAAAGTATTGAAGTAGGTAAAATTTGATTGTACAATATTTTATTCTAGGAACGTATGCAATGACGAATCCCGCAGTCAGACAAATTTGCCTTTCAAAACAAAAGAGTGCAGGTGGATACACAGCCGTGTTTTCACTGTTTTGTGGGGGAGACAGGGCATTTAAGGTATCCCAAAATAGGATAAGTCTGTAACAACAGAACTTTCCTTTTGTTTTTTAGTGTATTGACCCACAAGACCGCGGACTCTAACCCCGGTTAAAGCAAAATGTTTGTATTAAATACACAAAGATCTTGTTTGACCCTAATAATTTGGAACTAAATATTTAAGTTTAATAATAAAAAAATTTATCACATAATTTTTTATTATTATAATATTTATTAAAAAATTTCTCTCTTTTCACTTTTTCACCAACTCACATAACATATCTTTACTTTATAATATTTCTCAAACCCCAATACCCAAAATTTTCACCCTCAAACATTCCCTTTATATTTTTTAATTAACGAAAGTCCTACCCAATTTACAATCTAATCTATTATTTTTGTCCTATCGTGTCACGTCTCGTGTTGTTTAGGTTTTAGAGAATTTATTAGTTAAGTCCTTAAATTTTACCTCCTTTTAATTTTTAATCTTTGGATTTATATTTTTTTACAAAATAGTTCTTCCGTCAATCTGTCGTCCATATGTTTAACGGACTTCTATGACACGTCAGCAAATTTGAAGAGGTCGACTGAGTATATATTTTGAACGTGAGCGGTCGACCGGTACATGAAGTGATCGACCGCTTCAAATTGATGACGTGTCAGAGAGTTCCGTTAAGCATATGGACGGCAGACTGACGGAAGGGTCATTTTGTAAAAAATATAAGTCCAAAGACTAATATTTTAAAAAATTAAACTCAATGACTAAAAAATAAAAAAGAATAAAACTCAAGGAGTAAACTACTAAATTCGGTAAGTTAATAGGATAGTCTTTATCCCGTCAATTCGAGGAAGATAGCTGTTGTCTGGTCACCGGTCTTATCGAGATTCTTGCTAAATTGTGCGCTTGAAGAACACTACCAAGGACATGCGGGCAGCCCAGATTGGAAAAAACTCAAGAGTCAAGAGTAAATTTGTGCTATGTTAGACTCAATTGGCCAATCTTTAGGAAGTCTTGGTTCTTTTAATGCGTGAATGGCCAAGAGGGAGAGTCCTCTGTTAAAACAAGATGTTGGAACTGAACACGGTTAGCTTGATCTGCCGCAAAGAGGGCTGCTTGAGCTTTTCCTTCAATAGCAGAGCAAGAATAGCAGAGCAAGGGGTATAAGCTTTGACGCTTTATGGATGACCTGACTCTCACAATTTCGAAAGATAGCAGCCAATCACTACGGCTGGAGGTGGTTGCCATCGGTACACTTGAAATGAAAGACAATTTTTCCAAGCATGGTAGTTAAATGTAATTGCCGACGGGACAAACGGGTTTGAGCATTATTAAGAAAGACCTTGCTTGGTCGTTGTTAAATGTAATTGCCGACGTGGCAAACACAATGACATGCTGGACGACATCTTTCCCTTGCAATTAATAGGTCTTTAACAACCAAAAACCAGCCAACTTTTGCCAAAATTGGTGTTGTTAGAGTCCAAATTATATATATACTAAAGTCATTATTAACCCCTTATGTCTGGGCAAAAATCAAATAGCTACCCCTAACTTTCAATCCCACAATTTGATATCCATAGCTTTCAAAACATATCCATCTTCGCCCTCCATCTAAATTCTACATCAAATGAGACAATTTTTCATCCTAGTGCCTCTCTTCATTTTGAAATGACCAGAATGCAGCGTGCATTAGTATGTATATGGCCAAGCTCGTATGCTGTGTGTTCAACTCAGTCAGTAACATCGACGGCCCTGCTACTGCCCCCGCTACCAGAGCCCTCCAATTCGCAGTCCTGAATTATTGTAACAACGATCCACTCATCAAATCCGAGCTCCAACATAACCAAATAATTTACTTCAAGACCTTCACTGCAACTGATGGATTTACTTAAGACTAACTAGCTCATATTCAAACAATTCAAAAGGTAAAACGGTAATTAGCACGTAGAACATCCAGAACATGCCTTCGATGACCGCCCAGTGCACCAATAATCTCATCCACAGAGACAAATGTACCAGCAAAAGTGCCAAGAAATAGACCGTATCTCAAGGTCTCCTTAAATTATAGTATTTATTCTTCTTCTTCCATTATCTTTAATTAACTTAATTTCCTCCTCAACCTGCATGGATTTGGAGTCAACTCTCATTTAACCTTGTACACCCATTTCCACCCAATGAGATTACCCGCAGGTAATGGAGTCAACTCCCAATTACTATTTTATTCTAAAGCTGAAATCTCAGCTTGCATAGCAGCTTTCCAGTGAGGATATTGAATATCTTGATCATAAGTATGAGGCTCAAACTGAGAAGAAATCGAAAGACCAAAAGCTCTATGGTTAAGAGAAAGTTGAGTGGAAATAAGAGAAGAAGAAAGAAGATGTGTTGTACCTGTTTGAGAGGAACTAGCTTTTTGAGGAAGATATTGGGAGGAAGCTACAATGACCTGTTGACAGTGGTAATCTTCCAAATAAGGAGTGCGACGAGAACGAGATGACTTCCTAGGAGGAAAAGAAACTAGAGGTGGAGAAGTAATATCAATAGAAGGAATATGGTAAGCAAGTAATGGGAGAGAAAATTCACTTGCTGGAAGAGGCAGAACAATATGTCCAGAAGTAATAGGTTCCCCGTGAGGTAATGAAAAAGAATCATAACATGAATGTGTAAATGAAGAAGTTTTAAAAGGAAAATCATCCTCATGGAATATTGCATCCTGAGAGACAAAACAAATGTGAGTTTCTAAGTCAAATAGCTTGTATCCCTTCACACCAAAAGGATAGCCTAGAAAAACACACTTTTTAGCGCGAGGGGAACACTTAGTTCAATGAGAAGAAAGTGTTGGAGCAAAACAAAAGCAATCAAACACTTTAAGATGAGAATAAGAAGGGACACATTTGAACAACAACTCATAAGGAGACTTTGTGCCTAACAAAGGAGATGGAAGACGATTAATAAGATACACGACAATAATGATGCTATAATCCCAAAATTTTAGAGGTAAATGTACTTGAAAAAGAAGAGATCTAGCCACATTTAAAATGTGTTGATGTTTCATTTCCACAACAACATTTTTTGTGGAGTTTTCACACAACTTAAATGGTGAATAGTTCCTTTCGTAGCATAAAACTCATTCATAGCAAATTAAGCACCATTATCAGACTGTATGACCTTAATTCAAGAAGAAAATCGAGTTTCAATTTAAGTAAAAAAAGATTGTAACAAAGATCTAGTTTAGATTTGAAGTGCATGAGATAAACTCATGTAGCTTTAGTGTGGTCATCCACAATTGTTAAAAAATATCTAATGTCATCCATGGGAAGAGTAGCAAGAGGCCCCCAAATATCACAATGAACTAAATCAAATGGACAAAGTTATTTTTTGCTAATGGAAAAAAGCAGTCACTTTTGCTTAGCAAGAGGACAAGTAGTTGGCTTAGACAAAGAAACCAAAGGTATATAATGCTTTAGTAAGTGCATTCTAGACAAGGAAAGATGTCCTAATCTTTTATACCAAAGAAATGAAGCATTATTATTAACTACAGTACAGAGAAAAAGACTTGAAACAAAAGAAGATGAATTGGATGTAGCTTAAAGTGGAAGATGACTCAAGTAGTACAAACCTCCTTTAAGCTCACTCGTCCCAATCGTCTTACAAGTTACTAAGTCCTGAACAAAACAATGATTAGCAAAGAAAACAAGCCAACAATTTCAGGATTGAGTTAATTTGCTGGCTTAAATCAAATTAAAAGAAAAACTAGGCACACATAGTACACTAGTTAAGACAACATTCTAAAAAATGATCACATCTCCAATATGAGTGATTGGGGCTAAGCAACTATCCGGTAATCTCACGGTACTTGAAGTTAAAGAACTAGATATATGAGAAAATAAGGCAGTAGAATGTATTATGTGATCACTTGCCTCAGTGTCAATTATCCAAGAAGATAAATTTGGATGATTGATGTTACAGGAGGAAGAAAAATTGGAGGATATACCTGTAAAATTATGACTCAAGTTGTATTCACAGAAGCTACAGTTGGATGAACTGATGGAAATACAGAAGGCTTGAGCAAAGCTAACAATTGCTGGTACGATTCTGGAGTAAAATTCATTGGACGAGAATCCATCTGAACACTAGTAGCAGATGAAGAAAATTTCCTTTTCTCCTTAAATTTGTAACCATAAGGGTACCCATGTAGCTTGTAACACTTCTAAATGGTATGATCAGCTAGACCACGGTGACTGCAAATTGGTCTAGGTTTACCACCAGCTCCTCTATTAGCTGCCAAAGCTACCGACTCAACAGAAGGACCAACTATAGGAACAATTATTGTACCAATATCCCTTTGCCATTCCTTTGGTAAAATGAGAGAAAACATATTGTTAATAAAAGGCAAAGGATCTAGTAACAATATTTGTCCTCTCACATTTGCAAAACTTTCATTCAGCCCCATCAAGAAACGCATCACATATTCTTAATGATTATAATCAGCAGAAGTCTTCAAAGCACCACAGGTGCATCCTGCACAACTACAAAGCGATAAGGGATGGTAATTAAGCAACTCATCCCACAAGATCTTAAGATTGGTAAAGTACAAACTCACATCCAATTGATCTTGTTTAAGAATAGAGTTAACACTCTGTAATTGATAAAGCGGGGTCCATTACTCTGCATAAACTGTTCCTTCAACTCCAACCACATTTCTCTGGATGAATCAATGTAAATCACACTTGCCGCAATATCAGCAGACAAGGAATTCAAAATCCACGAAAGCATAATCGTGTCACATTTTATCCAAGAAAAATAAAGTGGATCAGTCACAGATGGTTTCGGAATAGTTCTGTCGATAAAATCTAATTTGTTCTTACACTTCCATGCAAGAAACATAGATCTGGACCAGGAATGGTATCAATAATTATTATTCGTAAGAGATTGAGAAACCAATGGAATACCCGTTGATTGGGTCACAATTTTGTTAATTAATTACTTGAGAAAATTTTAAAATTATACTATTTCCACTAGAAAATAAGAAAATTATGCTTTGGGCATTAGTTGGAGGGCGAAATTGTTAATTTTGACAAAAGCAAGTGCAATTCAGTAAATTTAAGGAAACAAATATTTTTTTTCTCTCCTCTCACCATATTTCTATGTTTCCCTTTTCATAAATAAAGTTGGAATATTTTCTTTATGGAAAATTACTTGACTTCTCTTTTTTTGGTACTTGGAACAATTGAGATGGAGTGAGTTCATAAACGTGAGAAAAAGGGAAATATATCTAAAATATCAAATCATCTCTTGCCAAGTGTCAAAGAGAGAGAGGCTGGAAAAAAAGAAGTGGACATTTTGAATCTGCGGAGGGGCTGATGCATCTTTGTTGCATTTTTTCAATTTATAAATAGATTTCGTTTTTTGATAATCGGCTGTTACATTGTCTTTTTATTATGTCCTTTTCCATTCTTAATACCGGGCAATTTCATGCCAAGTTAGCGATTTCCGATTGACGTTGTTCTGGGATTCTTCTTTTCTGTTCCGGTTGATAGATATGAGTAGATTATTTTTACTTATTTTCTTTTACATTTTCGGTTCTGATTTCTAGGTGTTAGTTGGCTTATTTTCCATTCCGTTTTCACTTTGAGCATTACGTGTTATATTGTATTCAAAGTTTCTTTCATGAATTTAATGTTTAATGACTATTATGTGGGAATGTTACCAGTTTAACTTTTAGCGTTCAATTCTTTTGGATGATGTAGATCCTTTAGATAATATTCGAATGTTTTCTTCTTCGTAAGTTGCGTTTCTTTGGGTTTTCTTGCTTGCAATTTGCGAACTGTTTGGGGTTTTTTTCTATACGTTGTGGGTTGTATTGATTTGTCGTTGGAAGTTGGGAATCTATAATTTATTTTGTTGTCATTTCACTTCCTTAATGTTAGAATAGTCATTTGTTAATTTTTGTTAGTTAGATTGAGTATGGGTATGAATGGATTTTGACCAGCTAAATATTGGGTACAGAGTGAAATGTCTCTTAGAGCAGGCCGAAACCATGGATTTAAGTATTTTCTTTGGGTGCTTGGGGTAGATGATGTTGGTGTTTGAGTTAGCTTTTCAAGCAAGGATAGTCTTCACCATTTATCACACGTCCATGGATTCGATCACTTTATTGGAAGACGTGGATTAATGCCAAGCGATGTTTACTCGACAGCTACTTGATTTTATCTAGTTTTAACTTCATCTCATGCTACGTTTAATATCATGTTTTTCTTGTTAGCTCTTTATTAATCTTTTAGCATTTACGTTGATCATAACTCAAAATATTCAGTAATCATGGATGATATCCAAGAACCTGACTTTTTCCTTTGTAAATACCATCTTAATTGTAAATAGAACATAGTTTTCTTTTCTTGTAATGGTGGTCAGAATGAAAAATTGAGCATGTCGTTCCTTGTGGAGATGATCTAGGACTTCCCTAGTATTACTTGACAACCTCCTACGCTTGGGAGTAGTTCACTGACCATTTTTAGGTGAGTCACCCGTACTATCACCATTACTCAGATACTATGGACTTTGAGGATTGGATTCGACAACGGTAGATATTGACGATCGAGGATTTCAAGAACTTCTAGAACCTTCAGATTCAGTTGCAACAGCCATAGATCGTAAATCGGTAGATGAGAATCAGATCGGAATCAATAATCGAGATTGTAGATCAGGGCTCTGATACCATGTTAACTAATGAACTTTGACTCTGTGAACGCGAGAGAGAGAGAGAGAGAGTGAAAGAGAGATAAAGAGATGGAAAGAGAAACAATATTCTCATTAAAATTTGTATGTTTACATGACACAGGTGTGGTCAGTACAGAAGGTCATGATTGAAATTAATTTCTGGAATGATTTACGTAGATTATGTGTTCGATTTATGTCTTGATGGAAAGCTCTATGAGTCCAGTTTCCAACGCATTAAACGGCCTACAATTTGGAGTTTTCTGGACAAAGTTATGGTAAAATTATCCCAAGATAGTCAAGCTAACAGCTAATTACGAAGTCTAGCAAATTTTGGACGATTTTTCTATTTTTAGCTTGTTCTTTTGAGTTTTCAGCATGTCTTTTTATTTCGCTAAGAGTCTTTTATATTTTCTAAGTCTCAATTATTATTTTGGAAGTTGTATTTCTTATTTACTCATTCTTGGAGGGTTGTTTCGAGCTTTACTATTTAAACTCATCTGTAGTAGTGGAAAAATACAGATTTTGAGTCTTTATACAACTTGAGTCTTAGGCTACTTTGAGGATGTATTTCTTCTATAAACTCTTATCCTTTGGTTGATTCTGATAGGTAGCGAGTTCTTGCTCTGTATACTGTGTTGGATTACATTGGGTGGTAATTTCTGTATCCCTTCGTGTTCTACTTTGGTGGTGAGCTTATCTATCCGAGTATGTAAGTTAGAGTGTGTTCCTGAGTGTTTCCCAACATTCCCACGAACTTCCTGAGATACACAAACACTATCCCCACCTTCTAAAAATATACCGAAGTCTCATTACTATCCCGAGGTTCCTATGATTCTCAAGGTGTCAATTTCTTCCGAAACATTCTAACTAGCTCAAAGTGCTCACGAGGTGTCCCACACTTTTTCCGATTAACCCCGGCACTATTAGAGGTTTGACATATATAGTAAAATAAACTAGAGCTCTCACTATAATGACCTGTCTCACTAATCTGTAATAAATATAATATTACAAATGTGTACACCTAATATGGTCCATACTTCTACTCTTCTTTATGGTGGATTCAAACTGGATGATTGACTCAGGAAGTAGTGCATAGACTCGATTTAATTAATGGCCGGTCACCGGTTTGCCCGGTTAACCCCGGTACCATTACAGGTTTGACATATTCCATAAAATAAACTAAAGCTCTCTCTATAATGACCTGTCCAACTAATCTGAACAAAATATGATATTACAAATTTGTACACGTAATATGATCCATACTTCTACTCTTGTTTATGGTGGATGATCTCCGACGGGAGTTGACTCAGAAGAAGTGCGTAGACTAGATTTAATTAATGGCCGGTCACTGGTTTCGCCAGCCTCTCATGATCTCAGGGAGGTGATACTTGCAAATCAGTTAGATTTGGTTAGAATTATTCGACTGTTATCAGTCTCTCCTTTGTCTATATAACAGATCTCTTTTAACGTAATTGGATAGAATGAATTATCCTTTTCCAAATTCATTTCTTCTTTGCTCATTCACGGTTTAACAGCTATATCTCGACCGAAGCCGCGGATGCGAGATCTAGATCCACTGGGGCTGGGCTGATCAGTTTGTGACTGAAAGGGAGCGTCGCGGATACTTTCGTCTGCCCTACTCCCAATATTCCCCAAGATTCAGCCTCCTCAACTTCTGGAGTCACTGAGACGGTCTTCTATGCGTCCCACTCAAGCGTACTTGAAGCACACCCGTACCTTACCAAAACCTCTGAATCTCTGTGGGTTTATGCGACGGCTCGGAGTTCTGCCAATATCAGTTTCCGTCAATAGCTTTATCACGCAAGGATTTTATCTTAGTCGCCTTTGATAACAAAAATGGCTGAGGATACTGCCACTACTGACCAGCTTTCCAGCAACGTCAGGCTCGACCCACTAGGCGGCTCCGAGGGCATTGACTACGATGGCCAACGTCCCAGCAGAGCTGTTGATGGCCAATCCAAGAGAACTAGTAACATAAATCTTTCAGTCATTGTTGGTGTTAAAATGCTAGTCCTCTTAGAATTGGAATCTAAACTTATTGGGATTAGGTAGTCTCTTCATTGGAGGATTAAAAGATCTAAGGCTTAGAGGGTGAGATTGAGATCAGACAGGTCTCAAAGAGAGTTCCTTTGATTCTAGCGGAGAAGAAAACATTCTTTCTAGTTTCTACGTACCCGTGAACTTGGGCAATCTTGTTAAACCACATTAAAATAATGTTTATTCTTCTTCTTCCGCTGTCTTTAATTTATGTAACTTCCTCAACCTGCAGGGATTTGGAGCACATGTGCTCTCATAACGACTAGTGTAGCTGGGTCAGGGATGCTGTCGATAAGTGAGAACATGGCTCAGCTTGGATGGGTTGCTGGTCCCACCGCGATGATCTGTTTTTCCTTCCTGGCTTACTACACCTCCAGGTTCCTCCTCAACCGTCGCGGGAAAAATACCGACACCGGAAAGAAAAATAGTTATATGGACGTCGTTGAATCCAACCTTGGTAGTCTCAACTAGCTTCTTTTCATTTCGTAGTGAAATTATATCTAAGTGGCTGCTTTCATAAACTAGATCTGGACTCTGATCTTTTTGGGTGGTTATAATTTTCTAGGTAGAAGACATGCCATCGTATGTTTTGTAGTTCAGTACCTGAATCTTCTTGTCGTTGTCAGTAAATACACACAAGAAGCGGCATCCAGGATGACGTAAGTTTGAAATGAGACAACGATTGAAATGATTTGGTTTATAAATGTTAATAGTGCTGTTTGGAACTGATCTGGGCGCTAATTGGTCCTCTGTGTTTGATCCCATGCAGGGACCTGATATTTTATGCTTGCCACCACCATGGCAAGCCTACATGTCGAGTTCATCAGAAACCATATAACATTGCAGCCGGCGTGATTCAAATATTTTTCTCGCAAATTCCCAACTTTGATCAGTTGGGTTGGCTCTCCAGTCTCTCACTTGTGACGTTCATAACCTATTCAGCAATTGGTCTTGGCCTTAGCATCGGTAGAGTTACAGGTCCATCCTACTAATTTTTATCACTATTTTTTACTTTTTGTTTCGAATCTTGACTTATTTTGGAGGACAAAATTGGTTCTTCAATTTTATTTTGCCTTTATCAATTACCAGAAAATGGAAAGATCGAGGGACGTACGGGTGGAATGAGCCTTGACAACGTAACTCGAGCCCAAAAGAAGTGGGGAATCTTCAAAGCATTCGGGGACATAGCTCTTGCATACGATTTCTTCAGTGTCCTTGTAGACATTGAGGTATATTTTTGTCGAAGGTTTATGAATTAGATCAAATTAATCTTTTCCTTTCATGTTATATGAATAAAATGTCGAACTAACCAATTATTAATGTGAAAAAACAAAAACAAAAACAGGATACAATTGAATCCCCACAGCCAGACGTCGCCAATCAGATCATGAAGAAGGCCACCAAATTTAGTCTTGTCGCCACAACCTTTGTCTATCTTGTCTATGGCGGCCTCGAGTATGCTGCTTTTGGAGAGATCGTCGCTTATAGCTATTTCTGGAATCCATATTGGCTGCTTGACATTGGAAGTCTTGCCATGCTAATCAGCCATGTTGGTGCATACCAAATTTTTTCCCAACCCATGTTCGCCATGGTTGAGAATTTCATAGGAGGAGCAGTCACCAATTGCAAATTCGCCACCAAAGACATTGAAATCCCGATCCCGTGTTTCACCTTCAAAACAAACCTCTTGCGGTTGGTTTGCAGGAGCGGTTTCGTGATCACAACCACTGTGATGTCAATGTTTTTAGCAGTCTATAACGACTCTCTTCAACTTGTTGATGGTATTGCGTTTTGGTTTCTTGGAATTTACTTCCCCTTGGAGATGTACAAGAAGGAGAAGCGAAAGTACAGCGAAAAGTGGCTTTGCGCTCAAATCGTGATTATCGGGGGCCTCATCCTTACCATAGCTTCAGTTGCTGCCAAATTTGTTGACACTTTCATTAATATTGAGAAGCCTTATGATCCCCTCATGCCAAACTACGACGAGGCAATCTTCGATTGACTGTCTTGAATTAACAAGGAATGTTAAATTCTTGTTCATTTTCGTAATAAGCGTAAATGAGCGTTTCTGAAAAATCATGGTTTATGCTGGACTTGATTCGTTTCTTTTTGTCCACAATAACGTGTTGAATACTGAGATTGGGTGGATCTACAATATTTTGGAACAAAAAGATGACATGAGACTCTATGTTGAAGATGATGGAGACGCTGAAATTGCAAAGAAACTTGCGGTTGTGGGTCTGTCTCCTAATCCTTTTACCAGTTTATGAATAGGTCCTACAAGAATCAAAGCAAGTATGCATCCAATACGTGTAAACCAAGAGTTAGAGGTCATCCCAGAGTTAGAGTAAATGCACGTGAATTCATTCCATAATCAAAATAAGTGTCATGTATTGAAAGTTTTCTCAAGATTCATTGGAACTGTACTGTGTAAGTACTCACATAGTATTGTTGTTAATTTTTCAAGTTCTTCTATTTGTAGTGTGTTCAAGCTGTTTCTTGTTGGTGTACGTTGGTAACAAACATTTATCTTTGGAGAAAAATACATTTTTCACCCGCAAAATACCATATTTTTTGCACTTTGCACCCTAAACTACCATTTTTGACACTTTGCACCCTTTGTCAAATTTTTAGACTAAAATGACGATAATGCTCTTGACCCATTTTGCGTATATTCAAGATATTGTTGTCAATTCATTAATTTTCTAGGGTATTATTGTCAAGTAGAGGGTGCAAAATGTTTAATATTAGTAGTTAGAGGATGTAATGTGACAAAGTAGGTAGTTTAGAGTGTAAAGTGTCTAACATTGGTAGTTTGAGGATGCAATGTCTTAAAGATGGTAGTTTGGGGTGCAATATGTCACTACCCCGGCAGTTTGTGGGTGAAAAATGTATTTTCCCCTTTATCTTTTGTAATCCTTATTACTCTGATGTACTCTCGGTAAATATATCAACCCATGATATCTCAATGTTATCATAGGTTTACACTCTTCATCTTTAGTTTTCAATCCATCGTACTAATTGGTGCCAATGCATCTCAGCTCAAGATAGATGATAAAGAGTAAGGGACGCTTCTAGCTACTTCCTTTTTGGGAGTCGGGTTCCCTCTTAATCTTAGGTCTTATAATTAGAAGACCAATCGAACAAACAAGCAAAACTGAGCCACAGCGTAATGAAACTAACAGATGACTTGTGTCAGGAAAATAAGGATTAAAACATTAATTATAGTTAAGCTCTCAACATGGGTTAAAACGCATATATAGATTCTCGTGCCTTGCAGCTTTGTATGATCATGGACATAAATGGGCTATGAGAAAAACATGGTAGTCACATATAGTTGTTAATTTGTAAATTTTTTTTACATTTCCTTAACCATAATGCTTCTCAGTAACAAATATCTGCATGTGTCTATTGGAAAGAAGGTATCAGAATACAGTTTTTGCAAGAGGTATGATCGGAACATGCTTTTTGGCAAAGTTTTTAGTCTGAATTTAAAATCATTTTTGAAAAACCTGAGAGTTAACAGCTCTTCTCTCTCATTTTCTCTGACGCCTAATCTACAATCGATGCAATCTGAATAAGGCGATTGATCAACATTCGCGCGGGCCATTCTATGTTGAAGGCACTAAAGACACAACTACGTACCCGGAAACTAATTAGTAACCTGCACTAAAAAGAAAGAAAGCGATTTTTCCAACACAACAAGTCCAAATTGGCTGCCTTTCAATGGATTGTACTCATCCTGTGGAACGTTAATACTAGCAACGAAAATGTCACTACCGAAAGGATCGAATACAATTCATGAATGGTCAATTATGATTAGGCTCCTTATACAATGAAGGAACACCTTATCAATATCTATCTAGCCCTTGATTTTCTTCAAAAGACTATTCAAACGCATGAGATCAACCCAATTAAGTTGATTAAAGTATCCAGGAAATGACAATAGTACTGTCACTGCCAATCGTCATTATTGGCAGGCGTCCTCAAATAGGAGTCTTTTCTTCGATCAACAAGCAAGTTGATCTTCTCAACATCTGTTCCCATAGACATAAGTTTAAGTTCTTTTTATTCTTTGAATTTTACAAATATTTTCTTTCAAAGCTCAAGGTGTCTTAATCAGCTTCTCTCATTTTTTCTATCCTCTTATCTACGGTGATCAGATAAATGGTTGTTAATGAACTAATTATAAATTACTAACTCAACTAGAAAGTCAGAAAGTCCGAGAATGAAAAGTGAAGATTCATAATAACTGACAAATAATAAAAGTCAACAGAATTGTCTTCATGTTGTGGACGGCAGATATTAGTGATTAAAATGTTATTATTGACCCACTGAAACTCTAGACACAGAGGAGGACGACAGGCATAGTGATTAATGTCACTATTGACCCAGTAACGTGTTGAATTAGCCGTGTTCCTGTGTATGTTATAGTCTATGGAGACCAAGAGAAGCCAGCTCCACTTACATATCCTGATTTGGCTCTAATGAAATTCATGTTGCAGTGAAGATCTTGAACCCTTCTAAGGGAAATGGGGAAGAATTCATCAATGAGGTTGGAACAATAGGTAAGATCCACCACGTTAATGTTGTTCGTTTGGTTGGCTATTGTGCTGATGGATTTAGACGAGCTCTAGTTTATGAGTTCTTACCGAATAATTCACTAGAGAAGTTCATAGGTTCAGCAGATACCAACAATCATTTTCTTGGTTGGGAAAAGTTGCAAGATATAGCTATTGGCATAGCCAAAGGAGTTGAATATCTTCACCAAGGTTGCGACCAAAGAATTCTCCATTTTGATATCAAACCTCACAATGTTTTACTAGACAGAAACTTCAATAAAAAAATATCTGATTTTGGTCTAGCCAAGTTATGTTCTAAGGATCAGAATCTAGTTTATGAGTTCTTACCGAATAATTCACTAGAGAAGTTCATAGGTTCAGCAGATACCAACAATCGTTTTCTTGGTTGGGAAAAGTTGCAAGATATAGCTATTGGCATAGCCAAAGGAGTTGAATATCTTCACCAAGGTTGCGACCAAAGAATTCTCCATTTTGATATCAAACCTCACAATGTTTTAATAGACAGAAACTTCAATCCAAAAATATCTGATTTTGGTCTAGCCAAGTTATGTTCTAAGGATCAGAGTCTAGTGTCCATGACCACAATTAAGGGAACTATGGGTTATATTGCACCCGAAGTGTTCTCTAGGAATTTTGGAAATGTATCTTATAAAGCCAATGTTTACAGCTTTGGAATGTTGCTTCTTGAAATTGTTGGGGGGAGAAAAAACATTGACCTTACATTGGAAAAAAGTAGCCAAGTCTACTTTCCAAAATGGATCTACAATCTTTTGGAAGAAAATGATGACGTGAGACTCTTTGTTGAAGATGATGGAGACGCTGAAATTGCAAAGAAACTTGCGGTTGTGGGTCTTTGGTGCATCCAGTGGCATCCAATGGATCGTCCTTCCATGAAACTTGTGGTTCAAATGTTAGAAGGAGAAGGAGAAAACTTAACCATGCCTCCTAATCCTTTTACCAGCTCAATAGGTCCTACAAGAATCAAAGCAAGTATGCATCCAAGACGTGTAAACCAAGAGTTAGAGATCATCCCGGAGTTAGAATAAATGCATGGGAATTGAAAGTCAGCTACATTATAGAAAATTCACCCCAAAATCAAAATAAGTGTAGGTGTATTGAAAGTTTGCTCAGGATCCATTGCTATCGTATTGTGTACTCACATGTTAACTTGTTAAGATCTTGGAACCAAGTTGTTTCTTGTTGGTGTTGGTAACAAACATTTATCTTTTGTAATCCTTAATTATTACTCCGATGTACTTTTGGGTTATACCATATTTTGGGAATATGAGTGTCAATACATTCATCTCAGCTCAAGAAAGATGATAGAGAGTAGTATTTAAGGGAGGCGTCTACTTCCGGTTTGGGAGTCCGCGGGTTCCATCCCTCTTATTCTTATGGTATTAATTAGAAGACCGAACAAATTAAATGGCCAAGATTCGCCACCGCTTAATGAAACTAATAAACAGGTATTTCGGATGATTTGCGGTAGGAATATTATAAAGATTAATACACTAATTATAATTAAGCTCTCAACATCCGTTAAAACGCATGGTTTCCGGTGCCTTTCTATGATTATGAACATAAATGGACTATGAGAAAACAACTTTACCCAGTGGAATTGTGATGTGATGATGTCTAGTTGGTCAATATGTTTACATATATATCTTTAACCACTAATACTTCTCATAGGGCTGCACAACCCCACCAGAAAATTCCAGTGGCACCGGCACCGGGTTGTCGGTACCCGGCTTCACTGGTGCCGGTGTCGGTTTGAGGTTTTCTACAAAACCCAGTGCCATTCCCGGTTCCCGAATTACTCGGCATCGGGTTCCCGCGTAACGGGAACCGGGTTTTGTTCTTACATAGACTTCTCGCTTGACAATCGCTCGAACATTCGAGTTTCAATTGTTACAGAGACTTCTCGCTTGACTGTCGCTCTACAGGCGCTTGAGCGCGACCTTTAAAATTTTTAAAAAAACGCGTTATTTTCTTTTCCCCCGACCAGCCCAGTCAGCCCTGCTTTAGACCCATTCTTCTAAGTCTTCTTCCTTTTCTCTCCAGCACCAGCGGCACCCCCATTCTCCCTCTTTATCTATTCGGAGTTCATTGGCCCCAAAAACTGCAGAAGGTCTCATTTGTGCTCAAAATTGGATGAGATGCAACCCTATTGAGGAGGAAGAGGACAAGACTTCTGATATGACAGAAGATCCACAAACTTATACAATTGACTCGGGTAATTTTATGTCTGCTTTTGTTAGTTTATTAGTTTTAATAATATTTTTATTTTTATAAATTGTAACTTGATCTATTTAAATATATTGTGTAGAATTACCCATCTTGGCGACAGAGATCGAGGAGTAGGGGTTTTGAAGGAGTTACCCATCTTTATGATATTCTTACAGTTACGTCTCTAATTCTCTATTACTTTGGACTTTAAATTTTCATCTTATCTTTTAAAATGATCTTTAATTTTATTGATTTTGGAATTTGGATTTCATTATCTTTAGTTACGTCTCTAATTCTCTATTAGATTTTATTGATACTTGTTTATTGTACCAAAAGCAAAAAAGAAAAAAAAATGTTGGGTTAAGTACTTAAAATGCTAAAAATGACACAATATGAATGTAGGATAACCGAAAACCGTCACAGCAAAGGACCGATTTTTGGCCTTAAGGGTGTAGGTGTAGGTGACAATTATTTCAAAATCGGCCTACCCGGTGTAGGTGCCGATTTTGGCCAAAATCGATACCTACATCGGAGTTGTGCAGCCTTACTCAACATATATATGTGCCTATTGGAAAGAAGGCATACGAAGAATACAGTTTGTACTCTGAATTTAAAATTATTTTTGAAAACCAGAAAGAAATCACTTCATAAACTTCTAGACTTTTTCTTTTTCTCTTACCCCTAATCTACTGTGTAATCTAATAATGCGAATGATCAGCATTCGCGGGGCCCACTCTAGAATGAAGGTAATCATTAAGACCCAATTAGCAACGAAGTTAGTTTTATAAAAAAATTAAGATTCTTAGTATTTTTGATAGAATTGTGAATACTTACATAGATAAGAGTTTTATAGGTTATGTGTAAAAATTGGCGAAATGTTTTAAAAATATTTAATTTTTATTGAAATTTGTAAAAAGATGTAGAGAGAGATAATTTGATGTAATTTTTTAATAAAACAATATTGGAGTTGTGTGTAAAAATATGAAGAGAGAAGATTTGTTATAACTTTTCTTTTTAAAAGGTTAATATTAGAGTTTGTGTGAAAAATTGTTGAAATTTTTGTTAAAGGCATCAGTGTTTGCCTATTATTTTTCTAACGTTTTGGATGTTCATTTTGTGAATTTGTTGCTTTCATTGTATCTTAGAATATTTTTGCAAAACGAGCACTGAAAACTAATAATTAGAAACCTGTAGTGAAAAGTAAGAAATGATTTTGCCAACATAGTGTAAGTCCTAGGATTAAGGCAACTCAAAAGGGAGCGTGAATTGAGATTCCAAAAATTTTCGCTTTTATCCTCCAAAATCGTGTTTGCAAAGTAAATGACTAACAAGTATATAGATGCTATAAGAGAGAATAAGTGTTAAATGTAAAGAGTGGGGATATAGAAGCAAGCACGGAATTTTTATCTTTAAAGTAAAGGGACAATTGATAAAAAAAATTTAATAAAAAATAATTGAGTTTGTTAAAAAGTAAATAGAGAAGATTTGATATAATTAATATTTTTTATGGTAAAATATTAAAGTTGATGTGAAAAGTGTTGAAATTTGTGTGAAAAAATTGTGATTTTAATATTTAGTTGTGTCTTGATTTATCTTGTAGAATGGTATTTGTTTCTCAATAATTTAGTTTCAGACATTATTGATACTACACAGAGTCCCAACTAAACAGAGAGTCAAAAACTTCTCTATCGGTGAGTGAATCATTTAGTTCCGAATATTCCTTCTTCTTTCTCATTTTCTCTAACCCCTACTCTACGTACGTTGCAATCTGAATGATCGATGCAACTGAGCAACAGTCGCAGGGTCCATTTTATAATGAAGACCCAACTACCCGGAAACTAATTGAAAACCTCCTGTGAAAGGAAAGAAAGGATTGAAAGTGGCTGCTAGATAGCAAAAGTCTAAATGGATTGTTCTCGTCCAGTAGAACGTCCATAATAGCAACGAAAATGTCCAATATCGAAGTGCAACCCAAAGAATACGCCCACTTTATTCTTTGAATTTTACAAATTGCTTTTCAAAACAGAGGTGTCTTAATCAGCTTCTTTCTCATTTTTATTTTTTATATCCCCTTATCTACGTTGAGATGTGAATGGTTTATAATGAACTCAATAATTACGGACCCAACTAATCAGAGGGTCAGAAACCTCTATGAAAGTATAAAGAGAAGATTCATGACAGTGGACTGATACAAAGAGTTTAATATAATTGTCATCATCTTGTGGACTGCAGATAGTAGCGATCATTAAATGTAGCTATTGACGGAATATAATATGTCACTTAAGTTCTAGTCACAAAGAGGAGGAGAAATACGCTTCTTGCTCAAACAAAAACAAGATATGTATAAAACAACCTATGATCACAATCTTATACAACTACACGTATGGGTGAGGTGCTCCTAAGGGTAATAGATAATTCAATGATTTAAAGAACAATTTTTTTTTTGTAACTCGACAAAATAGAGTGAGTTTGAATTTCACCATTACTAAGATCAGAATTCGTAACTTTACCATTATACGTTCTTTGAGGTCGCGTGCAACAAAACTAAGGGGATCCGAGAGTCTTCTGATCACATGGTATAACTTTTTTAAAAAAAAAAAAAAATCAGTATGGGTGCAACAGTTGTTGGCGAATCTGGTTCCACAATAACGAGTTGAATACTGATTGATCAACATTCGTGGGGCCCACTCTATAATGAAGGTACTGAAGATCCAACTACCGGAAACTAATTAGAAACCTGTAATGAAAAGAAAAGAAAAGAAAAGAAAGAATTATTAAAAAAAAAAAAGGAAGGATTTTTCCAACACAGCAAGTCCAAAGTGCCCATCTTATCAAATATCTAGCCCTCGTTAGCCATTGATTTTCTTTAGAAGACTATTCAAACGCATAAGATCAACCCAATGGTGTAAGAAAAGGGGAGAAAAAATTAACCCAATTATTAAGTTGATTAAAATAGCCAGGAAATGACAATCAAACTGTCACTACCAATCGTCATTATTGGCAGTGGTCCTCAATTAGGATAGGAGTCTTTTCTTCGATCAACAATTAGCAAGTTGATCTTCTCAACATCGGTGCCCATGGACGTACGTTTAGAAAATTTCAGGACTTTTTATTCTTTGAATTTTACAAATATTTGCTCCCAAAGCTAAAGGTTTCATAATCAGCTTCCTTTTTTTTTTCTATCCTCTTATCTAGGCTGATCAGATAAATGGTTGTTAATGAACCCATTAATTACGGACTCAACTAAATAGTCAGAGTCGAGAAAACCTCTCCCCGAGAGTGAAAAGAGAAGATTCATGATAGCTGACAAATAAAAAAAAGTTGAACATAATTGTCTTCATCTTGTGGACTGCAGATATTAGCGCTTGTTAGCCTTTGGTTTTCTTTTTTATTCTTAGTATGGATGCAGGCTTGCTCGCACGACTCCTACATCTATGCCAATCCAGCCCGTAACAGGCTCCCCTATGAATTCTCGAGCATAGCAAGCTAACTTCTTCGGTTATGTATGAATCGTCTGCTTTATAGTTATTTTTTTTTAATTTTTGTTTTTTTTCAAAGAAAGTGGATGAATACTTTGTGATAGGCAGAATCAACCTTAAAGGCTTAAACAAACTTGCAAGTACTCCAACAAATTAAACTCGTTCAGGCAGTTAAAAGCTGCGAGTGTTCTGCAATGGATTATGTCTCGGATATTGTATGTCGTGTGGTATGCTGGACACAACATATTCGTTGTAGAACTTAAACATTGTCTAGAAAGTGAGTGTCACAACGGGCACCAAATAAAACCATTTCCTAAAATATCTAACCCGGCCGGGTTCAAGAAAACGTATGGACATAGAGTCGAGAAGAACAAGCCCCATATCACGTTTGTTGGTGAGCTTTGAATCACCCAGGGCCTGTCCAATAGCACCACTGTCATCCAAACGAATTTGGGACAGCTCGTCTTGATCAGAGGGGCGAAGAAACATTGAACTCGCAGTGCATTTTGGGCCTCCATCAAGGAAGAAACCAGAAAATCATAGCCTACATCATGCGATCATAGAATTAAGCCCACCATTGCCTAATCCATATAAAAGATATAATTAGGATTACAAGCATGGGTTTCCAAAGAAATACGTACGGTCGGCCCAATGAGGCTAAAATCTGTTACGCCCAAAATTGGGTACACTTTACTCAAAGTGGGATCAGTACGATCAAATTTTAATCCCCAAAGCTTCTTTTTTTTTTTTGGACCCCATGATCCGAATTATGACTACGAGGGGCATTGAGAGCCAAAGAGATGGCCGCGGCCTGCGGGGTACCATGCAAGGGACGGTAACAAAGAGGTTTAGAAGCCAGCAAGGTTGTAGCCCAGTTCGTACCACCCATTATTCTCTAGTTCCAAAGTTAGGTAGACGGGCTTGAGACTCTCTAGTGGTCTTGGTGGTGCTATGGTGATGAGCTCGCCCAATGGATAGTAGTTATAGCTCAAACCAGACATTCTGCAGCGGTGGATGCTCTTATAGTTGCGTCCAGAAAGAATTGCTACTCGGGTTGCCTATCCCTTTTTTTGCCTAAGGAAAAAAAAAACCAAAAACTTAGAGGTTGAGAAGTCAGGGATGCATTCAGAGCGTGCCTCTTGGGATTTATAGGAAGAAGGGTTACTAAGGAAAAGGTTGAAATTTACTTGAACGGTAGCTTGGAAGAAGGTTTCTTTGATAAGTGCAAGAGGGCAAGTTTGAAAGAGAAATAGGAGCAGGCACCATGGAGGATCTTTGGAGGTTTTGAGGAGACCCTCTGGGACACTACCCAAAAAACCAAATGCTAGTTCCACAATATTTTGTGCCGGACTCCAACGTTAGCTTCATATTAGTAAAATGTTGTTGGAAAAATTTGAGAATCCTTAAATTAAAAAAATTGTTTAATTACACTATAATCACGATAAATTAATTCTTTAAAATTTAATTTTGATAAAATAGTCCTTGAGATAATAAATTTTAAAAAATTTAGTTCCCATCTATTCTTCCGTTATTTCGACAATAAAAAAATATATTGATGCGGAGTTTATGTTTTTAATCATATTGATGTTGAGTTTAAATCCATATGACCGTAACCCAAATGACCCACATACAACAAAATAATATAGATATAGATAAAAAGATAAAAAAAAAATATTAAAGCCACATTATCACCAATATGCGTCACGTGGATTAAATAATAAAAAATATAAAAGAATTAAAAGAATAACAATATAAAAGGAAAAAAACCCTAACCAAAAGGAAAAAGAATAACGATATAAGCTTGGGGTATAGACCATGTTTTTGTCACTAGAACAAGATAAAACACGTAAATGATGAACATTCGAAATTTAGTTGCCTGAAAAGAGTTTGTCCATTTGGCTACTCCATTCAGTACCTTTTATTGCATGAATTTTTATGCAATCCATTATGCTAATTTCAAGAAACTATTGGAGCCTAACCGATACAAAATTAATAATAGCATCATACGTGCTCAAACTAAAACTGTGTCTCAAATTCGCAAATTGAATCAGGAGTATAACATGATGCGATTAAGGAAAGTATAATAATCTTTTTACTTATTTTCTTTTTTAGCCTATGTTGCATCTTCTATTTCTATGTGCTTAATTTCTTTCTTCTTTTTGGTTTTAAACCCATATGGGTAAGTAAATTTGACTTAAATGGTCTGCAGATGCATTCAAGTTCTTTATTTTACCTCTCATTTCCATGAGTAACATTTCAAAACTATAAACATATGAGACATCTCCAATGATTTTAAGGATTAGCATATCCATTCAGTAACTATGTGACTGAATATGATCTCTTACAGTCAAAGAACTTTGGCGCTGAATACAGAGCTAATATTCGTAAGAAAAATTTATGCAGTCAACTATCGAAGCTATTAACCGTGATAAAACCATTTATAGGTGCATCAAGATTTAAAGTTCGTGGTAGCTGGTAAGTTGTCCTGTTATCCATTTCAATTTTTCCATTACATGAGGTTGATGGGAGGTCTTGATTCACGAGTACTGTTTAAGCTGCAGGTGCCATCATAGGCTCGCGGTTTTAGTACTAGTGGGCTATGTACGCTATCGTGCCTATTCGGACGGATAAAGTAGAAAAAGATCACCAAGCCAAAATCGAAACATTCTTGGAGGATTACAGAAACTTCGGGGCCACAAGATACTGGTATGCTGAAATAAAAAGGATCACAAGTTGTGTGACCAACAAATCCTCCATTTTGATATTGAGCCTCAAAAGGTATTCATATCAAAAAGGAATATTGATTTCATGCCACAAGCCACAGTCCTCCGTGACACTTTCTTGTTGTTTGTTTGTTTGTTTTTTCGGCCCCGAGATAGGATATTGATTATTCTTCCTTTGTTTCATGCTTTATGACAAAGATTTTGAACGTTTCTAAAATTGGTTCAGGCTGTTTGTGAACCAACATTACAAGAATTTTCCCTTTTAGTGACAATTTTTATTTTTTGTCACTAAAAACTGATTTTGTGCTACTGCTCTCTACAGAACAGATTTCTCTAGGAGGGGAGAACTTTCTGCCAGGCAGATGTATCTCGTAAAGTTTCTCCGTAGCCTTCAGAAGTTAGCAAATGAGGTAAAGACTTTAACTCTTTGTTTCAAGCAATATATCATCTGGACAAAATGGATTTCTTGCGTTTCTTATTAGCTGGTTCTTGACCCTTTAATTTACCTCGGTAATTCAACAATAATGGATTTCTTGCAAATATGTTCCCTTATCTGTTTAAACGCTTCGCAATTGTTCTTCTAATTATTCTTTTTTCTTGAAGCAGCCTTCTTTGATGCTCCACAACTTCTGCATTTATCCACGGGTAACAACGGGTGCCTACATCCTTACTCTATTTGCAGTACGTACCCTTGTGGAATAGTGACACCAATATGTTTTCAATGAACCTTATTATTTGGTCCACTGAGCAAGGATATTCATTTACAGACGAAATACAGAGAACGTGTTCTTGGTTTGATTCTTGTGTCCCCTTTATGCAAAACACGCTCTTGGACTGAATGGTTATTGAATAAGGTTCATGTTTCATACCTTACTGCTATTGTTACAAGTACACATTTTATGAAAATGCTCATGCTCTTCATCCCCACTAGTCAGATCCACCACGCCGTGTATCGGCTCAATCGGTGCGTCCACCAACCCAAAGTCAACTAGCCCAGGTAGGGGTGGAACCTTGAGGTACCAATTGCGGGAATGCTCCACTGATATCTCATAGGTGTCCGAGACCCATACTCCAAATTGCATGACCAGGATATAGGGATCAGGTTAAGTGTCTGATACCCATAGTCTCATCGTCTAATAATTTTTAGTAATGTACATGCATCAAAGAAAAAAAGAGGTGAGTCATGATGATCACTAAATGCACGAATGCATAGAGAATCTTGATTCATTAACCTACCTTAGACAAATGACAAGAAAGAGTAATATATAAGTAACAATCAAACTAATCTATAGTCCAAGCACCAATGAAGACTACTTTAAAAAAAAAAAAAAAAACCTAGGTTCAGTCAATAGTGCCCCACATTGCATGATTTTAGAAAGAAAGTTTCAGACTTTGGGATTGCTAGCCAAGTGGACATATGTTTTTTTTTTATTCTTACTTAAATACTGGTTGACTCATCCCTGCATGGTTTATATCAAACTGGCGATTTAGTCACTAGGTTTCATTTTTTGATAATAACACTGAAAATATATAGTTGTGACGATTTGGTCTTTCCGTCAAACTTTCGTTAAATTTTTAACCGGAATAGCGGTCGACCGGTTTGTTTACCGTTACGACAAAGGTAACTTGTAGCGGTCGACCGCTACATGAAGCTGTCGACCGCATTTTATTCCGTTAAAAATTAACGGAGATTTGACGGGAAGACCAGATCGTCATAACTATCTATTCTTAGTGATCATATTGTCAAAAAAATTAAATATAATGACTAAATTATCAACGTGCTATAAACTTAGCGATTAAATTGTCAATTTGCCTGAATAATAGAGTATAAGTTGTATCTAATACCATCAGTTGCTAGAGAAGAGGAATCTCGTAGATTCTCGGGACGAGTCAAAGAGACCAATCAGATCATCTTTGTATAAAGCTACGACACCGTACAGCTGAGCAATTTTATATTATATTTCTCTTCTCACAATACCCCCGATTTTCTCCCCCCGGACCTGCAGCTTCTCACTCCTTTATCACGTGAAACATGATAATTTTATACAATTTTTCTTATAAAATTATAATTTCATAAGTAAATACATCTAACAGATAATTTTATAATCTTATTGAAATGATTTATCTGTTAGATGTATTTATATATTTTAATTTCAGTTTTTTTATTTTAAAATTTAGATTTTTCATTTTCTTTTAAGTTTAAATGTTTCTTATTTTTTATTCATTTTTATTTCAGAGTTACTGGTAAGAATCTGACAGTAAGCATGGATTGATTAAATTAGAAAGATTAGGGGCACAATCAGATAAAATAAAACTTACAAGAGTTGTTTGATTTTTACATCTAAATATGGGGCGTAGTATATATGAGGTTTCTCCTCAATATGATGCATAATATTTGTAAGATAGACATAAAGTGTATATATAATAAAGAGATTTCTACAAATACGTGCTTTACTAATTACTCTCTCTCTCTCTCTCTATATATATATATATATATATGTGGTTAACTACTTCAATCATACATGCATGCTTATTCTCACATACATACATAATTAATTACTTGAGGTCTTCCCAACTTATTCTTATTGGAACTAAAGAAAGCATTCTGATAACCGACCCGCGATATCAGAATTCCGACCTGTTTCTAGATAAGTCGGGTTGGAATGGAAGGCCGGGTCGGTTTTTATCTTGGAAAACTTGCTTTCCAAACATGGGGATTTTTTTTTTCTCAATAAACATGTGGATATTATACAACTGGAAATCACAAGATCCTTCCTTTCCGATTGGTGGACAAGCTTGACTGACAATCTTGCAACTTGCTTGATTTTTAAACCTGCGAGAGAGTACAGCGTAGATGGAGCCGCAACTGTACAAGAGTAGTCAAGTCATATATTCAACCCGCAATTGTGGGAAGTCCAATTGTTGAATTTGATTCTATAATTTTATACGGCGCTGGACAACCCCTCTACAGTCTTAACACATCCCCCATCGGAGGCTAGGAAGCAGGACAAGAATATGAGATACAGCTAGAATAGCAAAGATTATGTAGTGCCTTATGCAATGCAAAGAATTTTCCAGACAAACCTCTAAAATGTCTCTAAAGGAACTGACCGGTCTGGTTGTAAATCTATACTTAAATCAGAACGCGAGCAAATCTAATGAGGTGAGGACAATGATTAAGGGCTTTCCGGCAAATTACTTCACAAAATATACAGATGCTGAGAGTGTTGCTGCTCATGGTAAGATGTTCAAGCTTCATCTTGCTGATTAATGTTCGTGCTTGACACGCGCTTTTAATATTCCCGGAAGAGGAGGCGAGGTTGGAGGCCTAACCGCTGAGTTTGACATAGGAGTATGAGAGATCTGAGGTTGATACATGCCAGAACTTTCAACTCCATCTGCAGTAAAATTGTGTCCCATATCATCAACCTGTGGTCTTTCACAAAATTTCATTGCCTTTAGAACGTAGTTGTCATCATGGAGCTCAAATGGAGTGCTGCAAAGATCATGAAATTGTTAGCTACTAATAAATAAAATAACTCCAATATCTGGAAAAACCAAAGTGTAGAAAATGGTCTGTTGGCTGCCAAGTGAAAGTAGGGTATTTGAAAACATATATAGAGGTCTCCAAACCCCCCCTCCTCCCAAAAAAACAAAAAATAAAAATAAATAAATAAATCCTCTTTCCCCATTTCGTAGCAAGGTTCAGTAGGCCACAACATAACACTACGGACTAAATCAAAGCAATACTTCTTGGGACATTCTCAGCAGTCACAACATCTACACCACAAGATGGTGTATAGATGTTGCAGCCTTGCAGGTACATTAATCAACTAGTAGGAGCTAAAATTGCAAGAAATATAGAATGCTCAAAGAGCTAGTTTACCTATTGAAGTCAAAATGCACCAGCTGCATATCCTCTGATATTTCCACCTCAACAGTTGCATGAGGACGAGTCTACAGTTATCAAAGTCGGAAAAAAGGGAAACAGAAGGCATGAGAAAGCAATTGGCATATCTAAGAAAAGGAAAATTCTAGAAACATGAAAACAAATGTCAACCAATTTAAAATACTCTGCAGCTCATTATACATGTAAATAATAGCCTTCTAAAGATTCAAAATGGCAAATACGACCCAGTGAACACAGATAAGCGGAGTACATGCATCCCTAAATGATAGGCTTGATTAAGTAACAGCACAACTCGAACATCTTACCTAACACTAGTCATCTCATACACTGATCCCATATTTTTAGTCTCACTGCAAAATGAGTCAGAACATAAGTTTGGTCATCATTTACAGCAATTACGATTCATCTTTTGAGCACTATACATATCTTGGCGGTGAACTCTCTGCTTGTTTGAGATGTTGAGACTGGCATATCCAAAATTCAATTAGGCTAAAACACAAATCCGGTCCTCAATTCCTATGCATTAGCTCCAGATGTAAATGATTTGTATCAATAAATCAAACCATTACATAAGGGAGTTCATTTATGTATTTTCAACTCTATACATGTTTGGATGACCCTCTACAACTAACTCAACTGACCCATGTACGACTAATATACTATATACATCTTTGTAACATTCCAAATCAAGTAAAAGTCGTACAGACAAGATAAATGAATTAACTGGCCAAAAGGGTGTACTTTGCCCTCCTATACAGAGGGACAATATGGGCTCCAAAAGGAGAAGGAAGAAGAAAAGGGCCGGGCGGGGGGGGGGGGGAATGCAAATGAAAAGAGATGGTTTTAACCAATACATTTACCAATAAAAATGTATTGGTTCAAGTACAAGACAACAGAATCCTCAAATAGAATGGAGTAATGAGCATGTTTGATAGGATTTGTTTTGAGCATGAGCTCATTGCCTAACTACTCCGAAACCTAGGATTTCTTATACAAATTTGGGGAAGTTGGGAAGTCATTCATGGCACATCTTATCTTCTATACCTATCAACAGAATGATATAATTACGATACAAGGTAAATAGCGAGATAAAAATCTACCTGAACCAAAATAAAAGGTAAAGCCACACCCCCACTTGGTGCATTTTCAGAGCTGTACAATTGCTCATTTCGTTGTATCAGGTTCTGAAGACCTATGAACTTGATAGAGGGAGATACCAGATCAGTGAACAGATATGATCAGGACCTACTACGACTTCATTTTCCTTTTCCAATTACTTTACTGAGCTAGACTTAATTAAAACGGCAGATAAAAAAACATTTCAACCTAACCATATGCCAAGAACAAGGTCAAGCCAAAGAAATTTTGTCAATAACAGATGGAGACGATAAATGGATAGCCGTACTTGTTCCTCCAGTTCTTGCAAATATGCAGCTTTCTTTTCAATTCTATTTCTGAGTCCGAGGCGCTCTGTCTGCATCCATTAAATTTAAGGAGTTGTATAAGCTCCTATTAGATTTAAGACAGAGATTACAGAAATGCACACCAGACATTATAACAGACACTGCCGGACCTTTAGTTCTTCAATATCGTTCAGGCTAGTACGAGGCAGACCTTTCCATTGGATCTCTTTTTTATCCTTAGATATTATATCCATCGCCATGAGTACATTCAGGGCATCATACACCCTTCGTCGGATGTTTTTCTCATCATATTGTTGCTGTAAAATAGAAGTTCAGAGAGAAGAGAGAGAGAGGAAACAGAAGAGAACATTCTTTAAGTTCCACTTTCACTCTAGAGACTGCAGAAATAATTGCCCAGATGGAAAGAATATTTATCTGCATGGTTAAGGAATAGCAAACCTGATCTGGAGATGTGACGCTATTGCTAGGATCAGCAAACTCTGCCACAAGTTCATCTGCTACCTGGATATTACTTTAACCTCTCAGGATGATAAATGGATTACAAGATTATGAGTTAGCACATGATGGATAGAAACGACAGCCATTCCAAAGACGTGGGAGTAATAATGAAATTGCCTAAATGTGGACCAGAGAAATGGTTTTAAAGGAGCAGGGATTCAAAAATATTGAATCTGATATATTTGAAGTTTCGACCACTAAAAGGCTTCGATCATCCACAATACTGTTTGGTAAATGAAAATAGCTTCTCAAAGAGGTAAAAAGAAACATACCAAAACGCACATTAATATGCTCAATCACAAGTCAAAGAAAACCTGGAATTCAAAGACACAACCAACTGACTTCGGAATTCACATTTCCCACTTCTAAAGATCAAACTGATGGACGATGGATCTAAATCAACCTCAGTTCAGAGTTTCACAAAAGCAGTGATTAATCAACTTAGAATGTTTCTTCAATAACAAATGCCACATTCTGAAAGACCAAATGAAGAAGACATCCATATGGTTTGCAAAAGTGTGAAAGAGAAACTAATCCGGCATCCTTAAGTAGACTATTCCCAACTGCAATCCCTGTGGCAGAAAGTCAAATGCCGATCACAGTCCACTTACGTAAGTAAAGCTAGGAAAATCAATCAAAATCCTGTCAGCTGAAACGCCTACCTACTACATTTCCATTAACAAATTTAATGGTGGGAGTGTTTGATTTGCATGTGGGCTAATGGGGTGTTGGGTTCCCCTTTTGTAGACTTTAGTGATTTTATTAGTTTCCTAGCTTGCTTGTTGTAGCTGGTTCAGTACAGTCTTTGTACTGTTCCGTTTCCTTCTTCTTTTAATAAAGCTTTACTTATAAAAAAAAATATTTCATCAACTGAAACAAAAGAGACAACTTGAGGGTATAGGAGTGTTTGCCTGGAGGAGTGTGCATGTCATTGAGAGAGAGAGAGAGAGAAGTGAGCACAACAAACTGCACCTTAAAATCCTAGATTTACCAAAATTTACATCAATAAAATGCATGACTAGATGTACTAGTGAAGGTTGTTAGCATCATACTCCTGATTTGTTCACTCAAAGGTCACATACAGGAAGGGAAGAAAATGGAATGGAAAATATGCTGCTCCTCAAGGAAAGGAGGTGAAGAACAACAAAAGCCAATTAGCTCAACCAGAAGAAGTAACATAGAGAAGAACAAGTTCCAAAAACAGAAGGTTAAATACAAGTGTTACCTAACCACGATGACAAAGTTATGAAAACCTGTTTTAAGGAGTAATCACAGTGGGTTACAATGTACATAGGCTTTATCATCGTAGGGGAAAAAAGTCATGAAAAAAAAATTGGAGGGTTTGATTCAACTTTTAGGAGCGCCGATCTCTTCTTTGGGCATGATGAGAAAAAATTTCATCCACGCAAACGTCCCAGTTTGTGACTATTAGATGGATATCATATCACAAGACTCCCTAATCCCTAGAAATCAACCACAAAACAGTGCTTGGTCAGCTATCGTGCGCCCACTCTTCCTCGTCTATTCACCCCTGGAAGTAATGCTCAAAATTGCCTTGAACAATCAAAAAAGAATTATAAGAGATTTCCACTATAAATAATTTGACTGCTTCAACTTAGGGCACAACAGCAACAACATTATAGAGACCCACCCGACACTAGGAACATTTGGTTGTTATAGCTGGCTTCCATCCATATAGCATGGGTAGTTTAATGATCATGAACCAAGCACTGTATAATCCTAACAAGCCATCATTTTCCAAACTAATGCTTCCTCTAATCACCCAGGATCAACCAACTGGAAAACGAAAAGGGGGGGGGGGGGGAGGATACCCCAAACCACCCTTCATAAATGGTGCTTTCACCTCAACAACCTTAAGGTAAAGCATGAGACTACCTTGGAAATCAGCGCCAGGCAACACGCAAGAAAGGCAATGTGATCTGCCATAGTATAACCGTGTTGCCAAAGGCCAAAAATTCCATCTTTAGCAGTTGTGCATCAACAAACAGCACCTCAACATATTATTAGTCACCAGCATAAAGTAGCATTCTGATAAAAGCATAGGCTACTCCATAACAGGGATAAGTACCAATACAGTGAATAATATTACCTGCCACCAAACAGAATAAGCAAAAATAAAAAGAATGACTTCTACAAATAATCTAACCTCATTGTAAGTAGTTCTCCCCTTGCTTTCCACTTTCTCACATACTGAAAAATACAAACAAAAATCATATACGAGAACAATCAAGTTTTGTTACCGTAAACTCTTCTTTTTTATTTTTTGTCAAGAGAAAAACAAAAATATCGCCACAAACACATCTGGAACAAAGCCCATCCTAGGACGAGCAACCAAACAAGGATACCCTTTACAGCTAGTTAGAATGGTAGATTTGAAGGGAAAAGAGATGGGATGGGATCAATTCTACTCATTCCCTGTATGTTTCTCAAGAAGGGAGATTTCACTCCACCATAGGTGTCCTTGCATCACTTTGGACAAAGAAATGGGCCAGTTTAGGCCAAAAGGAAGGTGAACCCATTATTCTTCCACGATCGCAAAAAAACTGTCAGCGGAAGAAATGGAAAAGCCAAAAGAAAGAAAGCAATGAAGACGGAACATACATTTGGATTATAATAACATAGTTTTGATCCTCTCAAGATTAAGTGCTCTGTGATTTTGAGTAAGTACAATTCACAACAAACGTGGATTGTAAAATTTATCTGGCAAAAAATGACGCAATGAAAAGAGGAACATGGACATGAGAATAAACCTTTCATGCTAAATTGGCGGAGTCCTCTTCCGCTCTTATCGCCTCCGACAGCTCGTTGCCCTCTCTTTTTCTTCTTGCTACTGTTTATAAACTGATACTCCGTAAGAAAGTATTGGAAATAAAAACTACATTTCTTTGTCGGTACTAATAAACTATAAATTTGAAGGAACTACAAGCTACTAAACAAACGTCAAGCATCAGACTAGAGAATTATAGAGACTAGTCTGTACTAGGTACAGACACCACGAATATGATCAACATACAAACAATATGTAATTCCCATAAAGCATGCTATTTTACATTAAAAAACTAGAAACCCCGTGGATAAGAACCCCAACATACAATCAAATTCAGCATCATTGTATGAATGATCACCAAATCTATAGCCACAAGCTCAACACGACAATAGTTGTAATAGACTCACGCAACAGCGCCTTGTGATCCAGCCTCATCGCCTTGGATGTCGAGATGGTTCAGTCTAAACAAAGTACTGTCACTGGCAGGCGTAGCCATCGTCTGCTCGCTTCTGCTCGAGGGAGACCCCATGCTCCGGCTCGTCGACACCGATTGGCCCGAAACTGTGGTGGCGCCACGACCCGCTGGCTCCTCCTCCTCTTCCTCTCGATTCAATTGCTGGCTCCTCGTCCCCATAGATGTTCAACCCAATAACAGAAGTCCCTATTCCCAAAAATAAAACCCGAAAAATAAGCAATTTAGCAATTAAAAATTCATAAAATTATTGGGTTGGAGGAAAACTCAATTGATAACTGAGCTTACCGCCAACATTCACGCAAAACAATTAGAAAAATTGAATAAACAAAAAAAAACACTGAGATTTTGCAGTGTGCTTGGGTTTTTAGAGAAACCATAACAGAGCTAACCTTAAGAGGAAGAGGGCATTGAATAAGTAAGAAGGATGAGTGCCTGTAAAAGGAAAAAGAGAGTTCCCTGTCTTCGTGTTTCTGGGGTAGAAATAGTGGGTTTCTGTGGTAGGTTTTTGGGTATAAGGATTTGAGCTATGGGTGTGGGTGGTGGGCACTAGGAAAAGGTTAATGGGGCGATCTCAGAACGGAGGTCAAAGGTTGAAAAGCCTGGAAGGAGATGAAGCCAACTGGGAATAAGAGGTTTACGAAATACCAGGGTTCAACCGCACGAGAAAGAGGGAAAAATATGAGCGTTTGGATTTATAGTTGGCTAGGCTACAATCTTCTCAACCGTCGATTATGAATAAATAAAAGAGATAAATACAAAATTTGTGATTGTGTTCTAAGCAAAAATTAAATAAGTTCTTCAATTTTAAAACTCATCAAATCAGTTTCTAAAGTTTAAAATTTATTAAGAATTTAGTCATTTTTAGATCATTCAAATGTGAATGATTTTAAACTCCATGATTAATTTTATATGTTTTAAAGTTTAAAGACTTATTTGATTTTCGCACAGACTACAAGGATCGAGATTGTATTTATCCTTAAATAAAAAATAACTACAATTTAATAAACCCGGAAAGAGACCTTAATTTAGATTAATAGATTAAAAAACTAATTTTCTATTAGATGCCCCTATGAGATTTGTATTTTTCATTATTATTGTAACCAACTAATAATTGGTGGATGCCTAATAAAGTAGAGGTTAAATATTAAATTTGTTTCCATTTTTGTAGAGTGGGTGATGCAAGAAGTTTGTCGTGACTCGGATGATGTTGAGTTAAGAGTCTTGTTCAAGTTGAAGTCATATCTTTAATTTTGAATTATTAGTCAGTAATTATTATTAGGTCTAGGTTTAATTTATAATTTGAAGTCACTAGTTGTCTCTAATTTGTACGTCTATAAATTGAAAATTTATTAATAAATAAATGACATATTGATTTGAGCGCGACTCTTTCTTTCTTATTGATATGACTCAATCCGTAGTGATAGTTACCTTTTTTTTAATGTCGTTAGGCTTGTATTGCAAGAGTATAATCATACAAGGAATATTCTAAATACGGTCAAACTACAACCAGGTGAAAAGAAGACCAGTCGAGATCCAAAAAAGGATCAGGAAAACCACTATATGTGTCATGCTAAGCAGAGGGTGTGGGTGACCAATAACAGCAGACAAGCCACAGAAATCTAGATGGGCTAGTAGTGAAAGCGCAGACAACCTAGGCACTACAAAGCCCCAACAGAGGGCTGGACAAGATTCACAAAGAATCAGCAAAGCCCACAGTGGAGCTGGAAAACAACTACACACAAAAGAAATACAAAGGCCAACAACAAAACACAACAAAAGCTAAAGCACCCCGCCGGAAACAAAGCACCGCCAATAAGGCGCTGAAGAGCCAAACACCGGCAGTGTCGGAAAACACGCGACAGAGACAAGCGGCGCGTAGGCCCCACGCGAGGCTGGAGGGGCAGGAACTCGGAGGCGTTGGGATCTCCGGAGGTAGGGGAAGCCATCCAAGTGGCGCGTGGCGTTCAGAGACACCCAACCGAGGCCCAAAAATGAAAAACCATGTCGGGAGCGCGAGATCCACTCGCGGCACGTGGATCATAACGCGCCGGCCAAATGGAGCGGGGCCGGTACTGCTGAACTCGTCTAGTGGTGTAGAAGGCAACTAGAGGGGCGGTGACCACCAACAAATAACCAAAACGCCTAGATCTAAAAAACAAAAAAAACAAACAAAAACTAAAAAAAACAACAGAGAAAACCACAAACGCAGGCTCGTGGATGGATAGATAAAGGTGCGGTGAAAGGATGGGGGGTGGGAGGAGCGAAGGTGAGATGCTCCTCCCACCGGTGCTACCGTAAAAAGAAAAACTAAGGAAGGGTGTGAAAAAACTCTAGAGAGAAGGTTGAGCACCACTCTCTATAGCAGCTTTCCTTGCTAGAGCCTACAAGAGCAGTGAGAATTACCATTATCGTGATTTGTAGGTATTAGCGAGACTCTTGACATTCGTCATTCACTGTGTTATCAATTTATTTCGATTTATTTCATCTATTATGAATCAGCGGGATTATTGAGGTTAACATTCTTGTTTAAGACTTGTTATATGTGCATGAAAACTCTAATAACTCTTGTTTAAAGCAAAATTAAGTTGTCTAACCCAAGCCCCATGACATTTAAAATCTTAAATTAAAAGAAAAATTGAAAAACATAAATATTCAAATAAGTCACCTGATCTGAGGGGAGAATGTGCTTGATTTCTTTTTAGTCAACAGTGGCAGCAGACATAGCCTGCAGCTTCGAACCCTGGAAGGACCCTCCCTAAGTGGAGGAGGTAACCACTGAGCTAACACTCAGGGTTGATAATGTGCTTGATTTTTTGTTTTTGAGAATGTACTTGATTGACTACACTAACAATCATTTTCCCCACTCAAATATTACCATTTGAAGATATAAATAAACAAATATATAGAGCTCCTGACTAATCCTTTAGGGGTGGAGTTGCAAAGAGATGCTCATATACCTGCCTTTATCTCTTTTTCCCTTTTTTTTCTTTTTTTTTTCCCTTTTGTGTCAGCTTTACACATAATAGTAACCGGAAAATAAAAAAGGAGCAAACAAATTGGATTTTTAACTTTCATCAAAATTACTAACTTACTATTTATTTTTGGTCACACTGTATACCGGGAAAGGCTCGGGATCCCGATGCCATCCCGATAGGGGCTGGAAATGTTTTTCCAGCCCCCTTTTTTTTTAAATATGATTTACAGGGGCTGGAAAGACATTTCCAGCCCCTGTCGGGAAATGCTCGGGATCCCATTGGGGTCCCAAGCATTTCCCATGTGTACCGCCTTTGTTCAATTTTTTTACTCTTAAAATGTACAAAAAGAACCCGCTGATGCATGGTATCTAGGTGATTATGCTACTCTCCTTTTTTTTTTTTTGCTTAATTACACCGGGTCTATGTGGTATTGAATTGTGACAAAATAGTTAATAGGTTATCACTTTATACAAAGTAGTCCTTGTGATAACCACTTTTGTTAAAAATAGGTTCATTTGTCTTAAGGGTGAGAAAAAATTCTTGCAAGAACCGGAAAATCCGGTTCCAATTCCAATACCGAAATTCCAGCTCCAGTTTTGACATATATTGGAAACGGAACCGGAAGTATTTTCTGACATTTTTCAAAAACGGAACCGGAATCGAAAATTCTGGCGGAATTACCATAATTTCCGGGTTCCGGCTGCTTTTTGTTTTTTTTCAACTCTTTTTAGATAGGTTAATTTAAAAACAATATTTTTGACTTGGTCAAGGTCACTAAGACCACTTTATGACACTCCCCTCCCCTTCTACTTTCTCCCATCCCATTTCTCTAGACACCCTTCCCCCCTCTCTCTCTCACTGTCCAGGTTCAAGCTTCCAACTGTCCTGGCCAACAGCTCATCCATACCTCTCGGCTCTCTCTCTTACTCTTTGGCCGAAATTTCTCTCTCTCTAACTCTTTGGAATCTCTTTTTGGGCGTCAAATCTCTCTACTAAGCATCTATGATTTCTCTTTGAACTATATGCTTCATAGTTTTTGATAACTTGATTAATGATTTCGAGATCTAGGGATTTGATTGGTTTAGATTGAGGATTTAGGGATTTTTGAATTGTTTGATTGCATAAGTTAGTTGATTTGATATTTTAATTGGTCTAGATTTAGAAATTGGTTCAGATTTAGGTATTTAGACGATTTGATTGTTCATGCATATTGGATTCGAGTATTCGAAATTGGGTATTCAAAATGAAAAGGTGGTGCATTTTATCTCATTGATCAAGATACTTGCATTTTCTTTCTGTTGTTGGTGACAAAATATAACTGAATAGGTTTGATTCCTCATTGATTCGAGTATTCAAATTTCAAAAAGTGGTTTGTTTGATTATTGAAATTTTATGTTGTTTAGTCAAAAAATTATAGATACTGAACCAGAATTTTCGGTTTCCAATTTAAGTTCTGTTCTAGTTCTATTCCGGTAAATACCGGAATGGAACCAAAACAAAATTTTGGATTCCGGTGAGTACCAAAACCGGAACCAAATGAGCTATTCTAATTCCATCCGTTCCGGTACTCACCCTTACGTCTATAGGACTTCAAGACACTAACAGTGAATGTTGACGTGTCAATTTTTTACACATACGATGATACGAAGATAGATCTGTATTTGGTTCTTCATCTTTTAGAAAATCCAAAGTTACAAAAAAAAAAAAAGTATTTTCAGCACCCCAACACTGAAAAGGAATAAAGGGACAATTAAATAAAAATAAAGGGAACTGAACCATATTGCTCCTTTCATTTCAGATGGCCAGAGGAAGCTTCTGCTTCACACGGAAAGGTCATATGAAAAAGAGGGCTTGTAGGATTCCCGAAGTTTGTACTTCGCCAAAGGACAGACCAGACCAACGTGATGGAAAAAGTTTGTATCAATTATTTTCTACCTTTTAGCGCATGAATATAAGAGGGGGAATTCATCCCAAAATCCATCTAGCAGTAAAAAGGGCAAATGTAAGATGATTTCTATCCTAAACGTTGTCGTGTTGAAGTGACAATTTTCAAATGATTAGACTCTTGTTTTGTTACGTGCCTAAGCAATTGAAATACCAAATAATTGAAAAAAATACCAAATAATTGACAAGCAAACACCAATCATAATGGACATCCTCAATATCCCTGAGAGTTGCAGTAGGCAATGAAATTTCATCTCATGGCCAATTTTAATATGCATAATTTCGAAGTATAGAGATTTAACGAAACAGTGAAGAGATAAATAATTTAAAATAATTTTTTTTATATTTTTTATAATAAGAATTAATAATTTGATATTAAGATAAATTATTTTATCAGATAAAATTTGGCACACAAATGCTAGTGAGTGATTCAATCAGGAAAGAAGTTAGGATTGGATTTAAGATAGTTCAGATACATAAAAATAAATATCATACGAAAATTATTAAAAAAAAATAGTTACAGGAAAAAAATGGCAAGTTCGGTTGAGTGTTTTTTTAGGATTTGCATACTACTTTTATATTTACATGTCAAACATCACAAAACACATGTATTCCAATGCAACATTTTATTACTTTTTTTTTACAAACATCAATATTTTTTAACAACTTCTGTACTCACGCCAATACAACTTTAACATCACCTAAATATTCACATTTTATCATAATCCTACAAATTTCTTCCAAACGAACATCACCGAGATTTTTTATTGGGAGGGGAGACATGACCCTAGCGGCCCCCTAGCTCTGTCCCCGGTTGCTTCTCAGGGTGCGTTTGCTAACAAAATTTCACAAAATTTTCACCAACTCACAATAAAATACTACAATATAATCCCTCTCTTCCATCAAATCATAACTTTTCAATACAAAAAATATAAAAAATTACCTCTCTTCATTTTTTCACTAAACCCAATACCAACACTAAACCCAATACCAAAAATTTTACAACACAAACATAGCCTCAGTCACACTCAATGGGCTGAAATATCCAACCTCAATAGACCTATCCAACTTGTCCACATAAGCTGCAAGAACTTATGCCTAAGCTCACTCAATGTTCACTGACCAACTTGGCCACGCATTAACCAATACAGGATCATGTATGTGTTTAATTATTTGAGGATATATATATAAAGAATATAGAGAATAATTATGGACGAGGAACATCGTTTGAATAGACACAGAAAATAAAATAGGGGGTTAAGAGATCAAATTGGGACGTGAACTATAAATGTGGAATGAGATACAAGATTGGCATTGGCAGAACCATGAACGCGAAAAGTGAGAAAAAGTTGTGATAATCTTCAAAGAGGGTGTCGTTGAAACTTGAAAAGAGGGGAGACCCAGCATCGAGAATTAACATAATTTAGGCTATGTTTGCGTCCCAAAATGTTACCCATTCTAAAATTTTAACACAGTAAAAAATTACAATATAATCTCTCTCTCCTTATCAAATCACTACTATTCACTACAAAAAATATAAAAAATTACCTCTCTCTTCACTTTTTCACTAAACCCAATACCTAAAATTTTAACAACACTAAAATTTTACAACACAAACACACCTTAATCACCCAAAAAATTTAAGACAACTTGAAAGTTATTGTTTTATATCAAATGGTATTTGTATAATCTGGAAAAATATCTGAAATAGCAAAAAAAAGAAAAAAAAAGAGATTATTATCTTCTTTAATTTGTTGCCTAAATTGAATCATCTAAATTTGGAAGACAGAGTCATGACACTTCGTTTGAATGTGTAGACTTTACTCGACAATTAATTAATATGGATAATTTTTTTTGTCTAATCTAATGTTCGGATTAGTTTACTCATACCTCGACTAATTTAGGAGTCTGGACAGTCCCCCACACAAATTGAACAATTATCGGACCAAAGGAATTGAGGTGACCCCAGAGAGTTAGTAGCATTTATGAAATTTTTTTAACTCGAGACATTAGAGGGAACAAACTACCAAGACACAAGTCTTAATCACTAGGCTAATCCGTTTGAGTTAATTAATATAGACAACATGTATTGAATGATGTATAATAAGTAACGGTTAAAAATAAATGTTTATTATTCCCCACCTTCTCTCTATTTTTACACAATTACTATA
The DNA here is from genome assembly GCA_963930655.1 of Myrica gale. NCBI lineage: Eukaryota > Viridiplantae > Streptophyta > Magnoliopsida > Fagales > Myricaceae > Myrica > Myrica gale. Next base: position 24,105,850 of record OZ005606.1, read on the forward strand.
ATATTTTTTTTAGAATTTGTATTAAAAAAAGGTTTTTGTTTAGGATGACACAAGTAAATAAAAACGTGCATTTTATTGAAAAAGGGCAAAATTATGCCCATGACTCTAAGGTTGTGTTTGTGTTGTAAAATGTTGGGTATGAGAATATGTGTTGGTATTGGGTTTAGTGAAAAGGTGAAGAGAGAGGTAATTTTTTATAGTTTTTGTAATTTTTTATATTTTTTATGGGGGAGAGAGAGATTATATTGGAGTATTTTATTAGGAGAGAGATAAAATGTTGGAAATTATTAGGTTGGCAAACGCAGCCTAAGATATTCGAAAGTTGCAATTAGGTTCCCAAAGTAACAAATTAACTATTTAGCTTCATAAAGTAATGATTTCAGAAAAAAGAGGCTTCTTTTGTTGACCTTTGTCCCCTCCATTAAATGTAAATACTTAAATGTGAGGATTTTTTGAGTTCAAGATTTTGGAGAGAGAATGTGAGAGGTAGTTCGCGGGGATGGGTAAGGAGAAAAAATTAAGTGTTTTTATTTTTATTTTTTGCAAGCTTGACTGATGTGACAATGACTTGATCTAAGTGGTTGACTGCGCCGGCTTTGGTGTGACATTTGGAGGCTCACACGTTTAGATTGAGCACGTCGAACAATTTGATTGGATTGACATGACATTATATGTCAACATATATGTTAACGAAGGGAGACGAAAGTTGACAGAAGTGGCCTATTTTTCTTAAAATTATTAATTTAAGGAGCTAAATCACTAATTTATTTTCTCGGGAACCAAATACAATTTTCCAATTCTAGGAGGTTTGAGGCAATTTTGAAAAAAAGAAGAAGCTAAATATATATAATTATTTTTGGTGGGTGAACAACGAAGCGAAATAGGAGCAATATATTATCCTCTCAGTCTCCTCTGAAAGTAGCTGAACTTCTTCGCTATATCCTCCAAAACTCTTTTGAAGCAACAAAGGGTTTCCCGCGGAGGAAACATAGCACCAGAGTCAGCAACAACTGAGAAATGGACTCCCTCCAGTCCTCCTTCTTCCTCACCACCATCCCATTCCTATCGCCTCCACGCCAACCCTCATCCAAACCTTTGAAAATCCTCATACGCTCCTCAGTCACCCCGGATCCCTGGTCCCTCAGCGACGGCAACGACCCCAGCAAGCCTAAGCCCAGGTCCATGAACGCGAAGAACCCACTCTCCGACGACAACGCCCGCCGAATCATCAAGGCCAAGGCCAAGTACCTCAGCCAATTACGCAAGAATCAGGGCCCACGTGCCCAGACGCCCAGATGGATCAAGCGGACCCCGGAGCAGATGGTGTTGTACCTCCAGGACAACAGAAATGGGCATCTGTATGGAAGCCACGTGGTGGCGGCGATAAAGCGTGTGAGGGCACTGGCCCAGAAGGGGGAGGGTGGATACGATATGAGGCAGGAGATGGCGTCGTTCGTGGGGAAGCTGAGTTATAGGGAGATGTGTGCGGTGTTGAAGGAGCAGAAGGGGTGGAGGCAGGCTCGGGACTTTTTTGCTTGGATGAAACTTCAGGTTGGTCATTGCTTGTGTTGGCTTTTGTTCGGGCTTTCAATTGATCGCTTGGCTTTTGTTTTTGCTTTTTTTTTTTGGAAACATTTTAGTCGTCCTCGGTTTTGGTGGATTTAAGGTGCGTTTCTGTGAATTTTCGGGAATGGTAAAATCTGTGCGTCTGTGGATGTGCGCGCTTTCTTTTTTAAAAAGGGATTTCCTTCTTTTTTGCTTGGATGAAAGCGTAGGGTGGGACCGGTGGGTGCAGGAGCGGTTTCGTGTCAATGGGTTTTTGAAATTATAGTGAGTTTTGTCTAGCTTTTTTGTCTGGCCTTCATTTTCTATTGGATTTCAATAGTTTTCATATGTGCTCTTTTTGTTTGTTAGTTGTTATAGGTACGAGGATGACATTGATAGTTTAATTAGTGGCTTACTGTCATGAATGGCTGAAACTCGAAGCTTTAATATATTGTTTTCATCCAAATGCATGGAGATTAATACTGTGTAATGATAGATTTGCGCTGGAACAGTTAAGCTATCGCCCAAGTGCTGTTGTTTACACAATTGTCCTGCGCATATATGGGCAAATTGGAAAGATCAAGCTGGCTGAAGAGACCTTCTTGGAGATGCTCGAAGCAGGATGTGAACCGGATGAAGTTGCTTGTGGTACCATGCTCTGTACATACGCCAGATGGGGACGTCATAAGGCTATGTTGTCATTTTTTTCTGCTGTACAAGAAAGGAGGATTATACTCTCTGTTGCAGTTTTCAATTTTATGATGTCCTCCTTGCAGAAGAAATCACTCCATCGAAGTGTCATAGACATTTGGAGGCAAATGGTGGACAATCGGGTTGCACCCAATGACTTTTCATACACAGTAGTCATCAGCTCACTTGTTAAAGAAGGTATTCACGAGGAGGCTTTCAGGACCTTTGCTGAGATGAAGAATGTTGGGTTTGTTCCGGAGGAGGTTACTTATAGCTTACTTATTAGTTTAAGTACCAAAAGTGGTAACCGTGATGAAGCCCTAAGATTGTACAATGACATGAGATCTCGGGGAGTAGTTCCAAGTAACTACACCTGTGCTTCGCTTCTATCATTGTATTACAAAAATGGGGATTATTCTAAGGCCCTTTCTCTCTTTTTGGAAATGGAAAGAGAAAAAATTCCAGCCGATGAAGTTATCTATGGTTTGCTTATAAGGATTTATGGAAAACTAGGTCTTTATGAGGATGCCGAAAAGACATTTGAAGAGACTGAGTGGCTAGGCCTACTTAGTGATGAGAAAACATATTTAGCAATGGCACAAGTCCATCTCGGTTCAGGGAATGTTGACAAAGCTCTGAAAATTATAGAGCTGATGAAGTCCAGAAACATTTGGTTCTCAAGATTTGCTTATATTGTCTTGTTGCGATGTTATGTTATGAAGGAGGATTCACACTCTGCTGAAGTGACATTTGCAGCTCTATCCAAGACTGGACTTCCTGATGCTGGCTCTTGTAATGATATGCTCAATTTGTATTCACGCCTGGGCTTGATGGAAAAGGCCAAGCATTTTATTGCTCAGATAAGGAATGATAAAGTAGATTTTGATGAAGAGCTTTACAAAACAGCTATGAGAGTATATTGCAAGGAGGGAATGCTAAGAGATGTTGAACAGCTAATAGAACAGATGGGTACTGACATATCCTGCAAGGATAATCGCTTCATCCAAACATGCTTTATGACTTTATGTAACCATAGGGGAGACAAACAACTTCATGAAAAAGATTTGGCTGCTCTTGTGTTGATGCTGAATTTGTACGTGGCAGATGGAAATTTCAATAAAACTGAGGAAATACTCAGATTGATGCTTGAGACTGCCGGTGGGTTGTCATGTGTGAACCAGCTCATTTCCAATTTTATTAGGCAAGGCAAGTAATGTACTGTAATGTTTCATTTTGATGACAGGTTGTATTTGTCCTATTCAAGTCCCTATATTTAAAAGCTTTATGAATTTTCAACTAGTTTTATGCTGGAATTTAACGGAGTTTGAGATGGATTTCTATGCAGGTGATGCTCTTAAAGCAGAAACTCTTACTGGACCATTGATCAAGCTAGGCTGCAGGCTGGAGGCTGGCACTATTGCTTCTTTGATATATTTATATGCAAAGCAACACAAGCTGAAAAAGGCCCAGGAAGTCTTTGCAGCAATTCCAGATTCTCTTACTTATGAGAAGTTAATATACAGATCAATGATTGATGCATATGTTAAATGTGGCAAACCAGAGGAGGCATACTCACTTTACAAACAAGTAGCTGAGAAAGGCAATGATCTGGATGCTGTTGCCATCAGCATAGTAGTGAATGCTTTGACGAATAGTGGTATGAGAGGAAAACTTAACAGACAATCAATCTTTTGTTCATTTCTCAAATATTTACGGTGTTACTACAGATGATCAGAGCCTCCAATAATATGCAAAGCTCTCAGATGTTTTTATAAATGATGCACTCTCGCAAGCTACTGTGAATGTTATGAGATTTTGGTTGAAAGTCATCCCTTGCTCTAATTTCCATATATGCTAGAGAATTTGTCTTGATAAATCTGCTTTTCCCAACCACATGTAAGCTCTGAATACATGTTTCTGCAAAACCTGGACTTTAAAACTTCTGTACAGATAGACTGCAAGCAGCGCTCAGCTTATTGCAGGCTCTTTGAAACTGTACCTTGTTGACTTTAGCAGTTCAGGAACGAACACTGGTCTGAGTATCATTTGAGGTGCCTCTCTTGATATGATTTATGCGAAATTTTCTGTTTCTAAAATTGCCCACTTTATTTGGAATCAAACTCCAACTGTAAGAACCCCATGGGGTTGGCCTGGGTGGTCAAGACCTAGGGCCTAGGGGTTTGCTCCCCTTGAGATTTCAGGTTTGAATCCCCTCAAATGCAAACAATTCCTTGGGATCACTCCTCTGGCAAAGCTAGACTGACTTGGCTTGCTTGGGGGGGGGGGGGGGTTTGCACCAGCCCGAGGTTTACCGGTTCGTTAGATGGGTCCACTCCGGTGGCCTGTTGGATTGGGGTTTCTCCTTGTCCCCCCCCCCACCCCAAAAAAAAAAAAAATCTAACTGTAAGACATACATTGGAACAAAAATGATTAGGATATATGAGGGGGTGGCATTCAATGCTTGGCTCACTTTGCAGTTATTCTTTTGCCACTTTCGATTAGCAAGTAATGACAGTATGCCATCTACAGGCAAACATCAAGAGGCAGAAAACATTGTCCGTAAGAGTCTTAAGGGCAGCTTGGAGCTTGATACTGTGGCATACAATACCTTTATCAAGGCCATGCTAGAAGCAGGTTGATATAGACAAATTTAATTTTACTGAAGCTACATAAGCAGAAGAACACATGCAGTGACCCATAGACTTCATTTTGCAGGTAAATTGCATTTTGCATCCAGCATCTTTGAACGTATGCTTTCCTTGGGAGTTTCTCCGTCAATTCAGACATATAACACCATGATCAGGTAAGAGATTAATGTTCTTTTGGTGTTGTGGAAGGGAAGTTACTCAAAAGAAGGTATATACCCATCATCCTGGTAACAATATGTAGTTCACACAGCTTATTGTGTCTGCAGTGTGTATGGACGGGGCCGGAAGTTGGATAGGGCTGTAGAGATGTTCAATGCAGGTTGCAGCTTTGGTTTGAGTCCTGATGAGAAGACATATATGAATTTGATTAGCTATTATGGCAAGGCTGGTATGGTTCTACTCAGCACTGTGGATGTTTTTTCACAGAAACTTACAGAAGTTAACTTGTTCTTGAATTGCAATTGTTATCTTGGACTCATTCTTGAAGAGGAAGAACATCAATAAAATGATGCTGAAATTCAATGCATCTCTGTTTGGCAAGTACAAAAAAATCTTGGAATTTTTTCACAGACTCCAACACCTTTTCACTAACTCCAACATTTTTTTTCACAAACTCCAACACCTTTTTCATAAATAAAACTATCAAATCACCTCTTTCTACATTTTTCACAAACCCCAATAAAATCTACACTATCCCCAGGAAAAAAAGTTTCCCCAAAAGTTTATGGTTAGTGGTTTATCATTTATGAGGTGCACAAATATGTATAATACAAGACGAGTCAGATTGTTTACAATTCTTGCTGCTGGAGTAAGCACTGAATGTTTCCTGAGTTAAATGGCAGATGCCCGAGTTATTATCCTACCAAACCTCACAAATTCATTCTCTTTTGTAGGTAAAAGGCAAGAAGCTTCTCAGTTATTCACCAAAATGCAGGAAGAAGGGATAAAACCTGGGATGGTATGTACACGTGTTGTATCTATTGCTCAAACTTACGCGCTTATGATAAAAAGAGATCTTAATTGTGCATTAATGGTAGTTAGAGATTAAACACAGAAGAGGCATATTACTGGTAGATAATGACCTCTCTCTTATTGTATTTGATATTGATGGGTTATACTTGATGTCACCCCTACAATGATCTCTCTCTCTCTCTCTCATGTGCATATGTGCAATATAGCTTGTAGGATGATTCTCTTTTCTACTGCATGACTTGTGTGTTAAACTTGAGAAAGAGGAACATCCCATTTTATTTCTCTGCGGCTGAACCTCCAGTGCGGCAGTTTATCGTTTTGGTTGGCTATAATGCTGTTAGTCACACTATAAAATCATATCTGCATATGCTCAGTTGATGCTGCCTTCTATTTTGGACTGCTCAATAAGTTGAACAATTGAGCAGTTACATGACATGTATGCAAGAACTAATTTTGCCATCACATAAAATATGTGACAATAGTAGCCATCTAATCAAGGTGCTTATTTATTTCTTTGCTGGAACAATGCAGGTCAGCTACAACATTATGATGAATGTATATGCTACCGCAGGCCTTTATCATGAAGTGGATGAACTTTTTCAAGCCATGCAGAGAGATGGTTGCTCACCCGACTCATTTACCTACCTTGCCCTTGTCCGGGCTTACACTGAGGGATTGAAATACTCTGAAGCTGAGGAGACCATTGATTCTATGGAGAAAAGGGGCATCCACCCTTCTTGTGCTCATTTTAACCCCTTACTCTCTGCTTTTGCAAAAGCAGGTCTAATCAGGGAAGCTGAACGGGTTTATAAAAAGCTACTCACAGCCGGTTTATATCCCGACCTTGCATGCAATCGGACTATGCTGAGAGGTTACATGGACTATGGACTTGTGGAAGAAGGCATCAACTTTTTCGAACGGATTTTTGGGTCTGTGGAAGCAGACAGGTTTATAATGAGTGCAGCTGTGCTTTTTTACAAGTCTGCTGGAAGAGATATCAAAGCTGAAGGTGTGTTAAACTCCATGAACAGTCTAGGAATCCCGATCCTCAAAGACCTTGAAGTTGGATTAAAGCTCAAAACCCCATAATTATAATACTAGTGGGCCAGGAGAAGAGCTAAGTACATTTGGAATGGTAGAGGGCTGGTTACAAAAGAATGCGACAATTGTATATCAGTAATGCCGTTGGTTCAGGCAATTTAGTGCTAAAAGCCTCTGTGGTTGAAGAGCCTAGAGCTCCTCTTGTCTGTCAAGACTAAAATTACAGGGAGATGCCGAACTGTATCCAAAAGACTGGTGACGTAATGTGAGGTGGTGGCATACCATCAGTTTGTGGCTGTTTTATAGCTATTCTTCCTTCGATGAAATGGCGTAGAGCTTGTCTGGTGTACAAACGCTTGAAGTTGATGGCTTGAAGACATCTTCGACCACGGATTTATGCTCAATGAGTAGAGAAACCTGGAAATCTTGCTGGTAGGCTTATTGTTGCATGAGGGATACCTTTGTTGATGTCGATGATATCAAATGAATAGGGAAATGGAACATTAGAGCATGTTTGCTGTATGGACCAGCAATTGGTGCCATGAATCCTTCAGTATACTTGGAGTCTGATTCTCCCCTGGTACAAGTCCTGATCTCACATGTTATTGGAACCATGCGAAGACAGTACGCAGACCCGCTAAAATGCAGATAAAGCATCCAATTATTCAAAGATGGCAGTGTCTAGGAAAGCATACAGGTATAACATGAGTGCAGCTAACCAGTCTTTGATAGTCTGCAGGAAAGGACTTTGAAGCTGGTATTTTAGCTCCATGAATTTGGGATCGGATTCCAGAAAAACTCTGGAGCTGGATTGAAGCTCAGATCCCCCCTTCACTACTCATGAACTAAACCCGTTACAGGGCTATGGAAAGAGACAAATAATGATCAAATGCTATATAGAGATATCCTGAGAAGGGAAAATGACTGATGCTGAGCAAATGCCATTTTGGTTTTTATGAAACTCAGGAACGTAGCATTGGGTACAGGCCATTCTATTGCTATTCCTCCTTTGATCTACTAGCAAAGAGCTCTGGCATATCTGGAACTGTAATTTGAGATGCCCAATACATGACACTCTAATCTCTTATTTAACAGAAGTGGCATGAGACTTTGGTATTGCTAATCCTTTGATTTTGACCTTTAAGAATGTTCAATTTATCTTTTAGAGGCCCCATTTCCAAAGCATAAATTATGAGAAAGTGACTGGAAAATGTGTGCGCCAAAAATAAATTAAATAATTGTCGAAGAAACTAATTTTATATTTCCATAATCTGGAGTTCTAACATATCCTCATTCACAGGTTCAGCAAATTCGAGTCTTCTTTGTAATCGAAGCTAAAGCTTTCGTGGGCCCAAATCATCTACCAACATAAGAACACTGAATTCTTATAATGGAATTTATCAGTTTACTTCTTAGGTTCTACACGCTTTTACGTTTTAGTCTTTGGATTTAATTTTTTTAAATATTAGTCCTTGGGTTTACATTTTTTTACAAAATGGTCCTTCCGTCAGTCGTCGTCCATATGCTTAACGGACCATGTAGCGATCAATCGGGTATATGTTTTGAACGTGAGCGGTCGATCGGTACATGTAGCGGTTGGCTGCTTCATGTACCAGTCGACCGCTTCAAATTGCTGACGTGTTAGAGAGCTTCGTTAAGCATATGAACGACAGACTGACGGAATGACTATTTTGTAAAAAAATGTAAACCCAATGACTAATATTTGAAAAAATTAAACCCAAGGACTAAAACATAAAAGCGTGTAAAACTAAGGACTAAAATGCTAAATTCTCTTCTTATAAATCTTCACCTTCACTTTTTAAAGAAATTAATTTTTTTTATAGTGGAACAATAAAATTTCAAAATTTTCACATAAATTTCAATACTTTTTCATAAAAAAAAATTACAGTAAATTTTCTCTTTCCTTATCTTCTAAAAAACTTCATTACTTTTTTATTACATTTTTTTATCGAATCTTTTTTACTTTTTAATGAATTCTAATAAAAATTATTGAACAATAAAATATTTTTAAATTTTTTCACCTATTTTTTATAAACCTTCAAAATTTTAATTTTAATTTTAAAAATTTTTACTTACTAAACATCACTTCCAAAATCAACTGCCTTCGAAATATGAGTGTTGTAAATTTGGTATCTCCACTTTGTGAGTTATGTGTAGCCCAACTTAAGAAGCCGTTAAAGAGTTGAAACCGGGCCTGGTGTTTCTTTTTGGGCCCAGCGAGTGAGCCCATGTTCACCCAGCTTTCAACTACCATTTCCTCCGCGTAGTACCGTCTTCATGTGCCGATACCAATTGATCTCTCTCTCGGAATGGCGTCCAGTCTGTTCAAAAGCCTGATCAGGTCGTCGAATATTCCATCAACGGCCAGAAGCCTCTGCGTCGTCCGCAGCGAAGTCAGCAACCACACTGCCAAATGGATGCAGGTACCTTTAATTTCCTATTCCTAATATACAATTTCTGCAACCAAAATTATATTCGATCGTCTGACAAATTGTCCGTAATTTGCTTCTCTCCATGCGTCCTTAGTATGGTGGCGCTTTGGTCGAATCGGTACGATTGTGTTCAGCTAAAAAAATTCGAGTTTTAGGAGTATTTAAGTTCGGAATTGAGGAGCTTAATTTTTCGGAGGTTCTTGCATTTGTTGGGCTATATAATAGGTATTCATTGCCTAAATACTATAGATGGGTAGAAATAAGAAACTTTGAAAAACTAAGTTTTCTACGGACGCAAAGGTCTGCTTGGTTGCCGAGACAATGTAGGAGAAGAAGAAAACAAGATTACATTCAATTGGAATTTCTGGGTTTTGTTTTTACGGAAATCTTGGAGTCAGTACTCATCATGGAAACTATAGTTTGTATAACATTTTTTCCAAGTAGTTGCATGATTTGTCTCTTATATGTTCTTATTTTTGTTCATTATGAGCTATATCTAGAGATGTAAAGAATGACTGGTTGAGTGCGCAATTTTTCATTTCGTAACCAAATAAATTGTTTAGGATGTTTTAATGGCAACCATATTCCAGTGGCAGCTTTTAGTCATTTTTGTTTTCCTTGGTGAACTTGTTCCTTAAATGATTTTTCTTTAGAGGGAAGAGAGTTGGAAAAACAAAGGAAGTTCTGTACTCCTTTTGTCTTTTTTTTTTTTTCAATTATAGTGGGTTTAAGCACTTCTGCATGCTCGGTATTTTTGTAACCTCGAAGAAAAAAAAATTGCGGGATCAGAGCTCTAGCGAAGTTAGAACTGAGAATTGCATAATCGAGTTTTCATAAAGTGAAGCTGCCTTGTTGCATATTACCCCCGGAATTCATATTTCCTTTTAGGCAATTTCCCATCTTTGTGCAAGTGTGTTTTCTTTAAAGTAGCATATGCATTGTTCTGACAGATGCATATGTTTCAAAATATTGAGCTGGTTCAGTAAGGCTGACTATGCTATCTTGGATTGTAGCGCAACATAGACTGTTCTAAGAGACTTTTTCTTTTTCTTTTTTGTTAAGTGGTTGTAAGAGAAACGTATAAAAAAAAAGTGGTTGTAAGAGAAAACTTCGTTGTTAAGACAATTTTGGAATATAGGTGGTTTTGATAAACTCTGAGGAATATCTCTCTAAGTGTGAAAAAAGAACTATGTGGAATTCTGTCAAAGATTTAATGATTAATTTGTGAACAGAACAAGTTTGTTGACGAATTGATGCGAGATTCTACTGGCTTTATGAGGTATTCTTTAGGTTGCTGGTAGTTTTGCATGGCAGACAAAGACATGTCATAGAGTAATGAGGAAATTTTTCCAGAAAGAATGTATAAGAAAACAATTTGCTTGCATCACCTTTTGGGTTTTCTTCTGGTGTCCTTTAGAGGTATTGTGTTTTGGGGTTTGGTTCCATCTAGAGAGGTTTAATGTGGTTTTGATAGAAAATTAAATGGATGGTGTACTAAAGTAATTTAGTCTCTTAAGCAATTATATGAGAGAGCAGAAACATATCATGAGTGTGTGTGGACATATTATTTAGAAAAAAAAAAAGTGTGTGGACATATGGTTACTGCTTGAATATGCTATCTAATTGGATGGTGTGTGGAGTATAGAGCAGTGGTTTGCACTTCCTTGGGATTTTACAAATAGTATCAGAGTAGACCTGATAGATGATTAGGTAGGCTTGGCTGGTCCTTACAAGGAGCACCAAGGGTATAAGGTGTGAAAATTATGATAACCCAAGGCTCGCATGGTGTGAGAAGTGAAAAGTAGCGAGAGATGAATGGTAAAAGTATCAATTCTATGTTAGATCCTTATCATATGAAATTGAGCCTTACACGACTCAAAGAAGCTTGAAAAATCAACATTGACTCGTTTTTGGAAGCAAAAGGCAATTGTTTGGATGTTCAAAAAGCAAACATAAAACAGATACTGAATATTTTGCACTTTGACAATTAGGACTATCCATTTCTTGTAGCATTATTTTGTGGCATGGGGAGGTGTATGTGCCTTAGAGTCCTCACCTTTCTATTGTAGTCTACTTTTGGTCATAATCTACCATAAAGGCTATGAACTATGGATGTGCCAAAACCCCTAGAGTATTAGTCCTAGATCTATTAGACATGGCTCACCGCTAAACATGTCAGCATGCTTATCCAATAAATGGTTGACAATTGAAAAAAATGTTTAAAACTTTGGCAGTCTTTTTATGTTCACGAGTCATGACATGCAAGTTATATAGCTACCACCTAAACTGGGGAAAAAAAAACTGTTTCGTACTTGCATTCTAAAATGGATGATTGCGTATTTTTCTCAGAAAATCTTCTCCAGAGGTTCTGGAGAGTTTAAAAAGCATTTCCTATGCAAGAGTATGTACCCATTTATATTCCACGTTCTGCTTTTAGGACATAAGTAAGAAGTCCCCTATGGAGCTGATCAATGAAGTTCCACCTATTAAGGTTGAGGGCAGGATTGTTGCTTGTGAAGGAGGTTAGTTTGTCCTCTGATTGTTTTCTTGTTTCTTTTACATGATTTTTACTGAATAAACTGTGTTTCTCGCTGTTCCATGACCAAGTCAATTCCACTTTTCACAACCACATGATTCGTAAGGGGTTTACCTTTTTCTGGCTGCAGACAGCAATCCTGCACTTGGGCACCCAATTGAGTTCATATGCCTTGACCGGAAGGAGCCAGCTATTTGCAAGTATTGTGGCCTGCGCTACGTTCAGGAGCACCACCACTAGGAGTCCGAAGTGAAGGTGATTACTGCACCTGTTATGATCTGCAGTGCTGAACCCTAAGGGATAATTTTCTCATGGCAAGGGTCATGTTTGTTGCAGCATCCTTTTTTTTTTTTCTCTGACAGACTAATGGTGTAACGATATATTTCCAGTTGTTTAACATTAAGCAAAATAAGAATTTGATATGCCCCTTCATGCTTTTCAGTAGGGCCTATCTATACGAATATCTTAAGTGCATTTGATCAGTTTGTCTATTCCCTGCCTTTGTGAAATGTTGTGATGAGTTTCATCCTCATCTGAAATGTGCTTGCGTCTGACGTCCGGTGGTTGTGATATTGTATGGTCTGTCAATCTACCAAAGTTTCACTTAATTTTTCCTTTTTGGGAAAATCATCCAATCCATTCATTCGAAGGTAATCACCGTATATCATTTTGGGGAACTTTTATTTTTTTTATTTTTTTTAACATTTTATGAGTAATAGGTCAAATATATTTCAACGCCCAATAGCATTGCATCTTCAGATCAAAGTGAGCCTTTTTTGTGGAAATAAACATTAAATTTTGTATTTTTCACTTTGTATATATATCAAACGCCCGATAGCCTTCACCCGCCATCAAGCTATCTATATGGGTGCAAAAATGAGCGCCAGAACCTGTTTTTCGTGGCCACCAAAATGCCTCCAGAACACCTAAATCTAGCCATGAATATTGCCAAAGATGAGATCCGGTAGGGAGCAGTAATGGAAGTTTTTTGATGATGACCGGCCAAAGGGGTTTGGGTAAGGGGAGAGCAGCGGAGACCAAGGAGATAGAAGCTCCTCCCTTCACCGGAGACAGCCCTTGGAAAGAGATTCAGTCGGCGCAGGGGAGAAGGATTCTAGAATTCGCGTTCCCCTTCCCCCCGGCCCAAATTTTCTCAAGCCTTGTGCTGGGAATCTGGGACCATGGAGGCTTCCAAAACCCCCCGTGATCTCTCCCCAAAAAATAAGTCCATATTTTGAAGGAAGCTTTAGGCGACCTTGGGGACCCTTTTAGGGACAGTAAAAAAAGAACGACAAAAACAATGGCTACCAGAAAACAAGTATACCAAATAATAAACAAACTATCTGAATAAATCAGCGATTCCCAGCATTTAACTTTATTAGCGAAATCCATGAGGGGGAATGCGAACCAATAGTACACCATCTATAGGTATAGCATGACACTATTTTAACAGGTCTGCCTTCTGAAGATAACTCACAATTATCACGAGCATCAAAACTGAATGGACCTAACACGGGTAATACCAAAATCCCCATAACAAGGGGGCTCAAATAATGATGAGATTGATGCCCAAAACAAAAAGAACGGGTCATTCCTAACTGCTAAGCAGAAATAATCCTACAACCTGCCAAAGTGCCAATGTATAGCCACAGGATACAGAACCGCCGGTTGCTATAGAACACATCATGAAGTACCTTTATCAGCTGCCAGTTTCTTTCTCTGTTGATGCTCTGCGACTTTATAATCCACTACCTCTCGGAACAGGCTTGGATCCAGCACACAATTTTCACTCCCATAAACAGCCGCTTGGACACTTGCCATCAATTTTGCTATTTCTCTTCCTGAAAATCCCTCCATTTTAGATGCCGCTTCCTTTAATATATCATCAGTCACACCCTTAATCTCTATCTTCTGTTGTTCCCTTTTGAACAAGTTTTGGAACCAGCTAGACTTCTTCAGTCCAGCCTGAGCTATATATTTGTCCATGTACAGCTTTAGAAGCTTGAAGCGTTCCTCTTCCCCGGGCAGTGGAAATTCTAGAGCTTCGTCGATACGGTCTGCAACAGCTGAATCAAGATCGCCAGGGCGATTTGTGGCGAGAGCAAGTACTATATCCTTGGACTGGTCACCTGTGCGGAAAAGGAGTGCATTGAGTGCACTTCTTTGAGCTTCACTCATGTAGGTTTTATTCCGCCTACAAAATTTGTCAACACACAAGTTCTGAGCTAGGATTTCCTATGAACATATGGAACCAAGATCCTCAACAAGGTCACCGATATACATAATTGATTTTCAACTAGAGCAGATATAAGTAGTAATAAAGCACTTTAATAAATCCATGGGAGAGACGAAAAGAGGAACAATACATACATGAACAAGACTACCACAATTACGGGCATCATTCAATATCTAACTGTCATTGTTGTGACTGATTTCACTTTCAAAGATTCAGTGGTAGTGAGATAGATCAGAGATTTGAAAGCCATGAACAAAAATGAGAGATCATAGCACATTCTGTATTGCAAACAGACCTAACAGTAACTGCATATGAGGAAGGTACTTTGACAGTTAATAATTACTACTGATGGTCCTAACTACCATTTGTGATTGAAAACCTTTAATACATCGTTACCAAGACGGTCAACAAAATTTATCGATCTACAAAAAAGGCCACCATTTTGTTGAGAAGTCTAAGATAAGTTGCCGATATACAATTTCAATCACCACAGCCATTTCAAGGCTGGCATACTTATTTATTTCAAGCATACATATACTGCGGTTCAGTTAGAGGTGGGTAAGGTTGTGGCTTTAGCTATAAATTATAAAAAAATCCTAATTAGGATAAAATAATTTGGCAACTTACTCGCACAAAAACGCATCAGCTTCATCGATGAAGAGCAATAAACCTTTCTGCGACTTCTTGGCCCAATCAAACAACTGGTGGATCTTGGTAACAGCCTGAGGTCCCAGCGGAGCAACATCTCCTCCAGTCATCAATGCATAATCCAATCCCTAAAAGCATCACAATTAAACCTCGGTAAGATACTAATAATGAGGAAGATGACAAAGCAGAGGCATTTTCATGGACTGATGACTACTGCATAAAAAAATAATGAACAAGCCATAAGCATCTCTACCAATATCCATGTATCTAATACCCTCTCAATTGTACCCAAAATTCCAGAGAGATACGAGGTTGTTCAACTGCTAGTGACAGAAAAGCTACGAGTCCAATTCGGTTGCAAAAGTCTCCTTAAATTTCTGGGCCTGATTTTCCTTTCTAGACTGCCTTTCCAAAGTTCTATCCACATCACAAGTTCAAAATATAAATGACAACACCCCTATTGTTATCAAGTTCTCAGAGCGCCTCCAAAGATAGGATGAATCAATTTTGCAAATCCAATAACGCACCTATCTTGCTGAAAGTGCAGGCAAAAGGAAAAGAGGAGAAATAAAAAGATAAAGGGAATGTTAAGACCATAACAGTCGGAATGACTGTGCGTAAGCATGTAGTCAGTGAATCAGGTTGAAAGTGAAAGTTGCAAAAAATTGGTGGAATGCTCTCGAAACCAATTCACTTGAGTGAGACAGAGGAGAGTGGAGTTTCGTGTGTAGAGGTGAATTTCCAGTGTCCTAACTGTTGAATCAAGCTTACAAATTTTGAAAGCAACCAAGATGTGCGCCATCTGTTAACCTCTCAACTATCATTTCCACAAAAAGTCTTATGGGTAGTAAATGCAAGTGTCCATGCATGCATGTATGTACCGAGTGATGTACGCAATAGAAAAAACATACATACCGACATACATTTCAAACTAAATTAAACTAAGGAGGAGATGAAATAATATTAAGGTAAGTAAATTTCACATACAGATTTACGAGCCAGCTCTCTAGCAGCCATTGTTTTGCCCGTTCCTGGAGGACCATAAAAGAGCATGTTCCGGAAGGGTGCTTGATGAGACTTTGTATTGGCCGTTGCACCAGCCAGCTGTTCGATTCTTTTCTGAAGAGAAGGGTGTAAAATCACATCACCAAACCCGTTCCCATTTTTCAAAGCAGATCCCTGATCAGCACCGCGAGAAAGTGTGCTCATGGTACGAGAAAACACGCCTGACCAAGGGTACTTCCCTCTCGAGGACTCTCTAATGAGTGATGGTTGTCCCAATATTCTATCAACATAGCTCCATATCACCTTTGCACCTTCTCTGAGACAAAGAAAAGAAACCTGCATAAGATATAACTTTGCAGATGGAAAACCACAAACAAAATAATGGAATGAGTAAAGCCAATCAACAAAGTACTTATCAATACTACAATTCAAGCAGAGAGCCTGAAATCAGTTCCATAGAGAATGCAAGTACATATCTGGCTAACTGACATTGGTCACAATGTCTGAACACTTGGTGCATGTAGGGAAAAATACCCAATGTCAGCAAAGGGTATACATCCTGTGAAAGCATTCCAGATCCAGAAATAACCAATACTACTACTTCAAACCATGTTAGGTTGTTAAAAATGAATTGGCCAAATCCTCTACCATGATTTTAACACATACCTTGCAAAACGTTCATGGCAACTATTTAATCCTTCTACAGACAAAGAGACCAAAAGTGCTCACTTCAACCAGACATTACGGCCCCACAGCCAACAACACATAAGAAAAAGGCAAGCCAAGAGATTATTCTTTCTCACACTGGGATAGATTAACCCCCAAAGCTAGCCAAACAATTATTCTTTCGTCACTCTAAGATTAACACCCAAAGCAAAATATCAACTTATTGGAAAGTCTTCACTATAAGATAAGTAGAAGAGGTTCTTACAGCAAAATGTCAAGACCCCGCAGCTCACTAAATAGATAATTTTATGCTTATGAATGCATGTATACATATGAAAAGGGCTGTGTATTTTTTTAGAGCAAAAATGACAGCGTATTTAAACCCTCTCATATAATTTTAACACATACCTTGTTGTATAAATTCCTGCAGCAAGAGCTGTCACTCCCCCAACAAATACAACCAACTTATTTTGATCTGTTAGAATGGCTCTCAAACCCCCTGCAAAAAGATAAAGGACTCAACACTAAGCTACACCTTTTCAAATAAATAAAAGTACACGAAAATCCCACAGAAAAACTGACAATTGTCACTGGAATTTTCACCAACTACTTATTCTGCTGAGCTTTGATACACCATACGTGTCAGGAATGAAGGATGCAACAAAAGAATATTGGTTAATGACTCCACACCCAATTCAGTACCTTCACTTCAATGCATGGGAAGAATCCATACAACTTAGTCACCCTAGTCCACTACCATATGCAAAATCTCATTAACCTTTACACACCATGATGAGATATTATGATAACAAATATTTAACCAGGATGCACGTCAATATAGAGTTATATTATTCAAAAACTGGTATATTCATGTTTGTTGAGTCTTTTCTAAGAAATGAAGGAGACCACTAGGCAAAACAAAAAAGGAGCAATACGGCTGAACGCCTGCAAGTATTAGCAGAATACCATGTAGAGTATGACTTGATGAAGTCGCATTCGCAAATAATAAAATTATCCATAAGGGATGAAATAGTGTGGCAAAATACTTAGCAGCCACCAAATGGTAACAACGACTTTCTTAAACTGAATTAAGCAACACAATTAAGTTTGTACCTCCAATGTGGTCAAAAGTGGTATTTATGGCAGCTAACAATTTCTCTCTCTCTGCATTTGCACGATCCACTAGTATTCGCCTGTTAACATCTTCAGCTAACTTCGCTTCATGGGCCCTCCCTTCTGCTTCTGCCATAGCCCTCACTTTAATCGTTTCACGTTCTATCTCAGCCTTCTCCCTCTCTGTTTGCCGACGCTGCGCTTGAATCTGTTCTTCTGTTGCTCGTCGAGCTTGCTCCTGCCTAATTGACGATTCTTCTTGCAGTTTTACAAGCTCTTGATTCCTTGCTCTCTGGTATTCATTTTCTGCCTGCCACCACAACAATGAAGATTGAGTTCTCCACCAGAAATAACCTTGCAAGAACCCAGGATTAAGAACTTGCCTGCATTCTCTTCCTGGCCAATTCATCCTCATAGCGAGCCATTTGGGATTTTGTTTGTGCTTGATGCTGAGCTAGTTTTTTCTGTTCGTCATAAATTACCCTTTGCCTCTCCTGGAAAGCCACAGAATAAAGGACACACAGACCGATCAGTATGGGATATATGTGTGGCTCAGTATAGACCTCACCCTTCATCTTTCACCTTTTACTTTTATGGTGGTGATCACTATTTTTTCAGCAGGGTGGCTTTCACAAAAATGACATAATCAGTACTGACTAGAACTTTCAAACTAAAAACAAGAGCATGATATCATCTCAGACAAACATTCACACACAGAAAACGAGAGAGAGAAGTCACAGAGAATTCCACTTAATTTACTACGATAATACAGCCTCCTTAAAAGAAAAAGGAGAAAGCCTGATCAGAACACATAGTCCATAATATGGATGTTTTGCACTGAAGGAATAAAAACTTCATACATACAGAATACAGGCAAAATGCCTATATATACAGAATATAGGATACATGTGCGGCTCAGTTGGAGCTCTTATTTAGCTACAAGCACAGTAATCAGGAAGGAAAAAAGAAAAGAGTGTCTTACTGTTTCAGCTTGAGCCTGCATTGCCTTGAACTCTGCAGCCTTTGCTTCCATCTCTGCCTGCCTTGTCTCTTCCTGCTTCTTTACAACTTCAAACACCTATACCACCAAAAGGCAACCACGACGTTTCCTCCACAAATCATCAACTCAATCAAGCCAACAGAACAAAGAGCTGTTTAATGCACTTCCAAAAATTTCTGCTTCCTGAAGTATGAATTATGCCAACGAAAAAAAGAAAAGAAAAACACGTATTTTTCCTGCTCTTTCATTTCCTTGCATTTCCTTTCTATTTCCAACTAGACAAGGCTTGAAACTAAATTGACACTAAATTCAAACCAATTTCGAAAAACAAAAAGGCATATAAACCTCCATCAGAAACCCATTTACAACTCCTCAACACAAGAACCTCAAATCCCATTGGAATCCATTAAAATAAACAAAACTCATTTGCAGAAACTACACAAAGACCACAAATCTTCATCGACAAATACATTAGAAAATGACAAACCATCACACCAACCAAACGAAAAAAGAAAACATTGGGAAATGAAAACCAGTTGCAAAAACAGCGCAAAACTAACCTTCTTGGCATTAGTGGAACTGGTAATCTCCCTCAACGCCTTGGCCCCCCGCTCCAGCGCCTCCGGATCAAACCCCGCCGACGTTGTCCTCGGATTATCATTCCGTACCTTCGGCGGAGAAGACTCAGTATTATCTGCCGATACCGGCGGATTGGACGACTGAGATTGTGCAGGAGGAGAAGGAGAAGGAGAGGAAAATGAAGGAAGTTTAAAAGTCCCGTCTGCATAAGCCAAGTGGGACTGCGATGATAAGGAGGCCGACGCCGAGGCTGCCAGGGCCGATATGAACCCTACTGCGTATAATTTAGCCATTCTGGCTTCTTCTTCACCTCCTGGGGTTCCTGATAAACCCTAAGAGGCGGATTTCTTATGGGTGTGAAAGAAAATGAAGTAGGGTTTTCGAGAGGTTTAATAGGGAAGGATTGGCTTGCAGAGCAAGAATGTGAGAATGTTTTGAAATCTCATAAAAAAAAAAAATTCTCTTTTACGTTGCCAACAACATTGAAGAGAGAGCAATGGTATTCTGAGAGTTCAGGGTTTTGGTAGGGTTTGTGTTTTTTTTTCGGTGTGTGCGTGCGTGCGTGCGTGTGTCGGTTTTAGATTGGTGGGCTTGGGCTGCAATGAGAATATCAAAGGGGCCTCTACTCAAGAAAAAAAAAAGCCTAGAAAAACAGAGAAAAATTTGTATTTTCTATTAATGTTTTAAAACCGGAAAAATAACGGTATCGAGTGATGCTATACACCTTGTCCGGTCGCGTTTGCAAACATTAACCATTTTAAGGATGCGTTTGCTAACAAAATTTTACAAAAAATTTTACCAACTCACAATAAAATATTATAATATAATCTCTCTTCTATTAAATCATAATTTTTCACTACAAAAAATATAAAAAAATTATCTCTCTTCACTTTTTCACTAAACCCAATACCAAAAATTTTACAACAGAAACATAACCTAAATATTTAGAGAACGTTGTTAAAATGGAATAGATTTAAGTTTTATTAGGTTTCTAAAAAAGAAATGAAAAAATTATGAGAATTAGTGAAAAAGTTAAAAAATATAAATAAAATGTTAGAAAAAAGGTGGTGAAAAAGTGAAGAGATAGATGATTTGAGATAATTTTTTATAATTATTATAATAAAAAAAGATAATTTGACCCAGGAGAGGAGAGATAGATTATTATGAAATTATTTTATTTGTAAATTAAAATTTGAGTTAGTTGTGTTTGTAAATTAAACGTTTAAAATAATGTAAAATTTTGAGATAGTTGATAGTTTGCAAAAGCACCAGTTGGACTTTCATTTTCTTCGGTTTTCTCGGCAGCCAACGGTGGAAAAAAAGAAAAATAAAAGGACGATCAGTCGTGACTGAGGCAAGATAAAAGATCTTAGGAAACCAATGTTAGACACTTTGCACCCTAAACTACCAAAATGGGTCAAGGGCATTATCGTCATTTTAGTCTCAAATTTGAAAAATGGTGCAAAGTATCAAAAGTTGGTAGTTAGAGGGTGTAATGTATCAAAATTGGTAATTTAGAGTGCAACGTGCAAAACTTATGATAGTTTGTAAGTGAAAAATGTATTTTCTCCAAGATCTTATGAGGTGTCGAGGGTACTTGCTATCTACCCCACCAATATGAAGTCAAACCCTAGCCATAACAACCATCAATATATTTAACGGTGCTTGTTATTCTTACTATTATAATTCATAATTTATTTTCTGGTTTTTTCATACATATGTTGGCTGATATTGTAGCTTTTTTTAAAAAATAATAATAATAATTACCTTGTATCTGTTTAATGTTTTAGGTTGTTTATATGTTTCTATACATAAATCATGATAAATTGACGTACCCCATGCATCCACATCTCTAAGAGAACAAATTGAGAGAAATCATAGCTTTATGATATTGGTAAAGATATCGAAACTACTGATTTTGCTATGTGCTTAAAGTTGGTAACGAGTCTTTATTCAATTTTGGAATTCAACTCATAGAGATTGTCCCACTTTGTCGATGATTGGCTCCATTCCCACTAACTCTAAGGGCCAGAAAAATGTCTCCTGTTTTTTTTTTCGTCTAACCAAAGTCCGAGTTTTAGAGCATATAATTCAAATTATAAAATTCTACTCTTTCTAATCACTTAATTTTTTTAGATAAATAGCAATTTCACATCGACCAATTCTAAGTCAATAGTGAAAATCGTCCTATAACAGCGATTATGTGTTAGAAAATCAATCCCCTCCAAACCTGATCAATCATTGTAACTTTGTAACTAGTTTGCACTAGATAGAGTTTTTTTTTTCAAATTTATTGTTTGAATTAAATGATCTAATTTGAAAAAAAAGAGACTTAATAAATTTACTATTTTTTCAAATTTGAGTGTGTACATGGATGGTCCAAGACATTAAGGTTTGAGAATAGGGATTCTCTGCAATTTTTTGCTCGAATTGTACCGTGCAATTTGGAGAGAGAAATACAAGAGGTAGATCATACACTATTTAATGTAGTTCATATAAAGTTTTGGACAACATGTGTCTTAAAATAGGGTTCACCTATTGTGTCTATCTTTCCGAATTGTATCATATAATTCGAGCAGGAAATTGCAGAGTATCCTCCGTTTGACTTGGTAACATTTATAGTTTCGGTTCAACAGTTCCAATAATTGTTAATGATACGTGTATTCACATCGGAGCTAGTGATTGAGTTTACTATGCTATTTTCAGCTGATATTTGAAGCCTTTGTAATTGGTTTGCTGTAGCTCTGGCTTTCACTGCCTTTTGCCAGAACGAATTTCAAGCACATAAGCGATATATCTGTCACTCAGTGGATCAGCATAACTAAAGTAATTGGGTGTTCAGCAACGACCATTTGTCAAACAAATTATTCAATCCGTGACCATTCTATGGCTATATCTGATGCATTCAATTCTAGCCTTTTTGATCGAACAAGTGTTTTCACAAACAGTGGAGAGGCAAAGCCATACCAATGAATAGATCCTGATGAAGAAACACAGCCAAAAGAATTTCTTTTATTGGTCCTCATTAGGAAAACAATGCAGTGACTACACATCAATATTACAGCAAATGGGCAGGGGGGAAAAACTGGAAAAGGAGAGGACATTCATTTTCTCCTGCAAAAAGTAGAGGAGATTGCTCGAGATGGATCATGACCTGGTGGAAGGTTCTCATTGTACTGCTTTGTGTCATGAATCTAAGATAGATAGATGCCGTAAGCCGACCAAAAGCTGGAAGGCAGAATCGCAGAGAATTCTTATGGCAAAGGGGAAGCTGTAGCTAACTTGGCTCTGAGATCTTTTCGTAAAATCTTTCCAGAGGGAGACTTTGGAATTGCATGAACAAAGTACACCCGGTGCAATCTCTTGTAAAATACCACCTGTTTGATACAAAACACCCCACCATTGTGTTAGTCATAGCCCTCTATTAAGGCAAGATTGATTGCTGTAAAGGGGGGACGACAAAAAGTTTCTTCCTACCTGTTTTGCTACGAATTCTTTCACTGCCTCTTCAGTAAGTTCAAACCCATTTGACCGGACCACAAATGCAACAGGAACTTCTCCGGCAACATCGTCTTTTTGCCTGTTAACATGAAGGGTCGAGACAAAATTATTTCCCTTCTGGGGAGAGTAAGCACTTTGTGTCTGCTTAACAAATAGTATTCTAATTCAGCTTACGGGACAACTGCTGCATCTGCAATATATGGGTGGCTCACTAGAAGGGCCTCAAGCTCAGCTGGTGGCACCTGAACAGGAGTAGAAGGTTTAAGGTTTTATTGGAAAAATCATATCCTTTGACGCGACAAATTTTACTTCTCCATTGGAAGAAAGAAAAACCCAAAAGATGGGTAGGAAAAATCGGTACAGATTCTATATATATGGAGGATTACATGCCTGGAAGCCTTTGAATTTGATGAGCTCCTTCACTCTGTCAACAATGAAAACCTCTTCGTCTTCGTCTACGTAACCTATGTCACCAGTGTGAAGCCAACCCTCAACATCTATGGTGGCTGCTGTGGCCTCGGCATCATTCAAGTATCCTGCAATATGTTTGTGGAACATCAGGGAAGTACTCAACAGCCAAAAATTATGAACCATAGTGGAGGAGGCGCCACTAAACCTTTCATAATCTGAGATCCACGGATGCAAATCTCTCCAGGTTGATTGTAACCGAGGGAGCAACTTGTTTCAGGGTCAATGACCTTCAGCTCTGCATTTCTAACTACCGTACCGCACGAGCCTGACTTGGTTGGAAACGGCTGCTTTGCGAACGCCAGGCACATCGACAGCACCGGCCCAGCCTCTGTCATCCCATAACCCTGCATGAATAAAATAATACGAAGTGGACATCATAACCACACTCCAAACGTAACGCTATAACACAAGCTACCGATAACATGCTTGAGGGGAAAAATTTCCAAAGCAGAAAACACGTCTACTTGCATAGTAGATGAGGTGGGCATTGAAACCAACTCGAATTCCACCATCCAATTTGAAAATACATTTTACATTCCTATAAAGTTTTCAAGCAGTTTAAACTTTACAAAAGAAAACGAACTCAGGATTGAATCTTAGGGGACCAATTACATACAAATAAGTCAAAATCTAAAAACAATTATTATATATATATATATTTTTTTTTTACTAAAGGAAAAAAATTCTTTAAAGATTTTTGGAGAGTTAGGGGTAATGGCCTCCGTCAGCCTGTGTATAATCATGTTTATCTCTCTTGAAATTGCATTAGAAAATATCTTAATCTAGTTTTCATAAGCGTGAGAATTACTCATAAGCTAGAGAATTACTTCCAAATCCTTTGTCGGCCTGAAAATTTCTCATGGTCACTTAAGCTAGGTTCAGTAACCAAAATTTGGACTCTATAAAATTTTATCATCATTACAAAAATTTTTCTCTTTATTTTTTCACTAATTCTTAAATTTTTTCACTTTTTCACCACTTACCAATAACTTTTTCACTTTTTCACCACTTACCAATAACTTTTTCACTTTTTACTAACTTTTTCACTCTATTAACTTTTTTTATCAACTTCTATACTTAAAATTTTAACCATAAAATTGTGTTACTCAAACACACACTTACTGGTTGAAGGCTCTAAAGTCTATATTCCAAACCGTGATTTGAAATAATCAGGGAATTCTGCAGGTTTCCTGTGAAAAATACTACGGCCGAGTTCAACAATCAAAATTTTGATTCTTTAAAATTTTATTATAATTACAAAAAAAATTATCTTATCACTTTTTCACCATCTCTGATAAATCTTTTTCATTTTTTCGATCTCTTTCAACTTACGTAACCAAAATTCTCAAATTTTTTGTCACTCAAACACCGTTGCTAACGGACGAGACTTTTAACTACTACTTCCGTGAATCATGCCAATACTGGTCACAACTGTTAGGTCGTCCTCGTGCCAACAACTCTTAAGGTCGACGTGACTGGCAAGTAGCACCCGTACAATAAAATATTCTTTAATATCTCTAAGCTCGGCAATCTGAAGTCCTCGTCGCCTTACTTCAACCCTCCAAAGCGGATGCTTTTGAATTGGACTAGATTTTTTATTTTTTATTTTCTATTCAAATTATATTATACAATTTAAGATATATAAACATAATATGTAAAAATCTATTATAAGGCTCACATTATCTAAAATTTTACATAAATAATATTAAAAAATAATATAAGTTCATATCTATCTTTTCTCATTCTGTACGTCACAATTCGAATAAAAAATTATAAAGAATCATAATCCGTTCAAATTATATAGTCTAATTTAGAAAGAGAAATATATAACAAATATTGAATGCAATCGTACTCATATTGGTCAATAATAGTATAAAATACTATATAATCCATGTTAATTTCGGTTGTGTTTGTGTTGAAATATTTTCGGTATTGAGTTTTGTGTTGGTATTGAGTTTAGTGAAAAAGTGAAGAGAGAGGTAATTTTTTATATTTTTTGTAATTTTTTATATTTTTTGATAGGAGAGAGAGATTATATTGTAGTATTTTATTAGGAGAGAGATAATATTTTGGGTAAAATTGTATATGCAAACGCACCCTTCATCTCTCTTGAATTAGATTACCTACTTCATACAACAAATTAGAGAATATCTCAAGCAATCTTTTTATAATTAATAAAAAAGTCATTTTGCATCTCTAAACTACCAAAACAATTTCAAATAGAGTCAAACTACCACCTTTGACACATTAAACAATATAACTCTCAAATTTTATAAATTTGCGCTTACTCAAAAAAGATTCAGCTGTCAACATCGTGCCTAGGGCTGAACAGAACCGGACCGGACCGGAAAACCGGACCGGATTTGCGGTCCGTTCCGGTCTCAATTTTTAAAATACGGTCCGGTCTGGACCGGATTGAAAGACCAGATTTATCCGGTCCGGTCCAGTCTATACATATTTGAAATGCAGTCCGGACCGGACCGGACCTCATTTCATAATTTTTTTTTTAATTTTTTAAAAATTAATACCGCACTCAGTGCGCCTACTGCGCAAAGCTCTGTGCGAAATTTTTTTTTAAAAAAAAATTATAAAGAATTTAAATCCGGTCTGGACCACTTAAGTGGTCCAGACCGGACCGTATTTCTTACAACCGGTCCTTTAATATTGGAGGACCGAAAATGCGGTCCGGACCGCATTTTCGGTTTTCACCCCTAATCGTGCCACATGTAAACATATGACACAGTTTTGACGGTTGAATTTTATTTTAAGGTACAATTTGATTGATAAAATTTTGGAGGCTCAATATGTCAAAAGTGATAGTTGAGATTAATGTTTGAAATTACTTTAATAGTACGCGGGCATTCATAAAGTAACTTTTTTCCTATAATTTTTTAATATTATTATGTATTAAATTTTTTAATTTTTAAGTAGTACTTTAAATCTCCAAAATATTTTCATAGGAGGTAAAATGATAAGGATTTTGAATATAAAGCAATATTTGGTGTTTAAATAATTATATCTGATATATTGTTTTAAAATATTTGTTAAGTTGAAGTCAATAATTAATGGGTTCATGGTATATTGGCATATCAAAAATTAAGGGATATTCGATTTGTAAAAAATGGTAAAATTTTTGGAATTTTGATAGAATTATGAATATTTAGGTAGATTAAAGTTTTATAAGTTTTTGTGTAAAAATTGATGTAATTTTTTAAAAATATTTAATTTTTATTGGAGTTTGTAAAAAGTTGTAGAGATAGATGATTTAATGTAATTGTTTAATAAAAAAATATTGGAGTTATCTGAAAAAGTACAAAGAGAAAATATTTGTTATAATTTTTTTTAAAAGGTATTGGAGTCTGTGTGAAACGTCGAGATCGTGTAAAATGTATTGATATTTGTGTAGAAATTTTTGAGATTTTAAAAGTTTTTTTTTTATAAATTTTATTAAATCGTATTAAATTTTAGAATAATTTTGCAAAATAACGTCCCCGTAGCAATAAAGCCTGATATGAACCGATCAGTTTAAGAACTGAAGCAAGGAACTATCTACTAACCTGACCCAAAGTTGCCTGTGGAACCCGACTACGGAGCGCCTCCTCCAGTTCCTTCCCCAGTGGAGCCGCCCCTGACAGCACCACCCGGATGGAGCTTAGATCGAAATTCGCCACTATCGGGTTCTTTGCCAGAGCCAGCACCAGCGGCGGGACCACTGCCGCCACTGACACCCTATGCCGCTGTATCAGCTCCAACAACGTCCCTATCTCAAACTTCTGCATTAGCAAAACGGCTGCCCCAGCTCTCAGGGAGCACAGAAGCACACTGTTCAATGAGTATATGTGAAACAGTGGAAGCACGCACAGCACGACGTCCTCCGGCTTCAAATACAAGTTTGGATTCTCTCCATCGACCTGCTGAGCTACACTGGTTATCAAGCTCTTATGGGTGAGAACCACACCTTTGGGAAGTCCGGTGGTCCCAGAAGAGAACGGTAGGGCCACGGGGTCATCCGGGTCGATCGAAACTGTCGGAATGTCGTCCACGTTGGCCTCTGAGATTACCGAGAAGTGCAAACACTTCTCCGGAGGATCATCCACCGTGATCACTGTAAAATCTTCACCGATTTTTGGGTAGTTCTCCCCCGGTTCCCGGAGCTTGTCCACGTACTGCGACTGCGTGATTATCACTTTGGCGCGGGATACCTTGAATTGCTTGAAAACTTCGGCCGAAGTATAGAATGGGTTCGCGGTGGTGGTGACTGCCCCGAGCATCGAAGCGCCGATGAAGGAGAAGACGAACTCGGCGCAGTTTTGGAGAAGAATCATGATGGCATCTCCTTTCTTGATGCCAAGATTGAATAGCCCAGATGCGACTTTCCGTGATATGATGTTGGTTTCGGCGAAAGTGTATGTTTTCCCCGTGGAGCCGATGATTAGACATGGTCTGTCCGAGAAATCTGCCTGGTGCTCAAAGCAGTAGGTATGGAGTGGGAGGTGGTTGGGGATGGGTATGTCAGATAACTTTGATCTGAACACACGAGTAGTGGTTTCAGAAGGCTGGACTTTCGTGGGAGAGATTTTAGGAGACACCTCTTGGCCGTTCTGGCCGGGTTCAATAGAATTAACAGCAACAGTTATCATGGTCTCTGAATGTACCTGTTTCTGCCAAGTGTTTGTTTCAAAGGTGTTTCTGGGTAATAGAATAGAAGAGGCAGCTAGCGGGGTTAGAGAGACAGAGAGAGGGAGAGGATGAGTGGGGGAGACGTTGGAGAGTGACACGAGGCGAAATGTGAGAGTAATAAATACAACAAGGAATGGGGTTTGGAAGAGAGGGTGTTAGGTAGAGATATCGTGGATGTAAGATGGGGTTGGGGTTAGCTAGCTATAAGCTCTAGCAGATGAGATTTGAGTTTGGTTTGGAAGGGAAAGAGATCCGGGAGCAGAAGCATGCCTCACCTCTCGTTCAATGACCAAGCGTTCCCCGGCCCCTCTCGATCATGAAGTCTCTTGCCTACCTACCCCTCTCCAACTTCTGTTAATACTAAATTTGGTCTGACCACTAATTTGCCACTCTGTTTTACACGATTCTCTGATCTGATCTGTCCTTACAGCAGATATCAGCGTCAAACTTGCCTATAAAGAACAAGCCAGGAAAAGACTCGAGGAACGAATTATGCCTCTGCATGTGGCAAAAAAAAAAAACAAAAAGAGAAAGAGTTCAGGAATAATGTTGGGTTGGGATCGTTTTGGCCCTGGTGAATATTAGTGGTTGGCCGTACGATCGGAATTTCTGCAATGGAGAGCCCATCTGTATTCCTCTTGAATTTGAAATTGGCTTAAGTATGAAAATCTAATTGCTTCTCCAAGTGATTGTTGAGACGTGTGGAAAAAACTATATATTGACCATTTGGCATAATTGGTCAAGTAGCAACGGCAACCTGTCATGTTTTGCATGCCGGTGACATTGCGTGTGTACGATGGATTTCCTCATTTTCATGTTGTCCGGTGAAATGACACACATGTTCGTTTAGTCGAGATTTTTAGAATTTAGACTGTTTTGAGAATTTTTAGGTGATGTTTAAATTTTATTAGTATTTACCTAAAATATATTAACTTGTATTGATGTTTGTAAAAAAATAATATTGAATGGTATTGATATTCGAATAAAAGTAATATTATAATTGTAATTTGATAAAACGAATGAGCACTATACTTATTATAAGAATAAAAATTGTTTTCGGTTCTTAAGTTTAAACTAAAAAATTTATTCATTCAATTCAATTTTATACCATTTTCATAATAGGTCCTCAGGTTTTAAAATTTAAAATTTTAGTAATTGAATTTTGGGCAGTTAAAAGAAATCCTTCAATCAACTTTTTTTTTATGAGAGGAAATTCTCCAAAGCCAGAGGACCCTTTTTGGCCCAACCTTAAAGTACAAATCCTGACCCCTGGACCGACCCCATAATCTAGGGAGCAATTAAGTCAAAGACGATAATGAAGGTGTTGGAGCTCGAACTTGAGACATGTTAGAACACAAGCCGAAACCTTACCACCACACCCTTAGTCGTGGGAGTGTTTGTCTAAACCATTAACAGCATAAATTCTACCCCAACAGAAATCTAAGTCAATCACCCACGTGATGCTCACACACGTCCAATAAACAATGTTGGTCACATTTGACTCCACGTTATCCACTTGTACTTGTATCCTACAAAACTCTGTTGTAACCTAGCCGATCAAGTCCATCGCCCCATGTTATGCATTAGGGGTGAGCAAATATTCCAGTCGGAATTTTTAAAACTTTGGGTTCTTGTTTTTTTTTTTTTTTTAAAAAAAAATTAAGGCTCAAATGGGAAAATAATTTTATTTTTTGATACCCATAAATGTTGTAATTTTATTTTAGATTTTGGAAATTTGGATAAATGTTTATTTTAAATTTTGGATGAATATTTATTTGAAATTTTATTTATTGTTAATTTATGATTTATTTAATTACTAATTTATGATTTATTTATTATTTTTCGATACCCATCATCTTCTTTATGCAAAATAATACATTTTCCTAATATTTTGAGATTTGTATATTTTTTATTTTAAATGATTTTTCAGTCCCAAATTAAACACGTTGGGTCATAGATTACACGGGTGTGGATGCGTGTGAGATTTCTCTTTACTCCACCAATTAATAATCCAATTATTCTGTCTCTTGTGGGCCAATTTAAAAATGTTCGGCTTTTGGACCATATTAGTTTGGACGTATTAGACTTCTTGGTCCAACTCTTAGGATTCTCCAAAATATAATTACAAAACCAGACTCTCCATACGTTGTTATAGCTTATCAACCTCGTATTTTCAGGTTAATTAGGCCATTGAGCTTGGGATTCGAAGCACAACAAGGCCCATTAATGCAATTGTACCCTGCTATTAAATAGTCCTACATCAATAGTCAAGAACCAGACAAATTCTAGACCTACATGGCGCAGCTCCCCAGTACAAAAGAGTGACCAAGTTGCTACCACGTCATTAGTCATGGAAAGTATCTTAAAACGAAAATAATCCTGCTTTAAATATTTGGAGAAAAAAAAAGGTCCATCCTCTACTGGATTCGTAATAGAAAACTGGTACTGGTTTAAAAATTCTCAAAAGTATGGTGACCGTTTCTGAAATTTCAAGGAGTATAAACATTTACTACTAGTAATTAAATAGTATAATAAAATGATAAAAAATAATATAATAAAATAATTACAAAATAATTTCTCCGCTTCCATTAAATCATTCATTTCCATTATAAAAAATTAATTAAAATTAATTATCTTCACTTTTTTACCAACTCTCATATCTCAAAATTTTATCAAGCAAATACTGGTTATCCAACAACCGAGATCTGTGACTGTTAAATTAAGCCAAAATATCAAGATTGTTAATTTATAATCTCAGTAATCATACAAAATACTAAGATTTAAATGGTTCTACTTTGAAGTCTACAGTCATTGACAAAAGTTCAGGAAGAAAATCACTATAAAAAGTGAAGTCTTTGAAGTCTTTAACAAATTACTCAAGTATAAAACTTTTTTTTTTGTTGACGAGGGAAATCCGGGCACCCAACCACGTGCACCGAGCTCGGACGAACCTGACCCAGTATACGTACGAGGTGGGCTTAATGCCACGGCAAATCTCGGGCCGTGCAGCCCTCCCAAACCACATATACCAGTTAAGTTCAGCTTCGCTGAGGGAGTGACCCTAAGGAGTTGTTTGCACCCAAATATAAAAACTTCAATACACCCAATTTTCACACACAAAAAAGAGACGAGAATTAACTGCATAACCCTCTTAATATTATGCAAACTATTTTCTCTAATCTCTTCATTAGGTTTTCTCGCCGTTGGGGAAAAAACTCTTCTCCTTTTATAAGTGAACTCTGCGTCAATCGCATGCATTTTCATAAATGCAAAGCAATTGAAGTCTTTGACATATTGCAAATATTTGCATTCTTGTCCTTCACTTTTCAAAGAAGTTCATTACATTTAATGCTATATTAAAAAATAATTTCAATATGTGGGGGCGGTGGGCAACAAATTAAGAGAGTGAGAGGAGCAATAGTAATTCTACATTTTTCAGTTTTTGCCGCAGGCAGAAGTGCCGGTTGCGTTTGTGTTGTAATATTTTTGGTATGAAAATATGTGTTAGTATTGGGTTTAGTGAAAAGGTGAAGAGAGAGGTAATTTTTTATATTTTTTTGTAATTTTTTATATTTTTTGATAGGAAAGAGAGATTATATTGGATTATTTTATTAAGAGTGAGATAATATTTTGAGAATATTATGTTGGCAAACGCAGCCAGGCTGCAAAAAATATAAAAGCTGCTGTGGTAAAATAGGTAGCTAGATCGAAGAAATTGTCGAAAAAAAGAGAGGAACAACAACTTTACAAGACGAGAACAGTTCTCCCCTTATCACTTCCGTGAATATCTGGGGGCAATGAATCGGTCTCTGCTGTGCATTAGCAGAGGTTTTCAGCTTATAGTACATTAGGCAGACCCTACTATAAATACCATCATACAGGTAGTGACTAAGACTTTGAATGTTCCCCAATAGGATCCCCATGGAGAAGGCTCTGATTTTTGTGGACTGGAATTTGTCTGCCAAGTGGTTGGGGTACGGGCTGGAGTCGGATTAAGTTGACCAGCTTCAGTTGATGGTGGTGGAGCTGGGTTTGTAGCCACTGCAGCAGGTGACGGCCTGCTAGAGCAAGATGGGGAAGTTGTGTTATTCTCTGGAATCATTGGTAGCAAAACCCCATCAATGCCGTGGCACCGGATCGAAGACCCTTCTGTGCAGATATTCGGGCTAATGAGTTTCGCATTGTTGATAGAGAAGTTTCTCCTACCATTGTTGGAGATTCTGAGCATGTAGTTGGGCAACGAACTAGGTATTATGGAGCCTGTTGGGATATGCTCTAAATAATCGAAAAGCAGAGGTGATGGGATGGAATGGCGGAGTAAGAAGTCAGAAACAGAGCCTCGTGGCATCCCAGCTCTTGAGAGCATCCGGTCGTTAGGCATCAAGAAAGTGACATTCCCTTGGAATCTTCTGTCGAGAGAGACCATGTTGATAAGCGTGACAAAGGTGAAATAGTTGGCTCTTTGCATCTCTACAGTGGCACCGAGAAGGTCCTGGTTTTGGTTATTTGGAGAAACAGAGGATGTGGGGGAGCCCCAAGAAACAAGGACTCCTAGAAGAATCGCCAATCTCATGAAGCCTGCCATCTTGGTCGGTTTCCTGCTTAATGGCTCATGAAAGCGCTCTGGTTCATTTAGTGGTCTTATGATGGATGTGCGTGACTGGTGATGAGTTGGTCAACTATTCATCCAGAGATTAAAGAAAAGAGGTTAGCTTAGACATGCAACTTTTCTTCCTTAGCAACTGGATTTCACACCTCCTGCATGTATAAGAGTATTTTATACGTAGGATTTACATATTAGGTTTTCCTGTTGATGATAGTAACTGGTAGGTATTTTATCAAACATGTTACGCTCAAAAGAATTCCCTGTCCACTGTTAATTTGTTTCAAGCTTAATACAGGACGGGATCAGTGTGCTTTTTTCCCTGGATTTCTCCCGTAGCTATCTAGCCAGCCTTACTCCAAAACTTTAATAATTATAAGGGTCCGAGTTCGGATTCTTTGAACTTATAAACTGTCTGCCGAAGACTAGCAAATTAAGTACTTTTATGGCGGATAGGAAACACTTCTCCAGCTCTTGCTTCCGGGGGCAGAATACTCTTCAAGAGCTTGAATAATGTCAAACAAAAGAGAAATGAAAGCAAGACCGAGCTGATCCGTTCCCTTGTTAGACCTTTGGAGAAGAGAAACAAATGCTCCGTACATTACCGAATAGTTTCCTTTCATCAGAGATGGAAGTAAAAAGAATTTCCGGCTGTCTTAAAATTATGAAAAAAGAAATCTCTGCGCAATCCTAATGCTCCATGTAAAAAGTGAAACATTCAAATTAAGAATTCATGTAAGAGATCATACAACAATGACAAAGTACAGGGAAAACCATAGCGTTCCATTTTCTCTTGGTCCTTTCCATTCTTTCTCAGGTTGCTGAAAGTTCCAAAAATTCAAATGGGGACAAGAAACAGAATATACCTAGTTCGTTCACCAGCATAGTTGACTTTTTGAGAGAGAATTGAATGAAGGAATATTGCTGAATATATTCATCTTGAAAGGAAAGAAAAATTGTCCTATCAGGGGAATTGGAATGAACCTCCAATTTGGTTACTACCAGAAGGGGGACTGATTGCAACCCAGAGGAGGGATATTGTGATTGCAATGAGTCCTGACCATACAAAAACAATGGTGGGCGTCCTCCCTCTTTGTCCCATCAGCCCTTTGGAAAAAGGGTAGAGATGAGCCAAGACCCAGAAACTGAAGAAAACACCACCTAATAATTTGCTCCATTGCTGTATAGTACTGTATATCGTTCGGTTAAAGCCAACAGCAATTGCAATTAAGTTCACCATCATGATTGTGATTGGTGGTATCATCAGCGATGACCATTTCACAATGTAGAGATCAGCGAACTCATCATCCACATCATCACCTCCTGATTTTGATGTCAAAGTGAAAGAAATTTCTATCCCAGCAAGGACTTTGAAGTCCCTGGATCACAGCAGCCAGGTGAGTGAGCACTAGTGCCTCCAATCAACCAAAACTGCTCATTCCTCCACCATTCTTCCAGCTCAACGCCAGACCATCTAATCTCAAGGATAGCAAGCATACACAGAGTCAAACTGATGATAAGGAGGTAGGCAAGGAAAGTGACATTGAGGGTCTGGACAATGAACTGGCCAGAGAAGAGTGATAGTGTAGGGAGGAAGCAGTAGACAATAAGGAAGATGGAAGTGAAAGGGTAAATCCCCACATAAAGCTCTCGTGGGCAAAATGTTTTCACGCTACATTTGTGAGTTTTGAGTTTTTTAGTGATATAAAAATCTCTCTTTCCCGGATCTAGAAATAGCCTCTGCCCTCTCTCTAGATAAGATTTGTCTTATCTTAAAAAATCGATTTTTTATTTTTTTTATTTTACTAACTATTGGAATTTTTTAAATTTTAAGACGGTGAAGTGAATAATAATTTTCTAAAAATAAAAAAGAAAAAGAAAAAAAGAAGATATATATTAATATTTTAAGATAGTAAAGTGAATAGTTGTTCTCTAAAAATAGAGAGTCACTATTCACTTCTTCAATTTTTTTTGTTAAAATAGAGAAGTTGGTAAATGATGTTTTTAAACTTTTTAATTAAATTAGCTCTCTATTCTAACCAAAATGACTAGGAATGCTATAGTGAAGATATTCGGGTTGCAGAAAATGTCCTCAAACCTTGGAGCTTATTACAATATCGGCCATCAAATCCTAAATCCGGAATTAACGGAGTAATTAACGCATAGCAGTGAAGGACAATTCTGCTGTGTAACGTTCACTTCTTAAGCGCCCACTTGTTTTTAAAGTGTTCTGATTATAATTTTTCACTTCTGGTTCAGATTCTTTTTGTAGCATTTATCTGTACTTCATAGTCGAAGTAGCCTTTTAATCTTCCTTGAGAGTTTTGGAAGTCAAATGAATTCATCAGGAAAATAACATTCCCTAACCACATTTTTTGGACTCAGGAACTCCGATTAAAATCTTCTTTAATTTATTGTTCGAATTGCACCATATAATTTGGAAAAATATATACAAGATACATAGATTCTACACTGTTTAATATTACCTAGGTAAAGTTTTGAACAGCATAAACCCTACAATACAGTCTACCTATTATGTCTATCTCTCTCCGAATAATATCGAGCAAGAAATTACAGAGGATGTTAAATACATAATACCAGAAACACTCTTATCTAGCTGACCTCCTTTATTCTCATGGCATGCGAAAAATGTGTCAAAAGATAATACATCAAATTATAAATTCTTTATCTCATAAATACTCAAAATATCAAACCAACCCCTAATCATCAGAAAAACTGGAAAAGATTGCGTGCTAATGAGTGGACTGGTGGGTGATTTGAGAGAGAAATTAGAATTAGAAGACTCCACATCCAACAACTAATTAATCTTTCATTTTGGAGAAGTAGAACCTGATGCTAGATGTTCAATACAAAATCAAGAGGTTTCCTTCATTAACCTATCCAGCAACTTTAGACGTAGAACTGCAACTATAAACACAATTATTCATAAGGAGCGAATTATGAGAGCATTGATACTGCAATTGACATCCCCATGGCTCGAAAACTTTCTCTTCAGAAGAGAACAAGAATCCACTCTGTTTTCAAACATGATCAGCGCGAATCTCATCCCCATGCAACAGGTGATGCAAATCTAGAAACACAACATATACGTGCTATATTTTGGAAAGACCCATAATAATGAATTTGCATTTAGGGAAATTCGTATTTTAATCCTTATGTTTTGACCCTTTTAGTAGTTTGATCCTTAAGAATTAAACTCTAATAAAATAATCCTCAAACTATCATTTTTTGACAAAATCATCCTTCCGTTAGGTTTTCGTGTACTTGTTTAACGACAACATTTGACACGTAAGCAAGAGGTACATATGGCGTTTAACTAATCCATATCAGCTATTTATCACACCCACGTTCCTCATAATAAAAAAAATAAAAACAATACAAAACTGTTCTTCGCCCTCCACCTCGTCGAGCTCACACACAGGCCACTCCTCCGCCATGCTTATCGTCCACTCCACACTCTAGAGCTTGAAGAATTTCAATACTCAAGCGGGTCGGATGGGTCAGGGTCATCTTCAAAAGCAGAGCAATTGGAAAATGGTCAAACTCAGGTAAAAAAAGCTGATACAGATAGAGAAGTTGTTAATTTTCTTCAAAGATATGGGGTGAGTAGGGACGCTAAAACAGCTGGGACTAAGTGGGATAAAATGTTGGGAGATTTCTGGAAGGTGTACAAGTGGGAGAGAGGAGGTACGAGAAAGCAAGATGGAAAAAATTCCAGGTCTATCAGGAACCTTCTTATTGATCTTCAAAGTCTAGATGACTAGATCCCTTGACTCGAAAAAGTGAGTGGATCAGGTCTGGGTACTTGTCACCGTACTCCTCATCTACTTCGTCGAAGTAGAGGTGATTCTTCTCCTTAAACAATTCTGTTTAAGTTGGGTCAGGGAGGGACTCGTTGGCCATGGCATTAATGTTATCATCATAGGGTACAATGTCTTACTTTGGCCTCCTGCGTTGTCTTCTTCGTTGGGATGTTTGCCATGATGGCCAAGCAAAGCATGGAGCTTGTGAGAGATGGAGCTCTTTCTTTGCTACATACTTTGAGAGATGGAGCTCATCAAGAATTTATGCAGCTTGCTGAGCAACGAGAATATAATCAGGCGAGTCTACCTCGATCCAGAAACAGCTTCGGGTTGAATTTTAATGAGCTAGGTGAGAGTGGATTCATTAACCTATATTCAAAGGCAAGAGAGTTTAAAAATGCGCGTGAGGTGTTTGCACAAAACCTCGATAGAAAGTTGGGTCTTGGAATGCACTCATTGGAGGCCTTTCTCAAGGTGGGCATGCCAAGGAAGCCATAGGCACGTTTATGGAGCTAAGGAAATGTGCAGGAAGCACTAGAATGCTTTGGACGCATGAGAGAGGCAGGAGAAAGGCCGAATCATGTGACTTTTGTTGCCATACGTACTGCATGCGTGCATGGGAGAAGGTGCAAGAGGAAAAATATTACTTCCATATGATGAAGAACAATTATAGGATAACGCCCTAGTTGCAACATCATGGGTGCATGGTGGATTTGTTTGGCAGGGCATGATTGTTCGAGGAGGCCAGAGAAACGATAGAAGGGATGCCTATGAAGGCAAAGTCTTCGGTAGAACCACAGAAGAAAGTCTTCCACTACCACAACTTCTTTTGGTGCAAATGAATAACGCCTGTGACTTCGACAAGGAGAGGGCGAAGAACAGTTCTGTATTGTTTTTATTTTTTTTTATTCTGAGAAACGTGGGTTGTGATAAACAGCTTATATGGATTAGTTAAACGTCACTTGTACCTCTTGTTTACGTGTCAATAGTTGTCGTTAAACAAGAACACGAAAACCTAACGGAAGGATGATTTTGTCAAAAGATGACAGTTTGAGGATTATTTTGTAAGGATTTAATTCTTAAAGATCAAACGGTAAAAGGTCAAAACCTAAGGATTAAAATACCAATTTCCCTTGCATTTACAATATATGTACATTAGTTTTATCGGAGATAATCATTAGCTTAAGCTCCTATGTGCTGTTTTTTTTGCCCAGAATGTATATCATGGTGGACTCTGGGAATCCAACTTTCATAAAATGAAAATTAGAATCTAGAAAACCACTAGTAGTATATTTCACTTCATTGAGGCATTCCTTTTAGGGGGATAAGGCAGAATCTATTAGCTTGACATCCTCCAAAGTCTACTTATTTAGTTCCTATGTCACACCTTTGACAACATCTTATCTCTCGCTCTCTCTCTATGACTCACTCTACATGCTTACATCAACCTCAACTACTATTTTCATCTACGATTTGGTAGCCAGGGAGCCAAAAGTTGACATGTTAAGTGGGGAGGGTGTAATTTTTTGAAGTTTTATTAATAAGCTCTCCAAGGGTTAACATGTACTTTTCCTTTCAATTTAAAACCTAATCTTAACCATGGCCCACGTCTCACATAAAGAATCTCACATTTCCTACTCTTCATAATTTCGAACCGTCTCAGACACTCATAGGAATGGGCAACCAATGTACACCAAGATTCAAAACGATCATCTCATTGAAAGGGGGCAACAAGGTTCAACGTTCGAATAAAAGACCATTAAAGAAACAAAATCTTCGTCTTATATGTTTTGTTCTCTCTCTAACCCTTTATTCTTGCATTGTCAATGAAAACTTCACAGTTTCCATTCACGTTAAGGAAGCATTAAAATACATCCCCCGTTGGAAACTGCATTTTTTTGCTACCAGATATGGACATGAGAAAGAGCTTATATTCTGTTTTCATTTGGTAAAGGGGGAGGGGGAGGGGGTCTGCTCAAGTTTATATATTGAAACAAATTTGCATTTCACAAAATCTTATCCACGTTAATTACAACCAAAAAATAGAGGGATTACCACCGACAAAATTAAGAGACAAATAGACCAAAGACTCTGATTGACCAGGATATTACATTTGAGGTCGCAGCATTAGACAAAGTCTAGGCCGGTAATCTAAGACAAGCCAGTGCAGGAGAGAATATTTTCATCAGAGAACGAGAGAGTACCAATTGTCAAGACAAAAGACCTGGGCTCGTAAAGTTGGCACGTCTGCACTCACAAGTGCATAGGCTTCTAGACTCTTTCACCATGCGTTGAGATCTCTGAGTGTGGAGCTTGATATTAACCAACTTTCCAGCCATCTGTTAAATGAAAAATAGGGGTAAATCATAAGTTTAGACTTGGGGTTTACAACAAACATTATAATCATTGTCAGATGGCGACTAATATATCATCCTATACAAGAACCAAATTCAGAGATAGACAATGAAAAACCCCTCAACAGAAATCTTCCTTAGAAATTCTAACATGGCAAAATCTGGAAGGCAGGACATTCCAAGCCCCCCCTCTCAAGATCCCTGTGAGACTAACACTGCTCCAGACCCTAATGACCAAAAGACTGGTAGCATAGATGAAATTTATGAAATAAACTAACATGAAATGTTGACTGAAATCCTACGTGTAGAAACCTATGACTACATCAAAACACCTTATTTAAGAAAGAGAGAAAGGCTTAGGCCCAACACCATTTGCTCAGAGCTAAAAACAGACCATAAAGGCTTGTCTAAGTTGTACAACAAATAAATGCTTACTAAGAAAGAGTTCACTGAGAAATCAAAATGTTTCAAGTCTCTTAGCCACACTTTAGGTGCTAACTCTCATGAGGGCATTGATGTTGAATATTGACTGAACCTTCTTCAGTTTGGAATTAAGTCTCACAATGGTTCAGAAAAGCAAGTGATTGCCACTATCTTGCTTGATCATGAAACTTGATCCTAGGCTAAATCATATTTCCATAAAGGTCATGTTTGCCAACTGAAATTTTTTCAAAATTTTCATTAAGCAAACATAAGTAGAATAAAATTTTGGGTACAAAATTTTCAGACATTTTTAAGTTGATGCTTTTATCCCTGAATTTCACTTGTATTTTGACAATGTTACCGGTTCTTTTTTAATTTAGAAATATTAGAAAAAAAAACTTCACAATCATCTCTATTCACAATCACTTTCTCCATCAAATCATCTCTTTCCAAAAAAAAAAATCAATCACATCATCTCTCTCACTTTTTCACCAACTCTCATAAAATTCCAAAAATTTCCACCATCCACCCAAACATACATACTCCAAAATTTTCACTACCTTTTCACAAATTCCCATAAAACTCTAATCTCCCCAAATTTTCACACCACATCCAAAACTTTTGAAAATTTTCTAAAATTTTCAGTTGGCAAACATGACCAAACTATTGTCTCCTAGAGTACCTAACCGACCCAGCATGAGATTACGATCTCTCCAATTTGC
The DNA here is from genome assembly GCA_963930655.1 of Myrica gale. NCBI lineage: Eukaryota > Viridiplantae > Streptophyta > Magnoliopsida > Fagales > Myricaceae > Myrica > Myrica gale. Next base: position 24,145,560 of record OZ005606.1, read on the forward strand.
TGCCTAAATTGAATTGTCCAATTCAGATAGAGATAAACACAGCATGTTATCTACAACATTTAATACTACCCGTTGCCAATGTGGGCCCCACCATTCAATACTTGTCGTGTCTTTTTGTCTTCGAATTAGACCATCAAATTCGGATAGCATATTATAGAGGACATCAATCCCACTGCATGAACCATTTTGAAAACCAGAGACATTACACAAATTGTTTCACTATCCAATGAGACATTTTTCACCTCATAAAGAGAGCTAACAATAAGAACAATTGTAATCACATGAGGAAGTTTCATATCAGCTTAATGTTTGTTCGATTACTTCCTCAAACGATTCTATAAACAAAAACTACAACCATAGGCTAACTTCTTAATTAGGGAAAGGAATAACAAACCATTCTCCAAACCAAGTCTTCTGGACCCAAAGGTTGAGCTGGACTGGAATACAGAAAATGCCTTGAATACTGCAAAAGTGAGGAAATATCACGAGACCCCTCAAAGAAATAGCACAAGTACTATTCTTCTTTAAAAAGACTCAAACTCAAGAATAACTTGTCTCCAAGCTAGGGGCTTTGGGTAACGAAGCTAGGGTAAATTTTCAATCAAATAATACATATTTGGGTGTGTATTCAATCCATTGCGTAAAGATAAACCGAGAAGCTCAGTCCACTAAGAAGTGTATACATAGCAAAGTTTCACGATCACTAAAGCTCTCATGTCAATCTTCGAAACATTAAGTAAAAAAAAAAAGTACACAACTTCTTTTTGCAACACAAAAGGAACCAAAAAGGTTAAAGCACAGAACCTAGAAATGCATTCATCTAATTAAACCATGTCACATGATATACAAACACCATTATGACATCAAATTCAGTCACAAACCTGGGCAACATTTTTTTGCATTTCTCTGATATGAGAAGGGGTAACGCTTCTTAGAAATGTTAAAAGCCATCCTGGTTGAACAGCATCACTGGATGAAACAAACAAAGCTATCTGCAAAGGAGGACAAGTGATCAAAGCCCAAGAAATTGCCCAGTCATTTACAGAATAAGGAGGCAATCCCTACAACTTTTAATTATTAGCTGCAATTTCAAACGGACAAGCAACAAGTGCCAGCTATGATTACATGTAAAGGGGTCTAATCCCATCTACTGTCCGAAAATTAAGATATGCGGAAATAACAACATATTCATAGTCATTCAATTATCTTCTCAGAGCTAATGTTAGAATGCACATTGAACGAGAAGAATGTAATGGACCCACATAAGCTTGGAGATTCACACCTTGGAAAACTGGTTTGCCAAGTGGAGGTGCCTCCAAGCTTATAGAAAGTCATATAGATACTTTCCTAACCAATGTGGGATTGTTACATATCCCCACCCTTTTTAAGACCAACGCCCGCGTTGGTCGAGCACCATGGGGCTTCTATTCACCGGGCTGGGGCCGTGCCCGTACCACCGGATCCATGGCCGGCCACTACGTAGGCGCGGCGGCGGGATAGCACAAGAGCCTACAACCGGCTCTGATACCATTTGTAATGGACCCATATAAGCTTGGAGATTCACACCTTGAAAAACCGGCTTGCCAAGTGGAGGTGACTCCAAGCTTATATAAAGCCATATAGATACTTTCCTAACCAATGTGAGATTGTTACATAAATGTTATGGACCATTTGGGGAGTATGTGATCCGTCCCACATTGGTAGTATGAGATGTCAATGTGGGGTTTATATGCCTTGGGCTCCCTTCCCTCTTGAGCTAGCTTTTGGGGGTGAGTTCTCCTAAGGCATGTAACAAAGAATTAAAAGAACATATTTAAGGAGACAAGCTAAGACAACGCTGATTTCATTGTTTCATAACTTATCAAGTATTGTGTCCATCTTAGGCATAATGCATGCCCAAAACGTGATGTAGAAATGCAATCATCAGATTTATCTTGCATAATGCCAGTTTTAAAGTAAGCAAAGAAATTTACGTTAACATGAATTTTTAAGGTCGGTTTCTAACTGACTAGGTGAATGATGCCTCGTTGAAAGCACTTAACATGAATAACAAGAAGTGAATTCTTGATATCATGACCACTAGTAAGTCTTTTCCAATGATGAATGACTGAAAACGAGAGGAAAGCAAACAGAAAATTAAGCCATCACATATTTTAGGCACCTCTGTATCATACCTCAACAAATAACCATCCATTACGCCCTCCCTCCCCCGGGTGGGCGTGGGGGGAAAAAAGCCACAGTCGAAGAAATAAAAATAAAAATCGAATTGCTCTCTACCATAACCACTAAGTTGCCTCCTTGTTTTAATGAAACTACACTGTAAATTTCGTTTTTATTTCCATTCCCTCTTTTTAATTTATGACCTTTTTCTTTATGCTGTCAAGAGAAGAGTCAAGGGAAATAATAACAGAACAAGCTTTAAGAATACGTGCATACCCTCCTGTAATCAAGTATTCCTTCAAAAGGAAGCTCCAATTCGTCACTAACAATAACAGGAATGCATCCACTAACAACAGCATCGAACAATCTAGCAGATGATGGAGTGTCACCAGCTGGGCTTAGGCAAAAGATGGACCTGATTACAGATGAAACATCTTAACTACATGACAAAAACATTAGATAACAAAGTTACTCCACAGAACATAGTAAGCATCTATCTAAATTACTTGCGCATGCCATTCTGAGCTGCAGCTTTGCCACCCTCTCCAGATGTTCCCTCCTCCATAATAACACCCTCAGCACCACTTAATTCAGCTACAAGTTTAGCACGTATTTTTCCTCCCTGAAAACGGGAGAAAATGAGCAGCATAACCACAGAACATATACGATAGCTCAAGCAAATAAAAGTGAGACATGACAAAACCATCCAAATAACTAAGGTTTCTTTATATTGTGTTCCGAGACACTGATAACCATTTCTGTGCTTCCACATGGAAATTAAATATATATATATATATATATATATATATATATATTCACATCTCTTCGATAATTCTCCTCTGTTTTATGTCCTTATTCTTCCCCTAAGTTTGTCCATTTGACCGCAAAACCGAATCAGATCAGTCGGCTACAATAATATCATTAATTGAAATCCTTTTGGACTCTCTCATAAACATTACATATATGATATTCACAACACCTACAAACTAATAAATTCACAGCCAATACGCATTAATGAGCAGGAATAAGACAAAGATGACACATCCAAAACAAGATTTCACATAAACTTCTGTCATACTATCAGAAATAGGCAGGACACATCACATCAACCTAAATAAATCAAACATTCTAGAATCTAAATTTCTTAGTTATATGGATAAGTTGCACACTAAAATTTTTTATAAGTTGCACACTAAATATTTTTGGAGCAAGCAAGTCTGGAAACCCCCAACCATGCAGCTTAGGAAGAATATACTTTCATTAAAATGAAAGTGGAACAGATAGACATTGTCCTCATAGGCAGCTTTAAATGGACCTAGATGCCATGCATATCAAAACCCAAGTTGATAGACTGAATAGACAAGAACATTCAAAAGAGATGTCAAGGCCAGTAAGTCATCTACAGTTCCAAAATCACAAGCCTGCGCAAGACAGTCCACAAGATCAAAAGTACATTTCCAATAAATGTAAGCTTGAAGTCATCTATGGGATACTACAAGAACAAAGAATACACTCGGTAAACAAGCATTGAACCATTCTGGCAATTAAAATGACATGTAAATGAGTTGCACAGAGAGAGAAGCCAAAGATAGTTCACGGGAAGTACACTCCTCAAGCAACGACCACACTCAAGACTTTTTGTTTTGCACCAAGCAACAATAACAAAGTCATTAGGGAAAATCGCCAGATATACAACATTCATTGCAAAACCGTCCTAGTCCCGATCCACGATGAAAGTGACTTGTATACTGGCCTAGAATTCCCTCTCATGAAAAGTCATTATCTTCAGTGAGTATGCGAGTAAAAAAAAGATTCCAACCATCCCCATACATCTTAAAATAATCATCACTTTATACTGACTGAATAGTAAATCAGTGTTTCTTAAAAGATCCAATAAAGTAATCTCACAGAGTCACTAATGATAACAAAATCTTACAGCATTTCTTTTTAGACGCCCCCGAAAAAAGAGTAATGTGGTTCTCTTCGAATAACTATCAGATAAGCATTTGGCATCACATAGCTCGACATTGGGAACATAAGGAAGAATAATGTCTTTCTCCAGAAAAACCTGTCCTGGCTTGTACCTGAAAGTTGAAAAAAAAAATCACTTAATTTCATTCTTAACGGGTAATAGACTTCCAAAATATTGATTCCTTTGCAACTAAAAATAGCCACCAGTTCCCCGTGGAGTCCATATCTGGTAGCAGCCAAATTGCATTCTTCATAAATTTGCGAACAGATTTGAAAGACCAGGGATGGTGAACTGGAAGTATGTGATCCCGTCCTCCAGATCGCTTCCAAGCAGGCTGTTCTGTCACCCAATTCAAAGCTTCCTATTCCATAGGTAGGCGTATGTTAAAGCTTTTAAGAACAAATGAGCAAATTCTACATTTCTGCAATTCGATGAAGAGAAATACCAAAAAAGTGGAATACCCATAATAATACGCTCATCATAGAAAAAGAAGTGCTTCAGAAATACAAAACAACAACAAAAATCTGTAGAAAGAGTTCATACATGAGGTTTCATGACCATCAATTCAGGCCATGGACAGTTTTTCCATTATACAGGCTACATCCCTTGTTCACAAGACGACATGTGGTTTGATCTAAGGGCCATTAGGAAAATTCAGGCAATGGACATGATTAAATATATCCCATTGGATGTTTTAACAAAAATTAGGCTATGTAGATATGAATATTGTTTCAATTTTCTGTAGTCATTAAGAAAATCTTTTCAAATGTATTTTGTTTGGTGTTTGTAAAAGTGGTGAGGCCTACATAAAAGATGCTTGAAATGAGGAAATTTCTGAGTTATATTTTCTTAGAGTTCATAAAAAGGTGGAGCATGGTTGAAAGGAAAATTTGAGTGAGATGACTTGTTTTAAGTATCGTGAAAATATCATGGTTTTTGTGTCTCTGTCAGAAAACCAAAGCTAATGATGATATGAGAATTTGTTTGGGAGATGGAAAAGATTTTCAGATTCAAAAACATGTTTTCAGATTCAAAAACTGTCTTCACGAAACTCTTCATACCTATTCTTTAGTGTCCAAAGTTTCATTTTTGTTCTCCAGTCTTTACCGGATGACAAACCAAATTATGTATGTGATATAGAAAAAAATGTAAAACAAGGGGCACATAAGTAGGAATATGAATGTGAGCTAGATGCATGAATCTGAAAGACAACCAAAAAATATGCTTGTTTGAAATCTCAAAATAGTTTTAAAACGATCATATTGAATCTGAAGAACAATCTAGTAACTACCAACTATCACAACATGAGATCCCAAACTATTGCGTTGGACATTAAGTGAATCAAGCTCAAAGAATGTGAATCTGGTATCTCTTCTAGATAATAGCATTATTGATTTAACTAATAACCAACTCTTCTGCACTGCCTCCACCAGTCTGTAATCCTTCCACACATCAAAATTCAGTCAGTCTGTCAATGACTGCCCTTATATTCAATCATAACAAGCACAGACTCGTAGAGAAATAATACAGTGAAGTCAAGCTTGGAAGATCACTCACACCCTGTAAAGCGCTTTGCACTGTTGTTTCTCCAACAAGAAGAAGCTTATGGTGGTGAAGAATGGTATGTAGAAGAGGTCTGCCTCGTCCTGCCTATCAACACTCACCACATTCTTCAGCAGCCTCTCCGATTCCGGCGTGATCAAATCCGCCCACAACCAGTAATCAATTGAATGCTGCATGAATTTAAAACAATTAAGTTCCGCTCCTCTCCAAGCTTCGTTCCATTTGTTTTATTTTTGTCTTTTCCCTGATCTATTTTCTACATAACCAAGCGGATAAAAATAAACCATAACATTTAGTAGCAAAAAGACTTGAAAACGAGAAAAACCTGTTCGATTAAGCGGTGGACAGGGCTGCCATTAGAGGTGAGATTGGAGGTCTCTCTATAAGTATTCCGAAACATCCAAAGCAGGTCGTAGGTGAACTTGCTCGGCATCTTGTAAACGTAAACCCTAATAGGCATCCCCATGGGAAAGTACGGCTCTACCTGCAATCTCTCGCTCTCAATCCGATACACAGAGTCGTCAAGGTCTCTGACTACGTCGTCATTCGTACGGACCTCCCGGGTTGCTGAAGGGGATTTGGGGGACCGGTGTATTAGGAAATGCTCCAGTGATGCGACGAAGGAGGTCTCAGGTCTCCGGTTAGGGTAAGAGTAAGTGGAGTGGGTGCTAGGGGAGATCGAGTAGAGGAAGAGGAGGATGGAGAAAGCCAGAAGGACTAGGATCATGAGGAGGATTGGAGAGGACCTGGATCTTGGACTCTGTTTCCCCGCCATTGTTGTTCTCCCCTTGGAAAATGATTTCGCCGTGGAATTCGATTCTCACGCTTGTTATAACGTTAAGATCTGGTTATCCATCAAGCTCCGAGTTTATGCCACAGCAAACAAGTTTTTTTCCACTTGCCAATGCTTTCTTTGTCTAAATTTTGCATCTGAATGGCAGAGATTTTGCAGAGGAAAATAGGTTCTTTCCTTTAGTCGCACACCGACGAATTGCACGTAATTCATCAATTTTTTTTTATAATTTTTGTTAGAAAATTATAATTTTTGCAGAGATTTTTTTTGTTTTTTGTTTTATAATTTTTGTTAGAAAATATTAAAAAAAAATTGCACGTAATTCAATTCCACTAGCCAAGGTGATGTTCGTTTTGAGAAAAAATGTAGGATTTTAGAGAAGTTGTGAATTTTTATGTTGAATAGTGTTTTATTGGTGTTTGTGTAAAGTGGAGAGAGAAATGATTTGATGTAATTGTTTAATAAAAAAGTATTGGAGTTATGTGAAAAAGTATAGAGAGAGAAAATTTATGTTGAATAAAAAATTAAAAAGTTGTTGGAGATTGTGTAAAATGTATTGGTTTTTGTGTTTGAATTCTGAATATGTTCGGTGGTAGAATTGTGAATATACTTAGAATCCTGAAAAAATGGTGAAAACGAACATACCCTTGGTTTATCAGAATGCCTACTGATCCTAACGGAGACCTTTAGGATCAGTAGGCATTCTGATAAACGACAGTCGACAGAGGTGATGACCGTGAAAGACAATTCTCCCCGAAGTTTGTTTTGATTTTCTGCCCTATTTGCACCTTCTTTGTAGCGCTTCGGTCCTTTGGATTTGGGCGAAATATGCAATTTGCTCCGAACCAATGAATAGAAGAGGCAACAGAGGCTAGCAACGCAAGTGAACTCACATTTTAAGGCCCTAACGAGACCAATTCCACACGGAGCAGATAATTATATATCTCGTACGAATCCCACACAAGCTGAAATGCTCATGAAGTCTCCCATATGATGACTTATCAAACAAGTATGTCGCAATATATAAACATGAATTACTTACATAATGTGCAGAAACAATTGAAGTGGCTCCTGAAAGAAAGTCCACAACCCATGCTTATGAAGCTCATAAGAATTTAAACACCAAACTCAAAATGTTCTTTCACCAACTAAAAGCTCGAGACCAGCGCCATCCGCACTGGATCGGCCAAATGAAACAACTCAAAGGGTGATGAGATCATCCTTTGGTGGTTGCTTCTTGGAATCGCGCTCACTTTCTGATGCAGCCCCACCTTTTGTACCGAAAATCATTTCATCAAGATCATCCATCATATCATCATTACTTCCCCCCTGACCTGCACCTCGAGAACTAGCTGGTTTTCTAACCAGGGCATCTTCTTTTGCATGACGGGGAGACTCCTCGGGCTCTACAGCAACAGGTATCATTGCAGGTTCTGGCTCGGAACGAACAACTGAAGGCTTATTCAGCTCTTCATACTTGGATAGAACTTTCTGGATCTCATCATTGACATTCAAGGCTTCAAAAAGCAGAGCCTCATTATCTCCTGCAGTCTCAATAATTCTCTGGACGCTAGTCTGTGACTGACGACACTGCTGTACAAGGGTGGCTGTCAAGTCATCCTGCCAATTGGAAGAAAACATTCCTTCATGTTATTGTGTTCTCCCTAGCACTCATCACGCATTATAGAATTGAACTCTAGTTGCTCGAGTTGGGAAATTTATGTAACGTGACCAAAATTCACAAAACAATTCTTCACATAGCTGAAACTCCAAGAGATGCCTAAAACCAGTGGATGTAGAAAAATGATAGCCAGCACAAGACGACAAAAAATTACCTTCAAAGCATCTTGTTCTGGTGAAGAGGTCAAAACTGTTGTAAGAAGCTCAATACTGTTTCTTGCAACATCAAATGCTTCCTTTGTTTGTTCAGCTGTAAAGATTTGCACAGGAAAATCACGCTGAATCTGCTGGGGGAGACCAGCATTTAGTTCTGACTCTGATACCGAACGAGCAGGAGTAAAGATAGGTGCTAAACTCTCATTGTCGCGACCAGGGAATCGAATTCCTCTTGATTTCAAACTCTGAGATAGAAAGACACCAGCATAAAAGGTTCAAAGCAAAGAATCGTGCAAGGCACAATGTACAAATCCTATTTTCCGCAGAAAAACTACACTACAACAAGGATCATACCCACACATAAATCAGTTTGAGATTTTATTCCAAATCTCTTTGGGGTTAAGTTTATTCAAGCACTTCCTCTGAATCAAATCATTGGTTCCCAACAAACAATTTCTTAGTCGGACATGGCCAGAAAAAAAAAAGTTATGTTCTAGAATAGTCTCATCAAATCCTTATTTAAAAAAACTTGTTATTATATACGTTTTCTTTCATATTCCAGCATTTCAGAATGATTTTTTTTTATTTTTCCATAAGATGAGGAGATATGCGAAGCAGGGTAAGGCATGATAGCTAGTTTTCCTTATATAACAGGAAATGTTGATGAGAATGACCAAAAGAGTCAACCAAATAAAAATATTCACAAAAATAGTTGACATATTTTTTCAGGTTTAAACTTTAAAGAAAGAGAGAGGAAACACATTGAATAGAAGAGTTGAAGTAGCAAAATCTGGGCGACCAACAAAGACTAATAGTATTAAAAGGCACCAGAGCTTTACAATACCTTATATGTTTCTTCGTAAACAGGCAAATAGCGGAGCTCGCTGGTTGATTCCCCCCATGCTTCAATTAGCATCAAAGCCTTGTTGCGATTGTTAACTACTGTCTGAGGATCATCAATCAATTTAACAATCTCATCAAGAACTCTCTCGGCTGCCACCTCTGAGAAAGCCTTCTCACAATTCTTAACACATGTTTCAAGCAAGATCAAAGCCAAGTACTGAACCCTAGGACTTTTCAACATAATCCGCCTTTTAATTCCACGAATCAATTCAACACTGTTAATCCTTTCGTGATTGATCATGTCGCAAATGTCAAAGTTCATGGCCCAATCAGGTTCGTCAAGGTCCTCTGAGGTGGCATCTTCAACAAGCTTATCCGTCTGGTTTGGGCTTTGGAAAAGCTCCTTCACCTTGAAGCTCATTGAGCTCATGCCTGCACTCATTTTTCGGCCCACCTCAGCACCTTCAATCTTGAGGCGTTCACCAAAAGCACTAACTTTCTCCATCAAATTGTCACTCATGTTTGCAACCTTTCAAAACACTGAAACAAATATAAATGCTTTCCTGAAACCCCACAACCCTTAAAATTTAGAAGACTGAAAAGGCCAATACAAAACTTTCTTGCTGGCAAAAATAGGATTAAAAGTAAGATAATTCTGTCAGTCGCGTTTGTCCAATACACAGGATAAATTTTCATCTCTGTAAGCAATACTATACAGAAAATATATACAAAATTAGCTTTTCTTTTCTTTATTTTTCTCCATTTTCCAGGGAAGCAAACATAAAAAATGGAAACCAAAACTCTGATAAAATCCTATAAATTTTTTTATAACAACCAATAGAATTCAAGAGACAGATATACAGTATATTTTCTTTCCTTTGCACAAGCTGCTTAAGCAAGCCAACAATCACGCATGTAAAACTCTTAGTAACAAACACTAACTTTTATGAATTCAACACCTTAAAAAAACCATTTTTTTTCTGAGCACTGCAAGAAAAACATGTTTTGAACCCTACATCTTGTGATAAGTTGTCGATCTAAGGCCAGGATGACATAATTAAGACAGATGAGACATCTAGATATCACTGTCAACTAGAGGGACTCAGGGAGGTGAGTTTCACAGATATAAGAACCCAAGAGAAGAAAAATGATACTTAACCCACGAAAGTCAATTTCTTGCATTTGCTTCTTGTTTTCTCAACTTTCTCGGCAACCAAACAGATGCGGGCGAGAAAATTTCATTTATGCGGTTTCTAGCTAAATTAGAATATGAAACCCTAATGGACAAAAAGAAAGGGAAGCATCCAGCTCCTAGTTTTATTTCAATAATCCAAAACAACAACATAAAACATTATGACTCAAATATTTCTGTCATTCCCCTTTCGTTTTTCCTCCACTTCTCACAAACCAAACGGAGTCAACGTACTCGATCGTCTTAGATATTTGCCTAAAACCAAAACAAAAATCTACGAATGTTTGTAATCTTCAGTTTCAATTGAAAAAAAAAAACGAAATTGGAACTGGAATCGTAGAGAGTACCTTCGAGATTGAGATGTGGTTTGGTTGAGACGAAGACAGACTAGCAACGACTTGGTAAAGTCTGATCTTTCTTCCTTGGAGTTTCAGACTCCCTTTCTCTCTCCCCCTCTCTTTCTCTGTCTAATACGTTAGGCTAAAAGTAACTAATTACAGCATTTCTTATGTTCTTTTTGAAAACTTATAAAAAATTACCACATGAGTTTTTATAAAATTTTAAAAATCTGTCCACCCCAAAATTTTAATTTTAATAAAATAATTATAAAAAATTATCTCTTTTATTTAATTATTTATTTTCATTATAAATAAATATAAAAATTTATTTAAATTATCTCTAAACTTTTTCACCTATTCTAACGGCTTAATAAAATTTTAGGGTTAAATGCATGTCATGCCCCTGTGGTATGCGGTAATAGCAAATATGTCTCTGAGGTAAACAAAGTCCTTCTCATACTCCTGAGGTAAACATTCAGGAGCAAATATGTCCTTCCGTTATGTTTACCTCAGGAGTATGAAAGGGCATATTTGCTCCTGAATGTTTACCTTAGGGGTATGAAAAAGACTTTGTTTACCTCAGGGGCATATTTGCTATTACCGCATACCACAGGAGAATGACATGCATTTAACCCAAAATTTTATAACATATGTTCTCTTATAAAATATGATAATAAAATTTCAGTAAATTTTGGCAACGTAAATATTATTAGAGAAGAACCATTCAAGATGCCGAAGATGACGACACAATTAGCTTTAAAAACAAGATAATGTGATAAGAGTCTGAATCACGAGGGTTAAAAACTTAAAAGAACAATAATTTTACAAATAAAAAAGAGTTAAGGAAAATAATTAAGTATTAGACTACAAATAATCTCTCTATATATATAGTTTTTGCGTGTGTGTATATATATTAAAATAAAGAGAATTTGGTTCATTACCATATTTAATGAGGATATTTGAATATAAGTTATCCTCTTTCTTTCTAAATACATATGTTTAATTTCATCTAAAGCTTAGGCTCGTATACTTCCTTTTTTAAAACTATGTTTGAAAGATATTTGTGAAAAAATAAAATACTATATTCTGTATCATGTTTTTCATTTTAAGTGATATTCGATATTCTTCAAATGAAAGGATTTCTAATTTGTTCCCCTTTAAATTTGCAATTCAAGTAACAAATTAGTCATTTAAGTAGCGAGTTAATGATTTCGAGAAAAAAAAAAACCTTTTTATGCCTGTTAATAGTAAATAATGACATATCAAATTAATGTAGCGTCAATCAAATTGCGTCACTTTCCTGATATAAATGCGTCAGCCCGCAAAATGTCACATCAGCATTGACTCAATCAGTCACTTAGTATACATTATTACCACATCAGTCAAGCTTATAACACAATGAGATTTTTTTAAAAAAAAATACACTGTTAAGTTTTTCTTCATACCAATCTTCACATCAAATTAATCTAAAATCACCCTTTTGTTTTTTTGGTGGGACAAAATATTAGACAAGTTTTCAAAATTAATCTAATGCGCATAAACTTACATGAACACTTTTTTTGTTTTTTTTAATCACCCTTGAAGAAATGGAATTTCACCGTACACTTTTTTTTTGAACAAATAAAGGAACATAACATTAATAATAAAAGCATCCGAAACACCAGAAATAAAAACAAAACAGAAAGTCAGGGTGGATCAAATCCTACGTAGACCCAAGGATAGGAGAAAGAAGGCTAGCGAGAGAAGGGATGTCTTCCTCGAAAGACGAGGAAGCGGCCCATTGAGCTACTTGGTGCGAAACTGAATTCGTACTACGTGGGACGAGCTGCCAGCGACACGAACGGAAACGATAAGCAACATGTCGCACATTCTGGAGGAGAGAATTAACGCGCCAAGGGGGAAGAGCAGCAGGATCTTGGAGAACGTCAATTACCACAGAAGAATCACCTTCCAGCAGAACATCAGAGAAATTATATCGCTCCGCCACACGAAAAGCAAGGGCAGCGGCATGAAACTCACCAATCAAAGGTTCCACAGAGCAGATTCCACAAAAAGGATGGTACCAGTATGGTCCCGAACGACACAAGCCGCAGCAGAAAAAATGAACGAATGGCCACATCAAAATTAAGCTTAAACACCCCGAGAGGGGGGAGCCCAAACCGCAACATCACCAGAAATAGAACGAATCTGTCATGCCTTGAGGTGATCAAAAGTCGAGATGAGTTATTATGTGAAACGGGACCGTGTGAAGCGGTGTGGAGCTGCGGTCAGGATCTCCACACCGGCCATCCGACGGTCCCGCTTCTGCCACCGAATAAATGAGATGTGTCCGGTCCAGCGAAGTTAGAAACCCGGTCCAGCCTTTCGAAACGATCCAGCCCCTTCTTCCTCCCCTATTCCAGGCAGAACTACTCTCTCTCTCGCAGAAGACGTAAAACCCATCTCCATCCTAGGTTGCCTAAAACCCCCCAGAGAAACCAAAACCCTCGAAACGAACTAGGACCATACCGGCGGGCTCATCATTTCGCATCCCCAAACAAAACCCTCTCGCACACCGCATTTTCAGGTACGCAAAAGAAAAACATAAATTCTCTCTGTGCAATGAAAATTGTATACATACACATGATGATATATCTTTTCATTCATTCATTTCCTTTGGATTTGGGCTTGATAATTTACCTCCGCGCTTTATTTGATTGTGTATCGTGTTGTGCTGGACTCGCTTTGTATTTGTGAACCGCTTGTTGTTCTGGTGGCGCTGTAATTGATTTTCTGTTTATTTCATAAATAAAGTATAAACGATGCTTTAATCTGGATTTTGTTATCAAGATTTGGTTTGCGGTGTCGGTGATCTAGGACCTCTGGGTTCTAAAATTTCCAAAAGTTCGTAGTTCAAGATATGTATACTGCTTCAGATGGGTGTTATGAGAATTTTATATGAGGTTTGACCCAGAGTCACATGATAATTCATCAATGAGGGGAATCGAACTGGCACACATTCACATATATTGGCTTTGAGAGCGAATTTGACCGTAATCATTGAACTGAACTTTCTCAAATCCCACGTTTTTCTAGCTTTCGGTTGCAGAGCTCCTTTTGCTTCTCTTTAATCCCTCTTTTTGTACACGAATCAGCACCTTCTTTTTTTCTTTTAAATATGTTGACTTGTAGATTCTTGAGGGAAGAAAGGAGGAGGAGGAATCCAGAGAGGAATTTTAGCATTAATAAAGTTTGTTGTGGTGATGCAGACAGCTGAACTTCAGGGGCCGCCATTCTACTTCTAAGCTGTAATGTGACACTAATTACAAAGGACATGGTTTTAGCAGTGTTGGACAGTTTCACAATTGCAAATGAGTGTTTCATTAGGTTTGTAGTACCTTATTGTTTTGTGGATTCAATCAAAGACGATCCTAATTTGTTCTACAGGTTGGTGTTCTTATTGAGGAGCCATTTCCAATGCTTGCACTCGACGAGCTTTGCAAGCTGGTTCACAACAACATTCAGGAAGCAATTGCCACTGACAAAATAATTCAAGCTCAGCTGACTGCAAAATTAAGAAGCCACTCTAAGGATGCAATTGGGCAGATTGTAGTGTTGGTTGTGCTTTAGTACATGATGTTGTGAAATATGTTGTAATGGGCAGACTTGTTGAAAGTTTTTTTTGAAATCTACAAATTGTAGTGTTGGGCATACTGTAGTGTTGGCCAGATTTTAGGCTTGTTAATTTTGTTTTCAAATACATGGTTGGCTTCCTAAATGGACTATCTGCATTCAGTTTAGGCTTGTTAATTTTGTTTTATATACACCAAACATCTGCATGATGCCCCTCAAAAGTCAAAAGCAACTCAAATTTATCAGCATCCCAGTATTTTATGAGGCGATCTTTCCCCACGCTAAACATGTAATGCGTATTGCGAACAAATTGCACTCCCATAACACTGCCAAGGATACAACTCATTATAATTGTGTTCAACAAGACTAAAAGGAACATCTCTTTACATTTAAGTTCATCAAATTGAGGCACCTATCAGCATGAGCAAAAATGGACTTATGGCAATCACCAAAATCCAACCCCCAAATCTTCAAATTTTTGTCTGCAGCGCCAGTCACGATCAGATCGCCATCAGATGAGATATCCATGCATAGAACAGATAACTTGTGACCATACAAGGATCAGGGCTTGCCGCAACCACAATAACATCATCATTCATCTTCATAGTCCTCACATTTGTGACTGGTAGGCGCTTGGTATCCTGCAAAATGAATAGAACCAAGATAATCTTACTAACGTAACATACTTACATAGACTATGGTAATTACAGTTGATTCGCGATGGGCCTGTATCAACATGTCAGATAAACAATATGATTTAGGCAAGGAACTTGGGAATTAAATAGCCCTTTTTCATGCTAAACCATATATCACAAAATAGATGAAGCAAACAATTATGTGCTATAGCTTGCAGAGAATTCTATCCTTGTTTTTCTATTTTTTTTACTAATTATATGAAAATGTCAATGCCTTTAAACCAGCCCAAAGGATATTGAATGCATTTTCACAGCTTATCTGGTACATTTGCAGCTTTAGGCTTGTTTCTGAACAAAAGAGAAGATAATGGTTCTCCAAATGTTTTGTTTAAGACTTTAAGTTGTCAAATTGTTTAAGATTAAGTTTAAGATTTTAATCATTGCAAAACCATAGTAATTTACAATTGAGAGTCTCAAGCCACATGGACAACTTCTCCCTTAAATAATACTTGTTTCAGGAAAGGAAAAACTACGAGATCCTTATTACGGATATATTATACATAAATACACGAGTGATATTACAAACAGAGTAAAATTCGGACAATCATAAGAGAAAGTAGACAGCTCTTCAACCTACAATCAAGTTTAGTTTGCACAAAATTCCAGATGCCATAGTATTCTTTTTCTGAGGAAAATAACACAACTTCCTCGAACTGACAATGCATAAGAAAATTAGCCATAGAATCTTTTTTGGAAATACGATCGTTGGGAACTAAAGATTAGTCTAAAGAGCAGGATTCATGGAAACAAACAAAAAAATTTCAGCTTCAAATATATATGTACGAACCAAAAACCCTAAAAGGAAATCCAAATTCAAACCCCCAAATGGGACTGGAGCAAAATATTAGAAAGCGCAACTGTCTCCCCCTATCATACTAAGGAGAAGAATCGTATTGATAAATGCCAATCAAACCCTAACCATAAACACAAACGCAACACGGGGAAAAAAAGAACCTGAATAATCATTATCGATTTTTATCTTTATTTGTCCAAATTACCCCCAATTTCCCAAGAAAATAGAATCAAACAAGAGAATTCGAGCATCAGAGATAAAAGAGTAAATAAAGATCCCAAAAGGATCAATCGCACAGTAACAAGTGATGAAGCCTACCTCTCGACGAAAACATTCACCCCTCGAAAATTTGAGAGGGCGAGAGGCGCGAGTACGTGAGCGCTTCCAAAATTGATAATTTAGTCGAAAAGAGAAACCTCTAATGCCGAAAATTATTTCTTCTTTTTTTTTCTAACCTACAACGAAATTAACTACAACGAAGACTGTCTGACCAAAAGAGAGAGTAGTTCTGATTTTCTGGAAAGGGTTGGGGGAGGAAGAAGGGGTTGGGCGTCTTCTGAGAGAGAGAGAGAGAGAGAGTAGTTCTGATTTTCGGGAAGGGGTTGGGTGAGGAAGAAGGGGCTGGATTAAATTTCGAAATGCTGGACCGGGTAACTAAAGTGGCTGGACCGGGTTTATAACTTGGCTGGACCGGACAACTTATCATTTATTCGGTGGCAGAAGCGGGACCGTCGGATGGCCGGTGTGGAGATCCTGACCGCAGCTCCACGCCGCTTCACACGGTCCCGCTTCACATATTAACCGATCTCATCAAAAGCCACCCGAAACACTAGGACAGAAAAATCTGCAATGGAAATAAGTGACTTCCCACGAGCCACTTGGCTACGATAGAACCACAGAAGATCCAACAAAATAAGAGCAAAGAGCTGGAACCAATGACAATCCTCCCTTGGAATTCCAATAGAACAAGGATCAAAAATCAAACGAGCCCAATCTGAAATGGTACAACCCCTAAAAAACTCAATCCTTAATACCCAAGGTGACTCACGCCAAACCACACGACTGTAGGGACAATAAAACAAAAGATGGCATAAAGAGTCTGAATGCTCACAACAAAGAAAACAAGTAGGGAGATCAGAACCACCAGTCCCAAAAATAGAGCTCAGCCTACTCTAAGTAGGCAAAATATTCCACACACACTTCCACAGAAGCAACTTGAGGCGAGAGTGGATCTTCAAACGCCAAAGAGTCTTCCATTCCAGAGAGGAGAAGGAAGAGGTGATATCCATCGGAGCAGGAGAGATAAAACGGAAGCCAACTTCACCGAGAACTGACCTTTGGAGTCCGGGATCCAATCCAACAATCTGGACAGTTCGCAATAGGAAGGTAGGGAGAGAATAGCATCCGCAGAGGTGTCATCAAACAGCTGTCGAATGAGAGGAGCATTCCATCTTCTCGAATCTTGAAGCATAATATCAGAAAACAAATAATGAGAGATCCCACTAGGTGGATGGAGAACGAGGGATTGGACGAAAAGAGACCAGATCCGGAATCCATGGATCTCGCCATAAATGAATGGATTCACCATTCTTCATTTGGTAGCAAGCTGCCTGAGAGACGAAGCGCGAAACCTTCACTATACCTTGCCAAATCCACGAAGAATTCCGCTGGAAGACAGGAACCGAATCCAAAGAGGTACGCAAATACTTTGCACGGCAAATGGCAACCCACAAATGACGAGAGCCAGTAAAGATCAACCAAGCCAACTTAGAAATCATGGCTTGATTAGAGACAAACAAAGAACACAATCCTAAACCACCTACAACTTTTGGATGACAAATCGACTACCATGATTTTAGAGACAAATTGCGGGACTTACTTGGATAACATCCCCACCATAAAAGTTCTTAAAATGTTTATCCATCACACGACACCAATCCACAGGAAAAAGCAGCGAACTCATAGAGTAGGACGGTAGTGCAGCAGCAACTGTACACTCTCGATCGATTGAATTGTCAACTTGTCATGGGTTAGAATGGTTGGGGGTTTGACTTCTCTCGGTCTGACAAATTCAGATATGCCTCCATGTTCACCGCATAAAATTATCTAGTTGGATTATTATGAGAATTTTTAGATGACGTTAAAGTTGTATTGATGTTTGTGTAGAGATTGATGATGTATATAAAAATAATGATGATGTTTAAAGTTATTTTTTTATTTCGAATTTATTAAATTTTTTTATTAAAATATGAATATTTAAAGATTTAAAAAAACAAAAACAAAAAATGACAAAACAATTTAACGAAAGCCGCCCAACAATTCAACTAAAACGGCTGGGTCTTGGGGTGACATGGCAGCTTTGCTGCAGGACCAGTTTTAGGGGGAGGCAGCTTTGCTACAGGCGGAATCCTAAAAAAATTCTACAACTCGTCGAACATGAAAGTTTTAGAATTCAAATCCTACGAAACTCTTCAAACCAAACATATCCTAAATTTCGTTACCACAATTTTAATCTAATAAAATAATTATAAAATAATCACTCTATACTAAATAATTAATTTTCACTATAATAAAATAAAAAAATCATTCAAATAATCTATCTATTTACTTTTTCACTAATTTCTCGTACTCCAAAACGTTAACCAACGAATGCCACCTAAAAGAATTGCACGGTCACGTGATTTTCTGAGTATTTATTATTGGTCAAGTCATTGTCCCGTATGCACCGGCAGAGACCCAGTTAGAATTAAGATATTAGAGGAACTAAGTTAGGATTAGATATTAGTGAGTCAATTACATTAAAAAAAAAGAGAGTAAAAATCATGAACAATCTTTTTTTTTTTTAAAAATAAAAAAATAAAACAGTTTTTCACTAAAGTTGCGGGGGACTGGGACCAGCCTCCATGGCCCCTAATACAAAGTACTAACTTCTGGTTTGGTAGTTTAATTTTGAACAGTACAGAAGGGGCACTGAGTCCAGCCTTCGAACGGCCGAGATTGGACCCATTGTCTACAGAACCCAGCCGATTCCCAGGTGAACACACACACTCTCTCTCTCTCTCTCCTTTCCTCGTTCCCCTGATAGCCCACTCCAGGGTCCAACCTCTAGGGTTTGACACAGAGATCAAATGCAGCTTCACACTAAAGGTTCCTCTTTCGCAGAAATGCTTTCACCCAGTTGACTCTTATTACTGTATTCAGAACCATTTTCTTGATCAAAATTTTAGCGTCTGGAATGCTTTTTATATGACCTTTTTTTGTGGTTCCTCATAAGGATGTTAACAAAATCGGAGTCATAGTCCTTTTGATATTTTCACACATTTTAAGGGGGATAAATATCAGTTCAATCGACCAAACAAAAGAAGAAAACGAATTAAAGGGGAAATGGGGTCTATTAGAAAATTAAAAAGGCGTTAAAACAAAGAATTGCACCTAAATACCGGCTTAGCTATTGTATTACTTGTTTGTTCCGCATGTATTTGCTATTTGTTTCGGATGTTAAGTCTATGCATTCATGTTGTTTGCTGATGATGTTTGATAAGGTTGGTTGAAATTGCACAACTCCAAAGTCTATGTGTAAGGTCGTCTGTCTTGTGTATGAGACCCTATATTCCTAGTTGGTTGAAACTTTTCTGGAAGTGAACAAGTATGGATGTATGAATTATATAACTAATAATGGCTATGAATTCGATAATATAAAGTGGAAAGGAAATATTAGTGCATTGTTTTTCCGTACAGAAATGTCTGCATTTGGAGCAAGTGAAGATCATGTCATGTTTTTATGCCTCGTGCAGTATTTGAAGTTTGATCATCTAAAATTCTACTTACTAAAGTTAAAAGCCCATAGAACTCTTCACTAGTTGTTTATTTGTCTTTTGGAGAATATGAACTTAGTTATTTTCTACTGTCATATTTCTAAATACTGAATTATTTGTTTGCTGGGTGCAAATTTATTGTTCATCTAATGATGGGGTTCTTTTGTCTAGGCAGATTCTGGACGTTTGCTCTCAAGATTTTTTTTTCCCCAGCTTTTTCCGGCTGGAACTTGAGAGAAGATTGAGGGGCCATTGTTTTGGTTCCATGTAGGATGGACCTGACTTTTCTGAGTGCTGTTCTAGTTGGGGCAGGTTGCCTTGCTTTGGGATACTATATTGGTGCACGATATCCTGGTCATGTCTTTTTCTCAGCAAGATTCACTAAAGACAGTACACATGTCAATAATGGGAAGAAGAAGGGTAAACTCAAAGAGCCCCTAGAGGTTGAAAAACTGGCTGACATTCTTGAAGATTTCAAAATGGTACGATCACCCCCGGCCCTCCCTCTCTCTCTCTCTCATCACACACACACCTAGAATGAAAAAACTTAGATGTCTTTGTTTTTTTTCTTACTTTCTTCAGGTTTTGGTTGTGAGGAATGATCTAAAGATGGGAAAAGGAAAAATTGCAGCCCAATGCAGGTAGCCTGCAATCTTATATTGAATAACCTGATAAAGTGTGTATGTCTGTGTGCTTATGTACTTCGCAGCCTTAAAAAAGTTGTTCTTTGCTTTTGTATATGTATATATTTATTTAAAATTTCTGTAGATGCAGATAAAAGATGGTCAAGATGTAGGTTTCATGTGATTGATTTTTTAATTGATCATTTTGTTAAATAACTTCTTTGATGAATAATTGTCTGTCTGATTTTTTTTTTTGAAACCAACGGGTGATCATATTCGTAAGGAAATAATGGAAGAAGGGATGACATAGCCCCTGCATGTCGGTGTGTTCTGGTAATACTTTGCCAAGTTCAGTTGGGCTAACAATGGTTTAGTGTGTAATTAAAATCATAAAACAGCTTTATGGTAACTAGAAAGGATGTTTGAGAGACCCCTCTTTCTGTTTTGAAAGCATTGGGTGTTCCTTTTAGGTTGACCTCTTGTTTCTACTAGTTATACATGCCAGAAGCCTCTTAAAACTTTTATTCTATATCTAAGAAATTTAGAATGTTTAATAAAGCATAGTGTGGATTGGTTGCCCATCCCTTGTAGTCTCCCTTCAAGAGTTTATTGAGTTGTGTTTGGTAGCTTCTAGAAGCCTAGTGCACATTCTTCTTATTAAGATTGGTTTGTTAAAGAACTTCATCCTAAATTTCACAATCAACTAACGCTGACGGCAATATCTTCGATCTGTTATTTTGCATTGCATATCAAGCATGCTGATGCTACTTTTTAGCTCATAAAGAAAAGAATATTTTCTCATTGTTTTTACATTCAAAGAAATACCTTATTTGCATCTTTATCGTCACATTTGATGTTAAGGACAATTTTTATGTCAGTGCTTTTGTAAATTGTGAAGGATGCATTGCTATTTCCAATTGCTGGGAATCTAATTGCTTGATAGCTATGAGTTTCATATTGGTGGCAAATCCACTCTTCCTTGAGGGTATTACTTTTTTTTAGAGCCTTGCAGGGGCTGTTATAGCTGCACTAATAGCATTTAGGTATCTTATATGGTTCAAGTCATAATAAGATGAGACTTCTCTCTGTTTGTTGATTTTAATGGCTCTTATAGTTGCTTTGCCTTTTCTAAAAGGAAGTTGGTAACGTTTCATTAAAGTTTTTCATGATATGACTGAGATAATAGGGTTGGCAACAAGGATTTGGACAGCTTGATTTATATGTGTCTTTCAGCAGATGCACCAAGTTCCTCAGCAAGGATGGATATGATTTTCAATGTCCTTCTTGCTTTGTGGTATTTGAATGAACACATCGACATGTATATAAGAGTCCTAGAGAAACGTTATCAGTTAGTGAAAATGGTAAACCCAGTTTGTTGGTTCAGCAACTAACCATTTGACATGGTGATTTTAGCTGGGCTGGTGTGTTAATTTAATAGAAATTTCTATGACATGTTGTGTTCCTTCTCTTCTTCTGTTAAAGTTCTTTATTAATTATTTCCATTATTTGCTGTTGTGTCAATTGCTTTCTTGGGTTGCACTTCAAACAACCACTAGTAAACCTTAATCTTCTGAAAACATTCTATGCTTCATCTATTGCTGATAACAATTCGAGGACTACTTGTTGAACTATCTATTTAATTTTAGAGAGCTTGAGGAGTTGGATTGACATAGTTGACGTGTACGTTGTCCCCTACAGTAGTTGGTCAACCTATTCAATGCTTTGGCGTCACTGGATTGATTGTTGGATAGTTGTCGCATGCTTGCTTCTTCTTTTTTGGTAGTATTCCACTTCATTTTGAAGCATGATCCTAAACTTTCCCTTATTTGGTTAGTCATGCAACTTTGGGGCTCTACAAGAAGCTTCTTCATCGGGCACCAAAAGCTTTAAACAAGTAAGGCCACATAGTACTTATACTGGAGTATTTCCTTATCCGAACTGCTTGTTGTGACCAAGTTAGTTAGCATGCAGATGGGAGATGTGTGCACAGCCTAAGGTGGTTTTAAAAATTGAAAGCGAGGAAGATATGTTGGCTTTGCAAGTAAGTTCTTTTTGGTAGAAGCTGTGTGCTTCACGTATGGTTTTATCTTTATTTCTTGCTTTTTATTTTTTTTAAAATATCAATGGACTTAAGTCTAAGTTGCTTTCTGTGAAGTCAATATTCATGGTGGATTAGTTAGCGAAGTGGCTACAGTAGAGGTGAAACTTTTTGCTTCTAATGAAGTAAACAAGCATTGGTTCAAAACTGGGCTTAGCTGAAAGAAAAGTCCTTAGTTCAAATGGTCGTGAAGATTTGCTGCCTCTATTAGTGATTATTAAAGAGTTGAAGGCTAGATTTAATGGGCCACAATCCAGTCAGGATTTATCCTGTACTTTGGACGCACTCTGGATTGTTTCTTTTCTCCCGCAGATAGTCACTCAACTGGAAGTTAGGAACCCAATGCAGGTGCATAATGTTCCATGTTTTTGGTCGGACTTCAGCAGCCAATGATGAATGGATACAACTACTCATACGCTGCATGTCATGGCTATGCTTTTCTTTCAAGTTAGTCAATCCCATTACAAGAACATTTTAATTCCTTTCTTTTCGAAATTTCTTTCTTCCCCTCAATCTCAGATGTACCAGACAGTGTCCTTTTTCCTTCTTTCTGTTTTTTTTATAAGCAATACTTCATTGAGAGTAGGATAATAATACACAAGCGTTTAAGGGGGGTCAAACCCCATATACACCCAAGAGTAATTATCAAACAGCTCAAGATTGTGGGGAACACAACCCTCAAAACGTGAGGAGGCGGTTTCCTTCTTTTTGGTTAATCAGGTGTTGAAAAGTTTTTTTTCTTCTTTTTTCTGAACTTACAAAATTTTGCCATGAAGTTAAACATGAAGCTTGTGAACTTGGATGAAGGCATGATCATCTCTTTTTTTCTTAGTTCTTTTTGAGCCATTGTCAAAACTATCCTTGTGATTTTTTTCTTGTCTTCTGAGGTTTTTGTATTTATTGGCTGATTGGATTTCATTTTTTCATGTGATGATCTCACTTTTCCTGCACGTCTCCTGCCCTCGGAAAGAGAAAGTGAAATGTGATGCCTTTTGTCTTCTTTTTGGACTATTTTCTCCCACTTCAATTTTTTTTTCCACAACTTATGCAGTGTTTCTTTTTCTGGACATGTTAATTTTGACTAAAACGTTATTTACTTTGTCAGGAGCAGGCAAAATCACTGAAGTTACCAACCCACATCACAATTGATGCAGGGAGAACACAGATTGCACCAAGTGAGTGGCAACAGAATTCCTTCCTTCCAGAAAATTGATCATTGTCTCAACAAACGGTTGCTAAGTTCATTCAGTTGATAGATTTATCTGCATAGAATAATCATATTTTTTATTTTTATTTTTTATCTCACCTTCCAGATTCGAGGACAGTGATGGCAATACTTGGTAAGTTTCTTTTCACCATACCTGCATATCTTGTAGATCTTTAGTGTTTGATGGACCCCTTTAGACCTATTTGCAGTTTGATATGGGGGTTCTTATAAAAGGGAAATTCAAAACATTTTTCAGTTGATTAATTCTAACACGTGCAGGACCTGTTGAAGTGGTCGATGACGTAACTGGGGGACTAAAACTTTTATAGTTGCTGCTGCTTCATTCAAGTGGATAGTCATCCTACACCACAAAGCAGTCTCAGCATTTAGAGGATTCTATATCAAAAAAAGTCTTGGAAGCGAAGTTGGTCCATTTTCACATTTACCCTTTTGTGATCATGATGAAAAACGAAGGCAAATACAGACCACATGGGACCATTACTGTATTGATCTGGACATTTTTCCCCTTTATGACTTACACTGGGGAGATAAAAGTCGTATGAATTTAAAATTATATTATTAAACTTAATTTGTTTTCCTTTCCTTTTATTTTTTCTCCATAAAATTTCAAATATCCTCTTATGTAAAATGCAATGTTTGTCGTGTAGCTCAATTTTGCAATCGGCTCCATGGATTTGTCCGGATTTGCAGTCGGATTTTTTTAAAAAAGAAAAATATACTTTGACCCACACCACATATATTCATTTCTAACATATTGCAATATTCATCTATTGCCAGTACTGTTTAAGGATGTAATTGTCATTTTATTTTTAAAAAGATTCATTTTTCATCAAATTTGATAGGAAAAATAGTCAAAGCGTGTAATGTAAACTTCAGGTTTCTGGTGCAAATTCTTTCCCTCTCCCTTCTCAAAGCTTACATAGTTTTGATCAATATACGTAAACTTTATATTTGTTGCAGGATTTGAAGCTACAACAATGCTTCAATGAGACATATTGCCTACCAGAAGCACCACAAGTTGTATATGGATTGAGAGGTTCTACTGCTGATATATATACCTTGACAATGCAGCTTATAGAAAATTTCTCTTCAAAGAACTTAATGTCTCCACAGTTGATGAAGAAAGTGCTGCCATTGTAATGGTCAGTGTATAAAAAGTAGTACTACATTTAATGATTCTGGGGAATTTTTTTTTATTTTTTTTCTAAGCAAATTCAATAGGAAAACCAAACCACCTGTTCACAAAAATTCAGGGAGGATCCAAAGGATCGTCCGCCGAAGATATAGACAGAGGAATACACTCAGCAGAAATGAAATCGAAAATAAAAGCAGAGGCAATTCAAGCCGCCATCTGATGTGCCACTTGATTTTGCCTGCGGAGGTCCACTTCACACGCCAACTCTGATGACGATCAAGAAACTCTCTGATGAGTTTAGCATAGACGACCAAAGGACCTTTCGAGATGAAGGAGGAGTCGTTGACAATTTTGCAAGCACTGGAAGAATCAAATTCTATAATCACCTTGGGAGCTTGAAAGAAATCTGCAAACTGGGAGGCTAGAAGGATAGCTTTTAGCTTTGTAAGGAGAGGGTTGTTTGAGCACACAAAATCACTCCGTGCTAACAAAATATGACCCGTATGACATCAACAGATCTTTAGTGGCTAAGCTGGGCTGGTTGGTGTGCAAGAATTCCCTATCTCCTTGGGTCCAAGCTCTGCGAGCAAAGTATCTCAGAAATTCTTCCTCGTTAAGCCACTGCCCCAATCGAGTGCAAAGTTCATGGATCTGGCAAGGTAGACGGTTCTGAGTTCTCTGGCTGCTGCGAATGCTCTCACTGTTGCGGTTGCGTTTATAGAATTATCTGGGGGAGGAAGCGGCTATCAAAGACCACTGAAAGTGAAACGCCCTTAGCATTTTGCGGGTAGGTAAAGATTGTTCATCCGGGTTGTGCAGGTTGAACTGATGTCTTTCCACGATAAAGTCTAGATTATTTTTCTTTCTGAAAATTCATGACAAAAACTCCACGAGAACAATTCTATATCCCATCGCGGCCCTATCCCAGTGGTTAGGACTTATTTTTACTTGTGGGTTAGGTACACATGTCACAGTTTCGATTTTCTACTGAATGAGGAGTATCAGAATTTGGATGGATCTTTGTTAGCTCCTTAAAATTTACCTGCCCGCCCGTTAGGTGGGTGGCAGGACTGCCTTCTTGTTTCGCAGCCATCGCTTCCTCTTGAATAGGCCCATTTCTCAGCCCAAAGCCCATATTTGAATTGGGCTTTCTCACCCTTGGGACTATCATGAACAGCTACTCGACGTCGAAATCGGGTCCGATTTGACAACAATTGGATTCTGGACTCCTTCTGATTATGCTATTTATCCATTCTCTCTCTCTCTCTGTGGCTTGCGGCGAGGAAAAGGACCTTCGTTTTGGATAAGATGCTTGAAAAACGAAAAAAAGAATAGAAAGACAAACCACGTCCAATCTCTCCACTATACAGAAAATAAAAAGGTTAGTCTGCATTTATAGAAGGAAGTCAAAGTGATCATCCAAGCACAATAAATTCGTCTGTTAAATATGTCATTTAAAAATCATATCATAGTGTTAGATTTTGAAGGAAATAGAATGCCCACGACGCATGGATTGTCAGGGTAAAAATCCAAAAAAAAATAATCGACAAAAGTTGTCCAAAAATGACACGTCGCTTCGAACTGACACATCATTTCGTCGAGCATATCACTATGTGATCACACCTTAAATTCCATCCAATATATATCCAACTAGCTAGGTTCAAACACAAATATTGCTCTATTTAGAAAAATTAAAATTCTCAAGTACAAAATTTTCATATCATATTAGGCTATCTTTGGATGTCAATATATATATATATATATTTAAAAATATAATTTTTTTTTTCTAATTTCAATATATTTTTATAAATTACAATAATTTTTACGAAGTTTACTATTTTTTTACAAAATCTAACAACATTTTCATCAATCCCAATAGAATCTATATTATTTTTAATCAATTTTTTTTTGTCCATCTAAACTCAGTCTTAATCTGTTCGAAATAATAACAGTCGAAAATATATATATAGAATGACATGGACTAAGGTTGCACTGATAAACTTGAGCCGAGTTTGACTCCTGGAGCATGTTCGTTTTCTAACATTTTGCTGGATTCGTGTTGAAGTCAGGATTATGTTCGGTAGAAATGGAATGCACAGAGACATAGGTGGCCCATCGTCTGACTCCCTTTTGGCCTTTTCCTATTTTTTTTAAATTGTCCCCTTCCGACAAGCTACTGCCATGCGTACTGTACGCATGGCAGCAACTTGTCTTCGACGATTTTGTGTTGATTTTTTGCTTTTTTTTTTTTAACCTTTAAAATATCAAGTTTTAATAAAATATAATAAATTCGAAATAAATAAAAAAAATAACTTTAAACATCATCATCACTTTTTTACACATCATCAATCTCTACACAAACACCAATACAACTTTAACAACACATAAAAATTCACAAAACTCTCCAAATCTTACAAAAACCTTCAAAACGAACATCACCCTTGTTCTTCTTTCCCCCTCAATATTATTTTTGCGTTTCTTGCATGCCAACTTGAATCCAAATCGAACCCGAGGAAAGAAAGAGAATAATTAGCAGCAAGCGATGTGAATAAATTGATACGACAGCACCCTCCTTAGCTTTTGGCCTACGAATGGGTTGTGTCAATGTGTTCCATCCTTTATAGTAACCTATAAGATTCACGAAACCCCAGTCCAATTGGTCGCTCGATCAGTCGATCTGATACGACAAGTCGCTTTGAAACATGCATTAAACATACCCCACCAATTACATCTTTATTCGAGTTCCAAGTGTACACGTTTTGTCCTCTCTACCATCTTTTTCCTTTATCTTTTGAAAATGATGGTTGATTGCAATACGGAACACAAATGTTACTTAATCCTCGACCACATTTTTATAATCAACCCTGCTGCATGCACATGTGAGCCTTATTAAATGGACCATCTTTTTCCCAAGTATTGTTGAAATAAGAGGACGACTTAGGTTCAGTCTAGAGAGACCATCTTTATTTCGCTATATGTATTTAACATGTGCATAAAATAGCCTTTTTATAGGAACTAACTCACATTTTTTTATTCAGGTGGGACTTGGACAATTTATCTTATAACAAGTATCACCCACGCTATATGTCTTGCAAACATCACCTATATATTACTGTTAAAGAAATTCATTAACGTAGTTCACACATGTCTTTTATGGACCATAATTTTTTTTATATTTTTTTTCCCGAATTATATGATGAAATTCACATAAAGACAAACAAAACGTGTGGGTCATGTACTATTTGTCGTTAATTGTTGTCGCAGTCTCTGAATTGCATCATGCAATTTGAGTAAATAATTATAGAATATCCTGGTCTAAATTAAAATGTTTATTAATTATGAACTAGGAAGAATCATCTTATCTTACCTGTAGATGGGATTGTTTATTAATTGCAAATTAGGCTCTATAAGCTTTATATGCCTAGTATATTCATTGAATCAAGTGATGAATGTTTCCCCATGTTGTACTTTTGCTAGATAAGATAAAGAGTTATCACTAATGTAAGCATTTGTACAGATTCTATGGAAGCTTCGCTCCACTAAGTTTTTGTATAGAAGGTTCTAAAAGAACCGTTCGATAAAAGAAACCGTTGTGTGGCAACAAGCAGCCCAACTGCCCAAGTAGGAACATGTTACCCTATATTGCACCTAGAATTAAATTAAAAATAAGGTTGAATTTTGATTTTAGCAAAGTTGGGAGGTTGCTCAGATAATTTCTAATTTTATGAGACCAAAAATATTAGAATTATTTATTATTTTTTCCCTGAGCAAAATTTTGACTGATTTAAAAAGACGTTTATTTTCCCGCCGGTGCTACAATGACACGACTTTTACCGATCACATAAAATTTCACCGTCCGCCCGCAATGCACGGACGATCCTACGTGGCACGGCATCTAGGAAATTTAGTTGGAATCCCCACTGCTGCTCCCACCGTTTCCCGGCTGAGAGGGAGAGGGAGAGGGAGAGGGAGTTAAAACGAAAGGAACCGAATCAAATCGTACTTGTCCGGTCCGGGAATTAATTCCTTCCGCAAATATGGATTATGGATTATGCAATTCGGGGCGGGAATAATCCTAATCCCGAGGCCTCCCATCAATCAGATTCGCTCTCTTAATTAAGACCCAGCAGTTATCCGACCCTGCAACTGCTCATCATCGTTCATGGCCAAGTTGTGAAACTCGCACCCGCAGTCCAATCGCATCTTTTCGGGTATCCGATTCCTTTTCCTTTCCTCTCTCACTTGCCACTCCCGAGATGCCTATTTAATACCACCATGCGTATTCCCAAGAAGCCCGTTTCCTCATTTTGCGTCTCCCTCTTCTCCTCCTCCGAGCTCTCTCCCACATTCTTTTCCAGGATTCCACTTCGCACTGGAACTCTCTGCAAACTCGTTCGGTTTCCAGGAACACGAAAGGGAATTCACACCGCAGGTTCGTGTCCGTTGTAACTTTCTCGCTTTAAAAGAATTCAATTCTTTAGCTTCTTGGGTGGGAATTATTAGAATATTCAATTCTTTAGCTTTTTGGGTGGGAATTATTAGAATATTCAATTCTTTACCTTCTTGGGTGGGAGTTATGGGTTTCTTTTTCTGGTTGCGCAAGCCTGAAGATTATGACGGGTTCACGATTCTCTTAATGTCAGTGACTGAATTTTTCTATAATTAGTACGTTTTCGTTCGGTGTAATTAATGTCTTTGCTGGTACTTTGGTGAAAGTTTTGGAGTTGCGTGGTGGGATTGGTCAGGGCAAGAGGTTGCAGTGTACAAGGTTGGAACCAGTATTATATTAGTTGGTAGGTTTGTTTCGGGAGCAAAAAGATTGATCGTTTTTAATCGGGAACTGAAATTTATAGGTATTTCTTGGAGCGTAGCTTGGACGATTCCTAGAGTCGGAACTTAGGGTTGTGCACTTTTTGCTCTTTTGATTGGACAACACAGGTAATAGCTTGAGGTTTTCTCTGGTGGGAAAATATTTTTGTCTTTCGCTTTTGTATTGGAAAACAAGTGTGTGGTGAATTTGAGCTTAACGGGGTGGATGAGGAGCTAGGGAAATGAGGAGATAGAGATGTTCCTTTCGACCTTTATAGATTGAATCAGGCAGAGATACCACTAGCAAGCGTGAACAACCTACGGATGAAATAATCAGAACGTATTTTTTTCTCTTAATTTTTATGTGCTTTTTACTGTGGCCATTAGATTCAAATGAGAACTTCATCTTTTATAACCCTTGCAGTGAGAAATCATCATGTAGAATGGAGTTAATGCCAACTTTAGGGCTCTTTTGGTTTAACTGGTGAAACTATTAACTAGATGTGTTGGAAATATGTTCCTGGAATTTGGAGGCATAGAATTGTAAGTTTATGCACGTCATCTATATACAGGATAGATTTGCCTGAATGCATTATGCAGACTTGACTTGAGTGATTATAGGGCTATCATTCTCAATCACCATCATATGTTAATCCTTTTCCCCCCTCTCTTCTTCCCCCACTGAAAACTACCAGAAGCAAGCCAATTGCGTGCCAGTTATTCAGCGGACGAGTGCCACGGGACTGTAGTAGGTGACAGATCATCAAACTTTCTTCATATGGCAACCAGTGATGGCAGTCAGAAACCATTTATATGGTCATCTCCTGAAGGAGAACGCAAGATTGAATTAGGAAAGCATATCTTCTGCAACAGACCATTAAACATGAAGAGTATTGTTGCTGTCGGGTTTGACATGGATTACACTATGGCACAATACAAGCCTGAGACTTTTGAATCCCTTGCTTATGAAGGCACGATTAGAAAATTGGTGTATGATTTGGGATACCCTCGCGAGGTATGCCAATATTCTCTTCAATGCTTACATTTCCCTAAAGAAATTTGATATTGCTATGTGTAGAGGATATCCTAACCAATAGCTAGATGATACGGGTTTCAATTGGTTAGTCGTTGCTCTCTTAGGTTGACATCTTATTTGTCTGTTATATGTTGCGAGATATCCAATTATATGGTTTTTTCTACTTTATATTTACTTTAGTTTACTCCTAAAATTCCTTGTGGTTGATTTATTGAGAAAACATGATCCTATGCAGTTGCTGGATTGGTCATTTGATTGGAAATACATGGTGAGAGGCTTGGTACTTGATAAAAAGAGGGGCAACATCTTGAAGGTTAATCATGTTGATTTGTATTTCTCAATTTTATTGCCCAATTTAGCTTATGTTGCTTTAATGCTATTTCTTGCTGAAATCATAGGGATAAAGTACATGATTTAGTAATTGTGTGCTTTATGCAGATGGATCGGCATAAGTATGTGAAAGTAGCTTACCATGGATTCAAGGAGTTGTCAAAGGAAGAAAAAGTTGGGACCTACGGAAGTACTCTGATACGGGATTCTTTTGATGAACCTGATTATGCTCTAATTGATACCCTTTTTTCATTAGCTGAAGCCTACTTGTTTGCTCAACTGGTTGACTTCCGGGATCGTAATCCTGAAAAAGTTCCAGAGGGTGTTGAGTAAGAATTTTGCTCCTTTTTTTCCCTTTTTTTGGGGGGCATCTCTGTTGGCTTCTTTAGGGTCTCTCTCTCTCTCTCTCTCTCTCTCTCTCTCTGTAATAGGTAGATAGTGGTTGCGAAAATGAGCTGGCACTTTATAAATTACTACTTTATTTAGTTATCTACAATATCCGGTATTCATGAACTTTCATCATATTCAATTTTCAATATTTTTTTTCAGTTACTCCCGCATGTACAAAGATGTTCGAGCTGCCGTTGACTTGTGCCACCGTGACGGAACTTTAAAGCAAATGGTAGCAAAAGATCCAAAACAGTAAGTATGGGAACTACAATAAAAATAGTAGTGAAGGATGTTCCCAACGTTGCATTCGGGAGTCAATTGATTGGTTAAATTATTCTATGTTTATTTTTAACTATATATTTCCACATTTCTTCATTTATTCTCTCATAGATATATCAATGAAGATGCCTCAATAGTGCCCATGCTCAAAATGCTCAGAGATTCTGGTCGTTCTACATTCTTGGTGACAAATAGGTATAATTGCTTCTCTTAATCCTCTCTTCATTCTAGAATAGTTTTTAGAATTTTTTTGGGAAATATGCTTGAAGAGAAAGGAGCTAAAAACAATAATAGAATCTAGAAAGGGAAACAAGGGAGAAATAAAAAGGAAAAGGAACTTCTTGGACCATACTAATATCAAAAGACATAGAATTTGCTTTTACATTGCAATCTATGTGCACATTTTATCCTTTCCTTTTGCATGTGTCAATTACAAAATATATCCGGAGTAGGAGAGATTTTCTAAGTACAGACATGATGAGGAACTTTCATTTGTGTCCCTTGCAGTTTATGGGACTATACAAACATTGTGATGAATTTCCTCTGCGAATCCCGAACAATTAGTGGTAGTAGGAAATGCAATTTTGACTGGCTTCAATACTTTGATGTTGTAATCACTGGCAGGTATGCATCTGACTGTAGTATACTGGGCACTTTTTTCGTTTGTTTAATGTCAGTGATTTGTTGATGGTTGTCCTTGAACATTTCTGTGGCAATCAATAGTTTACTAATAAAGTTGCTTTATATATGTTTGCATATGTTTTTGTGGAATGCCAGGAGATCTCTTTCTTCAAAATGTATTTCTCTGCATTCCTTGAAACCTGTAATTTAGTTTGGAATTGCCTTGGGACATTAAGTTAACTTCCCTCATGTCTTAGTTACTATCCAAGTATTGATGTCCATATAGTGAGCATACAAGGGACATCAATACTTGGATATCATTGTTTGTCAAGCCAATTTGGGCAAGTGATTAGTGAAGTTACTTCATGCTTTTAACTTCTGCTGTAACCTACCAACTGCAACTGACAACTATTGTTGTATGTCCACAATTTTCCACTGGATTTCAACAAATTCCCTTGTGATAGAAGTTGTTCATTCATAGAGATTTAATGGATTTTAGTATTGAGGTATTACGAATTCACTTTATCATGTAAAGCTCTGTTTAGGTGCTTTGTACTGTCAATTCTTACCCTAAAGAGGCGATTGTCATTACAGTGCAAAGCCAGGCTTCTTCCATGAGGACAATCGTGCGAATTTATTTGAAGTTGAACCTGAGTCAGGGATGCTACTTAATACTGACAATGGCTCTCCTATGCCTCAGGTCAATATAATGTTGTCAGTGCTTGTCTAGCATATCCCACGACTATACGGTGAATGTGTTTCGATCCTTTAATTTACTCAATTTTATATTTTATTATCAAGGTTGGAAGTACTTCACCAAGCTTATCATTGAAGGGGCCCAATAAGATGTGCAGAATTTTTCAGGTATTTTTCATTAACAGAATATGATCTACTTGAAAACTGTTATGCTAATACCTATTTGTCTTCAATACCTGATTTCATTTTTTCAATTGTTGGTATACTTCAATCAAGATATATAATAGCCAATAATTTTCCAGGGAGGCAGTGTTGCTCACCTGCATAAACTACTCTCAATTGAGTCAAGTTCACAGGTGAACTATCCTTCTCTTGATCATCGGTGCCAAGAAGAAATTATGTTGAACAACATTGTAAAGTGGTTCCTGTGTTGAAAATTTAATACTTGTAATTATTGGTTAGCTTTGACCTTTTGATGGATTTCATTCCACTTAGTTTGATCCTTGAAGGCAGTTGTTGAGCTGTTTGTTCCTGTTAACTCTTGATTCTTGTTTTTTTAGGTGCTTAATTTCAATTAATTTTGCTTTCCGCAGGTTCTCTATGTTGGGGATCATATCTATGGAGATATTTTACGGAGCAAAAAGGTTCTTGGTATAATATGTTCCTATTTGCTTCTCATTTCATATCGTATTTGCACTAAATCCCTGAATTTGACTCAATTGAGAGTAGTTCATGCAGATGACCAAGCCACATCAAGGTCTTAATGGTGTACATGTGAAACTTGTGAGATGAGATTAAAAGAAAAAAAAAAAAGAAACTTGTGAGATGACAAGTATTTCAATAATCCATGTATTCTGATCGGTTATTGATCTATGTCCTTGCAATCAGGGTGGAGAACAATGCTTGTTGTTCCAGAGCTTGAGAGAGAGGTGGAACTTCTTTGGGAATTAAGGGACACCCGCAAGGTTTTTATGCATTTTACTATAGATTTTACTTCATTGCTGTAAGGAAGTTTATTTCTTTAAAATTTGAATGGTCAAGGAGACAGTTTCTTATGCTTATAAAATGAGTTCTTGTCGCATAAATTTTCTAGAATGTTCTTTTTATAGGATTTCTGTGATAATTTACGTTAGTTTTGTGCAGGAACTAAGATTGTTGCGGAATCAACGCGACAACATTGAAGACAAAATGCACCGTTTGAAGTGGTCTCTCAAGTAACCATCTCTCGTGATGGTCATGTTACATGCTCATTAGTTTTTTTTAGCAGTTTACATAACATTGTAATGGATTTCCCTGTTCAGGTTTGAAGACGTCAAGTTTGAGGAGAAACAGAAATTATCTTCGGCTCTAGATGAGTTGGAGGTTAGGCCCTATATCTGTAGAGTACCAAGTGTCATAGCCAGTGTGAACATCGTTACGTGAGATATATTAAAATTTTCTTTTCTTCGGTGGTTTCACTGATAGTCTGAACGGAAGCAAGTCCGATTAACGCATCAACAGGCTCAACGGGAATGTCACCGGAAGGTGACGAACTTTTATCATGTCAGTTGTATATTTGCAATTTCTTTGTGTTTTAGTATTGTGGGTGACGAACTTTTATCATGTCAGTTGTATATTTGCAATTTCTTTGTGCTTTAGTATTGTGGTATGGGGAATTTTAGTTCGATATCGACGGAGTGAAATTTTTTGTTCGTCAATAATTACAGTTTCATAAAGTTTGGGGACAACTCATGAAGACAGGGTACCAGAACTCCCGCTTTGCACATCAGGTAAGATCATGGTACATTTTGCAGGTTTCATGACTAATTGGACAAATTGTATTCATCTTCTCATGTGTTTGTTTTGCATGATGCAGGTTGAGAGATTTGCGTGCCTTTACACTAGCCAAGTTTCCAACTTAAGCCTCTACTCCCCTGACAAATACTACAGACCAAGTGAAGATTTCATGTCCCATGAGTTTGATATTATCCCCTTCTGAAGCACATTAGGGCCCTGACAATTCGTTGTAATAGAATTTTCACAGGAACATGATTAGTCGTTTGGCTTTGGGAAGAGCCTAACAACCCCCCCCCCCCCCCCCCCTCCCTCCCCCAAAACAGAAAGAAAAAAAAAGGGAAGCCTCAACTAGGTGCTTTATAAAAAGATGCTTTTGTTTCTCTTTCCTCCCTTGCTTTTCTTGATGATTTGCTTCCATGTAATTCGGTAAATGTGTTGGCCAGTGAAAGCACATGTGAATAAATCAGCATTTTTCGGTACAATATTATGTTGGTGCCGTGTATGATACATGTTCAAGCACAATCTTCCAACATTTTTCAGTAGCAAATCATCTCATTGGGATATTTTTGTGCAAATCTAGCCTGAGGCAACTGTTCCTTTTACATCGAGATGGCTCAAACGCAAAGGCTCGTGTCCTGTCTACAAATACCGTCTTGCAAAGATCGGCATCTCTTAGTCTCACTTAGTGCGAATACACGTATTACGATATTTTTTAAAACTAAAATATATCGCTCCAAATCGGGAATAAGGAAGAGAAGGAATCAAGGAAAGTCTCACTTAGTGCGAATAAAGCGAATAAAATCGATGATTTCCCGAGGGTCACAAGCTTAAAGTGTACACATACATTATAATCAGCACCAAAACTCCATGGGCTACAAACTAGCCCTTCCAAAAAGAATTGACATTATTGTTTTCACTAGAAATATTACCTCTTCCTTTTCTTATTTGCAGTAGCATGCTCTCTATTGAATTTGAACCCCTTATATCATTAGTGGTCTCAGCTGTGTTCTGCCTTTTCAAACCTTTCCTTCCTCCAGATTCAAACTTCAAGTTTCTTTGTTATCTTTTCTTCGGTTTCTTCCCAGTTCGACCACCTTGTTTTGCCTTCCCTCCAGAACGATCTCCTGGAGCCACACCAGGTCTCTTCTTATCCGACCTCTGAAATACTTTCCCCTCCTCGAGGTTCAAATCCATTTCAACATCTTTTTCACCCACAGCAAACCCACTCTGCTTCCTCCACTTCTTAACAGACTCTATCTCCTCCCTCTTCTGCTTAGCTCTTTTTTTCAACTTCTGGGCCTGAATCTCTTTAGCTAGTCTCTTGCCCTCCCTGGCCGTCCTTCTTTCCTCAGCCTCTTCAATCTTCTTTTTTTCTGCCAAGAGGCGGCCTTTCACTTTCTCCATGTGGGAATCTGTCTTCACCATCTCAGCATAATAGTCAGAAGGCCTGAGGAAAGGGAGCCCCATTTTGACTGAAGCTTTTCAAAGGCTAGCCTAGTTCCCTCCAATGCTTGTGTATAGAAAGCAAGCTCCCGTGCTAGGTCATCGTTCACATCAACTTCTTGTTGTTGATCAATATCAATGGAGAGATTGTGTATCCATCCCACATTTTCAGGCCAGCTAATATCCCCAAGTTTATCAAGGAGACTACCTCGGTCGAATATTGAGCCCTTTGCAGGTTCAGTCAAGCTCACATGTTCATCTTCTTCCGTCTCTAAATTGAATTCAGATGCTTCTTCATTGCTTCCTTCCATGTTACCATCTTCCATCCTATCCTCCTCATTAATAATCAGTTCTTTCTTGAGTACCCCCATTCAATAAAACCTAAAAAGATGACAAAGAGTGCAGAGTTGTGAGCAGGAGAAGATATTCTATACATTGCTTACTAGAGCAGGGGAGAAAAAAAAAAGACGAGTAAAATATTCAAGGCCATGATAGAAGCTGAATAAACTCATAACGGCTTGCCGACCTCAATCTACTCTCATAAAAAAAAAGCTTGAACAATTAATTTTTTGGCTCACTTGTTGGGCAACTTCTAAATTTAAAGATGTGATTGAGTTCCAAATTCAGGGCATAGATAATTGCTCTCTATGTGGATTGAGGTGAGCACAATAGAAAACCAATATACCACCGAACAGCGAAATGTATCAAGTTATCAATGCAAGGAAGAAACAATGCACTGCAACAGTAGACAAGAAATAAATAAGATCAAAGCCCCATAACTTGTCTTCTTCAGTGGGGAAAAATCGAAAACTTGACAGGGATCACGACCTTCCACAGAAACTATTGCACCTCTAGGCTCTAGCGATGTTCGCACAAAGAATTAGCATGTTCAGATTTTCAAAAAATAAATAAATCAAAATTCATTTGTCACGTGGCCTTTAAAACTGGTGTAAGACATGAGTTCTGTACTGGTTTATCGCAGTTTCAGAAAGGGTCTTCTGCGTCATGCAACTTACTAACTTCCGTACCTACAGAACTCCGATAGGACCCCGGTCGACTGTGAAGATAACCCAAAAAAAAGCCCCCGCAAGGATAATACGACACGGAGTTGGAAATATAACGTCTACAAAAAGATTTGAACAAATTAATCATCGAGCCTCTACTGCACCCACTTAGAATCACAAGCACGTACGGCTTCCAAGTTCCAAGGCACAAAGAATTAGAAAAAATCACTATAAACCTCGGCTTAGTAACAAGAGGACGTACTAAGGAAGGCTCCACTTAATAACAAAAGAATGTTGGGTGCATCAGACACTAAGCAAACCATGCATGCATGATGCATCGGTCATCAGACAACAACAAATAAACCAAAAAACACCAACTGTAGGCCACGGAGAATACTCACCAGAACTAAGTCAAGTGTTCTTGAGATTGGATAGATATTGAGAAAGAAAGACAAACAACGACAAAATGGAATCAGAAAATCGAAGTGACCGAAAACAAACAAATTGAGAGAGAGCAAAAACTTACATACAACCGGGAACCGACGGTAACGGGGAAAGGAGAATCAAGGACTCTGCAGGCCGGCGGAATGAGGGAGTGCAGAGAACAAGATAATGGGGCTGGCGGATGAGGGCCGAGGCACTGAGCTGAGAGTAGCCACTGGTGAAGGATCAGAGTGCGACGGAGGGCAGAGGAGACAGACCAGTCTTTTTTTTCTTTTCTTTAAGAGAGAGCCAGAGACGAGAGAGCCTACAAAAAATTCGATTTAGGGTTCTGGGTGCGATGCACCAGAACACGCCGTTTCAAAGGAGAACAAAATTAATAATAGACGGGGAAAATAGAATTTTTCACCCACAAATTACCATAAATTTTATACTATGCATCCTAAATTATTAATTTTGATACATTGCAAACCTCTAACTACCAATTTTTGACACTTTGCACCCTATGTCAATTTAGTAGAATAAAATGACGATAATACCCTTGACTCATTTTGCATATATTAAAGATATTGTTGTCAATTCATTTAATTTATTAAGGGTATTATTGTCAAATGAAGGGTGCAAAGTGTTTAATATTAGTAGTTGGAGGATGCAATATGTCAAAGTGAGTAGTTTAGAGTGCAAAGTATCAAAAATTGGTAGTTAGAGGATGCAATGTATCAAAATTGGTAGTTTAGGATGCAAAGTGTAAAACCTATGGTAGTTTGTGGGTGTAAATTGTATTTTTCCCTTAATAGATTTTAGCATACAAACGACCTGCTCATATAAGCCAAAATTTTGAAATGCTCGTGTCGGCTCGATACTGTGTTGGATAGTCGAGTCGCACCAACGAGTGGGTACAGTTTTTTTAAGCAAGGATGGATTTCATTACACAGGGAAGAAGAATACAAACACTGAATCCAGAACCATCCAAGGCGACGATCATAGGGGACACAAACGCCCACTACATCAAGTTCAAATGCCCTAAGGGATAGAAACCATAAGGCCTGAAAGGCCAAGAACAACCGGGTCAACAGACCCGCAACCCTAACAATAACCCAAGAACAAACCCAACAACAACAACTCCACCATGCCGAAAATGGTGGAAACCGTCGGAGGAGGAGGAACCAGGCCAGCACCTGCAACAAAAGTACCCACAAAGGAGGAGCTCGGCCAAAAAGAAGACAAGGACCACAAGTCGCGTCAGATCCACGCGCCACAACAGAAGATCGGAGGCTGGCTGCCGGACAAGGACAATGTTGAAGCACTGGAGCTGCAGAAGTCGACCAAAGAGAGCAAGCTCGCCGGAAGTCATCCTGCCGTCGCCGAGAGAGCTCCTGTTGAGATCCCACATTACTTAGGAGAACCTAATTAGAAGACTTAATAAGAGGGTTTGGATAACTCTAACTGCAAGACATGTCTTTTGGTCTAGAGTCCAGGTCCTCATCAGCTCCACCAGGGCAAAACTCATTACACGAAAACACCATAGTTATTGAAAGCATAAAAAACCAACGAAAAAACAAAAACTTGACCGGCCGACAGCCGGCCAAGAGGGGGCAAACGGGAGGAGGAGCTCCTCCCGTCCCCCAAAGGGTGTGGGAATGCGGACGGGAAGGGGGCAGAAGAGCAAAGAAAGGAGAGTCTAGTCTAGAGAGAAGGAGGACCCTCTCTCTCTAGACTCAGGATCAGGAATGACTACTTACTATAATACAATTTTTATTCCGGTTCTATTGCACTAAAATAATTTCAAAATTAGAAAATAAAAAATTTCGGTTTGGGCAATTTGGTATTTTCGCACAAGGAGGGTCCACTTGTTGCTCACTTGAGACATAAAAACGTTACACATAACGGAAAAGTCAGGTTGAGGAGATAAGTCGTCACAAGTTAAAGATTACGTAAGTTTTTGAGACTGATGTTAATTTGTAGATTCTATTGAGATTTTACATGGCATTTGCATTTCCAATTTCTTAATAAATTCTTAGCCCATATTTGGATGAACAAAGGTGTTGGAATTTGTAAAAAGTTGTTAGAATTTAGAAAAAAAATAATGGTATTATTTCATGCACATCCAAACGTGGGTTTAACCAAGAAAAAATAATTATTAAGGAATCAAGAGCAACAAGTGCCTGTTTCAAATGCGGATGAAGATCCTCTACAGCCATGCAATTCGAACCAAAAATTACAGCGAATCTTAATCCTTCAAATGCCTCTAATTCTTCTTTTTTGGCGAGTAAGATTCACAATTCCACAAGAAGAAATTCCAGCCTATTACAACACAATACTGGACGTATGGGATCTATAAGAAAGCCTCCATTAGAGAATAAAATTGCAGCTTGCTTCAACAATAAACAAGCCTTCCAAACCTCTGAGTCTGATTCAATTTACAGGACCCACGTCTTTAGCAATTGTAACTGGTCAGGCCTCAACAATATCTTCCCAACCAGGTAGCCTTCGTAGGATGGGTCAACTTTCCACATAATATTCATCAAATAGGTCTGGAACCAGAGGAAAGCCGATGGGAAAGGGTTGCTGTTGAGCAGGCTGGTAATTGTTCAGCCTCAGTATCATCAGCAACAAGCAAGAAACACCTTTTAAGTTAATGCTCATCTTGCCTTTCCAAGTCTTGCAGTTCAACTGGTTCAGGGAAAATTTCACTGGATGACCTTTTATCTGAGGATGAGAATTCACGTCCGCCACTTCCATGAGAGTTTACTCTCCCTGGCTGTCTTAAGCCACTGGCACCAGGATGGCCTGGAATGGTGGCGCCATCTGATGAACTGTGCCGCCAGCTGCCAAAGAACGCAGAATTCCAAGATCTCCTCGACGACAATGTTCGCAACCTTGCAGAGCTGGAACTCTCCCCCCTGACCACCTTTAAAGGGTTTTCCAATGCTTTGAGGATATATTTCATTGGGGGACGTCTGGAAGGCCTGGGATTAAGGCATGACCTGGCTACAATTGCCATGGCCCATACCTCTTCGAGTAGATCCTCATATATTATCAGAGATGGGTCAACAATTCTAGTTATCAGTTCCTTGTCACGTATGCTGACGTAAGGCAGTGTTTGTTCCAACCACTCGGTTGTAGTAGCACCATCCGACTTGCTAATGCCAAGCTTACCCGTTACAAGCTCAAGCAAGACTTTCCCAAAACAGTACACATCATAAGCACAAGTTGCTGATGAAGAGCCTGTACATGCCAAAGGGGGGAAAAACACAGTAAGTTCACTTCTCCCAAAAATCTTTATTTTTTTTATTATTTTTTTCTGACCATCAAAATTCTACAAGTGAGAGAGAAGAATCTCTGAAATTCCAAATACATAAATATTCCACACAGCCCACTCTCCTTGACCACCAGTACAAATGACTTTCTATTAACAGTAGACTTGCTTTCGTAAATTCTGAACCAACTTTTAAAATCCCAAGTTGCTTTGTTAGCATACTATCAGGATAGTAGCACATTCATCCATGTTTTTAATCCTACACAATATTATCTACTTATTCTCCAGACGGTCTAGGATATTTGGCAAATGAATTAATAGAGACAGGCTTATAGTCCATTCCCCACAATAACAAGCAGGTGGGGATTATCAAGGATGATTGACCAAAGAAGAAGCATATCTAATTTATGTTTCAGTATGCTGACAGATAGAAAATTGAGATTAAGGAGTATACAGAAAATATCAGTGAATATACGTACCAGAAGGGCCTTGTTCAGGAATTCTGCACATGATCAAGAGGAAATAATGTTACACCTTTGAGTAGAACGTAAAAATAATAATAATAACAATGGGAACAAAACAAAATAATGGAAAAGCAGCGGAAAGATTGATTCCAAATTCAATCAGAGTACATAGGATTAAACATTCTTCTTAAGTAATTTTATGGGGCCTAATGATGGAAACCATGCCTAGTTATAGTATCTGCCTCCATATGGAGTTAACAATTCATGCAGCTATCAATCTTCCTACAACAAAGTGAGGAGATGAATGGATTTGGTCCCATGTCTAATGAGTTTTTCATACAGAAGCTTACCCATAAAGTTAAAGCTCAATATGTGTTGAAGCAAAACGAATTTTTTTACGCTTTTCCTTTTTCTTTCTT
Source organism: Myrica gale (assembly GCA_963930655.1). NCBI lineage: Eukaryota > Viridiplantae > Streptophyta > Magnoliopsida > Fagales > Myricaceae > Myrica > Myrica gale. Next base: position 24,187,223 of record OZ005606.1, read on the forward strand.
TTTTGGGGAGAGGGGGGGGGGGTGACACCAGGTGGAATGTCTAACGTGAAAATGCAAAGCAAATATATAATTGATAAAGGACATACTGTGGCTTCCGCAAGAACCTTGTGAGCGCCTTTTGGTGAGAATCCCCTTCTTGGGAATGAACCTCACTCAAACTTCCAAGCCGCACCTCAAATTTGTCATCGAGAAGGATACTGCTCGCTTGAACATCTCTTAAACCACCAACAATATGATTGCATTTAGTATTTACACCACTGGGCATAATACTTCTAAATAAAGCTATTAAAAGAGATATTGCATGCCATTTACAAAGGGTGTTAAGAAAAAGAATGAGAAGAATATCGATACAAAATATTACTACTAGAATTTGTCTAAAAAGAAAGCACGTTAAAAGGATCTGACATTTGCCAGCATCTATTGCTAATTCTTTCCATTAAAGGAACTAAAGGTTGGACTTTAAACCATGTTTATCACTGCATGAGGAAAAGCTGCTGTCATTTGCAAAATCAGGAAACAGCAATTAATGATCTACTATTCTACTTCTAGAAATTTTATAGACCATCCAGATGGTAAAGCACCCACTACATTCATAGAAATAACTAAAAAATATTCATAACCTTCAGCTCTAGGATGATTTTGGCAAGCTAACCTAAAATAAACCAAACAACAAAAAAGCAAATAGGAACAAGGAAAAAGATATTCACTGTCAGGTTCTTTAGTTCAGCATGCAATCAACAATCTTAGGTTTGAATGAAATAAGATATCTATGAGTTTAAATCCTCCCCAGGACTGCATATCAAAAGACTAATTTGTAACCGAACTTCTTAACATGAAGGTGTGTCTTAGATGCTAGGGTTAAAACTCTTCCTAAAATTGACAAAGGACAGTCACGAAATCCACGCCCAATGCTTGTGCTTGGAGTATGATCCTTGTTAGAAGAAATCTCATTCGGTAATGTATTTTAAGGAGTATAAAGTTCAAAGTTACATTTCATGTGTTCTCTATTCAGTTTAAATTAATAGCCAAAAGGTGAGTTAAAGTTTAACGCAAAGCTCTAGAAAGGTACAGAACTAAAGTCAGAACAGAAGTCAAGAATCCAATGTACACCCAGATTTAATTGTAGCTTGACAGGTTATTATTTAAAAAAATAATCAAGCAATGTTGAATGGCCCAACAAGGTACTTGTCCTGAGGCCATTTTCCTGGGAGATAATTTAATAGCCTGTTAAGCACCTATTCCAGAAGCAATAAAAGAAGGTTAATATGGATGTCATATTAGAGACCATATACTGCCAGAAGAGCTAAAGTCCTTCTTCAGAACAAAGAATCGCTGTCTAAGGTACCAAAAGGCAAAAGTCAAACTAGGAGAATTCAAAATCGGCATAGAGAAAGCTCTAAAGTAAGAATGTCAAGAAATCAGCAAATTCGCTTATATGAATGAAGAGGAAACCACGATACCAATAGACAAGTTTAATAATGTACCTGTGAACAAGGGGAGGAGCGCACTCATGATGTAGGTAAGCTAGGCCTTCAGCAGCTCCTGTTGCAATTTTCAATCTTGTAATCCAATCCAGAGACTGGAAACTGTCATCCTCAGAATTGGTAGCTCGGTGCAAGGAACTAGCCAAATCTCCATTTGGCATAACTTTGTAGACCAAATGCTTCTCAGTCTCATGCTCCAAGCAGTGCCCCAGTAGGGGAACCAACCTAGCATGTGAAACCTTGCTGAAAACCTCCAACTCAATCATGTATGATTCATTCTTGCAGGAATGCAAATCTACCCTTTTGATGACTACCGGGATCCCGCTTTCCAACAAGCCCTGGAAAAGGTCCCCAGAATGGCCATGTTTGATAAGATTTGCTTCATTAAATGCACCAGTGAAGTGCAGAATCTGATCGTACGTAAACGATTCTCCCAGACCAGGCATATAAACAAGATCCTTGGGTATTGACGGGCTGGCTCCTTCTGGCACAGGCCCCATATTTGCAGTCCCACTTTGATTAACGATGTCCTTGTCACAAGTTCTTAGGAGAAGCACCATGAAAAGTACTAAAAGCACAATTAAACCAATCCCGCCAAATAGACCCACCATTATGTATATCAATCTTCTGTTGGTCTTAGAATTAGTCAATGGTGGCTGAGTGGATTCTGGAGTTCCAAAATTATCAAAAATTGTGTCTTTGCGGGCATAAAACTGCCTACAGTCCTCCAAAGGCCTCTGATTGCGCACCATCTGAAGACAATTTCTATCAAGATTAACATTGCTTTGACTAGCATCAAGGACTTTGCCTTGTAAATAGTTACCAGACAAATCAACTGAGTGAAACTTCCCAAGGGATGATAAGTTCGGAGCTCCATACAACTGGTTGTTTGAGAGATTGAACACAGCAACAGTGGCATTAGAGTTTGAACTAAGATTCATAAAGAAACCATCCGGAAGTGGACCCTCCACAACATTATTCCCAATATCCATCTTCTGCAAACTCTTCAATCCTCTCAACTCCCCGGGTAATGACCCGGACAAAGAATTCTTGCTTAGATCGAGTTCTACCAATTCAGAAAGGCCACCAAATTGACTGGGGATTGAAGAAGTGAAACTATTATCAGAAAGATTCAAATATTGGAGTCTAGAAATGTTACCCAGACCAGCTGGAATCGGCCCAGATAAGAAATTGGAAGAAAGGTCAAGCGTGGTAAGATTAGAAAGAGACTCAAAAGCAGAAGGCATTGACCCAGTAAGTGTATTCCGCGAAAGATCAAGAACTGAGAGTGAAGGTAACTTGCCTAATGCAGGAGAGATGATGCCTGTGAGACTATTATCAGACAGATACAAATATTTCAGTTTCCGCAAATTACCAAGCGACGAAGGAATAAGACCGTTCACGGAGCAGAACCGGAGATCGAGCACTTGGAGTGCATTAAGGCTCTGGCCGAACCAGTCGGGAATGGACCCTGGAAGCGAAAACCCAGACGCATTGAAGGACTGCAACAGGGTCAAATTGACCAGCGAATCCACAGCGAACTGCGGATTTGACTTCCCGATATGTGTTCGTCTCAGGCCGGACACCTTGATCTCAACCACCCGACCCTTCTGGCACAGTACACCCTTCCATTTCGAGCATGGTTCGGCCTTGATGGGCCAATCCTTTCCCCTGAGCCCCAGCGACGCCCGGAGGTCGAGTAACGCTAATCGTTCGATATGGGAGCTCAGCGGCAGTTGTGACTGAGCTACGCCACAGTGAATCAACAGGAACATGAGTATCGCTATGTTAAGCAGACCTCGTTGAGCTTCTTCCATGGCCTCTCGAGATAAAGCGAAGCTCATCGTGGACTGTGGAGGTCCATGTTGGACTCTTTCCCTGAAGATTTAATTCGGCCTTGCTTCGACAGGTCGCCAAAATAATAACAGAGCCCTTATTTATTTTCCCCTGCGAGATTCCTTCACCTCTTTATTACGTAAACTCACCCAAACTCTCTCTTGCTCTCGGTGTTAACTCTCTAGAGAATGAGAACGCACGCTTTCAAGGGTGGAAGACAATCAATGAAAAAAAGGCTCTGTACTCCAACCGCTGGCGCTCAGGCGCTCTGTACTGCAACGCCTTCATAATACTGTCGCTTTCAGTCTCACCGGTGCTATTAATGAACCTGAGAACACTTATAGAACTGCTCTAGCTGTGGAATGTGGGGGGTTGAAAAATTACCCAGGCTTCTGGGTTTTGAGATGCTTAGCTAAAACTTCCGGCTAAGCTTCTGGTCAGATAAAATGAAAGGTCACTGCGCTGAGTTGTGGTGTGGTGGTGTGGGTTTTATATTGCTGCCATTATAATAGAGAGCATGTGATTACGGTGTGATTGTGACAGCAGTGCCTCTGGTATCTGACAATTCAAAGGTGATTTCTTTCTTCCTGGGGATTTTATATATATATATATATATATATATATATATATATATATATTCAGTTGATTGGAATTTTGGAATGTATCTGTTTTCCGTAGCAGTGTTTCCTGGTGAATGATTTTAGATGAACAAATCGGCTTGACTTTTCATGGGTTTTACTTTTTTTTTTAGTCTTCTGCATAAAAGTTTATACTCTACGGCTGCTTTTGTAGTATATCATGCCTCCAATCAATTAGGGTTATATTAAATTAGATCTATATAATTTAACAGTTTTCAATAATGCTTAATTGAGTTTTTTTAGATATGAACTAACTAGCCACATTCGTAGTTGGTGTATTTTTTTTAAAGTTGAAGGTAATAAAAAATAAACATAATTGATGAACATATGATTTTAAACAATAATGAAGTGAAGATGATATTTATAAATTTATAGCTTTATTAAGTTAAATTATTTGTAGGCCTTGGGTACGTTTGTTTTCCCAATATTTTGGGCATGAAAATTTCCAACAAAACAAACACATTCCAACATTTTTAACTTTTATACATACACACTTTACCTTTCACAAATCTCAATAAAGTAAAAAATCTCAAAATTTCAGTAATATTCTTCAATATTTTGACAAACAAACATACACTTATCTGTCCCACGAAGTGATAATTTGATTAGAAAATAATTTGTCAGTGAAAAAAATAATAATTTTGTCACCAAATATAAAATTATAAAGTATCTAAAATAAATAATTGATAATTTTATTGTGATAAAAATAATAGATAAAATTTAAAGCCTCGAGACTCTCATAATTAAAAGATAAAAAAATATATTTATCTTGTATATATATATAGCTAGAGAGTTAAATGTGGCTAAGCTAAAAGTAATCCAACCTCCTCGGCTATTCTCACATCTCCCGTGTTATGAGCCACTTCTTGCGTGCGAAGACACAGACATCGCGTCCGTAGTGGCGTACATGTTGTTATGCTTGACGACTTCCAATGAACATTCTTTTCCTGTCAAAGATTAGCACTAATTATCTAAAAGTTCTGGCCAGCTAAAATGCAGACCGAAAGCACCGATTTTTCTGACTGACGTATGACGTGGCATTTTCATACGCGTAGTCCTACGTGGACCCGACAGCCTGCGCGTCGAGTATCAGCCACGATAAATCTGTCATCTTGACGGAAAAAATGTGTCCAATGAAGCGTATTTGTCCCAATTTCATGTTTCTAATAATTTGACTCCGAAGTGTGCAAATTTTTTTTTTTTTCGCGTACGAATTTATTATCAACTTTGTCTAATGTAATATGACTCGTATTATTAAAAATTTTACACTTATAATATTTAATATTATATATATTTATTGTGTTTATTTCTCTTTAAATTAGAGAAGACTATCCTACTAAGAGGGTGTTCGGTTAGAAAGTTTTTTGAAAATTTTTAGGTGATGTTAACTTTATTGGTATGCGTGTTTTAGTTATTTTTATGTAGTGTTAAAAATGATGTTTGATTGTAAATTTTTTCGTATTCTGAAAATTCAAAAAAAATCCTGAAAATTTTGTTTAAACGAACATGCTCTAAATTTCAGTTCATTGTTAATAAGGTAGCTATCTCGGTAGTATATGTTTTTTTTTTTTTTTAACTTTGAGAGGCCTTTTGTAGCTACTCTGTTTTAAGTTGACTGAGAATATAATACCGAGGTGAAACTTTTTTTTTTTCTCTTTTGCTTTGAAATAAATTAAAAATATACGTTCATCCTAGTACACTTGCAACGATACTAATGCATTTAGCTTACGTTTGAATGTTAAAATTTTAGGGTGTTAAAATTGGTAAAAAGTGAAGAGAAATGATTTGAATTAGTTTTTTATATTTATTATAATAAATAATAATAACTTAATAGAAAAAAATATATTATATTATAATTATTTTATTAAATCTAAAATTTTAATAATCAAACACAGCTTTAATTCTGTTCAAACACTCGTATACGTATACGAAACGACAAACTAAAAGAACCCACAAATCCTCGTCTTGATTGGACCAAGACAAGTGAGGAGATGTAAAAGGAAAGAGCTCGGAACAAGGATTTGCAAAGATCAATGCTTTTCCAATGAAAATCGAACTGGAAAAATACGCGTCTGACTTGGTCCCCTCCCTCTACATGTCGGTGTCCGTCGGCGGCGGCTTCATTTGGAATTCGTTACGAAACTCAATTTTCCTAAGCTAAACGACAATGAGCTTGATTGCAACGTGTTAACAGTCGCTTCATGGCAGCCACATGACGACAGAAAATCCCCAAATGGACTGGGTCTACGCAGGAAAAGTGAATAATTGGGGGTGGGGTTAGGGTTCTATTCATCCAAATTAGGACCTTTCGAAAGTAGTTTTCTTTTAGCGTGTCCACAAATCATTCTCGACATATCACTTGGTTAAATGTTTAAAGGGAGGAAAAGAAAAAGAAACTTAATAGATTCACACTACCTTTATTGTATTGCACTTGGCCTATCCCACTTCTTTTTCATTCTTTTAGAGACGTAAATGGAACTATCTAAGACCCACCCTCTTATCTTCTAAGAAATCTCCCTTTTCTCTGAAGTGGAAAGACCAAGTCATCGCATCTGTGAATCGATAAAACCAATCAATAGATAACGGGGGACATCTACCAAAGGATAGGATACCTTCTTTGAGGGATCCAATGGGGTTTTTTTTTTTCATATTTTAGAATGAGTGGATTTGGTTACGTTTCGACGGCTGTCGGCCGCAAATTTAAAATCGATGGCCAAATCAATCAATTCGGTTTCTAAATTTTTTGAGTCGAGATTCGAATCAGGCCACTAAGAAACCACCCGAACCCAATTGGCATTGGTCGGTTTGGGTCGGGTCGGTCTCAACCCCAACTTGAACACCTAGAGCTCTATTTTGGAAAAAAAGGGAAGTGACTTTTTAGTGTGGGAAATGACGATTTTATCTTCATATTTTTTTTTGTTGGAAGTGATGTTTTTTCACGAGGGTACAATCATCATTTTGAAGGTAAAAAAATTAATTTCAATTAAAATTGACAAAAATTGTTAATAGATGATGTAAAGCGTTTGAAATCAACTGGGTGCAACATTATAAAAATAATAGTTTGAGTGCAACATATGGGGTCCCATAATTAAAAGGTATAATGTGTATTTAATCTTAAAATTTATTTATTTATAACAATTTAAAATGTAAAAATAATTGAAAATTTAATAACAATTTTAAAAATTGTTAAAAGAGAAAATAGCTGCGCAAACACAAAATACTTATCTTCAATAATTCCACTGTCATCAGAAAACTCTTTCAGTTTTTTGTGTGAAAGGGATTCTCAAATTATAATGGTTCATCTCAAACCATTTTGCACGCCAATAGCTGTCAGAGAGAATAAGAATTGACTCTAAGTTTCTGAGTTATTTATAATGTAAATTAGTTTTAAGTGAATTTTGTTTCAATAAAATAATTCAGTTTTCAATATTTGGTTCTTATTTTAAAACATGTTTCTTGAAAATCACTTTTCACTTTTCAATATTTAATATATTATTTTGTAATCTCATATGATTAATAAAAAAATCTTAATATAAATTTTTAATGTATTAAAAATCACATATATATGTATAACAATCAAATCAAATATTTGGTTCTTATGAAATTCACTTTGCACCCCTAAACTTTGGGGTCATTTCTAAGTTGCACTCACTTATATCGTTTTCATTAGATTAGAGAAACGGAGAAAGCCGCTTCGGTCATTTCTAGAGAGAGAAACTCACACACGTCCCTCACTTCTCTCATTTCCTCCTTACATATCACGCTCTCCACTGATTTTGATCGGTCGTTTGATACTCCACTGATTTGTTTGTGTTTAAGCGTCTAAATATTTACAGAGATTAGTGGGTATCGGGAGAAAAGCGTGGATGGAGAAAACACTAAAGGAGATGAGGGCAAAACGGGAAATGAGAACTTTAAGTTCTCACGTGGACGACACCTGGTTGGTTTGTCGTGAGAAGTAACATCAATTTGGGCTTCAGGGTGGAAATCAACGTAAACATAAACTTTCGAGTACCAATGTAACGAAATCGATAAAAGTGACTGCAACTTAGAAATGACCCCAAAATTTAGAGGTGCAAAGTGAATTTTTCAATTTTTTTTAAAAATTATGTTTTCATAAATTTTTTTCGTAAAAATAAGATATGTAAAAATTATACATACAATAGTATGCTTTTTGGATTGATTTATGTTTTTAAAGAAAAATTTTTGGACAAAATGAGATAAGCCTACAGAAGATAGCCTGTATTTTCTTGTTGACCTAATCTCAATTCGGTTGATGATATTTATTGAAAGTAAGGAAAATATTTTCTATGAATAGATTACAACTAAACAAACAGATGTAATTATCTTAGAAATTTTAAATAGTTCGCTGAATATGTTTTCTGATAATCCAAACTTCAAATTGAGATGGCTTGTGCCGGTGGACCGTAATTCTCCGGGCCTTGCTCTGTATGAGCTTTGGGCCATTGGACCTTAGTAGGATGAGGCCTTATTTTAGGCCCATCAACATGCATCCTTTAATGGGATTTCAAAAGCAACTTAACGGCTAATTTATTTTATCTCCCTTGCAGATGTGTCTCTGAAATTCCATCTGAAAACCTCCTGCAAAAGTGCAACAATTCACCGACGAGACTCACGACTCTCAAGTTCTTATTTTCCCTTCTCGGTAATTTACTCGAAACTGGGACGTCACAGTAGAACGGAAATGCAAAGACACTCAGGCATGCAGCATCCTCGCACAGAAAGAGACCCAGCAACTCAAGAACGAGATCGGTTAATATGTGAAGCGGGACCGTGTGAAGCGGTGTGGAGCTGTGGTCAGGATCTCCACACCGTCCATCCGACGGTCCCGCTTCTGCCACCGAATAAATGAGAAGTTGTCCGGTCCAGGCATGTGATAAACCCGGTCCAGAGCAAGATAGTGAAGCGGTCCAGCATTTCGAAATTTATTCGGGCTCCTTCTTCCTCCCCCAACCCCTTCCCGAAAATCAGAACCTCTCTCTCTCTCGCAGAAGACGCCCAAACACTCCTGGAGGCGACGGACGAAAAACGAGGAGGCGATTCAGCCTGGCTTCGACGACCAGCTTTGGGCTCACTTCACTCGCCTCCCCACCCGGTACCTTTACCCCTACCAATCCGAGCCTCCTAAACCTTTCTCTTTCAATATCCAGGATTTTTATTTATCTAATTGTTTTGTAAACTTTTTGGTTTCTTTGTGCCCGTGTTTGATGTTTTTTGCCGATAAATATATTCCGCATGGTCTGTTTTAGGCCATTAGGATTAAAATGGACTATACTCGAGTTGATTTGATTTTGTTTACACACTGTTACACTTTTTATATGGATTATTGGAGGTTTAATAGGACTATTTAGCTTTTTATGACTCTTTCATCATTGTGACTGCCAATTTTATCGGTTTTCTAGCAAGCTCATTGGTAAAGTTTTTTTTTAATTGTTTTTTTTTTGTAACGTTTGCCGATAGAGAAAGGTGTTTCAATGGTTGGGGTTTTATCGAATGATCCTTTTAGCCATTGGATCACATGCGTGCAGGTATGCGCTGGATGTGAATGTACAGAGGCCAGAAGATGTTCTTGTGCACAAGAGATTGCTGCATTTGGCTCAGGACCCCCTAATAGGCCTGCGATTGAAGTCCGCCTTGTGTAGGTTGGTTGAATTCTTACTTATGGACGTCAGGATAATTTCATTTATTGATCCTTGTAGGCTGGCTAGGGCTATTAGATTTCTCACTCAGTGTTTAATTTGAGAACTTAATATGTTGCTCAGTCCAATAACTGATGTAACTTCTGTGCACTTGTTCTTGTTGATCGAAAGAGAATTTCCTCACAGGGAAATCCTTTTCGTGTGAATTTTTATGTCTGGAGAATGCTAAATGTCAGTACTGATGAGTATATCATTTGACCGTTGCTCGTTTGAATTCAGAATTATGTGCTGAAAAGCATGTCATTGACATGTAGCTTGATATGTTCATAATCAACCTTGCTTGTTCATAAGTGGTTTCTCTATATTTTCCAGACTTTATCTTCAAGCCATTTAGATTTGACTTGCGCGGTACTTATTTTTAGAACGATTGCGGGTAGTTGAAATAACATATTTGAATTCCAGTTTTTCACCTCGTAGGATACTTGATGAATCATAAATGGTTCTTTTAAACTCATTACCCATTCATGCATATAATAAGACTGCAATTTGGATGCAACAACTACTTAGCTGAGATGGTATGGTTATAATCATAGCAATGCTACTTGATGTTGGAAAGCGAGGTCAAACGTGATTCTGTTCATGCTTCCTTTGTACGCTAGTGCGTACCATAAATAAACTGAAACTACTGTCCTTAGTCAGGTACTTGATAGGTTTTCATATTTAAGCTCATTGATTGTTATATGCAGAGGATGTTCTTTGATTTTCTGACTTCTCTGGCTCAGTGTGCGTCTGTGTGTTTGTGTGTGACGAATTGATGTCTTTATACTCATGAATTTGCATGCCAAACTGATGGTATTGTGTCAAAACTTGTATTCTCATCCTATGTGATCACTGATAATGGGTAAAATCTGCAGTTGACTGAAAATTGAGGTAATTTTTTGTCTCATTTCTGCCTTCAAGTAGGGTAGCCTGCCATAATCGCGATCTTTTACCCTGTCAAGTGACTAATCCATATTTTCATGCCTCTCGGGAGAGCAGAGAACCATGGTTTTTATGGTTCATCGTTGTACATCTGTATAGATACTTACCTCTATTCAGATTTTATGGGTTTATCACCAAAGAGACTTTTGTTATGTTTCCATTGGTGGCTGAAGAAGATTTTTCTTTTTTAAGGGCAAATAATCTAGAAGGTTCTGTGGTAAATGCTGCAACTGATAAAGCAAGGGTTGAAGATAAACCATGGACACATGATGATGTACTCAAAGCAATTGACAGAAGAGTGAAGGAAGCCTTTGCATTTGGAAGTACGCCAGCCACGTATTGGGAACTCTGTCTGAACACATTTTGTGAACTCTGTCTGAACACATTTTGATTGCATTTTGTCATACTTTTATGTAATGGATACTATATGTAATTGGTACTATATGTAATGGTTTGGAGAAATGATTTCAAGACTCAACTTTGCACCTTGCCAGACTATAGAAACCTGGTGAAATGGGAAATGGCGATTGCTTTAAGCATATTGAGAATATGCATTTATAGGTATTTTGCTAATTGCTTCCGTGATTTATGAACTGGAATCTCAAGTGGAAAACCAGAGTCATGAACTGGACACATGATTTTGAAGTTCTTGAAGGATTAGGCATCACTCATTCACTTGCTCTTTTTGTTTTGTTCAAAATTGGTCGATCTTGACTCTTGACTTTGGCCATCCGATCACTCAGTGGAATTTTACAAAACAATGGGAAAGTGTTCAGATTTCAGAGGTTTAAGTTGTAACACAAATCAATAAGATGAGCGAATAAATGGCATTCCCACAGAACAAATCCCATCGGATTGAAGGGAATATCTCTCCTAAATTATAACGTACATTCATCTCATATGGAGGCCAAATAAGGTAGAACACAAAAGGCGTAGCTCACAGCACCTCCAAATATTAAAAAAAATGGAAGAGGAAGGGGGGAGAAAAAAAAGGGGAAAAGTAAAATAATGCTTTACAACTTTTAAATTGTCTCAAATCGAGACAATCCTCATGGGCAGGAAACAGTTAGCATTCTCCACTCTTCAGAATTTAACCAATCCAGCGAGTAACACCATCATCTTCCCCTACAGCTGCTAAAATCTCAATGCGTACATCCAGAAAAGCCTACAGTTTGCCAACAATAACACCATTATGGTAGAAACAAAATACGATAATTTTTTCAGTTGCAAGATTACATTCTCAAAGAATTTCCAATCTCACTTCTGGTCTGATGTATCGAAGGAAGGTCCATAATAACCAAATAAAGGGAAGGCAAAAAAAGAAATAAAAAACATATGCTAGTAATTGTATATACTGCATCAGAGAGATTCCCAAAAGAACAAGTCAACATTCCCCAAAGGAGTACTGATGTCCCTGTCTGCTTCACTAAACTGCCAACATAATGGAGGAACAACAGAATTTGACAGCGTACGTAACTTGTTTCCTAATTGCATTTAGACTTTTGTTATGTTGTTCTGCCTTAGGAAAAAGAATATATATCTCAAAATTACTAGCATATGTTTTTCAGTATCATGAAGTTAAGGGAACAGAAATGCTTTGAGCCAGAGAGGAACTCAGGTGAAGTTTTGCAAGTGCAACCAGCCAGTTCCTTTCTACCTAGATATACTTGCCCGAAAATTGTCCGTTCCTTTTTCCAGTTGCTTATACTCGATTACCGGCAGAGATCCTTTCTTACCAACCATTTTTACGGAGTTGAAAATCCGTCAAAAATGGAGATAAAGCAACTCCCTTCTCAGCATCTTCGAAATCCAAAAAGATCTTTCGTTCTTTCTTTCTAGCAATCCAGACAGATATTCACTCACTCTTAGATATCGAGAGTTAAGTAGGCCTTATGAAAATTTTAATTTTTCGACAGAACAGATAGAAACCAAAACAAAAGACACTTCGAAAATCATGAGCCAAATAAACGAACGAAAATTCACTTCAAGTTCAGGAACAATTGCTACTTGAAACTTGAAAGACATACCCTATTTGAACCCTCAACCTTCCTACACTGCAAACTTCTTGGTCCTTCATCCTGTAAACACTAGGGACTTGAATCCCTAGTAGCAACATGGACACACAAGCATGCTGCATTTCTAGTTCTAGAATAAATATTGAACAGAGAGACGCCTTCACATAATCCATTCCTCCCCAGGGATTTGAATCCTGGTAGGCTCTGCCGGCCATGGTTAACCAATCAAATAAGCCAACAAGATCACACCAAGATCGGTTAAATAACTACCTAAAGTTGGGTTTCTCTGAACCAATAAGCCTAAAGATTATCCAATTCAGCAAAGAAATACATGTGTTAGGAGCAAAAACGTCAACCTGAGAGCCAAAAGTCTAAAATATTCTTCTACCCATGAAAATAGAACATCATTTTTGAGGCTACAGATAAGAACCACTTTATTTATTCTTTTTAACAAGTCAAACAAGGACCATGTATAAATACAAACAAAATACAATTAGCATGCACTTAGTCTCCGGAAAAGGCAAGGAATAAGAAGATAAAACTTGGGGATCCTCTAATAAAAACCCAAGTTTTATTTTCATTTCCACCCATTTCTCGCCAACCAAACATCGCATAAGCCCAACAAGAAACGAATCAATCAAGAAAACGGATCAACTCCAAATCAGAAAGCAAAACAACAAAAATTCAAGTCTTGTGGGTTTTTCCTTTTTCCATTCTTTGGTAGTAAATATAAGAAATGAATATCATCTCGTTGAACCTGGGGAGGAATGGATTATGTTTTTCGAGCGAGTAGGCCACGAGGCCGGCAGAGCCTAGGTTGACAGTGACAGAACCAGATTTGAATTCAAGTCCCTAGTAGCAACATGGACACACTAGGGACTTGAATCCTGCATTTCTGCGATGGTTGGGTCTTCTGCGATGGTGGGTTGGCCGTCTGATTTCTGGAAAGGGTTGGGGGAGGAAGATCGGGCTGGAACAGAGAAGGGTTTGGGGGAGGAAGAAGGGGCTGGAACAGGGAAGGAAGGGGTTGGGGGAGGAAGACCGTCTGATTTTCGGGAAGGGTTTGGGGGAGGAAGAAGGTGCTGGAACAGGGAAGGGGTTGGGGGAGGAAGAAGGAGTGATTTTCGGGAAGGGCTTGGGTGAGATCTGCTTTAATTCGGGAAGGGGGGGGTCTGAACTCCAAATTTTGAATTCGAAGTGCTGGACCGGGGGGAGTTCGGTGGCTGGACCGGAAAAAGCCTCATTTATTCAGTGTATGAAGCGGGACCGTTGGATGAGCGGTGTGGAGATCCTGACCGCAGCTCCACACTGCTTCATATGGTCCCGCTTCACACATTAACCGAAAAGGCCTAACCCAAATGGGAAACCCCCGGTCGCACCTTAATCAAGACAGAATCGCAGGTAGCTAATACTGCCTATTGATTAATTTTGAGATTTGACCCAAAGTCTCATACATTTTTCCCACCAAGAAAAAATAATACGGGGGTTGAGAGTGATTGCTCTTCGTGGATCTTTAAAAATATAAAAAATATAGCAAAAGGTTGGAAATGTGTATTGTGATCCGCACGAAGTTCAGACCCTTCTGAAGGTCATTTATTGTCTGTCTCAACTCATGGAGTAGCTAGAGAGTCTTGGTGTAACGATGTTATCCGTCCTTAGCTTCTGTTTGTTTTATTGTAAAATGTTTTTTCATTAGAGCTTTCTGCAATTTGGGTCGACTGAAATATTGCTACTCAATGGAAGAGGGTTTTTCTTTTTCAATGATCAACTGCAAACCACCTATGAAGATTAGTTTGACATCAATTCAGTCTAGAAACCACTTTGAATCAGTAAGGTGGCCAGACAATAAATTCAACAAGAAACCCTTCTAGAAAACAGATTCATATGCTGTATAAGTTTCCAGTAATTTTTTACCATAATACTCATATCCACCGATGCGTTATGCCTTGTTCTCCGGTTGAAGAAAATAAAAATGGAACATTTATCTGCTTGGAGGGTTCTAGCAAGATTCTAAGTCTTCTACCATCTTGCCAGCCCCGTCCGACTGTTTAATCAAATTACATTACGGCATTGCCCCATGGGAGGCTGGGAGCACTTTTCCATGGCAGCAATGTGGAAAATCTTGTTTAGACCTTATTAACACCTACAGGGGTAGAATAGGCGCTTCCCCTCTATTTAAAAATCCAATAACAATTTTAGAACAAGTCCTAAAATTGTTGAGTCTAGATCTGAATGATCAATCAATAAAATGTATATGCAGCGGAATAATAAAATAAATATCACAATCACATAAGAGACAACAAGGATTTTATTGACGAAGTTGAAAACCTTTGAACTTACATTTCAAAGGAAAAGTCACTCCGGGCTAGCAGCCACCAGAAATTCACTAAGAAGCAAAACCTTACAACGGTGATTCAGACACGGGCAATATCCAGTTGCTTGACTCTGACTATCCCGATGTAATAATCTAAGTAATCCAAGCTAGACCTGCTTCTTGTGGTTAACCCTAAGCTCTATGATGTTCTTTTTATGAACTCTTCAAGAACGTCCTTGTTCTTCAACACCGGGAACTCCGGGAACCAAACTCCCACAAGAAGATTGGTTTCAATGGTGATTGAATCTAGATAATTAACTGGAGAAAGTCTGAACTGTTTATGAGCATAGATATCTAAAAGATTTTCTCTATCTAAGGAAGATGCTTGAATTTGAATAAAGTTTGGAATGACGTCCTCAAATTTTCTTGGTCGATCTCTTTATGTATTTATAGAGTTGGTTGAGTTCTATTTCAAAAAGAATTCTAAAAGGAACGAAATATTTCAAAATCCAAATTTTGAAAATAGTTTTAAGAGACTTTGTATCACCAGCTCCTTGTTTTTAGCTCTTCATCTTGATGATGTCTTTATCCTTTCAAACTTTGAAATACTCCTTAATCTCTTGAACACTTTGACCAAACTTAAAATACAACTCAATTTGAATTGAAATTTTGACACGAAATTACACCAACATTAAAACACTAACACAATGGTTAGTCGGAACTCCTCTGGAGAGATTTTATAAGTTGTCATGTAAAATAATATGAATATTTTCCTTAAGGTGGCCCACATATAAAGCGTATGAAGTTTTGAATTTAAATCATGAGTGTTTTGAATTCTATTCCTATCAGTTACTAGTTTTGAATATTTAAATTTTAAATAGAATCTTATTCCTTGATGTGAGGAATAACTGGAGTAGAATTTTGATCAGGGGTCCCTAGTCTAGCCTATAAAATAAAGTCTTGCGTATTCCATCAAAACGACTAATACAGTTAAGGAATATGCTAGAAGAACCCTATCACTCTCCCATGTCTTTTCTTTTGCAGTACAAAGACAAACACTTGAACAAATATGGCTAGAGGTATGTTCGATCCTATTATCGTTTCTGCTGCGTTTATTTTTAACATTTGGTATTGGAGCAGCCTTTGTGCTATTTTATTCAACAATATTATTTCAATTATTTTGTATATGCTGAACTAATTTTCTAGATCTGAAAGCCACGATTGTTGGCCTTCATGATTTAATATATCTAATTTGGTATAAAGAAATTGGGTTTTTGTTATCTGTCACAAAATTTTTGTTTTGATTTCAATTCTTTAAGTGAGTTGATTAGTTTTGGTCAATTTGAGCCCGTTCAGTTAATATATAAGTTTTGTCCATTCCATTTCACCAGGATATGAACAGTAACTCATTTTTTGTGAGTTTTGGACTTGATCAAATTAAACTGGACCTATTTATTTTGTATTTGGGTCGTGTAGTCCATACAGAGAAGGGGCTCATAGGTTGATACGTCCAGTCCATCTTGGACTAGATCTGACCCATTAGGGTCATCTAGATTAAAAGAATAATATCAATTAAGGCTGAACACTATTGGGCAGAAACTGACCGGGCCGACCGGTTTTGGGCTAGCCCGGTTCGGTGGTCGATCCAAAATTATGTAGAACGGAACTGAGGGTATATAAAGAATTTCAATTATTTGTTTTTATTAAGTTGGGGGACGGGGGATGAGCACCCCACCCCAAATTCTCCTCTTTCCCTCCGACGCCTCATTCGTCATTCCCTTTTCTTCTCAAATTGAAACCTTAGCTGCCGCCCCCACCCCCGTCGGCAACTCTTTCTCTCTCTCTCTATGAAACTGAGTCGCTGATATAGACGACGACGATGTTGTCGCGAACAACTTTCGTTCGTAAATTTTCTCCCCCTCTCTCTATCTCAGATTCTCACGCCCTTGTCTCTCTCTCTCTATGTACAATTTTACAGATTTGAAAATTATCAAAGACGACCCAAATCTTTGATATTGGCTCGTTTTTTCCAGATTTACAAATTTCCTCTCTCTTTTGGTGGTTGATTGTGGATGGTTGTTGGTGGTTGATTGTGGATGTTTTTGGTGGTTATTGATGACTATTTTTTATGGTTGTTGGTGGCTGAGTTTTTGACTTTTCGTTTTGATTTGAGTGCATCGGGACCGACCAAAGCCGACTGTCGTTGACCCGGCTGGTGTTGAGACCCCTTGGCATGGTTGTCAGTCCCTGTTTTTCATCAACCGAACCGTGCTCGATTGACGGTAGGGGTTGAAAACTAAGCCTAGGGGTCGATTTTCACCCATAATATTGATGCCTTTGAAGTTGTGATTATTGAAATGTTTTAGGAGTAGCCACAACATCCTAATTGAGATTAATAATCACATATGGTTACTAAAGTTAATCGAGGTTATTGGCATTGATAATTTTTAGGGATCAACATAAGGTTCCACTTTTATATTGCCATTGAAGTTGTGGTTAACGAAATATTTTTTGGAATAGCCATAGCATCCTAATTTAGTTCACCGACCACATGAAGTCATCAAAATTTATAAAGGATTGACATTTGGAGTATTTGTGAATAAAAAAGAAATTATAATAATTTTGATGTTAGGAAGTTGTGATTGTCGAAGCCTTTTAGGAGTAGCCTTAGCATCCTGATTCGTAACGATGATCACATAAAGACTTCATAAGGTTATTAACATCAACATTGTAATTGAATCATAAAAATGGTGACCTAGTAGTCCCGCATGGAGGTTATTATTTTTGTGGTTTAATTAGAATGAAATAATGAATTAGTATTAAGAGATGAATTTTCCTATACCCACAGGTATTTAGGTTCTTTTTCATTAACACGATATTTATTAGTTTCATTGTAAATATCAATAAATTCATGCGTGATGAGAGCTCTACCCACGGGAAGTTTGAATTTGCTCAAAAGAAAACAAAGGCTTCGCTCAACGGACCTCGGTGAAGTCTCAGTTGGAGGAGTTGGAAGTCACTGTCAGACCACGCTGCATCCAGAGGATAACTACCAAGAAGGAATGCGATCTTTTCAGTAGCAGAAGAAAAGGATGACTATAGTTGACTTTGCTTTGAATTTTACCATGTTGTTCTAGATGTCGTGAGTAACAAACCGAAGAGTTCTTTTTTTATTTAAATTCCTCAACCGAAGAGTTCTTCTTTTTGGATGTAGATGCAATTTTGTGGTACTAGGAGTTCTTTTTTTTTTAATAAGGATTGAGTTAGTCTTGATTTGTGACTCAATAAAGAGAATTACGAGATAGATAGATTTTCGTGTGTGAGTAATATTTGAGTGTCTTGAGACTTGAGTTATTTGTGGTGATTTCTTTGTATTCTTAATTTTAAGATTAATTGATTTTTCTTGTAGTTTTTATCTGTGGATATACCTCACTCCGAGGAAACTCGTTAAATTTTGATGTACGCTGTGTTTGTTTGTTTTTTTGCTATTTACGTGTGATCACAACAACTATCATTCTTGATAACTAGAAGCTGGCTGTTTTGATAGGTAGAAGTCTAGTAGTTTATTTTCATTGTTCTTGCGGACTTTATAAGACAACGTAGGAGATAATCAAGCATGCAGTTGAAAACTTGAAACTCAATCTGATTCTGTCCCTTGGAGGTCTTGCTCTCCCCGCACGAGAAAGTATCCGTTTTTCTTCCACAACGGTAGAGGTCTGAGATCTCAAGAATTAAGAAGCAGGAAGTAGGGATGCTACACACATGCGGGCTCACCACAGACAAGCTTTATTATATGACGCTAGCTCATAACACTATTATCCAGCCGATGCTTGCTCTTTATTGAAGAACTTCGATGAATTGCTTGCAGTAAAAGCTGCATCGATCTTCAAATTTATGTCGGCAGTCGGCAGTGGGTCTTTTTTCTCCCTTGGCAGAGAACACTCCGTTACCACAACGTCCTTCCTAGCTTCCTGCGTGAGATTGCTCACTATTGTGATCCTACCAAAATGATATTTTGCTCTCCTCTGTCTCTGTGAATCCTTATGACTTACATTTCTCTTAGCTTGGCCAGAAGAAAAAGAAGTCATTTTTAAGAAGTAAAGACCATGTCAAAGAGCTTAGAAAAAAAAAAGACCATGTCAAAGAATAACAAGAATTGACCATATCAAAGAGAAACCTTCCAGAGCAAAATAATTGGACCGTTGACAATGTCTTCTATATATCGAAATTTTGTATGTTGGTATGTGCTTGTCCCATCCTCACTGTCTTGCACGTCCTTCCCAGATCCGTAAAATTAGCAATGAGTCATATCATATATTTCGCCGTTCGATTGTCGCCTTCGTCTTGATAATGCGGAAATTCAAACGATCGGGTTGGTTAGGAGGGAAGTTCGGACTGTGTTTATTACAGACTGAAATTGAAAGTTCGGGAGACAAAGGTGAAATTCGGAGACCTTTCTCTTCTGGGTTAATCGACTTCAGGGTCAAGTGCAAGCATGTCTTTCGGTTTTGAGAGAAATTTTGTATCTGGGTTCGCATGTTTTTGAATTTCAGGTAAAAAAAATTCAACATTTTCTAATTTGCGTTAGGAAAAGACCACGATCGGAGTCAACCGAATCCGAAGTGGGAGTTTTGAGCATAATTGAAATCCAACATGAGTGGGAAAGAGCAGGTGAAGCTCGATGACGAGCAGCTCGCTGAATTACGCGACATTTTCCGATCGTTTGATATTAATAAGGACGGCAGTTTGACACAACTCGAGCTCGGATCACTGCTCCGATCTCTCGGTCTAAAACCAAGCCCAGAGCAGCTCGATGGCTTGATACAAAAGGCCGACAAGAACAGCAACGGGCTGATCGAGTTCTCGGAGTTTGTGGCGCTAGTGGAGCCGGACCTTATTCGGGCCAAGTGCCCCTACACGGAGGAGCAGTTGAGGCAGATATTTCGGTTGTTTGATAGGGACGGCAACGGGTACATCACGGCGGCCGAGTTGGCGCATTCGATGGCGAAACTGGGGCACGCGCTTACAGCGGAGGAGTTGACAGGGATGATCAAGGAGGCGGATACAGATGGCGATGGATGTATCGATTTTGAAGAGTTCACTCAGGCGATTACTTCGGCCGCGTTCGACAATTCTTGGGTTTGAAGAAGGTATTGGAATTCTCGGGGCTAAGTGTTTGGATGCTGAGGAAATGGTGGAAAATGTTTGAGGGTTAAATTTTGAATCTTGTGTTTGATACCCAAATCTAGTGATGTTTCGTGATGTTCTGGTTTTCATGCATTTACTCGGCATACAAACAGGGCATTGTTTCAGGTTTTTTCTCATACACAGTCCATAGATTAAAGCCATCTCTTGCTGTATAAAATATGAAACGATCGACCCAAAGTTGCTATTTGAAAATAGCTTGTTGTAAATTGTTCCTTTTATATTATTCCCTTTCTTTGTGTGTCGATGATTCTTCAATATACAGACGATGCAATGGAGTTTTCATTTCTCTTGTTTGGGTGCGGTTCTGTTTAAGCAGCGAACCCAGGAAACACCCCCTCCAAACAGCTCCACCTGTCTTGGAACCAAGCAATTGTGTGGAACGCAGACCCTGAACTAAAAGGATGATCGCAGTTCAAGGAGGCCGGTAACTAGCAGTAGGGTTATTAGCTTCCAAGATTCAGTAGAGTAATCACCCTTGATTTCAAAATCAATGTGCCTTAAATTATCAACACAAAAATAGAAGACAATCCAAATTATATATGCAGAAAAGTTGTGCCAGATTCTCTCTGACAGGGATACTTCTTCTCCAAATGCTGCAAAAATTTTGCTCTGCTTAACTAGTCATGTTTTGCAATTGAGATGGCAGACTTTCTTATTGCCTGCAGAGTACTTTTCCAGATCCTGGGTGCAGAAACAGCAACAAGCAATTCATACATGCAGTTTGTGCTTGATTGGTAGGTCACGGGACTGGACCTTTTCCATCAAGAATCAAACTAATTACCACTGCTAGCTATATCTGGAATCGTAGCATGTGACCTGTACATAGGCACAACTGATTGCTTAACATATTTTCTCCACCTTGCCAGAATATACTCTTGTGGAAGAACGAATCTCCCTTCTGTTTCAGCAACCATATAATGTCACTGCATATGACACCCACAAATTCGAAGAGTTTTCAACTACACCGATGAAACTCATTCTCCGTCTTGATCACATAACGCTTCGTTGTTGAACAATCATGGGTGGGGTCCTAACTGTGAAAGTGTACCTCATGCTCTTCGGTCCTAATACTTGCCCTCCGGTGGTCCAACTTAAGATAATTAGCTTTCCTCCATTGCTGCTGAAAAACAAACACCACAATATGATTGTATACTGATGTTGCACCAACCTTCATTGCCTTAATTCTTATACCGTTAAGATAATTTTTGTAGTCCTGCCACATGTTGTCTACCACCTGCTTGCCGCCATCAAGTTGTGGGTCAGTCTAGGGCGAATGTTTGCTCTATCTGCCGCTATAGCCTCCGCACATTGCAACTCGGTCATTTGTCTTTGAGAATGAAGCATGTGAACTTTTGAAGGTGTCGCCAACTCATGATTATATTGCCCACACCATTCAAAAATGCAATACTTCCCACTAGACTGTCGCTGAAAAGTACAACTTGCAGAGCACCCACATCTCGTATTTCGTCACTCCCACTTCAACGGCACACTCAAATCCTTTTCTTTTTTCGTCCCTTCTTTACTACAAACAAAAAATTTGTTTGTCCAATACCCAAGTTCTCTATGCTTGAAACCAGCTTGTTTACGAATGCTGAAGTCTTTAACTGTGCATACCGATTGTACCAGTCGTATGCACACTCGACATCCTTCCACTCTAGGCTCTAGACATCTATTATCTCCCCGTTTTCCGCCTTTACCATGTCACATGCATGTACGAACCAAAAAAAAAAGATTAAACAAGTCTTGATACCATTTAAGCCGCTCAAATGAAGGACAACCAACTTACCTTCCGGGTTCGAAGTACTACTAGATCATCGTCTATTGATATTGGGATTGATCCCTTCCATTGCAGTCATATTCTACCCTTATAATCCAAGTACAAATTAAACTGAGATCCAAAAATTAGTCTTGCAAGATACATGTGAAATAATTATCTATCATGCCTATGCTTTAAAAATAAACTAAAATACAAGGAAGGAAATTAGTAATTATTCTGAAATCGAATTCCAACTAATCATTCACGAATCATGGAAGAATTGATAGGGCCTTACACTAGTGAATGCATGGTTTTCTGCTGTCTATTCATGTAAAAACTCATGGGAAATATAATAGAAAAATAACGACAGTAAATATATTGTTTTTACTAAAAAATTCTTGATATATTGTAGGTTACGTGGTGATACTTTTCTGGTCTTGGGACAAATATAGTCATTGGGACGCTAACTTCAATCATTATCATCATTCCACCACTCTGTTTTACTTTTATTGTAACTAAAATAAATTGTTCAACATGTTCCATAGCTCCAATAATGCACCTACTCGGTAACTTCAAATAAGAAAATCATTTGGACTTGCATTGAAAGTTCATTTAACAAACAATTAAACTCATATTAACCGTAAAAGTTGTGAATCAGGACAAACAAATTAAAAAGTAGAAAAATGAATGAGACAAACTTCCAATTCTCATATATAGACAAACGAAGAAATTCAAAAACTAATAACAATCGAAAACTGCACCGGAAAAAGTTTATGACTAAAATTACGTAACTAAATAAAAAAATAGATAAAACCCTATCCATTGCACTACCACTAGTTAACCGAAAATCACAAACAATCGAAAATTTAAACAGAATAAAAATATTAGCTCCTTAGCTATTTAATATATTTTATTGTCAACCAAGGTTGTATCGTCAGCCACCTGTTCTGCAATTTGGGGGCTGAAATCGTGGGAGTTGAAAAGAATGTTCTACGATTTGAAATTTCAAGAGATGAGAATGTCGATTTGGGGGCTGAATCGTGGGAGCAGGGAGTCGAAATCGTGGGAGCTAAAAAGGAATGTCCTGCTATTTAAAATTTCGAGAGAGGAAGCAAGAAAAATAAATAAATTTTGAGAGAAGGAGAG
Source organism: Myrica gale (assembly GCA_963930655.1). Classification (NCBI taxonomy): domain Eukaryota; kingdom Viridiplantae; phylum Streptophyta; class Magnoliopsida; order Fagales; family Myricaceae; genus Myrica; species Myrica gale. The sequence goes on from OZ005606.1 coordinate 24,210,261, forward strand.
TGAGCCTAGAGCTGGAAACGGGTCTTAGTCGCATTTTCAACAGGTTAAGCTCATTTAATGACGTGTCATGACTCCTCACCATCAGATTGTTGAAAAGCGAATCCCGACTGGCGCTTACGAGGCTTATAACCATAAGAGCTTATGATAATAACTGGACTCCAAAATCATGCCATTAGATTCTTGATTTATGACTCAACTAGGATCAGTGATTTACTGGATATTTGGCACAGTATGATCACCCTCATATATGTAATGTCAGTCTCTTATATATTTTTGTAGTTATTGTTGAAGAACACTTGGTGTATCTAGTACATAATCTATATATGCATGGTTAGTTCTGTATTTTATTACAGATAATTCCTTTGTACGAAACCCCAAATAATAGTGGAGGGAATTGTTGTTTTAGAAGTTGCTGCAATATTGTTTACAGATAATTCCTTTGTACGAAACCCCAAATAATAGTGGAGGGAATTATTGTTTTAGAAGTTGCTGCAATATTGTTTCATCCACTTAATTAGAAAAAATAAAATAGTAAAGATTTATTTGACGTGATGAGGTTTTTAATAAGGGTATTCTCGCTGTTCACAAACACAAACGAAAATATTAAAGATTTATTTGGAATAATTTTTTTTTTGTAAATATTAATGTTTCTATTCTTTTTCCATAAAAATTAAAGAGGAGAAAGAAAGATATCTAAAATTATGGTTAATCATGATGTATAAGGCTGTTCATCGGCACCGCCCCCGCTACTACAGGACCAGTTGTCATTTTCACCAAGTGGCGGTGAAACCCCCCATTGCTGGGCCGTTCACCGCCACCACCGTTTTTTTAAAAAGCAGGTGAGAGAAAGAGGTACGGGGGAGAGAGAGGGAGAAGAAAGATAGCCAGAGCTAGAGGTGCATGGGAGAGAGAGATGGAGAAAAGAGAAAGGGAGAGAGGAGAGAGAGAGGTGTGGGTGAGAGAGACAAAGAGGTAAGAGAGAGGGAGAAAGAGGTGAAAGAGAGAGAGAGAGGTGAGAGAGAGGAGGAGAATAACAAAATAATTAACAATTCCCTAAATGATTAACTATGATTCCTAAAAATTCTTTCCCTATCACTCTAACAAATTAACAGTTTCCTAATTTCAACAAATTAACAAATTCTTAATTTACAAAGTCAAATTCAAAAAAGACAAATAATTAATTTTGAATTGAAAAATTCCCTAAGAATTTGCATTTAAAGAGAGGTGAGAGAGAGGAGGAGAGGGAGAGCTACAAGAGGGATAGTGGGAGAGAGAGAGAGAGGAGAATAGAAAAATAATCATGATTATTAAAAATTCTCTCCATATCACTCCAACAAATATACAATTTCCTAATTTGCATCAAAATTCAAAACAGACAACTTAACAGAATTAATTTTCAATTGAAAAATCCCATAAAAATTCTCTTAATTTGCATTTATAGAGAGGTGAGAGAGAGGAGGAGAGGGAGAACTCAAGAGAGGGATGGTGGGAGAGAGATATTTGGTAATTGATATATTTGGAAAATCATTAATGAGAATTTAATTTCGTGGGAGAGAGATACTTTTTAATTCAAATTTAAAGTCTCTTAATTTGCATTTAAAGCCTTTTTATTTCGTAATTGATATATTTGGAAAATCATTAATGAGATTTTATTTTGTAATTGATCACGATGAATTTGGAAATCTAGACCTTTTTATTTAGTAATTGATCCTAATATATTTAAAAAGATATGAGCTAGTTTAGCACTAGGATTCTAGAAGATTTTAAACTAGGTCATTTTTAAACATATAATTTAGGTTGTTTTCTCTTTTTCTACTGTTCTCTCTCTCTCCTCCTCAATCCTCAAGTCACTTTCAGTCTTTCACCCTCCTCTCTCATACTCACGCACGCCACCTCTGTGCTGCCTCCCACACAACTGCGCCTTCGACGTGCCCCTGCCACCGTCTCTCTCTCTCTCTGTATCTCTCTCTTTCGGCTCTCCTCTGTGTCTCTCTCTCTCTTTCTACTCTCATCTCTGTCTCTCTCTCCCTCTCATCGCTGCTCCTCCTCCTATAGTTGCCACATGTCGTTGTTGTGTAACAGCTGCTCCGCTGCTAGTAAAGCTCTCTGCATCTCTCCCTCTCCGTCACTCTCTGCCCAAACGGCCAAATGGCCCAATCAACAGCCTAAATGACCCAAAAAGTGCCCAAACGGCCCAAAAAAATAGGCCCAGCAGTGGGCGGTTAACCGCTACCGCCACCGGTAGCACTGCCACCACTGGGCACTGGTAACCGGTACTGGTTGGAGAATTTTGAACACTACCCAAGGTGGTGGCGGTGGGGGCATAACCGCCACGGCCGATGCACAACCCTAATGATGTAAATGCCTATAAGATTAATTGACGGAAGACCAACAAATTGGTAGATTTCAAATCCTTGTACATAGATTGAGCATTATTCAAAAATATATAATTATATTCTACAATAATAGATTTAAGAAACTTCTTCTCATAAATAACCCCCACAATATTTGCGAATAATTGTTTTCTCAGCTGTATGGGAAACTAATGAATTTTTACTCTTAGAAACACAAGAATTATTGTTTAATTTGGGATTGTTAATTTTTATTAGTAGTTACTTACTTATATTTATGGTTTTGAAATTTATCTGTTTTGTTACTTTTATTATATTTACTGATATTTGTAGTCATTTTTTTTTCAAGTCCAGTTCTTATATATATAAAATTATAATAAAAGAACTGGAGGAAACTGGAAGGTCTCGTTCAGTTACGGGTGAGACAGCTTGACAAAGGTACTCGAATGGGCTGTTCGAAGGATAGGTGAGTCTATTAAACTGTTCGACAAACCCATTTGATGAGAATAACAGGTTTTTGAGCCATTGATTGGGCTACTGGGAATAGGTACTGTTGGGTATGGGTAATTCGTGGGACGCCCGTGGTGGGGATAAATGGGCTGACACGAAGGAAGGTACACTAGGCCAAATATTTCTGGAGTGGTGTAATTGCAGGCTTGGGTGGGGCTCTTCTGAGAGTGTGTAACTTCGATCCGGACATGAAAATAGGATCGTGGTAGAGGTTTATGGTCTAGGGTTCAATTCTGAACTTGGATTTCGAAATATAAATTTGGCCCGAAAACCCAGCGGAATAAAACTTACTTAACGACGACATGTTCGGTTGAGTATGTTTTTTTTAAGATTTACATCCTACTTTTATATTTATATGTCAAACATCACAAAACACACATTCAAATACAAAACTATTACTTGTTTTTTACAAACATCAATCTCTTTTAACAACTTCTGGACGCATGTCAATACAACTTTAACATCACCTAAATATTCACAATTTTATCAGACTCCTATAATTTTTTTTTTCAAACAAATATAGTCTTAATAAAATTATGAGTTGATTTTGCTCTGAATTTACAATGAGATGCACCTAAAAAAATATTTGCATCTCCGGATATTCGAACTTAATACACCAGGCGATCCCTTAGGATAGGTTTCCAAACTTTAGATTTCAATCTTTATGAATTCTCAGCTTTTCAGCTTCTTCTGAAAACAATTTATTACGCAATTCATCAATTTCTTAACCATTATCGGTCATATGATGGACCTTACAGAACTGTCAATACAGACGTAGAAACCAGTCAAAATGCAGGCAGCAGTGAGGATCACCCAGATGGTTTCCCAGCAACTTTTATAAATTAATATATTTTGCTCATTTACAATTTTGTCTTATTTGCATGCGAAGTCATTTTATGGTGGTGTTTGTTTGTGGAAATATTAAGATTTTAAAAATTTTGGGTATTAGAGTTTGTGAAAAAATATAGAATTTTATAGAAAAGTAAGGAGAGAAGATTTAATTGAATAGTATAATATTATTTTATAATTTAATGAGGAGAGATTATTTTATGATTGTTTGAAAATATTGAGGGGTGGAATAATTGGGAAAAAAACGCCCCCACCTACTACGACTACTTTTACAATAACCTCCTGCACAGATAGAGTGGCCTTCAAGGGCAATTGAATCACGAGACAGACGTTCAAGAGAAAAATATATAAGTAATAGGAATTGGTGTCTGTGACGCTAAACACACAAAAACAATTTCAATATCAGAGCATGTGAAAACCCCCTTTTTTTAAAAAAAGGTCATGCCTAGGATTCGAAACCCTGGACTAGTGGAAAACAATAAGAAACCACTAAACTATATGTTGTTTTGTTAAATTGGTAGTGCGCTTTTATATATATGCGCTACAGGGCTTAAATGAGAAAAACATGGCAGCGCAAGGACTCGAACCTCGGTGCGGAGCCATGAGTGCATTTGCTACCATAGGCGACATTATAGTTTATTTATTCTTTTGTTCGTTCGTTATTTCATATTGTCTTCTTTCTCAACCCTAAAACCTTTTTCGATTACTTTGTTTCAGTAACAGTGCGCCAACCGAAATTTTCTCTCATAAACCACTCTCTATCTCTCTTCATTTTCTCTTCCGTTACATCTCTTTTGCCTAGATTTCGAAGCCTATTCAATTCCTCTCAAAGATTGTTCATAAATAATATGATTTATCATGTTTTATGGGGGATTTCGAAAGGACACCAGTTTCAAGATTTTGCAATGAAATTTTCGGTCAAATCTCGGGTTTTCCTCACCTATAAAAGGGGAAGCTTGTTCAGAGGTCAAACACACCTCTCAATTTTGAGATCTCTATATCTCTCTCTGTCTCTCTCACTGCTGCGAATTCTTGAAATTTTTTCGGTGTCGGTTGTGCTAATAGCGGGGATATTGATTATTCACATCGAGATAGGTAAGCGGGGTATCGATAAATTTTCCTCGATAATATGAAATGATGGGTTTTGAAAATCATACCAAAGTCTGTTTTGAATTCTTGGATTCACTGTTATTCAATTACTATTTATACTGAAATGTGATTACTGTTTTATGTTCTGAAATCCCGGTGTCAATGTGTATTACTGATTACTGTTTTGTTGGTACCAACTCATTGATTACTGGTGCATCTATTCTTCGGAGTGATGACACAACCCTGTCACAGGGTAAATATAGCTCACTGATATTGCCTAAGGGAAATTTCTGAACTATTGAAAATTTATTTAGAAATTTATTTTAAAAGATTATTATTAATATTTTTTTTCTCCGCTTACTGAGTTGTCGAACTCACTTCGTTAATATGTTTTCATTTCCAAAAAAGTATGAAGAGCATGCTGAGGAACAAGCTTAGATGTCATGCGGGCTAGAATAGATGGGAATGAAGTTTTATTTTACATTGCATTGTTTTATTGAGAAACTTTGACTTAAGTTTATGATTTTGAAAGTGATGACTATATTTAAGTTTATTTGGAATACATAAATTCTATATTTTGAGTTATTTGAAATATTGTTCAAAGAAAAAGTCCCCTGTTAGACCTGTTGGCTATGGGGTGTGACAGCACATTCGTCACTCACAACTTCGAAATCCCAACTAACAGGAAAGCATTGCCATTCTTAGAGATGACAAGGCCTAAACTTTTTTGTAGAAATATTTACTCTAGTTCTCGAGATTCAGAGGACCAACCCCTGTGCTGGTGCGGGTTTGGAGGTTTGCTCAGTCGTAGCAGCTGCTGGAGAGTCAGACTCGTGGGTCTGTGAAGACTCTTCTACTTTTTTTCCATGATCATCCCCAGCTAAAACCGTTTCCTTTGCCTTCTGCCCCACTTCCCCTGCTGCCTTGCTCACCTTATTGAACGCCCCAGTTACCCACGAAGCCCCTGTTAGAACATAACGGTTCTTCATGATGGCAGATCCAGCACTACTGACCGTCTGCTCAGCAGCTGAAATTGCGGTCTTGGTCTTCTCAGAAACCTGGAATTTCTCATCCATTTCCCTCGCTTTGTCAGTCACCAAGGTTGTGCCAGCACTAACTTTTTCAGTGAGACCAATCTTTTGGTCCAGAGAAGCAATTTTAGCGGTGGCAATCGAAGTGAACTGGTGTTTCTCATCAAAGGTCTTTGCTTTACTGAGTGCATCTTTGCCCAGATTGAAGCCCTTGGCTAGCATGCTGCTGACAACATCCTCTGCCTTCTGAATAGCAGATTCAGAACCACCTGCACTTTTTTCCTCTGTTCCCTGATGAGATTGAAACAATTTACAATGTCAGGAAATCTCAATTTCAACAATACTAAGTAAGGTTTCAAAGAAAAATTACAGTTAGCGGTGCAGATGCAGCGGCAGCTGGTAGCTCATATTCTGGAGCCAGAGCTATGGTGACAGGCTGATCAACTATTGTTGCCCCCTGAAAAGGCCCGAGAAAGGGATTAAAATACATTACATTTATAAACAACTGAGAGTAACTTATCAAGAATATATATTCTCTTCAACAGCTGAAAAACTAACTCATCTATAGAGAAGAAAACTAATGACACTTGAGCTTCCCAGAACCAAGAAACAATGATATTGCCACCAAAAGATCCAGATTTATCCAATCTAGTATATGAACAGAGGAAAAAAGAAAAAAAACAAAACATGTTTGATGACAGATATAACAGCAGTTCATATGGTGGTCCAGTGCCCCTGTGAGATTAACCACAATAAATCCCAGAGAGAAGAGGATTTTTGCAATCCAAAACAAAGCAATATTACTTCCACAACAGTAGAGAACCTGACTGTCTTAACCCTATTTGTCCATAAAGCAGGCATACTGACAGTTCAGCGACTCTGGAACGACCTGACTTCTTCTGCTTAACCGACTACAATCTAACACATCAGAGGGATAATTCTCGTGACAAACAAAAAATATCGCCAGAAGAATAGCCCATGGAAATTTCACTCACACAGAAATGAATATTGCCATCAAAGAATGTACAGAGGAGAAGCAGCAAACATTTTAAAATAATGGGAGACAATTATAAGGCACCAAAAAAGTGAGTACCGAAAGAAGAACGGCAGTCTCTGCCCCTTGGGATTCCCTGAAGGTGATATATGCAACTTGAGAGCTCTTGTCCTCACTGAAAAAGAAAAAGAAAAAGAAGATAGGAGGACTATTTAAGTTTCATCCGAACCTAGTTTCTTACAATCACAATTGTTTGGTTTGGACACCCAGCAGGAGAATAAAAAAGTTATATGGTCATAAACTAGTAGCAATCTTGCAAGGCTGCACGATCATCTCTCGCTTTGCGTCTTTTGGGCTACCATGCATAAGAAAAGTGCAAGTTTTTATTTACATCTATTACAAAAACTAACCTTCGCATTTCTACATATGCAATCTGCCCAGAAAAAGAAAAGAACTCCTTCATATCTTGCTCAGATGCACCTGAGGAGACATTGCTGACTTTTACTGTTCTTATCTGCAATGAAAAGCAGAGAGTAAAACCACTAGTTACATACTGTACGAAAAATTTTACTGTGCGAGTGGAGCATGCATATTCCTGCGATACTTTTAAGGGGAGAAAATAATGTGGCAAGGAGACTATAATCATGCTTCTAAGAAGATATAAGACTAGATATAACATTCATCTTATAAGCAGAAGTTGGAACACAAAAATTCATGCCTGGTAGTACCGAGAAGCATCAGCAAAGGCCTTCTGGAGATGATATTTTTTTCATAAAGCCTTAGTGGCATTAAACGTGGCATATCACCTTCCCTTTGTTCCATAAGAAGTGCGGGGGGCAGGGGCACTATGATAGTAACCTATCCAGAGTTATACCTATATTTCGATCTCTTTTTGGGGAATTATAAATTCATGTTAAAGCCATTCCCACACCTCGGACATGCCAAGTAGTTCATCATTGATCTTTGCGCACTTGGTCAAGTGTACTGAACAAACCATATCATGGAAGGGCTGTACTACTAGAACGTCTCCTTAAGGACAAGTAACTCTGCTCAATAAACATGAGACTAACTAGACATAAAAATGCATCATAATCAACCCTTTCCAAACTTTTGATCGAGAAATTATGAACATCAGTTCAACTGACAATAACATGGACTGGCATTCTAGTACATCTACATTTTTTATCCCAAGGGAGTTGGCATAATATCATAGAGACCAACAAGGACAAAGAAAGAGAGACTACAACATTCAAGAGCAAAATCTTCGTTAAGAGAATTTGACCACCTGTCTCTGTGCTTGTAATAATGACTTAATATAACTACTACTCAAATAAAATGAAATACATAACAACATAAAACGTGTCTCTATTTGCACCGACGTCTTCTGTATCTGGGTGGTATGTGGGTTGAGAATTCCCCCGGGTCAGAGTTTCGATCGTTGGTAGAGGGAGAAGAAGAGAGAGAATCATATGCTAGTGATAAGTACTTCCTTAATATACCCCCAATTCCCAAACACAACGAAGAAATTGCGTCAGATAACTCCTCTCAGAAGTCCAGGAGATATTATTGAGACCAAAGGTGGAGCTTCGCCATAAGCATGAGAAGGTAATACTGCAGAAATATTGGTAATGCAAACAGAGAAGGTGCAAGCTCCAAATGCTCCACACTTATAAATTTCATAACGGAAAGATCCTAGATATTATGTATATCAAAAAGAAAAATGAAAATAATTCCCATGGGAAAGCTTAACTTTTGGTGTTTCCGAGAACAGAGGAAGAGAAAACAAATGCAAAATAGTTGTATTAAGCTCAACGAAAACAGGATCCTCTTTGATGGATCTTAGAATACCTTTAATTCCAAAAAATTCTCCTTTTGTTACGACAAGTTTCTCTCAGCAACGAAACATATGAGGGAAACGAAATCATGAAGATGCATAGATACAATTTTTCAACCATATTTCGTTCGTAAGAAAATTCCTCTCAGCAACCAAATAGATACATAAGAAATTTTAAATGAAAATAAAATAGATCGAGAAAACAAGAAATCTCCCAACTCACCGTCATGATATGTCGCTTGGAATAAGAGCAGGGATCCAAATCTTCAGAGAAAGAAATTACACGGAGAGCAAGAGAGATTTTGGAGACGAGAAACCTGCAATTGACGGTTATATAGGATTCGCGACAAATTTCAAGGCGGTTGATTAAAGATGATCCTCTGCGGACAATAATTTGTGTGGTTCTGTGGAACTATACCTTCGCTTGCGGTGTACTTTTGCGGATATTACTAGCTAAGAAGGTGGTAATCAGTTCTAACGTACAATATGCTTGAATAATTTACAAGAAGTTCAGCTAGAAACGACTGTAGCTGATTCTGCCTAAAGTTGGTCGTCAGAGTGACACGTGGTTCTCATTAGCTTCTACCCTCAACACATGTAGGCCATGGAAACGTGTAAAGCTTTCCCGCACAATCTAGGCTCGATTTTACGGTATTTACAGTGTAAAATACTTTTTATACCTAGTATAGTAAAATACGATCAACCAAAATTTAATTCGATCAATCGTAAAACACAATTTCATTTTTTTGAAAGTGGCTTACTTTATAAAATTAGTGAATCTTCTTTTCTAACTTGCCTCTCCCAGTTTAGGAGTGGCCAAAAGCCCGTCGACCTGACCTCTCGACCAAGAACCGTCCCAGCTCAAAACTGAACGGGTCGATTTACATCGATGTTGGGGTCAGGGTTAGGTCAGTTCTGAAACATGAACTCGAGAAAAATCAGGTTCAGGTTCGAGTTTGGATCTCTAACATTGATTTTTTCCCTTATGCCCGGCACGAGTTTACTCACTTTTAAGTGTTTTATCTTCTAACCTGACTCGAAACCGAAGCATTCAGAGGAATCTGAATCCGACGGTTTTATCTTCTTCTTTTTTCAAGGTTAGATTGCAAACTTCTCACCCTATTGCCTTAGGTTCAGCGTCAGGGTGGTGGAAACCCGACCCTAAACTCGATTTGAAAAGCCTTACTCGGTCTTTCACTCGACACTCATAGTTTCTCTCTCATTCGACTTGACACTCGATGGTCTCCTCTCTCACTCTCATGAGAGCTCTCAGTTCTCGCGTCTTCTGTCATGGCTAGTCCCATTCCTTACTCTCTTCAAAACTTATTTTATTTTAAATTGATGTTAATAATTAAGTTTATTAATCATATAATACTATGAAAAATAAAAAATGCATCAAACATTGAAAAATACTTTCAGAAAACATACTTGATGTAATAATCAAACACCAAAAATTATAATACTTCGACATATATACATTTGAAACTACTTTATAAAACAAACTATTTTACCTTAAAACAACGGAGCCTAAATTTCTATTATTTGATCTACCCACGTAGTCCTAAATTCGTTCTAATCATTGAGGCAGCACCTGATGGGCGTATTTGGACGAGAATTTGAGCATTAAATTTAATTCGAAGAGAAATAAATATAAATTAATTAATGCTATCTGAAAATTTATATAAATATTATTAAATAATGTAGTATCTATGTATCGTGTCTCTTTTTAAAGGGATAAATGTAAAATCAGTCCCTGTGTTATACGGAAAAATCGATTTAGTCCCTGTGATATGAAAAACATCGATTTAGTCCATGTGATTCTATTTTCGTTTGTTATTGGTCCTCCATCAGGGACTGATTTTATCACTTTCTGAAATCACAAGGACTAAATCGACGTTTTTCATATCACAAGGACTAAATCGATTTTTACGAATAGCACATGGATCAATTTTACATTTATCCACTTTTTAAAAGAACTATCTCGTTTTTAAAAGAAATAGATCCTGCTCGGGCTTATTTATCTTTCCTTATACGTACATATACAAGAGTTGCGGAGCCAGAAAACTGTCGGTGGGTATTAGGAGTACGAAACGTAACCAGTCTATTTTTTGTACCATAAAAAAGAAGAAGAAGAAAGAGTTTGATCGGGCCCACGGAAGTTTCTTCCTTGTTTGACATCCAAAGTACGAAAGAGCGTCGAGACCCAGGACTTCACGAAAACACTTCGAAGGATTGTTCTTCTGCTTTCGATCGAATTACAACTCCTCCGATAAATATATATATATATATATATTATATCACATCTCTCTTCCAGAGAAACGCAACATAAAAACAGCTTCCCCCCCCCCCCTCTTAAATTCTTGATTTGTGGATAAGCAGCTTCCAATTCTTTTTGTTTCAAAATGAGCTTCCGTGATCTTGAGGCTGGCAGGCCGCGGCCACAACTCCGACAACTGCCGGAAGACCCTTCTCAGGCCGTCGCTTCTGGGATTTTCCAGATCAACACGGCTGTTGCTTCCTTCTCTCGCCTCGTCAATTCTCTCGGCACTCCCAAGGATACCCTCGAATTGCGCGACAAGCTGTGAGTCCTGTCTTCTGCATGCTTTCGGAGCCTCTTTTCTATGTTTTCTTTGGATTGGTTTGTCCTTAAGGCCTTATGGTTATTGTTTTGGAAACACGGAAACTTCTGGGTTTTTGTTTCTTGAAATTCTGCAGTTGACTTTTTTTCCCCTTTTAGTTTTAGTGTTTTTTGCTCGTTTTTTGTTTTTATTTGTTACAGCTCTTGGCTCCTTTTAAACAATATTGAGAATCCATTGAAGTGCAGTCCTGAGGATCCGTGCTTTTACTTGTTTTACATCGTGCTGACTGCTTGTTCCTTTTTGAGCCTCCTTTTACCCCCTATTGAACTCCCCAAAAGCACCCGCAAGCAGTTGCGTCATTAGCTGTGATTTCTTTCTAATATCGTTTCCTTCCTTCTTCTTTTTTTTTTTCTTTTTTTTTTCTTTTCACGCTTTGCTTGTTGTATTGTCTAATTGTCTAGTGTTACTTACAAGCAAAACAAAAAGCATATGCGAAAGCTTATGTACTTGAAGGCAAATTAATCATGCATCTAAAAAGCACATGCGAGTGCGTAGGCACTTTCCAAAAAGAAAAAAAGGAAGAAAATTTATGAATGCTCATATGTTGTTTCTCTTCAATGTTCGATGATTGCTACACTTTTGTTTTTCTGGATATCTGAGTTTCTGCTTCTTAAAAGAGAGTACAAAACAAAAGATAAACCCAACCTCCCATGAAAGGTTTTTAACTTGAGCTGTAATTGCTTCTACCTTACGTTGGCCAGTTCACTCCATTGGAACTCCCAAGGACTTGCTCAAGCTCTGTTAGGGCATTCTCTCTTACTGGACTTGACCCTTCGATCGAACTCCAAAGTTCCTAACATATGTCTGAAGGTGACATAGCTACATTGTGCTTCCATAGCATCCCTTAGGAGGCTATCTCAAGCTCTTCTCATTTCCCTTTTATGGATCTTTTTCACCATAAAGTTTGTTGTCTAACCTGTTGCTTCATCTTCTAGATAATCATATTCTGGGAGTATTGATCACAAAAACTTGTAATTTTGACCTTAAAATGAGACTTTTTTTCTTGCACAGCAAAATGATTCTAATTGAATATATAGGTTATCATACTGGGTATGCATGAAATATAAATCAAGATATTTTATTCTAAATGAATGGAATCTGCATTTACAAAAAAAAGGGTAACATCTTTCTCCACTATTGGATATTTATTTTTCCCCTATTTAAAGGTGCGAACAATTGCAACCCATGTCAATTCAGTACGGAATCTTGTAAAAAAGCTTTGTTGGCGGTGTGTTGTATCTTTTTAGAAGACCCTGCTTTTCTTTTTGGTCCCTTTCTGTTCTGCTCATTGATTGCCATTTGAATATTTTTCCCCCATAATCGTTTTAAGTGGCTAAATATTGTTATATTGTTGTTGTTGTTTGTTTTTTTTTCCCGTTTAAGGATGGAAGGTACTATGCTAAGCATGCAAATTTGTCTTCTCAGCAACCCACCTTCTGTTTGTTTCTGTCTTTTGCAACTTCTTACTACGTGGATAAATCATTGTGGAATCTTGTACAAAAGGAAAAAATATTGGTTTTTCACTTTTTCAGTAGTTCATTTGATTCTTCCCAAGGACATTGAGTTGAGCGAAAGACTGTTGCACTGCCACTCATTCATGTTCTGCATTGGTATTTACACTGGATTGACCTAACTGGCAGTCGCAAGGCAAGACTACACATCGGGCAGTTGGTGAAAGATACTTCAGCTAAACTGAAGCAGGCTAGTGAATCTGATCAGCTTTTGGAAGTTAGTGTAAGTGCAGATGCAATATTATTTCTGGAATTCACACTTTGTCATTGGTTAATGTGTTGTTCTGTTGGCTCACTTACACATGCTCCTCCTCCTCCTTCCTCTTATGAAAAATGGATCTTGCAAAGTTTCTAGAGTTTCCGTACCTTTGGTCCAACATGCACTTTCTGGTGTCTTTGGTGGGATTCTCTTAGTATTTATGGCTCTTCTGTTTCTTCTGCTTTGTGGTGGGATGGAGGGAGTTGGGTTTTATGTTCTTACACCTTCAAATTTACTCTTTAAACTCCAGGCTGCCAAGAAGATCGCTGATGCTAAGCTTGCAAAAGATTTCCAGTGGGTCCTTAAGGAATTTCAGAAGGCTCAAAGGCTTGCAGCTGAGAGGGAAACAACGTATGCGCCTTTTGTCCCCAAAGAAGTTCTTTCATCCAGGTAGTTTTCTCTTGACACTGGATCTGTTCTATGTTTATTACTATATATGTGTTTATATGTTTACAAGTGTCCTCCAACCACAATAATGGTTCCAATAAGAGGTGGAACCTATTGAGTATGTGAAAATATAAAAAAAGATGAAATAAGATATCAAAAACTATGAACTTGAAAAAGTTACTGCATAGGATATTGATTGGAGTAGCACAACCCAAAATCCGTTAATATGTACTAGTTTGAGGATATAAGAGGAAATAGTAAACTTTATCGCTGTCAGAAACACCAACATCTTATAGAGTTTGTTATAATGGGAGGTTTGAAGGAGAATTAGGACTCTGAAAAGAGTCTGTTCAATATTGGATGATTGAAGATGGGGAGCGTGGAAAAAGAAGCTTAATCTATGCGCCTTGTCTCCTCTGTAGGAGTGTTGATGTTTCGTCACTGGTTTACTCAAAAGAGTTGTGATTATTGATGAAATTCAACTAATGAGTACATAGAACCCCTAATGCTTACACTGATTCATAGTTTCCTATTTTATTCAATTTTGAACTAAAAAACTAATAACCATGTACAAATGGAGAAGACAGGGTAATCTAGGAAAGTAGTAAATTGTCTCATACATGTGGAATCAATAAATGTTTTTCAAACTTAACTTGTTGTTCTTATGGAGAAGGACCAACACCTGGAATGGAGAGTAATATCTGCAAATTGGTATAAACTGGATGATGCTCTTTTATTGAAGAACTCCTTATATTGCATCAAATTGGCACTTTTCTGGTTTGCGCCACTAAACTTTTGGCAATATTTCCTGTCGGAGGCTTAAAAGTGTCATAGTAGTTGGTCATATGGTCATTTTCAGTTACCTATTCTGAGATAGTATAATGTTTCAACTGACGCAACATATATATTCTGTAATGTGTGCTGGCGTGTTTCATTTGTAACATTCCCTGCCTGAAAATAGATGTTTTGCTTTTTGTGTGGACTGATCCAGTAAAGATGAAACTTTCAATAACTGAAAGTACCTATCCATCTACATTTTCCATATAACCCTCAAATTTGAGCCTGTCTTTCTCGGATTCAAACTCATCTTTTTCCAAATTTGGATCCACCTTTCTCGGCTCATGTGCAAAGATCTACCAGAAAATGCAAGTGGGTGCAGACAATGAAGAAACTCCATAAGTATCCACAAGGATGTCAATTTATTCCCAGGCCACACTGAGATGGATTGGCCAATATTCAACATTGTCTGTGCATACCCTCACACGCACTCACACAGAGGCATAAATACTTACGCATACATTTAGCAGTTACCATAATTTGCATGCCTTGACTTTGACATATTCATTTTGCAGTTACGATGCCCATGACCTGGATATAAGTTCATCTAGGACACCTGAACAACAGGCTCTTCTTTTGGAATCCAAAAGGTCAGCATCACTTCTCATCATATGTTGCTAATTCTACCTACATTGTAAACGGGGTGATGGGATTCTTAAAACCATTTAATTTCTTGTTAATGCTCCTTAGATTTTTTATTTCTCCTGGTCTGTTAACGCTCCTAGATAAATGTAGACATCCACTTCTGACGCATTTGTCTTACTATTATTTTTTATTTTCTTTCATGTCAAACCAAAATCTATGCGTGTCACCTTATATCCCTGGTCTCGGGTATCCCAGCAAGTCCATCAAACTCGATAACCCTAATGAATTACATGGCTTCCTTTGCATGTACCGATGTAAGGGAAATATTTGAGGTAGGTGAGTCTTGGGTATCTCAACAAGTCTCAGGTCTAGATGTAGGTCTCTAAAGGAAGGAGGCACTAAAGCTTAAAGCGTATGGTTACCTTCTACTTAAGCTTAACCATACTCACTGCCTCAGCTTTTCTAGTTGTACCCCCATGAGTCAAGGACTAGTTAAGCAACCAGTAACCTGGACACATCATCCTGTGGAATGGAAAAAGCTCTATTATAAATGTTGAGATTTTTCCATAAACACATTACTCAGGACAGACATCCAAGCCTGTGATTGCTTAATTGGGAGGCTAAGGTTCTGACAGGTAGTGATTTGAATTGGAAGTGGTGCGGGAAAAGCTTTAGGGTTTCTGCTTGGAAGGTAAGAGGGGGTTGGTGTGAAAATGGGCCACTTAAATTTTCTGGCAGTTGTTTGGCATTTTCAGTTAGAGTTAAAGTTTGAAGCCATCCCTCTCATTTCTGTTTGGTAAACAAATAACAATCTGTGCGGTTATGATGTATGGGAATTCCATTCCATACTGGAGATGTAAAATAGTCAGCCTCAGTTTCCATTCCTTATGTGCAGACAAGAGGTTGTAATACTAGATGAGATTGTATTTAATGAAGCCATCATTGAAGAAAGAGAGCAGGGGATCCAAGAAATTCAGCAACAAATAAGTGAGGTAAATGAGATTTTTAAGGATCTTGCTGTGCTGGTTCATGATCAAGGTGGAATGATTGGTAAGCCCTGTGTCCTCAGTAATCATACATCTACTCATAATTTTCAAAATTCTCATTCTTTGTTTCTTGAAAGTTTTGTGGCTCTAAAGTAAAAATGCTAAATATGTGTTTCTTTTGTCCTCTCAGATGACATTAGTTCTAACATCGAAAGGTCCCATGGTTCAACAACAGAAGCTAATTCACAACTTCTGAAAGCATCCAAGAGTCAAAAGTCTAGTTCATCTCTGGTAGGTTTATATCTTTTTTGTTTGATCTTTTGTATGTTTAAAGTCTTATGTAGAGAAAATAACCTCTTGGTTTCTGCTTTGCTGGGACTGGGATGTCAGTCTGAAATTAAAAATAACCCTTTATCATGCATTCGCGAAAATCACTGTGAAAAGATTAAATCTTTTCCGTATCTGGATTTGCATTAATTTTGTAAATGTTATTGTTTTAATATCCTGCCTTCCAGTTGTCCTGACTGGTTCAACTTGATGTCGGTACAGAAACGCTCATCACTATTTAAAGCAATGTACTTTGGATTTTTTTTTCTTTTCTTACGTTTTGAATAACCTTGTCATTGTCTTTCTGATCTGGCCTACAATATAAAGTTCAGTATTATGCTTTTAGCATTCACTTTTATGTTGCTGAACACGTTACATTCCTATTTTTTAATTGTTGAGTTAGTTTGTGTTAGGTCTCTTTTTTGTGATTAAACGGATAAGAATAATAATAATGTTTTCAAGATACGTCTCTTTAAGATGTTAGGAATTTTATGCTATTTAGAATTGTAGAGCAGTAGAATTCTTACTCAACTACTCTTATCTTCAATGTAAGCCTATATAAAGGCAATACTTCAATAATAATAATAAAGGAAGTGAGATTTGAATTAAGTTGAGACTTATTAGGAGGCCTAGTGCACCTCGAATCGCCCTACCATAGGAGATCAGTTTTCGTTGAATTAAACAAAATTAGGAGTTTTGTTGGTTTTTCTCGAAATAATCAATGCTGTTACGTGTAGTCTTCTGGTGGAATCATCTAATCTAAGTCCTGTACTTTGAAACTTGAATGCTTATTGTTCAACAGTGTCGCCGACATTTGTGCCAACTATTGTTCATATTAAAATTTACTATCATCATTTCTAGTAAATGCAATATCACTCTTTCAGAAGATTAGTTCAGTTGCTTGAAAACTATTCGTTCTTGAATCACCTAATAGTTGGTCAAAGAATATTGTGGCAACTTCTTTTTTCTAGTCATAGAAGTTCGATATTAACTTCTAATTACCTGTTTCTCCCCCACTTTGTGATGTATGAATTTTGTTCCCAGACCTGCTTGCTCTTGTTGATCTTTGGAATCATTCTGATCATTGTCATCATAGTCGTCGTTGCTTGAACAACGGATTGTCTCGATGTAAGTTCAATTTTGAGGCATGGTCTGCTCTTGATGTCCTTGGTGGTGTTTGTTAGCAAAAGCTCCTGCCCAACGTGCACTGCTCTCATAAACTCTATGCATACTGGACATCCCCTACACAATTTACAAAAGATCAATAATGTACAGCCATTTATTTAGAGCTGATAGCCTCTTTCCTAGCCTAGCTATTTATAGCAAATCATATACTACTGTAAATGAATGCCCAGTCAATGAAATTTGGAATTCTTCCATCTACTGCTCCTTTGTATTTGATAGACTACTTTCGCATGTTCATTGATGAAAATCATGTTACGTAGGGGATTCTTATTTGTAAAAATGGTACTTCAAACTTGTACCCAGAGGCTCATGGTTCCTTTGTCCCATCCTTTGGTGTGGGGAAGAATGCAAATGTGGACACGTTGTTTTGGCACAAAAGAGATGCAAAGCTAACAACTTAGGAGCAATCTGCTGGATAGATATCACTGTTGGTTTCTTACAGCTGTGTTTTATTGTTGTGGTAATAGAGCTGTTTTTTTTTTCCCTAAGCAAATGCTACCTTAATCATGGAAGTGGTAGCTAAGCTGGTAATGCAGTTACCTTGTAGTGAGGGTTGGGATGGAGTTCATTGGATCAAATTCCCCAACTATATTTTTTAGTTACACTTTGAAGTTGATCCAATGTACCAGAATACCCTTGCGAATCTTGTTAAGATCGTCCACACAAGCTCTGATCATTTCATTTCACCACTACCGTTCGTTGGCGTAAAGAATCAGACAAGAAAAAGAGATTTGGGGGGCTTTTGTTTGTGAAAATTTCGGAGAATATTCTTGAAATTTTAGGAATCTTTACTTTATTGAGATTTATTGGAGTTTGTGAAAAGTAGAGTATGTGTGTAAAAGTTAAAAATTTTGGAGTATGTTTGTTTTGTTGGAAATTTCGAACCCCAAAATTTTGGAGAAACAAACACCCCTTGATCTGTTCGAGAGAAGGACCTGACAGGCCTCTCAAAAGAAGGGGGAGGAAGAGGACAAAAAGGGCCAAGGAGGAGGGGGAAAAGGTCAAAGTAATTCGAGACTAAGAGAATGATATGACTAACAAATGCATAAGAGGCTTGACCCGTGAGGAAAGGCTTCGTGTTTTCATTCTTCTCCTTTGCTTGTAAGACTAGAGGTAGTAGCAGCCATTCAGCCCAATTCCTGCTGGATTTTTAATCCGGTTCCCTCAGGCCTCCGGATCTTGTGAGACTGATTATTTTTGACTTCATCAATTATTATTATTATTATTATTATTATTTTCAGTTGTGTATATCATTATTTTTACGATGGCTGTTCAACCTCAATTTCCACTCATCTCCAAATGGCAAAAATTTTGCACAGTAACAAAAGGGGAATAAAACAGGCTCCACTCGTTCGGTCCTATTATAGGTAATCTACCGGCACCTGTGATTTTTCTAGTATTCATAACATACATTTACAATAAACTTCAACTCTACTCAAGTTTCTTAATCTTGACATCGCTACTGGTAAGAGGATTTTGTAAACCAAAACCATAACTGGGCCCTGGTCATCTGTCTTTGAAGTAAAACTTTATCTGCCCAACGGAGCAGGACATCAACCTGTGCAGGAGGAATCATAGAAAAATACAAAAATTGGAACGCACGGTAATATTTCGTGTAATTAAATCAGTAACAATTTCTTACTGCTCAGACTACATCAGAGAAATTTTTATGCAAATCACGAGTTGGGAGAAATAGAGCAATTTGGAGTTCTTTTAAAGTGATGCAAAACACAAGTCACTCTTAAAAGTGTCTAGTACACAAGGAGCCTATGCTATACATGATGCGTAATTGAATTCATTATGTTTTATACAAGTTACAAAGATAAGTGGGAAAAAGTTGGATGTTTATACAGAGTTTCATTACAAATCAGATCTTCAACCAAGACAGGATACCGATCTGATGACAGGGAAAGAAAAGAAACACGGGACTGATCTCAGGCATTAACTGCACAATCAGTGAGAATTACTATATGCATAGGTTAATGTATGCGGAACTTGGGAAAAGGAGTTGGTGACAATCGACTTGCTTATTGTGAAATGTGAAGGGCTATAAGTCCATATCTACATGGCAGCAAACATGTATATATTACCTGGTAAGAAGGTCAACCCATTATGTTCTTGGATGCAAGAAGTCCCATCTGTTCAGTAAGGTGATCCATATATTGCATTTTGTCCCAACCATTATTATTTCCTATCTGTAACTCGTGGTCCATGGTCAAACCACCATTTATTGATCTCGAATTCGTTTCATCCGTCTCCCCAGTGAGAGGGCTTGCTGAGAGGAATTGTTCCCAGAAAGTATCGTTAATGCCCGGAAGTACTGGGATCTCATCACGCAAGGCATCTACCTCATTTTCTGGAGAGAAAGCATCAGTCTCTATTGGAATTGTCCCATCTGAAACAGCAGACATCGGATCCATAAAACTTGCACCCGCAGTCTCAGAACCCAGTACGTAGTTCATAACAGGGATTTCTGCAGGGTTTTCTGGCATGATTCGTTGCATTTCAGCAAGCTCAGGCAAAATAGTATCGTCTTGACAGCTGTGAACATCCACTTTCGGGAATTGAGCTGCTTTAGCATGATTAGGCATTGCATATGAGGAAGATTGAATCTCAGAAAACGCAGTAGGTGGAGAACTGACGGGGAATCCTGACTTTGTTGGCATATATGACTGTCCAGAAATAGGTGAAACCTCGGAGAGGGTCACTCCTGAAGCTCGGCTCAAGGAACTACCACTGTCAAATGCACTGGGAGCATCCTTAATAAAGAATGCACCAGGGTTGTTCATCAATGCTTCCACCCTAGGAGATGCATCCATCTTCAATATCTGCTGCAGCAATGATTTAGCTGCTTCATTCATCAAAGGCTGGTACTTGATCATCCGTCCATCAGGAGCATTAGAATGACACTCACCAGCTACAACTTCTTCTTGCTGACGAGGAACTCTCCTTTTTTTGTTCGCTCCGGCAAAGTTCCTATTGCTGTCATGCTGCTGTTGTAAAAACTGGGCCAAAAAGCCAGGATTATGCATGGCCTTTGCAAGGAAAGACATCATCTGTTGCTGTCTCTGCTCCATCACCTGCACACGTTGCCCCACATTGTGCAACTGCTGATCAGTTGTTTGCTGGTTCTGCCTCAACCTGACAAGCTCCTGCATGAGAACATTCTTGTCTCTTTCAAGAAGGAGTTTTGCCCGGAGAGATATTCATCAAAAAGAGCCTTAGATAAATGGCAGCCTATGACGTCAAATAGTCATTCCGCAGAAGTACCCCCCAATTAAGGAATGAGTACTTAAATGGGATGAGAAACTGTGAATCATGTTAAGTGGACTCAGATAAGGCATGAAACTAGGTCAGATACAGGCCCGTTATTTACAAAAGAGACTGCCACAAGACCTTGCCAAGGTAAAACCATATAGAAAAAAGACAGAAAAGATGCACAGGTTTTAATTTGACAATGACAGATGACAAACTACTGTTCCAGCAAAGTCATATGACATTTTTCATATTTCCAATTTCTGAAGATTGTATAATTTGGATGAATGGAAACAACACTATATCATGTTTAATATCCCTTTGACGTGCAAAGGAGTGTCACAAGTTTCTATTGAGAGAAGATGACCAGAACAAGTAGCACGGATATATATATATATATATATTTCCAAACTACTGTCAACACTGCAGACCACAAAACTAAGAACGGAGGTAAACTATCTTTGACATCTCCTATAGAGCTGAAACATTTGATCCAAAAGTTCAAGCTACGACACCAATGGGGGTATTGCTTATTCACAGAAGGAAGAACACACAATAATACACTGTTTATCCAATAAAACTTCATGGATCAACAAATATGTACGAAGGGATGCACACATGCTGATCAATAACTAACGTGGAAACTGGAAATCTATTGCATCTTATAAATAGATGTAGAGAGTACAGAAGCAGAGATCGAGGGAGAGGACCAAGTCAAGATTCTTATATGGAATGTCACTTTCTTACTTTGATGAACAATTAGGAAAGCAGAAAAACTGGTTGCTTCAGTTCGTATAATAGCAACCTTCTTGTAACTTTCTAATTAGCCTCACCTCCTCTAGTAAAAAGATGAATTTTGTTTTGATAAGTAGTAAAAAGATGAATAAGAAAAAATAATTTTTGGTTATACAGACTCCATACCAGAAACTTAAAAAGTGGCAAACCCTCTCCATTGAAAGACTCAGTACCATACCCAAAAAACCTTCCTGTAGCTTGCTCAAGAACTGAAATCATAAAACTTATTGTGCTCATTTTCTCCAACTTACAACTACAAAAAATACCATAGCAACAACACGACACAAACAAAAAAATCCAAAAAAATTATAAATATATTGTCTAAGAATACTAGATCTTTGACAAATGATGCATTCACTGCATAAAAATATAATATTTTGGTGAAAATTTGAGTGGACTCTGCTAACTTACAATGAAATCTCAGTTATAGACACACCGAGTTTTTGCCAAGTTTACCCAAAATTGGCCAAGTCGAGTACACCCACTCAAAAGTATAAGCATACCTGCAAGTTCAAAATCATAAATTAATAAACTACCATAGTGCATGCATTTGTTGAACATATGTTATAACTGCAACAGATGAGGTGAATGTTAACCCGAACTATGGTTGAATGATCCAAAAGTAACACGTTCTCAAATGGAAAATTGAAATAGAAAACAGTACCTTTTAAATAAAAGGAAGCATAGAAAAATCAAAGTTGTAGATTACAAGAGAGTATCTTGCTCATAATCAGCAGCTACTTAAAAATAAAGGAAATGTCTGGATATGATGACAACATTCATTATTATATGGAAATGGCACCACAAACATCGACAATGAGAAAAAACAAACAAGAAAATATAGGAAGGGAAGAACCGGGAGCAAAGAAAGACAAAAAGGTTGGATGAATCCATGAAACCACAGACATACAGAAGTTGGGGATAAGAAGGACATATATTGGAGGCAAAGATGACAGCAGTAGTGGTAGTGGTAGTGGTAGTGGTTGTGATGGGACGCATGCATATAGAAGTATTCTACAGATCCATGGCATTTCACAATTTGTAATTTTTCATGTGTTGTTCTCTCCCTGTTATTTCACAATGGCACACAAACAAACTAGCCTAACTTGCTATTATAGCCAAGGTTGGACCCATACCTCTTATGAACTTCAGCTATAACCCCTAGGTATTGTCTACTGCATTTATTAGTTGTCCAAATGAATAATAAAACCTTCACTCTTCATGCTCTGAAGAGTCCAAATAAACAATTTCATGAGTAAGTTGGAATTAAAATACACCTAATTTCAGTGGAATGAACTTACCCAGTAGAATTCTGCTCCTTTTATCACCCAGAAAAAGGGAAAGCCACATCCCTCACACCCTTCCTTAAAAGACTACGCAAACTCACAACATATAAGTAGTCCAACCTCCCCCTGATTCCAAACATTGCCAACGAGATGAGAAAACAAGTCCAAGTTTCAGGCAATCATTGAGAAAGGATGAAATCAAAATTAGCTATATCTTTCATGATTTGATTTTGAGGAGCTCAACACAACAGAATCTCGCCAAAATTTCCCCCCTCTCTTGGACAAGTATCTTCAGTTCAGAATTTCCAGTCAAGATTATCACCCAAATGTTAAGCAGTCGGTCAAAAGATATTAATGATAATATATAGCAACAAAAATCCTAATCGCAAGCATAAAACATCAACAAAATAAAGATAAGGCCATGGTGTACCATAACAGGAAAGAAATATATGTTGGCGTGAGAAGAAATATATCTTGCACAGGTGTTGCAAGATGAGAACATTCCCTTGCACAGGAGTTGCAAGATGCCTTGCACAGGAGTTGCAAGATGAAAAGATTTCCTTGCAGAAGAATCAGATGTATGAGTTGGTGAGACTTCCAAAGAGAGCATTGAAGGTTTCAGCTGACATGTTGTCGTAGGTGGAGCTATGTCGGACATAGCCGGGATGAACACCTCCAACTGAAGATGTCATCATATATTCTCCTCTGTGTGGCATGGAGGGGGAGAATTGTTGGCGTGAGAAGAGAAAAGTCAAGATTTGCAGCGCAAATCTTGACAAGTTAAAGGCATGAAGAGTCAAGATTTGCGGCTGCAAATCTTGACAAGCGCCAAGCACGAATTCCACACCCCACAGAGTCCAGCCACTTCTGACAGGAGTTATTGCACCGAAGAGAAAGATTTGCAAGCCGCAAATCTTGAAGCAAGTTCTCCTCCATTTAACACGGTGATGTATGCTCTATAAATACGAACTCTATTGAGAGAGTTCGGTGTGCCTCTATGCGAAGAGCACCCTGTGGGTGGAGAGATATAGGGTGATTCTCCGATGTAGATCACCGGTGTGTTGAGAGAAAGGGGTGTCTCTCAGTTGAAGAGCACCCATGGGTTAAGAGAATTTGTGAGGAGAAATGTGCGGTGTGAGAGTTGAGAGTTTGTAAAGTTTTGATTCTGTGAGTGAAATCAAAATACTCTCCTCCGTGGACGTAGGCAGTTGCCGAACCACGTAAATATTGGTCTCCTTGTGTTTGTGATTTTTACCGTTCCGTGCTCAACAAGTGGTATCAGAGGCAGTTCTGATCCCAACAATATAAGCGCTTGCTTAATCCAGAAAGGATCTCATAACTCCCAATAAGTATGAAAACTAATATAATCACCAAAAGAGAAAAAACTGAATTGATGAACATAGGACATGAGCTCGACACACGTGCGTCAGTCAATTTTCCAACCGGAGAACACTATGGCAGTGAAGATTTCAATCCACAAAACACCATTTTCTCTTGTAGTTTGACACACTAATTCACAACCCAAAAATTAAGCTCGCCAGATCCTAATGAAATTCTCAAAATAATCCGTATAATTTTTTGCAGCAGAAAAGTAAGAACAAAGAAGATGATGAGAAAAGTGGGAGAGAACAGATAGACAGAGAACCGACGTAGGTGTTCAATTGCCTGATGAAGCTGGCGAAGTTTTTGTGCTTGAAGTGCTTGGGCAGGAGCTTGGCTGCGAACTCGTGCGGGTTCCAGACAACAAAGCTGTTGTTGCCGTTGCTCCAGGACACAACGGAGTCCGTCTCCGGGTCGTTCACCAAGCTGTAAAGCTTCTTCAGAAAAGGCGGCAACGGATCCGTCGTCTTCGACCCAGCATCACTAGCCTTCCCCATTCTTTTTCTTATTCTACTAGCAGACAGAGAATATCGCAAGGATGGGGCTTGGGGGATTCGGGGGAACTTGAAGGTGAGGGGTGATGGGAGTCCACTGCTTCGGGCAAGAAGGGTATATATAATAGTAGTAAAAATATTAAAAATGTTATATTTCGGAACTTAATTAATTAATTAAGTATTAATTTATTATTATTCTCTCGGAAAAAGGGTACGTGGGTGGAGTTTTTCGCGGTTGCGTCAGCAAGGCTCTTACTTTTCCATGCTTTCAGTTTTATCCTTAGAGGCTATCCTATCATAAGATTCCTTTTATGCCCTCCGTTATAGTCTATGTCGACGGCCCAAAACAGCCCGAAGAGCTCTTACGCCCAAGACCAAAAAGCCCATCATTTTTTTTCTGGATAATTAAAGCCCATCTCGCTCTCTCCCGCTCTCCTCTTCTTCGTGGATATCGAAATCATTTCTTCAGCTTATATGTTTTGAAGTCAAATCTAAACATTGAGCACAGATTCAGGTAATTTCTGTCTAAATTTATTGTGGTTGTGTAATAATCGAGTAAATCTTACGACTGGACTGAGTTGTTTAAACGATGTCAGTGTTTTCTTCTCCTAAACTTTTCTTGCTTTTTTGGGTAAAGAGGTTGGGTTGCTGTTCGGTTTCTTAAGAGTATTGAGGATAGGAAAAGAAAATTGGAATAATAGATACAGTATAGTCAGGGGAGGAACAAGGGTGCGAAGGGTGTCGGCCCGCAAATTTTTTTTTAGACAGAAGATGGCCTGGACCCGATACCTATAGGCGGCCGACACCCTTCGCACGCCAAAAATTTGTTTTTGATAGAAGATGACCTGAACCCTATACCTAGAGGCGCAGATCAACTTGAAGAGATTCCATTAGATCCTGAACGGCCTGGGCCCGATCCCCATCAGGACCAGGCCGGGGATCCGGGCCAGGCCATTTTTTATTTTGCTCAAGGCAGAGTGAAACGACTGCTACAAAAAAAAGGACGAAAACCGCGTCTCCCGACTCTCCCCACTGCCTGCCCGGCGCCCTTCTCTCTCTCACTCTCTCTGCCCGTTGCCCACCGGCCATCGCTCCCCACGGACCCCACCAGGTTCCAGAATCCAGATACCCCTGCCCGGCGGCTTGCGCCCTTCTCTCTTCTCTCTCTCTTAGCTTACTCTCGTTCACTGCAGGTTCCGCCCCTGCCTCCGCCGGGCGCCCACCACCACTGGTCCGGTCCACCAGCTACTTCTCCCTCTCTCTGTCACATAATCACGAACGGGTAATTGCTAAATGCTAAGCCTAAACTCCTCTATTTTTCTTTTGGACTTTTCCCCCAATTTGATTATGCTATAATTTAATTAATTAGTTGTTTGGCTTGGTGATTGCAATTTGCACTGATTGGTCATCCTTCCAGTTTGAGTTGGGTTGGGCAGAAGCTTTTGAAATGAATTGTTTCAGATTTTCAGTGATCCTGCTAATTGTGTTGTTTTCCCCCAATTTGATTATGCTATTTAATTGTTTGACTTAGTGATTGCACTGATTGGTCATCCTTCCAAATTGGTTTGCCGTTTGTGCTCACTCTTATTAAGTTTGCATTGTGCCAAGAAAGACATGAATGTATTAGACTATTAGACGTCTTGTTTACCGTTTATGTTCTAGAGACCATCCTGACAGGACCAAACTATTAGAAGTATGTTTCTTCATTCTCAATGTATGCTGCTCAAACCAAAGTAGACTTCGTGTGTGTGCTGGGTGCAGGACATTACTCTGTTTCTTGTGCATGACAAAGTCTTGCAACAACTAAAGCACTTTAGATCTTGGCAATTTTGGGCGTGTGGAGAGGGCAAAAAGAGAGGGAAACAAAGAATTTTATGGTTGTATACATCGAACATAAATTTTTTAAAACGATTGAGAAAGAAACTATTTTTCGACATTTTCAGAAAATGCAGATGCGTAGGATCCAATTGTCTCCTCTTAGTAGCAGTACATAGTATGATACATGTATTTCAATATTTTTAATGTTTATTGTCTTTAATTTTCGTTATTGTAGTTCTAAGACATTTTTTGCATTATGAAGGAATTTTTTTTTATAATTTTTCCTTTAAAGTTCGACACCCTTGAATATGAATCCTGGTTCCGCCACTGAG
This sequence comes from Myrica gale, assembly GCA_963930655.1. Taxonomy (NCBI): domain Eukaryota; kingdom Viridiplantae; phylum Streptophyta; class Magnoliopsida; order Fagales; family Myricaceae; genus Myrica; species Myrica gale. The sequence continues at coordinate 24,236,995 of OZ005606.1, forward strand.
TAGAGTAGAGTTATTATTTTTCCTTGGGTTAATGTGGAACCTGACATTCTGGAATTTCATTGCTTTTCTTTCTCTGCATTTTCTTGGCAGCCACATGCAGCATTGTTGCGAATGTTGGTTGAAGTCATACGCTATTGTGGGGAAATCATGCTGCACTAGAAAAATGTAGCTTCTGAAATTGTAGAAGTAACATGTGAGTCTTTCACACAATGTTCTATGAAAACAATTCATTGATTATACCTTGATTGTACAACTGCAAATTCCAAATAATAGTGCAGATATAAGCTCTGCTCCAAATTGTTTGGTTGTCGTAACGAGTATCTTAGGGTTTGGTGTATTGGTTGAATAAGATGAGACTTCTGGGTTTACAGTTCATAACCTGATGATTGAAAGAATACCAGCAGTTTTGCTTCCCTTGTAATTTGATGAATTACTAGTTGTTAGAATTAGCATGACTTGCTTAAATCTGAATGATTATGGTTTGCTTATACCATCCTAAATGGTGTCGTGGTGCGCATTATGTTAATCAGACGGCGAGTATGGCGGAAATAAGCATGGGGATCCTCATTGATATTGTGGATGAGGAGTGGATGAGAGACACCTTGCCTGATGATGGTACTATTCTTTCTTCCTCCATGCCATATGGACTCGCACATAAACATTCATGCAGAAACGTTTCTCTCTCATTTGTTTTAATTGCTCTTTTATCATTGCAGATCTTCCACTGCCGCCACTAGTTGTACGTGCTGACGAAACTGAGGACTCAAGTACGTGTTTAATTGATTAGATTATATCCTTCTATTTAAATGAGGAGTATATTGGAAGTGTATCTATTTATGATCATCTTATCAGCTAGAGTTTCACATAGATATATCTGGAAAGGGAGCGCCTCCCTTTTCCTCTCATTTTAAAATTGGAGCACGCCACGTTGTAACTTTCAATCGCAGAGGTTGTAGGAAGAGCCACGCTGAGGACATTTTTTTTCTAGGGGAATGAATGTCAATAATAATTGGAACACTTTTCTTCGCAAAAGCCATGAGACCCCTCTTTCTCCCGCTCTTTCTTTCTGAGCAGCCACCAGATTTTTGGCTTCCTTACTACTCATCCTCTCTTCCTCTTCCTCCATTGTTGTAGCAGTCCTCCTCATGCGAAGATTCTATTTTCGCTTTTGGTTGTTCATCATCTGTCTTCCATGAAGGCCACCATGACTCTCACCTTCTTCGTCTTCTTCCTGAAAGTCACCAGAGAAAAAAATTTTGGCTCCTTGTAAGGCATTTTTTTATTGCAGCCAATGTTGTGAAGCTTCATGGAGTCTCAAACGCATATCTGGTTGCTGCTTAATACATCTGCCGATTCCCCAATTTGCGTCTGAATTTGTCAATTAAACCTGGTTTTCAAATGGTTCCTAATAATTATGGATATAAACCATCATGAAGGAATCTTGTGGCTAGCTACTAATGTTTGACCAAAAATTGAAAGGTAAAGGAATTAAAATTGCTATTCAATTCGTACCTAACCTACTTTGCAATCATGTTTTTATCGAAGCTCAAATCTAGCACATGTAAAGGTCCCAAGTGCACTATCAAATTTACGGCTTCCCATCACAATCATAACAAACTTGAGTTTTATGGAGGAAAATCCACTCCCTTCATGGGTTTCACATAACAAAAGCCCGCTTTCAAAGTGTTCTACCAGTGTACTGAGACAGAGAAAGCAATTCTTTTCACTTCATATCTATCAACCATGTTCTCATGATATAACAATAATGTTCTGGAAGATCTGTGGTGGGTTTCCCAGAGAAAAGAGAGTGGCTATACAAACTAGGCAGAGGGAGAGAAATTGATTTTAGTCTTGAAGAGAGGGGGCCTGCCACAATAAAGGAAGAAAAACAGGTCCCAAGCAGCGAAGCCCTAGATCTGGTGGCTGACCACCCTTCCATGTGCCTTGGTGGTCTGTGTTTTTTCTGCCAGATAAGAGGTTCTGTAGAGAGAGAACATAGATCTGGTGGCTGTGACGGAGTGAGAGAGATATGATGGCTTTCACAAACAATTTTAAGTGTTACAATTAACAGTTGTGGCCTTAGAAAAGATTCCTCAATGTGGCTCTCTCTATGACCTCTTGATTGATAGTGACACACGTGACATCCTCTCATTTTACAATGGAAGGATATAGGAGGCAAGCTGATCTCTCACCAAGAAATTATGTGGGTGTTCTGCCCTGTTTTGTGGTTTTGAGAATGGGGAAATGAAAAGCTCACGCTCAGAAATAAATACCTGTTTACTTTTCATGACATCAAGTTAAGCATGTCGGTTTCCTAAAGTGGACATTTTTTTTAATCTTTGTAATCTTATTTGATTAGTAATTATCTTTTCCGATACTTTGTTTTTGATTGGCTGCATTCAATCAGATCAGGAGACTCAACAGGTTGGCGGAGATGATTGGTATGATCTTGCATTAGGCAATCAGTAAAGCTGTCTATTCTGTATTTATCTCAAACTATGCGATGCATTTTGTTCAAATTGCTGGGTTCTTGTGATCTGGCTTTTAATCTCTGGGTCTGTAAGTTCACGATTCTCCTTCATTTTATGATAACTGTAACGCCCCGACCCAAAAGTTCAATCGGACAGAGTTCCGCTTGAAAAATGGGACTTTCCACCCTGTTTACAAGCAAATTTCCCAACAAAGGAAACACAAGAGGAACCTCTAATCCATCTCTTAAATATAATAATCCAACCTCATAATCCAACCAAAACATAAGAACAACGATACCCAAGAGTTTAATCAGAGCACTACTCCAAAATTCTCAAATCTCATAATTAACAATGGATAAAAAAAAAACATAGTTTTCCCAAATGAAATAAAATTACTAAAGTTTCCAAATTAATGCAATCGCTACAAAAGTCTCAAGAGGACTCTATATTCGATAGCCCTGCAACTTGCGATCTTCTCAAAACTACCACTCGAGATCTCCTACTACTCTCTGCCACCAACCGTTAAATCTGAAAGATAGGGAGTAAGTGGTGAGCTACAACTAGCTCAGTAAGTAGCAATCAATGGGAGTAGGGGAAAATGACAGTTTTATAAACATAACCAAGAAAAGAAAATATAGTGGGAAATTCCAAACTGAAAACGACACTTATAACAAAATATCTCAGGCCAAGCAACTTAAAGAAATTACTTATGGTCGCACAGACCCCAATGGTCACACAGACCTCAATGGTCACACAGACCTCCATGGTCACGAAGACCCCAATGGTCACACAGACCCCAATGGTCACACAGACCTCAACAGTCACAAGCACGAGGATAGCTTGATAATATGCTCACAACACAAATGTCACACAATAGGCCAACCATTTCAAAAGAGTTTGTGAAATCTCATTTTTATCAAAAATTCGTTCAATTCCCCTAATGCATCAAAATCGTTTGAAATGCAATACACGTTTAAAATCCAACATTTCCAAAATCCAGGAATTCACAATAACTCATCCAAGACTAGTTTCGATTTGTAAAATAAATATTTAGCAATTGAGCACTTATTTTCCACAACGTAAGAGTTTGATAAAAATCCCATGGAAAGACCACTTACCTCAAACGCATAACCCAAAGTCTAAAGCTCTTCAAAAGGTTGCTGAATAAGCAATCGGAACCTAAATAAAATTAATTATCATTCATCAATACCCACATGGAGTTCGAATCATTCTGTACAACTCTAGAATAATTAAACTACTCCATTGGCTAATAAAACCTCTCTTTAGGAACGGTTTTAGCCTTAGAAACCATCACATAATCCCCATGACAAAACTGGACAGCCCTCAATACACCCTTTTTCACCTTAATCCACACATATCTCCATTATAAAATAAATGTAAAATTCCAGCAACACCCATATCTATCAACACACGAAGATTCCCCAACCCCAGTCCCCACTTATCATTATCCTACAACAACCCAAAATAAATCTGAAAATACTCTAGAAATATAAAATCTAAAACTTCACCAAAGATAAAGATTTGAAGAAAACACCCAATTGAGTCGACGAAAACGCAGAAGAATCACCTAGCCCTTGAAGGTTGGCTCTCCAATGTTATCTATAACATGACATAACCCGAAATTAATCCAAAGAAATTCGAACCCAAACAAAGATTACATCAGATCTACCTCCAAAATTACCTAACCCTTGCGAATTGTGTCTCCAAAGGCTAGAGAGAGAAAGCTTCGAAAAAGAGGGGTAGAGAGAGACAGAGCACGACCTCAGCAGCGTTTCTCCAAAATAAAAGCAAGGATACATCTTAAAGCTCGACTAGGGTTTGCTAGATTTGGAAAGAACGAGATTTTAGGCTGAGAAAGGGCGAAGAGATTGAGATGTGGAAGGTAAATGCTGGACTGTGGAGTCGGCAACTAAACATTTGCTGAACAAGGTCTTCTGCGTGAAAGAGAAGATGGCATACACAACTTATTCAAAACGCACAGCTTTGCGTTTTTTTTTTTTTTTTTTTTTTTTAGGGATATTACAATAACATTGTGAATTTTTTTTCTATGTAAAAGATGGTAGCTGTATGATAATTATATGAGTCAAGAGTATTTTGTTAGTAGTGCCCTGATAGTGCAAAAGCTATGCTGAGTGTAAAAAAAGGCATAAAGTAATTCCTCTTGCATTAGAAAATTGACATGTATGATGTATATAGCTTCCCTTCCCTTCTACCCTCGAGGCTTGAATGTCTAAGATCTCCACCTATTGGAATTTGTTAGTTCCATCCTCGCAGTCGCTGGACTAAGGATCCTCCTAATGTGATGATATGAACTATCCTTCATCTGTAGATGTGGAGACGGTCAGGAAGCAGTGTTGCCTATATGTTGGGCTGATTCACGTGAGAGTCAATTATGTCAGGGCAGACGATTCTTTACTTGCGAATTGTTTTTCCCTCAATTTTGTGCGCAGTGCACTGCTCCGAGACGAGCTCTGAATTTTCTGACATTTTATTTTTAACACCACTAGATTTTATTTCCTCGTTTTAAAGGGTTATACATCTAAATTACATTTCTCTGACTACTACCATCCAAATTAAAAAGTAGTTGACCAATGCATGGCACCCCAAACACTACTGGATTTTCGTTTCATGTATTTGACGGTGACTGATTCTTTCCTTCTTAAATATTCCCCACTAGAGTTCCTGACATTTTTTTGACCGCCACAATCAAAGTTTGAAGACATTGACTTGCCAGCATGTTTTCCCCCCCCTTCTCCTCTGGTCTAGAATTGGTGCTCACATCACCTTGGTGAGGCCTCCCAAGTTGTCATACTCCATTTAGATTGGCGTAATAAGACTCCATTTCTTAAGAGGGTGTGGAAAATTTGTTTTCTAAACTAAAGCCAAGGAACCAAGGACTCACAAGGATCAAATTAAATTAGGAGAATCCCGCAGACCCTACAATCCCTGATTTTTCTCTTCTCCCTTGTATTTCTTAACTTATAATTCATAGAAAAAAAATTAAAATTATACATTTTTATTTTTGGGTGAAAGGTGAAGATAAACTATACAATGATACTCATGTAACAAAAAGCCCAGAAACCGTCACGTTGGAAGAAATAAAGCAAGACATATCTGGATGCATATTGGATAAAATGAACATTAGAAACAATAACACAATATTACCACGATTCATCTTTTGGTTTGGGGTTAGATTGAGGAGAACTAGGGGCTTCTCTAAGAACCAGAAGAAGAAACGGTCGCCGGGTCTGAACGTTCTCAGTTGTCGAGACGTACGTGTGGAATATCAACGACGACTTTTAGACCATTTTCTTTTTACATTTAGAGTAATGTTTCTTTTTCAGAAAGAAAAAAAAAGAGTAATACTTCTCGTTGACCGAAAGAACCATCGGAGTAACCCGAAGCGGCCAGTGGCCAGTCTGGTCTCTCTTTCAACGGTCGTTATAGAGCAACAACGTGTCTTTCTCTCTCAAGTCTCAAGTGTTGGTTCTTCTATAAATAGCGTTTGGAAGGTGTTAAAGTGCATCACACGAATCCTGTCTTACACAAAATCAACGAGTGTTCTTCCGTTCTATCTTCGGGTTCGTGTTTCTCTCTTCATTCGTCTCTACAGGTTACAGCAAAAAAGCCTCATGGATAATCCTTCGAGTAGTGTCCCTAGATGGACACCCAAGTCAGGTCCTGCAAGTTCACCTGTCCAAGAGCCCGTGATAATTAATGCAGGGGTTGTTGATTTCGAGACTCAAAGTGTAGCTTCTGAGGGAGGAGATTCTCTGTTAAACTCAATCCCACTGCAACAAAACAGCTCGGACTATGTTTCGGATAATGTCCCTAGATGGACACCGAAGGCAAGTCCAACAAGCGCGGGAGTTGGTGATCTTGAGACGCAAAGCGTAGCTTCTGAAGACGAAGTGTCTTTCTCAAAGTCACTTCCACTGCAAGAAGAAAGCCTGGTCGACTACGCTCCAGACCATACTGTCCCTCGATGGACACCGAAGGCAAGTCCAGCAAGGTCATCTTTCGAACGGCCCTTTACAAGCGCAGGAATTGGTGATCTGGAGACGCAAAGCGTAGTTTCTTATGACGAAGTTCCTTTCGCAAATTCACTTCCACGGCAAGAAGAAACCACCGTCGACTACGCTCCAGATCATACTGTCCCTCGATGGACACCGAAGGCAAGTCCAGCAAGGTCACCTTTCCAACAGCCACTAGGAAATGCAGGAGTTGGTGATCTGGAAACGCAAAGCGTAGCATCTGAAGACGAAGTGTCTTTCGCGAATTCACTTCCACGACAAGAAAATAGCATGGATTATGCTCCAAATGTTCCTAGATGGACACCGAAGGCAAGTCCAACGAGATCACCTGTAAAAGAGGCCGTGACAATGGATGTTCCTGCACGAGTTGGTAGTTTTGAGATGGGAAGCATAGCTTCTGAAGACGATAGTCGCAGCTTCTCGTCTACCAAGTTCCCCTATAGTATTGCTGGCTTCACTCCTGGAGCTCCCCATTTGGATGTTCATAACCCATCATCTCGGAGGTTTGGGTCCCAAGTTGCAAATTCGTTGAGGAAAGAACAAGAAAATCACGCTGCTGGAAACAATCATGTTGGACCAGTATCCAGAAAGAAAGAGGGCGTTTTCTTGACTTGGAAGGATCTATGGGTTACAGTGCCTGATGGGAAAAGAGAGCGCCGATCGATACTTCAGGGGCTTACTGGCTATGCTGAACCGGGGGGCGTGCTGGCTATCATGGGTCCTTCCGGCTGTGGCAAGTCAACTCTCTTGGATTCTTTGGCAGGTAACATATATATCCTTTGGTGTCCGAGAATATATATATGGTTGGTTTGTCTATACACCAAAATATTAAAAGAAATATAATATATGATATTAAAAATAGCTGGGGTTTGCTTTTGCGAATCCGTTAATTAATTCTGCTGTTCTGGAACTTTATAAACTTTCTGCTATATGCATGTGGGAGGTACTGATACCCAACTCATCGCAGGGAGGCTAAGTTCAAACGCGCAGCAGACTGGGGAGATCTTGATTAACGGACGCAAAGAAACACTTGCTTTTGGAACTTCGGTACGTACGAAAAAAGATCGTGGGTGTTACTTCTTTTTGTAGAATCTAGATTGCATGTTGAATTAATATATATGGAAATTTGCCTTAAATATAGATTACCCATAAATTTCCCTTTTGTGATAATGGTTTCCCTTACGTACCTCCCATGATTTTAGGCCTATGTGACTCAAGATGACACATTGATGACAACACTCACTGTGAGGGAAGCGGTATACTACTCAGCCCAGCTTCAATTGCCTGATTCAATGTCAAACTCAGAGAAGAAGGAAAGGGCCGAGATGACTATAAGGGAAATGGGCTTGCAAGATTCCTTGAACACAAGAATAGGAGGCTGGAACGTAAAAGGCCTCAGTGGTGGGCAAAAGAGGAGGGTTAGCATTTGCATTGAAATCTTAACACGCCCAAAGCTCCTCTTCCTTGACGAGCCTACAAGTGGACTGGATAGCGCAGCATCTTTCCATGTCATGAACCGCATTGTTAAAATAGCTCATCAAGATGGAAGGACAGTAATTGCATCAATCCATCAACCAAGCAGTGAAGTTTTTGAGCTTTTTGACAACCTATGCCTCCTTTCTACTGGCAGGACAGTTTATTTTGGCCCTGCTTCAATGTCAGAAAAGGTACCTCAATTTCCTTTTCAATGCATGCAGAATCAACTAAAACATATTGATCTCATCTTTTCCTTCCCAAAAGAAAATAAAATCTGATGAATTGTTTTGAGTAGCTATTGACTTGAATATAAACTCCAATGCAGTTTTTTGCTTCAAACGGCTTCCCATGCCCAACTCTCAGGAATCCATCCGATCACTACCTTAGAACTATTAACAAGGACTTCGATGCAGTAAGTGTAGTTTACTCGCTTATAGAAGTCATTATCATGGATGACGAAATATTGCTCATAACTCATGGGAACCATTGGTTATCGAATATAGGATATTGAGCAAGGGTCTAATGGCACAATAAGCACTGAGGAAGTCATTACTATGCTTGTCAAATCGTACAAGTCTTCTGGGACTTTCCAAGATGTTCAACAGTCCGTATCTCAGATATGTCAACAGGTAATTAACGAGTTCATAGTTAGCAAAGATAATTCTGTCTGATCAAACACTCTATCTAGTCTTGTCAAGATAAAAATACAAATAATAGACTATAAATAGATAATAATGAGATAGCTTCTTTGTTTTGCAGAAAGGAGGAGCTTTGGAGAAGGGAAGCCACGCAAACTTCATTACTCAGTGCCTGGTTCTGACTAAGAGATCCTTTGTGAACATGTACCGTGATCTAGGCTACTATTGGCTTCGCCTTGCAGTCTATATTGCATTGTGTTTATGTGTTGGGACTATCTTTTATGATATTGGCTCAAGCTATGGCTCAATCCAGGTAATTGATAGAATTTTCTATGACATATATGTCTACACTTCTGTGCTCTAGCTGTCTCTTGTAAAGGATCAGAAAACTCCAAGTTAATTGGTAATTTTAAAATAATGATAGATCGCACTCTCTGATCAACTCTGTTCCTTGTAAACTTTCAGGCTAGAGGTTCCATGTTGATGTTTGTTGCAGCCTTTCTGACTTTTATGGCAATTGGTGGATTCCCTTCTTTTGTTGAGGACATGAAGGTCAGTGATCATTTTGTTACTAATCTCCTTTTTTTTTTCATACTGAAAGCACTTGGAATGTGCTCTGACCCTCAATTCTTGAATAATTCCAGATCTTTGGGCGAGAAAGACTAAATGGGCACTACGGTGTTGGTGCATATGTGTTTGGAAACTCATTCTCTTCCATTCCTTACCTGCTTCTCATCTCCATAGTTCCTGGAGCAATAGCATATTACCTCGTTGGCCTTCAAAGAAGTTTCGAACACTTTGCCTACTTCGTATCAGTGCTGTTTGTGTGCATGATGTTGGTCGAAAGCCTAATGATGATCGTTGCTAGTATTGTGCCTGATTTTCTCATGGGTATTATTACTGGAGCTGGAATACAAGGAGTGATGATGTTGAACGGAGGTTTTTTCCGGCTGCCGAATGACCTTCCGAAGCCTTTCTGGAGATACCCAATGTATTATATTGCATTCCACAAGTATGCAAACCAAGGATTCTTCAAGAACGAGTTCGAAGGATTAACATTCCCCAATGAACAAGCAGGAGGGTCGCTTACCATAACTGGAGACGAAATCTTGAGAAATACTTGGCAGGTGGAGATGGGCTACTCCAAGTGGATTGATCTTGCTATTCTGTTTGGGATGGTGATATTGTATAGGGTCATGTTTTGGGGAATTATAAAGGTTTCTGAAAAAGTTAAGCCGATGATTAAAGCACTTATATCTGGGCCTCCCAAGCAATCCGAACGGATCGTAGACGAACCCTCATCCACAGCCTCATAGGAAAGGAAGCAAAGTTGCAAGCGTCTTCCTATAACTTTGGACATGTGTACTTATTCCGTAAGAAGTTTTTGCTTTTTCACTCTTTCCTTTCGCTTGTTAACTCCGTACTTCGTTGCTGCCTCATCGACGAAGAAGCTTATAGATTTTGTCGATTTCGGTCGGGAAACAATAATCTACCTATAGTGCAACTATCGTTGTGTCTTGTTGTAATGTGGAATTGTTTAGCAAAAAATAAAAAAGTATGAAGCATCCGAAGCAGTTAATTCAATTTCTTTTGTGAGCATCTTCCATGCATCCAGATATATATGTATTGCTTTCTTCCAGTGTGAATGTTTCCTAATCATGGATTAGCAAAAAACAGAATGTTTCCTAATAATGAGGTGCACCCTAAACTCCATCCCTGATGAGGAGCAATATTGCACAACTTGGGAGGCTGATTTGAGCATAAATTGTAGACAAAAGGGTGAGGATCGACTAATTCAAGGCTGGACTTGGAATTAAAAAAAATGTCAGATAACATGTTAGAAAGTCACTATATATATCCCAATCTTTAGATTGCGATAGTCAAACAAATGTCGGAAAATCTAGTGGGAATATAACATTTTTAAAAATAAAAGAATTAGTCATGGATCAAAACATTGAAAGAAATTCTGGTAAACTACTTGTAATTAATTTGGATGATAACAGGACGATCTAGTGGCATTAAGAAAAATCTTAGAAAATTCAGGGATCCAAGCAAAGCAAGGAACCTTCTCCCCAGACAAAATTACTGTCAAAAGAATCAGCCGAGACATAAGCCGCATCGCCTTCCTCAGAGCATTCGTAGCAGCATCTTTAAATTTGGCTCTCTACTTTAACAAAAAAAAATACAATTTTCTATTTTAACTATTAACTTTTTAAAAGCATTCTCAACAGCTTCTCTATTTTAACCATCTACTTTTACTATTCCATTTAAATATTATTTTTCGAAGATTTCTTTATTCTTTCTCTTTCATTTATATTTTTGAATATTCATTTTATCGTAACAGTCATATTTTTGAATATTTGTCTTATCCTAAAAATGTCAATTTTAAAATTTTAAATTTTACTAACTATTGGAATTTTTTAAATTTTAAGATGGTGAAGTGAACAATAATTTTCTAAAAATAGAAAAAAAGAAATATATTAATATTTTAAGACGGTAAAGTGAATAGTGGTTTGTTCACTTCTTCTGTAACGCCCCGGGCCCAAACTCCATACGAATAGATTTATGTATAAAATAAGGATCTTTCAACATGAATAATCATTTATCTAGGCCCAAATATTTCAAAACTAATTTTGTACAACCTCAACAAAATATTCATAAACCGTAAAAAGCCCAAAAATATCAATCCGAGCCCTAAAATTTACATTAGCATATCCGATATTTCTAATATCGATGATCTCCCAAAATAATACAGTATCGAATTCCCCAACATTAATCTTCAAATGTACTCTTGAAAACACGCCTTCGAAACACAAATATCTCTAAAGCTCCTCGAACTTCTCTAATTCCGCAAACTCTGGAAAATATGAAAATAAGGGGTGAGCTACGACTAGCTCAGTAAGTAGTAAGTCAATGAGGGTTGGGGAAAAGACAATTTTATCACAATAGCCGAAATCCAGAATAAAATATTGTGAGCCATACCGAATCCAAAAATATCAGTTTGTAACAAAAATATCCAAGGCCGCGCAATATAGGGAAATCACCAATGGTCACACAGACCTCCAGACCACAAAGACCTCCAAATATCAGGCCACACAGACCTCCAGGCGACAAAGATCTCAAAATATTAGGTCACACAGACCTCCAAATACCACGAGGGGTATCAAATTGGCCACACAGACCACAAGGATAAATTGGCCACAAAGACCATAAAGATATATCACCAGCACAAAGATAATTTTCACAGCATGCTCACCAAACAAGTTATAAATATTTCAATTGAGTTTTACGAAAATCTCAACAATCTCATTTTACCAAAAACTTGTTCAATTCCCCAAATAATACATCAAAACCATATAAAATACGATGCACGTTCAAAATCTCATTGAAGAACCACTTACTTCGAACCTTTAACCAATCTTTAAAGCTTCTCCAATAATTGTCGAACAATCTCTCGAAAACTAGTAGCACCACCTCAATCTAAATTTTTGTTCTCCAATACACATTCTCTGCAACTATTTATTAACCTCAATCTCTGCAACTTTAAAATTCAAACATACCTCTATCCATCACTTTTAAATTCAAACATAAGATCTTTATCCATATCTTTCAAATTCAAATATAAGAATAATCTTTATCCATATCTTAACCTTTAAATTCAAACCTAGAATCAAATCTCTATTTAAAACTTTAAATTCAAATATAGATAACATGATCTTCATCTCTGCACCTTTAAATTCAAACCCAAGATCAAATCTTTAAATTCAAATATAGATTACATCTCCATATCAACACCTTTAAATTTCAAATTACTCACTTACACCTTTTTCGGGACGGGATATTACAATATCTTTATCCATATCTTAACCTTTAAATTCAAACTCAAGATCAAATCTTTAAATTCAAACTCAAGATCAAATCTTTAAATTCAAATATAGATTACATCTCCATATCAACACCTTTAAATTTTAAATTACTCACTTACACCTTTTTCGGGACGGGATATTCATAACCGTAAAAAGCCCAAAAATATCAATCTGAGCCCTAAAATAATTCAAACCCAAGATCAAATCTTTATTCAAATCTTTAAATTCAAATATAGATTACATCTCCATATCAACACCTTTAAATTTCAAATTACTCACTCACACCTTTTTCGGGACGGGATATTACATCTTCAATTTTTTTTTTGTTAAAATTTGTTAAAATAGAGAAACTGGTAAATAGTATTTTTAGGTTTTTTGGTTAAATTGGTTCTCTATTCTAACCAAAATGTTAGAATAGAGAACCTGTTAAGAATGCTCTCATGGTTGACCTGAGCATTGTCGGGAAGTTCTACGTTTTTTTTGTTTAAGGCTTAATTACGGATTGGGCTTGGTAGTATTTCTAAATCTCAAACTAGTCAGCTTATTTTCATCTTAAATTAGTCCATGTAAAATATTAATGTGCCACTACAACCCTTGATGTCCATTAATGTCTTTATTCGAATAACAATGTCCTACGTGGCTAACAAGGATATGTATTAAACAATACCAGATCTTTACGTATCCATTCCCAGTGGTTAAAAATTAATCGGTACCACCTATGCATAACATATTTGATCTAAGTGAGACATTTGGTCTGATGTGACAACATACATGGGTGACAATTATAAATTTTAACATTGAAAATTAACACGTGAAAGTCTGATATTGTTTAGAACGCGTCTTTGCTAGTCACATAGGAATTTGTTATCTAAATACAACCACCAATTGACGGAAAGAGCTATATTGACACATAAATATTCTACCGGATTACTTTAGAACGAAAAATTATCATAGGTATCTATTTGAGATTTAAAATATCATATGGATCAGTAGAGTAATTAAACCTTCTTTTTATCGTCAACACGAAGGGTCAGTAGAGTAATTTGGTTATAACTTGATTTTTATTGGAGTTTGTAAAGTGTGTAGAGATGATTTGATGTAATTTAATTTTTAAAATGATATTGGAGTTTGTGTAAAAATTGTATATCGAAAATTGTGTTGATTTTGTTTCCTTTCAAAATATTTCTTGGGTAAATTTTTCAAATGCCCGAACATTAAGCCATGTCTATTGCAAGATGTGGCGGATTATGTTGTTGGACACTTGCGTATACGCTTTGCAAGGTCGGATCTGTTGTCATACGATTATAACATGTCAATATACAGCTAGCTACCCTCCTCCTGGACGTTGAAATTTATCAAAAGGTTGCGCTACGAAGAGAGACGTGAACTTACAGACCCCAAAAGACCAAACTTCCAACCCGGTGGGTAAAGACTAAAGACTGTAAAGTTCAACACTTTTGAGAAAATATATATGATATCATCAAACAGGCTCATCATATGCATTTCCAAACACCCAAGCTCCATATCTACAAGGACATAAGTAAAAATTTCAGAAATTTCGAGAAGTTGGCCTAATAATTAAAGTTTGAACTTGGTGGTATGCAAAGTCTCAAGTTAAATCTCATAAATATTACCAACTATTTGGGATCACTCTCGTTACCTGATAATTATCTGATTTGTGTAGGACAAGAAGGGTACATAGATCTCGAAATTAGTCGCGCGTAAACTAATTTCGGATACCCATTTAGAAAAAAAAAATGTAAAAATCTTGTAAGAATAAAGTTTAATTTAATGAGCCGGCACAAATAGTGTCAGACAATCTCAATATACCTCACGCTTAGAAAAGAATTAACAGCATCATGTACTCCACCCAAATACAAAAATAAATACTCCACCAGCTTGGACTCCTACTCGATGGGTTCCCCCTCATACACCTTCAAGTACAACGATAGTTGCAACAGGCAGATGATTGTTGACCGAATTGAGAAAATCCAGAATCTTACATCGACAAGGCAGCGACGAAGTGCAGAGTTTACAAAATAAAGAAGGAAAGAGGAAAAAGCCAAACATTTTTACAAAATACTCACACATGTAAAGTATAGGAGGACACTGCAACTTTGCTTCCTATGAGACTGTGGATGAGGGGTCGTCTACGATCCGTTCGGAATGATTGGGAGACCCAGATGCGAGTGCTTTCATGATTGGCTTAACCTTTTCAGCGCTCTTTATAATTGCCCAGAACATGAGCCTATATAATATCACCATTCCGAACAGAATAGCAAGGTCAATCCACTTGGAGTATCCCCTCTCCACCTGCCAAATGTTTCGCAAGATTTCATTGCCAGAGATGGTAGGTGGCCCTCCTGCTTGTTCGTTGGGGAATGTTAATCCTTCAAACTCGTTCTTGAAGAATCCTTGGTTTGCATACTTGTGGAATGCAGTATAATACATTGGATTTCTCCAAAAATGCTTAGGAAGATCATTCGGTAGCCGGAAAAAACCTCCATTCAACATCATCACTCCTTGTATTCCAGCTCCGGTAATAATACCCATGAGGAAATCAGGCACAATACTAGCAACGATCATCATCAGGCTTTCAACCAACATCATGCACACAAACAGCACTGATACGAAGTAGGCAAAGTGTTCAAAACTTCTTTGAAGGCCAACTAGGTAATAGGCTGTTGCTCCAGGAACTATGGAGATGAGAAGCAAGTAAGGAATGGAAGAAAGGGAATTTCCAAACACATATGCGCCCACACCATAGTGCCCATTTAATCTTTCTCGCCCAAAGGCCTGGTAATATTGTTGAAAGAAGTAAGGGTCAAATTATATTCGAATAGCATAAAATGTTGCATATGTAATCATTTCAAATAACTATAATAACGTTTAACTCACCTTCATGTCCTCTACGAAAGAAGGGAATCCACCAATTGCCATATAAGTCAAAAAGGCCGCGACAAACATCAACATGGAACCTCTAGCCTGGAAATTAACACTAGCAGGTTGAGTCTGTGTGCTATCATCAATGATCAATTAACAATTGCCAATTATGTTCTGAGGCTTCTCTCTCTTTACATCAGCTTGCTGGAGCACCGAAGCATAGTTATGATATACATTTATTCTCATCAATTACCTGGATGGAGCCATAGCTGAAGCCAATGTCATAGAAGATAGTCCCAACACATAAACACAACGCGACATAGATTGCGAGGCGAAGCCAATAGTAGCCTAGATCACGATACATGTTCACAAAGGATCTCTTTGTCAGAACTAGGCACTGAGTAATGAAGCTTGCGTGGCTTCCCTTCATCATAGCTCCACCTTTCTGTAAAACAAAGAACTTATCTCATAATCATCTCTTTATAATCTAGTTTTCTTTGTCAACTTTACAAGAGAATGTTTGATCAGTTATAATTATCTTCACTAGAAATGAACTTGTTTTTACCTGTTGTCGTATCTAAGATACCGACTGTTGAACTTCTCGGAAAGTCCCAGATGACTTGTATGACTTGACAAGCATACCAATGACTTCCTCAGTGCTTATTGTGCCGTTAGACCCCTGCTCGATATCCTAGTTTAGATACAAAATGATTCACATGAGTAAAAAACAACTAGTCGGCACGATTATAACTACTGCATCAAAGTCCTTGTTGATAGTTCTAAGGTAGTGATCAGATGGGTTCCTCAGAGTTGGGCAAGGGAAGCCATTTGAAGCAAAAAACTGCGTTGGAGTTATTAAGAATATATTCAAGTTAACAATTTCTCAAAACAACTTTTAAAATGATTGAAAAGATGAACTCTACAAGTTTATGCTAATCATACATGCATTGTAAGGAAAGTCGAGAGGTACCTTCTCTGCCATGGAAATAGCGCCAAAATAAACTGTCCTGCCAGTAGAAAGCAGGCACAGATTGTCAAAGAGCTCGAACACCTCACTGCTCGGTTGATGGATAGATGCAATAACTGTCCTTCCATCTTGATGGGCTTTTTTAACGATGCGGCTCACGACATTGAACGATGCTGCACTATCCAGCCCACTCGTAGGCTCGTCAAGGAAGAGGAGCTTTGGGCGCGTTAAGATTTCAATGCAAATACTAACCCTCCTCTTTCGCCCGCCACTGAGGCCTTTTACGTTCCATCCTCCTATTCTAGTGTTCATGGAGTCTTGCAATCCCATCTCCCTTATTGTCGTCTCGGCCCTTTCCTTCTTCTCCGAGCTTGACATTGAGTCAGGCAATTGGAGCTGCGCTGAGTAGTATACCGGAAGCCTTACGGTAAGTGTTGTCATCAGTGTGTCATCTTGAGTCACGTAGGCCTAAAATCATGGAATATAAGAGAAACCATCATCACATATGGAAAACTTATGGGCAATCGATAATGCAATCTCCTGAAAAGAACCACTTCAAAATCAAAAGTTCATGTGCTTAATTATAAACCACGAGTTTTGCTGATAGTCTGGCATAGTACATTCCTAACACTTCAAAATCAAAATTTCTTAAAAATGATTCATTGCGTACGAGTAAGGTACCAAGCTTGCTGGTCTATGGGGTTTGATGGCTTCTATTTGGAAATGAGCTGCCCTGTTTTGTGCTGACTCTGTTTTATCTGTTTCTAACTTATTGTGGCTGACACTTGGGGATTCAGGGGCGACCCCTCATCTTGTAGGCTGTGAAAGCCAAATTGATTTAATTTCTGATTACTGCAATTATCTTACTTACCCAAAAAAAAAAGGTACCGAGTTATGTTTCGGATAGGCCATTTAGTTTATGTGCTGCCAAAGACCTGCCTTAATACATCTTCATATTCCAGAAGCAAATTTTGATTCAAGATAACTATATAACACACGCGACCCCTTTTTCTTAACGAAGTCCCGAAAGCAAGTCTTTCTTTGCGTCCGTTCATCAAGATCTCCCCCGCCTGCTGCGTGTTTGAACAGAGCCTCCCTGCAATGAGTTGGGCATCAGTACATCCCACAAATAACTGAAGGACAAGATTTTAATAACGTTTTATAATTCAAATTGTTGACCTCTTTTGACAAGCTTTCCCAGACCCCATTATTCAGTAGATAGAAAAGAAAAATAAAGCCTTAGGGTATTGAAAATCAGAGCATAATTCGTGAAAAGTATTCTTGTTTTGTAAAAATAATATGAAAGAGCTACCTCAGAATATAGCTTCTGCCACACGGGTAATGTTGGTTTTGTGTGAAATTTCTAAAGTTCAAGATCAAGACAATTAAACAGATTGGCGAAATTAAACCCCTTCGATATTTTCTGTCCTTCGTTTTTTTTTTCTTTGGGTTACTATAAACCATTCCATTCTGGACACCAACGGACATTTTACATGTACAACAAGACACAACGATAGTTGCACTATAGGAAGATTATTGTCGGTCGAATCGACAAACTCTATAGCTTCTTCGTCGATGAGGCAGCGACGAAGTGCAGAGTTTACAAACGAAAGGAAAGAGGGAAAAAGCCAAACTTCTTACAAAATACGTACACATGTCCAAAGTGGGAAGACGCTTGCAACTTTGCTTCCTTTCCTATGAGGCTGTGGATGAGGGTTCGTCTACGATCCGTTCGGACTGCTTGGGAGACCCAGATAAAAGTGCTTTAATCATCGGCTTAATCTTTTCAGAAGCCTTTATAATTCCCCAAAACATGATCCTATACAATATCACCATCCCAAACAGAATAGCAAGATCAATCCACTTGGAGTAGCCCATCTCCACCTGCCAAGTATTTCTCAAGATTTCGTCTCCAGTGATGGTAAGCGACCCTCCTGCTTGTTCATTGGGGAATGTTAATCCTTCGAACTCGTTCTTGAAGAATCCTTGGTTTGCATACTTGTGGAATGCAATATAATACATTGGGTATCTCCAGAAAGGCTTAGGAAGATCATTCGGCAGCCGGAAAAAACCTCCGTTCAACATCATCACTCCTTGTATTCCAGCTCCAGTAATTATACCCATGAGAAAATCAGGCACAATACTAGCAACGATCATCATTAGGCTTTCGACCAACATCATGCACACAAACAGAACTGATACGAAGTAAGCAAAGTGTTCGAAACTTCTTTGAAGGCCAACGAGGAAATAGGCTATTGCTCCAGGAACTATGGAGATGAGAAGCAGGTAAGGAATGGAAGAGAATGAGTTTCCAAACACATATGCACCAACACCGTAGTGCCCATTTAGTCTTTCTCGCCCAAAGATCTGGTATTATTCAAGAATTGAGGGTCAGAGCACATTCCAAGTGCTTTCAGTATGAAAAAATAGGAGATTAGTAACAAAATGATCACTGACCTTCATGTCCTCAACAAAAGAAGGGAATCCACCAATTGCCATAAAAGTCAGAAAGGCTGCAACAAACATCAACATGGAACCTCTAGCCTGAAAGTTCACAAGGAACAGAGTTGATCAGAGAGTGTGATCTATCATTATTTTCAAATTACCAATTAACTTGGAGATTTCTTTTTCTTTACAAGAGAGTAGAGACAGCTAGAGCACAGAAATGTAGACATATATGTCATAGAGAATTCTATCAATTACCTGGATTGAGCCATAGCTTGAGCCAATATCATAAAAGATAGTTCCAACACATAAACACAATGCAATATAGACTGCAAGGCGAAGCCAATAGTAGCCTAGATCACGGTACATGTTCACAAAGGATCTCTTAGTCAGAACCAGACACTGAGTAATGAAGTTTGCGTGGCTTCCCTTCTCCAAAGCTCCTCCTTTCTGAAAAAACAAAGAAGCTATCTCATAATTATCTCTTTTTCTTGACAAGACTAGATAGCGTGTTTGATCAGGGAGAATTATCTTTGCTAACTATGAACTTGTTAATTACCTGTTGGCATATCTGAGATACGGACTGTTGAACATCTTGGAAAGTCCCAGATGACTTGTACGACTTGACAAGCATAGTAATGACTTCCTCAGTGCTTATTGTGCCATGAGACCCTTGCTCAATATCCTATATTCGATAACCAATGGTTCTCATGAGTTATGAACAATATTTTTTCAAGACTTCATCCATGGTTATGACTTCTAAGAACATATAAAGTAAGCGAGGAAACTACACTTACTGCGTCGAAGTCCTTGTTGATAGTTCTAAGGTAGTGATCAGATGGATTCCTGAGAGTTGGGCATGGGAAGCCGTTTGAAGCAAAAAACTGCATTGGAGTTTATATTCAAGTCAATAGCTACTCGAAACAATTCATCAGATGCTAACTAGATTTTATTTTCTTTTGGGAAGGAAAAGATGAGCTCAATATGTTTTAGTTGATTCTGCATGCATTGAAGAGAAATTGAGGTACCTTTTCTGACATTGAAGCAGGGCCAAAATAAACTGTCCTGCCTGAAGAAAGGAGGCATAGGTTGTCAAAAAGCTCAAAAACTTCACTGCTTGGTTGATGGATTGATGCAATTACTGTCCTTCCATCTTGATGAGCTATTTTAACGATGCGGCTCATGACATGGAAAGATGCTGCGCTATCCAGTCCACTTGTAGGCTCGTCAAGGAAGAGGAGCTTTGGGCGCGTTAAGATTTCAATGCAAATGCTAACCCTCCTCTTTTGCCCACCACTAAGACCTTTTACGTTCCAGCCTCCTATTCTTGTGTTCAAGGAGTCTTGCAAGCCCATTTCCCTTATAGTAATCTCGGCCCTTTCCTTCTTCTCTGAGTTTGACATTGAATCAGGCAATTGAAGCTGGGCTGAATAGTATACCGCTTCCCTCACAGTGAGTGTTGTCATCAATGTGTCATCTTGAGTCACATAGGCCTAAAATCATGGGAGGTACGTAAGAGAAACCATTATATCACGAATGGGAAATTTATGGGCAATCTATATTTAAGGCAAATTTCTATATATATATATATATATATATTCAACATGCAATCTAGATTCTACAAAAATAAGTAACATCCACGATCTTTTTTCGTACGTACCGAAGTTCCAAAGGCAAGTGTTTCTTTGCGTCCGTTAATCAAGATCTCCCCAGTCTGCTGCGTGTTTGAACTTAGCCTCCCTGCAATGGTTGGGTATCAGTACCTCCCACATGCATATAGATGAAAGTTTCTAAAGTTCCAGACGGCAAACATAATTAATTAACAGTTTCGCAAAAGCAAAAACAAATCCGGCCAGCCATATCTAATATCATATATTATATAGTGTTAATATTTTGGTGTTGGTGTATAGATAAACCAAGCCATTCTCGGACACCAAAGGATATATATATTACCTGCCAAAGAATCCAAAAGAGTTGACTTGCCACAGCCGGAAGGACCCATGATAGCCAGCACGCCCCCCGGTTCAGCATACCCAGTAAGCCCCTGAAGTATCGACCGGCGACCTTTTTTCCCATCAGGCACTGTAACCCACAGGTCCTTCCAAGTCAAGAAAACACCCTCCTTTCTGGATACAGGTACAACATGATTGTTTCCAGCAGCGTGATTTTCTTGTTCTATCCTCAACGAATTTGTAACTTGGGACCCAAACCTTTGAGATGATGGGTTATGAATATCCAAATGGGGAGCACCAGGAGTGAAGCCAGAAATGCTATATGGGAACTTGCTAGACGAGAAGCTGCGACTGTCGTCTTCAGAAGCTATGCTTCCCACCTCAAAACTACCAACTCGTGCAGGAATATCCATTGTCACGGCCTCTTTCTCAGGTGATCTTGTTGGACCTGCCTTCGGTGTCCATCTGGGAACATGTGAAGCATAATCCATTCTATTTTCTTGCCGTGGAAGTGAATTTGCGAAAGACACTTCGTCTTCAGAAGCTACGCTTTGCGTCTCCAGATCTGCAACTCCTTCACTTTCTAATGGTTGTTGGAAAGGTGACCTTTCTGGACTTGCCTTCGGTGTCCATCGTGGGACAGTATGGTCTGGAGCATAGTCGACCGTGCTTTCTTCTTGATGTGGAAGTGAATTTGCGAGAGGAACTTCGTCTTCAGAAGCTACACTTTGCGTCTCCAGATCACCAACTCCCGCGCTTGTCACGGGCAGTTTGACAGGCGACCTTGCTGGACTTGCCTTCGGTGTCCATCTAGGGACACTATCCAAAACATAGCCCGAGCTGTTTTGTTGCAGTGGGATTGAGTTTGACAGAGAATCTCCTCCCTCAGAAGCTACACTTTGAGTCTCGAAATCAACAACCCCTGCATTTACCAAGGGCTCTTGGACAGGTGCAATTGAAGGACCTGACTTAAGTGTCCATCTAGGGACATTACTCGAAGGATTATCCATGATGTTTTGTCGCTGTGACCTGTAGAGACGAATGATGAGAGAAACACGAACACGAAGATAGAACGAAATAAAGAACACTCGTTGATGTTGTGTAAGACAGGATTCGTGTGATTTGATGCACTTTAACACCTTCCAAATGCTATTTATAGAAGAGCGAACACATGAGACTCGAGAGGGAGAGACACGTTGTTGCTGTATAACGACCGTTGAAAGAGACACCAGATTGGCCACTGGCTTCGGGTTACTCAGATGGTTTCTTTCGGTCAATAACGCCGCGAAACATTTCTTTAATGTAAAATGAAAACGGTCTAAAAGTCGTCGTTGATATTCCACACGTCCGTCCCGACAAATGAGAACGTTCAGACCCGGTAACCTTTTCTTCTTCTTCTGGTTCTAAGAGAAGCCCCTTGTTCTCCTCGATCTAACCCCAAACCAAAAGATGAATCGTGGTAAAATTTTACGTGTGTTTTGTCTTATTGTTTCTAATGTTCCAATTTCTTCATGCATTCAAATTATATGTATTGCTTTCTTCCCATGTATAAGCTTTATTCTTATGAGGTTTATAGATTAATTAAATTACATGTTGGCTTTACTACTACAAAGTGAGATATTTGACAA
The DNA here is from genome assembly GCA_963930655.1 of Myrica gale. Lineage (NCBI taxonomy): Eukaryota > Viridiplantae > Streptophyta > Magnoliopsida > Fagales > Myricaceae > Myrica > Myrica gale. The sequence goes on from OZ005606.1 coordinate 24,259,376, forward strand.
GATCAATCACACAAATTTCCTTTTATACTTCCACTCTGCGTTTTGATGTGGTCAACCATCCCCTTATGCGGACAATAAACAAAAAAATGGCAACTTTCATACATGCCAGATCGACCATGAGGAAGCAAGGAGTGCGGCTTTATGTGTCGGCTGATTCAATTATTTTGTCAGCGGAAATGGCTCCTTGCGTTGCGTGCGAACTTTGATCCCTGAATTTTCTAACATTTTTCTTAATGCCCACTAGATCTTCGTTCCATAATGTTTTAAAATCTAAACTTACATTACTGATCTTAATGCCCCCTAGTTCTCTGACTGCTACCAACGAAATTATTAGTAGTTGACCAATGCATGGGGCGGCATACCAATTGCACTACTAGATTCTCTTTTCATGTTTCTGAGTACCCCTGACTATTTCTTTCAATCTTTGTGTTCCAGCTAGATTTCCTGACATTTATTTGACCAGCTTAAGCTAAAACGTGGGGATAGTGACTTTCTAACATGTTCTCATGTATATTACAATATTGAGTCGTCTAGCCTTGAATTAGTCTTCAGCCTTGATATCGTGCATATCGACCATAAATAATAAATGGAAATCACGTAGAGAGCAAGAAAATTAAGACATATTTAATGTGGTTTGACAATATGCCTACATCCATAAAAAAAAAGCAGTTAAAGATTTTACTAAAGACGAAGCGAGGATTTGTCCTTGGGGGGCCAAATATAATTTTTGTTTGAAATTTTTTTTCTAATTTGATATCGAAGTCATCTTACGTGTACCTTGACTAATCTCATGACCTTCAGATTTTCATTATAATCAAAATAAGCATAGTCAAAATGTAATAACATAATCTAAAACTTAAAAATAAAAAAAAAATATAAACTTTAACTTAATTGTTAAAGCCAAATTTTCTTCAATTATGCCAATTGAACCGGAAGTTCGAGTAAAAGTCACTAATTATTATAGTAGTACTAAAATCTTGTGCTACCTAATGTAATCAAAAGTTTAAAATCTTAAGAATATATGACTCTTAAATTATTGACAAAGACACAAAGCAATATCAAAATCTAGTCAAAATAACATAGGCACAAACAAATAATAGAGCAATAATATTTTAATTAAAAATTTCGGGTATTAGTACATTTTGGTCACTAGGGTTTACACCCTTTTTCAAATTGGTCTCTGAGTTTCAAATTTGCTCAAATCAGTCCCTGAGTTATTGTTGTTTCTCGATTTAATTCTTCAATCCAATTTCATCCTTACATGCACAGTCAGCTAACGGCGGGACACGTCACTCCCAATAAGATCCCACCACGTGTACCAATTTGAGGAAAAAAAACTTACAAAAGGCTGTCTATGTTGGCATCTTCGTTATCAAAAAAATGAATAGGGGAGGGGAGTCGGGAGCCACCCTATTGCCAGGAGAGGGCTCCCCTTTGCTGGGTGGCTCGCGGCCACCTCCCGCGGTGTGAGCCACTCCGGCGACGGGGAGCCAAGATCTAGGCACCCTCGCGCGAAGGGGTGGTCACCCCCTACGAGCCACCCCGTCCAAATTAGGCGTTGAGTCAAATAGAAAAGTATACAAAATGATCGAAATGCCCCCCAAAGACAATTTTAAAAAAATGAATAAAAATAATAAAAGTTTAAGAAATTAATTAAAAATAGATAGATTATTAATTACATGATTTTTTGTCTTGACTTAACACCGGATTTGGATGGGAGCGTACATTGATGATTTTCAAAAGATAAATGGCTCAAATCGCTGTTTTGATAATAGTGAGTACGGAATTTATTTTGCCTTATAGATGCGAGACTAATTAACTATTACTTTTTCCCTTTAAACTATTATCATCTAACTTACTTTCTCTAACTGCTAGCATCCAAATTAATTACAAGTAGTTCACCAAATTTTCTTTAAATGTTTTGACCCATGACTAATTCTTTCATTGTTTTTAAACAATAATTATATTCCCACTAGATTTTATGACATTTGTTTGACCATCGCAATCTAAAGATTGGGATAGTGACTTTCTAACCTATTCTCAGGTAGATTGTATTTTAATTAAGAATATGTTTACTAATCAAGATTTTTTGAGAATTTAGGAATATTGTAAAAATTGAGCCAGGTAGATTATGATTTTATTAGATTTTGTGAGAAAGTCATTGAAAATAGAGTTTTACGAGAGTTTGTAAAAAAATTAAGAGAATAATGATTTGAGTGAATTTTTTATGTTTATTGAAATAGAAAAAGATGATTATGAAGTTTATTATTATTATATTTCTACTAAAATTTTAAGTTAATTATGTTTGCGAATGAGAAGGGAGACAATTGAGAGAATTTTGAACAAAATTCTAATTTGCAAGCCTGACCTAAAATTAGTGACTTTTTAAGTTTTTCTCTTACATTTATTTATTTATTTCAACTCTAGCCTTGAATTAGTCCTCATCAGTCATCCTCAACTTAATTTTGTCTAAAATTTATGCCGAAATCAGCCTCCCTGCAAGTTGTGAAATGCTCCTCGTCAGCAGTGGCGGAACCAGGACCAAAATTCAGGGGGGTCGAATTCTAAAGACGAAATGACAAGAATTTTTTTTCCTTTATAATGCTAAAAATTGTCTTATAATTACAATATCAAAAATTAAAGACTAAAAGCATTAAAAATATTACAATACATGTACCGGCTTCGTTCTCTTGTGACAAACTTATCTATTATCTAAATAAAATAAAATAAAGTGAATATATCAATATATTATATTCCAGAGACTAAAAGCCATGTGGAGATGCAAATACATGTGGAGATGTAAAGTGAAGTCTCTTGTTCATAAACACATGTGGAGATGCAAATAAACAGTGAAAAATAGATGGCAGTCAATTCCATAAAAGCAAAACAGTACAACAGTTGTCAAAATATAGAAACAAGCAATTGCTGAAGTTCTAAAATTAATGCTTCCCTTTGCTCCAGGCAATGCCACAGTTGTCTACCTAGAAGTGCAAAATACTCATTCGCCCCATGATTAATCATAATCTCAGGCTTCTTTCTTCTCCCATCATCTCCAAGTTCTTATCCAAATTTCTGGCCTACGTTTCTCACTCCCTCCCAATGACCAGCCTTATTTACTAACCAATGAGAGTCAAGTCAAAACTTCCAAACCTTTTCAAGAACTATGCTTCCTCAGGCCAAAAAAATATGGACCCCCTCCCCTCTACAGATTTTCAGGGCATATATTCCTAAACCTTTCTTTTTTATATCTCATTTTTAAGGGGATATTAAATTTTAATTTTTCCAATCATTTGGATCTACCATTGCATCAAACTTGCCATGTGATATTATTAGTACTACCGCCAAGCAAACTCATGATAAATGTTCACGATTGATAATTATTATTTTTCTTAGAAGGACAAAAAGAAAACAGCTGGCCATGATTGGCCAGTGGTAAGAATCTTGAAGAAGAATATTAATTGAGCTGAAAATCGGGAACCTTCAATCAAGAGATGATCAAGAAAAATTCAACTCTCAAGTTAGTTGCTCATTCGGCCAAGGAACATTTCATGAAAAATTCAACAACATATCCCACTATCCCAGCACTTCCAACAACCCACAACATAACAACCCACAAAATTACGTGAAAAAAATGCAAAAAGTTACAATCGGAGCTTTTAAGTTTTTTTTTAATATAATATGCAAAAACAAGGAAAAAAAATCGAAAAAATGAGAGAGTGAGAGGTGCTAGGACTGATGATATTGAGGTATAATACAATCTGCTGTGTGGACTGATAGAAAATGTCAGACGATGTTATTGCAGTTTTCCTGGGTCAGGGGTATTGTGCCCAAACTTTATGTGTAAAATATATGTATAGTTGGTTTGGGTCTGAGCTTCAGGGGTATCGGGCCCAGGCCAACTTAATTTAAAAAACAAAAAAAAGAGTAATGAAATTTTTTTTTAGTGGCGTGAGGGGTAGCGACCGCCCAGGGTCGCTACCCCTTGCTTCCGCCTCTGCTCGTCAGGGATGGAGTTTAGGATGCATGCACCTCATTATTAGGAAATTTATTTTAATTGTAATCCCCAAAGTTTATTTTTGTATAATCGACAGTCAATTTTGGCTTCCTCCCTTCTATGATAGACCGCAATATAAATTATAGAAGTCACCAAATTTTAAAAGTGAATAAAAACCAGAAGAAGAAAAGGTCGCCGGTTTTGAACGTGAATGCACAGTATAGAATAGTTAGGGAGGCGTGGAGCATCAATGAGGGCTTTGAGACCATTTCGTTTCTTAATTGACCGAAACAACCCATCGAAGTAACCTAGAAGCCACTGGTGTCTCCCTCAACAGTCATTATGCAGCAAACGTGCCTGTCCCTCTCAGCGGGTCTTTCTTCTATAAATACTATTTGGAGACGTTGAGTGGATCACACCAGTGACCTTCTACTCAAAAACAGCCAGTGTTTTTTCTCTCTTTCTTTGAGTTTGTCTCTTAAGTCGTTACTAAAGCAACAAACATCATCATGGATCATCCTTCAATTACTAATGTCCCTAGATGGACACCGAAGCTAAGTCCGGCGAGTTCACCTCTCCAAGAGCCCTCAATGAAGGCAGGGGTTGTGGATTTTGAGACGCAAAGCGTAGCTTCTGACGGAGGAGATTCTCTATTCACTTCAGCCCCGCTAGAGAAAAACGGCAGCTCGGGTGAATATCCTTTGGATAACGTCCCTCGATGGACACCAAAAGCAAGTCCAGCAAGGTCACCTGCCAAACAGCCCTTGACAAGCGCAGGAGTCGTTGATTTCGAGACGCAAAGCGTAGCTTCTGAAGACGAAGATTCTTTCACGGATTCACGTCCACTGCAAGAAAAAAGCAAGGACTACGCTCCAGATAACAAAGTCCCGAGATGGGCAGCGAAGGCAAGTACAAGGTCACCTTTCCAACAGCCACTAGAAAGTGCAGGAGTTGGTCATTTCAAGACGATAAGCATAGCTTCTGAAGACGAAGAGTCTTTGGCAAATTCACTTCCACGGCAAGAAAATGGCATGGATTATCATGCTCCAAATGTTCCTAGATGGACACCGAAGGCAAGTCCAACAAGGTCACCTGTGAAAGAGGCCGTGACCATGGATATTCCTGCAGGAGTTGGTAGTTTTGAGATGGAAAGCATAGCTTCTGAAGACGATAGTCGCAACTTCTCCTCCACCAAGTTCCCATATAGCGTTGCTGGCTCCACTCCTGGTGCTCCCCATTTCGATGCTCACAACGCATCATCTCTAAGGTTAGGGTCCCGGGATGCAAATTCGTCGAGGATAGAACAAGAAAATCACGTTGCTGGCAACAATGTTGGGTCTGTCAACACGAAGGAGGGCGTTTTTTTTCTTGGAAGGACCTATGGGTTACAGTGCCCGATGGGAAAAAAGGGCGCCGCTCCATACTTCAGGGGCTTACTGGCCGGGTATGCTGAACCGGGGAGCGTGCTGGCTATCATGGGTCCTTCCGGCTGTGGCAAGTCAACTCTTTTGGATTCTTTGGCAGGTAACGTCTTTTGGTGTCCATGAATGGCTTGGTTTATTAACAAAACAACAAACAGAAAATATGGAAGGGGTTTGCTTTCGCACAGTAAATGAGTGAAAAGAAATGATTTGATTCGGAAGAATGAATGAAAAGAGATGATTTAGAGATAAAAAATTTTGTAATTATTTTTTAGTTGGGCAAAAATGTTGGGCACGTACGTACAACACCCAAAATTTCTTTCAGATAAATCTTTATAGACAAGAATATCTTTCAATAATTATGCCCAATTCCTTAAGAGTACTAATGAACAATGGGATTGGGAAAGCTCGTCAAAAAGAGGGGCAAAATTCGAAATATAAAATGTTAAAGTATAAATTCCATTCATTCAGTTATATGTTGCAGGTACTGAATCTAATGATACCCCACTTATTGCAGGGAGATTAAGTTCAAACGCGAAGCAGACTGGGGAGATCTTGATAAACGGACGCAAGGAAAGGCTTGCTTTTGGAACTTCGGTAAGAAAAAAAGGGTTGAAGCTACTTTTTCTGTGGAATATATATATATATATATAGATAGATAGCATGTATCAGGGCAGATCTTAGGTGGCACATAAACGAAATGGCAGCTTGTCTCTTAACAATAACTCAGTGGGCCGCATCTTTCATGGGTGCAATGAATCCTGTACGTTTCGTGTGTATATTGCCCGATAAATAATGGTTTCTCTTACAATATTCCATGATTTTAGGCCTATGTGACTCAAGATGACACACTGATGACGACACTCACTGTGAGGGAAGCGGTGTACTACTCAGCGCAGCTCCAATTGCCTGACTCAATGTCAAACTCAGAGAAGAAGGAAAGGGCCGAGACAACTATAAGGGAGATGGGATTGCAAGACTCCATGAACACTAGAATAGGAGGATGGAACGTAAAAAGGCCTCAGTGGCGGGCAAAAGAGGAGGGTTAGTATTTGCATTGAAATCTTAACGCGCCCAAAGCTCCTCTTCCTTGACGAGCCTACGAGTGGTCTGGATAGTGCAGCATCGTTCCATGTCATGAACCGCATCGTTAAAATAGCCCATCAAGATGGAAGGACAGTGATTGCATCTATCCACCAACCGAGCAGTGAGGTGTTCGAGCTCTTTGACAATCTGTGCCTACTTTCTACTGGCAGGACAGTTTATTTTGGAGCTATTTCAATGGCAGAGAAGGTACCTCGATTTCCTTTACAATGCATGTACAATCAATTACTTAACCTCAATTTTTGTGTCAAAGAAGAAAACCAATCAAGTCGAATAATCTAATTAGCAATTATTTTTTGAGCAATTTTTACTGTAATACATACTTGATAACTCCAATGCAGCTTTTTGCTTCAAATGGCTTCCCTTGCCCATCTCTGAGGAACCCATCTGATCACTACCTTAGAACTATCAACAAGGACTTTGATGCAGTAAGTATAATTTTATCTCTAGCAATATTATTCCGTTCTCAGAAGTTATAATCGTGCCGGACTAATTGTTTCTTACTCATTTCAACCATTTTGTATCGAAACTAGGATATCGAGCAGGGGTCTAACGGCACAATAAGCACTGAGGAAGTCATCGGTATGCTTGTCAAGTCATACAAGTCATCAGAGACTTTCCAAGAAGTTCAACAGTCAGTATCTAAGATACGACAACAGGTAAAAACTATTTGTGAAGACAATTCTAACTGATCAGGCATTCTCTTGAAAAATAACAATCAAAACTAGATTATAAAGAGATGGTCATGAGATAACTCCTTTGTTTTGCAGAAAGGAAGAGCTTTGGAGAAGGGAAGCCACGCAATCTTCATTACTCAGTGCCTAGTTCTGACAAAGAGATCCTTTGTGAACATGTATCGTGATCTAGGCTACTATTGGCTTCGCCTCGCAATCTATATCGCATTGTGTTTATGTGTTGGGACTATCTTCTATGACATTGGCTTCAGCTATGGCTCCATCCAGGTAATTGATGAGAATATACGTATATCGATAACTATGCTTCGGTGCTCCAGAATACAGATTCAACTCTGCTACATGTTAATTTCCAGGCTAGAGGTTCCATGTTGATGTTCGTGGCGGCCTTTTTGACTTTTATGGCAATTGGTGGATTCCCTTCTTTCGTAGAGGACATGAAGGTGAATTAAACGTTATTACAGTTATGTAGATTAATGATTACATATGCAACATTTAATGCAATTGGAATATAATTTGACCCTTACTTCTTCAACAATATTACCAGGTGTTTGGGCGAGAAAGATTAAATGGGCACTATGGTGTGGGCGCATATGTGTTTGGAAATTCCTTTTCTTCCATTCCTTACTTGCTTCTCATCTCCGTAGTTCCTGGAGCAATAGCCTATTACCTCGTTGGCCTTCAAAGAAGTTTCGAACACTTTGCCTACTTCGTATCAGTGCTGTTTGTGTGCATGATGTTGGTCGAAAGCCTAATGATGATCGTTGCTAGTATTGTGCCTGATTTTCTCATGGGTATTATTACCGGAGCTGGAATACAAAGAGTGATGATGTTGAACGGAGGTTTTTTCCGGCTGCCGAATGATCTTCCTAAGCCTTTCTGGAGATACCCAATGTATTATATTGCATTCCACAAGTATGCAAACCAAGGATTCTTCAAAAACGAGTTCGAAGGATTAACATTCCCCAACGAACAAGCAGGAGGGCCGCCTACCATCACTGGCGATGAAATCTTGCGAAACATTTGGCAGGTGGAGATGGGCTACTCCAAGGGGATTGACCTTGCTATTCTGTTTGGAATGGTGATATTATATAGGCTCATGTTCTGGGCAATTATAAAGAGTGCTGATCAAAAGGTTAAGCCGATCATGAAAGCGCTTGCATCTGGGTCTCCCAAGCATTCCGAACGTATCGTAGACGACCCCTCATCTGCAGCCTCGTAGGAAGCAAAGTTGCAGTGTCCTCCTATACTTTGCATGTGCGCGTATTTTGTAAAAATGTTTGGCTTTTTCCTCTTTCCCCCTTTTTTTTTTTTGGGTAAACTCTGCACTTCGTCGCTGCCTCATCGACGTAAGAAGCTGGATTTTGTAACAATGTTTGGCTGATTGTTTTAGTTCGTTGAATCAGTGGAAATTGAATCTACAATTAGGATATTTGTAATCAACATACAAATCTTATGAAATGGGCTAAATAATTTGGGTTTTAAACAGTAGACAATGACCTCATAATAAAAATGCAGGGCCAAATAACATCCTTAGTTTCCGTAAATAAATCGGAAAAAAACATGTGATCCAAAATATTTCCGAAATTTTGACATCAAAAGTTGAGGGTTTGAATTCTCACTTCTTCGTGGTGTTCCACAGACACCAAAAAAATTGAGGATTTCAATCTCTCTCCCTTTGCGTGTAGGACCTGCAGCATGGCAGGTTATCCCTTGTCTTGTCTCCTGCGCATTCAACTTTTCTTTTGTCATTTAGTTTTTTTTAAATACATTTTAAATATTTAATTTTTAATGAAAAATAAATAAATTCGAAATATAAAAAAATAATTTTAAACATCATAAATTATTTTTTTACATATCAATAATTTTTACACAAACATCAATACATGATATTAGTGAAAAGTATGTTTGGTTGAGTTCTACCATCATCTAAAAATTCTCAAAACGCTACCAAAATCTTGAAAGCGAACGTAACCTTAGGCTAAAATGCTCCGTACGTCCCTGGGGTATGACCATTTCCCAACTTAGTCCTTAGGGTATGAATTTCCCTTAAAAAACCCCTGGGGTTTTGCCCTATTCCCCGAAGAGTCCTGCCGTCAACTAAATGGACGGAAATGCACACGTGGCTGACGGCGCACACGTGGAAACTGACATGCAGATTACCAACCAATCGCAGTGTGACACGTGTCAGTGAATAAAAAATAAAAGATTTTTTCTTAAAAAATTAAAATTTAATAAAATAAGTATTTTTATAATTTTTTTAAAAAAAGAAGACAGAGGGGAAGGATCGGATCGGATCCTTCTCCGGTGAACCTCCACCGGCCGGCGGAGGGAGGAGGCCACCTCCCCCACCCCGGGCGCGGGATGGGGGAGGTCCCCCAGCCGCCCCAGACCACCTCCTCCACCGGGCGGTGGTCTGGGCGCGCCCGGGGCTGAGGGAGGTCCCCCATCCACGCCGGTGGGGGAGGATTTCCCCCCGGAACTGGGCGGCCAAAATACCCACCGACCGGTGGTTCGCCGGGGAAGGATCGGATCCCCCTCTATCTTTTTTTTTTTTAAATAATAAAAAATATTTTTTTATTAATTTTTATTTTTTAAAAAAAAAAAATCTTTTATTTTTTATTCACTGACACGTGTCACACTGCGATTGGTTGATAATTTACATGTCAGTTTCCACGTGTGTGCCGTCATTCACGTGTGCATTTTCGTCCATTTAATTGACGACGAGACTCTTCGGGGAATAGGGCCAAACTCCAGGAATTTTTTAAGAAAAATTCATACCCTAAAAACTAAGTTAGGAAAGGGTCATACCCCATGAAAGTACGGATCATTTTAGCCTATTTCGTTAAGACCGATTTCAATTCCGTTAAGTCTGAAAATTGGCCTTAACGGATGCAAATTTCATTTTGGACATCCACTGACTAGTGGACCGAATGATGGACTGTCAACTTCAGTTTTCGACGTGTCCGACTTACACCCACATCACTCTCATTCTCGAGTCAGAATTTTTTATTCTTAAGGCCAAAGTAGACTTTTATTCATTATGACTCGGAATCATTCATTTGCGCGCAGTGCACTGCACCGAGACAAATCTGACTTTTCTAACATTTTCCTTATTAATGCCGTTCCTTGTTTTAAACATTATCATCTAACGTACGTTTCTCTAACTGCTAATATCCAAATCAATTACCAGTTGTTGCCCAGATTTTCTTTAAATGTTTCTACGTACCCATAACAAATTCATTCATTTTTTTTTATAATTTTATATTCCCACTAGATTTTCTTACATTTGTTTGACCATCTCAATGTAATTAAGATTGAGATAGTGTCTTTCTAACGTATTCTCATGTAGATTGTCATTTTAAGAGTATGTTTACAAATCAAGATTTTTTGAGAATTTTGGAATATTATGAAAATTGAGATAAATTATAATTTTATTAAATTTTGTGAGAAAGTAGTAAAAATAAAATTTTATGGAATTGGTACCCAACTTATTGCAGGGAGACTAAGTTCAAAAGCCCGGCAGACTGGGGAGATCTTGATTAACGGACGCAAGGTGATTGGTTAGGTGGCTGTCCATGATTCCATTGATTCGACTCTAAGCGTGATGTATTTATTAATGAGATATTTGGCCAAGTCACATATATATTGACACACGTTACAGCCATGTTTAAAAATATCTCAAATTGTTCGGCCAAGTCACAAGCTGCTGCTCGTTAGGTGTGTTCATTTGCACCGGCGGTTATCGTTTTAATCGCTAAAATCGCTACTGCTACCGGTACCATTACCGGTAAGGACGGTTATTATGCCTTAGTGGTGCGGTGACGGTGTCAAATATGTGATTCTGTCAATTGCGGTGACGGTTTTCGTCAAACCGTCACATACACTACCGTTAACCACTCCTAGTTGAGACTTGAAATGATTATTGATTATGTGACATACTTTTGTTGGGCTTTTGTTGGAATATGTTAGTTAGTTTATGTCACATTGTTGGACACTTTTATTAGACTTTAGTCTTTATGTTTGAATATGATATTATGTTATACTTTTGGACAATTTTATATTTGTTATGATTGTTAATGATTATGATTATTGATTATGATATTGTGTTGGAAATTTAAACAGCCTAAAACAGTAAAAAAAAAATGAAAAAGCTCAAGGAAAAAGCTTTTTTTTTTTTGCACAACGGTTATACGGTTTAAGCGGTTATCGTATAACCGTTACCGTTAATACCGTCACCGGTAAGGGCAGTTATTGTGCCTTAGCGGTGCGGTGACGGTGTCAAATATGTGATTCCATCAATTGCAGTGACGGTGACGATTTTCGCTAAACCGTCACCTACACTACCGTTAACCACCCCTACTGCTCATGCCCAAGTGGTTCGATCGAGTTCTAGAACGGCCTATAAATAATTAATCAACTTGAGATGTGACATATATATATATATATATATATATATATATATATATATATATATATATATATATATATAGGTTATAATATTGTACCGACTGTCATATATCTATGAATTTATTCGTCTTGAAGGAATTATGTGATCTACTGACCCTCTACTACATAGACCATGTTGTGCAATAATATCCATGTTGGTTAATTAGCTGATCTTGACTGGTTCCCCCAACAGGTTATAATTAATTATATAGGAGTGCTCTCGCATAGAAAAGGGCCGGTTAATTCTAACCTTTGCTGTTCTTACACATTATTAAAGAATATAATTTAAATAATAAAATATAATTTTTTTAATTAATAATTTAAAATTTTAAGATAAATAATAGATTCCGTACGTACATGATATAAGAGTTAAATTACTCCTGATTCTATACCAACGTCAACCCAATTTCCTCTGATATTCGAAAGCTAGCCATCTCGATCTTAATTATGTATAATTTTATCCAGAAGATGACGTGACGTTTTTGGTATAGAAAGAGTACACATTACAAACTCGCTAATTAATCATTTAGCAAGCAAATTAAAGAAGATGAAAGAAGGAATGAATTTATCTTTCTCAAGGTTTATTTACAAGAAGGTTTGTACGTAGACTAATTTCTTCCTCTCTTTTTTACCCTCACCAAACTTGATTAATTACAATATTTATATTTTCCACCACTAAGCTTTCTTGCATTTTCTTCCCCTAAAGTACCACAAGTAATTAACTGACCACCAAAAAATAAAATAAAAATAAAAAATAGTTGATCAGGAAAATGGTAGATTCCTTTCCCATATATATGATAGTATTGGAAGAAAATGGTAGATTCCTTAATTAATTTCCTAGCCTTTTCCTATTGGACCGGAGGAGTAGCGTGAAGGTATGTAATTTATCCTTGAGATAATGTTAAGAAATCTCTGTCATGGACGACTAGGACTATGTCAATGCATGAACCTAGCTAGCTAGCTAAAGGCAAAAATGTGTCATTTACTTCTTAATTTTAATTGGTCCTCCCTGAAAGGACTTAGAAATTAATTATAGACCAGTGGATGTAAAAGAATACTATTTTGTCTTCACAATGACAACCAATATTTTTTCAATATTTTTTTGGTCGAATAAGATATTATCAATCACTGAGTGATTGCTAAAAGTTAAAAAATAATAACCAATATTTTTTTTGTCAAAATAGATATTAGCAACCAGATAATTAGTTACTAAAAGTTAAACAATGATATACAATATTTAATGGTGACAAATGATTACCTTTTTGCTACCGGTCTAAGAAAAGGTTGCTAAAAGTTAAACAATGACAACCAATATAGCCTTTAGCGACAAACCCAATTATGTTGCTAAAAAAATACGTTTTATGCAATAAAATTTTAAATTGTCGCTTTAACGAACCGAATTGCGTTGCAAAAATTATATCGCAACAAAAATAATGTTTTGTCACTAAAAACTTTAATCACAATTTTTTAGCGTCAAATGTAACATATCGCTAAAATATATTACTAATATGATACAAACATTTGATTGAGATTTAACCGTCTAGTGTTTATTTTTTTAATGTGTATACTATATCTCTGATGTTAAATATTATGCAAAATAATACAATAAAATAATTTATCGTTTATATTCATTTCTAACCTCACATTTAATCACAATTTATCGTCTAGTAATTCATTTGCAGATACTTCCTTTTCCTTTAATGGCTAAGATCTTCTCACCTTAAATTTGATCTCGTACAATAGTAAATTATAGAGCGAGAACTGGTTCGTAGAATCGTAAATTACATAACAAGAAATGGTTCGTAAATGGTTTTATCAGTTGTAGCGACTCTCTAGTCGCCAACCCTCCTCTCTTGCAACGATTCTCTGTCGTTGGTAGAATTGCTGGTCTTTCCCAACAAAAAGTGGGACCGAATTTGTTTGACCTTTTCTCGATAGGTGGTAGTCATTGTTGGAGCACTTTGGTGAAGACTCACATATGTCATCCTTAAATGTCATTGCCCACGAGACAACGCAACGACACGCTCAGCGACGTCTTTCCGTTGCGATTGGTTTTTAACAACCAATTAGCCATCACAACCATAATTGGCGCCGGTAGAGTCTAAATTTCTTTTAGTGAATTAGTCCTCCCTGAAAAGGACTTAGAAATTAATTATAGACCAGTGGATGCAAAAGAATACTATTTTGTCTTCACCATGTTCGTCATTATTCTGAATTTGGAGGTACCTATATTTAGGGATAAATACACTCTGCCTCCTTATCTTTGCAGTCATTTACCCTTTGCACCCCGATGTATTATTTTTGATACATTGGACCATTTAACTTACACATTTTTTTACTTTGAACCCCGTACCCAAATTGCCCGTTAATTTAGACGGATTTCGTCAAAACGTGGGGTGCAATGTGTAAATGTCTCTAAAGATAAGGGGAGCAATGTGTACATACCCCCAAAGATAAAGGGGCAATGTGTAAATTTTTAACGAAATCCGCCAATTTCGACGGCCAAAATCGGGTACGAGGTCCATATTGCAAAAATGTGGAAGATAATAGGTCTAATGTATCAAAAATAAAATATCGGGGTGCAAAGTGTAAATGACCCCAAAGACAAGGGGAAAAGTGTATTTATCCCATATATATATATATATATATAATATTCTGCACATCCTAGGAGTATAAGTAATAATTGACCTGTGCATGTGTCACGGCCGAAACGTGTACAAGTCACTGCAATAAAAAAAGATTTTAGTGACAAAAAATAATTTGTCATTAAAAGTCAAATTTCGTGACTGAATTTTATAGTCACGAGATTTGGCTGCCACGTATGAGCATCATAAAATGTATTTTGTGATGAAATTCCGATTTCGTTATGAAAAATTTTTTGTGACTGAAAAATTTTGTTACTAAATCTAACGATAGATCGGTAATGGTATCGATCGGTAAGTAAAACCGAAGGGATCGATCGGGTGGATCCATGATCGGTCGAACTTTGTTTTGAAATGATCGATCGGAAAACAAGATCGATCGATCACCAATTTGAGGACGATCGAATGATAAGTAATGACGATCAATAAATTTAATAGTGATGATTGATCAATATATTTAACCGATTGAATGCTATGATGAAAAATATCTATCGTTTCTGTTTTACCGATCGATCATTTGAGTTAGACGATTGAACGTTGTATTAAGAACCGATAGGTCGGTTATGTTAGCGATGGAATGATTATTTTTGAAGTGATCCATCGGTGTCACATAACGATCAATCGTTTGAGTTGGATGATCGATCAACTATTTCTCCTCCGATCGGTCGCTTATAATATCGATTGATTGTTTTTTTCAAAATGGTCGACCGCTTGCACGAGGGCGATCGATCGGTGCTGTAGCTGATCAAACGGCGGAATTCGCGATTGATTATATTCATAATAACTGTTCGATCGTTGGAATTGTCGATCGATCGGTAATAATAGAATTTGTTTTAAAATAATAATAATAATAATAAAATATTATATAGATAGCAGGTCCTAGTACTGCTGAATTTCTTATCATTTTTTTACTGCCACTAAATTCGCCCACAATTTCTGCTTATTGCCACTAGATTTTCTTCCATTCTTTTGACCGCCGTTATTTATGCTAATAATTGACTTCGATCCTTAATTATATTAATTGGACCGGCACCGCTAGATTACAAGTAGACTCGACTTGGTAGACAAATGATTCAAATTATGCTTCTTGCCTTCAATTGGTCTCCGTTCCACAGCCTTTGTTCAAGATTATTATTATTTTTTTTTAAGCAGCCTTTGTTTTTAAGATTGATTCTACATATAAAACCCAAATGCCCAAATGGCTTCTCCCGAGTCGTAGCCTGCTTGATTTGAATGGTCATTTTCATAGATTACGATCTGCATGACCGATATGCATGCAAGTTGTGGGCGGCTTAATTCATTTGAATTTTGCATAAGATTTTCAATTGTTCACAATGCTGTCTAATTTTTGGAATCAGAATCGGAATTGTGGAAGCTTTGCTTAGAACAAACGACATCAGACTTAATTGGACCCTCTTGTTTTCACATTAATGATGTTTCGCTTGATTGACCGAAAACCCGAGGAAACAACGAAGAAGCTCCAAACAACGGGGCGTTCCTCTATAAATATATACCATTGGATGCGTAATGCAATATACGCGGTTCTGCATTAACTCTCTCCCTCTCTCTTCCCCCCCCCCCCCTCTCTCTCTATCTCTTGAATTCGCTTCTGTAGGAACGAAAGTAACGAAACGCCATGGACGCCATGGAAGCAACTTCCCATCCTGTTCCCAGATGGACACCAAAGGCAACTCCAGGAGGAAGCTCACCCGCGAAAGCACCATTGACAGGTGCAGGTGTTGGTGATTTGGAGACGCAGAGCAGTGCTTCTGAAGGAGAAATTTCTCTCTTGAATTCACTCCCACAGCAACAGAACAGCTCGCATTATCCTTCAGATAAGGTCCCTAGATGGACACCGAAGCAAAGCCCAGCAAGGTCACCCGCGAAAGAGCCCGTGACAAGTGCTGGACTTGGGGATTTCGAGGCGCAAAGCGTAGCTTCTGAAGACGATGATCACAGCTGGTCCTCCACCGCGGCCAAAAGTACGTTCCCATTTAGCATCGGCGGCTTCAATCCTTCTAGCGCTCCACATATGACTGTCGATATGGAAATGGAATCATCCCTGAGGATTCGTTCCGAAGTTGCAGATCATTCCTTCGCGATAGAACAAAAAAATCCCGTGGGACACAGCCATGTTGTTTCTGCGACAAAGAAGGAGGGTGTTTTCTTGACTTGGAAGGACCTGTGGGTTACTGTGCCTGATGGGAAAAAAGGTCGCCGGTCGATACTTCAGGGGCTTACTGGGTACGCTGAACCGGGGAGCATGCTGGCTATCATGGGTCCTTCCGGTTGTGGCAAGTCGACTCTTTTGGATACTTTGGCAGGTAATAATACTCTTATAATCTTCTTCATCTATTTTTTTTTCTAATACTCTTAATTTGATGTCCAAAATTGGGTTGCTTTATACATCGAAAAAAAAACAGAAAATAAAACATCAACGGGTTGTTTTTCGATCGGACAGTGCATGTCTAATTATGTGGTTGATCTGGTCTTGAAAGACTGACTTATTCTAACAGCCAACACCGTGTTACAGAATGTATTCAAATAATAAAATCTTATTCTTTTTATCAGCTTAAACTTTTAGGATGAGTGACAGATTCACATAGTTCAGATTCGGTAGAACAGTAAATAATAAAATTTCTCTCTTTCTATCAACTTAAACTTTTGGGATGAGTGGTAAATTCACACACCCTACGAAAAGAATTACAAAAAACAGCGCATTTTATTCTATGACTATTAATTGATCAGTACTAACATAATAAGCATTTTATTGCAGGGAGGTTAAGCTCAAACACGCTTCAGACTGGGGAGATCTTGATAAACGGACGCAAAGAAGCACTTGCTTTTGGAACTTCGGTATGAAAGAAGGATCACATATGTCTCTCTTGTCTATTTATGTTTAATATTTACAATTTACATCATGTGTTTGTGAAAATCAATTAACAAACTTGCCTTTAATAGAACTTCAGAATGAAAAACGATCCTATATGGCTATTATTTTTTCCATTTTGTTGTAATGCATGATTCCTCTTACATTCTATGACTATAGGCCTATGTGACTCAAGATGACACACTGATGACAACACTTACTGTGAGGGAAGCTGTATACTACTCAGCACAACTCCAATTGCCTGACTCAATGTCAAAATCTGAGAAGAAGGAAAGGGCCGAGATAACTATAAGGGAAATGGGCTTGCAAGACTCCATGAACACAAGAATAGGAGGCTGGAACGTAAAAGGCCTTAGTGGTGGGCAAAAGAGGAGGGTTAGCATTTGCATTGAAATCTTAACACGCCCAAAGCTCCTCTTCCTTGACGAGCCAACAAGTGGACTGGATAGCGCAGCATCTTTCCATGTCATGAGCCGCATCGTTAAAATAGCCCATCAAGATGGAAGGACTGTGATTGCATCAATCCATCAACCCAGCAGTGAAGTTTTTGAGCTCTTTAACAATCTCTGCCTCCTTTCTTCTGGCAGGACAGTTTATTTTGGCGCTGCTTCAATGGCAGAAGAGGTACGACAACTATTGTGAAATACTAAAATCAATATCAGTCTTATTCAGTTAATCTAGTAATTAGAATCAAAAGAGTTCCTTTGAAAGAATTTTCATTTATATCTCTGGAAAAAATCTCTGCAGTTTTTTGCTTCAAATGGCTTTCCATGCCCAACTCTGAGAAACCCCTCTGATCACTACCTCAGAACTATCAACAAAGACTTTGATGCGGTGAGTATAATGTTCTCGTTATCGTTCTAATTGGATGTGATAATCATGGAAAAACGCAATTGGTTTTTAACTCTCGTGAACCGTTGGTCGTCAACGATACTAGGACATCGAACAAGGGACTCGTGGCACAACAAGCACCGAGGAAGTTATTAACATTCTCGTCAAGTCATACAAGTCATCCGGGACCTTCGTGGAAGTTCAGCAGCTCGTATCTAAGATACGGCAACAGGTAATCAAATTCATACAAGTCATGCTAATCGCTCAAACACTCTCTCGTAAAGAAATGATTGTAACATAGCATCTTGGTTTTGTAGAAAGGAGAGACTTTGGCGAAGGGAAGCCATGCGAGCTTCATTACCCAGTGCCTAGTTCTTACAAAGAGATCGTTTGTGAACATGTACCGTGATCTGGGTTACTATTGGCTTCGCCTCGCAATCTATGTAGCATTGTGTTTATGTGTTGGGACTATCTACTTTGACGTTGGCCACAGCTATGGCTCAATCCAGGTAATTCAGGGGACTTTATCTAAAGCAAAACTACGTTTCACTACTGCTGCGTTTCAGTGCTGTAGCAATCTCATATCAAGAAACAGAAACCTCGGAGTTAATTGAAAAGTTGGAAATGATGTTGTCGCACTTTATACTCGTACTTAATTATATACTACTGGTAAACCAATTTGCAGGCCAGAGGTTCCATGTTGATGTTTGTTGCAGCCTTTCTGACTTTCATGGCAATTGGTGGATTCCCTTCTTTTGTAGAGGACATGAAGGTCAGTGATCATTTTGTTACTAATCTCCTGTACTTCATACTGAATGCACTTGGAATTTACTCTGACCTTCAATTCCTGAACAATGCCAGATCTTTGGGCGAGAAAGACTAAATGGGCACTATGGTGTTGGTGCATATGTGTTTGGGAACTCATTTTCTTCCTTTCCTTACTTGCTTCTCATCTCCGTAGTTCCTGGAGCAATAGCCTATTACCTTGTCGGCCTTCAAAAAAGCTTCGAACACTTTGCCTACTTCGCATTGGTACTCTTCGTGTGCATGATGTTGGTTGAAAGCCTAATGATGATCGTCGCTAGTATAGTGCCGGACTTTCTCATGGGTATCATTACCGGTGCTGGAATACAAGGCGTGATGATGTTGAACGGAGGATTTTTCCGGCTGCCGAATGATCTTCCTAAGCCTTTCTGGAGATACCCAATGTACTATATCGCATTCCACAAGTATGCAAACCAAGGATTCTACAAGAATGAATTTGAAGGATTAACATTCCCCAATGAACAAGCAGGAGGGCCGTCTACCATCACCGGCGACGAAATCTTGCGAAACACTTGGCAAGTAGAGATGGGTTACTCCAAGTGGATTGATCTTGCTATTCTGTTTGGAATGGTTATATTATACAGGGTCATGTTTTGGGGAATCATAAAGACTGCCGAAAAGGTCAAGCCAATCATTAAAGCACTCGCATCTGGGTCTCCCAAGCAGGCAGAACAAATCGCAGACGAGCCGCCCTCTTCCAGTACAGCTTCGTAGGAATCAAAACGGTAGTCATGAGTTCGTATTTTGAAATATCATGTATATTGTACGTGTAATTTTCCTCTTTCCTTTTGTTTGGAGTGCTTTGCTCTTCGTCGCTAACTCGTCGACGAAGCTAGATTTTCTCAATTTGGCCAATAAGAATCTACCTAGTGCAACTATTGTTGAGGTATTTTGCAGAGCACCACCGTGCTGGGCAGATTTCTATATATAGTTGCTTGTGAAGTTGTGAGAGCTAATCGTAGGTAATAGAGTGGTGCCGACTTAATAAATTATACGTTATCAAAGAAAAATCGACTTGCTGGCATGCTATCTCATATAGGTTTAGGGCCAGGCTTCTAGATAATTTGAATGAGACTTGATAAATCGTTTTTAAGACTGATAAAATCATCTATATTTCCTTCATCCTAGATTTTCTTCCATTCTTTTGACCGTCATCATCTATAAAATCGTATTAATAATTGACTAATTGCTAACATTATAAATTGGACCGCCTCCGATTATAAAATATTACAAGTACTTGACTAATATAGGCCAGTAACATGATTCATATTATGCGCTTTGTTGCCTTTTATTGGTCCACAGCCTTTGTTAAGATTGATTGATTCTCTACATATATCCCCCAAATCAAATGGCTTCTCATGCTTGATTGGTGAGACGTCTTCTAATCCGCATGTGGCCTGTGGGCCGCTTCATTTGAATTGTATATATACTAAAGTCTTCCACATGAATGCTATCAAATTTTATCGTACATACGTACAAATGCCTTATGATATTGTAAGTATATACAGAAAAAACGTAATAATTTAAATGTAAAGTGAAAAAGTGGATAAAAATATATGGGGTAAACTCATAGTTAGTCCCATATCTTTGGGGCAAAATCAAGTTATTACCCTTATTTTCAAAACCAACAATTTGAGACCCCTATATTTCAAAATCACTCAATCCTTGCCCCTCGTTTAAATTTACCGTTAAATGACACGATTTTTGGTGCACGTGCGTCCACTCCACCCAAATGGACGAATCTGCCATCAGTAAGTGTGAGATCTATCTTCTCCATTTCTCTCACGAACTCAGATCCCCCACTCAACATTCGGCCTCTCTGCTTTCATGCCGCCACCCAACTCATGGCTTTCAACTTGGGCTCCACTCCTGTGGTTTTCACCTCTGACCCAAAAATTGCTTGTGAAATACTGACGTCTCCCTGTTTCGCCAGGCCAATAGAAAAGTACGGCCAATGGAAGAAGCTGTTACGCAAAAAGTGCTTCGTAGAAGTTTGTTTTCCTGTTTGTTGCAGTATTTTCCTTGATAGATCTCTCTGCCTTCGCACATGTTTTTGTCCCATCAGGTTGGCGTTATTGCCAATGGTTCCCGTTGTGGATGAGGATGAATCTGCGAGGCAGATCTCTGAGAAGCTACCCTCGGCGAGATCTGACGGTGGCACACGTCGGCCACTGGAACCGAAAACCTTGAAGTAGAACCAGTGGGACCGTGAGACGACGACAACGAAGATTTCAACAAAAGGATTGTAACAACGTTTCTGATGCATACACCATCAATGGTCTTCTGGGGCCTTTGTACAACTGCTCTTATAAAGGTACGTAACTGCATGAAGCAATTTAACTCATTTTGGTGCAAAGAGAATGTGAAGCGTAGGCATTTCCGGAGGCCAAATTGAATAAGCTTAACCATGCAAGATTTTTGGGGGCTTTGGCAGATACATACAGGCTAAAGATCAAGCCAGGGAAGACGTATCTCCTCCGTTTGATCAACGATGCACTCAACGACGAGCTGTTCTTCAATATTGCCAATCACACCCTGACCGTCTTCGAAGCCGATGCTGTGTACGTTAAACCTTTCGAGACTGACAAGCTTCTCATCTCCCCAGGCCAGAGCGTCAAGGTCCTCTCTTTGGATGCTATTTTTTTAACTTGTTTTGGCTGCTATCTTGATGGCCAGAATACCTACAGTCTTCGTCCCTCGTTGTACCATCACGACGAGTCACGTCCTTTTTCAGTTAAACTACAAACGGAAAAAAATACCTGGGGCTGAGACCCAGAGTTGTTATCTCTCTTCTCTCTTAAGAGTTTTCTCTCATCTTCTTTCTTCCAGGCATCATGTCTGGTATGATTCTCCTTATTCCTCAGTCTATTACCCCCTCACTTTCTTACACCTGTTCTTAGCCTCCTCGAGGTCTTTTCATCCTTTACTTTCCTGCTGCTAGTTTTTTTCTTTTATCTCTTTGTCTTTTGCACTTCTGTTTACGTGTCTTCCCCTACTCGTTCTCCCTCTGTTCCCTCTTTGGTTTCTGTGTTGTTCTTTCTCCGATGTCTAACCTCTCTGACGACATGGATCTCATCACTAGGAAGACGGAAGAAATGTTATGGGAAACTCTTCTTGCACGCCTCTCTGCGAGACCAACACCAACCATCACGACGAGTCCGAAGCGGTCTCGTGGCTTATCCTGAACCCAAACTTTGGCTCCAAGGTTGTGGAGGCTCTGGATGTGAAACCTGGCGAGGCTACAAACCAAGTGGCGACTCAGTTATGTGGAACCGATCGTGAAGCTAGTATTTTGAGGTACATGGAGAAAAGGAAGAACCGGAAGTTAGAGAAGATCGTTCACTATGCTTCCAGAAAAGCCTACGCGGAAACCCGGCCGATAATCAAAGGCCGGTTCGCGAAACGCACTGAGATTGAGTCTGAAGTGGACTGCCTGTATAACTCCTCTATTCTTCTAGTTCTGCATATAAAGTACATAAAGCTTTTGTTCGGCTTTTAGCGCTGCTTTCAGCAGTTTCTCCGAAGTCTTCTCGGGATCCGTACGAGCTTCGGTCGAGGTGGGAAATGAAGAAGAAAAACAACCGGTCGTCCAATAAGAAAAACTTTGGTCTTCGTCTAGGCAAAGGACAGTCTGGTCATCCACCAATCACTTATCAAGGGCATTTTGGTTATTTCATGAAAAACCGTCTCATTTGACGGTGAATTTAAACGGAGGACAAGGATTGAGTGATTTTGAAACATAGAGGTCTCAAATTGTTAGTTTGAAAAATAAGGGTAGTAACTTGATTTTGTCCCAAAGATACGGGGCTAACTATGAGTTTACCACAAAGTATATTTTTTTATATTTTTATTTTAGTCTCCAGAAAAAAATGGAGGATGGATTTGGTTTTTTTGTTTTGTCGCACTTAACACCATCTTTCTATTATACTCAAGAATTACTATAAATTTTACATTTTGTACACTAAACTATCACATTTGAGACATTACACTTATAAATTATTAATCTTTAACACACTGCATGCTCTCTCTATTTTTTTTCCATCAAATATGAGGAAATTGATTTTTTTTTCTTAAATGAATTGATGATTATAGGATTAGGGATGAATAGTTTGTGTGTAATTTCTAAAATATATTAATTAGGGTGCAAAAGTGAAAAATAATATAACGATAGTTTTGAGGTCAAGAGTGTATTTTCCATTTAAGAATTTTGTTTTGTTGGGGAGTGAGGAATTGGAGGAGAGTAGGCAAGCGGATAGATACTCACTCAGCCACCAAGAGAGAATTACCTAATGAGTCCTAACAAGCCATTGGATGGATGCCAATACATTAATGAATCCATTCAATGATCTATATTATATATAATTTTTATTTTATTTTAATATATATCATTGTGTTGTCATTCATCCAATGCTCTGACGTAATCCCGGAATCTGACTCCCTCATCCACACCCGAGACATTTTTTCTCGCACGTTATTAACAAAAGGAAGGCCTATCCTTTGTTGCACTGCTTCATCTACGTCCATATCCACTGCCTGAAGAAGAGCAGCCCACACGCGCTGGCGGCACTGCATAACCAACTATCCGATCAACAATGCTACTCACGACACCAGGTCATAAGCCCGCCTTTCTATTACCCGGACGCTCGAGTTCGTACACGGTGACCCGAACTCGGGCGTGTCGGCCCTGCAAGGCGAGTCTGATCACCAACTCTGACTCCTTTGAGGTGGGTAGACTCGTCGGGAGCTATGGATTCATGAACATCACTAGGTAATGCCTCTTAACGCCTGAACCTCGCCCAACTTCCTGTTTGGTTTTTGATCTATAGAGAGAAGGAGAAAGAGGAAAGTATTCTCGGAGTGCTGAATTGGGCTCAGTAAAGTCTGTGTGTCCAATGCATTTGTGTTTTACATCTCCGTTTATGTTATATCTCATCGGAAGAGAGAAGTTTTTTACTTACTGTTTGGCTGGTGAGAAAAAAAAAACAAGGAAATGAAATTCAGCGAAAATCTCGAGAAGAGTTTGGAGAGAGTATATGTTAATGAATTCAATTGGATTTTCTCAGTCATTAATTGGAATGTTTTCATATCTTACAAAGATGTGAGTACTGGCCCATAATTTGCTTTCTGTACTCGAGAAGAATGAAAAACTACTGAAGACAATTGTTATCATAGCCTTAGCAGCTTAGCTTATGGGGATGCTTTGATGTCTTGCTGTATATAGTCAATACCGAAGATTACATCTTTTGACGTTTTACTTCCTATCTTTTCCCATCATGTTAGCAACCAAACTGAGGTTTATGCTTCCACTTAGTTTCTGCGGTTTGACTAATCCATGCTTTCTTTGGTCTTAACTCCTGGTCACTGTTACTTGTGAAGTCCATTAATGGCAAAAGGTTCATCTTTTCTTTCCCCAGCTATTCAGGATTCCAACCGGAGATGGATGTTGAAAACTCATCCATGGATTTGGGGCGATTAAGAGTTCAAGATGTGGGAGAAGGCAGTGTAAAGATCAGGTAACTTTGAAGTATATGAGGAGTGATCATTGCAAGTTGGATAATTTATATAAAGGGGAAAATACACTTTGCACCTCCCAAGTATGGGAGTACTGATACTTTGCATCCCATATTTCAATTTCGTGACATTGAGCCTCTTAAGTTTTGATTTTCGGCAATTTGTACCCTCCCGTTGAATTGACCGTTAAAACTAACTGAAAATAGCAAAAAAGACGCTTTTTGCCCTCAATTAGCTAACAAAGCATAAAACGTCTTTTTCTCTACTATTCATTAGTTTTAACAGTCAAATTTAACATGAGGGTGCAAATTGCCGAAAATCGAAACATGAGGGGCTCAATGTCACAAAATTGAAAGATGGGATAAATAACGCAAAAGTCATATCCTTCTTGATCCTGATATTGTCTGTGGCAGTTTTGGTGCAGGCTTTACGAAGGGAGAGTCTCTCAAGGTCCACTTATGGGGACTCCAGTTATTTTTAAGGTGATACTGTTGTTGTCATGGTTGATGTTATTCTTCTTCTACTACTACTTCATCGTTGTCGTCCTTGTAACTAGGAACAACTTTGATTTTGCAGAGTTTATGTGGAATTTATTCCACCCATTGTTTGAACCAATTTAATGTGTCTATTATTGGTGGGGATAATACAGTAAAAGAAAGGGAATGTACATGTGCAAAAGAGATGGCCTTTACCAAACCTGGGTTTATAAATTAAAAAGTAAAGAAATACTCTAAAAACTCTTCTGGGTTCATTCATTTTTGTTTATTTTCTGTTATACGTAATGAGTAACTCAGGTGGTGGGAGCACATCGCAATGTTTCTCTGAGATTAGGTGATTAATTACCATAGTATTAATTAACACTAACCCAAGATCCGTGCCCTTAAAAAATGAATCGATATTTTATTAAAAGTCTGCTAAGAAAATTCCAAAAATGATGATTCTTGGGTGCTAATGTGAGTCCACTAGTTATTGGAAGATTCATATCCATGTTCATCTTTTAGGTCATTTATGCATGCTTTCTGTTTTATAAAAGCTTATAATTGCATTCCAATGAAGTTTTCCAAGATGAATTATAATGCCTGAAGCTTCATGGGCATCTCAGTGACCTTTAGTAGCTGATTTCTTTGGGCATAATTGTGATAAAGAGAATTGACTTCCCAGGGCACAAGACTTGCTTATGTGTGAAAATGAGTCATAATACGTAAAAAAGTAAAAGGAAACAGTGCTCAGAAAAATAAAAGTAAAAGTAAAAAAACAGCAAACAGTTTTCGTCTTTTTGGTTGCCTTCATTTTTGGAACCCTAGCCCTTGACAAATGTATTATTAAATCTGGACCTTCTCTTTGTAGTTTAATCAAGTCTGCTTTAACCCTTTCAATATATGTACTTTCTCTCTTTTACCAATATCATCTCATCTAAACACTTAGAAAAATCTCTGATTGTCTTTTTTCCTATTCTCTCTCTTCTTTTTATTTTTTTATTTTTTTTTTGTTGGGGGGGGGGGGAAGAGTCTTTATGTACTACATTTGGTTCTCTCCACTTGTTTTCCAATACCTCAGTGCAATTCAATTATTTACGCTCACTACGTTTTATTGAGAATAGCAATTTATACTGTTAAGGTTTATCCTGGAAAAAGAGCTGGTGGTGTGGAGGCTGATATGATGGCTGCAAATGAGTTGAATGCTCATTCCGTCCTTCAAGTAAGGGAAGATGGTTTTTTCTTTGTTCCCTCTACTTACTTGCTACGGTATACACCTTTATGTAATTGAAAGTTGGCTCCAGCATTGAAGGGGTCCTACTGATTCTTGTGTCTGTGGCACGTTTTTACAGAGCAGTTCAAAAGGTATCTGTCAGAATCTCTTGATACTTATAGGAGGTTTTGAAACGAAAACTGGGGAGCAGGTTTGTTATACTTTATCAATCATTTTAACATGTAAAGCATTTTGCTATATCCTTTGAAGAAATAGTTTACAAAAGAATTATCCTGCACAGTGGCTTGCTTTCCGTAATCACGGGAAATATAGTGCCGCAGACTATGCTAAAGCTACAAGTGCAAAAGTATCAAAGGATCGAGCACTTGGAGAAAATATGTCTTGGAGTCAATTTGAACAAGCGCAAACAATAAAACACAGAAGATATTTTGTCATTAAACTACTTCAGGGTGCTATGAGAGGCCTAGCTTTCATGCATGACCATGACCGATTACATCAGAGTCTTGGACCATCTTCTATTGTTCTTAAGTATGTATTGCAGAAATATTCAATTGGGTTCAAGAAACCACCTCTTCTGTATGATACTATTACCTTTGTTCTGTCAATTAAGTTATATCTTTCACAAAGTACGGCTTATTGTGGCAGTACAATTGTAGAAAGAGATGCTGCTTATTTAGTTCCACGACTTCGGGATCTAGCTTTTTCTGTTGATGTCAGGTATGTAAAATGGTCTTGTTGCTCATTCTTTTTTTCCCATTTTAGCCAAAAAATATTGTTCAACTCAGAGGATACCTGATTGATACATTCTATAAGAAGATTGTTTTGTATATGTTTGTTGTAGCTGTATCCTACATAGTGAGGACATCCATCAAAATGTGGGGGTTTTTTTCACCTGTAAAGGCAATTGGTTTGCTCACTTTTCAGAAAGAAAGTTATGGTTTGTGGTTTATTGAACCCCATTTATGGTTTAGAGCAATCGAAAGATTTATTTGAAACTTAATTGAATGAAACTCACGAAAATTCATTTTTGAGTTCTCAAGATCCCCTCACTGTGTGTAAAGAACTAATAGGAGAACCACATCTCCACTTCTGTAGGATTTTCTCTTTTACCATTTTGTAGAAGGTAAAGAATATTTTGGGGTCCTGGCCTAGTTGAGGGTCGGGGTATCTCAATTTCTGTTCTCATGATGCAGTCATCCTCACATTATATTTCCTGCAGAAACATCACAACAGTCCCTTGGATAGTATTGTATCCTTTTTTTTTTTTTTTATTATTCAAGCTGCAAACTACTCCCTTAAGTAAAGCTCTAGGCATTTTGTACCTTAGTAATTTTTTCAATCTATGGCCGCCCAGGTATTCATATCTAGAAGAGGGTCCTGGAACACTCTCAGAGGGACTGTGGAGACGAGCTTCTGCTGCTGGTGCCTTCACGCTCATGGAGAAAAGAGCCTTTGGAATAGCAGATGATATGTAGGTTTGTTAAATAACTGGTTCATTGTAGTAGCTGCATTTAGCTACTCATCCCTTCTGGTATTTTGTTTCTTGTTCCCTTGTAGATATGAAGCAGGTCTCCTTTTTGCATACATGGCGTTTGTTCCATTTTGTGAAGCAGGCATAATGGATAGCCTTTCTTTGCAAGTAGGCTATAATACAACTCTACCATCTTCCTTTTGTTGGGGCTCATAATCTTATTTCTTATAAATGCTCTTAAGAAGAGTGATGGTATGAAGTCTTTTAGAAGGCATGACTACGGAGCTTGTTTGGAGTTTTTGGATTTGACTTTTTGTTGACTGATCTTCCTTTTTTTTCTCCTCTTTTGATCACGATTGAATTCAATGACTCTATTTTGTTTCCAAAGAATGTTGGTTCGTATTCGAGATTTTCAGCGAATTGGCTTGGCTAAGAATGCATATAGAAAGAGTCTAGGCAAACATTTTGAAACTGGTGCTGGGAAAGTTTGTGTCAGACTCTCAGAATGTCTTTGTAGAAGGAAGACAGATTCTGGGACTGAGTCCTTAGGAATTAATGATTGGATAATAGAATTCATGAGAAATCTTGGGCTTGTTTGCATAATTAAAAAATTTGTGATCATGTTAACTGGGAGTGCTTGACTTATATTATATGGGGGGTTCTTGTCTTCAATGAGATGGGGTTTGAAGGGATCCAGTTTTGTATTTGTAGTGTTAGATTTTTGGTGTCAGTTAGTGATAGCCCAGTTGTTTTCTTTTTTCTGCTCTTTTAATACTTATAGAAGTTTGTGGCAAGTGGGCCCATCATAATGGCATTTTTTTCCTATTCACCATGGACATTCTTAGCAGGATGGTCACTAACTTTATGGAGGTTGGTTGGTGTTCAGGTTTTATGTTTGGTGGGCATGATGGAGACACTTTGGATACATCTTACCATTGTTTCGTAATGATATTGTTTTGTTGTGTGGGAGAGATCAGTATTTATGAACCAATCTGTTTCTTTTCTTTTCTTTTGAAGTTGTTTTTTGGTATGAGAGTTAATTTGAGTAGAAGTACTAGTGATTATAGGAGATATTGACCTGGTGGCAGATTTGGCCGATATGTTAAGAGTTTAAGGCAGGATTTTTTACCTGAATACACAGGTTATCTCTTAGATTGGTATTTAAATGGCCAGAGTTGTGGAATTTCACTATTGAGGATGTGGATAAAAGATTAGTAAGCTGCAAAAAAATTGTCTATTAAAAGCTGGGACAGTTAGTACAGAAAAGGCAGCAGTTTGTCCATGATCCAACCTGTTTCATGTCTTTGTGTAACATGACTAGTTCAATGGAATACAGATTTGAGAGCTTCGAATGTGATTTCTTCGGGGATGGCGCTGGGGAAAGATATGAGTATCATCTGATTAACTGCAATGTGGAAGGTTATCCCATAATGATAGGAGGTCTTGGGACCTGTGAACTGAAACCCTTAAATCACACATTTCTAGGCGAATAATTGTGATGGAATCTGGGCAATTTCAGAAGCTGTTTTTGTGTGAAATAGGAGGAGGCTTGGGATGAATGGACTTCATAGCAGGTGAGAGAATCCCGAGTTTGTGGAAGAGTATAAGAAGTGTGTAGCAACCTTGTCTGTTTTGGGATAGGAAATGGTCGTAAGGGTTAAATCTTCGGGTGTATTCTCGATAGCAGCTGATAAGGAATGTCCTGTCCATCAGTTTGGAATATTTGGTGGAGTTTAACAATGGAATATCACATTTTTTAGATCTTGCAAGGAAGTATGTTAAATGTATGAAGGTGGCGAGGGTGGTGGCATTCTTTGGATGGACAGCTGCATTGGATGCAATATTGACCACTGAGAACTTGAGAAAAAAGGAAAGATAATTGTGGATTAATGTCGGATGTGTAAGAATTGGTGTGACACACTCAATGGCCTTCTTTTACATTGCATTGTGGCTAGGAAATTGTGGTCATAGCACTAAGTTTAGAATGCATTCGGTGATGCCTTGGACTGTGTCAGAAAAGGAGACTTAGTTGTCATAAGAAAGGTAAGATTTGGCAGCAGTTCCTCTGTCCATTATGTGGACAACTTGGCAGGAAAGGAGTAATCAACTTCATTGATTAGGAGCTGAGTGGAGCTTGCTTAAAATTGTTTTTATTGTGTTCTCTATTTGTTTGATGCTCTTCTGTATTTCAGTTCTTTTCTAATATGCAATTGTAACTAGGTGAGAAGATGTCTTACACAAATAGTGCAATTTATTTTAACTTTTAATAACTTGATTACTTACTAAGAAAAGAAAAAACTCCTATATCCTAATTGCTTAAGCCATGGAATTGCAGAAGCTGTTGGAGAGCACATTCCGGCTTGATCTTGAAGCTACCAGAGAGTAAGATGCCTTCCTGTATTCTACTATTTCTGCGCAACATTTGAGAAGTCAGATTCTAATGTCAAGAGAAATTATTTTTGCTCTCTGTGACTTTGGGGTTGGTGCTTTATTTCTTTTTTCCAAAAGTTTAGGGTTTCACGGCCTGTTCAGATTTGGGCCAAAACCAACCAAGCCCGACAGGAATTGGTCGGTTTACGTATGGGCCGGTTCAGTGGCCGGCTCAATTTTTTAAACACCAAAGGGGTCAGTTCGGTGTTCGGCCCATCGAAACCGACCAGACCCCATTATATAAATAATTATAAAATATTTAATAGAAATAGAAAAACTCTGAATTACACAAACAGGACTGTTTTTGTTTTTTTTTCCCTTACTCCACATCTCTCCCTCTCACTCCCCCCAAATTCAAAGAATAATCCACCCCCACCCCACATTAGGATTTCCCATCAAGTTCTCTCCATTAGGAATGTGCTGTAGTGATGAATCATGACTATGGAGTCAACCCAAACTTGTCTTTGTAAACTTATCAAATGCTGTTCAGGAATTCTTTTGTGCATTTTTCCTCTAGCTAGATAGGAAATATTCAGCTTTATTATTTGTGATTACCTGTACCATTAACATCTTTCCTGCAGGGTTTTTAGCTCTTCAGCATCTTAGTTAATATTTTGCTTTTCTATTTTCTTCTTTTGTCAGGTATTGTTTAGCAGATGACCGATTACTAGATGCTGTCAAGTTCCTGGATCTTGGCGATGGTGCTGGTTGGGAGTTACTCCAGGTTTAATTATACTTCTAATTGGTATCTTGGTGCACTCATCAAATTTGTTATCAGTCTGGAAACTTCTATACAAAATTTGTATGTACCAATAAGTTTAGTTAGGTTATAGCCCAACATCTGTCATAGATTATATACTGTTCACCAGAGGTTATCACAGTCCCTCTTACTCCCTACTTCCGATTTTTCCAATGTTTCAAAATTCCGTTTTACTCCTCTCTTTTTCTTCGAATTCCTCCGGATCACTTCCATGCGTTCTGAAAAATTGGTATTGTTGGCGTAGGCAATGGTGAATCCTGACTTCAGACAACGACCGATTGCAGAAGCTGTACTCAATCATCGGTTCATGACTGGTGCTGTTCTATGAGTTATAGAGACTAAAGAAGCTCAATGATTATCATCTGAACTCAACAATGGTGATGTCAAAACCTCAAGGGGGCACGGAGAAGCACAAAGAAAGAAAGAGAAGTTACCATTTAAGATTCTAAGATGTGGAGTTGGCTACACCATTTTCAACTTCACTGCAACATGAAAACATGAAATAGTTTTTTTTTTATATAAATAAGGATGAAACAAAGCTAACAACCAGAGTCCGTCTGAGCAATAAAATAAGGAACAACATCAACAGAAAGAAAACCAAAACAGCTATGACCAGCAGCCCACTTAGCAAGACGATTGCGCCGCCAGGGAATCCAAATCAGAGAATGCATCGAATGCTTAGCAAAAAAATGACGAATAGCCAACATCCATTCATGAGCCTGCCAACCAGCATCTTGCTCCAAGGAGAACACATCATGCACCAAAACACTACAATCACTTTCAAACACAATTTTGCGCAGAGGCAGCGAACCCGCAAGACGAATGGCAGCAAACAACGCTGCTGATTCACCAACAAGAGGGTATTGGTGAGGGATACGCTCCGTGTACAAAGTACAGAGGGAGCCCTCATGATCGCGCAATGCGACCGCCAAGACGGAGTGAGAAGACCTCACGGCAACATCCATGTTGCATTTAAGCACCCCAACAGAAGGCGGAATCCAACCAACACCAACAGAGAGTGAGTGAACAGCCCAGGCACAACGATGTTCCCCAAACCTTCGACGAACAATATCAATAAGAACCAAAGGAGTCGGCACCACATGACTATGCACAACATCATTCCTAAGATGCCAAATAGAGTCAAGAACAATGATGGCACACAAGATAAAATCCTGTAACGAGTCCTTAGGGACACCAAAATATATATGGGCAAACAGAATATGAGTGGCAAAATGAACAAAAGAGAGAGAGTTGTCAAGAGAGTCCACCCGGATCGGCCATGGAGCTTCCCGCCACATCACCCGTGCAAAACGGCAACGCATAAAGTTGTTTGTACATTTGCCATCCCAAAGATCACCCTCAGGAGGAGCAGAAAAGTGTGTACTGAAGCCACGAAGGGGAAGGGCCGACTGCAAGCATTTCCAGAAAAAAAAGCTTGAGCCGGTCTTGAAGCTTTAAATCCCACAGTTTCCTCCAATCCTTCCTTCTCAAGGGGTGTGAATCATGCATAGACCATGGTTTAGTCAATCTATAGGCAGTGGCGACGGAGAACCTATTTTTGGAATCCGGCACCCAAATCTAGCGATCCTCACGTTCCATTGCAAGAGGCGGCAATTGACAGATGGCCTCGACAGTTTCCCCATCAAAGAGTTCGGCCAGCAGGTCCCATTTCCAATCCAAAGTCTCAAAATCAAACAGATCACAAACCAAGCTGGAAGACAGGGCATGGCTCCCACCAGAATGCGATTGTGAATTAAAGGCAGGCCGAAAACTGGGTAAGTTAGGAACCTAAGGGTCAATCGAAATGTTAATAGATGCCCCGCCCTGCGGAAGACAGCAGATACCTTTGGCAAGAAGGCCACGAACAACCCAAATGCCTTGCCATACCCATGAAGAGGAGGCCTTGGCCACTGCCAAATGTAAATGTTGACCCCCGGTATACTTGACCTTCAAAGATTGCACCCAAAGACAGTCCGGCTTGGCATATAAATTCCACCCAAGCTTAGACACCAAAGCAACATTGATATCATAAAACCGTCGTAGTCCAAGACCACCACGATCTTTGGGATGGCATATGGGAAAACATGAAATAGTTGTTTGTACATGTAGTGAGCCTCTCAACAGAGCAAAGAACATCAAATTCTGCTCTTGTAAAACATTTCTAGAAAACTTTTTTTTTTTGAATTAAGTGATTACTCTCAATATGCAGATAAGGGAAATTATATATCTTTATATATCTCTGTTTAACGAATCAAGGTGAGCCTCATTTCTAAGTCTGATCATGCTAATTGACTTAAGCATCGTGAGGTTGATGAAAGGCTCATGAATATGCTTAATGAAGCGCTCGTGACCATTCTTTATCATAAGCCACGAATATGTCCAATTAATGGGATTTCAGAAGAATCTGAACTAGTCTAATTTCCCACTCCACTAAAATTAGTCTTAATTGAAGATCTAAGATAGCATATCTTAATGGATATTTCAAAATTTTCAAAAGAAATGCCAGAACTGTTTCTTTGTTTTTTTCTTGGCAAACCAAACAAGAAAAAATAACTTGTTTGGTAGAACATAGTGCTTGTGCTAATGGAAGTTCTTACGATTTTTTTATTCCTTTTTTTTTAGCTTACGATTTTTTTATTCAATCCTTCAAAATGTCTTTATAGACTCCCAATGAAAAAGGCAATACCTGGGATCAATTTTTTTTTGTTTTAATTAGTTTAGTAGAGCACTCATGTCATTTTCTATTCGCATTGATACGTAGTATTTTATTTTAGTCGGTCAAGATTAATTAATATCACGGTATTCTTTTATTATAAGTGGAACTATTCTAATAAAATACAGAATTGTGGCAGTCTTTTAGTAAAAAAAAAAACGAAAGTGTGTATTTATGCAGATTGAAGTTTTATAGGTTTTTTGTGTAAAGATTGGTTAAAAGTTTAAAAAATATTTAATTTTTATTGGGGTTTGTATAAAGGTGTAGAGAGATGATTTGATGTAATTGTTTAATAAAAAAATATTAGAGTTAGGTGAAAAATATAGAGAAAGATTGTTTGTTATAATTTTTTTAGGGTAAATTACTCCGCTAGTCCTTGGGGTTTTTGTGATTCCCAATTTAGTCCTTGGGGTTTTTGTGATCCCCAATTTAGTCCTTGTGGTAAGTTTTGTCCTACAATCATCCTTGTGGTTTGGACAAATTCCTAGTTTAGTCCTCCGTTAACTTAGATAACGGAAAGTGATGACATGGCTAAGCTACCACATCAATTTCAATGAAAAATAAACACGTGTTAAAAATTCTCAAATAAAAAAAATGACAAATAAAAAATTTCTCAATCGAAGATCACGTTGGAAGCTTACTCGACTCCCTTGGACCAAAATACCGAAATAAAAAATTTCCAAATCGATCTCCCTGTTAAACCCCAGTTCACGAAGTTGAGAAAATCTTGGGAATCTCATTTCTCATTTTACCTAAAGATCAGTGACCAACCCCCACCCAGAGTCAACCACAAAATCAAGAACAACGAAAATGAAGATAATGTAAATCCTCCAGCTACCACAGTATCAAGAAGCAACAAAAATGAAGAGAAGCCAGTTACCAACACCCACCCAAAGTCAACCACAAAATCAAGAAGCAACCAAAATGAAGTTAACATAAATCCTCCGGTAACCATTTCATCAAGCATACATGACTGAGCTTTTTGTGAGCTTAAATCCCCCAAAATGAAGAGAACACAAATTCTCCATCGACTGGAATGAGGCTGAGCCCAAGCGGGCACCTCCAGCATTGACACCACCTGTACCATCTGGGACATCGAGCGCGAGATTGTCGACACCCAGCTCATCACCCACGACAAGGAGGTCTACGACATCGCCTTGGGCGGAATCGGCGTTTTTGCCTCCGTTTCCGCTGACAATGCAATTGCCTGAGCTTCCCACAATTCTTGCCACATCTGCACTGCAAGGGACGATTCCCAGTCCTTGATTTGGGACTTGTCCTCCATGGGCCAGCATGTCGAAGGCGGCTTGGATCCCATTCTCGCATTTGAGATTCCAAGTCAATGATGATTGTAGTTTATCTACTCCGAGGTGGCGATTAAAGGCGCTGGTGTTATTGGGGTTTTGAAATTCCAAGTCAATGATGGCTTCTGTAAGGTGAGTTGCAGAGGTTAATAGGAAAATCTATTTGAAAATTTTTTATTTGGGTATTTTGGTCCAAGGGAGTCGAGTTAGTGTGCAACGTGATATTCTGTTGGAAAATTTTATATTTGGCAATTTTTAACACATGTTTGTTTGTCATTCGGTCTGATGTGGTAGCAGTTAGTCATGTCATTAATTTTCGTTATCTAAGTTAACGGAAGACTAAATTAGGAATTGGTCCAAACCACAAAGATGACTGTAGGACAAAACTTACCACAAGGACTAAACTGGGAATCACAAAAACCCCAAGGACTAGCGGAGTAATTTACCATTTTTTTAAAACAAGTATTGAAGTTTGTGTGAAAAATTGTTGGAGATAGTGTAAAATGAATTAGTGTTTTTATATGAATTTTTGATATTTTAGATGTTTATTTTACAAAATTATTAAATACATCTATATTCTAGAATACTTTTACCAACAAACATCAACTCTAATTTTATTTTTTATTCAAAGAGACCCGATAGCATGAGGGGCATTTTCGTCATGAAAAATATGTATACTTCAATCTTAGGGAATTTGACAGTTTAGTCCTTAAATTTATATCACTTTTGCATTTGAAAAATATTTTCGTCATGAAAAATATGTTTACTTCAAATTTCAAATTTAACATCCTTATATTTTCGACTTTTGACGAATAAGTCATTCGGTCAGCATTTCATCCATCCTTTTAACGGCAGCTCCAGATCATCAGCCACGTAAGCAAAGAAACCGTACAATTTTTCACATCAGCCCGACATAATTGGCTACTTCGTCGTCTTCCGTAATTGGAGCCCCAAGACG
Source organism: Myrica gale (assembly GCA_963930655.1). Classification (NCBI taxonomy): domain Eukaryota; kingdom Viridiplantae; phylum Streptophyta; class Magnoliopsida; order Fagales; family Myricaceae; genus Myrica; species Myrica gale. Next base: position 24,295,081 of record OZ005606.1, read on the forward strand.
CGACTGAAAGCCTCCAGCTGCTTCATCTCCCTCGCACATGGCACACCCGCAGTTTCGCCTCACAGAACACAAGACAAGAGAACTTAGTCCTCGATTACAGCATTGCCTACTTCTTAATGGACCTTATCACTACATCATCTTCTTCTCAGATGACGTCCTCTTCATTGCTCATCACTTGGCGACGCTATTCCTCTCCCTCATTGTACGCAATACATACGTGGGTAAGCAACGTTCTCCTTCTCTTTCTCCATATAAGTCAACCCAAAGATGCGAAACCCAAGTAGAAGAAAGATCACACGATGGTAAAAAAAAAAATCTTGCTTCGCCATTACCAAGCTTAAAAACCTCATGTTTCTTATAAAGATCAGTTAGACCAACCTTTTCGACCAGTCCTTGACTTCCTCAACGAGCTCGAGAACCTCATTTTCCTTGTTCTCGTGCATCCTCTTTCCTTGTTCTGCTCCCAAAACTACTTCCAAGCTCTTGAGCATTCCATTCTTAGTAAAAACACATCCCTGAACTCCTACCCCTATCCCCCAAGCGCCCTCTACCATCCGGTCGTTCATCATATTATCACCCAAGATCGCCTTACAGATCGTCGACACCTCTCCAACAATGCTCTCAAACACGGAGTTGTGTCCACAGTGGGTCACATGCACGCCTACTGCCCTGTGTGCCAAGACATGAGTATGGGGTGCCCATGGAACTATTTTTCCCTCCTTCCGTGTCCTTTGCAGAAACCCAGTTGGTAGAATTTCTTTGAAATTGTTCCTGAGAGACCAAAGAAAAGGACATCACTCGCTTCCAGCACCTCGACTATAGCAACAAACTCGTGAGGTGGCATTGCCGACACCGTTCCAAAGCTAATATAAGCTATGGATGTTGGCTTTTGGTGTTCCAACCATGGGAGGCAGCTTGTGGCATGTGAATGTGAGCTTGTGGCATGTGAATGTGAGCTTGGCAGTGTTAATGTGAGGAAACCTACGTAGAGTAAATCTTGAAACTTTGACTTGAGATCATCTATGAGGATCGCAGGGTTTAGTTTCTTAAACGAGTTCATGATAACATCACTGGCTTATGGCAGAGCTTAATGAATGCAGTATGGATTTATTTTTTGTTTTCTATTTTCTCTATGTGAATCACCCTACTTTGATAAACCAATGTTTCAGCATTAAGTTAATGCTTAAAAGTGATCCTTAGATATTTATGCTGAATCGAGTCCATTTCCCCTTGACTTCAAACTTGGGTTCTAGCTTGCCTCGGAAAAAAGTGATGCGTTTTTGGTGCCCAAAGAAAAAAAAAGTTATTCTCACTGCAGAGCATGAAGAAGTGGTGAGAAAGTTTGATTAGTACCATCCTTAGATATTTATGTGGAGGAAGTGCTCAAATGTGCGGGAACCCAAGAGGAACCCACTTTATCTGCATGTCACGAGCCATCTCGCAGGCAAAGACCAAGACAAAATCTGTCAACAAGCAACCGATCTTTCTCCCTGTCTTCGCCACTACCATATCCATGCCATTTCGGAAGCTCTCAGGTGCACCCTTAAGGAACATCTCCAATTCGTTCTGCGGGCGCTCTCGGCCTGTGAGGTCGAAAAGAGCTTGCGGTTGGATTTGGGAGTGTTGAAGAACGAAAGTGAGATTCTCGAGTTTGTCGAGTAAGTCAAGGACCGGCTGGAAATGTTGGTCCAACTAAGCCTTTTAAGAAACATGAGGTTTTTAAGCTTGGTAATGGCAGAGTAGGACTTTTTTGACAGTCGTGTGATCTTTCTTCCACATGGGAAGGTGACATGATTTACTACTGTGCCACGTGTACATATAAATTAGGTGACTTGAGGTTCCGTAAAGAGAATGGACGGAATGCTCATAGAAGGTCGAAAATATAAGGATATTAAATTTAAAATTTGAAATCGAAGGACCTAAATACAGTAGTATAAACTTAGGAACTAAAATGTCAAATTCCTTCCCTCTTATAAATACACCTTGTAGATTGCGAACTGCGAAGTCTTTGAACTATAAGGCGCACGGAAGCTATTAAGCAACGCATGGTAAGATTCCAATTTCATCTAAAAGGCATCAAGACCAAAGGCCCAACAGTTACCAGAAAGGCATTCCTATAAAAGATTGGAATCAGGAGTCAAAACCCAACAACGTTTCCTTTATTGTTTCTCTTTTCTTTTCTTCTCTCATCCTGCAACAGCTCTGATCCTTCTCTATCTGTATTTTTTTTTCAGAGCCAGTTGCATTGAGGTAAGTGGGCCTGATTCAGTTTTATCACTGGGATCTCACCTGGGTTTCTGTTTTAACGAATTATTGGTGTTTGATGAAGTAAATTTGATTAAATTTTCTTCGATTGTTTGAAGTTTGGATATTGTATTAAAATACATCATTTTTATCGTGAATGATTTCTCTGAAAGATTTTACTGTTTAATGTTGAACTCGTATGGTGTGTAATTATCTCTCTCTCTCTCTGGCTGCTTTTCCCTCTGTGTTTTACTTGATGGGTTGAATCTCGAGTATGTTAGGAACATTCACGCTTGACTGTTGGTTGACTTTTAGCCTTGAGTTGATCAATTTAGTTTTAATTAAAATCTGCGATGGCTTAAATACGGGAATTTATTTCTGGGGGAGGGGATTCTATGCAATCATAATTTTCATGGTACGTTCGGCGGGAATCTGATCGTCCTATGTGGCAGTAGCATTGCTAATTGGGCTGTAGTTGAACTTGTCTTTGCTAATCGTCATATTATATTCTAATATAGTTGGTGCTAAAGCTCATTGGAAAATGATGGCCAAAGAGTGCTGGAGTATCCTTCTCTAATGATATGTTAGATTGGGTGGTTGTATGTTCCTTTAAGCAGCAAAACTTCAATCATTCTTGATTGTTGGAAACTTGGAACGCTGCTATGTTGGTGGAGTCAGATTTTGATTGTTGTTCGTTTGGAAGGCCAGTTTAGTTGGTAATCTGGTTATTTTTTAGAGCCCACACGTCTTATTTTCTTCTTACTTGAAATGGGTAATTCTCTTAAGACTGTGCTTGCGTCTCTTTTGGAAGGACTGCATGAGGTCTCTCCTTTACACTTGAGTCTTTCCCAATTGAGAGCAAATTCTTGAACTTATCTCATGGGTAACATGAGTTTGTTTTGGCCCTTGGCAGCCCTTTTCTTTATGGGGGGTGTTCTTTGAATCAGTCTCTAAGGCTGGAGAAGGAGGAAAATGAATTCCTATCTTCCAAATGAGAGGGCTGATTGGCTAATGGAGGGGCACAATATTGCAATATATTAAATTCCAGGAATTTTTGGAAATCAAGAGTTCTATGAGGATTGAGTCGGTTGTATTGCTTTATCCCTCAAAGGATGTTATCATTCTTACGTTCATCAATATTCTTATTGCGCCCCCAACCCCAAAGGAATCCCAACTGACTGTGATTTCTTCCTTCAAATTATCATGTGTCATCTCCCTTGGTATTTTTTATTTATATAAAACCAAGTACTTTTTTTTCCACTTCAGGATTTTGGTTTCACTTAGAAGAGTCTTTTTAGTTATGAATAAGTAGGAATTTTATATGCTTAAAGATATATGTAACATGATTTGGGAGTTCTTTCCAGTAAACTGTAAGCAGTTCTAACATAAGAAGGGGGGGGGGGGGGGAGGGGGAGACATTACAGCACAATTGATTATTTCCACAAGTTTTCCTTTTTTTCGCAAGAAACATGGCATTAATTTCTGTTTCTTTTCCTCTCCTCACGGTAGTCTTAATCACTGCTGTTGTTCTCACTTTCAGCTAGTGTTTTGATCAATAGGACACTAGCACAGTTGATGATTATAGGCTGTTAGGCTTGTCAACAGGAAGCGTACTTTCTTTTTGATAGTTGAGTGCACTTTTTACTGCTGTTCAACACAGCACATACGAATACGACATCACCTTTTCTATTGCCGTCATCACTGTATGTATGATATATAATCCAAAAGAATTAATGAAAAGCATAATATCTTTTACAGTTTTCTGCAACTCCTGCTTGACCTTTGTGGCTGATCTGCCATTAATGGAAGAGGTTTGCGGACAAGTCCTCCGTGTATATCAGATCTTTGCCGGGGATTAATAGCACAATCATCCATGGTAAACCCAATAGTGTCCCACCGTCCCATTATATACTATAGGCCTATACGACCCTCCGACCTTGAGATTCTGGAGAAAATCCATGCTGATTTGTTTCCCATAAGGTAGATGATCTAATCTGCTGGCCTTTATGGGTTGTAGGCTTTAAGATGAAGTAAATGCTTCCTCACAATTAAATGCTAATCTTCAGGTATGAGTCTGAGTTCTTCCAAAATGTGGTCAATGGACGTGAAATAGTTTCATGGGCTGCTGTTGACTGCAGCAAGCTGAATGGTCAAAGTGATGAACTCGTTGGGTTTGTAACTGCACGAATTGTTCTTGCAAAAGAAAGCGAGGTGAGTGCTCAAATTTTACAAGTCTACAACTTTCACTAAATCATCATACCCTATGCTCTTTTCCTTTTCCCCTTCGCCCCAATTTGAGGCTTGATTTTAGTTCTCTGGTAAAACTCCCTGAGACATTCGATGGCTTGTTAGCTGGCAGCTTTTCAAGCACAATTATCCAATATTTAGTGTAAATGTTTCAAGTGTTGCAGAAACTACCATGAGATATTCCGACCTAAGGTGATTTTTATGCCTAAAGTTCCTATCGGATTTCAAGGCCTTTATCTGCATTAAATATTCCCTAGTAGAATGTCATGGTTTAATGCTAAAATAAAGGGTTTAAAATCATTTGGATTCTTTAAGCTTGCATCATTTTGAATTTTCAGTGAATAATAAATTGTTGTCGATTTGAGTATCCTGATTTTAGTTACATTTACAAAAGATCCAGTGCTTAGAGAGGTCGAGTCTTTATTGAAGACTTCACAAATATATGAAAAAGTTAATTTCTGCTTAGGTTTGTTTTGGTACTAATATAAACAAACCAAACGAAATTCTCTTTGTTTTATATCTTTTCATTGGTTCTGTTGATTCATTTCAACCAACATTTGCCTTGTAGATAGCGGATATGCTCCGATATGACTCGTCAAAATCAGATCAAACTGTAGTGTACATTCTGACACTTGGAGTAGTAGATGCTTATCGAAATTGTGGCATAGGTATGAGTTTGCGTTCCCTTCACTACAATTTCTCAAAAAATTTCTGGATGCTCAATAAACTGATTGCTTGTTGGTTTACAGCTTCTTCATTAATTCGTAAGGTCATAAAATATGCCTCCAGTATACCTACATGCCGGGCGGTTTACTTGCATGTCATTTCTTACAATATTCCTGGAATAAATTTGTACAAGAAGATGGCGTTCAAGTGTGTAAGGTGCTTGCAGGGCTTCTACTTAATCAACGGTCAGCATTATGACTCATACCTGTTTGTCTACTATGTTAATGGCGGTTGTTCTCCTTGCTCACCACTGTAAGTACAAAATATCCTTCATCCTTGATTTGGTCAGTATACTATACCTAATGCTGGGAATATTATTCTGCATCATCTTTAATGTTGAATTGGTTGTAGAAGTTGTCTTTAAAGGGTGGCGTAAAACTCATGAACAGTTTGCCCGAAGCAAAGAATTAGCACTGTTTTCTTTGGAAGTTACCTGTAGGCCCAAATTTTCGTTCTTTTTCATTCATCACTGGGACTATTTGGAGAAAAAGTAGACACCATGACTCTGCATCTAAAATGAAACTTGGAGAACTAAGCTAGTATTTTGCAAAAAGGGGCAAGGGAATAGTAGATTATCCAAATAATGATAACAGTGATAATTGGGACCATGTTTTGATAACATTAGTAGCTAAAAAGCGATTCAGAGTTTAGGCCTTGGAAGCGAGATGATGTAAAGTGAATTCCACGTGATTCTAAAGTTTTATAGACTTTCTCTATGCTTTAAAATCCTGTAAGGACCATGCTTCTATGTAGTATTTGTTCTTTCTCTTTTTTTTTGATAAGTAAGAGTATTATTAACGGAAAGGAAAAAACAACAGTACAAAGATTGTATTGGCAGATTACAACATACAAACAAAGAAACTAAAGAAATCCTGAAAATCAAGAAAAGAGCCCCCCAACAACGCATTAGTCCAAAGAAACAAAGTAAACAACAAACCACCCTGCAAACGCTCAATGGACATCGAAGAACCCTCAAAACAACGCCTATTCCTCTCCTTCCAAAGATTCCACCAAATACAAAGAGGAATCATCCTCCAAATAGCCTTAGATAAAGGATCCGTAAATGCTCTCCCCCAACAAATCAAAACGTCCCCCACCCGCTCCGGCATCACCCAATGAAGGTTCAGCATCTTGAAAACGTGCTGCCACAACCCTCTCGCCTCTGGACAATGGAGTAAGACATGGTTAAAGTAAGACATGGTTAATCGATTCACCATCCTTCTTACAAAGGTAGCACCAATCAAGCACATAAAGCCCTTGACGCCTCAAGTTATCAGACGTCAGAATCCTACCATGCGTAGCTTCCCAAACAAAGAAGGAGACTCTTGAAGGGACTTTAGACTTCCATATGCGACGCCAAGGGAAGGACACAACATGTCCACCATCAAGCAAAGCATAGAACGACTTCACAGAAAAACAACCATCCTTGCTACCCACCCAACACAACTTGTCCTCCACAACTCGATGCACCACAGACTCATAAAGGGTGGAAAAAAAAGAAGAAAACTCTTCCACCTCCCAATCATTTGGAGGACGAATGAACTGGACATTCCAAACCATCGAACTGGCCTCATAATCCATACAATCCACCACTAGACCATCCGGATCCAAAGAGAGGGAAAAAACTGTAGGAAAAGAGCAACTCAACGGACGATCCCCACACCACGCATCATGCCAAAACCTCGTCTGGTGCCCATTCCCCACCACCACCCGAGTATGCGTCCAGAAAGCCTCCCAACCGTTGCTAATATGCTTCCAGAGACTAACCCCATAAGACCCATGAGGATGAAAAGTGCACCACTCCCTCGTAAAGGCTCCATATTTTTCCTTAATCACCTTCTGCCACATACTATCTCTATCGGTAGCAAACCTCCATAACCATTTTCCCAACAAAGCTTTATTAAACAAGGAAAGATCTCTAATACCCAATCCGCCACAACCAATAGGAGAGCAAACAGTCTTCCAATTAACAAGATGAAACTTGTGAACCTCACCATCGCTGCCCCACAAAAAATCTCTTTGCAGTTTCTCCATTCTAGCAGCAACCTTATGCGGAAGAGGAAATAGGGAGAGAAAATACGTAGGAAGACACGAAAGCGTAGACTTAATCAAAGTAACACGACCCCCCTTTGATAAGTACAAACGCTTCCACCCTACCAACCGTCTTTCCATCCTTTCCAAGATCTCATCCCAAATATGCACACTTTTAAAACGAGCTCCCAGCGGAAGACCCAAATACATCAAAGGCAAACTGGACACCCTGCACCCCAAGATGGAAGCCAGCTCTGCCACATTACTGACTTGGCCAACAGGAATCACCTCAGACTTAGATAAATTAATCCTCAAGCCAGAAACTGCCTCAAAGCAAAGAAGCATGCAACGGAGACTACGAAACTGATAATCCTCAACCCCACAGAAAATCAACGTATCATCAGCAAACAACAAATGAGAGATATGAACCCCTTCCCTATTCCCCCCAGAGGCTCTGAAGCCCTCAAGGACACCAACCGAGTCCAACCGAGACATCATACGAGATAGAGCCTCCATAACAATGACAAACAACAATGGAGATAAAGGATCACCCTGTCTAAGCCCACGAGAGCTACCAAAGAAACCCTCAGGAGAACCGTTCACAAGAATAGAAAACTTAACTGAAGAGATACAAAAATAGATCCATCGGCACCACTTTGCTCCAAACCCACATCTCCTGAGAAGGTACAACAGAAAACCCCAATTCACATGATCATAAGCTTTGTGGATGTCCAACTTACACAGCATGCCTGGCACACCTAACCTCAAGCGTGAGTCAATACACTCATTCGCAATCAACACCGAATCCAGAATCTGCCTTCCGCGAACAAATGCGTTCTGAGACGGGGAAATAATCTTGTGCAACACACATTTCAACCTGTTAGCCAAAACCTTAGCGAGGATCTTATAAATACCCCCCACAAGGCTTATAGGCCTAAAATCTTTCAACTCAACTGCACCAATCTTCTTTGGAATGAGGACAATAAAGGAAGCATTTAAACTACGAACAAAACGTCCATGGTTAGCAAATTCGTTAAACATCAACAGAACATCCCCCTTAATGACATCCCAACAAGACTGATAGAAAGCTAAAGTGAATCCATCAGGACCGGGAGCTTTATCCCCATTCAAAGCATGCACCACCCTTGCCACCTCAGCCTCCTCAAAAGATTGCTCCAACAAAACGGCCTCATCCTCAGAAATAGAGTCAAATTCCAATCCATCCAGATAGGGTCTCCACTGATAGGGTTCAACATATAAGGATGAATAAAACTGAACAATGTGATCCGAAATGACCTGTGGATCCTGCAACACCTCCCCATCTACCTCCAACTGGGAGATAGTATTTGTTCTTTCTCATGATTCTTTAGTACTTACTTTCATAATGTGTGGCTGATTGGCTTTTTATTAGAGAGAAATCTACCATAGTGTATGGGTTCCAAAAGTTGTCTCATCACTTGTTGCGATTTTAGAGAACTTTTCTTACATGATGTCTATTATATTCACAGGAATCTTGGGGTTAAATATCCAGGTTATTTCAAAAGAGAAGAATGCAAAGAACAGAGAAATTAATAATTTATGTTTGTACTGTTTGGAATTTGGATATATTTGTTTATACGATCAGTATGAGGAATTATTATTAGTCTAATACAAAGCAATGATGAAATATATATCCAATTGTTCAGCATTATTGTCTTGCTAATTATAAGTTTCCAGATCTCAACTGGTTTTATATTTGATGCCTTCTTCCACAAATACAATAATGTGAGGCTCTGTATTTCCAGTCGTAAAATCTTAAGATAACCAAGAATGATAGAATCACAGTGATCACCCCTATTAAATAAGGAATAGCCCGAGTAATCCCCACTCCTAGTGCAAGAAGCGAGCAGCCTTCTTGCTTGGTCTTGAAAGTATAAATAGCTTCTAGTTTGGTCTAGAAGCATGAAAACCTACACACAACCTTTCAACGTAATGGTGGCTAGGCAAAATCTACCAGTAGCACTGCAAATACAACTGATGGCTTATAGTCCCACGTTCTTTTTGGAGCGGTGCGGTTCGTGTTTTTCTTTTTCTCGCTTGTTTCCTTAACAAAACATTTGCATACGATGGTGTAGTATATCCACAATATTAGTTCTATTTGATGCTGTTTGTACTACACAATATTATTTGATGCTGTTTGCTAGTACCGTCAAGGATTAGATTACTGATTTATTTGTTCTGCACCAAATGAATGCATCTGGTAGAGAAATGTAACGTCTTCTATGTTGCAGAGAGCGTGTTACCATCATGCTGAGTTACATTAGGAGTGGTTTTAAGACTCTGGCTGCAAAGCTGTACCATAATGAAGACAGAAGGATCCCAAAATGGCCGAAATGTAAAGAGAGCCATTCTCTTATATCAACAACCCAAAACAAAAGAAATTTTACCGCTGAATGTACGGGGTATGAGTGTGTTTGATTTATTTACTCCCTTAAACTGATGTATACCTTTCTGCTCCTTGCCCGTTGCCTTCTTCCCTTTGTGGTTACTTGTTCTTGAAGCCTGAAATGATGTCTTGTTGTAATAAACTCTGTCCTTAGTCATAGAGTGATGGCGATATATATGCCTATTCATTTTAAACTCAATAGTGAAGGAATTCATGAAATAATAGCCTTACATAGCTGTTTCCATTACTGGATTGTTTATAGCAAATAGTTAGTGTGAGCACTTGTAAATTCCGAACATGCCCACTTCGTCATTTGCTGGAAGTGGAACTGCTGAAAAAATAGTTTACAGGCATGTCATTTAAGGGAGCTATCCATCCTTAAAGTTTGTCATAATTTTCCTTCATTTTTGCTGTTCGTTCTGGTCACTGTGAAAGTATATTGTTTATTATGATCCAAAGAACAGGCATATCACATCTCTCTGTCTCTGTCTCTCATTTTAAGAATGATCTTTAATGGGACTTTTCGCATCGCTTGTAGGGGTTTCTTCCTTCATTATAGTGGGATGGAAGGGTGAAATCTGGGTTCAAAACTAACTATGAATGCTTAGCTTTGGTTTTCAAAATGGTCATGCTAATGGTGTTTACCGGTACTAGAGATTTATCTGTCATTCTTACTCAATGATCCTATTGAGGCGAGCAAATTTGCAATATAAATGGCAGGTTCTTCCTGTCTTCCTAGGGCAGTGAAAAAACAGGTTCCAAGTTGAGGCAAACTACATTTCTTAAAACGATCAAAACAAATGGAGAAACTTCCTATGAGGAACATTGACCAAAACATGTATTTCAGAATCCATGCTTGAAAGCTGAATCCAGTATCCCATAAGCAGAGAAAGGAATTTCTTGGGGGCAATTTCTCTGAATTCATCTCACACATGTACGTGTTTCTTTGAACATTTCCAAAAAGAGAACGACATTGTAAGCGTTCTCAAAGAAGAGAGTGACATTATACGTATTGAATACTGTACGATCCAAACTGCCTGTACATTAGACAAAATATTAAATTCTATAAGTATTCAAACATTATACTGTAACATTATAAGTATTATCTTAGATTCTTAGTTATAGTTTGCATAAGTACTGTAACATTATAAGTATTAAATTCTACAATATTATCTTTTTTAACATTATAAGTATTCAAAGTATTGAATACTATAAGTTCCAAATTGTCCGCACTTTACACTGACAACATTGAATTCTATAGAATTTTATTTTTTCTAAATTGGACTGTAAAATTCAAATAGTAAATTAGGAGATCTGGGTGATGTTCGTTTTGATGTTTTTTTTTTGTAGGATTTGAAGTGTTTTGAGAATTTTTAGGTGATGCTAGAGTTGTATTGGTGGTGGTGTAGAAGTGGTTGAGGTGTAAAAAAATTAATGATGATTTTTAAAGTTGTTTTTTTTAGATTATTTTTATTGGGATGAGTGAAGAAAATAAAATGTAAAATAATATTGTTTATTTGTAATATTTATTATCATTTTGAATTTATTTTTTTATTAAAAGTTGAATATTTGAAAGGTATTAAATAAAGGAAGAAAATGACAAATGACTAAACGTTTTTGCCGCTTGACTCAACTTTTGCAAAAAAACAAAACTGACTCACGCAGGGGACAAGCTGACAAGCTGCAGGCCGCACGCAGGGGAGGGGGGAAATGACCAAATCGTCCTTTACCAAAGCAAAACTTGCGTAAATCAGTTGGGGGTATTTTGTCCATTCACGTGTCTGATATTTAATGAGCTGACGTGTGGGGGTTATGTGTTTTTTAAAAAGTCTATTTTACCCTTCAATTTTGATGTATGTAACGCATGATTGAGGGTATTTTAGTAATTTTGTATAAATATGGTCAGGGTAAAATCGGAAACTACATTACAACATCCTCAAATAAATCTATGGGGCTGTTCGGTTATGTAGTATTTTGAGAATTTTTTGTTTTTGAAAATTTTTAGGTGATGATAGAGTTTATTGGTGTTTGTGTATAATTTGTTGAATTTTAATGATTGGTGTGAAAAGAGGTGAAATGATTTTTAAGGTTGTTATTTGGTTTTTATCTTTATTGGGATGTGTGTGGAAGATAAAATATAAAATTATGTATATATTAATTAAGGACGTAAAATAAATTTACCGTTAAAAAAAAAAAAAGGAAGAATGAAAATGGGGATGCAGTCTGTCACGCAGCGGTAAAGACAAGCAAGACCATGTGACGTGTGGAAGTTGTCATTTTTGCTTTAATCTGACGCGGACGGGATTGATAACTCTCCCCATCTTTTGAGAAAAAGAAAGAAGCAAATGAAAGGGAGCGGGCCATGTGGGACCTATCGCAATTAATGCGGTAGCTCAATACAAACTTGTTCGGTTTAAGAATTCAGAATTCTACTTAAATTCTGAGAATTTTTTTTAAACGAACGTCCTATGTTTACCGAACATGACGAAATTAATGATTCGAATCCTAACTTTTTTTACAAAACGAACAGACCCTGGATTCAAAAATCTCCTCCTTATTACTAGGTTTTTTTAAAAATAAAAATAAAAAGGTCAATGAAGGACAGAAGGAGATGGAGGATTCGGGCATGCTTGGGTGTGATAAGGCACAGTATCTTCATTTTACTCCATGATAGTAATGTGTGTAAGATAATTTTTTTTTTTAAAAAAAACGAACTAAAAAATAAAAATTCGAAATATTAAAGGTAACAATCTCGGGTACATGTGCCACCGGGAAGGCGGCCCGGTTTAACATCTTCTTTCTCTTTGAGCAATGGAAATGGAAAGGAGCTGGACCTGAGACACTATTAGGGCTCGATTTTTCTTCACATTCCATCTCGAGGTGAGTTAGAGTGATATATCGGGTCTTGTATCGGTGAGTTTCTTTTCGCTTTGATTCTCCTGCGAAAATTTCATTTTCTTTTCTTCAGCCTCTCTTATCGCCCGAGATGTGCTTTGAATTTAGCTATGTTAACGAATGGAATTATAGCATTAGGATCTGAGCTTGGAATACTATCTATTTTCGGTCTGTCCCGCTGCTGCTGGGAAAAATCAGAGTACGGATTCTTTTTTCTTCTCGATTGCCAACATATATATGCATTTATAGTTTACGAAACTGCTTCCGCTGGTTTCAAAAAATTTGTGTCTGTGAGCAATTTAACTGTGAATTAAGTTTGCTTTTTCGCCCTCATTCTACTAAATGCAAGCAAAACATTGATTCTAAAGCAATTCTTTTGCGTACTGTTGAATTTTGTACGACCTATGTATGCGTTGATGTGTGTATATACGCGCACGCGTTGTTGGTGGGCGGGGGTGTATGTGATGTTTATCCGTTGCAGTAACTGTTTCCTAGTTTTCTAGGGATTGCTCTGATGGAGGTATTTACTGATTCGGGAGTCGTTAACAGGTGTTGACATATGATTCTTGTGGAGTATTTTTCCATTTGCCAACGGAAAATGACAAAAAGAAAATGCTTGATGATCTATGTACTTGGGTTGTATCCTATTGGTACTTGATCTGAACTAGGAGACGGATAAATTGAAAAGTAAAATTGAGAGAAACAATAACATAATCATTTAAGAACATTACAATTAGAATTGTGGTTGAAAATTTGCACACATGGTTTCACTTGTTGCTGTTGCAGATTGTCAGACATATTAAATGTGTTTGAAAATCTTTAATGTAGGAACCTGATTAAAAATCAGCAGTTTAGATGATAGCAAAAGGAAGGAAAATTTCTGGAAGGGGAGAAGCAGTAACAGCAAACTATGCTTTTGGTCCGCATGATGAGGACATAATTATAAAGCACAGGCTTCTCACCCGCACCACAACCACAAGGGGTGAGCCTCCCTTGAAGAAACTTCAGAAGAAGTTCACCTCTTTTGTCCTTGAGCTTGAGAAGGAGGGAGACAATTATGGTGACTGTGAGAAACTTTCCAGAGCTTTCTTACAGGAGTTGTCAACATTCGAAATTCCACTCCTCAAGAGCAAAGCAGTTGTTGATGCAAACATAAGAGAGAAGGAGAACTTCAATGAGTTGAAAGATGAGATAAACAGACAGATTGGGCAAGCTCAAACTGACATAGAAGATCTTAAGAAGCAACTTGAAGAGAGTAAGATTGAGAGGCAGCACAAAGAGGAATGTGAGGCAATCAGGAAAATGATTGCAGCACAGCCACCGAGATCACAGACACAGAAGATTATAAGGGAACTAGAGAAAGAGATTGCAGCTTTGGATGCAGAGAACACTGCTGGTTCAAGGTTGCTGGAGCTTCGCAAGAAACAGTTTGCTCTTTTGTTGCATGTGGTATGTGACACTTTGCATGAACTTCTCAATATTTTGTTTTCCCATTTATTTTATTTTTGGACAAAAAACCATTACGGACAGAGGAACAGTTGGCCAAAAATGACCTTGAAAGAAATGTAGAAGTGGCTATGGAATCAGACGGAATAGGCTGTTAATTAGGTTCATATGGGGTAATTAGTGATGTAAAACGGAATCTAGTGGCTCCATCTTGTTTCAAACTAGATTCAGAAATCAAGTTTGATCATTGTGAATAGTGACAGCTAAAAAGTGGGAGCCATTGACTGTTTTCATTGCCTATGTTTGATGGAGAAGAAAAAATTTATGGTTCTAGCTGTGTGATTTTCCAGTGATAACCTTTCTAATATCTTCATATATAACATTTCGATCCCATTTTCAATGACCTTTTTCCCTCCTTAATGTTCCTTCTGGCAAACTCGTGCATGTATCCTTCATTTATATCACTAAGCACTTGACATGATATGTTAACTCTATTTAATTTGCCATTTTATTTGGCCTTTTTGCAGGTGGATGAGCTGCAGAATACCATAGAGGAAGAGCAGAAAAGTTTGGTTGAGGAGATGAGACTTGCAACCGAAGAGCAGAAGAATGGGCTCGAGGATAATAGTGGGGGCTCAGATGCCATGGCTGTTGATTAGTGTCTATACTGATCTCAGAATTGCAGTTGTACGATTGTAATATCTTTGAATTGGTTTTCATTTATGCGTTATCTTTCATTATTAAAATTGAGGATATGTTGTAATACCCCGTCCCGAAAAAAGTATAAGTGAGTAATTCGAATTTTAAACGAAGAGATAGAGTTTAATCCTATGTTTGATTTTTGGATAAAGTTGGAATCGTATTTTCGAATTTAAAGATTAATATATGAATAAAGATTATTCTTATATTTGAATTTGAAAGATATGGATAAAGATCTTATGTTTGAATTTAAAAGTGATGGATAGAGGTATGTTTGAATTTTAAAGCTGCAGAGATTGAGGTTAATAAATAGTTGCAGAGAATGTATATTGGAGACCAAAATTTGGATTGAGGTGGTGCTACTAGTTTCCGAGAGATTGTTCAGCAATTATTGGAAAAGTTTTAAGGATTGGTTAAGTGTTCGAGGTAAGTGGTTCTTCAATGAGATTTTGAACGTGCACCGTATTTTATATGGTTTTGATGTATTATTTGGGGAACTGAACAAATTTTGAGTAAAATGAGATTGTTGAGATTTTCGTGAAACTCAATTGAAATATTTATAACTTGTTTTTGGGGAGCATACTGTGAAAATTGTCCTTGCGCTGACGATATATCTCTGCGGTCTTTGTGGCCGGTTCATCCTTGTGGCCTTTGTGGAAAATTTGACATCCCTCGTGATATTTGGAGGTTTGTGTGGCCTGTTATTTGGAGGTCTTTGTGACCATTGGTGATTTTTCTATATTATGCGGCATTGTATATTTTTGTTACAAATTTGTATTTTAGATTCGATATGGCTCGCGGTGTTTTATTTTGGATTTCAATTATTGTGATAAAATTGTCTTTTCCCTAACCCTCATTGACTTACTACTTACTGAGCTAGTCGTAGCTCACCCTTTATTCTCATATTTTTCAGAGTTGACAGAATTAGAGAAGTTCGATGAGCTTCAGATAGATTTGTGTTTCAAAGGCGTGTTTTGCAAGAGTACTTTTGGAGATTAATATTGGGGAATTCGATATTGTATTATTTTGGGAGATCTTCATCGATATTGGAAATATCAAATATTCTAATGTAAATTTTAGTGCTCGGATTGATATTTTTTGGTCTTTTTACGGTTTATGAATCTTTTGCTGAGGTTGTACAAAATTAGTTTTGAAATATTGGGGCCTAGATAAATGATTATCCATGGTGAAAAAGCCTTATTTTATACGAAAGTATTTCCCTTTGGAGTTTGGGTCGGGGTGTTACATATGTAGTGCGAAATTAGAACATTTCCTTCATGTTGTAGATCTCTTGTTTATGCCAAGGCATCCGATGGGCACCAAGGGGGACAGAGTCTCATATCCATTGCAAGTTCCTGAAGGGTCAATCACAAGATCAAGAGCAAAGAAGATTAAGGAAACTATGCAAGGATTGGTGCAATTTACTTGGACCGAGTATGCCAATTTATTGTACAAGACTCCACCGTTCAAGATGGGGTCACAAGAAGAACCAATCCTATTTCTTGTGATACAAGCTACAGAGGGAGAAACATCCTAATGCTTAGGTTTCATATTTGTGGGCTTGTTGGGCTTATTTAATTTGTTGGGTTATTGCTTTTAAATTATGGAGATAGTTTTAGTTTAAGGGTTTTGGGTTACTGTTCATGCGGGTACTGTTCACTTAGGGGCTTGTTCATTTGTCCCTTATTCTAAAACATGGACTAGCTCTTAAGTGAACAATAATCAGTCTGACCAGTAACCCAAAACCCTTAAACTAGAACTATCTTTATAATTTAAAAGCAATAACCCAACAAATTAAACAATCTCACAAGTATGAAACCTAAACATTAGGTCCAAAACATTAGGTTGTGCCTCCCTTTGTCGCTTGTATCACATGAAGTAGGATTGATTATTCTTCTTGTGATCCCATCTTGAACGGTGGAGTTTTGTACAATAAATTGGCATACTCGGTCCAAGTAGATTGCACCAATCCTTGCATAGTTTCCTTAATCTTCTTTGCTCTTGATCTTGTTATCGACTCTTCAGGAACTTGCAATGGATCTCTGAGACTCTGTCCACCTTGATGCCCATCAACATCCATTATCATTTGCGAAAAAAAGGATAAGTAAATTCTCCTAACATATTTTTATGAGTGTCTTGTCCGAGATTGTGTGTATGTAACGGGGAACGAACGTGTAACAGCAGATTCTTCTCTCTGTTCAGGGAAGGTGTTATTTGATTAAGAAGCAGTAATCCCTTCTGTAGAACCATCATTTTGAGTCTTTGACTAGTTTCACGAACACCCCACTCAGGTGTAATTTTTATTTTACGAGACATTATTAACAACATATTGCTAACGAAAAAAAGAAGCCAAAATGCTGGCTGCTTCTTACCAAAAACAAAAGGCCGGGCGGCTTTGCCCTCAAATGATTCGAGTACTCTTACTGTGATGACATTTGGATTATAACATTAGATGTAGGACTGGGTGATATGCAAGTAAAGGCGTCTCCAAGGGCGATAACTCAGTAGTTGACAAGACGGACTTTCTACTGACTTAATGAACTGTATCGAGATAGAGCGTGAGTTCGAATCCTACTCCTATTAAGTGAGTCCTTGACTTATTTTTCATATG
Source organism: Myrica gale (assembly GCA_963930655.1). Lineage (NCBI taxonomy): Eukaryota > Viridiplantae > Streptophyta > Magnoliopsida > Fagales > Myricaceae > Myrica > Myrica gale. The sequence goes on from OZ005606.1 coordinate 24,312,405, forward strand.
CTGTGAAGCGGGTGTGAGTGACAAAGCCCCCTCTCAAGATAGAGAGTAAACGAACACTGGCCTTTTAGATGATTTCGAAACGAACACGATAGATAGTAAACCCCAGCTTGAGATATCCTCCTTCAATCACCTCTGCTTCTTTCACCCGTTTCTCATACGTACGCAGCCCGCACCTCTCTCTCTCTCTCTCTCTCTCTCTCCGTCCACTGATACTGTTAACACCAGTACCGCTACTAGCCTAAACGAGACCAGTGCCAGCATCCGTTTGGGGACACTGGTATGGTCAGTGCCGATGACGATTTTTAAACAAAAGTTCGCGCGATTCATAGACCAGGGGATGCCAAACAAATATACTAGTAAGTAGCGGTTGTCCATGATTTTAAGATACTGTGCATTATGGAAGTTGTTCCTGATTATGCGACCATTCATAGGCACGAAACGAACAAAGTCAGCAATTTGTTTAAATGACAATATTGTTAGTAAACATTTAAAAATTGTCATGTGAAACTAAAATAAAACGAGATTAGTCAATTGTTAATAGCGACCACATAAGACGATTGGACTGAACGTTGTTAGTGGTGACCATATGATGCTAGTGGTGAGCATATGATGCTAGTACTATTCACATAATGACTAGGAAAAAAAACATGTAAGAGTGACCACGTTAGACGACTGGACAGAACGTTGTTAGAGGTGACCAAATATACGTTGTGGCAACTATTCACATATCGACAACATTAGCTCTAAAAAAGGTCTAATGACAAACCAAGCAAATATCGACGCTGTCATTTCGGATCCATACAAACTTCACTAAACGGAGCAAAAAAGATCAACATTTGACCACTAAATTTGGTCTATCTATTAACTATAACAACCATAAAAAGATTTCAAGTGACCTATGTTCTGATCATTAAAGGCACTTTTTGTTGTAGCGTTTGAGGCTTTGATTACGGCCATTGATATGGCGCAGAGTACCTTGTCCTTTAATTAATTAATTGATCCCATAATTGCATGGGTTATTTTTCCCTCCATATATAGCTGTTGTAACTTGTAAGTGGCGTCAATATATATATATATAAACCAATTTATAATATATAGTCTATTCTATAGGCCAGGGATGCACTTGTGGTGACCCCAATAATGTCATGTACGTGCTTGGAATGATAAAATTTAGAGAGTAGTTACAGTACTTGTCCCCTAACATTCATTTCTTTTTAATTATTTTGCCATTAAAGTGTGAAAAATCGATGCGGATGACGTTGGTTGGTGAAATTTTGATTTAATAAATAGAATGTGATCTTTTTACACAACTAAATTAGCACCGGTTTAAAAGGAGGTACTGCACAAATGAAGTGTGTTTAACACATAACAAGAAAAAAAGAAGTATGTTTAACACACGTACGTGTGTTTCACAAGGGAAATAAAAGACAAGTTAAAGAGCTTCGATTTTTTTTAAAAAAAAATCCAAAATTTGCTTCATATTATGTATTTCTCTGCAAATAATTTTAGAAAGATTAAATTCTATGTGGAAAAAGTAATTAAAAAAAGAGAGCTCTATATGACATTGAATGGAGCTTAGAAGCTAAGAGAAATGCACGAGACGAATTAGGTGAATACTATATGTATATTAACCTCATTTATTACTTATTTAAGAAGTGTTGAGCTTTCATGCATTCGAAACTATAGAAAATCAACTTTAATATATATTTCTATTTTCTGTTTATTACGGCTGTTAAAGGCATTGAAAGTTGATTGTTTCCTCGGCTCAAAATAACGGTGAGTTGTGACCAGGTGACACTTGGAATTCATGCAGTTATAGTACTGAGGAGCGACGTACGTACACAGGACCTATAAATTGTGGAGTACTGAGCTGGACTAGTAGTTATATGATCAGAGGAATGGCTTTGATGACGATCAGGCAGCTTCTAGGAGTACTCATGGTTTTGTTGTTGATGATGATGCAGGGTGTGCCACTGCCACTACTTATTGTGAAAGCTGCCGAAGATCACCCTCCTCTCCGCCCATCTCTCCCTCCTCTTACATCACCTCCACCTTCCCTGCAGCTTCCCCATGAGGAGACTAGTCAATATCCCGACTCGGCCCGGTCGAGATTTGCGAAAATAATAGGTTGCTATGGAGGCGCTTTTTATTTTTGCCACAAGCACTCTAGCCGCAGCTTGCTCCCAGGAGAAAGATTAATGTCTCTTTACTTTAATTGCCTTGGAAGAACTTGGAAAGTATGCAGGGAAACAAAAGACCCGTATGGCGGTAATACTCTCTCTCTCTCTCTCTCTCTATATATATATATATATATATATGAAAGAACATGATCTGATCATATATATATAGCAGGTAATTAAGTTGCAGATGAAGAAAGAAGATTACGAGGAAACTTGCAACAATTGCAAGAAGAAAAAATAGAAATTCAGCACAATTGTATTTTCTCTGTCACCTCAGAACGTGTTGCATGCTTTTATGTATACGAAGTTGAATTAGGGATATTTCAGTAATTAGATTTTGCTACACATTAATATTTGTGAAAGCTTATAATAAATACAAGGGTTAAATGCACTGTATACCCCTGTGGTATCAAATTTTTGCATAGATACCCCTGTGGTATGAAAAGTTTGATTTATACCCCTGTGGTGCAAGTCCAATCAAATATATACCCTTCCGTCCTCTGTCCGTCTTCTCCTTTAACGGCATGTGCTGATGTGGCTCAGAGGTAGACATGTGGACCAATATTTGGTGGACATGTGGCATTTTGCCACCTGTATTGCCACGTCACATAAAAAATAAAAAAATACTAAACACGTCTTTTTTTTCTAAGTAAATACTAAACAAGTCGATAAGAAACGAAAGACATAAAAATTAAAGAAGAAAAAAACATAAAAAAACAAACAGACGCAAAACGCAAATGGGGTCAGTTTAATGAAATAGAAAACAAAATGAAAAGTAAAAACAAAAACGTAAAAGTTAGAAAGTTCTCGACAGTCAATTTTCCCGTTCTTACCCAGTTACCCGTTCTTCCTCTTTGAAAATTTCCCCCAAATTCAACTGTAGCCCTAAACCCACCCCCACCGGTAGCCATAGTTGTTGATTCGAGGAAGTTTCTCAGTCCTGCGACAGCCATGATCTTCATTCGAAGGGTCCTCCTTTCTATTGTAACTGAAGTCGAGGTAAATGTTCGTTTTGTTTGTTAATGTTGTTTTATTGTCATCCTTTAACTATGTTTACACTTTTTAGTTGTCATGTGTTTACACTTTTTTGTCTATTATTTGTTCAGTAGTGTAGGGACCATTTGTGTGTTTTTTTAAGTTAAGCAGTTACGTTTGGGTTGGGTGTGATATTCTTTGTCTGCACGTGCTTGTTTGTTGTGAAAAAATTTGTTCTTTATTCATTAGTGGAGGGACCCATTTGTGTGCTTGTTTTGGTTGTCGACCTAATGTTATGTATTTAATTCAGCTTGGTAACTTTTACTCTGGAATGAACGTCATGATTTTAGTTCAATACGTGGGGACCTAAAATCCTGATAGTACGATACAGAGAGAAAGAGAGATGTGGAGGACATTGGTCACTTATTTCCAAGATTGACATTCGTGTCTTTTATCAATATTTTATTTGATTGCTCTTTGTGGAGTTCTTGTGATCTGTTAAGACATTAGTTACTTTAATATAATGTTTAACTGAACTTTAATTTGTATTGATGACAAAGTTCTATTTTTCATTGTTATCCAGCAATGGTGCATATCTATGTACACCACGGTGGATCACTAAGTCAATCGTTGAATGTCTATGCTGGAGGTAAGGTTGAGCATATAGGGAACGTTGATCCGGACTACCTCTCAGTGGTGGTCCTTAAGAAGTTTGTCAGCAAAAAGATGAGATACTGTAATGTTGACAAATTCGCCTATAAGTTTTGCCATGATGAGGCAACTCCATTCATATATCTCACGAGCGACGATGATGTGCGGGGCTTGCTGGATATTCTGGTGCAGCAAAGGAAGAAAGATTTGCATTTGTATGTCGTGCATTCGGTAGATATTCCAGAGGTTATAGATGATTTGGATGATGACTATTATGGTGTTGGGTATGATATGGACAGTGAGAATGAAGAGGGTGACGATGTGGTTGAGGTTGAAGAGGGTGACGATGATGTCGGGGTTGAGTTTGAGGTGGAAGAACCTGAATTGAGTGACTTTGAGGGCAGTGTTGGGGAGGAACAACTAGAGCTTTATCCAGACAATAACGATATGGATACAGCGAAGAGGGATCGGGACAATGTTATGACATGGTTTGGAGCAACTCATTCAGTTGCTAGGGAGACTGATGAGGCACCCCAGGAGTCTACTGAGGCTGAAGATAGCATGAGTGAGGGTGCTAATGAAGGTAACAAAGGACTTGAAGGTAGGACGAAGTCTTCAGAGTTTCATAAGACAGACCTTACATCTGGAAGGAGGCTGAGGTTATGCACAGGGATGAGGTTTGGAAACTTAAACCTTTTCAAGAGAGCGCTTCAACTATTTTGCATTCAAAATGGGTTCGCGTTCAGTTATGTCAAATCTGATCGGTCACGTGTGACAGCCAAGTGCAAGGCACCAAGTTGCAATTGGAGAATTCATTGCTCCATTCAGAATCAAGGGGGTGGATTCGAAATCAAGACTATGACATCGAGACACCGATGCGGTACCCATTACATAAATGCCGCTGTGACTGCAAAATGGATTGCCACACAATATTTGGAAAAGATCAGAGACACTCCAAATTTGACCATCACCGCACTTATTGAAAAGATTAAGAGAGATTGGATGGTGGGTGTCTCGAAGGACAAGGCATATCGGGCGTTAAAGATAGCCTTGGAGAGGATTAATGGGAAACATGAAGAGCAGTATAAGCGGTGTTATGATTATGCAGCCTCGATCGGACAATGGATCCTGGGAGTGTGGTAATTGTTCACAGAGATCATGCTTTATTCAAACGCATGTATGTGCGTCTAAATGCATGTAGAACGGGGTTTTTGACATGGTGTAGACCTGTTATATCGGTTGATGCTTGTCATTTAAAGGGACCATATGGTGGTCAACTTTTCTGTGCTGTGGCAATGGACGCGAACGAGGATATGTTCCCTATCGCGTACGCGGTATGTGAGAACGAGTGTCGTGCTTCATGGGTGTGGTTTCTTGATGCATTGATTGATGATGTTGGTACATTTGATACTCGCCCATGGGTGTTTATATCCAACCGTCAAAAGGTATCTCTAGACCGAGTCATTAATAGCTTTCGAGTCTTATTTAGTTCATAACTAACACAAGTGATTTGTTCACAATTTTTGTAGGGGTTGCTTGATGCATTTGAGATTTTACTGCCATCAACAGAGCATCGATATTGTATTAAGCACTTGCATGCAAACATGAAATCGCACGGATGGAAGGGGCAAGCTTACAAAGAGGTGCTATGGAGGTGTGCAAAAGCCGCCAATGTTTTAGAGTTTGAGAGACACATGAAAGAAATGGAAGCGTTGAACGTGGATGCACACTTTTATCTCTCCGAAATTCCTCCCAAGGCATGATACATATACACTTTATTTTTTGTAATTAATAAAATATGTTCTTATTTATTGTTTATGTTGCGTACTTTAATTAATGTCATTAACTCTTGTAGGCATGGTCTCGACATGCTTTCTCTACGCACTGCAAGAGTGATATGCTTCTCAATAACATTGCGGAGTCATTTAACGCTTGGGTACTTGAAGCGAGAGATAAGCCATTGCTGAGTATGTTAGAGATCATCAGACGGATGTTGATGAATCGCTTTCGCCAGAAGCGAGATGGGCTTCTGAATGCAACTTTCAACATTTGCCCACGAATACAAGAAAAGCTGGAGAAGAATAAAGAGTTGGGTACCCATTACATATGTAGATGGGGGAATGGTGTGGAGTTTGAGGTGGACCACCATACTGAGGACAGAAGGGTGGTGAATATTTCAGCTAGAACCTGCACATGTGGTAGGTGGCAGCTGAATGACATTCCTTGTGCACATGCCGTCTCTGCCATATATTTCTCCCGTAGGGAGCCAAAAGAGTTTGTAGACAACTGCTATCGCATTGAAGCTTATCGACGAGCATACCAGCTACCTATAGAAGTAGACCCCCCACACTTCCACCCGATGTAAGGGTAAGAGCAGGACGTCCCAGGATGTCAAGGCGTAGGGCGGAGGATGAGCCACCACCTCCGGGGCGGGTGTCGAGACGTGGTTACATAACAAAGTGCGGGAGGTGTGGAACTGTTGGTCATAACGCAAGGAGATGTAAGTTGCCACCGAAGGCCGGGGAACGAAAGTATCCCCCAAAACCATACAAGAATACAAATGATAGAAGAAATGTAAGAAACTATAATTTTCTATCAAAACATTGCATATATTGTATTAATAGCTAACCAAGTAATATCTGATGTTTATGTCATCCCAGCTACAGGATGGGGAGGGCACATCCGGTACGGGTCAAGCAGCTGGTATGGACCACTCAGGCCCTGCCACCAGGACCCGTGGTATGAGTCAGTCTGTTCCTCGTCCTGACCAAGAGGGCACTACCAACAACACTCGTGGGAGTCGGGTAATAAATCTCCCGATGTGTTCATTGATTTGCTTTTACATATTAGGCAACACATAGTTCTAAATTTGTCTATGAACGCAGCGAAGAGAACCGGGTATCGATGGAGCCGAACCAGAACGTGTTTCAAGTAGGCGTGCTAAAGGTGTTCAAAGAGCACGGGTCACTCAATGATGAGATTCTAAATGTGATCTTGAAGTTTTTTGGCTTGGATGGGTTTTAGTGGTTATGTGAAGTTTTTTTGGACTGGTTGGGTTATGGTTACATTTTTGTAATGAGTGTTGATCGCTTTTAAGAAACAGATATGTAATTATGTATGATGAACAATGCATGTATCCAGATTTGATTGGACTTGAAGTTTTTTGGCTTGGTTGGGTTTTAGTGGTTCTGTAAAAAAATTTTGGACTGGTTGGGTTATGGTTACATTTTTGTAATGAGTGTTGATCGCTCTTAATTTGTATCCAGATTACATGTTTTATCTGGATGGGTTGTGTATTGGACAGATTGTTTTATCTGGATGCATGTATCCTGTGGTGCATTTTATAAACTGTTTTGACAGTTGCTAGGGAATGTCATTGCATTTTACAAACTGAATTCACAACCCTTAATAAAATGTCAAATTGCATTTTACAAATTGAATAAGCAGAACAAAATACTTCTCAGATTGCATAACACAATAGTTGTCGATAATATAATTTACAGACTGTTTTGCAATACAAATCAGATTGCATTTCACTGATGTATACAACAAGCTGTCCCATTACACAAAAGTGCCTAATAGAGTGTCGAACCAGAGGGGTTGTCAAGCCTACTACCAGAGATCTACAAGCTGGCCCATTACACAAAAGTGCACAATAGAGTGTCCAACCAGACAACAACTAACTACTAGAGAACTACATGTTGTCCCATTCTCCTAAAACATGGTACCAGCCAAGTTCAAGCTGTCCCATTACACAGACCCTTCAGCTGATATGCATGGCTTACATAGATATAATAAACTCATTCCAATTGTTAGTACCCAAGACCCAAGCAAATAGTATGTCATGCGCTTCTCTTTCTTCTTGAATTTATGTTGCTCAGCTTCCAACTTCTTCATCTTCTTGATGATTGGAGGTAAAAACACCTGACCGCGTGGACAAGTTGGTGGATCGACCCATTGGAAGAAATTACAACCTGACTGATGAGAAATGAAGAACTTATAAGCTCAATTTATCATATAAAATGTGTTGGGCTACTGCCAGAAAAATTATGTATCATAAGGCATATATTAACTCTGATCTGTACAACACAAATAATCAAATGACCTAAGCAAATGGACGAACCTTTATCCTATATGTACACTATATTCACTTTAGCACTATCTCAGAGCATTTCAGGAAAGTATTCTGTACACAACCAACATACAAAGAATGGCAAGGTAAGATTCAGTTCGCATCAGCATCAGCACTATCTAGCAACACAAAAGACATTGTAGATAACCAATGGGCATAAATCACAAAATGCAGATCTGCACTCGTCTTACACAGGTAACATATGCCAACGATTGTTAGCAAAACTCTCTGCAAAAGCCTTGCTCACATGCCCAAAATGATTAGAATAATCAATTCAAATTTCTTCTCTTTTTTTTCATTTTCTTTAGGTCATTCCACATTACAACATTAACTAGTAATTACAGAGGGGTACAGATGAGATCATCGTCTTCCATGGTTTCATCTTTGATAAACAAAGAATTATCTATCTAGCAACACACAACATTCTGTAGACAACCAACATTCAAAGAATCAAATTCGGATCAGCACTATCTAGCAACACAAAAAAGTAAAGTGATTTCAACGGGAGCAATTATTTTCTTGCAAGAAATTACAACTACAACTACAACTACAGATGAAGCTTACACTCTTGCCACTGAACATGGGACATCCATAAAATTGGCGTCCTGGGTTACCATCAGTCAATGATGTCCTCAGGCATGCTCGAAAACCACATTCGCAACTCACATCGTCGAGAAACACCACCCCACGTTGGGAAACACCAGATCGGTGGGAGGAAGACTGAGAAGCTGAGTGCATTGGGCTGCGCTTGGCGTTGACCTCGGTTTTCTTCATCGGGAAATTTAGGGTTCTTAGTATTAAATGAGAGAGATTGGGGGAAAACTTTCGAATTGGGAGTACGGGGAAAAATGTGAGATTGGGGGAAAATGACAGTAGGGTTCTAAACGTTCTCGTTTCAAGTGGGCTTACGATTTGGTTTTTTGTTTCTTTTCTATTTCATTAAACTGACCCCATTTGCGTTTTGCGTCTGTTTGTTTTTTTTATGTTTTTTTCTTCTTTAATTTTTATGTCTTTCGTTTCTTATCGACGTGTTTAGTATATTTTTTATTTTTTATGTGACGTGGCAATACAGGTGGCAAAATGACACATGTCCACCAAATATTGGTCCACATGTCTACCTCTGAGCCACATCAGCACATGCCGTTAAAGGAGAAGACGGAAGAGTATATATTTGATTGGACTTGCACCGCAGGGGTATAAATCAAACTTTTCATACCACAGGGGTATCTATGCAAAAATTTGATACCACAGGGGTATACAGTGCATTTAACCCTAAATACAATGATCACCAGCTGGGCTACGTACGGATTTGTATGAGTAAGGGAACATTTTATTTTAGACTTTATTTTTTAATTTTTTTTAGTGCCCTCTCATCAATTATAGGCCGTACGTAGTAATTTGGCCTCCCTTAAAGTCAATTTTATGACTTCGTTTCTGCAATTTGGTAATTACTACGGACATCCATCTTCTAATAATCTCATAGACTAGTATCTATTTATATATTATCGATCTTTTCAAATTTGCATATAATATTGTCAAACAATATTTTTTTACGATTCTCTATTCCAAAATAATTTAAAAATAAATAGATATAAAATGTGGATCTAACAATAAATATTTTATACGGCACAGACCCATGAGCCCATTCTTTCCAAAATCGATTAACACACTTACCTAGCAATAAACAATTTTTTTTTTTTTAAAAAGCACATATTGAGTACGTGAGATTAACAACGTGCATGTCAACGACTATACAAATTAGAATACTCGAAGTATTGGGGGGCCTCTATGAAAAAATAAAAACATTTCAAACGTCCACACACACTCAGTCAGAACCCAATTGCAACCAGAAGTTAAAGCCCGTGATAGCCCAAGGCTTGATTGGCCATTTTCATTTATTGGGCTAAGTAGTTGGGCGCCCCAGGGTGCGTGCCCAATCCAACGGAACCATAATTATTATACGTTAGGCTGCAAGTCATTGCCTATCCAATGTACTGCAAACCCTTAAATAAATAAAATTTTATAATAATATTTTGAAATTGCTAGTTTGTTTGTTTTTCCTAGGGCTGTAGGACCGAAATCCGGTCCCATTTTTGGACCACAATGCGGTTGGACTGAATTTTCGGTCCTACTAATATAGTCTGATCCGGTTCGATCTAGTTGAAAACAGTCCGATCTAGACCACTCCAGACCGGTTTTATTTTTTTGAAATAAAAAAACTTTTTTAAAAAAAATTTAATGCACAGTTAGTCTCTGCTACTGCGCACTGCGCATGAGAGGTATATATTTTTATTTTTAAAAAAAAATTGAAATGCGGTCCAGTCCGATCCGATTTTATGGTCCGATCCTGTCTACGGTCCGATTCTGATCACCCCTAATTTTTTCAAGAAACTTCGTGTCAAATATCCCGACATTCACCTTCTATTAGACATAATTACCCTTGGAAAGCGGTGCTTTATATATTTATCACGGAACCTTTTCTTGTCCCTTTGGTTACCAAATGTAGGTGCGAATTTTGTAATCGAGTGGACAATTTTCAGCCTGCCCCCCTCCTCATTTGGGGGTCTCATCGATTTCAGTAACGACCCTCGAGTCAAATTAACAAATCCTAATCAAACTTGAAAGAACTTTTTGACTTTGTAATAACTAAAATAATTCTCTCTTTTACTTGTAACTCTTTATAAACGAATTAGGTTCCTACAGTAATTTTTTAAAAAAGAAAAATATATTTTGTACCCACTAATTATTTATAATTACTTTTATGTTAGATTTAGACTTTTTAAGTTTCAGTTCGAGTTTCACCCACCTTGAATCCGACCTGAATCAATTGGGGGCAAAGAAAATAAAATCGGCTTAAGATATTCAGATTGGGTTTGAATTTTTTGAAATGTGCGTCACAACCCCAACCCGACTCAAATATAATTAAAATGAACAACTAAGACTCGAACTCGACCCAGACTTAAGCCGACCCGATCGGGTTGGAACGAATTAGTTCCGAGTCAGGCCATCGGGTCTCGAGTTGTTTGAACCACCCAGCTACTTTATGCAATTTATACTTTTAATTACCAAACATGTATTCTCGAAAATATATATCAATAAATTTACCCTTTATACTCTATTTTTAAGTTATCATCGTTAAAATCAATTAAAAATGTGATATGTCACTCTTCTAACTATTCCATCTTAACTTAGGACACAAAGTATATAAACATATTAATAATTTTGACTGCAATGTATTAGTTTGAATATTTTTGTATGCAAAGTATGAAAGTACAAATTAAAGATATGATAATTAGATGGGTAGTGTAATTTCTTCCTATCCTTCGGGCTTTTTTGGAATTATACTCTATGCTACCATCTACCCGAAAATTAGAAACCTACAGCACACCTAAACAACTTCACCTAAACAGTAAAAACTATACATGTTAAAGTATATCAGAAGAAGGCTTTACCTTGGCGAATTGAATTTCGCAATTTCCGAAAAAGCTAATGCTTTGAAAGTATGGCGATATTGCGACTTTGAAAGTTAGGGCTTTACGTTACGGAACGGTATTCTCTTGCAGTTTCCATCATGGAATTTATAGTCCAACGAGTTACGACACCATATATATATCATTGCTTTTGTTTTTTCCTCTTGAAATGTAGGTCTCGTTGCGGCATATTGCCAAGGGAAAATTCTCTTAAAACACACTATGAATTAGGAGAAACATACTTTTATTTACACCTCCCATTTAAAGCCTAATCCAACGGATTTTCCTTTTTGATAACGAGAGATACTTGTTGCACCCGACCTTTTTGTACTGAATTCGAATAGACCTGATCTACTTAGAAAACACATTAACTAGACTGTAAGCCTAAACACTTGAACCAACTCCACAATCCAAGTATTATTTAACTCAAGAACTTGCTCGCATCGGTAGGATTCGAACTCACATTCACCCACCGGAGATGGTTCATCTAAGAGTGAAAGTTCGTCCTTTCAACCATTAAACTATTGTCCTTGAAGGTCGGTTAATCACGAGGATTTAATAGTGCCTTAACTTGTTACTCTACATCAACTACTACGACTAATTAGTTTGAATATTTATCTTGAACATGATCTACTCTTTTTGACATCCCATGTACGTAGACACAAATACAAACATCCAAGGGTTCCAACTACTACATGACAATACTTCTATAGTTCTACTTCTCCCCAACCCCCGTCGGCCCCCATCAGAGCTGATCAAAAGGTTAATTTCTAACTACTTGTTTTTATTTAATTGTAATTCCCTGAGTTAGACTTTGCTTAGATAATAATTACCTTACGATATAAATGTATAGCTCGCTATAGCTCATGATGTCGTCTATTTTAAAATCTTATCTTTTTCAACATTTTCTTCGTTGGTTAAATACTTTAACCGGGGGTAAGTAATATTTTGCAGAATCAGTTGTATTCTAGCAATCACAACTGATTTCGAACAACTATCGAACTAATCTTCTTGGGAAAAAAAAAAACATTGTAGATCAGTTACGTACGTTACGTCTGAGCCTTAATTTCCAACCCCATATTCTTAACTTCCAGCTTCTAGCAAGTAAATTTCTTCACACTGCAGAAAAAAAAAAGTGACTTCTTTTACTTATAAGTACTGATCGTTTAGCAATCATCCACGTCTCGTTCTAAACGACCCTTTTTGAAAACTAGTGATCATCTTCTTGGACCGGTAAGTTGAAGAGGATAATTAATATATACACAGCCCATGAATCATCACCAACGACATTTAACTGTCCCTTTTAAAAAGATATATATTATCCGAACTAAAATATTCTATTTTAGGAAAATTCTTTGAAGTGGGGGAATGAAAAAGCTATTTACGGCCATTCGAAGCTACCTATAAAAGGAAATTATGACTAATAATTCGATCAAGACAGCTTAATTAAAGGGGATATTTGTTGAAGGTTATTATGGATTAATATTTCCTAATCATTATTTTATAAGTTTTTTTTTAACACAAGAGTTTATTAAAGATATATTTGGTAGATATTTGAGGGGAAAAAAATAGGTGACTTGTGAATGTGGATTAATGAGGTAAGGTTAGGAGGAAAACCCCGGCAACCTCTACTATCCTTTTAAACCCCATATTGACTAGTGAACCATTAATGATATCATTGTGGACTCTGAACCATTAAAAGAGACCTTGTAGCTAGTGGGGAAAGAAGTTGGTGGTCTTAGGACCACTAAAAATCAGCTGCTCCTCCGGCCTCTTCCGAATCATGCACGCGCGCCATTAATATAGGTCCCAAAGCTTTATGAAAGCAATTTTTTCTTATTTTCTGTGGTATGAGAAAATGTAGCTGACCCACCTAGCTAGCTAGTCTATTCATACCCTGAAACTCGATAATTATATAAGAGCCTATTTAATTCATGTATCTTCTATAATTATCTTTATGATTACTTTTTTATTTCCATTAGACAGCAATTAGATTGAGTAAAGCAAATGTCAATCCCCTCAAGCTCCAAATGAAATTCTTATGTGAGCGAACAAAAGAACTTTGCAAAAATGTTGTGCTAATGGGAATGCCCTTTCAGGGCTTCAAATAATTAAGGTACTGTGTGACGTTGTAACTTGTTTCAAGATCAACCTTTTTGGGTCTGTAATGTTAATCGACGACGTACTAAGCATATATATATATATATATATATATATATATATATATTCACCTTTAAATCTCTTCTCAATGTCATTTAAATACCCCATCTGCTTCAGGCATTTTGAACAGAAAACCCACGCTTAATTTTAACTCAATTAAGAAATTAAGTCAACCCCCCTCCTGTTCCCAATTATTTTACTAGTTGAACGATATAATATATTTATCAGACGAGATCATGATCTTATTGGGAATGCAATTCTGATGATATGGGAAATTTGAAGAACTGGTGCAATTTCAAAGGGTGAAAATCTTCGCACGAAACTACTGGAAGTTAGAGATGATACGATGACGACCTAGAAGGGATTCTATTTGACTGTCTTTCCCATGCATGCACGCCTCTGAGTGCGGTCTCCCAGTACTGCACTGTCCATTCCTGCAGTTTCGTAGACTTCTATTAATTTAACATTTGGTTGCTTACCAACAATCTTTTTCTCTCGCGGCCTGGATGATGATATAATGGTAGATTTCATTGATCGTATAAAATCCAGTAGCTATTGATCTGCTATTACTACTATTGTTTGAATATCCTAATTGTTATACTTTTTCAAACATCTGACTAATTACTTGTTAGATAGCCAGTACTTAATTATTTTAATACATTCGTGTGTGAAAGAACAAACGGACAAGCAGACAGCTTGTTTAACTTCTTTTCTAGTGTCGTGAATTTTACCTCTCTATATATATATCTTACCTGCTTTTCCAAAACATATGCATTAATTCTTACATGTCGGCAGCCCTATGCTATGCTATGTATGCCTACTCAGATTGTTGTTGCTAGCTAGTTTAACAATCTTTTGTTCCAACAGTTTGGGGAACCAAGATCATAAATGAAGTTGTTTAGAGTCTAGTACTTGTAGACACGAACCAAATTAATTTGGCCGAAGAAATTAGTTCATGAGCAATTTGAGAAATATATAGCACCTATCAACGAGAAGATATACATCAGCAGACCAGCTATATTGCTCGCGTTGCACATTTTATTTATTGATTTTGTGATTCACAGAGCTTCGCATACAAATTTTCTCGCACTAATTAATTAGTCCGATCTGATTTATCTTTAGAAATCTGAAACTTAGCTATTATATATTAATTTGACTATATATGTACCTAATTTCGGATGGGGAAAAAATGTAATGCAAACTGGAAAGTTGAACCCAGGAAAGTTGAAAAATTACTTCAAATTAGGTGCCAATATTGTTGAATTCAATTGGGGACAGCAAAATCAAGGAACAGGAAAGATCAAAAGGAAGGTGCATGTAGAATTTGCTTATACGACTGATTGTTCTATATATATGTGTGTGTGTGTGTGTTTAAACTTTCATTCAAAGTCATGTTCTCGATGGAAGATTTGGTGAATCTTGAACTTGCATCATCCACACATCTTCCATATATAGAGGACACGTGAATTTAATTATCAATCAACAGTCAGAATATTTTAATTGCTGCTGCATGCAACCCACGATCGACAATGGTGACAACAGACACGAAGCGGTGACACCAACAATGATATACCAGAGCTCTCTCTCTCTCTCTCTCTCAGCAATTAGTACATTATTAGGGAGATGAGTACTAGTCATGATACCGAGCTTTTAATTTGGCTTAAGTTTTTCGCTACATGCAGCATTCTATATTTAATTCAATATATAGTACCGCAACGTACTTTAATTGGTTATCATTCAGTCTTAAAGACATTAATCAACATAAAATTAATGATACGAATTGGATCTTAATTATTATAATTAAGGTTCGTTTGGTGCGGGGGAGATGAACTGTGCAATGACGGCACTCATGAAGATTAGTTGAGATTGCTTTATCTAAATCGAGCCTTTTTGACATTAAATGTATCAATAATTAAACACGCCAATAATGATATATAGCTCCAAAGGTTTTGGTATGTGAGTGGTGGTTTCGATGATGTATGAGAGATTGGATTAATGTGTTTGATTTCGAGACGCCTGTTTAGACCATTTAGTGTTCTTTTCACAGAGACCAAATATACATCATAATTGTTTTCAGTCTTTGATTTGTGAACTTTACAGATGTTGTCTAGAGATTTTTCTTTCTGTGCAATCAAATTTGGACATATTTTGTGTCATTACATACGCATGCAAACGGCCTCAATCGATATTCTGACTACCTAATGACATTGAATAAAAAGGGCTGCTGGAGGCCAGGAGGAAGCTGTGGCCGGCCGTCTTCAATGGGAGAAGTTTGAACAATAATTAACATGTGCATCAACTTGGCCGCAGAATCCAGCTGCATATCTTATGAGTCAAATGGGCCTACTAAATTAAAAGTTTTCAGCTTTTCGTTAAATTAATTGCAAAGTTGTTCAAATTGTAGGTGGTTTCTGAGATGCATAGTCCATTAGCTAGGGCAGTTTTAAAAGCAATTGACCTTCTCATTGTTTCTAAGAAACTACAGTATCCTTTCGTCTGACACTCATATAATTCAACGACGTGTAAAGAATTAGAATATGTAATTTGCTCCTGCGAATCATAGTACTTAATTTGCAGATAGTAAATGAAATAATCATTAACAATGAAGTTAATTTGGGGAGATAATATCTTGTCATTTCAGACAAATTAACAACCGAATTGACTCCAATTAATAGAATGCATGTATTGTATGTACTTGGGTAGTCTTAACTCAATTGATGAACAGGAAAGTCGTAGACCTCGTACTAACTAAATCGATAAGAAAGCTATGTTTAGATAAATACCCCTTAATTTGCACCCTCAAACTATGAGAGTATTGACACTTTGGATCATAAACTATTATTTTTGTCACATTGCACCTGCAACTATTAATTTCAAAAAATAAAAAAATTCAACCAATTTGAACAGAAAGTGATTTTTCGCATGTAAAATGACAATTTTATCTCTATAATTTTTTATGGTAAAATTGTAATTCAAAGGTCAAAATTTTAATTTTTGTGAAAATTAAATGAAAATTTTCAGGAAATGTGCAAAGTATCTTAAATCAAGAGTTGGTAGGTGCAATGTGATAAAAATAATTATTTGGAGTGAGAAGTATTAATACTCCAATAATTAGAAGAAGCAAAGTATATTTATCTTTAAAAAAAATTTAATCTATAGGAGGAAATTTTAAAGAAGAAAATTTTTTTTGCTCAAAGTTTTTGAAATATTATGACAACACATTACTTAAACATATAACTAACTAATACTTAAGTTAGAGGACGATTCAAGTATCTAAGGTTTGTTGTTGTGCTCTCAGTCTGGTCTAAGGCTGTTCAAACCCAGCAGCGGTGCCGATTATGGCAATAACCGCTACCGCCACCAGATGAGCCAATTTTTAAATATTGGTCACCGCTACCTCTACTGTTAAGTGCAGTAACCAGCCTTTGGTGGTGGTTGTTTTAGCGGTAGCAATTCCCAGATATCGGCATTTATATTGGAATTGCTACCGCATTTTACACACTTGGCCCAATTTTTTTTTTCTTTTTTTTTGGTCCATTGAGCCCATATCAATAAAATCTAAACTAATGAAATCCAAAATCAATAAAATTAGAGAACATATTAAAAGAAAGCATGAGAAATTTAAAGCAATAAAATCCATAATCAATACAATTAGAGAACATCTTAAAATATCAACCTTTATTTGCTATCAACTTTAATATTTATGTGCATATTAATAGCATCAAATATTGTAGTCATTAAAAAGTATCAGCTGAGTTGAGATTTAATTAATTTATAGACTACATCAAAGTAGTTTTCTATCCTTCCAAATAGGTCATTTTTATGGTTGTAGAGTGTTCCTTTAGCATTAAAACTTCTTTCAATAAGATATGATAAAATGAAAGGTTAGGGATTTACTTAGCTTACGTGTTAAAGAAATAAAACTCATGGCTATTATTTATGTTAGAGCTATTAAAACCATGTAGCGGTACTGGTTGTGGCAATAACCGCCACTACTACAGGATGGACCGATTTCTAAATATTCGCGATTTTCCGGTACCGGTGGCAGGAGAACCGGAAAATTCCGATTCCCCTGAATAGTTGTAGTCTGGTCAGTGCATTTATAGCTACACCAGATTCGTCTGAGTCTTGTACGAAATTGAATATAACCAATGTTTCTTATTAGCAAACTTTAAAAAAAAAACATAAAACATAGGAGGAATATCAATTTTAGACCCTAAACTTACATTAAAAATATCAAAAGATATATAAACTACCAAAAATCGTCACATTTATCAAAATGCATCAATATTCACCATGCCATAGGATTCGACAATTAAAATATGCAAAAAATAAGCTGCATGACACAATATTCAGGGTTGGATCCTATAACAGGGCAAACGTACTTGATGAATTTGAATAGCTTTGGAGTTAATTAAATGTGACAATTTTGATAATTTAGACATTTTTTTTATCTTTTTGATGTAGTTTAGATTTTAAAAGCTAAAAGCGAAGATCCCAAACACATATAATTAAACCTTATCATAATTGTGCACTAATGGGTACAAGAAGCCTTGGCTGGTTAGGTCTTCTAACTCCTAAAGGCTAAAGTTGAAGGAAACATCTTGATGCTGTGTCTAGTATGAACACAGAAGGAATCATCGAAAAACCGACTAGCTAGTACTCCTAAGTCCTAACCCATTGACATCGATTGCATCGAAGGGTGTTAATTAAACAGTACAACTTGAAGAAATTTTGCCCAAAAGAATGACAAAGAGAAAACGTATTCTAATCATACTCCTCATGCGATTTCCTTTTCAACCCTTTTTCTTCCTCCTTGCTTTACCTTCTCTTAAAATACGTATAATTTCTTTGACCCCACAGCTTTCACTCAAGATTTTCAATGAAATTTGCCGTCCTCGCAATTAATTTCCTCCATATTCGTCAAAACTTTTTCCACAAATTTCATAATGGAAGATTAATGCACATCGAGGTAAGATAGAAGCATCTAATATAACACGATCGATAATGACTCATCATTGAAATCATATAAAAGCATATATGCAGTGGTTAGAAGTGTGTTAGGGTGTGGTGGGACCCAAAGACTCGGAATAGTTTTGCGTGTGCAATAATAATGCTTACTCCAAACATTAATTATAGTTTAAGATGATAACCGGGCACGGTTAGGTTTCATTCTCTATGTGCTACGAGGAAATTGAGCTGTTTGACCCAACCCTGAAGGCTTGCCATGTGGACAACTACTCTTAAGTATTGGTTCAAGTTCGTTGCTCACATGTCCCCCCTCCTAGCCCTTGGCGTGAGCTACACAACAGTTCAAGGTGGCTAGGGCCATTGCCCGCCCACGTATAAGCCCTCCTAATTAATTTGCCTTGTCGAACAAGTGAAGGCCATCATGTACGTCATAGGTTGAAAAATTGGGTACGGTCGTACTTTGTGCCATTACCAAAGTACCCCGGCCCCTCTTCCCCCCTCTTCCCTGTTTCCAGATTATCCAAACCTTTTTACCTTTAATACCGCACGGTTCTGTAAACGGGATAAAAAAAGCTAGCTGACACCATTCAATTAAATCCACCAGCAATATCCAAAACTTGGAACAGCTAGCTAGGCTGATACATAAATTCGCCTAAGGTTTTTAATTAATACCCTTCGACTCGGCCAAATTCCCATGTTGGATAGGCAACTGATCTCGATTAGTTTGGATTTGCCTTCATTAACGTAGCCTAAGCCTAATCAGGTTGACAATGATATATATCATGCATCTATCACGATATTCCAGCTACAGTGTTAACCGTGCATATATATATATATATATATATATGATCAAGCCCATATTTCCAATTTTATAGAATCGTTTTTTATATAGTTCGATTTAATCTAATATAACATATATATACCAGCTGATATGGGATTTAAATCTATCTATTTACAATTTGAGCCGATTTAGTTCAATTAATCACTATTTTCAAGAAAATTTTCGTTAGTTTATGGTTCCATCTAAGCATAGCTTTTCTTTCCTCCAAAAAGAGAGAAAAATCTCATTTTGGATCACCTCTTATAATATCCCAATGTAACGCACTCCTTTTGAGTTTTGATAAAGCTAGCATTAGAATGTTACACGTAAAACAATGGGTGCAGTCAAGATATTGCGTTTAGTATAATGGTAAATATATTTGAGAATATAATTTATATAATAAAATTTATCTCTTCTTAAAATTTTTGAGAAGGGTAGATTCACACGATAGGGGCCGGTGAGAGCATATTAATCAAAACACCTTTAAAGTTTTTTCTTCAAGGCATGATCAGAGCCATGCAAAATAAGGATAAACTTGGAACTCAATTATGACAGATTAGAAGTCAAAAGTTTCATCTTATAGATACATCAAAGTCTTCTAGGGTACACTATACGGCTATCCGCACACTATATAACTCCTGCTCCTCTGCTATATTTCCAACACCCAATCCAATATTACCTTGATCCTACAGGTCACCAAAGCTCAAGGTTCGAATTTCTTTTGCGCTTTTGTTTGTTATCTTAACAACTTCACGACAATAAAAGATCAAACGAAACTTAATTGATCTCCATCCTCTACTTTCTTCCGCAGAAATGATGGGGAGGCCTCCATGCAGCGATGAAAATGGTTTGAAGAAGGGGCCGTGGACACCAGAGGAGGATCAAAAGCTGGTTGATTACATTCAGAAACACGGCCATGGGAGTTGGAGAGCACTTCCAAAGCATGCAGGATTGAACAGGTGCGGAAAGAGTTGCAGGCTTAGATGGACTAATTATCTGAGGCCTGATATCAAGAGGGGCAAGTTTTCTGAGGAGGAAGAACAGATCATCATCAACCTACATGCAGTTCTTGGAAATAAGTAATCCTTCTAAAACTTTATTACTTGTTTACTGAATTTCCATGTATGACACTTTCTTTCCCACAGATATATAATGTTCTAGCTAGTCACCCGGCATTACACTTGCAGAGAGTTTTTCAAAAATAGTAGTGTGCCTCTCTTAGTTTTAAAAGAAACCCTTAGAATAAGCATTTTTTTTTTATTACGATATTCGAAGTGTTCTTAAATATATACTTATGGTTCATTGTAGGTGGTCGGCAATAGCTAACCATCTTCCAGGGAGGACTGACAACGAAATTAAGAACTTTTGGAACACCCACTTAAAGAAAAAGCTTCTCCAAATGGGAATAGACCCAGTCACCCACAGGCCAAGAACAGACCTCAATATTTTTTCCAATCTGCCGCAATTGCTTGCTGCTGCCAGTTTTACCGGTTTGAGGAATCCTTGGGATGACGTTCTCAGGCTACAATCAGATGCCACACAACTTGCAAAGATCCAAATGCTGCATAATATAATCCAAGTCCTGAGCACAGCTCCTACTTCGAACATGGAAGCAATCAATCATTTTGGTCCATCTTCAATTCCGGACCAACATCTATACGAGTACTTGCAAATGAATCCCAAACATGAAGAACTTCTCAATGGCTCAATTGGTTTTTCTCCACAAATGATCACTGCAGAACTGCAGTCCAACTTTCCTAACTTTGAAGCTCCTCAGCTACCACAATCAGGTGAATCTCAACCTATAAATGGATTGGCAACTTATACGAGAAATAACAGTGATAGCAGTGACCGACTTGGAACCTCATATTCTATCCGACCGGCAGATCATGCACTACCGAACTTGGTTTCAGTCTCGCCTGAGTGTTCCATTGTGAGCAAGATCGAAAACAACATTAACCCAAATGATATATCTAACCCTTCATCCACTTCAACCACCTTTGACCCATTGGGAGATCTCTTGGATGATGAAGCAAGTGACTCTTACTGGAAAGAACTTATAGAGTAAGTGTTTCTCTTCGATTATCCAATCAATGTGTTCGATATACACATGTTCATCAACTTAGTTTTGTGCAATTATCCTTCTTTTTGTTTTCCTTTTCTTTTTTTTCTTTTTTTTATTGATTTGTGTTCCCTTTGGTTTTTACTTGGTTAGGCAACTTTCTTATTTCTGATTGTCTTTTACTGCAGACAAGCTTCATCCCAGCCATGGTCAATCTCCTAGAAGAACGTGTTTTTCCTACGTATACATTACTAGATTTGGAATATTCATTTGTAAACCAAATATCTGTTGTTCATTACATTTCTCATCAGGATTTACTAGATGTCTATTAGCTATATACTACCTCCCATTGTATGGAAGGCATATAAATCATTCGTGTGAGCCTTTTTCTTGCGCAGTGTATATGTTATTCCCTTGTGTTGGAACTCATATTTATTGTATCAATTGTCCACCCCCCCCCCCCCCGAGTGATCTTTATGTCACTTTTTTTGCCCTTTTTTTCCTCATTTTTTTTTAACAGATCTCCATTTAACAAAACATATGCATGGTAGCCAAGATTTAGAATGATGGTCGCAGACAGTTAATTAAACAAATTCATGATCAAGGTTCACGTTTATTGAGCTTCCATGGCACCCTTTGAATGCTCGAAATCTTGAAACACCTGGACCACATGACCCATGTGTTTAGCATCTTTTCCAAAACACCCGAGAAAGATCTACAGCGAGACAGACAGAGATGAGTGAGGGAGACATGGCGGAATATAAGATCAGCCAGTGGATTATTATAAAACAAGTTAGTTGTAGAGTTTCTGAGAGGTTTGACATTTTGTTTACGGACAAACTAACCCATGTCACGCGTCCATATCGTAGACGGACAGTCACAAAATCTAAGACACAGAGCTCCATTTTTTCCTGATCAGCTGGTGTCTCCGCTTTGTCTCTCCCTAGCTAGTGAGGATTGCAGAAAGTAGACACCATGAAAAAAGAATAAAATATAACAAAAGTGAGATTAAAGTAATGATCGTTCTTTAACTAATTGACTTGTACATTTGTCTTCAGGTTAAAAAGTCAAGACTATTTGTTAACTATTAGGTGAGAATATTTCCCTTTGATTTGAGCGGTTAATGCATCACTCCAGCACGCCATTCACAAACCTACCAATCCTCACTTCCCCCAGCCCCCTAAAAAAAAAGCTCTACCTTGATAGGAGATTGCCGTCAAGTTATATTTGTAGAAAAGGCAGCTATAGCAAGGTGGTGGCATATAGCCAAGAACAAAAAAGAAAAGGTAGTGGCATATATATGGAGTCCTAGGATGTTTTAGCCAAACACAATAGCCGCAAGTACAAATAAAAATTTCCGGCAACCTAATTTTAAGAATTAATGCTACTTTTATTTTTCTGTTTTCCATGTTCTTGCTTCTTTCAGAATGAAATTGTATACATGATGTCCTCACATAGAAGTTTGAGACGTCGATGCTTCTAAAATTTTTGATTTCTCACAAAGCTAAAAGCTAGCATGCAGCTTATGAGAAATTCCAAGCTTACAAGCTAGCTAACCAGCTTGTCCATGAAGGGATTTGATCATATTATTATAAGTAGGTGTCCCTATTCACCTTTTAATAACAACTAATCCCACCTACCTTGCCCTATCTTCTTCGATCCCTAACCTAAGATTTCATGTGGGTCTGTGTCTAAATAATACAAATCTATATAAATATATTTGTGTGACTCGAGCGTTCTGGAACAAAAGGCTCGAGAGTTCGCTCTCGCAAATTAGAATGCACGTACGTTTCACAACGCTACGTTTTGCAAGAAAAAAACTGATCAGTTTGATAATGTGCAATACTTTGATTGATCCCTGACGTTGTGTTTGTTGCCCTTCATATATAAATAAGAGGGTACAGTTAATTGTTTGTGGTATTCCTGCAGGTTATACAGTTTCGAAATTCACATGTTACTGCATAAGATTTTGACCAATATATATAGAATTGCCTTGTGACTTTTGAGGAGAGTCCCCTCATGATCATGAGCCAAAATCTTCCATTTGTGGCGAAGTGCTTAGCTTGTGATTTCTAGTACTTCATCTCTTTCGAAGATTTTCCCTCAAGAAACTTTGTTTTAAGAAACTTTGTTTTATCTAATTCCTTCCTTTCATGACTAGTACGCTTTGAGGGCTCAGAGATTACTTCAGATTCAGATGCCCAGATATGAAGCTAAGGACCCATTTCCTAGTCAGTGTAAAAGCAGTAGGAATCAGATTACAAGCGTTCTTGTGGCCATCAACGTGACCTGACGATTGGTGCAAAGAGAGAAGAGATCATTGGAAGGTTTTTACAACTAAAAGGAGAGAAGGGAAAAAAGGTTAGTGCAGCGCGAGGAGTTTGCGCTTTGCACTAAGAGTTGGCCGGGCTGCCAAATCAAAAGCCCACCTTTTGGTTGGACCTTTTCTCGTCAACACTATGCCCAACTCGAAACAAAATGAGACGGGGATTTTTTTGGGTTCTTTTTCCACGATTCTGTTTTGAACCTGTGGTTTATTGAAGGCCCATTATCCTTCTAACTTTCTCTTTTTCTTCTTCTTTTTTCCTCCCTCTCTCATGGGTAAGATGACACCCTTGGCAATTCAATAACCTTCTAATCCCGCTACAGTTTTTACATGGTGAGGATATGACTACCACCGAACATTTTAATAATTCAAACATAAATATCAATACAAACATAAATACCAATACACGTAGAAAAAAAAACATAAATAGCAATACATTTTACACAATCTCCAACAATTTTTTTTTTACTTTTTTATTTAACACAAATTTTCTCTCTATACTTTTTCACATAATTTCAATATTTTTTTATTAAACAATTACATCAAATCATTTTTCTCTCCACTTTACACAAACACCAATAAAATACTATTCAACATAAATATTCACCTCTCAAATCCTACATTTAGAAGTTTAGTAAGACTTAGCGGCAGGCAAACTCCAAGGCTCATTAGCTAGCATGGGCCTGTGGTACCAAAGACTTTGGTCTAAAGTTTAGGGAGCAATTCCCATGAACCCCTTGATGTATTTCTTTTAGAACATTGAATGAATTCTAGTTGCCCCCCAAAAAATATATATATATATATATATATATGAAGGACTTTCTCAGTGGGATATAGAGTGGATATCAACACTTGATTGGCTAATATATACAGTTTTCCTCCAAGAGACCACAAACAAGAGTTGAGGATAGAAGAATCAAAATCAAACTAAACAATTAGATAGTGGGTGCTAACTTTCCCTTTGATTCCTAATGTTACCCTTTGCAATTTTATTTGATTGGTGGCGAATCTGCTTTTTGCTTCTTTACTTTTTCACGTCTCTCTCCTTCTCCTTTGTTCTACACACGTTTTCCTTCCGGTCTCTAAACAACTGATCAGAAAGGCATTTGTCGGCAAGACTGGCGATAGACAACACTACTTCATTCCAGCTCCAACACCTGATCTCATCTACAAACTGATGGTGATGCCTTCCTTGATTTGAATCAGATTTTGCCCAGGACAGGACCCTCGGCCAGATTTGCAGGGATTGTAGGAAAACGCTGGTAGGAAGCTGAAGTCATTATGAGAATCAATGTTTTTCTAGATGAGTGCTGCAACCCAATATTCGAAAAACATATCATTTTTTGGTAATCGGTTAAGAGGACATTTGTGACGAGCCAAACAACGGGCTTTTCAACTGTACTAAGAAAATGATTGAAATTCTGGCTGACCGAGTGATTCCTGAGCCAGCATCATTGAAGGCATGGTAAGCCTGGAATGATGAACGAGGTGATCAAGCAACTTCCAACTGGATGCAATTCAAGCACTAAAAACACATGCCCAACAACAAGCATCAAGAAGCACACGCTGGTTCAATTTTGGTTACCAAGTATATTTATGTGGAGCTCACAACTGCATCACTTAATTGTGATTAGGATGTAAACAACTTTTGCTCTTCAGTGTACCTTGAAGCCTTAATAACACTCCGTGCAACTCTATTCTTGGTTCTGAAGGCTATCAGGTGGATTGCAATGTTTACATAGGGAGAATGGTAATGAAGGATATTGTCAAGACCTTCCTAAAGGTAAGCGAGCGTCTCATATGCATGTTAACATGGCAATTTATGTTTGTTTATACAACTGCTTCTTTGCCTTTCAATTTCCTACCTTGGATTTGATCAAGAAATTGCAAAGAACTTTTCAAGAGTAGTAGACTGGATTAATCAACTCCATTGCCAGCGGAAGAACACAATGAAAAACAAGTGTAAGATTCTGAAAGAAATTGCACACACTTCATGCATTCAAGGTGGAAACACTTCTTTCAAGCGATGTCAGCTTGAGCACGCATCCTAAACTACCACATTTTCGTAAAAACATATTACCTTGAACTCAAAGGCACTCTGTACTCTCTATTTGGCGCAGTCTGACAAGTTATGCTCTTGAATATGACCACCACTGCTCACTTCCTGATGTCCTTCCTCCAGCCGACCAGTCTTGTTCTTCTTCTGGGTAACAAGATCTAAGAAAAAATCCACCAAAATCTGTTCATAGGATGGCATCTTGGAGTACCCAGGAAAGTAATTGATATCAATTACAAGGTACCTATTCTCATCTCTACCATCCCTAATCAAATCGTAGTTAAAAAACTGAAGCCCCATGGCCTCCCTCAGCCCCCTCGCTAAATCCGTCACAAACTCCAACGGCGGCGTTTCTGCCATCGCTACATCCGAAAGACAGTCCTCCTCTGGCTCATTTCTCGCCCGATTCGATATCTGAGAAAACAACAACAAACCCTCCGTATCATCGTCGTTCAGTTCCTCTTCGGATATATCAGGCAGCGACTTGCGCTTCACGCACTTGACGTGCTCTCCCACCACGTACACCTTGAAAACAACCCCGCCGTGGTTTACGAATTCTTGCACGACAACTGGCGTTTTCAGCTTCTTCAACCCGTTGCGGTTGACCACCAAGCACATCTCGTGCGACTTGGCCGTGCCATCTGACGAGACCGGCTTCGCCACAATGGGAAACCTCAGCCCCAGCTCCTGAATGGCATTTGGACCCATCAGAATCTGCGACTCATACACCACTCGTTGTTTCGGGACCTCGAAGATTTCATTTCCTTGAGGGATTCTCAACCCGGACACCACCTCGAGCATGGAAACACGGTTGTGGAGCCTCTCGATGGCCTCCGGTGGGTCGATTACAACAACGTCCGGGTATTTGACAGAGAGTTGTTGCAACTGCTGGTTCCAGTCAGGGCCATACAGCTTATGGACGATGCAATCAAAGGGGCCTTGCTCGGTCAAGGGCTTGGTGAGATCGATGCAGATAAGATCGACCCCGCGTTGGTTAGCGTGATCGATGAGAGACTTCTGGATGAAACTTTGCTGCTTCTTGGGGGCAAGAGCGTAGCCTATGCGGTACTTCGGGGATGGAGATAGATTCGACATTGTCTGTTTGCGAAGCGAGAAAAGGTAGAGAGGAAAAATCGTTTTGCAAAAAGAAAGAGTGGAAATGAGCCTGAGGATGGGATTTAAATGGCTCTTCGGTTTGGATTCTCAAAGAAACAGAAAGACCTTCTTGTGGTTACGTGGCGAAGATTTTCGTACCAGAGAGTTTTGGGGTTCTGCTTCCGAGGCGACGCGCTGCCACCGAAGGGTCAGCGGCTCTGACCCCGCTATCGTGGGACCCGCGTTTTAAGCTGTTAAGTTAATGTGGATGCCCAATCCGAGGTCGGTTATTGTGTGAGTGGACGGGTGAGATTAGAAGTTGAGAAATCTAACGGCTGACAAAATGACACGTCAATTAATGAAACCGGATCGGTTGTGCGGGTCGGATTCGTGGGTCGAATTCATTAATTGACGTGACATTTTGTCAGCCGTTAGATTTCTCAACTTCTAATCTCATCCGTCACTCACACACTCACACAATAACTTCACTCACACGATAACTTTTGCCTACCCAATCTCATTCTCATTTCCCTCGCGGCAGAAAAGAAAAGGAAGTGCGCTTTGAAGTCTTTCTTCTTAAATTTATCGAGTTGGATTTCTTCTTGTTATAAAAAAAAATATCAACCATTCAAAATTTTAAACTAATAATATATTTATAAAATAATATATTTCTTCTCATCAAATCTCTCTCTTTTTATTACAATAAAAAAAATTAAATCACTCAAATCATCCCTTCCCTTCCCTTCCCACTATAGTCTAAGGATAAGAGTTAACACTATAAGAGGATCTTAGTTGGACACTCATTCTTAAATTCGATTTTTTTATGAATAATAAATTCATATATTAACCTCTCCCTGTCTTAAATAAAGCTAAGATGGCCACGTCTGACCATATCTGTGATAGTCCTCTATCATCATAATATTCTCTTACACTAAATACTATATGTTGGGTATATGCTTCTTTAAAAAGATATGTTGGGCATATGCTTCCCATTTGCTTATATGAATATTGTGTATATAAGAAACAACATACCACGCATTACTCAATCCTCCTGACAGCATCAGCAAAAGGTGTCCATCAGTATGCCGGGTAATATTCGATTGAAGGGAAAAGTGATGCCATTCCCTAATTCCCATTCCTCGAAAGAACATAACTGAAAATCAAGTCCCAAATTCCAATAATGTCCTTAATGCCAGAACTCCTCATCTGTGCACAGGTTATTGACAAGTTTGATACACCCAAGACAATTCCCACCACAACCAGAAAAGACAAGGCCGACAACACGAAATCTAGTGCAATTTCTTGCACCTTTGCACGGTACAATTTATTAAAAAACAGATTAACCTCATAAAGCCAGTAATGCCAGAAACTTAACACCAGCAATAACATTAAAGTGGATAATCCACATGTCTATCATTCTTTAAATGGCATGGTACAATTCCGACAAATTTGTAGAGAATTTCAATCTCTGGGCTAAATAGTTACCTACTTGTTTTTTTTTGGATAACTTCAACATTATATAATGTGAATCGACAGCCTTCCCTTTTTTTTTCCTTAATGGGCTAAAGAGAAACTTTTTTTTTTTGATAATTAAAAAAAAGGAAAAGAAGAACAAGACCAAGAAAGAGCTAAGGGGGGAAAAAGGAGCAGAAGAACCGAACAGAAGAAAGATGGCCAAAATTTCCTATACTACAATTTGCTATAACAACATGGCACATTAAGGAATTAAAAACAACAGACATTTTCCTAATCAAAAATCAATAAATACATCAACGGAATCACCTGTCGATGTTATGCCTGTAGGGAAATAGCTTCGACCTTTGTGTATGCCACACTCTTAACCTTCTTACTTGAACTGTCCTTGGATTTCTTTGATTTTCGCTTCTTTGAAGAAGTCTTCAATTCTTCAGAAGTCTGCTTTTGTTCCATATCAGCATTTTTCAAAAGTCGTTCCTCATCTACATCCTTAACATGAGAGTGCATCAAAGAGTCATCTTTCCTTTCTTTTGCATCATTCTCTGGTTCGATAACTGACATCCCTGTCAGAGTGTAGTCCAACAAAAATGTGCTTCTTACAAGTCTGTCTACCCTGCTAAAATGCCTCTGAGAATATGGGATGAGACCTTCAAGGAGTTCTCCTATGCCTTTTATCTGAAACATCACGACATCCAATAGGAGACAAAGTTTAAGGAAGAAAGTCATAATAAATTCTCATTAATCCTTCTCTTTTTTTTACCATAAGAACTAGAATATCAACACTGCCACAGCTCTCTGCTGCCATCCCCCTTGAGGGTAAGGAAAGAGAAAGACGGAGAGAGTCGATCCTCTCCTGTCCTCAGGCAGAGAACTCAGCTTTGTTTTATAGAAATTTGATAGAATCAGCGACAAGCTCAACCCCCAAACAATGTGGTTGTTTGCCATTCTAGCACTCAAACATAACCAAGAACTTTCTACGGCTATTTCAAAACAAGGAAAAACAATTGTCAGGAAAACTATTGGTTAAATTTATCTTATGCCATGACACATAATTCACGTCTAGAGGCAACTGACATCTGTCAAAACTCTTTATTTAAGACTTTGGGTCCAACAATGGGAGCCAGTCCGACAATGGGGGTCCTGTCCAGAAGCCTAGAATACCAAATTTATAGACCAGTTTTATGGTTTACCCAATTTATTGAGCCAGTACACAATGACATGTTGGCTTAAGTGGTTATGGTACAACCTTTGTACTGTTCTTACATTTTTCTAATAAAAATCTCTTACTTATCAAAAAAAATTACACTATGACATGTTTATTCATTGAACTTTAGCAGCCAGAGAAAGAATTCTTAAAACGGGATAACCACCTCAATAATCGCCGTTGGAGGAAGAACGTTGAAAACTCTGGAAAGCACGAATTGTGCAACATGGCAGAGCTTTGGCTTTGTATTCCATTCTCGTACATATTCAAACAGTAGCCGAATCTCTCCCTCGCCAAGGGCTTCAAGGGCCTTATCTATCCGATCCCCAACATCTCTTTTCCTGCAGAGAACCCATCTAAGAAATCCACAAACCATAGGGAAGAAACAGGCAAGATGGAGGGATGAAAGGAGGAGGTGTGGGGGGGAAGTGTCCCTAACCTGCAAAGCTCAGCAAACAATGCAAAAAGTTTATGAGGCCTGCGAAGTTCAAAAGCAATTTGGATTGCTTTAGTGTAATCGGCATCTGATACAGCATTTTCTAATTCTTGACCTTTCAAAACCCCTTCCTCCTGTATAAACATCACAGTAAAAGCCAGAAGTTTTATAAGTACGACATTGCTTTAGAAATTAGTCAAAATACATGAATAGATTAGGTGTAAGTAACAAAGACCTTAGTACCCAACCTCTACACACTTAATCAGCCAAACATTATTTACCACAACACTAAATTCTAGAAGTTGTCTTTTCCACACTTCACAATAATGTTCTTGCTGCTACACTTAAACCAGGTTTAAAGTTCTTGAAATTCAATTTCCATCCTTAAAGATAAAGCACAAAAATACCAGGTGAGACAACTCACCTCTTTGCGGAAGGCTTCTTCTTTGTCATCAGCAGTACAATCATACCACAAGTTGATCACAGCATCACCGCCACCAGTAGCAAGCATTTCCGATTTCTTCCCAACAGCCAAAGACCAAACCTGCAGGGTAAATCCGGTGAGTGAAGAAAAGGGCCAGCAAAATAATGTTGGACCAGGAAGACAAACACGCAGAGACTAACTACACTATTCATAATAAAGCATTGGCAACGTGAAACAAGCTGTACAGAATCTACAGATCTATGACCAAGGTCATGGATTAAAAATTCCTAGCCCAGAACAAACAAGAAAAGAACAGGCCCTGAATTCTTTTAGTATAATGCAAGTTAAAAGAAGATCTCAAAAGGTATGCAAACCAAAAACACTTGACCTGTGCCATTAGTAAGCAAAGGCAATGAAGAAAATTATCCAGTTGACATAAAATTGTGGGGCAAAGATGAAGAAAATCATCCACTCGGGCATACAATATGATGAAGGCCTATTAGCCCCCACAATTTTATGCCAACTGGATAAATCGAACATCAGAACAAAACTCAGGTCAAATTTGTCCAAAGAAAAAAAATCTTTAAAATCCCATTTAGTTTTTCCATTCTTCCAAGCATTCACATAAAAAGAGGAGAAATCGGCAAAAATTTAAAAACTCCATGTCAAAAGACAGAAGCAGGTAGCCCAGAGGACTATAAATGAGACGAAGACTGCACTCTGAGAACATGTGCTGCTCTTACCATTTTTAGCCCACTCAAATCTAAAGGTTAGGTTACTACCTAGAGATGTTAAATCACACACAAGCTGGCTCTGTGGTCACAGTGATCTGACCCCAGCTTCTTCATCATGTGTAATCCAGTGAAGCAACCTATTTTTGGATCCTCCATCTTCATGATTATAGTGCCATCACTAATGATGGATGGCATTCCCATGTCATAACATAACTTTTACTTCACAACTTTCATGCAGATGATTAACAATACAACATTTTTACGAGACCAATTTTGCCTGATACCATGGTCTACACGATGAGATAAACCAATAGGATCCCATATACTAATCCAGAGGAGATAACTGAGAATTAATTTTGTCAGAAGGATAATATTCATAAGTGGTTTAGCACCTTGTCCTCATGATTATCATATGTAGCAATGCACTCGCTTGTTTTGACTGTCCATAACTTTACCAGACCATCAGCACCTGAAAATGATGGTTTAGATGATTATAATGCCATCTGAGCAATAGAAAAAAACCAAATAGGTAACTGTTAGCCACATTACCACAAGAAACAAATTGGGTCCCACGAGTGAGAAAGGATACTCGTAATACGCTAGATGTATGCCCTTCGAATGTTTTCAAGCATGAACCATCAGATATAGCCCATATCTTTATCGTTTTATCTCCAGACGCAGTTATAACACATTGATCAACAGGAGAAAACTCTACCGACCAAATCCCCCTTTTATGCCCTCTAAGTACAACCACTGATACCAGATCAGGAAGCCGCCAAACACATGCAGTGCGATCCTAATCAACACAGGAGGGAAACAATGTAGTTTAGCAGATAGCCTAACAAAGCAAACTTTATCCATGAATACACAATAACTCTAGGATGGAAATGTCTCCAACTCCTAATTCACCATTCTCTTCAGAAGAAAAAAATGTTAAGAATAAAAACAGAAGAAGCTGTGCTTCAAAGATTACAAACCTGAGAACCACTGCAAACTAAACTATCATTTGGCGCAATAGCTAAAGAATTTATATCCTTATCATGAGCAGCTACAACTGCTTTTGCTTTCAAATTAATAGGCTGCACCACGTCATCTGATAGGCCGTCCAAACTCCACACTTTAAGAGTACGATCACTAACAAAAGAAAGAATATGTTATACACAGACAAAATAGTCAAACACCATTCTACTTTCACAAACTGACAGATGAGCAGAAATGCATTCGGTCGGTTATTGTTGCATTCAATGATCCATGAGTGGCTATATATCTAGAGATGATCCACATGATATTCAATGGCGTGTCAAAGGAAGGAGGGAGTGACGGGGAATCTCAAGATGACCAAATAGGAGAAACTTAATAATACAACAAGAGGAGAAGATATGGGAGAAAAATCATTTGATAGTAGTAAGGAAAAAATGAAGTTTGCAAGAGTATATCTTTCAAACCCCAAAATAAGTTAGGTTGTGTTTGCTAACAAAATTTCACAAAAATTTTCACCAACTCACAATAAAATACTACAATATAATCTCTCTCTCCCATCAAATCATAACTTTTTCACTACAAAAAATATAAAAAATTACCTCTTTCTTCACTTTTTCACTAAACCCAATACCATCACTAAACCCAATACCAAAAATTTTACAACACAAACATACCCTTAGGAAAGAAGTAAAATAAAATGTGCATCAAAATTACCTACAGAGAAGTACTAGAGACAGATTACTTTCTAAATCTAGGAGAAAATCGTGAAAAACTTTCATATCTTAGCCCACATGTAACTTTTATGAGACCATTACTATATAAAAGTCATAACGTAATGAGCCATTGAAATTGTTCTAAGCAGGAAATTCTGGGTATTCTAACCAATTTTCTGCTGGTTTAGGCAATGCCAATTCTGGCGTTGTTGCTAATTAAATTCAGGACAAAACAAATCAACCTTAAACAGAGAACCTTTTAAATAAATTTTATTTTGACTCAGCTCTACCAGGCTTCTTCAGGGGCATACATTGATAAAAATTCTCGCTCCCTTACTCTTAGCAACCCTTCTACCAGCCCTGCAGGTATCTTCTTCCTCTACTTATTTTTTCTTTTGGGTGGTGGTGCTGGGTGGGGAGAGCAATATTCCAGGATGGAAGAGAAATTTACAAATTGATAATAATCCAAAATTCAGTGGCAATGACCCCAGAACCCAATAGTTATCACCAACTTTGTTACCAGTAATTAAACAATTAGTCTAGGCTATATAAACCATTTAGATGAAGCAGGAAATCTGTAGAACCTACAATCAATTACACTTTCTACTGCATAAAAAGCTCGCCATGGAGACTAACATCATGGCCCCGTATTTCCATGCCTATACAGCACAGAAACGAAGAAAGAGTTGCAGGCATTCCACCGATTTTAACATGCTAATTGCCCTTAAGTGTACCAGGAACAACAGTTTTGAATAGAGTTTTTTAGTGGAACTTGGCAAAGGGGGGGTCTTTAGTACAAGTACTCTCATCCTAAAGCTTACTGCCCGTAGAGTAATGTGGTGCCAGAAAGCATTAACATGAGAATCAAATCAAGAGTGTTTAAATCACACATGAAATATAGTCAGATTGATTTTCTAGGTAAAAGAATTGTCAGTGAAGCACTCACCTACTGCCACTAACAAAGAAGTCCTTTCGCTTCTTTGAGAAAGCAATGGCTCCAACAGCTCCCAAGTGACCTACACCAACTCCAATACAACATTTTCTTTCTGATTCCCACAGCCTAACCTATATGGAGAATGGAGTCAAGGATGCAGAGACAAATTATAATAGACATAAAGACTCTCACTCAGCAAATGTCTGCGCCTAGGTATGTTTACATGCGAGTTTACTTTCCCCATCATTGCCATCTTCTCAATTTTCGTCCAACAACCTTTTTTGTTTTCTTCTTTTTGGTTGGTAAATTACATCCCTCATATCTACCGTCTTACACGGAAAGTACGTGCCCCTTGAGCTAGACCTCATTGGATTTCATTTTATTTTCACTAGCTGACATGAGTAGAGGAAATCAAAGCAAGTCCAATATAGCTGCACTTGACAACAGAAGAAGAATATAGAACTTACACTGGTGTCCTTACTTCCTGTTACAATTAGTGTTCTTCCAGAACTTGATACGCAGGTGTCAAGGCATAGAACCGTTTCACTATGACCAGCCAATACATAAGAACATGACATAGCTGCTAGATCATACACTCGTACCTGCATGGGTCCAAATTGAGAGACATCTTAGAATAAAAAGTTCAGAAATGCTATCATCTTCCTTCGCTAACAGGAAAAATAGTGTGTATTTAGATGAGATTAACCAGCCTCGAGCAGGCTGTGGCCACATCCATGCTAAAAGGTCAAAAAAACTGAAAAGATCAATTGATTTTAAATAACATAACCATGTTAAGCTTTTCAGCAACCAATTATTGGAACTTAGATGTTCTCGTTGCCAGCTATAGTACGTAAAGAGTTGAATACGTAAGAAATCAACCACAAATAACCTGTTCAAGATTTGTTGCAACAGCAAGAAA
The DNA here is from genome assembly GCA_963930655.1 of Myrica gale. Classification (NCBI taxonomy): domain Eukaryota; kingdom Viridiplantae; phylum Streptophyta; class Magnoliopsida; order Fagales; family Myricaceae; genus Myrica; species Myrica gale. The sequence goes on from OZ005606.1 coordinate 24,347,124, forward strand.
TTGTTCCTCTTCACCTAAAAACCTCATGTCCACGATCTCTTCATTGTATCCTACAAGTCTTCTGATTAATTTTAATTGACATCTCTCTCCCGGGTGATCTACTGGGGCATAGAAAAGAAACTGCTGATCAGTAGTCACACAAACCAGCCCTTGATCCAAAGGCAGCATAACCGCAGAAGTGAAGCCCCTATCCATGTCTGAGCTGACAGTAACATCGGAGGACGGTTGCTCAAACAAGCAAACTGCACTGTTCAAAGAAAAATCATGCAAAATAAACACATAAAACTGCAGTTAATTCTAAAGGATAACCACTCATGACAATCAAAAACAGAAGGCTCATTGCCCTTCCAATCATCTACAAAAGAAGACATCGGAGAAACTAGTAGGAAACACCCATGTTGGCTTACCTTTCAGAGTTCCATACTCTAACAATTCCACGTTCACCAATTGTGACAAAATGAATTCCTGATGACACACTTCTTTTCTTCCCACTGTGTTGATAGAATGAAGCCAGGCAAGAAGCAAAGAGGGTCCCTGAACAAATTATACACACTGCTTCGAGTACCTCATATGTTAGTACAGTCTTTCTGAAACCATAGTCATGAAGGTCCCATAAGTGTACAACCTGCAATAATCCAATAAATCCTTTCTTAACCAACACTATTTGGTAGCCAACTACATTCAATATGAAGCAACCACTAGATGAGTATAATTTCCAAAGAAAAGGTATACCAAAGCCCGGCATTTTCCACAAAGGCATTCAAATTCCAATTTGCCAGTGATTTCAACTACAATCTTGTAATGAAGTAAGCAACAATCATCACAAGTGGAAAAATTTATATAGTTGGAAAACCAAATGAATACACCCCACACTGTCACAAAAAAGTGTACACTTATTGGAAATGCATGGACTAATATGGGAAGGGACAAAGAAGACTAGATGACCAATCTGCTCCACCAATAAAAGATATACATGTCATCTGAGTTGGTGGAGAAAGTTCAAGGAACCAGAACTGAGTTTTCTGTTAGACGTCAAGACACTGCAAACAGCCTAAAAGGGAAAAGCATTTTGCTGTCTCCAATAATTTTACTTCACTATTTCCCCCGAATCACTTTTTTTTTCTCAGATAGCCAAAATAGGGATTGAAATAACTGCGAAAACAAAGTCAATCCTGCCAGGGGAAGCAACTTCACCCTTAATTTCCAGTAATTATAAACAGGATCAGTGACACTTCAATCTCCAAAAACAACAGGTGGAGATCACCAACGACTCTGAAAGTTGGTCTTTGTTGGAAACTGATGGATGGTTTGGTCGAGTGAGGATGTAAACACATGATACATAGAGCTTTATCCTCTTTCCCCGAGCATCCCAGTCAATGCCATGATAGATAAAACTGAGATCCAACCAAATTACTCTAGATGACACATTAAATAATTCAAAATGCCCAAAAACTTGTACTGATTGCATAGTTATGAAAGAAAATAAAATCAACAAGAGAGGCAGCTCAGTTAACAGAAGCTTTCGGGGGGGGGAGATAAATACTTTATCAGGAGTTCCAAAGCCTCTTTCAAAACAACTCTATACTACCCTTCTGAGCAGACCCCTTTTATGTATGCTGGTACACTTTGGTCAGATTTTGTCGAACCCCAATGCGAATGACTGGAAATAAAAGGGACAGTGCATGAATATATTAAAGGGAGAACGAATGCACAGACCTTGAGTATGAGAAAATGCATTTACAAATCAACCAATAGTAGTATTAAGTATATTGATATTAATGCATGGAAAGATCAGAAAGGCTGTTCCCTGCCTTGTCTCTTCCAGCAGTGAGCAAGATCCACCCATCTTCGGATACAGCCATAGATGTAACTGCTGACTCATGTTTTGTAAATGTTGCAACACACTTCTTGGCTAAAAGATCCCAGACTCGTACTGTTGCATCAGCACTTCCAGAGAAAAGCTACAAGACAAGCCAGAGTGATGAGTTGACAATGCAATTAAAACTTAATAGGGTATTATCAATGACTGAAAAGGGGCATAGAATATATAACAATTGGCCCGAATGGGATTAGATAAAGAAGCTGTGAATCAACCGCGGTGGTTTCCTTCAGAACATTACATGCTTAAATCAGTAATATAACTAATATTTAGTCACTCATTTTAGTGCCAAAAGAGAAACTGCACAACTGGCAGATCAAAAGACGAACATACAGATTGCACTTCCCGCTCATGTACATTCAACATTGGGAAATACGTAAATTGTGTAAAGACATTACAAGTCCCCACCTAATACAAATGATACAAGTAAGATAGTTGCGACGAAAGCCTCTCTTGTCTCCAATGTTAATGAGGCTTAAACCAGCTCTTGAGAACCCATAAAAATCGGTGAGGGGACCAGCATCTTTAATCATATTCATATCCAAAGACATGTCTCACTGATTCTAAAAACCACATCTATTATTTCAGTTCATAACAGCTGGTCGCAGCTTTCCAAGTGATGTTTAGGTAAAGAACAGGAACATATATGTTGTTTCATAATCCTACAGAGTTTATTATCGAATATCAGAAATCCTAGTACTTAGCTTTGAAGCCCACAACAACTAGAGGTCTTTAACGTCATCTCCGAAGTTTCACCTTATGGTAGAGTGGAAACACAAACACGGACTTAAGCAGCATCAAAATGAAGCTACCAACAAAAATGGGAAGTGTAATGAACGAAACAGAGTCACCCCAAGTAATCAACCCATATTACACCTTCTAGAACCCTACAAACAGCAGAATAAGAGTAGAATGGCATCTAATTTAGGGACTTACAAGTGTTCTACTCGGATCAGGATGGAACATGATACAAGAAACAACCCCCGAGTGGCCCTTGAAGTAATGAGTACAAAAGCCACCATCAACGTCCCAAACAAGGACTTTCCCATCAGCTCCTGCAGTTGCAAGTAATCCCCCGGACAAGTGACAGGCCATAGCCATCACTGGACCCTCATGGCCCTAGTCAATGACAAAAACATTTATCAGTCACAGCCAGAGAAAGCAAGTATGCACACATTAATCATGATGCTGAAACCCAAGTACTGATATCGTTCATTGTTGGAAATCCTAGGAAATAGCCGCTAAAAGCTAATATTGCGCCCTTCAGTTCTCCAAAGGCAGAACAGCCCTAAATTCACCTATGTTTTCAGAAGAAACCAAGCTCAATTAACCAAAAACCAACACTACTTAGCTTAGATGAGAAATCATTTTGTCTCTCACTCCATCAAACAGAAACAAAAACTCTTCAAAAGAAAAGGTATATTTTCCCATTATTTCGTTTTTCAGCAACCACAAAGAGCCCAATCAAAAGCATTACCTTCCAAGAACGCACGCACTTGAGGGTGGACAAATCCCAGACCCTAATCTGACGACTGTGACCCGCGGAGAAGAGCAACTTGTCATTGGGGCTGAGCACCAAGGCCGTGGGAGCCTCCGAGTCCGTGTCTATGGTGGACCTTATCGACGCGTTGGAAGAATCGATGATCCTGATCGATTCGTCGCATGCGCACGCAATGAATGTGCCATCCGATGAGATGGCGAAAGGCCCACCCGTGTAGAACTGTTGAAGCGAGGGCACGCAGCGGTAGTTCTTCTTCAAGGGTAGGGAAGCCATAACCGAGAGAGAGAGAGAGAGAGAGGACCAACTAGGGTTCAGGGTTTTGGAGCCGAGGAAGATTTTAGGAATTTAGGGTGGGTTTAAGAAGTCTACCACTAAACCCCTCTCCTCCCGTGAGTTGATGATTTTTTGGGTTTTGTACAGCGGAAAAAAAAAACAAAAACATAACAAACACTAACAAAAACATTAAAATAATGGGGTTGGCAAACCAAAATTTTAACCCTTAAAAGTTTTCATCGTACAGTTATTTTTCTCAATTCACTTTTTCACCAACTTTTTTATCAACTCATAAAATTTTATTGTTCCCAAACGCCATGTTAAAAAAACTTTACAGTATGAAGCATCACTTTCTTGATTTTTTTTAATGAAACTGTAATAGAACTTGGAGTATGACTTTCTTTATTTGTTAGGGTTAATGGTCATTTTGGTCTATGAATTTTACATCATTTTTCAAAATGGTCTCTAGGTTTCAAATTTGCTCAAATCAGTCTTTAAGTTAGTGTTGTTTTTCGATTTAATCCTTCCGTCCAATTCCGTCTTTTACATGCACAGTCAACTAACAGTGAAACACGTTACATCCAATAAGATCTCGTCACGTGTAACAATTTGAAAAAAACTCAAAAATTATCCACATTAGCATCTTAGTTAAAAAAAAAAAAGACACGGGAGGTCACTCCTTCGGCGAGGGGCACACATTACTCCTAATTTTGCAGTGAACATGCTATATAAATAAATAACAAAAAATATATATATTAAATTCTCCGGTGGCAAGTTGGCAACAGTGTCATTTATGTTCAAAATATTGACTAAACGGGTCAATGTTTCGACGAACATCCAGAAAGTCAATTCAATAAACTTTTTTTTGGGGGGGAGGGAGAAAAAAGGAACTAATACGAGTCAGGAGATTTACAACTGGATAATTTATTTCAATCTCTGGTATTTCATACCAGACACTGTGCGGGAGCAAAAAATCTTACACAATCAGAGGCAAAACTTCATGAAAAAAGAGGTTACATTTGTATCTTGGATTCCAAACAAGAGATACAAAGGCAAAAGGATTTCAAAGTTGCTGTCAATAGTAAGGCATATACGAAAGGGCTCCAGCAAGGAATTCAAGAACCTCAACCCTCTCCAAGTGAAAAATACGTTTAAAACTCGCACATGAAGCTCCCGACTTTTCAATGCGTAGAGTTTGAATTCTGTTCCAGTCTTCCACACTCGAGACGTAGAGTTTGACTTCTGGTCCAAAAACGACCTATGTTCCAAAACTCCTGAACATCTACGATCCGAGATCCAGATGTTGGACTTTTTTCCGTGGCAGGAGCACCAGGAGTTGTAGTTGCGGAGGGAGTTTCTCGCAGATCTGGGCATTGGCGAGGTGGAGGACGAGGTGCTCCAACTGGTTCCGGACGTTGTCCTTCTGAAAGCCGAAGAAGAGGGCCAGCCACTCGAGGAGGTCCACGTGAGGGGCCCATTGGCAGTACGGAGGCTTGCGAATTATAATATTAATAATTATATACGTCTATATTTCATTTAAGGAAGGAGAAAATGGGAAATTAAAACTTTAAGTTCTCACGTGGACGACACGTGATTGGTTTGCTGTGAGAACTAACGGCAATTTAACGTCCAGGGTGGAAATCAACATAAACATAAACTTTGAAGTACTAATCTAACGAAATCGATAAAAGTGGGTGCAACTTAGAAATGACCCCAAAGTTTAGGAGTGCAAAGTGAATTTTCCCCTTAAAAAAATTAGATCTACATATATATGCATGATAAATTAAACACTTACTAGAATCCCTGCACAAATGCTTAAGCAATCTAGACGGTCAGGCATTGAGGAAAAAAAGAAGCACTTCTCCAACATTTCTAACCGGGCTAGTCAATTTCCATCTAAAACATCACGAACAACATAAAACATGCCAAAAATATATAAGGCTATGTTTGTTTCATGTTTCAAAACGTTTTTCTCACTTTTTCATCAATTCAAATACCTTTTCACCAATCTCAATAACTTTTTACAAATTTTAACAACTTTTAACACATTTTTCACCAATCCCAAGAGAATCTACACTATTTTCAAAAAAACACAAACACAAAAACATATCTCAAAACATAAACCAAAACCTGTAAATAATCCAAGTAAACCAATGCATTAAAACATTTCCACCTCACTTAATATTCGATCCTTTCCTTGGTACAATTATGATGTCCTAACCCACATTGAAAGTTTCTCTAAATCTCCGCCATGATATGTAAAGTATGCCTACATGGCATAAACCACAATGGGATGTCACAACAGGAAACATAGGAATCCAAGCTAACATAATAAACTGAGCTTTTTTAACCCTTTTTTGCTTTTTCATAATGTCTGTTTTCCTAATCGTTTAGCTTGTATATCCTGCAGGGGCTTCTTTAGGCGCTCAGTTGCACAGAGACAATTGAAGAAAACTTGAATTTCCGGACTTTATTTGTACCCTCTGGCTGAAAGAGAACTTCAGTGCTCGATCTAACAGTAACTTCCTTCCACTCAGAAGCTGAAGCCCCTTCGCTCCGATAATCCCGAGGAGAGTACAAAACTTCGAGTGTTGAGGGGGCTGCAATTGGGCCATGGAAACTTGAATAAAAAGTACGAAGGGTAAAGAAAGTTTTTCTATATGTGAGAAAATAGATAAAACAGCATCTACAATGTGAGAGTGTGTGGCGAGTACCATTTTCCTCTTCTATAGAACCCTTTCGAATTGGTATGAAGGGGGCCAGTAAGTGGGGTGGCCGACTAGTATGCCCACTCGCAGGCCAATTGTTAGGAGGATACAGCCAAGCACCATTTTATGCAACAAAACTCAAATCCAAATATTGCAGCCATCATCTAGTCCTTTTTGTTTTTGGGATACTATATCGACACCACAATCACGACTTTATGTCTTTTACATAATCACGACTTTTAACTATTATCAGGTGGTAGTCTAGCTGTTCTTCTTCCCTTTTTCCCAGTACAGTACGTGACAGTAGAGCTAGAGGCTAGAGCATATTCAACTCCAATTCCATTGGTTTTTCAAGGTTGTCAAATGCTCATATAGGGTTTGCCTTGAAATAGTAACATGAGAGGCAGTTAGAAACACTCCTATGTTCTGCTCCACACTTCTCCTCCACCATATGCCCACAACTGCTTATATATTCTACCATCATGTGTGGTCACTTTTCAGTGTCCCTAGAAGTCATTATTCAGTACTTACATGAACGATCTGTCTTCTACAAGAAATCTGTTTATAACAGACAATCCTATATGGATATGCTGTCAAACCTGAACTAGCAAATTAAGTCATTTCATTTGTCAATACTGCATCATACAGCTATTTTTCACCCCTATTAATCGCAGAAAAAATAGTAAACACTAACATAGAACTGCAATGAACCTAGAAATCCAATGAACCTGAAACTTATTTCTGAGAAATTAATGTAAATGGACTTATTTTAAGGTATTGATATTCCTATATTTCGACACCTGACCCATAAACATACCATATAAGATTCTGGTTCCTTCCTCAAACTGAATCGGTTTTCAATACTCAAGCATGACTGGGCCAAAAAAAAAAGTAAAACTTGGAATAGATGCTTGGGAAATTACCTAATCCAAACATGCTCGTTTTTTGGATAATCAGGCGACCAACCTTTGCTCTTGTGATATTTTTCAAAGCCTGTATGTCTTCCTGCTTCCCTTTGAATTCCATAAATTCCCCTAGGACATATTTATTGCCTTTAAGCTCCAACCTGCAGAAATATTTACGAAGTCCTGTTTAACAACCAACTAACTGGGTGCTGATTGGAAATATGACCAAGCATCTGACAACAAATACTGTCTAGGAAGCAACTTGTTTGGATATGATGGGTTGAAGGGCGGCTAAAGCCCCAGTGAAGTGGTTGCCTGAGCCATCAACCTTGCTCACGTAGCAGGGTAAAAAAAAATTGGACAATGTCATATGCCATCTGTTGCATACCATGGTCCATTATGCTGTTCATCGGGGAAACACAATCAACAAACTAAGAATTGAGGATGAATAGCTTCATAACTGCTATGACCAATCCAACACAAAAGCAAAGAACAAAAAGAAAGACTTTACATGAACAATTATATAATGATGTCAAGAAGAGCTACTAAAGCCAAGGATCTGCAACAAAAGTTGTATGGTGATAAAAAACAGTGTCAAATCAAAGTTTTGCTGTTTCTTTCAAGAACAACAATTAATAATCATGTTAGTATGGCATTTATCAGCACATATAAAGGTTGAACTGATGCTAGTAACAAACGCGTACAACCACACTCAGGAATGAATCATATAATGACATGAATGACTGCTCCAACCAATTCTCAATACTATCACTCGCCTTGAACAAGTTTTCCGACACAAGCAGCACCTCCATCAAATTTTCAGGGGCACCCAAACTTTTCTAAGCATTGGCTTATTAATGATTTTCAACACAGTTCATTACATTTGGATTTTCTTTCCACCAGTGCCATCACGTGAATTATTAGTAATCTGAAGAAAGCTTTTATCATGCATCAAAATGAAACCTCCAGTATCCTGGCACTACGATGTCTCAAGCCTGTTCTTAACATTATCCACCAAGATTTGACATTACACAAAGAATTATACAAATCTGAAGGCAATATCACTCAGACTAGGAGGCCTAGATAGCAACACACCTATCCCATATTGGAGCTGTACTGAGGATGAAATTGAGCTTCTGATGTATAGATTCTTGTGTCTCTTTCTTGCCACCACGAAAGGCACCTTTAATCCAACCAGAAAACATACTTTTTGGTTCAGGTTTCAGTTGAGTCCATTGGTCAAAGGGAATGACTTCAGAGGGAAAATAGCTTGAAGGGACGGTACTACAAGAAAAATAACAAATAAAACATCTGTATACAGTTAGCTGATAATGAAGTTATAATGTAGGAGATTGATACTAGCATAAAATCATGCAATCACTATACACTGAAGTCAGCAATTCTTTTTTTCCAGAATAGAACAATAAATCTAAGTTATAACTACTGCATTAAGTTATAACTTATACAAGTCCCATATATGAGCCCTTCCATCAGCTTCCAACCTAAAAGCAAATTCACCTAATAATTCTGATAAGACACTGCAAGCACCAAAGGTCTGCAAATCTGGACAGCCTTTAGGAGAAAACAGCAGAAGGATGAATTTGCAATTGTTTCTGTCTGCTGTGCCCCACCCACAATTCGAAGCCTCTTAAAATCCTCACAGAAATGAGAACTAATCGCATATTACCCAAAGCAACTTTTCGCCCTCAATTTCCTTGGCCAATCACATTATTAACATATGAAAATAGTGCAAATGAAAGTGTAGACCATGTATTGCAGCTAAATCATAAAAGCACCAACTCCTGGACATTGATAATATGAACATACAAGTACATTCCAAGTTCAGTTATATAATTCATAATTTTTTCTTTTCCTGAGAAAAAAAAGTATCATTTTAAATAGCAACTCCCTCAGGAAAAATCAGTGCATACCAGAGCTTTGGATTAGGAAGCACAACTTTGCAAGATAAATATCCTTCTGGTAGAGAAACTCCTCTTTGTTCAAGATATGACTCAAGAATTGAAACTTGTCTTTTAGCCTCCACAACCTGACATATAAGAAGTTATCGAACCAGTTCAGTTGTTAGAATACTAACTCGCAACCATCAAGTTCTCCTTCTGGATTCTCATTACCTACGAGAAGAATCAAAAACCAAAAAATAATCTCATGGCGCTGGAACTACTGAAAATCTCATTATCTATAAAGCACTCCTGTATAGACCAAATGGCCTCTTCAGATATCATGGGCTATATAGCATTAGTGTTAGGATTTCAAAGAGGATATTTCCTGTCTAGCTATGCAATGCCTGCAGCATTAAGGTGTTTCACTTTATTTACACCCCTTTAGACTTTCAAAGCCAAAAACTAAAGCTAGACATCTCTTTGGTCCAGAAAGGAGTCTCTTTACGCGTAGACCTTTCTTTTTCTCTATGTAGCTTTTCATTGTTTTAGTGCTTCACACTGGTCCTCTTGCAGACTAAACTCCATGCATTTGAGAAGAATTTGGGCCATCAAGTGTGTTTCGTATTTCCTCGATTATTTATTCTTTGCCCTGATATTTTTTATTCTTTGGTCTCGCTTTTAACATTTTGCTTTCTTTTGTCCAGAAGAGATATCTCCCCCAACTGATAACTCATTCCTCTACCCCCACACCCAACTATATATCTACAGCCTATAATGAAAACTTGAAAGGTCCCTCAACTATATTTCTACAGCCTAGAGTTTTTTTTTTAACTTCTAAATGTGGCATCTACACTAATTTCTCACAATAAAAATTTACTTCTTTTGGCCCAAACATAACTACAATGCTCAACAAGGTCTACCAAAGTCCATATTTGTGGAATACTTATTACCAAGTTAGACAACAAAGTAAAACTTACTTGAATTCTCAAGAAAAGTTAGAACCGCAGGTAATTAGCAAGAATAATTTCTTTTCTCCTAAACATCAAGCACTTGAGCTATCCACGGAATTTAAACAACTAAATGAGAACCAGAGCAGTAATTGAGATATTTAAATGCAGCATCTAAAAGAAGACAAGATCAACAGCAATCAGAAACAATTTTAAGAGCCTAACCACTTCAATTAAACAAGTTCCAACAAGATGCTATAGCTTTGTACAGCTGCAATTCACAACACTTTTGGGCACAAATCATTCGATAGACATTCTATAAGATTGCTAATTCATCGAACAACAAACTAGGAACTGAACTGTGACTTACGGGATCAGGAAGACACTCTGCTTTATGTTTACTGCCGCCTTCACACACCCATGTGCCATCCGCATTCACTGATATGAATCCAGATAGATTCTGAACAGATATCACCACTACCTCCCTGGAATAACTAAGAGATTAAATAAAAGGCAATGAACTAGAAGCATAAGGGAAAACTAGATTCCAGAGTACACAGCCTAGTCTTTTACTACATTTTCTCATCATACTTCATCAAATTCAAGTTCAGAAAGTGGCAAAATCTTACCGTTCGTTAACAAGAACCACGTCGATATTCTGTCGTGAGCCGGTGTCGGCATCTGGAATACGAAGCCCCACGTACGCCTTTCCACCGTAAAGCTTTTCCAGCCTGATTTTTTTTTTCGGTTGCAAAAGAAAACACTGAATTATAAAAGCATACTCTCCATTATGCTAACGAGGAAATACCGGAAGAGAAGAAAATTTTGAACAAGTATGAGAGATAGTGAATATATAATCTTCTTTTTCTTTCTGTCATCATTGTTTGGGAACTCATTACATTGAAATTTATTAATTTTTTTCTGAAAAAGAAATGTCTCGTTTTGGCTTGGCAAAGTAGCTGAAATCAGCAACCAAACATCAAGAAATTAGAGGTTTCTACTTTTAGGAGATACCTATTCGCTACCAAGAATAGAGCACTGGAATCAGAGGCTTCCACCTCCAAAATGTCGTCGTCGTAGAAGAATCGCTTGATAAGTTTGTAAAGGATCAAGCCACAGATGATCTCTGCCCACATGGTATTGCCACTCTTGTTTGGTTCCTCCAAATGTTGGCTTACGCTGGAAAATCTGCAAAATTGCAAATGCAGGCGTGAAGATTAACTAAAAGGAGATAGCTTATCACTTTCCTTACTCTTTTTTACTTTTTCTTTTTCTGGTTTCTCGAAAATTATTGGGGAAAATTTTGCAGAGATGGAATACATTTGAGTGGAACGACGTGTCGACTAATGTGTACGTGTGAACCAACGCGCATGCCGCATCTTGATCGTGGTGTGTAAACAGTGTCAGATTAGGGTGATGTTCGTTTTGAGAAAAAAAATGTAGGATTTTAAAGAAATTGTGAATTTTTATGTTGAATGGTGTTTTATTGATGTTTGTGACATTGTGTAAAAGGGAGAGAGAAATGATTTGATGTAATTGTTTAATAAAAAAATATTTGAGTTATGTGAAAAAGTATAAAGAGAAAAAATTTATGTTGAATAAAAAATTAAAAAATTGTTAGAGATTGTGTAAAATGTATTGGTTTTTGTGTTTGAATTCTGAATATGTTCGGTGGTAAATTTGTGAATATACTTAGAATTCTGAAAAAAGTGTGAAAACGAACATATCCAAGAATTGAACTTTGTCGACATTTGCATGCTTAAGGATTAAGCAACATTAAAGGAACCAAAAACAAGATTTTGTAGGTTGGTAGCATGGGTATGACCCATTCTTGTGTTTGGATGTACTCTTAGAACCCGAGTTCATTCCTTATATATGGCCTTAAAAAAAAGAATTGATAAATTATAATTTATTTTCTCAAACTACTATCTTATTCTTAAATACTTTAAAAACTCACCCCCAAATATATTTTCGTTACAATTTCATTCCTAACCGGCTAGAGCCATTATGTCTCACATGAATAGAATGTGACTTTCTTTTTATGTAAAAAGACAAATTTACACACATCAATTCTAAGCGAGTTATTTTTTATTTTAATAATTAAAAAAATCATCTAGCTACATATTGTTTCTTGAGCCTACAAATTGTGAAAAGCATAGTAGAAAACTAAGAAAGCTCAAATAGATATAAATTTGTATAATTATGTAAGGAGAATGTTTTGTTCCGTTTAAGTGGAACAAAAATCAATTGATATAATGACTCCAGCGGATTGGGAGATGTAATCGCAACATATAAGCATATGTTAAAAGGTGAGTTGTAACGAATTAAAGTTTATGAGAGTATTTAAAAATTGGATGATACGTTGAAAGGTTAAAGAGTACATATGGTTTGTTTCCCAATTTTTTCAACCCTCAACATTTCCAAACAATCATAAAATAATATATCTCTCCTCATTAAATTATAAAATAATATTATATTATTCAATTAAATCTTCTCTCTCCTCACTTAACTATAAAATACTATATTTTTTCACAAATCTCAATACCCAAAATTTCCAAAATCTCAATATTTCCACAAACAAACTCCCCCTTTCAACAACCACAAATGTCTAGTGTGAGTTCGAATCATCACTTACCAGCATATAGGACTAAAGGGCTGATTCCATATACAACAACCACAAAAGAGGAGTTACAGTGGTAGAAGAAAGGTAGCTTCCCTCTGGACACCATTTAAAATGGATTGGTATACAAATTTTTTTAGGCGACATCAGCTTTAGGCGACCACTTTATGTTGGCCTTATATCTGTTTGATACAGAACACAGGACGGCATGAAAAGTTGTGCAATATGGACGGCAATATTGTAACCTAAAGCAGAGCAGGATCCTGTCATTCAAGGAACAATAGAAAATACGCTGTGGCCAACAGCATTATAAAAGTAGAATCGAAGACTTTCCTTCAAGTTTCAAATTTTAGTCTTTGGTTTCTGCTCTGTAGCCATTTGGATAGGAGTAGTCTGTGAGCAGTATGGTGTGGCCTACATTACTGCCAAGAGTTTGACCCCAAAAGAACTCGTCCTGTATTCTTGGTTTGTACGAAGCAAGTTTATTTAAAATCGGTTGCTGATGTTTAGATCTTAAGCTTGAATTAACAAGATTTGACTTTCTCTACGTACCTGTATGTTTTCACCCGCCTAATATCACGCAGTGTTAAACACTTGTTATAGCATGGTTCTCGGGATGACCACAATCTAACTGCAGAAATCTTTGCAAACTTCGCCCTTTGTTATCGGGCTGACCATCAAACAATAATAAACTTTTCCAATGCAACAATCTCTTCGGATTCACCACATTCAATCGAATAAACTATTTCATACACCATTAGTTGGGCAATTTGCCATTCCAATGCATCGAAAATCCTCAAGTGTCTGTTGCATAAAATGCGTAGTTAGTGTTGGCTTAATTCTGTGTCAAACAAAGTCCTGAGTTGTGATAGATCATCGTGTAAAATTGGACTAAGCGTTCAAGAGAACAAGCCTTGGCTCATCTGCTGCTCAAGAAAAGAATTATGCAAGATTGTTCACCTGCTCTAAGCTCGAGCAAATTCTGTGAGTTTCTCAGAGTGATGGGCTTGTCCTCGAGCCAGTAAACCGGATTTTCACTTAACAAAACAAGTGCGTGTATCTTATACCTCTTGGGAATAGCGGACGCGCTTGAGCTTCCATATGTGCAACACGGAAACTTTCTGGCATTTTGAGTCTTGTCATGGCAGTCTTATACTAAAGACATTGCAAATTGTACATGGGTGTTCCAGCATAAGACATCAAGTTACGTGGATTTCAAGATACGTTTCTGGAGCTCTTTGTCAACACTTCCAAACCATATTTGATAGGTACATTTAAGATGAACCGGTGGCAGCACATCAAGGGTTAATTTCAGATTAAAACTCTCTAATAAATCTGCAGAAGAAGGGTAATGAATACAAAATGAAACATGAAAATGAAATAGAATCACCATCACATACAATATACTGTCCCACGTGTGGAATCACATTGGAAAAATAGAACAAAAGAAAGAAAGAAGGAAAAACTAAGGATAATACAAGCCTCTTCATTTCTTTAACCTATTCTGTTCTTTGGAAGCAAAAACAATGAAGCAAACATATTCAATCGCAACATAATACCAAATATACCTGTCTGCTAGTGGGGCACAAGTTACGCCAAGCTGGTCTATTTCTCTATTTATGACTGCTGGTGCTCTTCTTCTTGAGTAGGCTCCCAAACTTTCCAAGCAAAGGCTTCTTCTTCTTCTTCTGTTGTTGTGGCTTTGATGGTGAGCTTCCACCATCATCAATGTTTTCTCTAGAAGATACCCCATTTATCTGATCAAAACTCTCACTACCCTCCACCTTTGTGTCCACTTCCTCTTCAAAGGATTCCTGCTCCACTTCTCTCTCTGGCGAACACTCTTTCTTTTCAATTTTGCAGCTCTCCCACATCTTAAATTCAATTTCTACCGAGTCATCTTCTTTTTCTTCCTTTAGTTTTCCATTCACCTTTTCAATTATGGCAGGACTCATTTTTTCAGCCTCATCATTCGAGCAATTATTCTTCTCCTGTATGTTTTCTTTTCTAGGATCGTCACATTGATGTGGTGGAAGCTCCGTTTTGGGCGTCTCTTCTCTTGCATGTCCATTCTCTTCAGAGAATTCAACCACCTTTGGAAGCAAATCATAGTCCTTCTCACTGTCTGTAAGATCTCCATTTTCTTCAGTTTGCTTTTTGGCCATAGCTTCTTCTTCCAGCAACTTAGATAACTCCTCAACTTTCTTAAGAGAAGCAGCTTCCCTAGTTCGGAGCTCTTCATTTTCTTGAATTATATTCTGTAGCTCAGTTTCTTTGTCCAACAAACTTTCTTTCAATTTCATGCTCTCGACCTTTCCCTTGCCAAGAGCTTCCTGCAAATGAATTACCTCAGTTTCAACTTCCTGTAGGCTCTCGTTCAGCTGAGCTTCATCCTCCTTGCTGGCACTAGCTTCTTCCTTGGTTTTCTTCAGCAAATTCACCAGCCTATTTATTTCTTTCTCCCGAGAAGAGTTCTCTTCTTCTGATTGCTTTACACAATCCACCAGATGAAGTTCCTTTTGTTGCCACTCAGCCTTGGAGTTTTCAAATTCATTCTTTGATTGTTGAATTGTATTCACAAGGAGATCAATCTCATGTTTTGCATCATCAAGCATGCTTTTATACTTCTCATTTGTTGCTTTCAAGACCAAGTTTAGATCTTCTATCTGGTTCTCATAATTTTCATGATCAACTTGACTGGATAACAGTTTTTCTTTGGCTTCTCTTGCTTCTGCAGAGACCTCATGCAAGGCTGAAGCTAAGCTTTCCATTGCCTTCTTGCTTTTCTCTTCTTCATCCCTGGAATTTTCCAATTCATTAATGATTTTATTTTTCTCTTCTAATAGAGTCTGAACACTAGAAGCTGCAAGCTTCTCGTTGTTCAAAGCCTGGGCTTTCTCCTCCATCACAGTGTCAAGCTCAGACTTTAGGCAGTCAACCTTTTTGGCCATTGCAGAACTTTCTTCCTTAGCCATACAAAGTCGATGTTCTGATTCCTCAAGATCCTCTCTCTGTCTTCCAATTGAAATTTCCAACAATCCCACTTTCTCTTTTAGAGAAGCAATTTCAGATTCTGCATCATGCAATAAATCGTTGTTCCCCTCTAGTTGTTTCATGACTGAATTCAAAGATTCTGATGCAGATCTCTCCAACTTATTTGCTTCCTCAACCCGCATCTCTAATTCTTCAACCCGTTTTTGCCACTCCTCCATTAGACTATGTGCATAAGATTCAGCCATCTTTGCAGCTTCTAGGTCAACATTAAGCTGCTCAATAGAAGCCTCTTTTTCTATCAACTTTTCCTCTATGCCTTTCACTTTCTCAAGTTCTTGTTTTAAAGAGTCTATCTCTGATTCAAGCTTCAACACCACCTGGTTGTTTTCACTGGCCAGAGTTTCAACCTTTGAGTCAAGCAAGGCCTTTAACCGGGTTAACTCAGCCGAGAGAATCTCCACTTTCTCAGCGTGAATCTCTGCTATCTTAGTCGCATCGTCAGCATGGCTCAGTGCCTGGTTCTTTGCATCACATGTCATGGTCAGTTCATGCTTTACTCTTTGGAGCTCCTGAGAGGTAGAGAAAAGAGCAGCCACATCCAAAGCATGTTGATTCCTCACAGCTTCAAGCTCTTTTTGCCATTCCTCTTCCTTCTTCTGGGCTGTCTCAATTCCTGACTGCTCCAACTCAACAGCCCGGAACTTCTCAATCTCCGAATTCTCCTCGGCTCGCTTTTGAGCCACCAAAGCCTCCCTGAGTTTCTCATTTGCTTCTTCAGAAACTCTTTGTGCTTCTTTTAACTCATCAATGGCTTCCGCCTTCTCTTTCTCAACCAAAGCTATCTGTTCCTTTGCTTTCTTTAGATCTTCCTGAACAAGGTTCAATTGCACCTGTAACTCTGATCCCTTCGCAATCCGTGTAGGTTGTTTCTGAAAATACAGATAAATTATCAGTGAATATCAATATTCACATTGCTCATCCCAAGAGGCATACAAGGGGAGAAACTGTTCCAGTTTCAAGAAATATACTCATGATGCAATGAAAATCAAATATGACAAAACTGCCTCTTCAGTTTTGCCTCTTCAGCAGTTCATTCCAGAACACCATAAAGAAATTCTCCAATATTTAGTTCTCATATTCTGTCCAAGAAGATTGAAATAATTAATAATTTGCAAGCCTAACTGCAGAGTAGAGTATTCTGATGTTAACACAGCATTTTTTTGTCCAAGAACACATCCACTCTATAGGGAAGCTGCAAAATAATTAACAATTGGCAAGCCTTGAGTAGAGCATTCTGCTTCTATACAGTAGTTTTCAGTTCTCATTTCCAAGGCTTTTTAGAAGGTCAAAATCCCAAACTTTGAAATGGAACAAAACATGCTCAAATAAATGAAGATAAACAGCATTTGAGATGCATCCTTTCATACTTACTTCAGGTGGGGTAGCAAGTTTTGGCGATCTATGCTCAGTGGTGGGCTTGGAGGTAACCGACCGTGGGGACCTATCAATTGAAAGGCGCGACTTCTGCAAAGGAGAGGGTGAATCAGTTTCCGATTTAGCCACTCCCTTGCTTGGTCTACCAACTCTTGGAGTTGCCGGTGATGCTTTGTGAGGAGTTTCAGATAAAGTAGACCTGTCAAATGCGAAGTCTCATTGCTCAAAAAATAAAAGCAAAGTCTCATAAATACAGTGCCATACTAATAAGAATGCATTCAACGAGAGAGACAATGCAATAAATAAAACGTAAACAGTGTGCAAGAAACGCAAACTGAATTAAAAGTAAGATGGATCTAAGCCAAAATTGGAACTTTGTACAGAAATTTAGCTTCAGAAACACAGCAAATCAAACTCAAACGAGAACACCGAAGCACAAACACACGCAAAAAGATTAAAGGTAAATTCTACGTGATGATTAGAGGATAATCTGTTCAGGGACAGATCCAAGTAAATAAGTATAAACACCAGAAGAAAAAACACGAATGAGCTAGGATCAAGGCTAAGAAAGAAGATAAGGAAGAAAACAACATTAACAAAGAAGACGCTATGGAGATAGACTCTCTCCCAAAAATTGAAACAAAGAAGAATAAGAACCCCAAAAGAAGATCGTAAATAACACAGATCGGACCCACTAATCTTCCAAATAAGAAACCCAAAAAAACTCAAATTGACATCACCCACTAATTCTTCTAAATAGAAAGGATAAACCAGTTCATCAAACAACCTCAAAAAACCCAAATCAGATCTCAAGAGATTGACATGAAAAAAAGAAAGCTTGAGCGTGAGAAAATTTCAGAGAAATAAAGGGTTCAAAGAACTTACTTGGCTTTGGACGACATGCTTCTACTGGTTTCGAAGTTCCTCGCAGTAGAAGAGAAAGTGAGAAAGAATTGCGCTGGCTTGGATACGTGGGCTGCTAAAATGCTTGTTGCATTGTACGAGAATGACTAATGTTTCAGATCAGCATAATACGTCACCATTTCTGTTCTCCTCTCTGAAACAGCAAATGAAGAAGACGTAGATGGAGTTGAACAAGAAGAAGCGGGTGAAGCAGAACAAGCAGTGAAGAAATTTACAGAAACACAAACCCAATTATTTTGGGTTGGTTTTCCTGTCTCTTAATCTTAAGTGGCCACACAGCACAACTCAACACACACTGGTAGTTGCTCTCTCTCTCTCTCCCCCTCTCGCTTTTCTGAGAGGTGGTGCATTTTCGGGTTAAAGGGCATGTGAATGGACCAAAGTATCCCTAGTCGACGTTACTCGTATCTTTAACCTGTCAAAGGTATTGGTAACTTTTTTCAGAGCCGAAGGGAAAAGGGGATTGATGGGTTTGTCTCCAAAGCGGACCCTGCTTTTCAGGAAAGCCAATAAGCCAGTCCTGGGATTTTTCCAGGCTTCCCTGTTAACATATTTTCTATTTTTCTCTTTACAATACAAATAATAATATTTTTTTTTCCAACAATTAATTTCACCTAAAATATTTCCAGCTGTCTAATTTTGGTGCTCACAAGTGTGAACGGCTGATACATTCTCATCTGGTAGATGGATAAATAAATAAGAAAAATCTTAGATATATGTTTTTCTTTTTTTTCTATATGTTTTTCTTTTTAATATCGAGGATAAGTTATATGCTACATGCTAACGCCCATCTCTTGAGAAAAAAAAAAAGAAAGCTCTGCTACCAAGAGTGAGCCTATTTAATGTACAGATAAATCTCGAAGAGCTAGCTAAAGCTCGCACACATCACTACGATTCTCGTTTAAGCTAATTATGATATTAATTTAATAAAAAATCGAACTTATTATATGTGCACCTACTCACATAAGCATAAATTATTAATTAGGAGACATTGTTTTTTTGTTATCAATTTATATATATGTTTTCTCAAATTGATTGTTAATTAATACGTGCAATCCCTCCTAATTAATAATATTGTTCTATCATTCTCTAATGAAGCCTTAGTGGAATAGTCTTTATATACCACAGAGGTCATCTCTGATCTCTTGACTTTTGCCTTAATTAGTTCTCACGGTAATCTTTGTTAGAAATGCCTCTAGTGTCATTTTGAGGGAAAATAACGTATCATATTCATAGATACCTAAATAATCCGAAGGAAATAATTTACAATTAGATGTGAATATGACATCTAGAGTCCTTAAACGTGTCTAGCGACAAACACACGGAAAAAATATATATCATTTTTCGACTCTCAAACTACTAAGTTCATCACATTAATCCATTGAACTATTAAAATTCATCCATCAGGTCTCAAATAAAATTTGATTGTCAAAATTGTACTGCACTGACACCAAATTAGTAAAGTAATGTCGGATCTTAGAGGCCATGTTACATTAAAGTACCCAATCGCATTAGATGGTCAAATAAGGAATGATCTTTATTTTGTTCTGTTTTGTGGGGGGTGGGAAGCTGACTAGCCAGCAACCAAGAAGCTTTCATTTGCCTTGTGGGTGTCGCAAATTGAAAACAATGAGATGCTATTTGGTGAGAGTTAATCTTAAGAAACTTGCAACGCAAAAAGGTAACCCTTTTTACAAGCTTTGTGCACCATTCCCATTTGATTTCTGCTGATCAATCCATATGGTAATTGGTCCATTAATTTGGTATGGTTGGATTCTGCAACTATGCACAGCAAAAACTTCCTCAAATGTGCGCATCTACCAAACTGCAAGCTTTTACACATATGGCAGAGAGATGGGTGAGGTAAGAGGATGCACAAGGTTCATGAGGAGGAAAGCATGCTGATCATGGCGGGACACGAAGAGGATGCATGACCTATAATTCGTCTCATATATTGTATCGTGGGATTAAGATTTTATGTAATTTATTATTATTATAATTTGAAGAGAGGCATACTAAATAAAATTTATTGTAAATTTTATAAGCTTCAAAATTTTAGGCAAACAAAATAATACGTGATTTATCTCTATCTGTCTTGAAATTATTCTTAAAATTCGTGATATATATATATATATACACACACAAGTAAACCGATCAGCCGATGCAATTATCTATTCAAGTGGAAATCTGACGGAGTGTGCTGAGTTGACGGGGGAAGACTTCGAGAAAACGTGTTTAGGCATGTTTGAGCCTCAATTAATTGGGTTCAAAATTTTAGGCTTACTACTAAAAAATTCACCATATAATTTTTTATTATTATAATGCTTATTAAAAATCTTCTCTCTCTTCACTTTTTCACCAACTCCAATAACATTTCTTTACTTTATAATATTTCTCAAACCCCAATACCCAAAATTTTCACCCTCAAACATACAAAATCACAACAAAATGAGGAAAACTTTTGCATGCATCTCTAGACTATCTGACAAACGTTATTTTCGAGTTCCAATTATCAGTTTCATCTTAATCAAGAACATAAAAGTGTTATTTTATTAAAATAAAACATTAATTTTTATCTAAATTAATATTTCAATAATTGCGAAGCAAAAAGTATATTTAACTGTCTATAAAATTAAACTTGTGTTATGTTCGTTTCTTATATTTTTTCAAGATTCAAATACATTCACAAAACTATCACCGAATATATTCAGAATTCAAATACAAACATTAATACATTTTACACAATCTCTAATAACTTTTTACTTTTTCATTCAACATAAATTTTCTCTCACCATATTTTTCACATAACTCCAATATTTTTTATTAAACAATTACATCAAATCATTTATCTCTCAACTTTACACAAACACCAATAAAATACTATTCAGCATAAATATTCACAACTTCTCTAAAATTCTATATTTTTACTCAAATCAAACATTCCTTGGACGCGGTATTATACAAAATCATGGAAATTTGTTGTTTTGATATAAAAAAAATATTTTGGAGTTCAAATTATCAATTTTATTTTAATCACAAAACTAAAATTGTTGTTTTTATTAAAATAAAATATTAATTTTCGTCTAAATTAATACTTCAATAATTGCGATGCAAACAGTGTATTCAACTGTCTATATAATTAAACTTGGACATGGTATTATACAAAATCATGGAAATTTGTTGTTTTGATATAAATAATATTATACGTTAGGGCGTTTGTTTCCCAAAATTTTCAAACAATTATAAAATAATCTCTCTCTCCTCATTAAATTATAAAATAATATTATACTATTCAATTAAATCTTCTTCGGGATAATTATAAAATAATAAATGGCGGATTTGCTGCAGTCTGTGAGGGAGGGACGTGGGTCCCGAGATTCGTCCGAAATAAATCACCCTCTTCGGGATAATCGTGGCCTTTATTTTTACTGTAGTTATGTTTGTATTGTAAAATTTTTAGTATTGAGTTTAGTGAAAAGGTGAAGAGAGATAATTTTTTATATTTTTTTATGGGAGAGAGATTATATTATAGTATTTTATTGGGAGTTAGTGAAATATTTTGTAAATTTTTTATCACAAATGCACCCTATAATAAATATAAGGGTTCATTACAATTTTCTCTTTTAAAATTAGCACCTCTTTATTAAAAATTCTCTTAAATTATGATTAGTAATAACTCACTCACTCTCTATCTATATTTACCGATCAAATTTGGGCAAATTTTTGTTGAGAGGCAAAACCACATTTCTCGGCCCAAGGGGGAAAGAGAGATAATTTGGTATTTTCGCGCAATGAAAGTTACACGTGTTGTTCACTTGTGATAAAAAGCGTTACACATAAAGAAAAATCTGGATGAGAGACTGAATCTTGACAGCAAAAGCAGATTGAGTGAATGAATTGTAACGAGTCATAGTTTATAAGACTGCTGAGAATATGGTACTAATTCGAGAGAAGAAATTATAATTAACGCTAAATATAAAAAAATTATTTCAATCAATTTTTCTCATTATTTTTTTACTAATTTTTATATTTCAAAATTTTAACCATCTTACCATTTTAACGCAAACACCACTGTATCTTCGAAAATGGGATACCAATACATAAGTTTATGAACTCCAACACGAAGCTCACGACTTGTCTGTAAGAAAAAAGACCACAACTCTGACCAGACGGCAACCAAATACTTGGATCGAGATTAACATCAGACTGGAAATGAGTTATTAAATGCAAAGCAGTAGTATCTCTGCCACTCTCAGCTGAGGACCGATCGAGTTTGCTGCAGGCGACCCAATTTAAAAGGAGTTATTAAAAAATTAGCCTATTGGTAGCCCTAAAAGTGTGTGTTGAAATTAGTACTGTTTTGGAAGCCAAAACTCTGCGTTTTCTTTTCCCCCAGAGAAAGATATCCATTCTTCCACAGTCAGACTGCTAGAGAGTGGCTGGAACTGAGTCTGAGTCCCCCGCCCCACCCATTGAAAGCAAAACCACTCTTTTTCTGATGCTTTGAACCTAACCTCGTGGTCCTGCAAGAAACGTACAAAATCTCTCCCTCCCTCTCTCTCTCGATCTGACTGCACCTACATACCTATATTTGCCTATTTCCTGTCCTGTAAGGTTCCAGCTGATCTGCTTGGATATTTTCTTCATTTTTTTTTGGGTTGGGCCAGTTCGAGCTCAAGAAAACATACTTATTACTAATAAGTGATTAGACTTCACTTAATAGGCTCGCCATAGGGTATGGGGGTAGGCCAACGCTTGTTGGGTACGTCCCGTTTGTTAAACCTTTCTTCATTTGACACCAACCTAATCAAAGACCTTACTTTAATTATTTCTTTTGAGTGGAAAAAAAAATTCACAAAAACTCAACTTTAACGGGCTCTTTTTGTTTTTTTCCCTTTTGTCCTTTTGTCATAGCTAATTTAAAATAAGGGTGCATGTCACATGAGAGAAAAGAGAGAGAGAGAGATTTTGTGAAGGTTGCCAGCCTAATGTGACTGAACGTGAAAATGGTTGGAATAGTACACTTTGGCAGAAATAATGCTGCATTAATCACCCAAAACCACCAGAGAAGCACGTCCAAGGGACTCCTCTAAAAGCAAGTGGTACCCTGATAATCTGATTGTTGTGGGGCTCTAGCTTGTTGACTTGTCATCACTTTCCTTCCCCAAATCCAGCTAGCTTCTGCTTTTTGAAGTCTCTAAATTGTTGCAGTCATGCATATAAGTTGGGGATTCTTTAGAGGGCATATATTCTACAAATTTTAGTTTGAATTATACAGTACAATTTGAAAAATAGACAAATACAATATACAGGTCCTACACTGATTAATACTGTCAATATTAAACTTCAGACATATAAATAATCTTAATCTGGAGTAAAATTAATCTTCAAACGACTATTATTATCATTTTTAAATGATTAATAAATTATATTAGTTAAAAAATATAATTTATATTATAAAATATATCTCTTCGTTACAATTTTGAGATAATAAATTGTTATATGTGGTTAAATTTGTTCTTAAAATCTCCAAATAAGTTGGTCGGATATTTTAAGCTTCTTTCTTCAGTACACTTTCTATTTCCTAAACAAGGGTTATTCTTTAAGATAAGGTATTAGTCTATAATTTTTCTTTTAATTAACTAAATAAAACAATTTTTATATATATTCACTAATTCAAGTGATTTAAAAATTCAAAGGGTTATTTAAAACCATTACCTTGACTACTATAAACTATGACAGAATATTCTATTTTAAATATTACTCAATTTTGATCAGAGACAATACAAGGTGGTGTTTAAGGCCTATCTGAAGCGAATTACCAATCTGCTGGCTCAATATCTGTCAAAAAGTACCACAGCAATTTTGGCTGTTTCTTCCGAGCTGGAACAACTCTAGTTGATTCCCCTACTGCGAACAGCCAAAGAACTAGCCCACATGTCATAAAAGATTTTCCAACCAGCAACCTTTATATATATATATATATATATAATCTGCTGACATGGTTCCAAGTTCCAACTAGAGTAATGTACAAATTTCTCCTCACGTGGGTAGTTAATGTCAAAGTAGATAACGTAGCCAATCCACATGTTCTCCCAACGTGGCAATAAGTGTGATGTCCTAATTATTTGTTATTTTTTTTATTTTTTATGATCATTTTTCTTATGCTTATATGACTGCTCCTGTTCGATAAAAAGATTCATATCCCTAAGATTTCCAAGGATCGAAAGGCTCTTATTATGTCCATAAGAAAAAAATTTAGACTGCCACAAAGAGGGAATTATACTACCAATATATATAGTATATACTGTAAATATAGAGAAGGCTAGACTTAACTGGGGCCCAAACCTGGCCTTGGAAAGTCACAACGTACTGTCATGAGTGTCATCCACATGGGGATGGATGGAGATCAAGTTGGCAGAACATGGAGCAGAGGAACCAAAAAGGGGTGAGGAGCTCAAGAAAATACACAAGATGTACCAGCCCACCTATCCGATGTGGTGGGCCACATGTTGCTTCGTCCCATCTTAAATACCAATTGGTTATTCCTTTGCCAGTCTTACTTCTCCAGACCTCAAAATGTACCATTCTCGCGCGAATCAAGGTTCACTTCTTAAGCAGTGCTGACTGCTGCAGGTTCCTCTCGTCCACTCCCTCAAGATTTTTGCCATACCCAATCACGCCCACCTGGGGCTGGTAGTTCCGCGGTGTTTATCAATCCTATACATCTTCGGGGCCCGCATGTGTACTAACTCATTTGCCCTGCATGTATGGCTCTTGTGTCCAAGGCATCCCCCATTGTAGTGATTATTCACGTGATTGAATGATGAACTTTAGGCTACTGGCCGTAATAGTTGCTCAGCTTTTTGAATGGGCTTCCAGGTATCATGTAATTGGAAGAGAGAGAGTCGGAGAGAGAGGTCAATAATTTCTTACTAGCGAAAGGGACAAAATGAAGCACATCCTGCCCACATAAAAGTAGAAAAGGTCCATTCAGATTGAAGTGTCCAAATTATTTCTCTCCCAAGAAAAATTGGTAATGCAGAAAATTTGTCAAGACAATACATGAAAGGTGTAGAATGCTATACAAAATTTACCCCGTAGAGAGTAGAGGGTAGACTAGTCGCATATTGAGGTGTAACAGAAGAGAGAGATTATATCAAGCATCGTCATAAGAAACGTGGAAGCTAGTAGTGCAGCCAGATGCCCCGAGGTCCTCAGCCCCACAACAGTCATAGAACTTGGCAGCATAAGGCGGATCATTGGGTCCCAGTTCATAGTACCTTCGTTCAAGAAAAAAGCAGAAAGCATCAGCCAATAAAATTGTCTTCGAATTCTGGTAATACAAGCCAATGAGCTCTGGTACAATGGCACTTCATAAAGCATGGGTGTAGGTTGAGGTCATGGATTGGAGATATATAGGTAGAGATATGACGGAAAAAGGAGAACCGAAAATAGATGTTCCGAAAACCACACCTGATCAGTGATCAAACAGTAGGATTCAAACCACTAAGATATCAACCAGTCTAAACTCTATCCAGAATAGACCAGTCTAAATGTTTTTGGTTGGAAAAGAAAATGGACCACAAGAGTGGAATGATCAATCCACAAGGAGTATCATAGTTTGTGAGGACAGGCCAATTGCATAGAAAGATCAAAATGTGAATTCAGTGCTTTATGAGGATTTGGACAAAAGAGATGTCCATATGCTACAACCATCAATTACGTATTTGAGCTGTCTAAGAGCATGACCTCAAATCAAGTATCATAAATTTTTCTTCTAGGGAAAATGGAGATACAATTATGTTCACGCATAAACAAACACTGCATCTACAGATAACGATATCCTTCCTTATGAAGCATTGTGTATTCTACTACAATTTATAATATATAAGATTTACTTCCTGCCCATTCAGATGTTCATATGGATAGATGATTTGTCAGGCGCGACCACCTGACGGATTATATGGCTGACTAATAGTTTGACCCATTCGTTTTCTACAGCACGCTATCTAATTGTGTGTATCCGTCACACCCATAAACATGCCCCCAATGGAACACAAAGGCAGGCGCTTGGAGAACTCGGCACTGCTCATTATTTGGCCCTATATATTTTCTTCTTCCTCCCAATAACAGGTACTCGTTTGAAAAACTGGGATTCCGTGATGCAGTTGAGGGACTAGAAACCATTACTCTAGCTCAATCGTCAGTCATAATAACTAGGATTCCATGACAGAAAAAATCAAAGAAATGCTCTTACTTCCTAACGATTATAGCAGAATTGAAAATCTACTTCTGTTTTATAACTTTTGATTCAAATAGCAGTGCAATACCATATGAATTCTTTACTTTTCTCAAGATTTCTCAGCAAAATATATAAGATTTCATCTCGTTAATCTCTCTCAGGTAGAGCTCTAGACACACATTGGCAGAGTTCTTAACTCAGCTAAAACTTTAGAACTCGTTGATTGACGAGTTATGCAGTTAAACTGTTTTTTTTTCCAGCTATGAAGAATTAGTCAACTGCCCAGCACTTGCAAACTAGTATAAGATGAAGTGTCATAATTTGTTGTACATGTTGCAGTTCTAATCTGTATATCCTGCATAGCTTCAAAAAGAAAAACTCCAGCTGAGCGCCAGTTCTTTAAAAACTCGACCTCTCAATTTCGTAAAGGAGTCATTACCAAGTTACAAAACGTAAAATCTATATAGATTGTTGATGAAAATTATATCCTGTTACTTCAATCACAATGATAAAGATTTCACCCACAACAACCAATCTAGATATCTGGTCGTTAGCAATACTGTTGGTAAAAAGACACCCCATTTAGATTGTGCTGGAATTCGGGTGTATGCCTGACATTATGCCATCTTGTTATTCGAGACTCCTAGTAAAAAAAAATACAAAAAATCCTCAATTTACCAGAACTTGCAAGAAAAATTAGAGCCAAACACACAGACCACCAAAATTCAAACGAACCAAAGACCTCTAAAAAATTTCAAAACCGCAAATCGGTATTCAACAGAACAAGAAAACCTCAATCTCCCATCCATATATGCAGAAAGACATCGAAAATCAACAAAGGGAATGCAAAATTATCCTAGGAAATCCACATAGTGTATTCATATTACGCATATCTGAATTTATCCAAATGCGACGCAGTGTACCTTTTCTGGTCGTCATGGCGGTGACAGACAAAGAAAGAAGGATGGAAACGGCATGAGGAAGGGGTGTTAGACGAAGGAGTGTAGCTCTGATTGCACCTCCTGCACAGTTTCTTCACCTGTTCTGTGTCGCCCTTTTTCTCCATTCATTCGCCCATGTCTATTGAAGACCCAGCCAGAGACATCTTTTCTCTTTTGTTCAGGAATTAGAGAAATTAGAAAGAAAAAAAAAAGGTTTAGGAATTAAGGTTGTGTTTGTGTTGTAATATTTTTGGTACAGGAATATGTGTTGGTATTGGGTTTAGTGAAAAGGTGAAGAGAAAAATAATTTTTTATATTTTTTGTAATTTTTTATATTTTTTGATGGAAGAGAGAGATTATATTAGAGTATTTTATTAGGGGAGAGATAAAATTTTGGGAAAAATAAAGTTTGCAAACGCAGCCTAAGAGAGACAAGTGGACCAAATCCTGAAAATGTATTACTTAAAATAACCATTTTAACTCCTAAAATAAATGAGATGCTCAGGAAAAAGTGAAAATTGTCTACAAATCATCAGTTTAATGTGTGATTTTCTCATCTAACTATAATTGATTCAAAATTTAATCAATCTATTTATTTATTTTTGTGAGTTAAAAAGGGTTAACTAATACTACAATAATAGAGATCCTCTCTCCTGTTTGCTTCTCAAATTGGATATCAAATATTACTTTCAATTTGTTGCTAGAATTAAATGACTTGGTGTATTTAATTTTTTCCGAATTTGTACCATGGGAAACATGCCTCAATTTGAACCATAATTCGTGTGGGAATTATATTTTCATTGAACAATATATATTCTTAGTAAAAATTAGGGTTAAAGACTCTTTTGGTCCCTTGGCTTTGTCTTCATTTAAAAAATAGTTCATAGATTTTGCAATTGATTATAGTTATAGGAGTCTTCGGATTTGGACAAAGAGGTAAAAGAATGACCCTTCTATCAGTTTTGACAGTTTGTCATTCAAAGTTGACGGATTGGCACATCAGAGACTCCAAAGTGAGATAAAAATAATATATTATAGTAAAATAAAGTCTCAGCTCATTTATTAACAAAGATGAGCTTGAGCTTGAGCGTCGAGCCTAATCAAGCCAAGCTTTGACAAGCACGCCTGTAGTAAACCATGCATTTTTAAAATACTCAAACGGCAGTATTATCCATGGATCTGTAGTCAATGCATAAAGAAAGTGAACCCAGATACTGGAAAAAAATTTATTCAACATTTTCAAGTGCACAAATAATATTCCACTGCTTAGGCAGAACAAATTGATCCGTCACACTCTTCCACAAACCAAAATTCTGTCAAGAGAAGAGCCCTAGTTGATGACTATAATAGATAAAACATATATGACAGGGGAGCCAAATACTTGGAATATATAAGTAGGAACATACACCATCACCTCCCACAGAAACTGAACTAAGCCTGCAAAAAGCTCGCATATTTGGATCCCAGGAACAGCCTCTGAATACAGAGTAGCGCATTTTTGGTAATCTCAGGACTCTCGTGGGTCATCAGTTTCATCACCCTTTCTTTGGCCTTAAGGTCCATCACAATAACCCGCCCAGCTGGATGGTGCTGGATGAACTGTGACAGATCGAAGCAAGCAACAGCTAGAGTCCGTGGATCACTAGATGTATCCAGAATTGTAATGAGGACCCTCAAAATCTGTAACAGAACACCATATCATACATTAGTACTTCAAAAATTCTGTATCACATTGAGGACTTCGCAATCGGAAAGAACAATCATAGAACAAAATCTCTTTCTTGAAGTAGTAAGTCACAACTAAACTCAGGAAAGGTTTCTAAAAATACTAATCACTGTTGAGGTTCCCATAGTCGTATACTCCACTCCATCAAGTATACAACTATTGTCAGACCTAACCAAACCTATTCACAATCCAATTCCTTTGAATTTAGTTCAGTTCAGGGTATTATGCTCCGCCTCACTTAAATCCTTCATTCTCATCAGGATCCACCTTAGATACCATGATGTGACCTGGCACTTCCTCATACTATGACATCATACAACCTCATGCTTTTTCTGAAGAAGCCAACTAAAATTCTTCTACATATTAATTGTAGAGGACGGTCCGTCTACTTGGTTGCCAAAACTACATGGATGAGGGTCGCAAGTCATATATTCCTAACCACAATGAAAATTACGAAGTTCCCACATTTACTGTTCATTGTTGAGCGATGTAGAAATAGCATAAAGAAAAGCACAAATAATCCATACCAGGTGCTAGTGTCTGTGTGTGTGTTCACCATTTATAACATTTGATAAGGGTATAACGCAATAGGCACTAAGAACAATAAATGAAATAGAGAACTTGGATTGTTAAGTATATTGGATGCACCATGACACAATATCCCATCAAGCAAACCGTCAGTAACAGTGGTAGGCACGAAATAAGGCTTCTCTCGGAATAGTTTGCTAGAGAGGAAACAACGGCACAGGGGGACAAAAAGTACCTGGAAATCATTCTCTTCAAATTTTGTAATATTATCACGCCAAAATGAGGGATCTTTGTGCATAGGAGACCAGTCAAGATGACCAAGGAGGACTTCTTGCTTATACAAATCGAAGGAACTCAATTTCTTAATGCTGTCCTTCAAACCTTCCTCCAGTTGATTCAGAGCCTCTATCAGGTCCTGTGAAACATTTGAAATAAGTTAGAAGAAAACAACCCCCTATAACACGTCATTGCGTTAAGGATACCTTATTACTCAAGCACAGAAGTTGAGACACATCTTGCAATTCTCCTAGCTGTTTTGATTATCTCTATGCAAAGGACTAAAGAGGGAAAAAAATGGTGATCAGGTTTTGCAATAGTGCAGCAAAATGCAGGAGACAGTCACTGGTAATTGATATAGTAACTTAGCATCACACATTTGTATTATCCAAGTGATACCGCATTGACAGCAGAGATGTCACAAGTTTGGCAGGTAAAAGAAAACAAAACAATTCCTAGATTATTTTGGTTGTGCGCAGCTAGAATCTATGCCTGCACCACAAAAAAGAGTGATTTGATTCAGTTGGCAACAAAGTCAAAGGATAGCCAGTAATAGCTAGTAAGAATGCAAGTTCAGAAGGATACAAAGAAAATATAGTCCCACGTTCTGCGAAGGACAACCTCGATTGGAGCTCAATAGCATGTACAAGACCTAGGTAAACAGATTGTCTCAACTGTAAGACAACAAGCTGGAATTCCTTCTTTCTAAACAATATGCACCCCAACAGCCATCATAAGCTTGTTTATCGTAGGTGTTTCAGTATAGCCCTTTGCACTGTCACCTTTATCTTTCAATAAAGCTTTCCTTACTTATCAAAAAAATAAAAGCCCAAGGGGAAAAGTCACTTTGGGATTTCTAACTACCAATGCAATTTCAAATAGGGGTCTAAACTATCAATCTTAACAAATTGAGCCCCCCAACTACCACAATTAATCAAATTCCACCCTAAAAAAAATATGACGGTCAAAACCGTGCCACATGGCTCATTCACAACACATGTGACACGAGTTTGATTGTTGAATCTTTTTTAGGGGTGCAAATTGATGATGAAATTTGATAGTTCTTGGGCTCAATATGTCAAAGGTAGTCCTTGAGACCCCTGTTTGAGATTGATTTGGTAGTTAGAAAGTTCAAAGTGACTTTTCCCCTAAGCTTAATGACGAGATCATGAAGGGCCTTACCTATAAACCTGCTAAAAACAACCTAAAATAAATCCTCCCAACATGAAAAAGTACAAGGAAAGTTGGGTATGTTAAAGAAAGAATGCCATATTAGACTGGTGAAATACGTTTGTCACAGCAAATGCTTCAATCAAATGTAAGACCAATACCAAAAGAGAAAGTTAGCAGCGGACAGTGATGCAGACTAACAATCAATAATATCTTCAAGGATTGCGCTATAGCTCCATTATACTGAGTTTACCAAAACTCCATGTACAATAAGCAAGTATAGCAGCTTCTAATTCTCTTACCTCATCACTCCATGCTTGTGCTTTCAAGCTTTGCACAATCTGCAGCAATCCAAGGTCTACCATTTGAGCAGCAAACGACTCTTTTGAAAGCAAGTTTCTAAAGGTCAAGACAACAACTCTGACAACCTAGCAAGAATTGGAGTGCCAAACACACCAATATCAGATATGAAACATTCTCTTTTCAATACTAGTCAAATGCAACTAGAAGCTAAAATCGCGTGCATTTGAAATCTGCTATCCAAGGATGTTCGTCATGCAAATGACTACGTGAAGGGTAATATAGGAAAACTGACAAAAAGGTACTGCTACCTGCTTATACATACCAACCAGAGAGGACAATATTGAAACAAACTCCGCAGACCGAAAACTCACCTTCTCTTTTGTGGAACTCTTTACCACCTCTATTAGTCGCGGCAGGGTTCTTGAAGTAGCCAAGTACTCAACCGCAGGTTCATAGTATGACAAAAGCCAAACACAGAGACAAGTTTCATATAGGAGCTGCAACAAAGATGAGGAAGCAGTCAATTTCAGGATTCTTAAACTTTAATTATTGATGGATTGCTACCAAACAAAAAAAAAATCCTTTCCAGAAGTCCGAGCCCGCATGACAACTATGACTAGGATGCACCGGTTTGGTGGAAAGCAATGATAGTTGCTGGCCATACAGAATATGACAAAAGTTACCTGAATTGATTGCTGAGTGGATGCTGGAGAAATTAAAGGAACGAGCAACTTCACCCCATCATCTTGAACGAACAATGATCTGACCACAGGTTCCCTTAGTAATGTAGCAAGGCAATGGACGGCAGTAGGCGGACCAAGAATAGGATGGGAAGGCCTCTTCAGCTGCGCATGACATCAGGCATCAGGACCAGGTGATGATTGATAATTGCTATCCTCTAACCGAACATTAAAATCCTAACTGAACAAGATGGAGAATCTCTAAAAAGGAAAACAAGACATCTCATTATGACTGTTCTGGCAGTCTCCCATCTTCATTTTCCTTCGTTTTCTCGACTTATAAAACTTTATGAAGTGCAACTTGCCTCTTGTACAGAACGTGTACACTTCAGGTCTCCTCTTTTTGGAATAATATTGTCGTGCATTTGTAGTATCTATTCCAAACATTGTAAATTGTAATTGACCATTGTGAGGCGGGAGGATGGAGCACTTTGGTGGCTCGGGGTTCTTATGGGGTGAGTTTGTGGAAAAACATTAGCAAAGGGTGGAACTTTTTTAGAGAGCATAGTAGGGGCATGTTCGTTTAGTAAAAAATGGTAAGATTTTTAGGATTTTGATAGAATTGTGAATATTTATATAGATTGGAGTTTTATAGGTTTTTGTGTAAAAGTTGGTAAAAAGTTTTAAAGATACTTAATTTTTGTCGGCGTTCGTAAAAAGGTGTAGAGAGAGATGATTTGATGTAATTGTTTAATAAAAAAATATTGGAGTTAGGTGAAAAAGTATGGAGAGAGAATATTTGTTATAATTTTTTTTTTGAAAATGTATTAGAGTTTGTGTGAAAAGTTGTTGAAGATTGTGTAAAAGATATTGGTATTTGTGTTGGAATTTTTTGAGATTTTAGATGTTCGTTTTGTAACTTTTGTTGAATCCTATGTATTCTAGAATACTTTTGCAAAAGAACATGCCCTGAGTTTGTGGTAGGGAGTGGATCCAGAATTCGGTTCTGGCCTGACAATTGGTGTGGGGAAAGACCGTTGAGTGAGAAGTTTCCTCAATTATTTTCTCTTGCTCGATGTACGGACGCTTGGGTGGTTGATTGCTTGGAGATGGGATTCAGAGTGGTAGTAGGATGTTCACTTTGAAAGAATGATTAACGATTGAGAGATGAGGGTTTTATTCTTTACTCTATTCATGGAGTAGGAGGAGTGGGGGTGAGGATAAAATGCTTTGGATGGGTTCTAAGAGTGGTGTTTTCTCTATGTAATCGATTTATGCTTTGCTTTTGGAGGGATCCAACGAGGATTCTCCTTGGCGCCAATGTTAGAGGAATTTGGCTCCCCCTAGAGTAGCTTTCTTTGTGTGGGAGGCCACTCACCATTGACAACTTAAGGAGGAGGGGCGTGTGTGTGACTGAGTGGTGGTGCTATTTGTGTAAGAGTGATGGAGAAACGGTTGATCATATCCTTATTCATTGCTCGGTGGCTAGAGAATTGTAGGGGAATGTGCTGAGCATTCTTAACTATGATTGTGTTATGCCTAGGAAGGTAGTGGATGTTTTGCTTTGTTGGAGGAGGAAGTCTGAGGATCCAATGGCGTTGGCCATTTGGAAGATGATCCTTGCTTGCATATGATGGAGTCTGTGGAGGGAAAGGAATGAGAGATGTTTTGAAGATAAGGTTGTGTCTTTGGCTAGTTTGGGGGGATCTATGTTGCATTCTCTTTTTCTATAGGCTAATTCGGTTTTTTTTTTAATATGTAAGATCAATTTATTGAAACAAATAGGAGAGTGAAAGCAGTACAAAGATTGTACTGAATCCACTTAGAACATACAAACAAAAAGCTAATGAAATCTGGAAAATCAATTCTTGAAAATCTGTCTCCTGGATACATACTAAATCAAGTTTCCAGCCCCTAATCAAAGTACCAATTTTACTACACTTAACCCTGTCATTAAGACCCCTCACATTCTAACTAAGAATTTTTGGCTTCATTAACAACCTACAATAGCCCTCCCACCTTTCCTGTTACGCCTAGACGACACCTCCCCTCCATCGTAATTAACACTAGACTTTAAGTCCTTCAATTCCCTCATCAACTTGCCTCCCAAACGATATGAAGAGATATTACCCCCTAAACCCCTATCCCTTTCCAAGACAACAAACAAATCAGCAACTCGCTCTCATAACCCACAGGAGATCCCCACCATGTGGCGAAAAGAAGACACCATTTGCAACACCCAATTAGAGTGTTCTCCCCTCCCAAGATCCGGATATCGTGGGTTTGCAGATTTTCTTAGTTTTTTAGCTTACATGCTCTAGTTGTTGTCAGTATAGTTTCTTGTACTGTCAACTTTCTTTTTCTTTAATAAAGATTGACTTATCAAAAAAAAAAGTTAACAAACCCTAGACAACTATTTAAATGCACTGGAACCTAAAAAGGGACCAAATATTGTATGTGTGTGTCTACACAACATCTACAACAATTACCCAAATATGCAATAAACAGCAATCAAGTGTGAACTAGACACTGGTCCCACTCCAATTCAGAGATGTGTGCATACCTGTGCGCAAAGCCATTCCACCAATCCTTTCAACACGTCCTCAATAATGGTGGATTTCTTCTTTGAGTTTGAGGCTTCCCCATTTGCAATTAAGCCATTCTGGGATTTTGGTCTAGCACTATAATCACCCAAAAAAAACAGCACAGTTACCGGAAAAGAATGCCATACAAGCACCACTTGGAAACTTTTCACTGCACTTTGCAGAAGGACCAGATCCAAAATACCTTACTATTTGCGTAAGTATCTTACAGCTCTTCTCTTGTATGAACCAATTACCATTCCAAAGCAATCTGAAAGTGGATCAGACAATGAATTGTTTCAGTTTTTTATCAATAAAAGATCATAAGAAACCAAACTATAGCATGATCAAGCAGTATTAAGGCTGCGTTTGTCACTAAAATTTTATCCAAAATTTTATCTCTCTCCTAATAAAATACTCCAATATAATCTCTCTCTCTTCTATCAAAAAATATAAAAAATTACAAAAATTATAAAATATTACCTCTCTCTTCACTTTTTCACTAAATCCAATACCAACACTAAACCCAATACCAAAAATTTTACCACACAAACCCACCCTAAGATTATCCACACTCAAAAAGTGTTCAAATAATTACAGATCCGTTTCGTTTCTCTTAAGAAACCAATCTACTAGTGGTCATAGATCCAAAATCTATCCAAAGCCCACAAAGAATATCAGACTGCTTCCCATATCAAGTATAGGGTTGAAACCAACCCACGAAATGGTTAGGGTTTATAGCTTTGAAAAACTAAATCAGTCTGGTTTCAGAAATTTTAAAGACATCAAAGCCTCAATCTTACTACTCTGTAGAATTGACAGTAGAAATCCTCTTTTGCAACCTTTTCTTGCAAATTTCAAAGTTACTTTTTATGTCAAGCTAACTGAATGTTTTAGACTTGTAGAGGTCATAATGCAACCAATCTTTGTTCGAGCTCGGGACAGTTCGGTGAACAAAAGACACTAAACATGATACTGGCCACCAGCACATGGAACTGTACACCTTATTTTCATACATATACATGACCAGCAACCTAAAAACTGCCATGGGAACATTTTTTTGGGACCATAACATATGTTAGAATTGATTCCAGATGTTTCCTAAGTAAAAACTTAGAAACATGAGAAAGCCTATGTTTGCAAATTGTGAAGACTGATAGCTAGAATTCCATTTTATCCAAGAAAAGTTGTATTAACCTAGAGAAATAAATGTTGGGAATCAGATTGCTTAAAGCTACAAAAAACTTTGATAAGGGATTTGATTTGGGACTTGACAATAAAAAAGAAAGAACTAGGATGAGCAAATTCAGGTAAAACCCAACTCAAAGCAAGAAAGAAAATGCATCCCAAAACTAGAGCAGAACAAGATTTTGGTAAACGTCTCACTTTTACCACAGGTATAACATTCCATGATTTAAAATTCAATAATGCCACTCCTGGAAGAGATTCATCAATTAGATCACCTGTAATTGGTTATATGTAAAATCCACAAACAAACACACAGGAGCCATAACCACAACAGCATCATCTATTTTTTAACATCCAAAAATGTTTACTTAAATACTCAACTTAGGAAAGGCTCATAAGTATCTTCATCAGCAAGAGAGTTGTCATGGAACAATCTTGCTCTCTTTGGGTTGGCTGTCAAAAAAGATAAAGAGGGAATTAATTGCTTTATAATATGTGAGCAATTAAAGCCTGAAAATCATCCAATTACCTGTAAGCATTTCATCAATTAATGCCAGAACATATTCTACAGTTTCCTCCTTATAAATGTCACGTAAGATGCTAACAAACACCCGCACATAAGCTGAACCATCCTGCCATAGTTGACTCCATTGTTAATACTACTGTAAGGAAAGAGAGTAATTCTTGCTCCACAATATAGGCACAATTCTCAAAATTTATGGTTATGCATCAAAGTGTAAACCAGATTGCTTGTAATTGAGGAGTATAAGGTTCTTTGGACCATGGGATATAGAAAAAATATCACGGTCGGAATTTTAAAGCAAGAAAAACTATTATCCAGTTCAAATATCATTTCAGCAATGAAACATTACATCCTCCAGAAGTTGTGCTCTGTAACTTTCTGATTTGTTGTCATAACGCCTTAGCAGCTGAAGGCATGTCCCTGTGATGAGCTTAGTCGTCATGTATGTTTCCCATGGAATGTCCCTCTTCAAAACCTAGAAAATGGAATTATATTTTAATCAGAAAATTTACATACCTAATCTACTTTTCTAGATAGCTTAAACAGTAATTTCACATTGACAACAAATCTAAATTCTATGAAGAACAGGCAACTGAAGTTTAACACGATACTGGATTAAATCATCCTTAATCAGAAGCCTAGAAGAAGAATTTCCGTGTAAAGCAACAGAGGAAATTTATACTATATTTCTCAAGTCCATGAAAGAATCTTAGGTTTTCAAGGACTAGTTGCGATGTTGATTAAGGTCCCATTAGCTCATTCTTCACTTCCCTTTTCTGAAAGAGACGTCAAATACAATATCAACCCTTTCTGGATATATAATCACATCTACTTTAAAAATACAGTTAGCACTCCACAATACATGTAATTAAAATTTCTTCATTTTTTCCTCCTCTTTTTAGTTCTCCATTTTGCCTTAAAATTACATACATCCAAATTTCGGCATTCACTCATTACTGCCAGATCAAAAGTTTCTCCACAACAATGGTCAAAGTTGAACTATGTTGTGCCCCTTCTTTACATCCTCAACCAGCCACTAAGAATGAGCAAATTATGAACTGGTGTTCAACATGACATCTTCTGTTTCCCTTAATCAGAAATTACACACTAGAATCCTAAAACCATAGGACCACCACTGATAGCTTTACCCTGAATCCATTTCCAATTTTCCTTGAAAAATCAACAAATTCATGATCAAGCACATGTCCACATTGATTCTGACAAAACCCTATTTAGAGAACAACGAAATCCCACATCAGATTACTTAATTGAAGGAAAAAAAAACAACAACTTCTGATTAAATCAGAACAATAACTCAAAAAATTCGAACAAAACAAATAAAGCGAACTGGATCACCAACCTGTTCCGAGGTTAGTTCTGCTTGCTCCATGGATGCTGTATCCCCACTCGGAATTACACCAAAATTTCACAAATACTAATACGTAGACAGAGAAAAAATTAAATCAGAGAGTTCTCCTAACAAAGTAACAAACCATCCGTACGTGCAGTTAGAACAACACAGATCACTAATCACAAATCAAACCTAAATACTCAAGTCTAAATTAAGTGGTCAAATAGCCAGGGTGGAATTAGAAAAAACTTTACATCTAGCAAGAGGAAATGTGATCCGAATTCCTCCGAGATTCGGTAAACCTCCAAAGGAAATTCGAGGAGAAAATTAGGAAAGGTAATTCCCTGACTCAAATTGTCGGAAATTGAGGGAAATCTAAATCGAACTTCAAGAAATACTTGGATCGAAACCTTACCTCTGTGTGTGTGAGTGGTGGCTTTTTCCGGGCTCATAAAGAGCTCTGGAAGCCAAGGGGTGGGTAGAGGAACTCTCGGAAACGCTTCCGGTTCCACTACTGGCCGGAACCCCATAACCGTATCCGACTCCGCATCTGCATTCCGCTTATGTGCGGATGCGGAACCGGCGGAACAGGGAAGCCGAATTCCGAGTACTCCAAGAAAATAAACCAATCAAACAAGCACAATGTCATGCTCTCAAAACCATAAAAACCACTCCAATTCATCCGTTTTTTAACCACCAATTCGCGCCAAAACGCAAAAATTCCAAATCATCAAACCCCAAAGCAACCAATCTCAAATTGAGGCAATAGCGACGTACAAAATACCATACCTGAGGCTCGAGGCACGAAATTAAGAGAGCATAAAGAGATCAAACAATTTGGACTCGGGGAGAGAGGAGAGTTTTCGGCAGCCGGAGGGCGCAGCCGCTCAAGATGGAAACCCGAAACCGG
The DNA here is from genome assembly GCA_963930655.1 of Myrica gale. NCBI lineage: Eukaryota > Viridiplantae > Streptophyta > Magnoliopsida > Fagales > Myricaceae > Myrica > Myrica gale. The sequence goes on from OZ005606.1 coordinate 24,385,633, forward strand.
ATGGGAGAGAGAGACAGAGTAGTCAGAAGTGAGAGAGCAGAGTAATTTCGGGGAGAAGGGACCGGGTGGGAGAGATCCGCCTAAAGAGACCACCTTTTTTGTGTTTTTAACCGTACGTAACAGAACTCAAAACGTCGTTTTGAGTCCTTTTTAAAAAAATAATAATAAGCGGATCCAGAAATTTTCGAATCTTATCTGATTCCAGTGTCGGATATTGAGCAAAACACAATCTGATATCTCTACCAGTCTACCAGTACCGGATGCAGATACCGGAGACGGAAAAAAATTGCCACACTTACCGGAATGAAGCAGATCGAACAGCAGCGGAGGGACCTGTTCTTGCAATTATGTGACTTAGCGGCTAGCGCCACGTGGATTACTGCATATGGGTTCCCTTCCCTACCATACAAGGGTGGTTCTCCTCATACTGTGTAGGGGAGAAGGCAAGTGGGCCGTGGAGGGTCATTGAGTACGTGCCAAATGGTTTAATTGCGTAGGCGACAAATGGTGCATTAATAAATTATATGGGTTTGGGTTTGTTTTATAAAATTTTAGGTATTGAGTTTAGTGAAAAAATAAAGAGAGAGATAATTTTTTATATTTTGTAGTGAAAAGTAATGATTCGACGAGGAAGAGAGAGATTATATTGAAATATTTTATTGTGTTAAAATTTTAGAGGGTGTAAAATTTTATAACACAAACGCAGCCTTAGCATATCAAAGTTTAATATTGAAGATAATATATGCAAATCCCAATTAGAGGTTCCTCAAGTTCTCAAAGCAGTAGCAAAGCAAAACACCATTAAAAAATTAGCTCCGTCACTAATTATAAATTGAATTTTTATTAATAGTTTGTGAATATAATATGTTAATTATGATAGTCAAGAGAGCATATTGCAAATGTTGATGTTAAGTGTAGCTTTTTAAAGTGAATTATAATGTATATACTTATAAAAAAAAGAATTATAATGTATACCTTATAACTTTTAATATTATCATATTAAGTTACATTATAAAATGTACATGTGTATATGTCATTTTGAATATATAAGTATATATTTTGTTATGCATTTTAGTTTAAGCTCGATTTAATATATTTGTTATAACATATGTAATTAAATATTTTTAATTTATATAAAACAAAATATTTTTAATAGGTTGTCATTTTGTTTGATATTAATGTATGTATATCTATTCATACATTTTGTTATGTATTTTAATTTAAGTTTGAAACACTCTGCAATGACTGTTTCTTAATTTATATGTTATAACCACATATATGTAATTACATGTTTTACCATTTTATATTTACTTAAAAATTTAGCTACTTCAATTTATATAACATACGTGTTTCATGTTAGTTTAACATTTTCATAGTAATTCATAGTCATTCGTATATTTATATAGTTATTGTGGAATAGCAGGTAAGCATCGAAGCAACTTTAATTTAATTAATAGGTCATGTTTAGTAGACCATAAGACATAGAGTAGTCTATACTTGATGACAAATGTGCTATCGAGATTTTATCGAGTCAAAATAAAACTGATATTATCGTAATTCATAAGCTAAGAGCAACATCTATCTTTAGGAATAAATGTCTCTACTATTGGCCTAAGTTAATTATACTTTAGATCATACATTTAAAAAATTTAGACATAATTACATGGTAATGAGGAGAGAGATTATTTTGTAATCTTTTTTAATTATGGCCAAAATTTTGAGTGCCAAAAGTATGGTAGTTTTCAAATCTTGAAAAAAATTATCCTTAATTAAAAAAATACAAAACGAGCTCTAGTTCAAGTCGAGCTGAGTTCGTTTGTTTTAGGTCGAGCTAAAATTTAGCGAACCAAGTTCAAATATGAATTTTCGAGCTTTATTTGAGCTCGAATCCTTATATATGTTAAACGAGCTGAGTTCGAGCTCTACATATATATCAATACTCCGCTCGTTTACAGCCTTAGCTGCCATTCCCATTCTTGACGTCTTTCATGGTAAGTTTCCTCCGTGGCACAATGAGCTGGAGTATCTTTTGCTCCTCAACTCCTTCTTCCACGACGTTAAAAATAGAAAAGTGGAAACTTATACCCCACAGATGAATCCCATAATATATGGAGAATATCATTATGAGAGTTTAGAGTAAGGGTTATTCACTTTTAGTAATTTGTCAACGTATTTTTAAATAAAATCTAATCGTTAAATTAATTATATCACATTAGTTTATTTATAACACACGTGATACGATTTTGGCTATCAAAATATTTTTGTAAGCATACAACGTTGAAATTTGATAGTTTGAGAGCTCAATGTGATGAATTTGATAGTTTAGATATCTAATGTAACATTGACTCCATAGTTTGAGGGAGCAAAAACTTTACCTTATTTGTATAGATGGAAAGTCACGGTGGCACAATATAATTTAAAGCCTTAGGCAGAAAGTTAAATTTAGGTGTTTTAAATATAATATAGTAATATGATAAAGTTTGATATTAGACGTAAGTGTTTGTAATTGTATTTAAAATTATTCCTCTAACTCCAATACATATATGACTACAACAATTGTTCTATGTATCCAAAACCTCTCAAGATGAAATTGTTGTTCCTATTCCCAGATGTATTCATACATAGAAAAGATATTTAATAAAAGGGATAAATGCAAAATCAGTCCCTTTGCTATACGCAAAAATCGTTTTAGTCCCTATGATATGAAAAGCATCGATTTAGTCCCTGTGATTCTATTTTCGTTTATTATTGGTCCTCTATCGGGGACTGATTTTATCACTTTATGAAATCACAGAGACTGAATTAATGCTTTTCATATCACAAGGACTAAATCGATTTTTGCGTATAACACAGAGACCAATTTTACATTTATCCCTTAATAAAATAACATATATCTTGTTAATTCTACATGGTTACTTTGATTGTGGCTTTCCAAAATGATAAATAAATAAATAAATTCTTAATTGTTTCTTTAGACACGGTCCAGTATTAATGCTTTCATTAGCAATTAGGTGTATATTTATCTAAAAATTCAAAAATAGTTCATGGCTTCAAAAAAAATCATGTATTGATCAATTACTGTCTAATATAACTTCCCAAAAATGACAAGAAAGTCACCAAAGTTTAACGGATATGTTTGGCAAATGATAATTTTAAAAAATTATTCACATGTTCAGAATTCTCATTGCCAAACATAACAAGAGCAAAAAAATTTCACAAATATTTTAAAATTTAAATGTTTATCCCTAACTTGTTCTCTTTATTTTGACAATGCCCCCATATTTTATTTCAAAAAAATAAAAAAAATTACAAAATCATCTATAGTCACAAATTTATCTCTTTATCTCTATCAAATTAAATATAATCATCTTCTTTCTCACTTTTTCACCGACTCTCGTAAAAAGTTCTAAAATTTTCCAACACATATATACAATAAAATTTTCAATACAGTTTTTACAAACTCGAATTTCTCTAGATTTTCACATTACATCCAAAAATTTTAAAATTTTTCTCGAAAATATTATTTGCCAAACATGCCTAGTAAATGTATCTTAATTTTTGTTAATTACATTAAATGCAATGCTAATGGACACAAGAAATTAATTTTAAATTATGAATTTGAGTACATTTTTATGGGGCCTAAGGTGGGGGTCATTATGCAACTTCCTAGCCTGCCTACCCCTTAAGCCTGTCCTATGGAAAGTTACCAATTTTCTTTTTCGACCCATTAACGAATTTTGAGATTTATGTTGGGTAATAACTTTAAACAGCTTTCTCAAATTTTTGAGATTTTTAGGGTACTGTAAAGGGGTAGGTAAGATATATAGAATTAATAATGCATAAACAATGTGATTTATTTGAAATTTATAAGAATGTTTTTGGTTTTTGTGTTTTTATTTGTTAAGATAAGGATGAGATGAAAACTTTTAAAGGAGACTGAAAAAAGAAAGAGAAATGCTACAAATTCTTACTGAGTTCTTTATATGTTTTTTTGAATATGACGTCTCAGGATCTCTGGTGTGTGAGACTCACTTCTAAAATGAATCTTGAAACGTCAGATTTTTTTTAAAAAACCTTAAAATAATTTAAAAATAACAACAAACATTTTTTTAAAAAATGCTAAAATTAGACGAGGAACAAAAAAATGTTTCAAGAAAACAGCATATATTTCTATGGTTTCCTAAAATAGCATCCGAGCAAAAAAACGGAAATTGAAGCAAGGGCCGTTACTTTCGAAAACTCGCGAAAACAATAAAGAAGGAAAGAAACGACATCGTTGAGTGCGCTGGGAAGAAACGTGAGGCCTATTGGACTTGTAGATACTTTTATTTTTCCATTTTTCTATTATTCGCCGATTCATAAAATGAGGACGTTTCTAGGACAGAACTGAGAAGCTAGCCATTGGCTTATCCTCCATTGCCCAACCGAGAGGTAGGGCCGTAGGGGGCACTTGGACTACTCCGGTACGAGGGAGGAACTCTCAGATAAACCCCCTGACCACACCCACCGCTAACGTAGATAGAGGGAGAGATGAGAGTATCGTATAGTCTCTCTCTCTTCCCATCTCCCCTACACTCTCTCATCCTCCTTTACCTGTCAAATACTATCCCTCTTTCCCATATGAGAACCCTCAACCACCACCACTATCACATGGGTATTCCACATTCTTTGCCCTTTTGCCATTACAGAGGGAGGCAGAGGTTGAGACCTGTTCCTCTGACAAAAGGGCAGCAGGGGTTTTCCAGGTTGTCTTCCTGCAGGAGCTTTAGAGGTGTGAGTGGGGCAGAGTTTGTTGGTGGGAGTGAAGAAGAAGAGGAAGAAGTAGAGGAGGTTGTGAGTAATAGTTATGAGGAAGAAGTAGAAGTAGGAGCAGAGGAGAATTGGACGTTTGGGTCTTCTCTTTTGCCTGATAGATGGGATGTCCTTGGTCTTGGACAAGCCATGGCATTTTTTTTACTTAATTAAAATTTTGTGTCTTCCTTTTTCATTTTTTTTTAATTTTAAGTTTCTGTTCTGTTACCAAGAAACCGTGCAAAAAAAACATGATTTGTCCATGTTATGGTATTTAACTTATGTGACCTTTTTTATTGTAAGCTTCCTCAAATCGTCACTTGGGTATTGTTGCAGAAGGAAAATGGAGAATACTATTTTGGGTCCTTTTTTGGGGGGAGGGGAGGGGTGTGTGCCTGTCTTCTTGGTATTTACGGTTTTTCCACTTCCATGTTTTTTTTTTTTTTTTTTTTAAATAGTTGATGAGAATATTGGAAGACTACAAAAAGATATTGTTGAAATGGTGGAGTGCAGTAGAATGTAATTTCATTCTGTAGTCTTTGGGCGTGTTGCATTATATTGACATTTTTTGTTATTTTGTTGTTGTGTTTCAAATCACGTGAAACCTTTGTCAAAATGGCTAGGATACTTGAATTTGTCAATATAGCTAGGATACTTGAATTTGATTTTCGAGGCACTAACATGCAGGATTATCATCTTACATTTATTCGGGGTGAATGTTGAAAAAATCATGGTTTCTTATATGTAAAGATTTTTTCACAATGTGTTGTCAGTGTGATATGTATCTGGTATCATGTTGGAATTTAGCACTACTTTCTGGGTGGTGTATAGTATTTCTGGAGGGGAGTTAAATTCTTAACACCCCCCCCCCCCTTTTTTTTTCCTATCTGGTTTCCTATTGTAGTATTGATGAAAATTAATTATCGCTTGCATCTTTGTTTAACTATACATTAGGTTGACTTTTCTGGCACGGTCGATGATGAATTTTTGGATAAACTGGGATTAGAGAAAGGAACAAGGAAGGTTGTGAATCATGAGGAGAGGGGTAAGGTGTTGCGAGCTATGGACGGTTGCAGCTACAAGGCTGTTGCAGGTGGATCTCTTTCCAACAGCTTAGTGGCCTTGGCTCGGCTTGGTAGTAGGCCCATTGGAGGCCCTGCTATGAATGTAGCCATGGTTGGCAGTGTGGGGAGCGATCCCTTGGGTAGCTTCTACAGGTCAGGAACTGTTTAACTTACACTTATCTGGTGTATTGATTTCTTTATTCAGAAGCGAGTGATATAAACTTCTGCCTAGTTTTTTAATACCAATGGGAAATAAAGAAAGAGAAAAAGAAGAATAAATTATGCTCCTTTCAATTAAGCACATTGAATTAGTATATCTTGACTGACTGTTGGTTTTTTTTTTTCTTTTATGAGGACTGGTGTTAATATCATCCGCTACAGTTTTCTTGGTCTGTCATGTGTTCCCCCGCTGATAAGTGGCTTTGACAGCTCTCTTCCCAATGATTAAGTATAGAATTTAAGCCTCGTGTCTTGCACACACACATGCACGCACGCGTGTGTCTAACTCCTGTTGTGACTTTTGGATGCGATCCCTTGAATGTGGTGGATGCTCCTCTGTTGATGCTATATGTTCCATCTTCACTATTCATTTGACCATCTTTTTATTTGTTACCATATACATTCCCTAGAGGTATTTTCGTCATTTTTCCATCTGACTGGAAGATTGAGTCCTATAGAGATAGATTGTTGACTAAACTGAAAGAACTTGTAAGAGGGTAAAAAATCGATGTTCATCTGGAATGATTGTCAAGATTCTTAAATGGTCATCAACGAGGTATCAAATGCCTCTCTTGGCCCTTTGGAATTCTTTCTAAACATATAATGTGAAATATCAGTTCGTAATTTTCTTCTTGTCACTTCGTGTTATCCAATTCCCTGTTTAATTGTCTTCACTCAAATCATATATATAATTATTTCTCAATCTTAATAAAGTAGGATCTTTTTTAGATAATTTGTTTTAGATCATGGCATGGTCTATTCCCAACTACCATATTACATTTTCTTTATGTGTTTCAATGGAAGGTTTTGATCAACCTGTGATATGGCAATTGGCTTGTAGATGGAGGTTGTGTTAGATACCAAATTAGTTGTGTCTGAAATACACAAAGAGTTTGTTGTATGATCTCTCTAGCGTGGTAGAACTATTTAGATTGGTGGCAAGGATTGCTTGGTTCGAAATTTGGACTACCTGAGAAATTTTGTGGCTAGCATGATCAAGTAAAACTTAACACGTGCTTTGATAATATGTTATAGGGCCAAACTGCGTCGGGCCAATGTGCATTTTCTATCTGAACCCATCAAGGATGGGACGACGGGGACAGTGATTGTTCTTACAACTCCGGATGCTCATCGCACAATGCTTTCTTATCAGGTCATCTAAATATTAGTATCAAGTTTGGGTTCATATTCATTTGTGGAAGTTCTTGTTTTTCTTATACGAAAAAAGAGTGTTGCAAAATACATATACTTGATGTTTACGTTTTCCATAATGCTTATTGTCGAATATTCCAGCTGTTAGGTCCCTCTTCCATGTTTCTCTAGTTAATGATTGCATCTAAATATTACATTTGGTCAACTGGTTGGTGGCTAACTTACAATGGAATAGATGGGACATTTTGATACTGTCCTTGTTGTTCCATTGCAGCAATCTCAGTAAGTTTTTCGCTGAGAGCTTTTGAGTTGCTAAGGGTTTGTGCAAGTCTAGATGATTAGTTGATGCGTATGTCTTTTTCTGGTGTCCTCTTCTACTGAAGCTTTGTCGGCTATATTTTTGCCCATGAGGATATTTTTTTGGGTTAATAACTAAATCAGTGTCTTGGTTTGAATTCTTTATCAAAAATTTCCTTGGGTTGAAGAAATTCCAGTATTGGAATACTGCTTTTCCAACTTTATCAGAACATTCCGTCTGTTTGTATGTCGTTAGAAAAGTTGAGAAAAGTTTCCAGGTGTACAAAGAGCTATGTGAGATGCCTTAAAATGCTGAGACATGTATAATTAGCACTACATCAGCATCTAACCAGAAAAAAGTAGTAGTAAATCACCATCCATCCTCTTTAAAACCAAAAATAATTTGAAAGGATAAAGAAACTAAAAGAAAGGAGAAGGGGAAGAGCTGGATCCACTCTTCCTGCAGTCCCCTCCTCTGCCTTGGCCCAACAGGAGGGGCCGATCTCCCTCTTACATCACCCCCTCCTGAGCTGCCAGAGAGAGGAAGATCCTCTGACCTCCATCAGGCTGGACCCTTCATTTCCCCCCTTTTTCCTGTAGGGGTATAATTATAAGGTATCTGATGTGGCTTTTTACGCTTGTGCCACAGATTATCTTAACTCTCTAATGGTAGGCGAACTGACCTAGGTTTAGTTGGAAAACCCGAGTACCACTATGATAATATTTGAAACTCAAGGAGCTTTTTGATGAAAGGTCAAACCTTAGGCAGCGATCTGGTACTTTACCAAAAAATATGGATAAAACTTATCCTGTGGTCTGAAATTAATTATGTTTTTTCTCCTGATTGGAAGAGAAATAGGCACCGCTTTAGGATTATTGCATGTCAAAGGATATGCTAAGGTTCTAGGATTAAAATCTCAATTTTCTTTGGCTTGGACTCAATTACTCTGGAAATGATAATGTTATATGACTTGCTTAGTTTTTTGGTGGTAGAAATCTTCTTTATGGATGTCATTACTATTTCAGTATCGTACAAATTCTTTTAGCTACATAAATTTATTGGAAAATGGAGTGCTTCTGTTCTATTGTGATGAGCAGCATCTGTGTTCTGATTTCTAAAAGAACTTTTGAGGCAGTTCAAAGTTCATGAGAAATTCTTAGATGCACTCCTTTGATATGTGTATGATGCATATAGGGATTTAAATGAGACCCTAATATATCTGCTTTTGGATGTCAGGGTACATCTTCAACTGTTAATTACAATCCAAGCTTAGCTAGCATGATTTCAAAAACAAATATACTTGTGGTGGAAGGATACTTATTTGAACTTCCCGATACAATTAAAACAATGACAAAAGCATGCGAGGAAGCACGCAGGTGTGGTGCCCTGGTAGCTGTTACAGCGTCAGACGTCTCCTGCATCGAGAGACATTATGATGATTTCTGGTAAGATTGTTAGGTGACTTGTTTTCTCCCTTTATTTTAAATTCATTTCAGGGAGCTGTCATGAGTCTTTATGCATTACAGGATTGTGTTTCTTAAATTAAGCAAGGCCTCTTCTCCCCACCCCAGTAGAAAGGATGAGTAGTTTTTTTACTAACAATCAAACCAATTTGGTGGTTCATTGCCCAATTTATTGAAGAAAAAAAGATTATGTCACACCTTTGAATCTAATATTTTAGTTGAATGAAGTTGAATTCTTTTGACCCGTACCAAGGATAGTGTTGGATGAAAGGTTTTGATCTCGGGTCATGTCCTAAAGTGCTGAAAAAGTCCATAGTGGAAGATATTACTGTGGCTGGTACTTGGAGAAGCTTTGAAAAAACTTCACTTCAATGATGATGATATGTTGATGATGATGAGGTGGAGTTGGAGCTGGGCTTGATTGAATCTCCCTTTTTGTGCACTCCTATACATTATAATGGTCGTAATTAGGCTAATTCTATCTTCCAGTTGGAAATGAGCATCTTGGGGAACCGATTATTTCCATATTTATATAGAAACGAATTTTAGGGCAATTTCCATAAGTATTGCTAAATATGTTCAATCATGAAACCCCCTGGCATATACTGAAGCTCCACGGAAAGGGGATCATTTGTTTAACCCACAGGAGTAGCAGTCCAATATTCTTTACTAAGGTTAGCTAACCATCACAAATAGGCTCATTTGAAATGCCACTGCAAAAACACAATGCATTGGACCAGGTCCTAGGTTGCTGGATGCCTGATAGTTTCTTAGTTCTGAACATAATCTTGTTTCTTGGTTGGAAATGAGAGAACAATCCTCTTGGAAGAAACCTAGCCAAAAACAGGTCCCAACATAAGGGAACTCCAGTTGGTTTTCTTCGTATTCTTGGTTTAAGGGCATATTTGAAACTCCTTGTTCCTCGCTTATTTCCTCTAAATTTTGTTATTCATCTTCTGATCTCACTAACCTTGAGGGTAGCAACTTTTTTCCTTGCTTAGATTTATTTAGTTTTTCTTTCTGTTTCTGCTATCAGGGAAATGGTAGGGAACCATGCCGACATTATTTTTGCAAACAGTGATGAAGCTAGAGCTTTATGTCATTTTGCCTCAAAGGAGAGTCCTATTTCAGCTGCAAGGTATCTGAGCCATTTTGTTCCCCTAGTCTCCGTTACAGATGGGCCTAGAGGCTCTTACATAGGTGTCCAAGGAGAAGCTGTATATATCCCTCCTTCTCCATGTGTACCAGTGGACACTTGTGGTGCTGGGGATGCATATGCATCTGGCTTCTTGTATGGTATTTTAAGGGGGATGTCAGACCTGAAAGGAATGGGAACATTAGCGTCTAGGATTGCAGCTACAGTTGTTGGGCAACAGGGGACTCGGCTTAGGCTGCGTTTGTGGTGTAAAATTTTACCCCCTCTAAAATTTTAACACAATAAAATATTACAATATAATTTCTCTTCTCCCATCAAATCATTACTTTTCACTTCAAAAAATATAAAAAATTACCTCTCTTCACTTTTTCACTAAACCCAATACCTAAAATTTTAACAACACTAAAATTTTACAAAACAAACCCACCATTAGTGTTCAAGACGCGGTTGAATTAGCAGAATCATTCGCTTTCCATTATGATAATTGTACTAGTCGGTCAGATGTCAGTTCTGATCATATTTCCAGCTTCTAATCAGTTCCCCTTGGCCCCTCTACATTGTTTGCTTTATTCATATCTTTGTACCTGTACATTCAATTGTAGTACTTTTTTTTTTAAATCCCGGCAATAAAATTGCTCAGGCTTTGAAGATGTCAACAGCGTCGTGAACATACAGTGCATCAGAATACCCAGAAAACACATTTTTATCATTTGCTTAATTTGCCATGACAGCAGGAACTGCCCATAGTCATGCACTCATAAATTCTCTTTAAGACTTTTTGAAATATATCAATGAAATACCAAACATGCAGGAGTGGCGATTCCTACTTTTTCTTCTTGACAGCCTGAGAAAACGATTGCCAAATGATTCAAATCAGAGAATTTGTCACGGCTCAGATTGGCTATGGTACTGACACGGTGTTTCTTGATAATCTTGTTCTTCCTGCCTTCGACAAAAATCAGCAGCATTGAATGTTTTTGGTTCCAACAAACCAACGTTGCTCTCATCATTCCGTGTGCAAAGAAAATTTGACCTTCTGGACTTACCCTATTTATAAATCCATCTGTTCAGCCCCAGCTGTTCAGCGTCATAGTTTATGTTTGCTCTAATCTCTCTTGGCTCCCGTGGAAGTCCAGTTCTCGAGTTTTTGGTTCTGATGAGACAAATGAGCCTGCAGTTGAAAAGGGTAATAACCTGAACAGAGAATGGACAACAAGCACTTCAGATGCTCTACTATGGGTGAAGTAGTTAGCCAAACCCTTTTCAATAAATGGTTCCAAATGCCAATTTAAAGTATGCAAAAAGAGATGAACGAAAATACACAATGTTCCAAACTATATATGGTCTAAATATCCAGATATACCTTCTCCCTAGAGCTGGAACAGAGGCTCCAGACTACCAGTTTGGTCATTGATACCTGATCCAATTGGAGAAATCAAACTGGGATAGCATGCATAATTGAACAATAGTAAACATCTGCCTGGATTTGGCTGTTTCTTTGATATTTTGGGCTGATTTTTCTCGTGCACAGGGAATCCAAAATCCCAGCACGCCTGCCTTGTGTTCGTACATTCCCATTTCTCATGGAACTCGGAAGAATCAAGAACTATATGATATTTTTCACGCTTTTGGCCTATTGCATGTACATGTCTCTTATATTTTTCAGCCAGGGCCAGAATTTGTTCAAAATTCAGGGAAGCAACTTCTAAGTTTTGGTAAATTTAAAAGAAATTTCTACCTTGTTCACAACAACGCAATCCATTCAGACCCAAATGGTGGTAGGCAGGAAAAGGGCTTATCTTGGAAAGACCGACTTTCTTTTCAAAATTATGAGTCCCAAATGGAGCCTTCACAACACGTGTTATATTTTGTTTGGTATCAGTCAATTATGGTGTTAGTCATTTAGCGTTAGGATATAGTCTATTTTCCGGCCTTCTTCAAAAGTGCCAAAATAAAATAGGCAAGCCTGATACACCCTATGATATTTGGTATTTGGCTTTTTTCTCTGGAATCTAGGGATGTACTATTTATTCAATTATTTCCCCTACATCTTCTTCAAATTTCAACTTTCTTAAAAGGTAGACGAAATGCAATCAAACTAAAAGGTTCTTGGGAGATATGAACCCCTCTTTCTTTCTTTCGGTGTGTTGAGCTTTTCCTTTCCTGGATTGGGGAAGGGGTAAGTTAAGAGACGAATCATCACAAGTTTGATAGAAATCTTATTCAAATTATTCCCAAACTTATACACCAGAACAAAGGAAGGGTGGAGGGGATGAGAGAAGAATAACCTTTCAGAATTATTGGTAAAGAAAACAAGTTAATGGTCAAGAAGAAAAAGTGAATTTCCACTTATTGAATGGTTAGCTTTGTATGACTAAGAACATTAGGGTTATCAGAGCAGTCAAAGCTGACTTCGATTCAATAAGAATAAGACTGTCCTTATATGTTCCACACCACACATTTTAAAAGGAAACACCCCCCACCCCCACCCCCACCAAAAGAAACTTTCAACTTCTCTTCTCCATTTTTTTTCCTTTTTTTGTCTTATGCTTTCATTTCAATTAAAATAAACAAAATTTTGCTCTGTTATATATTTTTCCAGAGAGAGGATTAGGTATTTGTTTTTTGTCCTTAGAGAAGCACGCTGCAGGTATGAATCTTCCCACAATACATTCAGGGCTGATATCATATAATTTTGTTGGTGCAAATGTGAAATGGCAAGTGGATACAACTAAGCTGGTGATGTGGGTAACCTAACAGAAGACTAGCCAATTAATGTAAGTCGAGAAATAATTCATGGTGGACTTGCTATGTGCAGCTTCTTGGCATTAATTATTGGACATCACCATCATATGCTGAGGGGTTCTGAACTAATTGACATCATGGCTTATGCAAGTTTCATCAAAAGTGGGACCCCCCCATCCTTTAGAGCCCTAGATATATAGTTCTTATGGACCTATGGTGGAGCAAGTGGACCAAAAGAGAAGGAACAAATACGGTTGCCAAAGAACCCATGGGATGACATAGATCAGCATATCTCAGAGATAATGCTGAGGATCCCACTAAAGGGATTGATGAGTACCTGAAACTGTGCGTCTTGGCTAAGGATAAGAAGCAGCAACTAGAGCAAGCAGAAATCTTATTTTGTTGTCATCTTTCTCTTGAGAATGGAGTATATATATAGGAGTCATGGAACTATTCTGCATATTGCTTTTGACCAATTGGTACGGTACTGCAACTTAATTAGTCTTTTTTCTTGTGGCTGGTTGGAAGTTGTCATTTCTGAGCTAAGAACGTATTATTGAGGCTCTGTTGCTAATATCAGCATTTTATGAAATTTTTAAAAGCTTCACCCTTCATCCCGATTGAAGGAATCATATTTGACCAACTCAACATTTATCACATTTCAAATGGTGACTGTTGAATTCGTCAAACTCGACATATTCAATTCCGCATTATATTTGTGCAAAGTATAATAAAAGACTCAATTGTTGGAAAAATGAATTTCTCACTCTTAGTGAATCGTATTTAGCGAGTGGACATGAGTTCGAATCTCACTGTCTGCGAATGGGTTTTTTTATTTAATTAATACTCTAATTGTGGTCTAAATTCAAGTATTCGAAGTTTACTGTTGAACTTTCAGCTTGTCCCTTCGCGGACATCGGATAAAATTGGAACGATACAGAGAAGATTAGCATAACACCTGTTCAAGGACGAACTCTTAGCTTGATTGATGCATTTTTTTAATTGGATTAGATATGACTAAACCCGACACACAAAGACCAAGTTGGCCTCGTTATCCTCACATCATTGCCACTCCAACTTGGGGTATGAGAGTCCTATTATTTTACGCAAAGTATAACAAAGCACAAATTGGACGTTTCTAATTTCCGTGACACGCCCAAGCATGAGAGTTAACATTACCCTTAGGCCTTATGTGATCTTGGCATCTATCTTGCTCACTGCACCTGGTCCTGCCTGCATGCTTAATTAGGAGCTGTTCCTTCTGGGTGAATCTATACAAATAGTTTCTTGCTAGCTGTATGAGACTCAGTGGGTAACCGAACAAATGCTTCTTAATTAAGCATATAAATCTGTGCTGCACAATTCCTTTCTGGCCGGAAGCGAATTAAGGCAGTGCTCGATCATTATATATTAACCTGTACATAATTTTAGTCTAATATTCGAGACTCTCTTGGAGTTGGAGGGTTTCTAGGATACCTACTTGCATTATCATCATCCATCTGGACAAAGTTGCACCCGAAAATGACCATATATACCGTATTTTATTAATTAAAAAAATAGACAAGACAAAAAGGAAGGAATCTATAGTACTACTGGTAGGTATGACCAGGAATTTGCTAACTAGTCAAGGTGGTATCAATCTAAATCAACACTACCATTGAACTAATTTAAGATTACGGAAATTGAAGAAATCAACAAATATATATATATATATATATATATATAGTGAAAACTGTATGGTAATTCTATCGGAGTGGGTGGAAATTTTGGGTATTGAGATTTGTGAAATATTAAAAATTAAAGATATTTGATGAGAGTTGGTGAAAAAGTGAAGAGAGAGAAGATTTTTAATAAATATTATAATAATACAAAATTATGTGATGACTTTTTTAATATTAACCCCAAATAATTGGCCCAAATTATTTAGGGCTCAAACATCCCCTTAAATCATCAGTTTAATTCAAAAGAAAATCAAACCTAAAATTATAATTTTAACCCATACAGTCCGAGATACACCCTATCCACCTAACTATCCTCTGGGTTTAAATCAAATACTTTTTCAATTTTGTACAGAATGTTAATGAACACCACAAACCCCCCCAAAAAAAAACAAGATGTACCCATCAATGTGGCTGTTTTTGGGGGGTATTCCCTTTATTTTAGGTTTACATAAATATTACTAACATATCTGTTGCAATTTACAGAAGATTTTTGTCCTATGTCAAATGTTAAATGTCTAAGCCATCCTTAATATAGATTTAACCGACAACTGATTCATGTTTTCCTTTAAAAAGGCTGCTTATACATTGTCCAGTTTCCTTTAACAAAAATTGTTTAAATGGCAATTTTTTTAGTGGAATTATTTTACATATTTCAAGGAACACATGCACCCAGCTGGTATGAACCATGAGTTTCGTACCAAACACCTGTCGCTTTCTCATGTGTGCATCCTCCTAAAGTTAACCTATATTATTACGAAATCTTAATCATATTTATTAATAGGGATAAATGCAAAATCAGTCTATGTACTATACGCAAAAATCGTTTTAGTCCCTGTGATATGAAAAACATCGATTTAGTCCCTGTGATTCTATTTTCGTTTGTTATTGGTCCTCCATCAGGGACTGATTTTATCACTTTCTGAAATCACAGGGACTAAATCGATTTTTGCGTATAGCACATGGATCAATTTTGCATTTATCGCTTATTAATATATTGCAATTGCCAATTTTTTTTGGGAAATATGTTACAAGTAATACAAAATATTCTCAAAGATTTTTCGGGTTTGGCCTCACTGTTCAAGTTGCCAAAAAAATAACCCATCAATTATTAAATCATGTAACTACATGGAGAGATGTATTATTAGCTGAAAATTCAGTTTAGTGGGGTCGTGGCCCCCTCCAGTCCCCGAAGAACAAGAAAATAGTGTTTTCTTACCCATTATTTTTTGAATTTTTTTCAGTAACTTCATTAAATTTGTTATTGTTGTTTAGGCCCCAAAACTAATTCTCAAAGTTTGTCCCGAGTAAGACTTGAAACTATCTAGGTGTAAAGTCTGACTTGTGTGGCTTGAGGACTGCATCAATCAGTTCGTTAAGATTGTGTTTGTGTGTTAAAATTTTGGAGAGGTTAAAATTATAGGGTATTGGATTCGGTGAAAAAGTGAAGAAAAAATGATTTTTAATATTTATTATAGTGAAAAGTAATGATTTGATAGGGGAGAGAGATTATTTTATAATTTTTTATTGTTTTAAAATTTTAGGATATGTATAATTTTAATGTGTAAACTCACCTTAAATATGTTTCATCCCGATAAATTTGCTGACTGTATTTCTTCTCATCATAAAAAAAACCCTTAGAAACTTGAAAGAAAATAAGGAAAAAACAAATCTTTTTTATGTTGAAATTCAAATTTGTTAATAATTCAAGGATTAAATTGACTACCATTATTCACATAATTAATGTGTAATTAAATCCATGTTCCTGGCCTTTGGCCACCACCAACTACCAACAAGAACCCAATACATATCCCATCCCCAACTTTTTCCTTTTGAATGTATTTAATAAAGAAACTTTCATTTTCCAAAGGCATTAAAATAATTCTTTTTCGACAAAGTACAGCGCAAAAAAAGATGCGTTCTGATGCGCAGCAAAATGGACGGCTGAGAGCTGCCAAAAGGGACAATTATTGCGAATAATGGGACGCGTGGCACTCGATTAGAGCTTCAAAAAGGCAGAAAGAAAACGACGGGGGCAATTTTCGTGTACGTCACAGTAGCAGGGGCGGCGTGTACTCCGTCACTTTCATCCAGACTTTAGAAAAAAGTGGTTTCTCTTTACCGGTATTACCGGTAAAATTGCAGAAGACGCTTTCATCCAGCAGACAGAGCACACAGTACGCGTCAACGTCAGGAGCTTCCAGAGGGTACAAAAGTCTATGACTCAGCTTTCATGGCGGCACTTTTTTTCTCAGTGCCTTTTTTTTCAATAAAAATATTTCTTTTTATTGATTTCGTGTAAGAAATTAGAATCGCGTGGGAATCCATTTCTTGTGAGAGACAATCGAATAGATGGCATCATTATGAGAAGAGAGAATAAAGTTACTTCTGCTTTTCATGTATGGATGTTCTATGGTGGAAATTTTGGGTATGTTTGAAGGTGAAAATTTTGAGTATTGGGGTTTGAGAAATATTATAAAGTAAATAAATGTTATGAGAGTTGGTGAAAAAGTGAAGAGAGAAGATTTTTAATAAATATTATAATAATAAAAAATTATGTGGTGAATTTTTTAGTAGTAAACCTAAAATTTTGAGCCCAATTAATTGGAGCTCAAACATGCCTTTTGAGTATTGAAGTTTGAAAAATATTATAAAGTAAAAATATGTTATTGGAGTTGATGAAAAAGTGAAGAGAGAATATTTTTAATAAATATTATAATAATAAAAAATTATCTGATGGTTTTTTTATTATTAAACCTAAATTTTTAGGCCTAAATTATTGGTGCTCAAACAATTAAAATTTTATTACCTAAATCTATTGGAAAATATTTTTTTTCGTCCATATTATTTTATTGTATTCTCTTTTATTTTTAATTTACACATTAATCTTCTTTAAATTGATATATGTACCCTTGAGAGTGGTAAATGATTTCCTATTAGAAAATGAGGAAGTAATATATCATACTAAGATCTGAAATGGGTCAATCTAGTTTTTATACTATTTGCTAATAACAATTTTGAAAAGTATTTTAGATTTAGGAAAATTTGATATTTGATCACTAGGTTTACATCACTTTTACGATTTAGTCACTAGGTTTCATTTTTTACTAAATGGTCACTGAGAATTAGGGGTGTTCATTTGCACCGGCGGTTACCATTTTAACCGCTAAAACCGCTACCGCTACCAGTACTGTTACCGGTAAGTGCGGTTATTGTGCCTTAGCCGTGCGGTGACGATGTCAAATATGTGATTCTGTCAATTGCGGTGACGTTGACGGTTTTCGCCAAACAGTCACCTACACTACCGTTAACCACTCCTAGTTGAGACTTGAGATGATTATTGATTATGTGACATACTTTTTGTTGGAATATGTTAGTTGATTTATGTCACATTGTTGGACACTTTTATTAGACTTTAGTCTTTATATTTGAATATGATATTATGTTATACTTTTGGACAACTTTATTTTTGTTATGATTGTTAATGATTATGATATTATATTTGAATATGTTATGATATTTGTCCATTTGATATGATTATTGATTATGATATTATGTTGGAAATTTAAACAGCCTAAAACAATGAAAAAAATAAATAAAAAAGCTCAAGAAATTTTTTTTTCCACAACGGTTATACGGTTTAAGCGGTTATCGTATAACCGTCACCGTTAATACCGTCACCGACAATGACAGTTATTGTGCCGTAGCGGTGCGGTGACGATGTCAATTATGTGATTTCGTCAATTACGGTGACGGTGATGGTTTTTGTCAAACCGTCACCTACACTACTGTTAACCACCCCTACTGAGAATATATAATTGTGACGATTTGGTCTTTCCGTCAAACTTTCGTTAATTTTTTAACCGGAATAGCGGTCGACCGGTTTGTTTACTGTTGTGGCAACGGTAAATTGTAGCGGTCGACCGCATTCTATTCCGTTAAAAATTAACGGATGTTCGACGGAAAAACCAAATCGTCACAACTATATATTCTTAGTGACTATTTAGTAAATAAAATAAAATCTAGTGACTAAATCATAAAAGTGTTATAAACCTAGTGACCAAATATCATATTTCCTTAGATTTAATGATTATAGTTTTTAAAAAATTATACTTTACACTCAACTTTTTATAATTTACACTTAAAATGTCCATATTTTTCACACTACACCGTAAATTCTCAATAGGAGGGAAACCCCTTAACCCTTTTATATAAGAGTTGGATACATTGAATTTTCTGGAGAAAAAATGGACATAATAACTCGAGATGTTCTTGCAACAATTATAAATTGGATTAGGCCAACGACATTTAATGTATTATTTACTAATTGGCTGATTAAAACAACTAAATATTAGGTGGCATTGACGTGTTCATAATTTTGCTACATTTTTAGCATATTGTTATTCAATTGCTCAACTTTGGAAGATAATTAACTTCCTTATTGTAAATGCTGTAATTTGCTTCTTCAATTTGCTCAACATGCTAAGACAGCACACCCTTTTTTGGGTCTTAAATATTAATGTAGATACCCAAAACTTTTGTCTTTTCTAACCTCAATCTCTATTGCAAATAACTCTTTCTAATTATAGCAAGGGCGGCCAGTAACTCCTAAAAGTTACTGCTACATCATTCCAATTTAATGCTTATCACGACTTGTAGGAAATTATTGCGTTGCGTAAAACGTGCGAAAGAAGACTCCTAAACTACTGTGGAGTCCGTGTGTTTTGGAGATTACGTAGGCTAAAAGGCGAAGGCACTGCTAGAAAACCATATGAAAACCAACTTGGGTTCTTTCCTCAAATTTTGAACCAAACCCAAAGTACTCTTGCGACTGAAACTCACCAATCAAACCAAACTTCCAAGACTGTATGAGTTATGATTCGCCTCGGACACTTTTTTCCGACCGCTCTGATCTGTCTTTGATTACGTTTTTGTCTCAACAACCAAACATAAACATATACGCACGCTTTGTCCCTACGCCATATGCAGAAGGGAAAACCTCGGACCTGCCGCGAGAGAATGACTTGTATTGATCTCTAGTATCATAACACCTATATAACATTTTTATTCATTTGATTTTCACACTACAAACTCTCTCTACAAACTTGTATATACATTTAATATCGAAAACAACTATAGATTGATCAAACTATAACTATTCATTGTTATCTATTGCATGCCCATCTCAGCCCCAACATTTTTTTTTTGTTTTTTTGTTCAATTTCGCATCATTTTTCACATTATTGTCCCTATACAACATCGAGCTTTGACTTGTAACACCGGCCTTCTACAAGGCTCAGATGTCATATCTTTGTGACATAATACACATTATTCTAACGCTGCAGTGCTGCGGCGCCCACTGGAAGGCAGCAGCTAGCTGCATTGTGGTGTTTTGCGGTATATGGCTAAGTGAAAACCATTAGCTTTGTCTCAGTATTCTATAATAAGGCCTCCCATTGGAGACCTATGGGGAATTCCCTTCCTCCTCTTCGCAGTTCTGTAACTCACGGACGTTGGAGGTGGCGTCGATGGTGAAAAACTCTGAATTTTGCTTTTTGCATATCCATTTCCAATGCCATTCAATGAACCTTCGGTGTCTGATCCTTCAGTGATCTCCATGCACATTTTCTTTTTCCGGAAGTTCTTCGATGTCCCAACAATCTGATATAAATGTTAAAAGAAAAAAAAGTCAAAACTCATGAGTGTCTCGCACTTGTTTTCCTACCAAACACAAAAACCCAAGAACATCAATGGCCGATATTTAAAGTATCTGTAGGTATGCTAAAATTCAATGTGGTGCATTTAGAATGTTTCCCTTTTTTATTTTTACCCAAAAATGAAGATATTTATTTACCAAAAAGCAATATCAGTATAGAAAGGACACTCGTTTTAATTATTGGGGGGAAAAAAATAAGGAAATTATTAAATTTTAGATATTAAATATATGGTTCTAAATTGGAGGAATGCATGAAAGAAATGCAGAAAGAGACTCTAGGACCCACCCACCAGAAGAACAAAGAAATGGAGTAATAATTGTGCTGTACCTTGCAACCGAGCGAGCAGAAGCTGAAGGAATCAAGGAGACTTCGCTCACAGACTTTGCAGGTATTTGTGACACCTTTTCCAGGCCTAGGCTGAGGCCTTTCATTCAAGAACACAATTTTGGCACTGTTTATTATGTATGTCTGGACACCGGCAATGTCCAAATATTTCTGAATCTCAGACACCCTTATCACATCATGATATGATGATCTCCTTATCTGCAAAACACAGCAACAAAATCCATCACAAATTTCAGCAATCATCAGTCTCAGGGGGGAAGGAAAGAAAAAACAAAAAACAAAAAACACAGACACAAAAAAGAGAAGAATTCTTATTAAATATCAGAATTAAGAAAGAGAAAAGGAGGCCGAGGCACTTAGAAAGTAGAGGCTTCATTCCCCAAAACCACATGTCATTGGTAGGATCGAAAAATCTCCATGTGCACTTTGAGGGCTATGGAAGTTAGGTAGATATGGACAATGCAGTGTGGTAGATTAAGATTTCACCTTGTTCAGCTAGTTGAATCCCCCATGTGATGGACCAATTATGAACCTCTTAAACATCTATTCTTATTGAGCGGCGAATACAGCCAGTTGCAGAATCTCGGAAACCCGTACCTGAATAGCCCGGTGGTCTCTATGAGAGGCAAGGCAAAGAGAGCAAAGGGCCCCATTATTGCAGTCCAAGCAGTACATATTGCATTCACTCTTGTGAGAATCCGCATGAACCTTGCATTGAACAAAGAAGCTTGTTTTGAGAAGCGGCCGCAGCCATAGCGGCCACTTGGTTTCTTCTTCATCGTCGTCTAAACCTCCTCCTCCCTATACCAAAGGGAATCAGATTACACGAAAAGAAAAAAAAAAAGACAAAAAAGAAGAAAAATACTCCACTGAGATAAATGTGAGAAGCGTATTCATTATGGGGGCTAACCATGATTCTTCTGCTTGTGGGTTTGATATCTCTTATGGTGGGTTCTTGATCATCTATAGCCAGTTTTGAAGGGTAGAAAAGAGAGCTTTTCTCTGTATACTTTTTCTTGAAAGAAAGAGAGAGAGAGAATGGGCGAGAATAGAGAATGGAGGGGAGGGGTACTTTTGTAGCGGTGGGTGGAGGATGGGAGTGGGATGGGGTTAGGGGTGGAGGCGTGGGATGTGCTTATCTTTGGCTTAAAAGTCCACAACCGAAGCTCTGTCCGAACCGGAACCAAAAATGGTTTTTTATTTATATTTTTTGGTCGGGGATGCGTTTGTTTCAAGGAAGTGAGCTAGTGGTCTCTTTTGGTGTTTACTTTTCTAGTTCGGAATATTATATAAATATTTTTTTCCTCTTATAATATTGTGTTTCAGCGTTAAAATTACGTAGAGATTAAAATTTTGGGATAAATGTAAAATCAGTCTTTATGCTGTACGTAAAAAATGTTTTAGTCCCTGTGATATGAAAAACATCGATTTAGTCCCTGTGATTTTATTTTTGTTTGTTATTGATCCTCCATTAGAGACTGATTTTATCACTTTCTGAAATCACAGGGACTAAATCGATTTTTGCGTATAATATAGGGACCAATTTTGCATTTATCCCTAAAATTTTATCATATTAAATTTGATAAAAAGTGAAGAGAGATGATTTTTAATATTTATTATAATAAAAATAATAATACAACAAAAAAATAAATAAATTATATTGTAATTTTTTATTATATTAAAATTTTACTTAACAAAATTAACCGGAGTAAGTTTAGGTTAGCTAGATAAAATGTTTTTTTAATGGGATTGACACTTGGTGGTAACCATCTCGACACGTTGGAAAGTTGATGAGTCAAGTAGAGCCGTATATGAGGAAACTTACAAGGAGCATGTGTTGGACTTTTTTAACTCGCGAGTTTAACTTGCACGGCGAGTCCACTGCCATACATACTACATAGAATGTAAGAACTGAGAATAAAGAACAGTTTTAGTAAGAGAGTATCATAAGCTTTATTAATTAAGATTTTTTATAATTTTTTTGCCTGTATGATGTAATTTGGATAGAGATAGATACAATGTGTAGATCTTATACTATTTAATGTTACATATGTAAAATTTCGAACAACATGAGTCTTACAATAAAGTTCACTTATTGTGTATATATGTTTCTAAATTAGGTCATGCAATTCGTGTAGGAAATTGCATAGGATCTATATTGAGATTCTCTTTAATTACCTAATTGAATTAGTGCAATTCGGATAGAGATAGATACAACAGATGAATCCTATTGTAAGGTTCATGGTGCCTGAAATTTTATATGAACAAATATAGACAATATTAAATAGTGTAGAATCTATCTATTGTGTTTATCACTCTAGACTTACACCATACAATTCGACCAAGAAATTCAAGAGTATCTTAATCCCGATTAGATTACCCTCACGAAAAAACATTTTTTGTTGGATATGATAAGACAAGATGGAAAGATTAGTGACCCATAACGAGGCTACTTTCCACATTTGCTTAGGAAAAAGTCTTCAACTTGCTGGGCTTTGTAATCAATGTTTTCTTGGGACTTTTTTCTTTTGTCAGGTGCTTATCTGAGACTCAAAAGGATACGTCTCAAAGGAGGCCCAAAAAGAGCTCAATCAAGTAGACAAAAAAAGGCCCGAAAGCAAACCAAACCGACTAAGAAATCTAAAGGAGAGAGAACCCACACCCAAAATCTCTTCTTTTCCCCTCTACGTCTTTCTGGGCGGACCCCCTATCCCCAGTCACAAGCGAAAAAGTCGAAGATCGTGAGTCATTTGTAGTGGCAAGCCCTTGTCTTATGCATGCTGTTTCTTTAAGGATTCTGTCTGAAACAATTTTTTTGGCTAATGAGCCACGAGGTAGAACTTGGTATGCGTACCTGTGATTTCTAGAAACAGTCGACTTCGCGAAGGGGCATATATGTGCGGGCAATAGATGGCCAAGTTGGCTCTCTATTGGGCTATGTTGAGCAACCCATTTTGTAGGGTAGACCTCTTCCACTTCCTCTCTGCACCTAATCTTTTATATGAAGGATGGAGACTGCACCTTCCCTTTTGTTGTGGATGGAATCCTACCCTAAAAACTCTTTCAGCGTTGTTATGGTGGCTTAGACTGGGGTCCCTAACACCACCCCATGCTCACCACGCACATAGCACCCAAAACTGCAGTTTTATACCTCCACTCAATGCATTATCCATTAGTCTGCATTTCGACATACCGCCAACAGGGATTCGAGCACATTGGATATTTGGATTCAGCCCATAACCCAGAGATTTTAGTTGAGGTCACGAGACTATAACCAGCCAGACTGCCCCTATTAGAGGATTTGGCATTTCTTTCATGTCATGCTCCAAGGTCTTTCATGTCATGCTCCAAGGTCTAACTCTGTCATCTATATTTTATGAACAACTTATGTATTCTACTGAAATTAGAGGCCCAAAATTTACGGATAATTTATCACTGTACCTTTTTTCAGTGCAAGGAAAATACAATAAGAGCAGCAGAGGTTTCAAGAAGTCATGTGCTTCCTCTGAGTCATGAAAGCTGGAGTTTATTGGTGATTTTGGCGTATTGAGATATTCAAATAATTTATTTTTCTTCTCATAAACACTTGACTCTTAGCCGGGTTAGGAAAAAGACTCGATTGGCTGGAAAACATGCAAAGATAGTCTTTAATCAACTTGATAGAGTCAACATCTCCTATGCACTAGTAAGTCATCCGCAAAGGAAAGGTGTGAGATTCCAACTTTTTTTGCATCTCCAATGGAACGTAAAAAAAAATAAGGCGACATAGGGTCTCCTTGTCTTAAACCACGACTACCCTTTAAAAAACCACCTGGTTCACCATTCAAAGCAATGAAGAAGGAAGGGGTAGAGTAACATTCCTGGATCCACCGAATCACATAAGGTGGGAAGTGCATGGCCTCCAATGTAGCTGTTAAGGAATCCCAGCAAACGATGGGAAATTGATGTCAAATATAGATATTGATTTGAATCTTACAATGGTAGGGGGTTTACCTTGTACGCAGTTTGGCAGGACAATGATGGCTGAAAACATTCATGATGCAGATATGGGTAGGGACTTAATGATTGGGCAGCCTGCAGACAGTGAGGTTGGCGACTGTGCTGCTTCATATGAATCACGGGGATTATATGCCAGCTCTAGTAAGCGGAGCTTGGAGAAAGGTGGAAGCTCAGATTATAGGCCACACTTAAGGATGCAGCAAGCTGATAGCGTCGAAGGTACTGTCATTGATCATGATGGTGATGAAGTCACAGATTGTAGACAATATTTAGTCGGGCCTTCAAAATGTGCTCGTGACTCTGATATATTTGATACTTACTGTTCACCATATCATAGAGATATATCTGATGCAGGTCCTAGCCATTCAATGACTTTTGAGATATACCCAGATGGCAGTAAAGTTGCTCTGTTTCGGCAAGGAAGTGACCAGCTTATAGGGATCCAATTGGCAAGGGATTCTACACGTGCATCGTCTGTCATTGCAATGGATACTGGTTGCCATAAAGAGAGGAGAGAGAGAGAGAATCCTGTGAAAATTATCGTTTTGTCAAAAGATGATAGTTTGAGAATTATTTTGTTAGAGTTTATTTGTAAAGGACCAAACCGTTAAAAGGGGCAAAACCTAGGGATTAATTAAAGAGAAGTGATTGAGGTTCTTCTCGGGTTCTTCTCAGGTTCTTCTGGAAAGAATCTGATGGATCAGTATTCATTTTAGAAATGGGTCCTACACACCCAGATATCCTGAGCCGTCAGATTAATTCCTAGAAAAACATGAGAAGAACTCAAGAAGAATCTCAATCATTTCTCCTAATTAAAATACCAATTTCCCTTAATTTAAGCAATTGTAGATCCCATTTGAATGATTCTCTTGTTAACGTATTCCCAAGGGTTAATAGGGTGACGCTAAGAGTGTACAAATGATTCGTGAAGCCGTGTGAAAACTTGTGCATGGTGTCTTGATCCATTCACAGCACTTTTCATTAAGGGTCAAATTCAACGAGGATAATGATTGATGTTTTAAAACTTATGGGAAATAAAAAATAAATAAAATTATGGGATTCAATTTGATTTTTGTCTATAAATACAGGGCTTAATGTTTCTCCTTCACCTTACTCCTCAGTTAATTTATAATTATTTTATCAGATCTCCAAAAATCACGAGAATTTAAATCAAACCGTGATCTCTCTATCCTTGAACTTAAGATAAAAATCGTCTCATTTGAACTTCTTATGATGGGTCAAACATATTTCTAAAGTTGAAACATTATTCTGTTGGCAGAACCGGCCTTAAAGTTGAAAATGATGGAATTTTAACTCCAGTGTTGTTCTCGGGTCCAGTTTCTGCATGTGGTCCAAAAATTATAATTGTGCAATGATCGAATACCTTATAAAAATCTAAAGGAGTCTGCTACTCAAGCAGAAACCTGTAATTTCAGTGAAATCCGAAATTTGATAAAATAGAAAAACTACCTAAATTATCTCTAAACTTCACGAAATTAAAACCTGAGGATCCTAACATTATAAGATATAAATTAATGAAGATGTTTTAAATCAAAAGATCTTTAAAAGGATGGTAAAAAGGTATTATATGTCCCCTGTTTTGCCTTTCTCTCTAGCTCTAGATGTAAGTTCAAAAGAATGGAGGCTAGGAAGGAAGAAGAGAGTTTGGTTCAGAGAAGATTCGGAAAATATGAGAGGTTTATACGTGCTTTCTAGGGTTTATAAGAATTTTATTTTTGTTTTATCTTTTCTTCCACCGTATGTGATGGTTTTAAATACTGTCGTCTGTCATTAAAAAAAATGTATACTGATAAAGACTATTTACTATTTCTTGAAGCTCGATCACCCCCAGAATGAGCCAAAATCCAGGAATCTACCATGAGTCATACTTCTTCAAAAACTTAAGCTCATCTTACAGTTTAATTAAATTTAGCAGGCCCAAAAGCTTTCCGAAATCTGTTATAAATGAGCCTACGGCTGCTGTTTAGTGCAGAAACTAGAGATGTGTAGTAAAATATGGTTCTTCATCCGCCAAGAGATTCAAACGCGATCACCCCAATTGATCCTCCTAAACCGTTCTTAGTAACTCAAGAGCTGAAAAATAGGATCAATCACACCAAAATGGAGAACACTCGAGATATTATTAATAAGAACGAAGAACGTGGTTAAGGGTTAATTGACCCAAGAACCACAAGAACAATCCCGATCAAGGGTTAATTAGCCCAAGAATGGGTACCCAAACTAGGTTATTAGCCTAGAATGAATCTCAATGACAAGGTTATTAGCCTTGAGAACAAAGTAGCATATACGTGACTATGCTCGACCAAAACACTCCCAAAAGCACTCAGGCTCTCCATGACTTTACTATTCTCAATATTTGAATGAATCACCTAATGCTCCTAAGGGTGTTTATATAGACATACTTAGGAGCTTACATACCCTAATTGACTCCAATCAAATAACAATCAAATCAAATCTAAATCAAATAACTGATCTTTAGGAATCAATTCCTTAAATCAAGGAGATTTGATATTACATGTCTAATTCAACATAAACATAAATGAAATGAATCTTCCAGAGTTTAGGAAAACATCCCTAAATCTAGAAGATATGATTTATTTAATCTCAATTAGAAAGAAAACTAATTTCCTACGATATCTCAATCAGTGGCTAGATCTCGCCACCGTCCGCCGTTGTCAACGGCGGCGCCACCGCCACTTGCACCTCCATGGGTGGTGGTGCTCCTTTGACTCCTTGGACCTTTCTCTTCCATTCCCCACCTAGCACCTGTAGGGGTGGTGGTGCTCCGCCACTGGTGGTGGCTGCTACTGCTTGGCTTGGTTGGTGGCCAAGGACTTGCTATGGCACCGTGTCATGGCATGTTTGCGGCAGGCTGGCATGCGCCAGACATGAGCGTTGGTGGGGCGACATGCCTTGTCAGAGGTGTCTAGCTTGCGCGATGCCATAGCATGGTTGTGGTGCTATCGCCGCGCGCGCTATGGGCTTGTCAATGGTGCCCATGGGTGCCATTGAGCCTCATCTCAGCACCTATCCTCCCACGCATGGCTGTCACGGTCTATGTCATCACTGAGGATCCTTTCAGGTGACTTGATGTACACTGCCTCTCTATCCTTTTGCTCATTTCGGCAGGCATGGTGACAAGGGTGTTCGTTCCTTTGGGGAGGTTTCTGGCGAAGCTTTTTGGCAAAAGAGAAAGATATCCTCCATCACTCTGCAGAGACTGTTTTAATTGTCACCAAGCTTTTTGGAAAAGGACAATGTCCTAACAAATGATAGATAACCAACCAAACATGGTAAGGCTTCACTGCAAATCAATACTAAAAAAGCTGCATAGATGAGATTAAGAAGCTGCTTTTGCTTTGCTTTGCTTTGTTTTTGTTTTTTTGCAGTTTTGCGTTGTAGTTTTCCAAAGATACACAATACAGAAACCAAACTCCGTGAAACTAGAACAACCCAAACCAACTAAACAATGACAATCGCATGAACACAATCAGCCTTGAATTTTCACATTGATATAAAATAACCAATATAAATCCATCGTTTATTATAGCTTAAGATCCAACCCATTTAATTTAATTGAACCCAAAATACTAAAATGAGAGAGTTGCATACTTTGTTTCCTCTCAAGATCTGATTCAGTAGTAGTAATTTGATTCTTTGCCCCAAAGAACGAAGAAAAATTAGAAAATTATTCTTTCTTTCCTTTTCTCAACTTTCATGCATATATTTGTCCCAATTTCGATTTTTTAACAAAGGATTTTCAATCATCCCTTGTCAAAGACGCTTAAAATTCCAAAGGTAAACCTTTTAAAGAGAGTGCAAATTAAACTAAATGCAGTATCTTTCCTTTCCTTTCCTTCTTCTCAATCAGTGAGAGGAAGACCTGGAAGAGGACGAGGAAGAGGAAGAGAGAAAGAGTTGAATGTGATCGAGGAGGGTGAGGTGATGAGGCCTATCTTTTCGCTTCACATACCCCTCGACCTCCCTCTCGGAATACGCGCTCAATCCCTTCTGCCCATTCTTTCTCCACAGTTCCGCGGCGTAGCTCCTGTGCGCGTAGTACCCCTCCGCGCACGTTAGCCCCTCGGCGGCGCAGGTAATATCAATGGTATAATCACCACCGGTGTTACCGGTTGGGTCTAACTCTAACTGAACGGGGAGCCTCTCGTAGTGGCCGTCTGTGGTGCCCTCTAACTCGTCCATCCTGGCCAGTCCCTTAAACGACACGGCGTAGAGCTCGCCCTGGACGCGCTGCCCGCAGCCGGGGATGTTGAGGAGGAAGGGAACCCGGTAGGGTCCGCAGACGAGCGGGTAGTTCTCTGCGGTGCGGAAGTTGCCGAGGTAGACGGCTTCTCCGGCCCGCATCATCTCCTGCATCAGCGTGTGGTTGGAGAACCCCCGCTTCAGCGTACCGTAGGTGAAGATCAGGCATTGGCGCTCGTCTTTTCTCTCCTCCGCTACCATTTTGATTGTTGGTTAATTCACAGAAGAGCACTCTGTTCAAAGACTGTTTACAGGGAAATTATGAAATGAGAGCGATTGAAGAACATATATAGAAGGGGTTATCTCAGAGAAAAGAACATATATAGAGGAGGGGTGTGGCATTGGGATTGATATAAGAGCGGTTTCCCTTGGGGCCCATTGGATCTCTCGGGTATTGATTTTGGCAACTAATGCTTGGTACGGCCTTAATGGTATGGACGTTGCAGTTTCGTACGGACAACAAAACTTCTCATTGTTTTAAAAAGATGACAGTCTTAATTATTATGCCAATTTGCAAATTAAGGTTACGTTTGTTTGCCAAAATATTAGGGAGTATTTTTGAAATTTTGAGAATCTTTACTTTATTGAGATTTGGAGTTTGTAAAAAGTAAAAAGGTAAAGTGTGTAAGTGTAAAATTTAAAAATGTTAGATTGTGTTTGTTTTGTTGAAAATTTTTCATACCCCAAAATGTTGAGGAAACAAACATACCCTAAATCATTAACCCACCTGTCTTACATGCCGTGTGATTACTCTGAGTGTTAAGATCGGTGAAAGAGTCCGGATAATTTGAATCAATTTTTTATATTTATTTATAATGAAAATAGATAATTTGATAGAAATGGAGAATTTTGTATAGTTATTTTATTAAAGCTAAAATTTCAAGTGCCGAAAATTTTGACACCTAAAATTAACCCGATAACACTAGCATCTGCCGTTAATAAAAAAGATTGAGACGAAAATATATACTTATAATGAAATCTTATCACAAGAATTAACGAATTAATTTGTAACCTTCTTATAACTAGGGGCGCATTTATGCTAAATTTTTTACCAATTTTTTACGAAACTGTATAAAAAGTCAAACTTTTTACAGTATGGATGTGTAGTCAGTATATGACAAAGCCACTTACATACCCATAAAACATGATGGGAGAAATTGAAGCTACCTATCCTCCAAACACAAGTGTGGAATAGAGACACAAGAGAGATGAGTATTGGACTTTGGCGGGTGGAATCCTTTCAAAGAAAAGCATATACACTCTCCTAAGGATTTTCCAATCCACGCCAACAGGCAACATAAGACGGAAACAAACCAGAAAGTTAATCCAAACTAATAAACCATTCACACACATTCGAAGTAGAGCATTAACAAATAAAACCACTAAGAAGTGGAAGATAAAGAATAACTGCCTTTCTGACAAGGTAAAATAACAAAGGATGGAATAACATGTCCACTGATGGTAGCAACATATCATCACAATTGAACATTTATTAAACAAAACTGATTGAAGTAGTCTCAATGTTGGCTTTTCCAATGGCAGTAATCTGATGTAAGCCACCTTAATTTCTTTGTTTCGGAAAGTCCACTAAAAGACAAACTACCCATTTAAATTCGTCCACCCGAGTTTTGAGGATATAAAAACAGCTGAAGAGCGGATAGACAATGCTAAAAAGGGCAACGCAATTTCAGAAGTCAACCTGTTTACTGCCTATTTCTTGGCAGCAGGCTCCTGATAATCTTGAAGGTTAAGCAACAAATCATCCGAACTCAGGAAAACTTTGTTGGCAGAATTCGAGACTGTGTGAGCAATTTCTCTGGCAGCTTCAATCTTCCTGAGAGTGATAAATGCTGGATTGTTGGCAATAGCTTGACCAATCAGCTGTGCACTCTTGGCTTCACCCTGGTAACCGTGGGAAAAGTTTTTACGTAAGAGAGACCTTCAAATGATATCAACAACTGTTTAAATCTAATAAATTACATGCAAAACCGAAGGAAAATAGAATTGTTTCGAGAATGTCCTGTTTGTTCATCTCATTATGCATAAACAATATGCTAAGTTGATTTGGCAAGGATTCTGCAGAAGTCGGGGATTTTACAAACTCCCTAATGACCTCAATGACCCTCAAGCACGTACTAATAAAACCGCACCACTGCTGAGATGTGCAAATAATCATTAAGTGGGACTAGCATTTGATCAAGAAAACAAATGAAGCAAACATGATTTCATTTTTTTTCCAATATTCTAAATCAGTTTTCACTGACAAATGATTAAGACATTAGGAGAAAACAAAGGCATTTGCAGCAGCTTGCGCCAAATTCAAGGCAGTATCATTTTCCTAGGCAAACGTGAATTCAAGGCAGTATCAAAACTTGAAGATTAAACATCTCTTCCATCTTACCTGTGCTCTGATAATAGCACTTTTCTTGTCTTGTTCAGCCTTTTCCACAATAAATTTAGCCCTCTCAGCGTCTTGCGCAGCCACTTGTTTGGCTTCAATTGCAGCTGTAAACTCCTTTCCAAAAGTTAAGCTTGTGATTGATACATCGTCCAATGCAATATTGAAATTGGCTGCCCTCTCAGTCAAAATCTCCCGAATGTTTCTACTAACAGCCTACAAAAGATAATGTCAATCAACAGTCCGTAAAACCTGAAAGTTCACCTCAATCATTGGAACACATCCTTGAGTCACTGTAGTAGAGTTTGAAGTACAAAAAATAGCTATAGACTAGGAAGGAAAAGAAGCAAAATAAAGAGGAAAGCAAGGTCCCATCACTGATATGTACTCTAAGGGATTGGATCATGGGAATAACTATCCCAGACAAATGGGACACAATGAACACCTGCACAGCAGCAAATTCTAACAAACAGTTCAAGTAACGTAATAAGCTTAACTATAAAGGAAGCTGTGAAACAAAAAGCTTCACCCTGCACCCTGCACCCAAACCAAGTCATCAGATCCATTTTAAGTTATTCATTATGACAAGCGTTGGTGTTTACCTCTCTTTGGGTAATAAGCTGGCTGGCATTATACTGAGCAACAACAGCTTTCAACGTTTCGTGGATAATTGAAGGCAGAACCCTTTCATTATAATTCTCGCCCAGGGTTCGAAAAATTATTGGTAACTGGTCAGGCAGGGGACGGGTAAGAACTCGAAGCCCAATTTTTACCTGAACATCAGAATCAATATTTACACAAATGCTATTCATAAGGAAGATTATGTGGAGTAACAAATAATTGATACAGTAAAACTACCTCTTGTAGCATAAAATTGAATCCAACACAATGAAAACTTCACATACATCTAAGCATGGGCAGAGAACCATTTCAAAATCACAAATACATCACAGAAATCCATACTGCAAAAGGAGCAAGGATGATAAGGAGAGGAGAAAGAGATGCCCTGCATGTCCCATGGCACTAGATGCCAAATGGAAAAGTCGCCCCCTGCCTAGAGGACCAGATGCTAAACGATAGTGCAGTCACAAAAAGGACTCGCAGTTGAGTGTTCAGTAGGAGTAGGGGGCAACTTCGAACCAATAGGATACACAATTTAAACATTACCAAAGGGATTAGCAACTGCCATCCAGATGATTTTCACTATACTTAAAATGCATGACCAAAAAAAAGTGAAGAAAAAACTGATTTCAAGAATCAGAAAATATGAGTGTTGTTAAAACATAGTAGAGACTAGTTAGCGTCTCACCACTTAAGATGTTTTTAACAAAATGTACTGAAGATGTTTTTAAAGGTCTCACCGGTTACCAATCTCCATGGTTTATTGAGGGAGCTGGTTTTATATTTTACTGAAGCCAACAGAACAAATAAAGTAGATGAAATACAGATCCTATTAGTTCGAATGCAACCACATTTAAAAAAATTCATGGTGCCTATTTCTGCAGCAGCAACAAGAAAGAAATTTACCATCTGAAGGTCACGGCTTCCAGAAGTACTCTCCACTAGATGGGGCTTTGCACGGACATCATAGATTACTGGTCTATCAAACCATGGAATCATAAAGTGTGTCCCTTCAGGATAAACCTGCACATTCCAACACATTAATGTACTATATTTTACAGAAGAGAAATTAAGACAAAGGAATGGGTATCAAAAGTTTGTGTTGACATGTATATGAATTTAGAGATGGCAGAAGAGAGATTTTAAAGACATGGCGTATTGAGCTACCAAATTTTAAGGCCACCCATCTCTTTCATATTTGATAACTATTAATAAGAAAGGGAAAGAAGAGAATAATATCAACTAAAAACATTTCAAAAAATTTCCAATGATAAGGCAAAACAATAACCTGGTCCTTGACACCAACTATACGGTTGAAAATGATAGCTCGGTGCCCTCCCTCAACATTGTAGAGACTGTTGGCAGCGCCATACAAACCAAGCGCACCAATGATGCCCACCCTTAGCAGAGCAGAAGCTGCACCACCGCCAGGCATCTTGGGAACTCTAACATTATTCAAATTCATTTTGTTTGAATGCTGAGAATGTAGAATTGAATGTCAACGTCGCTATTTGTCTCACAAGGAAATTAAACAAAATATACACAATCACGCTACCCATTATATATATGAAGCTCTGCAAACAATACAGAAATAGAGGAAGGGACAAGGAAGTCAGAAATGGGAAGCAAATGCCTGGTATGAAACATGAGCTACTATTAAGGGAAAGGTCATTGAACCTAACAAAAACACAAATTATGCTTCCTATTATCTTCTTTCTACAGGGTGCACTTCAAACTGAAATAAACAAAGGAGAGAGTGAAAAGCCCTCCAATACAAGGAACTGTTCACTCTTTTCTTCTATACACATAGGGAGGATGGATATTGAGTTGAAGGGACGATGGGTAAAAGAACATAAGAAGCTGTTGCACTGCAAGAAAGTAAATTGCTTGAACAAAAAGAAAAAAGAGAGACTAGTCATTAGCTCAGTTTGTTCTGTGGAACTTCAGCAAATGAAAAGCCAATGGAAGTAAGCAATACCGTACCTAAAGGTCAGACCCAACACTTGAATCTTCCTAAATTTCCTTAGGAAGAAGGCTAGAAATTATTAATAGATACAACAGATGACAAAACTAGAATATTCATTGACAAACAAGAATTGGAATAGAGAAGGCAAAAGCAAAGAAATTTTATTTCACGGATAGAGGGTTCTGGGCATTTAATATTTTCGCGTGTAAAAGAAAGATGGGCTCAGGTGAGCAGCCCATGCCCCCACTATTTTTCTTCTCCACACCTTTCTCCCTTATCCCGAAAAAGGAAAACTATCCTGATCAGTTCGCCTTCCCCCAAGTAAATGTATTGTTTCGTCTTTGATCATAGATATACAAATAAATTGGTTTTATAAAAAAAAATACAAATAAATTGGTGAACAAAACAACTGGAAAGAAAGTTGGATATAAGCCTGTCTATCAGAAGTGGTTCAATGGCTACATTTTGAACAAACTTAGCTCATACGACCTAAACCTCATCCAGGAATCCACTTCCTCTGCTCTTAAAGGCCCCTATATCTTTTCCCACTTTCTCACACGTGGAGTAAACCCTTAGCCCCTTCCTACATCCTCTCTTTCTCTCTCGCTCGCTCACGAATACCCAACTCATAGCTACTCTTTATTCGACTTTTTTTTTCTAGGTTGCAAAATAAACAGATGGCCGTAGCTTAACACAGCATCAAAATAGTAGAAACCAACAACATGTCTCAGTTTCCTTGGACATATAGAATCACAAATACACATACTTGATGATTCTGATGACATTGGTTATTGATGATTTTGGTGAAGAACATAAAGTGATCCAAAAAGAAAGCAATAGCATATAAAGAGGAGAAAAATAACCTAAGGGAGAAGAAATGCGGACCTGCGAGCGCGAAAGCTTCAGGCGGGCGGTAGAGGCGGTAGGAGTATAAACCCTAGAGCTGGCTCAGCTTTTGCGATTGCGAAGTGTTAAACCCTGCGCACACGGAATGAGCATGACTTTTTTTTGTCCCTTTTTTTTAGACGAAGGTTAGTGAAAACGTTAGGTTAAGAGGCTGTTCGTTTAGCATGAATCCTCAGGATTTTTTGAATTCTCAGGATTCTACAATCAAATATCATTTTTCACATCACATAAATATAACTACAACGCGCATATCAATAAAATTAACATCACATAAAAATTCTCAAAACAAAAAAAATCCTCACAAAACACCTTAACCGAACACACTCTAAATTAGTCCGCACCTACTTGAGGTTTCAACTTTTTCCAGATTTATTGTTATTGTTTGATTTTAAAAAAAAATTCCATAAAATTTAGTCTTAATTCTAAATAGAATTCTGCCGTTAATTTAATGGACGAAAATATACACATGTCTAACCGTTTACATTTAAAAATTGACAATTCAATTAAAAAAATATCTTCCAATCGCAACCACGTTAAAATAATAATAAAAATAAATTAATTATGTTTTTTTATTAATTTTATATTAATTCTTTTTATTTATTGATGTGTCACATTGCAATTGGACAAGATTTTTTTTAATCGAACTGTCAATTTCCATAGATAAGCCGTAAGTCACATGTGCATTTCCGTCCACTAAATTAACGACAGGACCTTTTTCAAAACGAGACGAAACCTTAAGAATATTTTTAAGAAAAATCAAATCCTAAGTCTGAAAAGGTCAAACCCAGATACTTACAGAATAATTTAGTCAAAACATTAATATCTCGGACCCACCTTAGGCAGTTTTTTTTATAAACATAAATAGTATATGAATTGATAATAAAATCAAAGAGGTTTAAAAACCTCAAAACGCTAAACGCCTCGGACAGTTTGCACTGCAAGTCAGCCTATCAAAAAATGGAAACCACAAAAAGAACGAAAAAAATAAAAAGCAAAAAATTAATTTTTTTTATGTGACTCAACGTCAGCTTGGGCCCTTTTGCTTCGTAAGAAAATTAGTGGATCACACCAATGGCCCAACCTTAGCCATTACCCATGTTTATGGGCTTTGTTTCTTTCTGCTCCGGTAGGAAGGAATATGACCCCAAACATCTATAGTTGTTTGTCTATGTTTGGTTCATGTTTTCAAAAATTCGGTGGAGTTGGGAGACCTCCCCATCCCGCAACTCATGGGTGGATGAGTCCTCCCTCTGACCGTTCAGTAGGTGGAGGGGGAGATCCTACTGCTAGGACTGAAAAATCGGAATGCGGTCCGGACCGCATTTCAGTCCGGGTATATTAAAGAACCGGTCCGGTCCGGTTTTACTAAATGCGGTCCGGTCTGGTCCAGACCGGTTTTAATTTTTTTTTTCAATTTTTTTTATTTTTTAAAAATTTTTTCTAAATTTTTTTTAGGTTAATTTCAAAGGGGGAAGTGCATATAAAAATGTTAAGTTTTAGTTTAGATTAAAATTAAACGTTTTATGTTTATAATTTGTATTAAAAATTATAATTTTTTTATTTTTTTAATAAATGCGGTCCGGTCCGGTCTGGACCGCATTTATTAAAAAAGAGGACCGGACTGAACCACATTTTAAGATCTGGGTCCGGTCTGGTCCGCGGTCCGGTTGTGTTCACCCCTACCTACTGCTCCGGCAGTCAAGAGGTGGATTCTCCCTCCACCGTGAAAGGATCGGGGGTCTTCGATCCTTTTTTTTAAATAATTATTATTATGTTTTTTTATTAATTTTAGATTAATTTTTTTATTTAATGACATGCATCACATTATGATTTGACGAGATGAATTTTTCGTTAAACAGGTCTAACATCCTTGGATCCAGTGAATTTTGATACCAAAATGACAAGCTCAAATAGCGTTTTGAAATTGTTTAAAACTCTGAAATTTTTTAAAAGGGCACTAAAACTTAGTGAGTTATTTGTAAATTTTCTTATTTTTTTAATTACATCTTTTCATTAATTTGATTTATTAATTTTTATTTTAAAAAATATTTTTTATTTTATTTATTTAATGACACGTGTCACATTGTGTTTGGATAAGATGGATTTTCTATTTAACCGGTTTAACCGCGTTGTATCCAGTGAGTTTTGATACCAAAATGACAAACCAATGAGCGTTTTGAATTTTTTTAAAACCCTGTGAGTTTTTAAAAAATGTGTTAAAACTTAGTGAGCTATTTGTAAATTTCCCTTAAAACTCCAAATCAAACTCATTAAAATTTCATTTTGATATTACAAAAAATACCGAGATAAAATCTCAAGCAATAAACTAGCTAGGTACGATAATGAAAAAACTGGACATTTTTAAAAATCACTTTCAACTTATTTGAATTTGACATCTTAATATTCATTAATATCTAATGCATTTTAAAATAATAGATACCTCCATCATTGCATTTTAAAACAACGAAAGTTATGATTTAAGTGAAATTTAACCTTTAAAACATAATAGAATTTCTGAGGCCCTCCTTTCCCTGATACGCGACCTATAATTTCATTTCCAAAACTGCTTATTATCCAGAAGGAAAGTACACCAATATGATAAGATGGCACTTGCGACCTGTCCTTGATCAGGTTATAAGCAGCAGTTTAAGCTCTTCTATATATGTCGTTAAGATCACCACAAAATGGTTGTGCTCTGTCTAGCTCTACCTAGGTGAACTTGTCCAGGAAGACATCATAATTATTAGAATACTTGGTAATTTTGACCATCAGTTAAGGAGATTGATGACTCTCAATCAAGAAGCATTGATTGATTCTTTTGATTAGGACACAAATTAGGGATCCTAATTTGTTGAGATTTGTCTCCTTCATTATTGTATAAATATATAATCTCTAACCTCTTGTAAAATACACTCAGAATCATATTGAATAAGAGAAATCATGTAGCCCTCCCAGAATTTTCTGATGGTGGACTTAGGTAGTAAGACCAAACACTTTAAAGCGTTTTGTCCTTGCTTCTCTCTCTCTTGCTCTTATGCAATCCCGTTTCCTATTTATTTCAATCAATATGGTATTAGAGTCATGTTTCCTTCAAACCTTCTTCTCTGTCTCGTATAGTATTCCGGCCAAATATCCAGTATTTTGGGTGCCATTCGTCGATGTATCTATTATTCTGGTCACCGTTCGTCGGATTTTGTCTCTGCACCTGCCCCTAGCAGGATCTTTTGCCGTCAGCAATTGCATGATGGGTCCTGCCCCAACCTCTGTCGGATCTTGTTTGTGTACCAGCCTTCTCCGACTCTTGTCTTGCCGCTTCACCGCGGATATGTTGTGTCGCACCTTTGCGCCTCTCCAGTATTTCGGTCACCGTTCGCCGGATCTTTTGCCGTCACATTTGTGTGATGGGTCTTGCTCTGATCTCCATTGAATCTTGTGTCGCCGCCATGTACAACGGATCTTGTTTATGCTCTGACCTCCGTTGAATCTTGTGTCGCTGCCCTCTGCAGTGAATTTTGTTTGTGTACTAGCCCTCGTCGGCTCTTGTCTTGCCGCTTCGCTGCAGATATGTTGTGTCGTAATTTTTCGCTTCTGGACGTCATCGTCATCTCTTTTGAAAACTCAAATTAGTATCGACAATAACGATCTTGAGTTTTAAAGTTGTGTTAAAATATAAGGATTACCCATTCCGATACACACAGGGATCCAAAATTTTGTTCCAGTTCAATGACATTTGTTTCTTGGAAGTTTTATATGATTTTATTGTCTCATGTGGTATGGATTACCTATGTAAGAGTTAGATCCAAGTTAATAAAAGGACTAAAACGTCCACGATAACTACTAGCTCAAGGATTCCAATCGGATCAATTTGAAGGACCAAATTTGAACCACAAAATTTCCATTCTTAAAATCGTGCATAATTCGCTTTTTCCTATAATTATGATAATCAATATAATAATGATTCCTCAATCAAGACAACTAACATAAAATAAAGATTCCTACAATTCAATCTCCTGAATTTTTTTCCCTGAAAAAAAATAATTGAAATGGAACAGGATTTTCTATAATAATTGAAATCGTAATTCCAATTCTAGCAGGACTATTTTCCCACCCTTATTGGTATATTGGACCATAAATAGGTTATTGATGGCCCTGGATCAAAGAGCCTTGATTGAGTCATTTGATTAAGCCACAAATTAGAGACCTTAATTTGTAGAGATTTGTCTCCCCATTTTCTCTAATTTGTGGAGATTTTTCTTTTTCGTTCTTGTATAAATGTACCCTCCTTAATTTTTGTAAAGATATACTCAAAATCATATTGAATAAGAGAAATCATTTAAACTTGGTAGACTTTTCCGGTGGTGGATCTAGTCACCTTAAACAATTTTGTCCTTGCTTCTCTCTCTCTTGGACAATCCATTTCCCGGTTTCCACCTTTCTGTTCTTTTTTTTAGATAACGAGGGCGTACACCGGGATTCAAATCCGAGATCAAGTCCTCCCCTTTGGGGAAGAGGTGCCAATCCAACTACAGGCTAGCTGGCTCCAACTTTCCCTTAATTTCAACAATAATAAGTCCTTTATATGGCCAAATTGTACGGCCATACTTCAATATTCACAAATCCCTTTCCTTATTTGTTTCGTTTTTTGTTCCCTCTAATTGCAGAACCTTACAAACATTCCTTAATATGTGTATTTATGGATTTGAATCAAATGTCCAAAAAAGTGAATCAAAATCTGTTATATATTCCAAAAAAGGAATAATAAAGATGAGAAAATCCAAAAAAGATCTTAATTCCTTAAACAGCAAGACATTAAAACTCC
Source organism: Myrica gale (assembly GCA_963930655.1). Taxonomy (NCBI): domain Eukaryota; kingdom Viridiplantae; phylum Streptophyta; class Magnoliopsida; order Fagales; family Myricaceae; genus Myrica; species Myrica gale. The sequence continues at coordinate 24,425,294 of OZ005606.1, forward strand.
GAATCAAACTCATTAAAAGTTTATTTTGATATATAAAAAAATACGAAGATAAAATCTCAAGCAATAATGAAAAATTTGGACATTTTTAAAAATCACTTTCAACTTATTCGAATTTGACATCTAAATATTCATTAATATCTAATGCATTTTAAAATAATAGATGCCTCCATCATTGCATTTTAAAACAACGAAATTTAAGATTTAAGAGAAATTTAACCTATAACCTTTCCCTGATACGCTACCTATAATATCATTTCCAAAACTGCTTGTTATTTAGAAGGAAAGTATAGCAATATGAGAAGATGGCACTTGCGACCTGTCCTTGATTATGTTATACGTAGCAGTTCAAGCTCTTCTGTGTCGTTAAGATCACCGCAAATGGCTTCTCTGTCTAGCTTTCTGTCCCTGTCCCTTTACCACATCTTGGTAATTCTTATTGTTGCTGCCCATATCAATTCTTGTCGTGCTACGAATAAAGTCAAGGATGTCTATATTGTGTACATGGGTTCGCTACCAGAGGGTGAGTACTCACCTGCGTCTCACCATCTCAGCGTTCTTCAAGACGTTATTGGAGAAAGGTAGTCTCGTTCATGAGGTTTTTGCTTTAGTACGTACAATTGCCAATCCAAAAGCATGCTCCTCTGTTCATAGAATTTAACTGTTGTCGCTCTAATCTGTCCTTGCAGTGCTACCTCTGAATCCTTGGTTAGAAGCTATACTAGGAGTTTCAATGCATTTGCAGCTAGGCTCAGTGACGAAGAGCAACAAAAAATTGCAAGTAAGTGCTTTCTGATCCGCTAATGAGCTTTGGCTCAACCAGCATGTCTTTCCTTGGGCAGATTTAATCAAGTTCAATTTCAAATCCTTTTAGCTGCATATATCTTCGTCCTTCCTCTCTTTTCTGCAGAATATTTTGGATTCTTTGAATTATGAATCTTGGCAATTATCAGTTACGACAAAGATATTGAAAATAATGTGCAGGCAAGAAGGAAGTGCTATCCGTATTTCCAAGTAGAACTCTCCAACTTCAAACAACAAGATCATGGGACTTCGTGGGTTTAACCAAAAACATAAAAAGAAATCCTACCGTTGAAAGTGATATAATAGTTGGCGTCATTGACAGTGGAATCTGGCCCGAGTCTGAGAGCTTTAGTGATGAAGGTTTCAGTCCACCTCCTAAAAAATGGAAGGGCACTTGTGCAGGTGGCTCTAACTTTACTTGCAACAAGTAATTTTCTCTCCCTTCCACATTTTAGAGTTTTCTCCACCCTTAAAAGATTTTATCAAAAAAGCCCTAATCCCATATTAATGAACTGCATATTTGGACTGTAAATTCGTTGTAAAAGGGTTTGTTCATAATAACGTACTTAGCAACGAAATTGACATATTGCAGCAAGCTCATTGGAGCCAGAGTACTCTATACCTCCTTTACAGGAGGTGAATCTGCAAGGGATGAACAAGGTCATGGTAGCCATACTGCCTCAACAGCAGCCGGTAACAAAGTACCAGGTGTGAGTTATTTCGGTTTGGCGGAAGGAAATGCAAGAGGAGGGGTTTCATCAGCAAGGATTGCGGCGTATAGAGTCTGTAGTAATCTTGGGTGCAGAGACGAAGACATCCTTGCTGCTTTTGACGATGCTATTGCAGATGGGGTCGACATAATTACCATCTCAATCGGTGGAAACCCGAGACCCTTCGACTTAGATCCCATTGCTATTGGCGCTTTTCATGCTATGGATAAAGGTATCCTGACTGTTCATTCTGCTGGAAATAGTGGTCCTGCGCCATCAACAACCGCAAGTCTTGCACCGTGGTTGTTCTCTGTAGCAGCCAGCAGCACAGATCGTCAGATCATTGATAAGGTTACTCTTGCGAATGGGAAGAAGCTTATCGTAAGTATATTCGATCAGATTACACATAATATTGTTTTACGATTTACACATAATGCTGTTAGAGAGTTCTACGTTCGACATTCCAGATTTTTTTCAGACGAGTTTTCCTCTCGTTATTAGGGAAATTCAGTCAATTCTTTCACACTGAACGGAACAAATTTCCCACTGGTTTACGGAAAAGATGCTTCCAGTAGATGCTCTGATGATAATGCTCGGTAAACTATTCTTGTTTGGTACGGAGTTGCTGACTTCCAAGTTCTGGGATTAAATAAAGACTAAAAACGCTGCATGTCATGTGTTACATTAATTCAGGATGTGCGAGCCTGCTTGTTTGGATAAGGTGAAAGGAAAGATTGTGGTGTGTGATGCACGAAGTGGAAGGACAGAAGCTTTTGCCGCTGGCGCCCTTGGGTTAATCTGGTTAGACGAAGAAAAACAAGATGTTGCTTTTGTAGTTCCCTCACCTTCTTGTGGTTTAACGCCCGAAAAACTTAATGCGGTCAAATCATACATAAATTCTACACAGTAAGCGTCCCTCTGTCCGTCTTCTTGTGTCTATACGTGCAATATTTAATTGAAGTTTGAATTCGAACTCAAATCATAATTCTGATATCATCTCATAGGAACAGATAAATTGTATTATTTGAATCATATTCCCTGACACTATGTCTATTTGCCTGGAAGTTAGTAAGCTAGCTATACACTACGGCCAGCAAGAACAGAGCTCCCCTGGCTGTAAACACACATTCACATATCACAAAAAATCCCCTGTACCAAACAGATACTACAAGAACAGAGCTCCCCTGCTTTTGTCTATAATATGTTCTGTCTGGTTTTTCTCCTCATTTTGAAGTTCTTGTCTAACAGAAATCCGCAAGGAAACATACTGAAAAGTGAAACTATAAAGGATCCAACTGCTCCGGTAGTTGCTTCCTTCTCTTCACGTGGGCCAAATAATATTGCATTTGACATTTTAAAGGTTCGGAACTTGGGCACCATTAACCTGTCTCCCACTTCTCCTCTCCCTCTCTCGTGTCCTTGAAGTGTATCACTTCTCTAACACCTGCATCTATTTGATTCATATTTCAGCCAGATATATCGGCTCCAGGAATAGATATCTTGGCAGCATATTCCCCTGTTGGTTCACCTTCTGGACAACCTGGGGACAAGTTGTCTGTGAACTACAGTATCTTGTCTGGAACCTCGATGGCTTGTCCACATGTAGCTGGTGCAGCTGCTTATGTAAAAACATTTCACCCCGATTGGTCTCCATCAGCCGTCAAATCTGCACTCATGACCACTGGTATGTATATATACACACACAGGCAGCACACTCTTCACTCTCCGTATATTCTGCTGTATGATCTTTTGGAAGTCATGATTCCAAGTTGCTATTTTCTTATCCTTTCAGCGTGGCCAATGAATGACACAAAAGAATCCAATAGTTCGTATGGAGATGGTGAGTTTGCTTTTGGGGCCGGCCACTTCAATCCAGTAAAAGCAAATGATCCCGGCCTGGTGTACGAAGCCTCGAAAGCTGACTACATAAAAATGCTCTGCAGCATGGATATTGGCTTTTTTGGTGATTGTCCCAAGGACGTTAAAGGATCTCCAAAGAATCTTAATTACCCGTCTATGCAAGCTCTCGTTGAAGCAGGCGGCCGCTTCACAGTTGAGTTCCCCAGAACAGTAACAAATGTAGGCCCTGCCAACTCTACTTACGAAGCCAAAGTAACAAAAGATTCTCGAATCAAAGTTAGTGTGAAACCCAGCACCCTCTCCTTCAAGTCCTCAGAAGAGAAGAAGTCTTTCGTTGTGACTGTCTCTGGGGAGGCTTTGCAATCAGCCACAAGGGTATCTGCATCGCTGGTCTGGTCTGATGGCACTCATAATGTCAAAAGCCCAATTGTTGTGTACACAAACACAGTCTAGATACCTAGCAGCAGAAAAGTCCAATTATTGATTTTTTATGTTGAGCGAAAATTGAATAAATTCTCAAGTTCTCAAATAATATTATTTCTTTGCAGGCTGATGGAACTTGTTCTGCACTGTAGGACTCCAATTCCCTAATGTACAAAATCCTGCTATCGAAACTTTTCACAAAACACAGCAGCAGGAATAACAGGATAAACATGAGATACTATAAGAATTGAAAAACATATAAGCTTGAATATGATCTTTTACCTCTAGCCATTTGTGTTTGAAAAATTGAGATACCTACAAAAGAGAGTAAAGTTTTTTTTTGTAGGGAAGAGACTTCTAGTCTTAGCCTTAGAACTTTGTGGGTGGTTCTAATGGAAAATACAAACCTCTTTATATAGGCAAGATTGAGGACACTCACTTATTATTCCTAATTTCCTACAACCTTTAGGCTACCCTCATTATTCCATCCATCAAAGAATATCAAGAATTAACCACCTTATAATTAAAGGGCAATTACCTATCATCAATAGACAAAGTGAACCATCTTTGGGAAGATCAACAGTTTTCTAAGAAAAACTAACAGTTGGAAAAACCAAGAGTTCTTTCAACATTCTCCCACTTGGTTCACTTAATAGGTAAAACTGAAATGACCAAAATAAATGCCCTTAAATCTTGACAAGGTATCCTATATATGAATCATGACGGTATTGCTCTATGTAGTGATTATTTTCCTTTCATGTGTCACGGTATATAGTACCTCTTAAAATACTTTATGTTGAAGTGTGAAGTTCAATGTGGGGTGTTGTAAAATATTGGCTTATAAATATAAGTCTCTTGTAACCTTTTATTTTCATAAATGATATGTAATAAATTCAATTGAGTTTTCTCCATTAGATGTTTCATTTATCTAAAGTAATTTTTTTTATTTCTATCAGAGCAAGATTTTCGGCTTTACTCCGGTTACCTCCTGGCGACCATCCGGCTCAGTACCGACTTTCTCCCGGCTCAGTACCGGCGACCACCGGCTTAGTACCGACAAGTTTCCCGGCTCAGTACCGGCTTTCTCCCGGCTCAGTATCGGGGCAACTTTCCGGCTCAGTACCGGCAATCTTTATAATTATTTTTTTTCCTGTAATTATTTTTGTAACTCCAAACTCAATGTTTGTCGGTTTGTCCACCTTGAGTTTGCGGGGGAGTGTTGAAGTGTGAAGTCTCACATTGCTTAGCAATGTGGGGTGTTGTAAAATATTGGCTTATAAATATAAGTCCCTTGTAACATTTTATTTTCATAAATGAGATGTAATAAATTCAATTAGATTTTCTCCGTTGAATGTCATTTATCTAAAATAATTTTTTTTTTAATACTTTATGAATAATTATTAAAAGTTATTCGGGTCCAACTAAATCGCGGTCGGTGCGCGGATGGCGAGCTCTACGTCGTCTCGCTGAAAGGAATGGGCAGGATGGAAGAGCTAGAAGGCACCACTCGCGGCCACTACGAGAGACTACGTACCCATTAAGTTGGAGTTCGAGTCCCATGATGGTACAGATGGAGCTGCTATAAATACTACGTGCACGAATGGGAAGAAGGGGTTTAGCGCGTATACCGAGAAAGAGACCAAGCAGTGGCGGAACCAGGATTGATATCCATGGGTGTCGAACTTTAAAGGAAAAATGAACCAAAAATTTTTTTTCCTTCATAATGCAAAACTTAATAAGAGTTCTCCTTTTTTCTGCGTCAACTTAACTGCTAAAGCTTCCACTTGCATGATGAGTTGATAGTTGAAGACTATTACTTTCTGATTATAGCATAGCTTACCAAAAAACACATGCAATATCTTCTTTCCAGACACATTAGACAAATGCAATAAACCCAGGAAAGTAGATAACAGATGAAAGCGAAATATAGGTGATACTTCCTAAAGCGCCTCAAGTCCAATTCAAAAAGAAAGTCAACCTAACCACTTAGGGTGTTCAAAGGAAATTACAAAACCAAAATACAAAAAGGAAAAAAATGGAAGACAAGACACAAACTCTACAAGCTAAAAGGAAAGCAAACCCAACAACAAGTAGCCAAACTCTGACATAAACTAGAAGGTTCAAAGAAGTAATTGATCTGCTAGAACTGTAATTTGTCAGCAAGAATTTTGTCAAGCATGAATCTTGTGTACTGTAGAAAATAAGCAATACGTATGTTCTCAATCCATATATTCAACATTTAGTTTCATGTTGTTTAGAGGAAGCACAAATAAAATAGGTTTGACTCCTTAGAGTAGCCTCTTTACATAAGTATGTGTTCAAATATGTTTCTTTGGTGCTCATTCCAAACAGGAGGAGCGCTAGATTATGCCCTCTACAATTTAATATAAGAAGATATAATAATTTAATTAATCAATGAAAAATGGAAGGTAGCCTTACATATACATACCATATTCATCATGCCAGAACCCAAGACATGTGAAGCAGAAAAGTCCATTAAACAAATTCAAGACATCATATTCATGTCTTTCCTGGCACAATGCAAACTTAATAAGAGTGAGCACAAACCAATTTGGAAGGATGACCAATCAGTGCAATCACCAAGTCAAACAATTAAATAGCATAATCAAATTGGGGGAAAACAACACAATTAGCAAGATCACTGAAACAATTCATTTCAAAAGCTTTTGCCCAACTAAAACTGGAAGGATGACCAATCAGTGCAATCACCAAATCAAACAATTAAATAGCATAATCAAATTGGGGGAAAAGTCGAAAAGAAAAATAGAGAAGTTTAGGCTTAGCATTACCTGTCCCGTGAGTCACTCCAGTGTGCCGTGACCCCGTCCGTGATTCTGTGAGAGAGAGAGGGAGAAGTGGCTGGTGGACCGGTGGTGATGGGCGGCCGACGGAGGCAGGGGCGGACGTTGCAGTGAACGAGAGTAAGCGAAGAGAGAGAGAGGAGAGAAGTTTTAGCCTTTTAATTTCCTCCTCAGCCAAAAGACGATAAAAAAAATCTCTATCAGCGTAGTTATAGCCTTTTAATTAAAGGGTAGGAAAAATATGGCCCTTCTCAATTTGATTTGATGTATTAGTAATTAGTCATAGCACAAAAGTCTATCGCCGCCAAATAAATTATTAGGACACTTTTGTATCTCTTTGAGGTCGTCGGGTGCAGCCAATGACTCAATGGTTTTAAGTTTTTTTTTTCAGCAGTGAAACGCCTGGCCTGTTGGGTATAAGCAAAGAAAAAAAACGGCCTGGGCGGGGATTGGGCCCAGGCCGTTCAGACTTATTGGGATGTGGTCTCCCAAGATGGCCTGGGTCTATGGGTATCGAGCCCAGACCATCTACTATTAAAAAAAAGCCAATGTAAAATTTTTTTTTGAGAGGGCGATGGGTATTGGCCGATACCCATCGCCCCCCTCCCTCCGCCACTGACCAAAGGGTATGTGAAGCGGAAAGATAGGCCTCAACTCCTCGCGTTCCTCGACCACATTCAACTCTCTCTCTCTTCCTGATCTGATTGAACAAGAACAAGAACAAGAAGAAAAAATAATTATATATTTTGTTTGATTTGTAGCTATCTTATAGGGCTTCTTTTTGTTTTTCATCTAGGTCCTGTCAAAATTTCCCTTGAATTCTGTTGAAGATCGTTCGCTGTGGTTATGATCTTTGTTATCTATTTGGAGTTGTGGTGCCACAAAATTATGCAGGAAAGATAAAAGAAAGGCAGGAAGAGTGAATAAAACGAAAGTGAGATTTTTCAAGGATACGTTTGTTTTCACATTTTTTCAGGATTATAAGTATATTCACAAATTTACCACCGAACATTTTTAGAATTTAAGCACAAATATCAATACATTTTACACAATCTCCAACAATTTTTTAATTTTTTATTCAACATAAATTTTCTCTCTATATACTTTTTCACATAACTCTAATATTTTTTTATTAAACAATTACATCAAATCATTTCTCTCTCCACTTTACACAAACACCAATAAAATACTATTCAACATAAAAATTCACAACTTCTCTAAAATCATACATTTTTACTCAACACGAACATAACCCAAGTCGTTTGATCGATCTTCTTGAATTGTTTTATCTTTTTCGTCCTTCGAATTACGATAAATTTGAGATAAGTGTATTTTTAAAATTTTCGGTACAATTTTTAATGAAACAATTTAGATTTTATGATGATAAGATAAATATTGATAAAAATGAATATATACCATGAGTGATTAATTCTCAACTTATTATTTTAAAATAAAATAAGTTAAAGTTTTTAAGGTCATATGTTGAATTATTCAAAAGTTAAAAGAGATATGATGCTACAATTTGAGATTTTTACCACGTTGTTCTACGATAGCAGAAACAACATCATCCATAAACCAACCAAATAAAAGAGTACGAATACAACAGAAAGTAAATAAACCAGAAAACCAGAACAACAAACAAAAGCAAACTAAGGAGGTTCAAACCTCTAATGCAATCAGATTAATTTTGTCATAAGCTCAGGGTGAAGAGGGTAATCTCCAAAAGCGATTCTGAAGGCTGCCCAACAAGCAAGGTGGTGCACTATATTGTTCGCACCTCGGTAAACATGATTCGTTGAGCAGAGGCTCATCATGTTCACAATCCATGAGATTTTTTACTTAACAATAAAATCATCACAACATTGAAACTTAAAATTATCAAATTTCATCGATTCGTGCTCTTAAAAAAGATCCAATCATTACAATCATGTCACATGTGTTATAGATGAGTCATATGACATAATTTTTACTGTAGTTGATTAATTTTAAAAGTTTAGTGGCTCAATTTTTAAAAAATGAAAATGGCGACAATTGTTTGAAATTGCTTTAATTAATAGATAAGGATTCAGCATTAAAATATAAGAAGAACAGATTCCAATGAAAATATGAAGCAGAATACAACAACCCCCTATATTAATATTTCGCGGTTAATTGAAACCACAAAATGCATGCCATAAAATTGGATGAGATTAAATCTCATTTGTCTATCTATACATTAAGATCGTATCATCTGCACGAAATTTTGATTTTTTTAAGGCTTAATATACGCGTGTGCCTTTGGGGTTTAACGTTTTCTCAAAAATAGCCCTAGAGTAATTTTTGTTGTCCTGTACCCCTGAGGTATATCCATTTTCCCCGTTTTATCCCTCCGCCAACATTCCGTCTATTTTTGGACGGAAATTGATGACGTGAACCAATTGACCACGTCACATCCAATTAAACTGCAACACGTGTCCTTAACTGTTGACTGGACAAAATTCTTTTTCCACCTATATACCCATGTCACTCTCCCTGGCATTTTACCAAAATGCCCTTAAAATCAACAAAAATGAAAACGAACGGCAAGCTGGAGCCTCCTCTTCACAGTGTGGGCATCGTCTCCACAGCCTAACTCCATCCCCAAAACAAAACTAGTCTCAGTCTGCACAAAAACACGTCTCCTCCCAGTATGTTGTTTCCCTTCCATTCTCCTGCTGCCATGGTACTCCCCACTAAGCGGGCTGTTAAAGATTGCCACAACCATCTGGGTCTGAACAGGGCTGTCCGATTCAAGAGACCTTAAATGAACAGAACCGTTCTTGCAGCCGGCAACAGAGGTGGGCAGTGGAAGAGAGTGTTCTCTCCCAAGTAGACACTAAACTCCAAAGCCGAGAGCGACGTATGATCCCCCAATAATCATCAATCAATTGAACCAAATTCAACTTCCACCCAAGATTTTCAAAGAACCAAGCAACATAGCATAGCAGGAACTAGAAGGAGAAAAGAGTAGCTCAATGCTAAACCGAGCGAGCCCTCGCGCCCAAACAATACGAGATTCTGCAAAAGGGAACACAACTGGTGTGACTTCTATACAAACCGCGTTTGAGGAAACAGGAACAGTTAAAGGGTAGGAATCGGTCCGAATTGACTCAGGAGGACTCTAGTCCCTTAAGCCACCGACCCTTTTCTCTCCGTCCCTTCTTGCCTCTTTTGCTCCTTGCTTGCTCTCTCGTTCTCTCTGTATGCAACTCAACCCTCCGAAATTTCGAATGTTCTTTAACTCAGTGCATAAAGTCAGGTTAGAAAACCAACCCCGGATCCAAACTTCGAGGGAGAGCTTTCAGGAAGATCACGAGGAACTTAGGGTTCGGTACATTTGGAAGTTTGTGATCTAGATGGAAGAAAGTGGTTGTTTCGACGAATTAATCAAATGTTTGTTGTGGCCTATGGGGGGTCAAGGAGAAGCTCTCGAGTTTCGGGAGACTTCGGAAACTCTCGAGTTTCGGGAGACTTCGGAAGCTCTCGAGTTTGGTTTCTTAAACGATGTCGTTCGTTTTCATTTTTGTTGATTTTAAGGGCATTTTGGTAAAATGCCAGAGAGAGTGATGTGGATATATAGGTGGAAAAAGAAATTTGTCCAGTTAGCAGTTAAGGACACGTGTTACAGTTTAATTAGATGTGATGTGGTCAATTGGTCCACGTCATCAATTTCAGTCCAAAAATAGACAGAATGTTGCCGGAAGGATAAAACGGGGAAAATGGATATACCTCAGGGGTAGCGGGACAACAAAAATTACCCTAGGAGTATTCCTGAGAAAACGTTAAACCCCAAGGACGCGCGTATATTAAACCTTTTTAAAAATAAAAATGAGAAATTCTCTCTAATTTACTCTCTGTATAAAAAGGAAAATTTGTTTTTTTAGTCCTTAAGTTTTACCTCATTTTCATTTTTAGTCATGGATTTTAGTGGATCAAAATTTTAGTCCTTGATCTTTCATCTTTGTAAAATTTAGTCCTTTCGTCAGTCTGTCGTCATATGCCGTCAAAATTTGTACCGGTCGACCGCTCACTTTCAACACATATACCCGGTCGACCGCTTCAAATTTGCTGACATGTCAAAGAGGTCCGTTAATATGACTGACGACAAGGTAATGGAAGGACTAAATTTTACAAAGATGAAAGATCAAGGACTAAAATTTTGACCCACTAAAATTCATGACTAAAAATAAAAAAGAAGTAAAATTCAAGAACTAAAAATCAAATTTTCCTATAAAAAAACGAAGTAATACGTAACCTACACCATTAAATATATGTTGTATTATATTAAGATTGCGCGGTAATCTACTATTTTAATATATATTATATATATATATTTGGCAGAATCATGGAAGACACGTGATTACCCTCTAATTAATATGTTTTGTACATGCAGATGTTTGTCGTTATTGTGTATTTAATCAATTTATTTGACGGGATCCACAGGGTACTTGACTTGAGGCTGCTTAATTTATAAGATTCAAAACATGGCCGGTGACGTTTAGCCACAATTATTGAACTCTATATTGTTGACGACGGCGGTTCTTTATATGCTTTACAATGATGGAGTTGGTAGGCCATTCGTTAGCCGGCTCATTGTTTTATCTATAAGATTCATAATTCAACCCCCACTTAAAAAATAGCAAAGAAAGCACAACACGTTTGCAATGCCAGATTTTGTTTTAAAAAAAAATTGAGATTTTTAGAATTTTTAGATGCATATTACATGACTTTTTGTCTCAATTTATATTTATATTTTTAACCTTTTTTTTTCAATTTTTACACCAAATAAAGAGCCCACACCCATTTTATTTCTCTTTTTATTTGAATTTCAAAATTTTAAAAATAATAATAATAAACTTTAAAATCATCTCTCTCTCCCTCCTCACATCAAATAATATATTTTTACATCATAATAAACATAAAAAATTTAATCAAATCATCTCTCCCTTCATTTTTTTTATCAACTCTATAAAACTCCAAAAAAAAAATCACCATCTCTTAAACATATTTCAAAATTCTCACAAAACCTAATATAACTCCAATCTACCTCAATTTTCACAACATCACCGAATTTTTCTAAAAAAAAATTATAAATGCGAACATGCCCCAAATTGAACAGTTGTTCATTCTTCAACTGTGCTTACAATTTAGATAAGTAAATACGGTCATGCATTCTATTGCTCAATGTGATTTCTCAAAACAAATATATATTCTACTTTTATCCTAACATATATTCTATTTGCAAAAGCAAAATTTGTATCATGCATACTATGAGATAGAAATACTTATTATGGAAAATTTATTCAAATGATAAATATGTGACTATAAATATTTTAGCAATATGACAGATTGTGTGATGGTATCATTACTAAAGTGAAGAGGCAACCATCTTGTATGGTCCGCGAGAATTGACTCACATGAGTGCACCACTGTTTATCAAGTGATGTTCACATCTTAGAAGTGATCCTACTCGTATGACCACATAAATGAATTTGTGATCACTGTGATCGCTAACTAGGGCTGTCCACCAAACCAGCCGGACCGAACTGATTTTGGCCAAATTCGGCCAGAACCGGACCAGTTTTGGACAAACCGGACCGAGACCAGTATACTCCGGTCCGGTTCCGGGTACCCATGTGAAAAACCGAAACTGTACCGAAGTATACCACTCTAAACCGGCCCAAAATGGCATGGCTCAAACCCAAAACCGGCCCAAATGGCATGGTCCAACCCAAAACCGACCCAAAATGGCATGACCCAAATCGGCCCAGACTGGACCGGTGAAACCGGAGACCAAACCGGACCGGTCTGTTAGAATGACCGGTCCGGTATACACACTTCACCAAATGACCGGTTTGACCGGCCGGACCGAATTGGCCAATGGACAGCCCTATCGCTAACCCTCACACAATGTGTAATTGTGTGTCAACCCCTTAAAGATTGAGAGAAAAATAATTTTAATTACAAATGTGCGATATTTTTAAACTAGTGTTTGAACTCCACGCCATAATAAATTGGATGATGAAATAAACCTAGAGGACCTTAGAATAAGTGTATTTGTACATCAAAATGTCATTTTTAAATGATATAACTTCTAAGTTTTATTTTTGAAGTTCTACCATGAAGTTGAGATTATTTAAGTTTTAAATTCCGCAATATTTTCTGATTTTGAAATTCTATTATTTTATTTTGCTTATGTATTGGTGGTGACATTCCTACCCCTATCCGGGAAGGGATGGTACAAAAAAACACTAGTGAGACTAGGAAGCGGGAAGTTGTTGAAACGTCGAGGAGAGAGAAAATTAGTTTCCAAATAATTTCACCTTAACTTGTTTTCTAAAAAATAATATAACTTTTACCGTGAACTTACAATCTTTTTTCTTTGACCCATTTTTAGGTGCTTGTCAAATATCGCAAAACAAGTAAAATAAATTACAAAAATTATTCTACAGGCAAACAAATGGACCCTAAACTGGGTACATTTTCAGGAACATGCACAGATAGGATTTATGCATGCATATAGACATATCTATTCAGCTTGGATTCAATACAGTAACTCTATAACAACATTTGACAACACCGTACGGTTCGACTCCTGTATACCAAACCTCATTGATCTGTTAAGTCAGTGGTATCCGTCAGTTGCTGTGCCCTGCATTAGTATAAAGGAATAACAAGTAAACTCTCCAAGAGTGATAAAACATACAAAAGCTTGTCAATTAATAGATTCAGCAAAAATATACAAGTGTTGAATAGAATATCTGCAAGTGATTCTAACACAAGAATTGGATTAGTTCAACCATCCAGTTTAGGGCATAGGCTTGAAGTTTGGAAGGAAAAGAGCCAAAAAAAACAAGGAGACAACCTCATGAAGTGTAGAGAAGAGCTCAGAAGGATGTAATAAAAAAGACAAGAGATAAGGCAGTCTTTTCATGCTTGGGTAAGTTGTACTCTTCTATCAGCAGAATAAAAAACATCGTATTCCCTTACACAAACCATTCTAACATCCGCAACTTCTGTTCCCCGTACCTTAGGAAGCATATCTAGAAACTGAGCATCAGCAACTTTTCTAATATCATGCTTGTCTATTTTCACAACTCACTTTGCAGAAGTATTCATAGAGGACCTCCTCACCACCATCCATTTCAGACTCCTGTATGGGGGGGCCTCGCCTGCACATTATTCCAGCACAGGTGCTACCACGTCCCCTCTACAAAATTTAGACCATATTTTCCACGCTAAACCATTGCAATTCAAACTCTGATCATCCTCAGCCGCCTTAAATCCTTTACCACTATGCTATGACATAACTGGCCTTGACTTTAGCCCAAAGTTTAAGAAATGTATACTTATTGCTAATCTCAAATCAACCATATGATTTGGCTCCCAATGTGGCCAGAACAAGGATGACAAATTTAGAAAACCTTCACACCGTTCAGAGTAAGTGCTGTTCATTACTCCTCACTGAGACTTAGAGGAAAGTCTTTCCATTTTCCTAAGCTTATGCAGGAGTGATAGAAAGGATAATTGAAAAACTCTATCTGAACCGCTCCAAGAACTTGGACAAACATTTCTAATCAATTCAAAACAGAAAACCATTTTCAAAACCAAAAAGAGGTTAGGATGTATAATATATTGCCTTTAAGAGTCTTTACCAGGAAAAAGTTATTGCCTAAAGAAAGTTACGGGGCAACTTAAAAAGGATCAGCTCAAAGGGCCTGGCTCTAAGTCCCTCAGTTCCAAGGAGACAAGAAACAACAGTAAGCTTTGTTACGGTTTCTCAAAAACTCTGCGATGGAAGTACTGATATTAGAGGTAGTTCTATATTCTTTCTTCAGGGTTGATATCTTGATTATTGGAAATGGAATGATCTGCATAAAATAACATTCCAGATACTCGACCTCAAACGTACACATACACAAACGAAAGCAAATAAATACGTGTACACAATCTTTCATGATAGTCATTTTACTTGTTAACAAAACTCTGTATATTAGTGGAAGTATTACCATATGGATGTGTGGCTAATACCAAGCCCATTGCAGGTAAGTATCATTCCTTTAAATCTGGTAAGATATTCCTGCATTGAAAGGGTAGAATATTCCAACAGGCACAATGTAACATCACAAAAATAATCATTACAAGAGATGCTTGGAAACAATGTAAACAAGGCAAGACATTTCTAGACCCAATAATATGTCATTTTTCCATTTTCTTACCCGCAATGTATATTTATCAATCTCGTAGATTCCGGATAGATCATAGTCAAGTCGTTTAGCAGGATCACTCAAAACTGCAAAACATATTAACAGAGGTCACTTTTTGTAACCTGGATCAATAAGCCTTACGATGAAAATAGTTGCAAAGTACACATAACACTGCTTTAGACCAACGAAAAGAGTGATGATCAACTGAGGTCCAAATACATAACTTCAGCAGTTTCTTTTTTTCAAGTGTGCAATAGTCTTGAGTAACAAAGACATCTAATCTGCTTCTCGTGGATTTATGTAGGTCCCAGGATGCTGCAAGTAAATGTATGGAAAAAACCAGTGCAAAATTAAATAAACATCTTTCTTGTACACCAATTAGATCTCTGATAGTTCAACTTCCTAATCGAAGATCTTGATCTCCAAATGAATACTAGTCAAGCCTCACTTTCTGAATTCCTCAAACACTTGTCAGAGTCACTTGAAGATACTGAGATTAGAGACCAAGCTGATTTCTAAAGGTTGTCGATGCTGTCAGTGGGTCATTAACCAAAATGTTTCGAATGAACAAAGCATGACAAAAATTACGAAGGAAGTGAGACTTTTGCTCTTACTGTGCATAAGATTCACCTTTGTAAGCCTCGTTGATCTCTTGGAACTTTGTAGTAACTACAGCGTCGTCTTTGTGCTTGTCAGGATGCCACTTCTACACATGCCACAGAATTACGTAGATTTCCTTAGTCAATGTGTCCCATTTTCATTTACTGAAAAGTACTTTCGGCAATCAAGCGATGGCGAAAACACTCTTTAAGGGCTATCAGAAAAGAAAGACGACAGACCAGTGCAAGCCTTCGGTAATTTAATCTGATCTTCTCCTCTGTAGCATCATAATCAACCTCCAAAACTTTGTAGTAATCCTTCATAGAAGTAAAGACCACCATAAAATATACAGAAACCAGAGAAAATGCTTGAGCCAAATCTAAACACCAAAAGTCCAGGAAACAAATCATGTGAAATTTCATAACAATAGTTACCCCCAAAAAAAAATAACAGGTGAGATAAACACAGATGTGTTCCCTGAAACTACTGTTACATCAAGTGATCTTGGAAGTTATGAATGATAGCTTGAAAATGTAAATCCAATTAATGGTCTAACTATATCATATTAAGTTCCAGAAAAACAGTGTTCATATAGCAAAGGTGCAAGGCATTAGCAGCATCTAGCTTCCTATTGTCTATTAATAGGTTTATTTTCACAAAGATATGCGTAGAAAGATCTTCACATAGAAAGGTTATCTGCAAGCTGCTGATTTCTTTGTCTTGGCATAGTAGTATGACATTCAGGTCATTGAGGCAAAACAGGTAACATAAAGATGACTAGAAAACAAGAGCCACGGAAGGTTGAGTTTGTGTAATAACTAGCTCATTACACTCCTTAAATACATCTGCTTTGAAGTGTATAATGAATATCATGTTAATGTTCTCATCTCTAAAGCAAAACCTCACATATTTCCCAAGGGGAAACAAAGCACACAGCTGAAATCAGTTGGATTAAATAAGATTAAGTTGTCAGTTAAGACAACCTGAATGGATGAATCGTTAATGATAACTACTTCCATTGGATCCTGGCCCAGGGTTTGTTGTCTAGACTACAAAAAGCAAATCTTACCTAACTCTATCCTTGAACCACATGATCTAAGAGGAGGAGGAGAGGGTTTAAACCACTCCCAACCTGCCCTGATGATTTTTTTAGGAGGAAACAGGATGTTACCCCTACAGCGCAAAATTCAAATGAATAGAACATCTACACAGATGGCGTCCTCGATTGAAAATATGATAGGAGGAAAAAGAAAGTTCGCAACTGATGTAGGTAGACAATATTAGATTAGTTTATGGCTCATGGGATAATTCCCTCAGCCCAAAGAGAACGTTAAATGTCACATGGTAATTCAACCAAACAAAGAGGCAAATAGATTTCAGCTAGCTACTGGCTATCAAAAACTCTAGAAATAAAGAATTACACATCCTCCACATTTCAGGCAGTTTCCCTTGAAATAAAATTCAGCTAGTGTTGGATTTGCTCATGTCCTAGAACATCCAAAGAACGCAATATGCATAGTTGGACAATCAGACATATTCAGTTGCGCTTCACTTTATCAATCAAATAAGATTAATAGGGTTATCATGTACACTACCTTTTTGAAGATTACTAATTCATTAGCATTTTGCCTTTTACTTTACCTTCTGCTGTTTTCCTAACACAATTAAGTGTTGCTGAGCATAGCAGTCATAAAAACAGCCGCTTGATTCTCTATGGTTGTCAAAGTTATTCTTCAATGCCAGTCACAATATTGAAATTATGAGTATTCTACATTATAATGCCACAGTCTGTTTACTGCAACTAAACTCTCAGAATGACCAACTATAAGGAAAAAACTGACCTTAGTTTTCAGTTTTTCCAGAGTAAAATTAGCCGTCATCCCTACCTCTGACAACCAATACCCTTTTTTTTCTCTCTTTCTTTTCTTCTCCCTCTACCAATGATCGAAACTCTGACCAAGCTGAGACTTCACAACCCACATACCACCCAGGTGCAGAGGACGTCGGCCTCTGACTACCAATACCTATTTAGAAAGGATAAGGATTCAAAAGAAGAACCTAATAAACAAACCAGTACCCATTTCAATACATAGGAAAGACAGCAAAAGGCTTGAGCCAGAGCTTGTGGCGCTGCTTCATTTGAACATGCTAATCAAGGGATCAAAATTAGGGGTGCGCGAATAGATACAAAAATGAACACCATTGTGTATAAAGTAGCCCAAGTAAATCCTAGCACCCATTGCTTTGGTACTTAAATTCTGAAATAAACCAAATTTCACCCAATACCGAAAATAGTATAGTTCCATCTCAACCATATACAGATAACATTAAAATAACAGCCCTCTGGGCTCTGGTTGGATTCTGAGAAAGTAGTCGAAACAAAAACATAAAAAATACAGAGAGACATATATTACGAATTTTTTTCCCAAATTCTCTTTCTTTTGCTGTCTCATTAGACATAGAAACCAGAAAACCCAGAAGCAGAATCCTAAGATAATTTGCGGGAATCTTGAATAGAATCACGGAATACCCAACAAGAGAGAACAAAAAAGGAAGAGAAGAGATTAACAGATAAATGGCGGGGGAATTTTGGATACCTTATTGCTAGTATTATCATTGTCCTCCATCTGCTGGGTCAATACGTTGAGATTTTCCTTCAGAGTTCATTTGAGAAGCGCAATAGCTATCAGCGTCTGAATAGAGTCAGATGCAGTCGGAAACCGATAAAATAAATTCCAATAAATTGAAAAAAGAAGAAGAGAAAATCAGGAGGAGTTTGGGCTGTGTGGTGGAATTTTGATGGGTACAGAGAGACGAGTGGAGCTTCGAATGCCACAATTCCTCCGCGGATTCGATATGAGATTTTGTGTCTTTTTCGTTTTCGTTCCTTTCTCTTTCCAAATTCCTCGCGTTCGCCGTTCAGAGATAATGGGGTTTTTTGTCAGGCCTCCAAAAACATTTTCCCAAAAGAAAAATCTGAAAAAAAAAAACAGAAAGAAGCTTTCCTTGTCGGAAAATCATAAAATAAATATGTTGACTAGAATATACAATAACAAAATTATTTTTAAATTTATTCAAAAATATTTCTAATTGATCTGCCTAAATTACGAGCATGTCAAACAATTTAATTTTTTAAAAATATTTCTTTATTGAGATTGTATTAAATAAACACATACTATTTTCTTGGGAAGAATATAAATAAAATCCGAGAAATAAGTTATTCAATGTCGGTTCAATTAATATTAACGAAGTACACTAATAATGACACGTTGATCACATTTTGTTGATGATATGGATAAAGATGATACTGGAATTTAATAACCAAAATAAATAAATAAAAATTCATTGTAACATCTTAATGATGTTAATGACAGGATAAGAGGAATGAGTAGGATTTTTCCTCTTCCATAAATAAAACACAAAATATTGTATAAAAAAGATGATAATATTGCTATTTAATAAGTATTTTATATTTATCCTACCGCCTAGGTGCTTGTCTTGCACCATAGTCACACTCGTTGCGCGTGAAAGTTCTCCACTAATAAATGTCTTCTCACTTTATAAAATTTCTCACGTGGGACTCTCTTTAGGGAAATTGTCATTTTAGTCCTTAAGTTTTGATCACTTTTTTTTGTTTTAGTCCTTTATTTTTAACTTTCAAATTTTTAGTCCTTGAATTATTTTTTTGACGAAATGGTTATTCCGTCAGTCTGTCGTCCATATGCTTAACGACACATGAAGCAGTCGACCGAATATATGTGTTGAAAGTGAGCGGTCGACCGGATATATGTGTTGAAAGTGAGCGGTCGACCGGTACAAATTTGCTGACGTGTCAGAGAGCTTCGTTAAGCATATAGACGACAGAATGACGGAATGATCATTTCGTCAAATAGAGAAAACTCAAGAACTAAAAATTTGAAAGTTGAAAGTGAATGACAAAAACAAAAAAGTGCCAAAAAATTAAGAACTAAAAAGTAAAGGTTGTGTTTGAGAGTTGTTTTTAAGTTACTTTTTTATTTCTATTTCAAAATATGTTTGAGATTGATTTTTATCGGAGTTGGTGCAAGTAGATATATAGGGTTGAAATTAATTTGGGAAGTGATTTTGAGAAGTCTTTTTTATTGTTGGAGTTTGTGAATACCGTAGTTTGGAAAGTCGGAAAAAATTCAAATGAAAACTATTAACACTTGGCCCGTAAGGTTAATCTATGTTTAATTGTTAATTTATCAATACAATAAAAAAGTATTATTATATAATATAAAAAAAATATCGTTAATGTTTTTTCCTTTGCCACCTATATATCATACATACATATAAACACATTTCAGCTATTATACGTACCCTAATATGTTTTCTTTTCTTGGCAACGGGAAAGTGTTGTTACTGTTGCCTCTACGCTGGATAAAGTAAACCGACTTCAAACTAAAGTCACCTTTAGTAGCAGGATTCCAAACGAATTTGAGAACACCTTCCTCATTCAGAATTGTAATATGCCGAATATCCGATCAGATCGATTATCGATAGAAGATCTAATTTCTGTGACGGCCTTCCAAGAAAGCGCTGCTACATCTATCAAATCAACAACCGTCTAGATTGTCTCGCATAAAATGCCCCTTCTCTAATCTTCGTTTTCAATCCCTCCAACAAGAATTAATTTTGATTCTTATTTTTATATCTATGAAACAATTTTTATAAATAAAAAATAATATTATTTAATTTAATATAAATCATTCAAGGCCACTTGGCCTTGAATGATTTATATCATTCATTTGTCGCGTGCCCGGCTTGCGCGCGGGCCATGCGCGACAAATGAATGACCTTCTACGTAAGCCCTCGCAGCCTCCTCCTCTGTTTCCCATTTCCCACACGGCCTCTGCCTCACTCCCCTATAGTTCTTCCTCTCCTTCTTCGTCGTCTTCTTCTTGTTCTTCCTTGTCGTCCGCGCATTTCAGCTATTTTGTGTCTATATTGCTGGTCCTAGTATTAGGCCTTGAGACAATGGAACAATTTTTGTACGTATTGTCATTTTCCATAGTTTGTTTTTAGTTAGCAGTATGTGAGCAGAGTCTGGATATTCTTACCAGTCTCTCTCAATTGCATTATTGGATTTTGTTTCTTCGGAGACATTATGCATTTCAAAAGGCCAACACCAGCTGCGTTACCACCTGTCGAAGGGTGGCAGTTCTGGGTTCGGTGACGGTGCAGGAGGCAGGAGCAATTGATGGTTCATTCACCGTGGAGGAGGCAGGAGAGTTTCGGGCTCACTGACTGGGGAGAGGAAGGAGAAGGGCCGGAAGAAATGCGGTGGTAGGGCTGGAACAGTTAGGTTGAAAAAGAAGCAGTGGTAGACATTGGGGGAAAGAGTCTGCGAAGAAGTTAGGTTGGAAACGATGAAGCGGTAGGGCCGGATGAAATGAAAATTTCTATTAATAGAAATGATGAAGTGGTTGGGCCGGACAAAAAATTTCATAGGCCATATCTCTCCGTAGGGGCCAAAATTATTTGTTTAGCTTTGAAAGGGTGTTTTCGAAATTTAAAACATGAAAAACTCACTTAAAAATAAAAATTTCGCCTCTCTTTATAAAGAGCTTTTAAGTTTTTCATTCCCAATGTACTAGCTATAAATAATTATATTTTGAAAAACTTAAACAATTAATTGATTTTACTTTGTAAATAACTTTTGGCTAGAGGGTTTAATATTATTGCACGTGGATCTACAACCTCTTTTCCCTAGAGTTCTAGGACATGAAGGTATTGGGTAAGCTTGGTTACTCTCTCTGTCTGTCTCTGATTTATGAAGTAAATTATACATTACCAAATGTTGGGCCTCCTTTGCTGTTGGATTTTGTGCAGTGTGGTTGAAAGCATTGGCGAAGAAGTAGCAGATCTGAAAGTTAATGTGTAGCCGACCTTAATGGAAGAATGCCATGACTGCAAGAATTGTATCTGAGGAAAGACGAACTTGTGCCTCAAATACCCTGTAGCCTTCAGTGGTCTTATGCCTGATGAACACTTCCAGAATGTCCACATGGTCCGAGTACATGGTTGTTAATGCTAATTACATGCTCATGCTCATGCTAAAAAAAAAATTACATGCTCATGCTTGATCCAACCATAATTCTGCCTCATGCTAGTTTCCTCTCATGTGGCTTTTCAACTGGATTTGGCGCTGCCTGGAAGGAAGCTAAGGTTGAAAAAGGATCAGGTGTTGCTGTTCTTGATCATAAGAAATTTGTTAGTATTGAAGACATTATTAAACCTATGCATCATATAACTGAAATAGTTCTCTTTGAATTATATATAAAAAAATAGTTCTCTTTGAACTTTACCTCTTTATGTTTTAGATAACGAGGAGAATCTTGTACGACAAGCCTACCGCAGTAAGCCTGCCAATGTAACAGCCCCACAGCACATGATCCCCCAGCATCTTATCCACATTGTCCCTGATTTGACCTAACCAGTGAGACAACCGAGGATGTTTGAGGGTGAAAATTTTGAGTATTGAGATTTGAGAAATATTATAAAGTAAATATATGTTATTAGAGTTGGTGAAAAAGTAAAGAGAGAGAAGATTTTTAATAAGTATTATAATAAAAAAAATTATGTGATGAATTTTTTATGATTAAACCCAAATATTTGAGCCCAAATATTTGGGCACCAAACATACCTGTGTTGGATTTCTTTTTTAGCCTATGTTACTTAATATTAATTAGTGCAGTCATTGTTACGCAATCACACCAGTACATCACAAACTAGTGGGCATCATTTCTTGCCAAACTTGTGGTCATTATAGTTCGCTTATTTGACACTGGGGACCCCCCCCCCCCACCCACCGGATCAATTCGTTTTTAGTTCTTATTTCAGAAGAATTGGAGTCCATTGCAATAATTTTTGATTGCTAAGCAATGTCGGTCATAACATGCAAAGGTATGCTTACATTTATTTTCTCTGTCATCGTTTTGCTTTTCAAATCACTACTCTCTCTCTCTCTCATTCCTCTCCATCAATTTGTGGTAGCAGCGGTGGTGTGTTGGGGGATCGGGGAACCGGTGAAGGTGGAAGAGATACAAGTAGAGCCTCCAAAATCATCTGAAGTTCGCGTTAAAATCCTGTATGCCAGTGTCTGTCACACGGACATCTTACTAATCAACGGGTTCCCAAATGTTAGTGTCCTTCCCTGCTACATTCGTGTACCTATAAGCCCCTTTGTCAAGATTTCCTGTTCTCCAAGCTAGAGGGCTTGATACTTTTCCCTGTTCTGCAGCCTGTTTTCCCTCGAGTTCTAGGACATGAAGGTGTTGGGTAAGCTGCCTTTTAACTTTTTTGTCTTGATAGCCAATTGAAGAAACGACCTGTGATCTTGTACGAGATTTCATTTTTGTGACAAGAAAAGATCACCATCCAATGTCAACTAGTTCATCTAAAAGCGAAACCCACTTATACTTTAAGTGAACATGTAATTTCAGCGTGGTGGAGAGTGTTGGAGAGGAAGTAAGAGATCTCAAAGAAGGAGATCTTGTCATTCCAACCTGCGTTGGTGAATGCAAAGATTGTGAGAACTGTCTGTCAGGAAAGACCAATTTGTGCCTTACATACCCTGTGCCCTTTAGTGGGCTGATGCGTGATGACACATCAAGAATGTCTATAAGAGGCCAGAGGCTGTACCATGCCTTCACTTGCTCTACATGGTCGGAGTACATGGTTGTTGACGCCAATTACTTTGCCAAGCTTGATCCAAGCATGTCTCTTCCACATGCTAGCTTCATCTCATGTGGATTTTCTACTGGATTTGGGGCTGCGTGGAAGGAAGCTGGGGTTGAAAAAGGATCAAGTGTGGCTGTTCTTGGCCTTGGTGCCGTTGGATTAGGCGTATGTATTCCTTTCGAAAACTCTTATTGCTGATTACGATCCTACTGCATTTCCGTTATGTCCCGCGAGACAACAAAAGGAGGGGTACTCTGTATTTTTTTATGTGAATTGTAGGATGAAATTACATGAAACGAATCAAAATAAATGATCCGAGAGAAAGACATTACTTGAGCCGCCATTCAACATTCAATAAAACACGTATTAATCACATGACAATGTAGATCCTATAAACCTCGTAGGTTTCAGATTCTCTTTTCAGCATTGCAACTACTCTGAGGACTTGACTTGCGAGAGCCGAGACATAGTTTATTGTTTTCACGAGCAAAGGCTTCTAAAACCAGATTCAATCTTGAGATCTGCTGTTTGACTAGTTGGGCGAAGGAAAAAAAAAGATAGTTGGATTTGCTCTGTTGATTTTTTCTCTTGTGCTTCTTTTTCTATAGCCGTATTTGTTGACAAGAACTCTCCTTTTTCTGTCCTTGTAAATTGCAGGCCATAGAGGGGGCTAGAATGCAAGGGGCAGCAAAGATAATTGGTGTCGACAAAAATGAGAGAAAACGAGCAAAGGGAAAAGCTTTTGGAATGACTGACTTCATAAACCCTGAGGAATATGACAAATCCATTTCCCAGCTCGTTAAAGACTTAACAGGCGAAAGGGGTGTGGATTATTGCTTTGAATGCACCGGGGTCGCACCCTTGGTCAATGAAGCTCTCCTAGCCACAAAATCGGTATGTCCATTATAATTACATAATTCTCTGGCCATTGCTTTTTCACCTTCATTTACTTGGTTGAGATATTTTCTAATGGTGGTGATAAGGGAAAAGGACAGACTATAGTGATTGGCGAAGGAAATCATGCTACTGTGGAGATCAATTTCATTTCCCTTGTGTTTGGCGGAAACTTGAAGGGTTCCATTTTTGGAGGTCTCAAAGCCAAAACTGACCTACCTGTTATAATCGAGAAATGCAAAAACAAGGTGAATTCTTATGTAAAAGTAATCCTATGTTTACTTGTATTTTCCAATGTATGTTGCTTAAAAATGGCAGCCCTATTTAGAATTATCATGCCATGCCTACACAAAAAGTACTTACTGCACTATTCTCACTGTAAATTGAAATAGTGCTGCTCCCCCCTCCAGGAAATCCAACTCGATGAGCTTTTGACTCACGAAGTTTCACTGACAGAAATAGATCAAGCATTTGAGCTATTGAAGCATCCTGATTGCGTGAAGATTCTCATCAAGCTGTGATTGATCCCAGCGACAAAAAAAAGTCTCAGTTTTTTTTTCTCCTATGCTTGTAAAACTCAAAGGTGTGAAGAGACAGCCCTAGTCCTACAGGCTACAGCAGCTGGCCTAAATCCCTTCTAATTAGGGTCGAGTGCGTCATGCAGGTTGATACTGGCATTGGCTCCAAGGAGAAAATGAATTAGTATTCCCTGTGATTTCTTATATGAATTATATACTGCAATTTAGAGAGAGATAAACACTTTATGTCTATAAGAAAACCAAACCGTCCTTCTGATAACTTACATTATTAAGGTTGATGGTCGTTAGGCCTGTTTATTGGTACCGGTGGTGGGCCGGTTAACCTATATCGCTACCGGTAACAGTCTCTCGCTTAGTAGCGGGTGCGGTACCGGTTGTCATTTTCACTCATTAGGTGGCGGTGAAACTGCCCACTGCCAAAACTTTTTTTTTTTTAAAGCGCGTCATCGTTTTAAGGCTAGTACCGTTGAGACTATGAGGGTCTTTCCCCTGAATCTCGATTGCCCCCATTTTCACCGTCCTCCTCTCTCTCACACAAACGGTAGACCCACTGCCGATGCACGCCTCTCCCCTCTCAGTGCTCTCAACCTTCCACTGTCGGTAAAAGTAGCTCTGTCGTGCCCCTGCAAGGATGTCACCGTCTCTCTCTCACTCTCACTCTCACTCTCTCGCTATTTGCCTCCCTCTCTCTTTTGACTCTCATCTGTCTCTTGATCCCTGTGTCTCAGAGTTGCTTCACCTCTTACAGCTGCAGTCTGCCGCCATGCAACAACTGCTCTCCCTCACAGTAAGAGCATTGTGAATATGTGTCCTGTGAATCTATGATGTACACGAGAGAATCTTGTTGGGTTTTAGCTTAATTTTAGGGCTGCATTTTTCTTCTTGTTTTAGCTTGATTTATAGCATTGTCAATCGGTAAAAGGCTGGGTTTTAGCTTGATTGTAAATCTGTTAAGTTTATTGTTTTGCTTAATTTTAGGGCCGTGTTTTTCTTCTTGTTGCGCTTGATTTTAGGTGCAAAAAACAGGTCCAGCGGACCGCTACCGCTATCGGTAGCACCGCCACCAATGAACACCGATAACCAATATCGATTGAGAAAATTGGTCACACCTCAAGGCGATAGTGGTGGGGCATAACCGCTACCGCCTAAGCCCATTCACAACCTTAGTGGTCGTGTGAACGTGATTGTACAATGACACTTGAAGTAACCCCTGGCCCCTCGGTCGAGTAAAAGGTATCCCTGTCAGTCTACCCCATGGCCTTTAGTGATACGGACGGACAAAGAACAAACTTGGACGATTCACGTTTTCCATGATGAGGCCCTCCGTCCTCATTTATGTGCCACTGAGGATCCGCATTCAATGAAATTTTTTCTCTCCACTGCTCCATTAGGGCCATGATGCAACCAAGTAGATATGCCTTCAATTCGCCCAATGAGTTAGGGCTCAAGTGGCACCTACTCCGAATAGGAGGGTCCTGATCTAGGGTTCGAATACTCTCACTCTCTCCCCTGTCTATGGCCTGCTTTGCCTAAAAAACGAAGATATGCCTTCAATTCGCCACAATATGGTGTGACTTTACGAATACGACCTGTCCAATTAAAGCTTTATAATGAGGCCTCTCACCTGTGTCATCCCTGCAAATTGTCGAAAGGTTGGTACCAGAGATAAGATCGGATCAGTAGGACATATTGCTAGCACGCCGGCTTTGTGCCATTAATCCAGTTTAGGGGCTGTTAGTTGAAATAGGAG
The DNA here is from genome assembly GCA_963930655.1 of Myrica gale. Lineage (NCBI taxonomy): Eukaryota > Viridiplantae > Streptophyta > Magnoliopsida > Fagales > Myricaceae > Myrica > Myrica gale. The sequence continues at coordinate 24,451,622 of OZ005606.1, forward strand.
AATTAAGTTAGTTGAGACTTGAGTGGAGACACTTCTCAGTTGACAATCCACCTTGTGATCATTAGGGAGACACGTGAAAATTGCTCAAAAAGAAAATAAAAATAAAAAGGACCTATTTATTCAGAGTAAAAATTTATTTTTGTCATATATTTATATAATTTATTTTAATAGCTGAGAAAATATGTTACATCTAATCTTTTATGTTTGAACTTAATCCGCACGGCAAACTCTAAATACTTTAATCGATTTCACATTCTAAAATATCAGTTATTTTTGTGTTTATTTTGTATTGGCTTATTCTGTCCCAAATGAAATTCAAATTGAATGCTATTGTGCCTTGGTGTGTCTTATAAGTCTAAAGTGTTCAAGAAGATAAAGAGTTAGATCTGATTAAAACTCAAGCAATGAAGATTCTAAAGAGTCTGTGATCATAAATTGTCGTAGTATTTTTAATTAGAGAAAAAAATTACATATTCACTTCCCCTAAATATTATTTGGGTCTAAACGGATTTTTCAAGTAAAGTAAAAAAAAACTCTATTAAATACATAAAAATTTAGACTAGAAAATCAAGATGGGAGTCCTAGAACTCGGACCAGGATTCTTTACAATTTGTTATTATTGTCGGAATTGTACGGTATAATTTAAAAAGAAATAGACCTAATAGATATATTCTACATTATTTTAATAATGTCTATATAAAATTTTAAATAACATAAATAAATTATAGCTGTTATATATATCTTGTATATCTCTCCGAACTTCATCGATTTAATTGGAAGAGCAAATTGCAAAATCTTCGTCCTTGAAACTCATGCTAAACATGGAGATCGGGCTGTTTGGAAAGAGTGTTAGATATAAGGTGTCAACCGTACTATTTCGTCTGGATTTTGTGTCGTGCCGGACCGTAACTTTTGTCAGATCCCACAGATAAGCCTGACATGCTTAGTGGAAGAGATCGATAAAAGCGAAGGAGAGACCCCATTGACTCTTCCTTCTTCTATTGTTTTTTTTTCCTTGCTCTTTTTTCGTCAGTGATCGATGTTGTTGGGGGAGGCAATTATGAACAGATCACCAGCTAGTACTACTATTTAGCATTTTGATTCACGGGATAGATTAGCTGATATAAATGGTTATGGGAGCTAGCTATAGTCTACTCCCTTCCACCTTTCCCATTACAAGTCTTTTTTGATGGGAGCTAGCTATAGTCTACTCCCTTCCACCTTTCCCATTACAAGTCTTTTTTGTACGCAAGTTTTTCACGTTTGTCACTTTCGTCGACTAAAATTTTTATGAGTTCACACGAGGAATAGTCACTACTTTTATGGTATTACACTGTATGCAATCACATCTTAACCTCCCCGAGCTATCACGGTGGTAAATGTTTGTAATAAGGTTCATTTTCTGTCCATGAGTTTTCAATTATCTATTTCCTTATATTTCGTAACTAAACTATCAACCATTTACGCCCTGTAGACTTAATTTGAAGATAAATTTATATTTCGATTAAAAAAATTACTTTTACTCTCTTAATGTTTTGCATTATATTTTATGTGGGATAGATCAAAATATCAATGGTTGGGATCAATAATTTAATAGTGGGTCGGCAAAAAGTTTTTCCTTTAAATCCTTTTGTTTTTCACTTTCTTTAAGTTCATCATCCTGTTCTTACTTAAAGAAGAACTTAGATCTACATAAAGCTTCCACAGAGAGAGAGAGATACGGTACTCCAGTTTCATTCGTTTTTCTAAGCATACTCCAGTTTCATTAAATCTGTAGGTTGGCTCAGAAAATTTAATTTCATCGATTAGTTTGGATTGCTTCGCAATGTCGATGTCCGACTCACAGGTCATAACGTGCAAAGGTATGCGGATATGAGTTATTCATAATATCTTGTTGCAAACGCCAAACGATAATATCCAATGATTCAGATATAGCCACCCCCATAATGTTAAGACATATATGTTTCTTTCTTCCGGTTTTCAAAGCACTCCTCTCCCTGTCTCAGTCTCTGTCACTGTCTGTCTTTCTCTGTCTCTCTCTATCTTACTTCCCGTCAATGAATGGTGGCAGCGGCGGTGTGTTGGGGAAACGGAGAACCAGTAGTGAAGCTGGAAGAGATACAAGTAGAGCCTCCAAAATCAGCTGAAGTTCGCGTCAAAATCCTGTATGCTAGTGTCTGTCACACGGACATCTTATTCGCCAAAGGATTCCCAATTGTTAGTATCTTTCTTTCTCAATTTGGGTGTGCCTGTGAGGCAATTCTTCCTACAATTCTGTTTTTAACCTTTTTCCCTTTGGGATGGAGGATTTGATGTTGTTGCTTGCTCTACAGCCTATTTTCCCTCGAGTTCTTGGACATGAAGGCGTTGGGTATGCTATCTTCCTAACTTTCTTCCCAATTACTGCAACAAAATAATCTTCTTATTCGCGGTATGAACTGTGGAATTGCAGTGTGGTAGAGAGTGTCGGTGAGGAAGTAGAAGATATCAAAGTGGGAGATCTTGTCATTCCGACCTATATCGCTGAATGCCAAGACTGTGAGAACTGTTTGTCAGGAAAGACCAACTTATGCCTTAAATACCCTCTCCCCAGAAGTGGGTTGATGCGTGATGACACTTCAAGAATGTCTATACGAGGCCAGAGACTCTACCACGCCTTTACTTGCTCTACATGGTCCGAGTACATGGTTGCTGAGGCTAGATACGTTGCCAAGGTTGATCCAGGTACGTCTCTTTCAGATGCTAGCTTCATCTCCTGTGGATTTTCGACTGGATTTGGGGCTGCCTGGAAGGAAGCTGAGGTTGAAAAAGGATCAAGTGTGGCTGTTCTTGGTCTTGGCGCTGTTGGGTTAGGGGTATGTATCCCTTTTTGTCTTTATTGTTTGTCGATTAATTCTGCTTCTACGCAGATTCTGAAAGCACCCTGATGAAATTTTGATCAATGAAGAGACATTGTGGGAAGTTTTTGTGATAATTTTACCGATAGTGTTAAGAAGAGAATAAACATTTCGTGAAGTTGGACTAATTATTCGTCGAATTACGTCCTGGGAAATTGCAGGTCATGGAGGGGGCTAGAGCGCAAGGGGCAGCAAAGATAATTGGCGTTGACAAAAATGAGAGAAAAAGAACAAAGGGGAAAGCTTTTGGAATGACCGAATTTATAAACCCTGATGAACACAGTGATAAATCTGTTTCCGAGCTCATCAAAGGGTTAACGGATGGATTGGGTGTGGATTACTGCTTTGAGTGCACCGGGGTTGCACCCTTGCTCAATGAAGCTCTCCAAGCCACAAAGATGGTAATTAGTCTCTACCAATACAAACACAAATTAAAACTTTGCTATCTATCTTTTGATTTTCTTATGCAATATACACGGTTTCAGGTTCAGATTAAGTCCTAAGAGCATGATCCTAATAGATCTTAGTAAACAGTTACATTTCAGCAATCACATTAATGAGTTTTATCGATGATCCAGATCGAAATAGTTAACAAAGTAGTTGAACCCTAAATGCGCCGACTAATTATTAAAACCTGTATACTCTTTAGGACTGAAATCGACCCACAAATATATAAGACATTATATATGTGCATTGAATATTAATTGTGTATCAATCTCTAATTGTTGTTGATGGTGATGAGAAGGGGAAAGGACAAACCTTGGCAGTTGGAGCAGGAATTCATACAACGGTGGAGATCAATTTCCTCACCCTCTTGTTTGGTGGGAGTTTGAAGGGTAGCATCTTCGGAGGGCTGAAAGCCAAAACTGACCTACCTGTCATAATGGCCAAATGCAGAAACAAGGTGAGTTCTTATTGAGACACAAAGTATTATATATATCGCAGCTAATTGCCCCCCCCCCCCCTCCCCCCACCACATATTATGTTCTCCTTAATTTTTATACCATTAATTTACTGTCTTCACCAGGAAATCAAACTTGATGAACTTTTGACTCACGAAATTTCACTGGAAGATATACATAAAGCATTTGAGCTACTGAAGGATCCTGATTGTGTGAAGGTTCTTATCAAGCTTTGATCGATCCTGTACCGATCGATAACATGCATACGAATGTTGGCTAGCAGGGAGACATCTGGACTCAATAAGCATTTTTAAAGTTCCCTCTAATTCCTTCGCTTCAAGTACAAGCGTTTCAGTAAAAGCATCCATATTGTTCTCTTTCGGTTATGTTCTTGGGAAATCCCATTTCTCAAAATCTTAATTATACATCTGAAATAAAATAATTCCTTTCTTTAGTCATGTATAAGCGTGTCAACTGCACTTCTTTTCCTTTTAAAATGACAAAATCCCGATGTCTGACTGCAATTTGTAAGTAGGTGATAATTAAGGAGTGAAATGTATAATATGGTGTAAAGTAGTAGTTTTTTTTTTCTAAGTAAACGCTGTGTTAAATACAGACAACCCTGCAAGGCCGGATACAAACAACAAGGGCATAAAGTCAATTACAACATCAATTAAAGCCTTGAGGGCTATACATCGCATGGCCTTAAAGATCAAATTCCAGATGGTCATAAAGGCCTCAACTAGACAGACCCAAAAGACTGTATATTCTAAGTGGGTCCAAAGACCCGTAAATTACACCGTCGAAAAAGACAGTCTCCTAACAAGTATCCTACTACCCCGAAAGACTATCCACACCAGCACAGATGGACAACACGATCTATGACAAAAAATGGTTAAATAGTAGGCGAAAAATCACTTGGACAGTAGCGGCTGAAGCAAAGACGCTGGCTTGGTGGTCACCACATGCACCCTCTCACAATATCTTGCAAAAATAAATCTCATAAACACAAGAACAACACAGCAAAACACACTAAAAAACAAACATTGGCCGGTCGGAATGCAGCCAGGAAACTGGGCCCCGAGAGAACAAGCAGAGAAACCCAAGCAGGTCCGCAAAAGGGGAGGCGCGTGGCCCACAAGCGAGTGGGGGTGCACTTGCCATCCGACGGCGCCCGGAAAGAGCCTGAAACGGACGCCAGGAGCTGCTAAGACCATCTCTCCTATGCGTGGCCACCAACGTCCACCTGGAACACCGGATCTGGTGTTGAAAACAGCCATTGAGGGAGACAAAAAAAGAGAGGGATGGTCTTTGTCAATTGACCAAATTTGTGGGGTAACAAATAAATAGCTTATGGGAAACCTCTGAAACGTCGCTCTCCTGTCTTCTCCAGGAAATCCAACTTGATGAACTTTTGACTCACCAAGTCTCACTGGAAGACAAACAAAGCATTTGATCTGCTGAAGGATCCTGATTGCGTGAAGGTTCTGGTCAAGATTTGATTGATCCTACCCATAACACGCTTATGAAACCACATGAATAACCCTGTTTTTATTTTATTTTATTTTTCTGTTTTTTTGCCAATAAGCGAAATTATGCTTTGAATTACATCTGCCTATCAACATGCAGTTTCAAGCATCTACTTCCTTTACTTGCTGGATCTAGACCCACCTCAAGTTTGATAAATTTGGGGCTCATTTAATCTAATTTGTTATTTAATTGCATGTGATTTGTATCATGAGACAAGGGATGTCTCATGATACAAATCAGTAATTTAGAAATCTATTCTTTTTGGGGAACATTCTCATCAGTATTGAACAGCAACATTATCAGTAATTTTGAGATTAAAACCAAATGAAGGCATTTTTACTACATCTTTAGTCACTTACACGCTATTAATTACAACAGCTTAATCCTAGTAATCACATTATTTAGGCGCACCTAAGGTTCTTCAATATGTCAGAATCCCTTAACAAATACAGGCACCTAAGGTTCTTCAAGATCTCCAGATCACAAGAAGTTAATCAAGAGACAAAAACGGCAACACTTCGAAAAACGCTATGGCATGAAGCATAATATTGAAGGCTATCATCTAAAACATCTCCTTCTATCCTTTAAATACCAATCCAGAAGGAAAAAGCAAAATTCTGGCAGCTTCAATCCAACGGTTAGATATTCAAACTCTTCAAACAACCTCCATTCAGAAAAAAAGGGCAAGACCACAAAATTAGGTATCAAGTTCAAAGCGGATATGTGATAGTTTATGATTTAAAGTCCATTATCCAAGTACCCTTGACATTCAAGTATCATAACTGGCTTGGCCGGAAACAAATCTCACATGGTAGCTTCCACTTCAGGATCATTTTCAGCTGGCACCTTAGGCACATTACTGTTACCCCTTAGACGTGAAGATACATTGTCGATGGCTGAATTGAGTTGACTTATTTTTGCATTCAAGGTCTGTCGAGTCTTCTATGTTCGGAGCAAAGAAAAGAGAGGGACAATAAAAAACGAGTCAATTAGTAGGAAACATTGCACATAAGAGTCATTAAAAAGCAATTACCTCCAAACCATCGTCATAATAAATTGGTCCCCGGGCCCTCTGGAAGCCGTATTCATCTTCATTTAGCAGGGATCTTCTGATCTGCACAAGAAGCAAAATATAGGGGAAAACCCAACGTTAAAGCATCAACGAAACAGACCATTCATAAATTGCAAGCACAAACTAAAAGGTATTCATTTAATTTGCCCCCCAAAAAACATAGTGGACGATGCACAGATGACCCCTTTCGCTTTAAAGAACTTGAGATTGATTTCCAAAGGCGGATCATATTGAAGAGACATATTACTCGGGAAATAGGGAATTAAAAGAGCCACAACTTCATGTCGTTGAAAAGAAGGAACTTCCCACTTCTACATCAATCTTTTCACTCATGCAGTTGGGGGCACTTTTGGAATAAGTGTACACAAAGATAATCAAACATGGGAAATGAGGGCAATACACTCCATTGGATAAAGTGAAAATGTGAAGTAGCATAGTTGTCTCCATATGTATAGCATTGATGTAAAAAATAGTTCTCATAGGACAAAATAAATCACATAAAACAAAATTGGAAGTTCAACAAAATACTAGTAGAAGGCAAAGTAATGCCCTTCAGACATAGTTTTTTCTTTGATAAGTACCCTTCAGACATAGTTGGGAAGTAATAAAGATCCCATAACAATTAAAATGCAACCTGCGCAGCTGGATAACAGCTACAAAGAATGAGGACTTAACATCCCCGTGCTTCATTTTGGACCTGCAAGGTTCTATCAGATTGGTATGAGGCGATGTCAATTGTTTTCTTAGCAATGTGCTTAACCTATGGACCCTTTCCATTACAACGATAATGAGAGAGCAAATATATGTTCTCGATATTCTTCAACAGAATTGCCAAACTTGTAGTTCATAAATTTCCCTGATATTCAATAAAACTAGAGGCATGATATCCAATCACCTGGGGAGCGAAAACATAAGCTAAAGTTCCAAGCACAGCACCACCCACCAGAAAACCAGCAAAAAAATCACCAGCACCACCTCGGCTACCATCACTGGGGAAAAGAAAATAAGAAGATATAAATCTACAGTACCACCAGTCCACTTAAGTGATGAATGCTGCTTAAGAAAATCCATAGCATGAGGCTACACCTACAAGAAAAACAATAAACCCTCTTAACTACACAAGTTTCCCTGAAAATCTAAAAAATATTGATTTATGTCTTTGTTTTTATTCTCTTTCTACACTAAGTCGCCAAATCCACCTTCACACCAAACCCATCTTCTTATTTTTCTTCCTGTTAACTGACCTAAAAGATTCTGACTCACATCATAAAAAACCCTTCAAGAAACCCTCCTAGAGTTTCTTCCTTTCTTTGCTTTTTCTTGATAAGCAAAGGTAAAGACTAGAAGTAGACCGCAAGCAGAAGCATAATGAGAAATAGCAAAGTTCTCAATATTATTATTTTTTTGACTGCTTAAAGCTTTACTATGGATGACCACTTAAAGTATTGACAGAAAAAAATCATGTAATTCTCAGTTGTCAAGATTTTAGAAACTACATCTCAAACTACAACCATCCAACAGGTTCCAGCCAATTGATGCAGAGCCAGGCCAATAAAGCCACGCAAGTGCAATGTTACATTCCTCAAAAGAACTCACTCCCAAAAGCTAGCTCAAAGGGGAAGGGAACCCAAGACATATAAACCTCACATTGACATCTCATACTACAAATGTGGGACGGATCTCATACTCCCCAAATGATCTATAACATTCCACCACGCTCCGCAGCCCCGGTGCCCACGCGGGCTGGCTGAGCACTAGGTTTTTCCTATTCCCGGGTTAACACTGCAATACTAGCGTCACCCTCCACGTTGCACGATTGCAACTCAGAGGCATGGTGTAGGCTCAGATACCATTTGTAACAAACCCACATAAGCTTGACCATGGATCCGATGAAACGAGCACGATCCTAGTCCGAGGAATAGAAGGCAGGACCATGGATCAGGTGGAACGGGCACGGCCCCAGTTCGGTGAATAGAAGCTTCATGGTGCTCGACCAATGTGGGCGTTGGTCTTAAAAGGGTAGGGGTATATAACAGTCCCACATTGGTTGAGAAACATATATAATGGCTGTATATAAGCTTGAAGACACCTCCACTTGATAAACCGGTTTTCTAAAGTGTGAATCTTCAAGTTTATGTGGGTTTGTTACATGCAAGCATAGAGAAGATCTTTAGAGGCCTGTCTGAAGATTGAAATTGGGGAGTATAGACCATCAAGTTTTCTATAAGTCATGCCCTTTTTTTGGGCACTACTTCCGTAGCTCCCTTTGCTGCTGCTAATTTCAAGAGATACAAGAAATGGGCCGTTATAGTAACTTGTGAGTTTGTTCTTTCTGTTCACTAGCCTATCCAATTAAGGCTATCAAGCAGTTTTAAAGCTTCATTTTTGCTTCGCTTCTTTCCTGAGCATAATTACTCCAAGGTGGCAGTACATGCATAAGCTTTTTTTTCTAAGCAAATAGAACATGATTCATTGCCTGTATCAAACCAGATCTGAATAAAGATACGTGACTGGGTGCCTACCCGTTTTCTTCCTTTTTCCTATTTTTTTTTCCTTTTAGTCATCTTCCTGTCTTATGTTCTGTCTAGAAAGTCCAAAGCAAAGGCTCAGCTTTTAACCGACATCAGTCTATATTATGATCCTCATATTTTCCTCCAAAGCAGCCCAAAGATCAGTACTTTATTGGCTGTTTGGTCCTGACTAAGAGGGCCTACACCAGACATGAATCACAGTATCTGAAATGCACAATCATAAAGCTATCAACATTGTCTCAAAGTCGCTGCCCTGTTTAAGAGTCGTCCATGTGGCCACCACAGCACGAGAAAATAACAATTTTCCAACCCAGTACATAATTATACGCAAAAATGTGAAGAGCAAAAGTCCCACAGAGTGAAGTGTATAGATCACGTACTTGTACTCCGCACGAACAGAGAGCTTGCGATCACTTCCCGCTCGGGTTGACTTCTTTTGTATCATCAGTTTCGGAGTTTTCCCAAATAAGTTTGATTTTGTGGACCATAGCCCAGGCGCATTGAGTTGCGATACACCTATAACAAACAACAGCAACTATTAGCAAAGCGCTCATCTAAGCAATAAACACATGCACTTAAATTGAAAAAATCCAATATGGAAAAATCTCGTCGTAGTAAACCAGCACAAAACCCAACAATGATTAAGCATCACAGAGAAGAACCCAAAATTGAGCATTCAAGAAACAAAAAAAAAAACTATTACTTTACGTGCTTGAATATCTGGAACTCTGAAATTCACAAAATGAAAATGTCAAAGGCTATGTTTGCATTGTAAAAACACAAAAAAATATTACAATATAATCTCTCTGTCCCCATCAAATCATTATTTTTCACTACAAAAATTAAAAAAAATTACATCTCTTCACTTTTTCACTAAACCCAATACCTAAAATTTTACAAAACAAACCTACCTTTGTTTTCTGTTTTGCTCTGCAACATCAAAATCTCTTCTTACTTTGCTTCTTTCTCATAGTTTCTATTGCTATTTACAAAAGAAAACAAAATCACACAGTAATTGGGAGGTAGAATCAGAGATTTTATGGACAAGAGGAATTTAACCAAAAAAAAAAAGAAAAGGAAACTTGTGCCGAAAGTGTGGCCAAGCTTTACTATTCTCTTTATTTTTCCTTTTCTCAAATATCATCCTCCTCCCTTAGCATTTTCAGGAAGCGGCAGTTATGTGTCATATGATACAATAAACGCTATAACATATTACCTGAGATAGCTACAGGAGCGAAGCAGGTCGCCATGAGAGAATATGAGATCTACTCAAGAGTGGCTGAAAGGAAAATTTGAGAACACAAATAGAGAGCCCTACACCAACCAATGAATGAGAGCAAGCATTCGCTATATACGGTTTACAAGTGTAAAATTATGTTCCATAAATGCCCCACACCAGCAAAGAAACCTTCAAAGTTGAAACATATTACACAATTTATTTTCTAACCTTCAATGCACCAAAATTTATTTAAGTTTAATATTTTATATTTTTTTTTCATTTGGGAAGCCTAAAGATTAAAAGAACCAACGAAATTGACCTAAGAAATCTAGTCCATCTCGAGTGCATATGAGTTCCTGACATAAGATGTAATTTTACATATTTCAGAAGGGTACTATAGGAAAGAATAGCTTGAGCATATGTTTTATAAACCCCAGCCTAATGACGACGCGTCCAAAGCTAAGCCCAAGGTTGCCTATTGCTTCGGTTGTTCCGCCCATTTCTTTATTTATTTTGAAGCGGTTGATCCTTCGTGAAAGACAACAGCCACGACCACAAACAATGAAACATGGATCAAGAAAAAAAGGAGAGAAATCCTAATAAACAGTTCAACGTGTGATGTTTGAGGGTTAAAATTATAGAGCATGAGGTTGGAAAAAAAATATAGTTTATGGGCTAATGAAAAGAGAAAATTTGAATAAATATTATAATAAAAAATAATAATTCAATATAAAGAGAGATTATTTTATAATATTTTTAATTAGAGGTCAAATTTATTCATTAAATTATCAAAATTCATTTGTCATTGAATCCCCTTTAATCAGATTTGGAAATTGATAAAAAAAAAAAGAGTAGCACCCATAATTAAGAAATGGAATAAATTGATAAATTTTGATGGTTAAAAAATTTAATGCGGGTAAAATTTGACAATTTAATGACAATGAACTCATTGTTTTAACAAATTCCACGGAAACGTTACAACAATAGGAGAAGGGGACGGGGCATAAAAGGTGATCACATGAACTACGGGAATAACGAGCTTCACCTGAGTTTTTTTGGATATCCAAAATATTTTGAATAAATTTTTTAAAGTGAAAAATAATAATTTTGTCACAAATCGAAAAAGAGCAAGGGTTTGGAAGAGGAGACACGAAGACGAGGAAGATTAAAATGTTCGGGAGAAGTGGAATTGTCGTTTGAGGTGCTGGTTAGACACATCAGCAGTTGTTGGTTAAGTGATCTTGCGTACTGGGCTTGAGCTTATATTAGCTGGGTAGCTGGGTTAGATTTTAAGCTATTTGGGTATGGGCTCGGGTTGGATTGATCCATTATTTTGCATTTTGTTTAATTTTGTTAGAAAATTGTTATAGATTTGTTAGAATATAGGATGGTGCGTGCAGTGAGTGGAGGGTATCGATGAACTGAGTATTCACTACGTCTCTCACCCCCATTCTTTGTGGAGGCTTGCCAATCCTCGAAATTGGTCATATCTGTTCATTTACATTCAATCAAATATAGCTACAGTTCGTATCTCAATCTCTATTTCTGCTTTACAATAGTTTTTCTTTTAAAAAATTATTACAAATAGATATTATATTATAATTATTTTATTATATTAAAATTTTAGTAATCAAACGTAAATAAACCAGAGGACACCTCTCAAGCCGAACACGTTTGGTTATAAACTCATTTTATTATGGCCCAGCTCAAAAAAACGATTGATTCCGGAGCCAACTCCAACTCCACTTTGGGCCACCGACCATCACTTTGTTGCTTGCTGATTCAACCCAACTTTGCTCGGTTCGTCGCTTTTTGAAGTCCGGTTTGGAGTCGCAGATTTGCCTTCCTTCATTTTCAGATTTTCTCGGAAAATTTGGGCATTTTAGAAAGATGTATGCTCCGCAATTCAACCAAATCAATTTTCTTCTCCGAATTATGACATTAATCTCAACTTTTGTAAAAACTGAATCTGTCCAAATCCGATACACGTAAATCAATGGAGTGCTTAAATTTCACTGCTTAAAAAACAAAAAAACCATATGTTATATCAAATTTATCGTCGGTCTCCAGTGCATTTTTTTATGGTACCTTTTTATAATCGCGGCTTGAATAGAGAGAATAAAACACAAGGCAGATCAACTTTTTGAGCAACCCACAGCCTCCCAAAATTGTAATCATCCCCAGTTGGCATGCCTAAAATCAAGTTGACAAGTTCAGTAACTGACCTGATCCAAGTGATCAGAGAGGCAACAGTAAAATGTCGAGATGAGAACGAATCATGAAAAAACCTTGTGAGAAACAACACATTGATCTGCAAAGTCCTACTGACATTTCGATATTGTGCCGGCTTTCATTCTCTTTATATACAGACAGCCGTAAGTATGCACTACAAAAAGAAACCAAGACAAGCTAAAATGACGAAAAAAAAAGAAAAATTAGTAAATTCTGTATGGGGTATGAACAGATGGAAAAGGGTTCGCCTATGATGCCCACGGGAGATCAGCGTACATGATCCACTACACATTCACTACAACCATGTGGGGCAACCTAATGTACAAAATGCAAGCATAGCCGCAGTCTATTTGCCCCTGAAGTCCCCAAACAGAAACAGAGAGTCATTCAAATTGGGTCTTTCGGGCAAGAGCTGCTCCGCTTTTGAGACTGGTTTTACAGTCTGCTCTTTGTCTGGGAACGGGAATGACAGAGAGAGGCTAAGCGATGCAGAAACACCTTCATCATCCTCCGGAGTCACCCTATCTGGGGGCCTGTCTTCGTTACTATTCTTGCCTAGTGCCCCAACCAAAAATGGCGGCAATCCTTTACTTGCTGGTTTTGTTTCAGCCCCTAAAGCGAGCTCGAGATTTGGAACCCCCCTGCTATGTAATTTAACTTCATCATCTGCTGATACCTTTTTCCATGGGTCTGCGTTGTCCCTCAATCCAAAATCCTTCACTCTCCGAGAATCCACGGGAGAAGCCACGGGAAAGAAGAACCTTTCGTGACTCCCCAAGTCCTCCAGAATGACTTTCTCATCACAAGCGTCATCACATTTCTTCTCCTCAATGGAGGAACAGGGACCAGGATCGATTACCTGAGATACAAAATTATAGTTCACGGAATTTCTAACCCTAGGATCGCTATGTCCAAAAATTGCACCGAAACCTGACTTCAGCCTCTTATCACCACTTTCTCCATGTACAGACATTGTACTTGCTTGATTCCAAGGCAATTTTGGACTCGTGCCAGTAGAAGTTTGGGGAGCTTTTTCTGAAAGATCCATGTAGGGACGTTTTCGGTGATTGGCCAGGTCTCTCCCCAAAGCCATCGCTCTATCCTCCACAAACTCAACATATTCCTTCAATTTTTTTTTATAAGTATCTTCCTTCAATTCCCTCTCAAGTTTAACCTGATCTTGGGCTCCATTAATTTTAACCCGCCTTTTATCCTCAACAACACTCCCAAAGATACCTACCTCTTTATTGCCAACAGGAAGAATTTTCAAAGACGACTTGTTTTCTCTATCAGAAGCATCATCCAAATGCATCATTGTCATGTCACCATTATTGGAGCCACTCTTTCCAGATGCTTGAAGAGAGGTTTCGAGCTCTGCATCCAGTCTGTCCGGAAGACTTGGCTCTTTCTGCATAAGAAAATAATCGTAATATGCATCACAGAGGCAACTGAGCATGACTAAATAGTGGAAATTATTTTTTTAAAAAAAAAAGATATATTAGCTACAAGCTCAAAAGAAATGAAAGGGAAACACAAAGGATTCAGTCTATAAATAACAAGTTTCATGGAACTTTGGTATTCCAAGAAAATACAATATAAGAGGAATCATGGCTAAACTTTGTGAGATTCACCGTTGCTTGTAACCTTCTTGCTGAGAGTCTAAATTAACATTTCCCATATGTACATACATTTATAAAATGAACTTATGAATCTGCCTGTATCCATCTCACTGCCTATTTATAATGGAAACCCCCCCCCCCCCCCCACAAGCTGCAAAAGGTAACATCAGTGCAGATGTCTCTATCTCAGTGTGTGCGTGTTTGAGAGAGAGACAGAGACACAGAATTAATCTCTTTTGAATGTGTAGGAATCTGCAGTTCACATCCTTATATGAAGGTGGAAGGAAATTAGCATTACCAAGGAAGGACTGCTGCGTCTCATTTTTTGGCTCAACTGCTGACTGCTGGTTCTGATCTTTGAGGTGGATTTGGAGTCAAGTCTGATATCTTGCTGCTCTGAATTTTCTTGATATCCTGAACCCATCTGTTCAAGAGAAGTTGTATTGTTCTTGAAATCCTCACTTACTGTGGCACATGTCTTGGTAAGGGCATTGGATGTTAGAACCTTATTGCAAGATCTGTCACATGCTGGTAAGTCTTCATCTACACATCTTGGCAAACATAGATTCTCGGACAAGGTCATGATAGCAGGGGGAATATCTTTTTCCAGTGGCACCACATTCAAACTGGGAATATGCAACTTCTTAAAGGAATCAGTACAATTAACCCTCCTTCCTCTGAAAACACCCCATAGGAAAAACAACATATTCCAACCTGCCAATAACAGAACAAATTTCAGCAGATATGCAATTTCAAGTCTAGGACGCATTGGTGCAAAGAAACAAGCCAAGTTACAAAAAGCCACAAGGATGAGGTCTTCAACCCTAGGCATGTAAACCTGGAATCATAAAGCTCAAGTGTGGGAACATATTTGAGTTGATTGAAATCCAATTCAAACACGTTGAAGACCAAAATATTTGCAAAAGGGAAGTTAGAAAGAAGTGCATTATATGCCGTAGAAGTTCAAAATATAGTTCTCCATCCCGGTGCCCATTTTCTGTTCCCTTTCATCTAGTTCTTTATCCTAAGTTACTAGGCAACATACTGTGAATTTTCACACCGCTGTCTTCTTTTCAAATGAAATCCTAGATCAGGGTTTGTTTCCTTATTTCCTAAATGTAGATCTCTTTTTCGCATTCTCATTCTCATTTTCTCCCACTACCCTCCTTTCACAAGTCAGCCCATTAAGCTTAAGGTGTATGAGAAATGTTTTGACCCTGTTCAGGTGTGAGAATTGCTTCCTTAACTCACATAAATCAACAAAGCTTAAAAAACTAACAATTAATTTATTTCGGGCAAGAAACATGGAACCTAGCTGTATTGCTCAGAAGAAAAAAAGAATCTAGGCATATCCTGCATCTCTTGTCCATATATAAACCGAATAAACATCCATGTAAGTAACCTGCACTCGTAGTGCATGCCTTGCGTCCCCAGAAACCCAATTCTTTGAGCCTCACATTAGCATAAACCTCAAGTAGTAAACCATAGAAGCCTAGGAAAAATATTGTTGCAAGATACCACAATGTGTCTCTAAAATAAACCTTCTAAGTAAGCCTTACGCTGTGACTTCTCAGGAAGCTGGTTGGATGAGAATATCAGAAGCTCAACGCCATCAAAGTTCCCTTTGAGGGCTAAATCGTTCTTGATCATACAATCCAACAGGCTCTTGTAGTTTCTCTCATAACTGTATTGCAAGCAGCAGAAAGATAAAATATTTATCACAATTAAGAAACAAAGAGAGATTACATAAAGAGGAACACTTTCAAATATACACATGTTCTCACCTCTCAAGATCTTTGGCAAAAAAGTATAGAGCAATGTTCTCCTCTTTAGCACCGATTTCATAAAACTGGGATGGCCATGCACTCATGCGAGGTACTTCATGCAGGGGAATTTTGTGTGGAAACTTGTTCACCACTTCAAGAACTTTAGTTGATGCACAAGTCGATAGATGCGCTTGAATTCCACCACATAAATCTGGAACTTTCCCACCTCTATGCACTTCAAAACCCCCCCTGCATGTGAATCACAAAAGCTTATCTATAAGACACCTTTCAAAATGCAATTGATGATGAACGACAAGGCAAATAAAAATAAATGACGGTGAGAAATATTGTCCCTCCAACAGAAGCAGAGAAATAATTTACAGAAATGTAAATGAATCTTACTGCCAGATGGATTCATATTCTGGAATGGCTGATGTCCTCAGAAGAACAGACATCGCTGTGGAAGCTTGACTATGAAATTCTCCTATTGTAGGCCTTCCAACAGAAACAATGGTGGAATCTGAGACCCCCACTCCGGACAAAAAAAGATCGGTTGGGGGCAAAGCACACTGTTTTGAACCATTGACAGTAGTTTGTTTGCAAGAGTCCGAGGTAGAGCTACCAAGAATAGCTTGCCTTTCGCGAGTTCCTTCACTAGAGGAAAAACTCTTTGATTTATTTAACATAATCAATTGATCCTGAGAAGCTATTTCGCAATTCAAATCTGTGCTTGACATGGACAACTCATCAGGTTGATCAAGTGCTTTTTTTGTCCTGAAAAATTCAGGTCTTCTAAGCAAAGCAGCATCAATTGCAGCTTTCAACTTATTGCCTCCGCGCGTTTCCACTCTAGAACTTCTTGCAGCAGATACATCAATACCAGAAGCCTGTGGAGTACCACTTGTGCAGAACTCAGTAGCATGCCCCGTATCTTTACATTTTTGACAGAAAACAGCTTTTGAAGCACTAGTAGCAGTAGGCCTTGAGTGAATACTGGGACTCTCCCTAGTTTTCTCACAATGGTTTATTTTTTCCTCTGACAGAGGCAACTCATCCTGCACAGTTCCGTCGGCACTATTGGATGGTCTCTCAGCTTTCATAGAAGCATTGGACAACGGTTCATCTTTAGAGCCAACTTGGCTCAACTTTTGTTCAGAAGCAGGACTGCACATCCCACTAGTAGATGAAGCGCCAACTGCATTAAGAGAACATGAAGAGATGTCTTAGCTAAATTCAATCCACAAAGGAAAAGGAACAAAAAAGCATAAGAGAAACCAATGAGCATGAAGGAAACAAATATAGATCACCAGAGTCCCTCTGTAAAGAAGGCAAGATCGCACCTGAAGTAACTGGAATTTCTACGACCTTACGACCTAGACTGCTGGTTACTTTTGACAGACTTAATTTTCCATCAGACTGGACAACCTTTGATTCTCGGTTGTTGCTTACAAATGAAGGCAAACTGGTTTCACCACGAGGTGCAAGCTTTTGGTCAACCTTCGGTGTCGAAACGGTGGAACTCGCTGTCATTGAACTGACCAAAGGGCGATCCAATTTAGATAAAACATTCCTTTCAATTGTACCACGTTCTTTTGCTTGTTTTGATGCTTTTAGATCTCGAACAGGGGTAAACTTAGATGGAAGCATTTTAACTTTGGAATCAGAAGCATTTGTACGTCCTGAGGTTGCATACTTAAATGACATAGACTTGCTTATCTTTCTGGCAGGAAATTCCTTCGTATCAATGGAGCCCTTCTGCTTTTGGGGAACTTCATCTACAGGTTTAACTTTTGGTTTGGAATTTAAGGTGTTGAATGAACTGGATTTTAACAAAGTACCTGTAAATGCAGAAGCAGTCAAATTGGTGCTTAAAGTAAAACATTAAAAACCCAAGAAATCAAGAAGTCAAGAATAAGATGAACATTCCAATGAGTGATCCATATCTTGCACAAGGAACTATTGAAAGGGAAAGGGAGACTAGGGCAAAGAGAGAGAAAGACTTCAAATAAAAAATAAGAACAGAGAACTAACGTGTACACCCACTGTAAGCTATTTCCTTACCCTTGGGTGTTTGAAGCCGTGGAACTGTCGTAGGAGAGCGTGCAGTCTCCAGAATATCATTAATGGCGAGATTGCCAAAAGACGTTTGATGAGCTGACTTTAATTTCCCCTTATCTAAGCTCTTGAATGAAGAATCACGAGATAGTGCAACTGGTCTGGTGGGACTCAACGGCTTTGGTGATCCTGAAATTACTCCACTGGGACTTGATGGCTTTGGCGATCCTGTACCTATGTCCAGCTCCTGCCTTTTAGCTGAAGCCACTTCCATATTTTCTGCACACCTCTTGCCAGAAACATGTGTACTTGAACCAACTTTATTTGTTCTTTTATCTTCAAGTTCCGAACCTTCAAATTAAAATTTTACCTCTAATAAGCGCAATTTTCATAAAGAGAACATTTACAGTGACTCAGTCCTGACTTTTTTTTTTTCATTTAAGCTACTTATTTAAGCTTCACCTTGCTTCTGGCTTTCAGATTCCTCAGCAAACTTGCATTCTTCACACAGCCAACAATCACCGTCAGGAACTTTTTTGAGCATTTCTCGCATGCAATAACTGATTGATAGCAACAACACTGTTAAGAACTGTCTGAAAACAAACTTATAGGTCAACACACACATGCAGTAGCTGATGATAGGTTGTTCATGCTTACGTGTGCTCTGCACCGTCACTGCACCTACTACATATTGCAAGCAAATCCTCACGACCTGCATCCCCACAAATATCACATACTTTTACCTGTTCCAACATCAGAAGCCAGCAAAGCTGTTAGTTTTCTAAATAAACACATGATAGTAAAAGCAGATATCAAAGCGGAAGGGGGAGGGGGGATCTTTTGCCAAAGGAGAAAAGAATGTCAAGAGGAAAAAATAATTAGACGCAGAAGGGGTTTTTCTGGGGTGTACCCACAGGGATAAGGAATTGGGCACAAAGAAAATAAGATGAGGAGGAACACATGATGGAGCACACAAGCTTCTACTTCTCTGAAGAAAATCTTGTGAATAAAATTAGCTCACCAAGAGATGTGATGACAGGACCTAACCAAAACTCATACAAATAAAAAGGCCGTCTTCAGAATGATGTACGAAATTCCGACCACAATGGTTTCTATTTTATCTCATTTCCTAATGAGGACATCCATTTCTATAATTAACATAGTCCCATTCAAGCTACACGGTTTGTGAGATATATTTGTATGGATAGCTTCCTTCCAAAATAGTAGAAGCGCAACACATTTACAATTCATCACTACCTCATAAACACACGCTAAAAGAAAGCATGATTAACATCCTCCTCATGACCTTGACTGATGGCCCAATGCCTAAATACCTTGCATTCTCAAACACCAACCTGTAATAAAAGAAAAGAAAATCTAAAATAATGATAGATCAGGCTTATAATGAGACCACAGATGTGCACCCCATCAGTCAAGATGTTTGCTTTCTAAATATCTTCCAGCAAGACACTGCATCAAGCATCTTTCTTAGTTAAGATTTTTAGATTCCACCTTTCTTCCCGAAATGGATCATGGTCTTGTTAATAATCATAATCAATAGAAAAATATATTGTGATACTGATGTTCCAGTGGGGAACTATCTAAAGAAACACATTGTGGACTAAAGTGCCAGTGGACCCCACAGATACGAGTCAAAAGTATATAAACAAAGTATGATCATATTAACAAGTTACGCACATGTATCTTCTCTGTTTGGAAATTAAAGTAGGAAAAGAAGAGAGGGTGGGGGGGGAGGATAATCACTACTCACATCTTGCTCCACAATGTCCGATTCATCACCCTCGTCCCTAGAAACAGATGGCAAAGGAGGCCCATGTATGTCAGGTAACTCAACCAACTCATTGGACTTGTCATTGTGGTCAACTTCATCTGAAGCTTTCATAGTTTCATCTGATGGGTCCCCTTTATCATTCTGAGCCTCAGCTTCTGACTTTGGAGAATTTATCATTGAAACGTTAGATCTGCCACCAATAAGGCTACCTTTATATGCAACAGATTTCTGGGCAGAAGCAATATCGGGTGCTGCCTCTTTGGCTGAATTGATATTTTCCATTGAGCATTCGAGAGCTTTATCCTGGATATGAAAAGATGGAGTGTCTTCTAATCCTGAAAAATTTGTATTGCAAGACAGAGATTTACAGCTATGAGCATGGGAGTATGGACTGCGCACCTTCGGTGAGCTACTGCTAGCATCGGCATCTTTTGAAGATAGAATCTCTGATGAGCCTAATTTGTTGAATTGTGTTGCCTTCCATGATCCCTTGAGAGCTAAAGAACTAACTGAAGCTGTACTACTGTTTATGTTTCTGTTATGGTTACTAACTGCAGCATTTGCATCATTGGGTCTACTAACACATGAAATGTTATCATCATGGCATTCTACTCCTTTAATTTCATCATACTTATTTGAGAAGGTTCTCTGATCTAGAACACACTGTGGGTTGGAAGAAAGCTGATCCTCTGAGATACCCCCTCCAGAAGTGGACTTTGGAAGCATCTCAAGATCTTCTGAAGCATCAGATATCACAGATGACATTAAGGTAGCTTTGCTATCAGCATTTTCAGATAAAGAATCATGACTGGAATTGACACTGAGTAGGTTACTTGTCTCACTGGTGGTACGCTGTAGGTTATCAGATGCTATACTCCTAAGAGAAGATAAAGTACCACTCTCGTTAACAGAATGCTGGCTAGCCACATTTACACGACAGCTTTCATCAGAAAACTCCTCAGTCTTTGACCCCATAAGAGCTCGGTTCAGATGCATACAAGATGAACAAGGAGCAGAGCACACATTACAAGTACCAGACTCGCCTCTCATGCAAACTTTCTTTCTCATGGAAAACTTCCCAAAATTTGTTTCAGGTGGAGAAAATACCTAATAAACCAAGGCATCAAGTGAAAAAGAAAGAATCGAGAAAGAAGAAATGGAAAAACTACACCAGATGAATACATTTTTCAGATACTGATTCTACCACCCTAGACAATACATAAAATGAAGGTGAGAGGAGAATATTGAAGGTAAACCTGACATAGAGAACATAAAAGAATATACACTAAAACCCTGAATAACACTTAAGTATTCTGGAGCCTAGGAACTCATGCACTAATCAAACGACTTTGGTTTAACTCACTTGGAGTTCATCTGCTTCTCAATATCTATCAGAGGCCTGGATAATGAGGAATACTGTAGACAAATCGTCAAGGAGACCAATCCAAGTCCAGTTTGAAATGGTAATTTGATTCAGTTACTCATATATTGTTCGCAACTTTAAACTCTGTTTACTGAAAAAACAAAAAAAAAAACATGAAGAGAGTTCATAGTCTCATTTGCTTACAGCCCTCAAACAAATCTAAACCGAAAAATATCTATGCTTAAAATTTTCATTAAAAGGAAAAGACAACATAGAATCCAATAACTTTTTTTTTCGAGAAGGGAAAGAAGAGGATAAGAACAACATATGCAATTACCCTGTTATCTCACCATATTCTTCTCAATATCATGCTTCGTCTCATCTGCCGGCCCTTGCATCTGATAACTCCCTCTCAAGACTGGTGTTATCTAAAAAGCACAGCCAAACTCCATCAATTAATACCATCAAAATCTCATAAATAAATAAAAAAAACAAAGGCTCAATTCCACACACCTCCTAATTATATGAACCAATCAGCAAAATTCACTGGTTGCAACCAAAAGGAATATCATGGTGAAAGAAACCACAAAACCCAACAGGCAAAACACTGAAATACATGCAAAGACCTTAACACCTTTAACTAATATCCTCAGGTTAGACATACATAGCTATGTTCAGATACGCAGATTGTAACGGAAAAATACCGATTCAAAGCAAAGGAAGATCAGACAGTAAATTCAGGCACATTTCTTCATGACCCAAAACCTTAATACCTAGTACATAACCCACGAACCCCTAAAACAACTAATACACTTTGATCTTTAATAAAAAAATTCATGTTATATCAATCCCAGAACAAAGTCGATCAAAAAATGGTAAGTGTAAAATTAAAAGCACAATCAATTAAGACAATCACAATCAGAAACAACCAAAAACAAAACCCTAATCTTGAATTTTACATGCCTCCGGTTGGGCAATCGAACCGGTCGCATTGTACAATTCCTCGACAGTCCGTTCTCTCCGCTCGGCCATTCGCCGCCGCAACGACAAATCGGTAGCACAATCGAACACGAACTCCGATATCCCAATTCCAAACAATCTGTCTCTCCGGAAAATTTCCCTCTAGTTGCAGATACAATCTCACGCTTTGATTGCTACGCAGAAAGTTGTACCCCAATTACAGGTTGTGGACAACACAACCAGATGAACTTCCTACTATATAATATTACAAAGGATCTGATACATATATACCCATTTATTACGTGTAAATAGAAATAAAGAAAGATGTAAATTTATAGACTATATACCCTTTTCTCTCTCTCTCTACTTTCTCTCTCTCTCTATGATCTGACGAAGAAAATCTTGAAGTGAGTCTCTGAGAATCAATCTTAATGCGAGCTTAAATTGCTCCTCTCTCTCCCTCTCTTTTCCTCTCTCTAATACGAGGGGAAATCTCTATTTCTCTCTGTTTCTCGCTCTAATTTCCTCTTTTATATATATTTTCTTTCCCTTTTTTTCTCCCTATTTTCTCGCCGGTGCTCTTTAGATTTTCTGAGGAAAATGATTAATGAGATAAACATTTGTAGATTTGCTTTTTATGAGGCTCTTCCTATTTCATACTCATAGCCTAGGAATTTTTTAACCAAAAAAAAAAAACTGCGGAGGTTATAAGCGAATTATCGCGAGCGTGCCACGTCGCGCGTGCGAATCTGCTATGCGGTTAGCCTTTGGGGTATGTGCGGGGGTGAGATTTCCGTGCTTTTCCGCGTGTAAACTGTGAAGTTGGACTGAGACGGTACACGTGGGAAAATCCCAGTGACCAGAAGGGGGGGTCCATGTTTGGCTATCTTGCGCCTGTGGCGTGTGGCAGCACTGGTGTGTGAGTTACATTTCTGAATTCACCGTCAACACCTTTCTTTCTTCCGGGGGAAAAGGGATTTTGGAAAAATATATTAACAAAATCAAATAGGTAGCGATAACGACAAGGTGACGAGTGTATTTTGAACTTTGAATTTTTTGAATAAATGGTGGAATTTGAGTACTTTTTTATTATTTCTATTATTTTTGGTTGAAATTAATTAAGGAGTCTTAACTCATAACCAAACGAAAGATTTGGAGCATCAAAAGTAAAGATTTGGAGCATCAGAATAGTTTTTGTGTTTGAATTTTTTTAGAAATAGGATAGATTCTCTTGGATTAGTGAACAGTTCGGTTGGGTAATTTTTTGTGTTTTGAGAATTTTTAGATGATGTTAACTTTATTGGTATACGTGTTGTAGTTATTTTTAGATGATGTTAAAAAACATATTTAGTTTGTGTATTTTAAGAATTCAAAAAATCTTGATAATACAAACAAACCGAAGAGCACCTTAGTTATTAAAAGTTGTTGAGATCTTTATCTTAGGTAGCCGAACATTATGGGATGCAGGAAAGGAACTGTTTTCTCATACGTAATTGGCCATTGACCAGTCTTCGAATTCTTTTTTTTTTCTAAGCGACCAGCTCACAAATTCATAATCTTACTACGTTTGTCAACAAAGCCTAGCTATCCAAAATCTTCTGTCCACAATTACAGTTGCAGCATCGACTCTGTGGTCTTATACTCTTATATATATGTTCAGCCAGGTCTCTTGCTTTCCCAGCTTCAGAGCTCATCCTACGGCTAGTGCATATGCCTCGTCTACATGCACCACTCGGCCTCCTAGCTTGGCGACCTCTGGCTGCTTACGGCTGCCAGGCAACAGTTCTGGTATTCTCCGAGCAGTTCCTATATGTGCAGTTTCCGGTGCCTGCAGAACACATCTCTTTGGAGAAGTTCTGGGTGCCTCGCCGGCTCACCCGACGCCCACGATTGACGAGGAGCTGTACGTTAAAAGTCGACCTCGCCACTGTAATCAGTACTTCCTGTTGGAGTTGGGGAGTGAGAGTTTGTTCCTGCATGCTCTGAAGTTAGTTTTGAAACTGCCGCCGCCTCTGCTAGTTGCAAACTGGGAGAAGTCCATTCTTTGAAGTAGTCCGGGGTCAACACGTCCTTTGGTTAGCGAGCCAGCATTTGGATGAGCACGATCGGCCATAGTAATATAGTATTCACTCTGTTCAGTGTTGGCTTCTATAATCTGAAACAATGCATCAGGAAGAAAGTGGTTTAAGTCGTGCAACCATGCTTTTTTTCCGCGACAAGGAGCCAAAGAGATATGCGCAAAGGTCTCTCTCCCCCTTCACTATATATATCTGCTATCGAATCCTAGGGCATGACGGCAACCAGGTGCATGCAATCATTCACAGTAAAAGTTCGAGTATCGCTGATGAAGATTAGCAACCAAGAATGAAGAATTGTTTGTCTATCCATTGGTTTTTCGTCTGTCAAGTCGAAACTTCTTTCCTGCTCCGCCTAACATGCCGATTTCTCCTATAATATCTTTCCCATAATTCCTGTCTGGAGCCTCAGTTTGATCAAATGTAGTGTGATTTTGTCAGCAAGAACAGTTATCCCACGCTAGCTTCTATTGCACAGAGGGCATGCAGTTATGTTGATTAGGGTTGGGTTATGGTACTGGCCTTTATGGTGCTGGTGGACCGCTGAGATTGAATTTTAAAGATTTAAGGGTTGTGATAGTGTCACGTCAATTAATGAGAGATGACCCGCGGGTTGACCCGTTTTAATGCTGACCCGCTAATAAGTATCGGTCGACCGCTATATAAACAAGTTGACCAATACTTGTAGCGGTCGACCGAATCTCATTCGCAAGTCAACAGTAAAATGGGTCAACCCGCGAGTCATCCTTCATTAATTGACGTGGCACTATTACAGCCCTTGGATCTTTAAAATTCAATCACAGCCGTCCACCAGCACCATAGCCGCCAGCACCATAATCGAACCCATGTTGATTATTGAGTAAACTTTTTGAGACGTTGCCTTACTAGACCGTAACACCATTAATGCTATGGCCGTGTATACCCTCTATGAGAATCATAATCCACGTTTTGACAGACTTAATTAGTACCTGCTTGTATTTTACTCGTGTTTAATTTGATAAACTTCATATTCGATATTAATCTAAAACGAGTGCAATGCTTTTCCACGTAAATGGATTTCAAGCTGATCAGGGGTTCATCAATCATTATATAGATCCATTAATTCGCACATTAGACATGCTTTTCAAAATAAGCTTGCCTCGAAAGATCCATGAAGCTGATATTTTATGACAAAATGAAAACTCGAATAAAATGTTGATCACCAATAGGTCATATATATATATAATAGGAGGGACAGATCTGAAATCAGGATTTCAAGAACTAATTACAACTCTACCGTACGTGTATAAGAAATTAATATCACCTTATCATTATACGTTATTAAAGTAATGTATCAAAGTTCAAGGAAAAACCAACTAAGTAACACAATCAATAGGCAAGAATACTAAGATCATATAAAATAATGCATTAAGAAAATACCCAAAACCCACTATATTATAGGCCAAATTATTAGGTATTCAAGAAATTAGAAAACGTATTTTTCTATTTTATTTTGGGGGCAAACGATGAGGGTTTAGGAGGAAATTAAACCTCAGATATATCGTTTCAGATTCTGATCAAGGGGATGAGGACTTTTTCAAGACTTTGGAGAGCCAAGAAAGGTATATATTAATTTTCAAATTTCGGTTAAGAGCCAAGAAAGGTATATATGAGGGTTTGAGAAGTCAATTACGATTAGATCAATATATATATAAAAACAATAATATTTTACTTGTAAAATCTTTTTCTCTTTTAGTAGTACTTTTTCCCCGACCCCTTCTTTCAATATTGATATACACCTCTCATAAACTATATATATAATATAATGGAAACATACGGAAAACTTGACAACTAATTACCTCCACATAATTAGCATGCAGTTTCATCTCATGGAAATTGGCAATCGGCCAAAAGAAATGTGAAATTCCATAAAATATTATACTTGGTAATTCAACAAAACAAAAAAGGCATTTTTGGTCTACTTTCGTAATTTGGAAATGATGATGTCAAGAATCACCATAAACTAGATCAGTCCTACAAGAGTCACCGAGAAGGGTGGCCTCGGATCAAGTATCTGACGCCCAAGTTAGATCTGAATAAGGTGTTTGGTGTTTAGAGAATAGAATTGAGCAAAGCCTAGAAGAAGAAAAGTACCTTGTATTTATAAGTGAACGAGACTTGATGCCCTATTAGGATTTTGCTAGTTCTTGAGCGTTAAGTCTTCGAGTCCTTTTATGACTGTAGTTGAGCATTATAGGCCAAATTATAGGCCTATAATATAGTGGCGGGCAAGAATGTCGGTGGCGGCCCAGGCCAGAGGTGGTCAGGTCTAAAACGGGTCTGGTAATTTATGGTCCATCAGAAGAAGAAAAAAAAAAGAGTCAACCAACTCCCCGAAATTGTATAAATAAATTTCAGAGGAAAAAACATATATTTTTTAAAAAAATAGTAAATGCAAGAGGGGAACTCGGGAATTAAGTACCATGCATGATTGGGTCTAGATATCCACATCCAC
Source organism: Myrica gale (assembly GCA_963930655.1). Classification (NCBI taxonomy): domain Eukaryota; kingdom Viridiplantae; phylum Streptophyta; class Magnoliopsida; order Fagales; family Myricaceae; genus Myrica; species Myrica gale. The sequence goes on from OZ005606.1 coordinate 24,478,129, forward strand.
GACCCAGATCATCACGGATGCAATCCTTGAATTTCATGGATCACATGTTTATATATCTTCCTCCTAATTAATTATATTCCATTTGTAGTTTATTTACTTTTCTCTCTAGATTTCAACACAAAAGAGTGGGAAAATTAGAAAATCAATAAAACAAGCAATCTAGAAGCTGGCTGGACGAGGATAATAATAAGTCGCACATTAATTGGACTGTCCTATATAAATGGGTTCAAGACCTATATACGTATACGCGGATTCAATGAGAGAAACAGTTATTAGTTAGTTCTATGGTTCGTCCTCAAAGACGTGTCATCGACCGACCGAGTCCTTAAATAAAGAGTCATGAATCAACTCTAATGGATTTCCCTTCTAATTAATGTTTAACCTATAAGCATTTATATATGATCTAAGAAAGAGAAAAATGAGGTACCTAGCTAGAGTTTGTTGAAAGCTTGTATATAGCGTGTAACCTATAGAATAATTTAACGAAGGAATTTGATATGTGAAAACCACGCAATAATAATATATGTGGGTCGCATACTTTGTTTTCACAACTTTGACAAAAACAAGAGAATAAGTTAAGTGCGAAAGATTCAAGCAGCTGAGGTGGAATTAGGTTTAGAATTTCCTCGTCAACGATCGAGGTACTTTGTTCAATCTGTAAGTCACGAGGGGGCCCGCGGTCGTTTTATATATATTTAAGAAGCCAGAGATTCTTGGGATTTCTTTTGCCAGACAGGATGTTGAAAGAGCTGGATATTTAATAGTTAAAAATACTTATTAATTCCAATTGCAATTTGGAGGTACATGTAGACCTAGAAATAATTAATATAATTGCAACAACAAAAACAACGTGGAATTCCTTTAATGCATTTGGTAATCCTGCGAAAACAAAAACAAAACAACAAAAAAAAGTGTCGGTGTCATTTCTCTACCTAACCTCCACACGCTTACCTGTATTTTGATCTCATGGATCAATCGGTGACAACAATTAACAAAGAATAAAGTTATAGTTAGTCTCGTATAACTAGGAGCAAAAATCAAATCGGTACCCCTAATTATTAATTCGGTGATTTGAGACTCATAATTTTTAAAAATCATCAATTTTAGCCCTCGTATAAATTAAGTGTTAAATCCGACCGAAATCATACAAAATGACCAAAATGTCCTCCAAGATAAAATTACTAAAAAATTCATTAAAAATAAAAATGAATTTTTAAAAAATTAATATTTTATTAAATAAAACTATTGAAACTCTATTTCAATAATATATTTATTTTTAAAATTTAGTCTTGGAAGGACATTTCGGTCGTTTTGCATGATTTTTCTTCGGATTTAATGCATAATTTAGACGGGCTAGAATTGATGATTTTCAAAAGTTATGGGTCTCAAATCGCCGAATTGATAATTAGGGGTACCGATTTGATTTTTGCTCATATTTATGAGGCTAACTATATATGATTTTACCCCTTCAATGTGCAAGATTTTTGCTAAATTAATATCACTAATTTAAGAGATAAATATGTTAATTCTTACCCTCTAATTATACTGGTCTTAACATTTTTGACATTAAATGATTATTTTACCCTCACAAAATATAATCGCTAAAAAAATTATGATGATGAAATTGTTATTCCAGGCACTAAAAATCAATGTTCATTCAAATCGTGAAAAAACCCAAAGTGCAAAGAGTATGAAAATAACAGTTGATTTGTGTAATATAATAAATAATAATAACTTAGAATACAAAAGGATCAAGACTTTCGTACTCGGAAAATGTAAAAGTATACTCCATGACTTATCTCAACATAGACGTAACCCAGCCGTTGGCTCTCTACTCTCTAGCTAGCTAGGCCGTGCATTTTAAGCTAAACGGCATTGATTTCTAGCTCATGCTCGTCTTCCACTTAATTCCTTAATTAAAACGGAGATGAAATATGGTATGTAATCACTTATAAGAAAGCATGGCAGCATGCATGAACAAAAAGTAACTTAGAAGGCTGGATGATATTGATAACTACTCATCTCCAACGAAACTACAAATGGAAGACACTTGGAGTACGGGCCAGGCGGGGGAGAAAGAGCAATTAGAAACAGATCATGCTAATCAATTTTATGCGTTTGCACTCGATTATGTGTACGTCTGATATGCTTTGGCTGCGTTTGTCACTAAAATTTTACCCAAAATTTTATCTCTCTCCTAATAAAATATTTCAATATAATCTCTCTCTCTTCCATCAAAAAATATAAAATATTACAAAAACTATAAAATATTACCTCTCTCTTCACTTTTTCACTAAACTCAATACCAACACTAAACTCAATACCAAAAATTTTACCACACAAACCCACCATTTGTTAGCTACCCATTGGCGTGGCGCGTCTACGGTCTGCCATTAATGCTGCACGCGCGCGAGCAAACGACAAAGTGGGTCTTTCCTTCTAATGATAAACCTAAGCAGCATTTTTACGTGATGAGAAAGAGGCAATCCGCGCAGTGCCTACAGTCATGCATGGTGAGATTAGCTATATAGGCAACTATCATGTTCACCAAGCCCTATGATCTCATGAGGGTTGTGTTAGCTAAAGAGGCAATCCGCGCAGTGACTACCACCAACCCCTTCTACGACTAACGTGAGACTAACCCCAACAATCTCTCCCTCACACATTGAGCCTTGAATTTGATGCAGACAACTCGTTTCTCTCATTGATTATTGTGTATGAGTCTTGTTGGTAAACCTGAGCTCCGATACCAGTGTTGAGTGATCTTAGGCCTTCTCAACCCTAAAAGCTAGTTCAAGAGGTGAGATTTTCCCTCACACTTATGAACTAACCATCAACCTCTTTCACAGCCGATGTGGGACAACCCAACAAGTTGAATAAAATGGAAAGAGAGATGCCAAAATATTGATCAATTACTTATGGATCCCTCTTGGATTGTCATATTATATCTAAAGACTAAGGCCTCTAGTCTCTTGTTTGTTACATCGAAGAAGTTTAATTAGTTAGTTCTCCAATGTTGCTATCATTATCACAGAACTGCGCCAGCACGCCATGTGCCCCCAATGCTTATTTTAGTTCCAGCTTTTCCGTATCTTGTACTTCAATCTACAAAACTAGCACCTTTATTAGATTGGCAATTGGGGGTTAATGGGTGTTTTGTTTTCTTAATCTAAACACCTGTAAAAATTCACTTTTTCCTGAAAAAATAGAGTAGATTAATCTCAACGTACGGTACGACAACCAGTATGGGCAAACGGGGCTCACGAACTTGCAGCCTCTCGAAAGTCACTGCTGGATTGTCTTTTCGGACTTCCGCCTGAGCTGCTTGATCTGGGTTGAACTGATCAACCTCCGCCCAAGAACCAAACCAAATGGGTATCTACAACGTCAGCAGTTTTCAAACCTTAATTTATTTTTTTTCTAGGCTTTTCAAAGCTTAATTGCAATGCTTATGATACAAACATTTCCTTTTCGGAAACCATTTTTAACGAGAAAATTTGTGTTTTTGGTGAGACAGTATGTAGTGGTCGTTTATAGCTGATATTTCTTGTAGTGACGATCGTTCTCGGTATCGGATTTAATGGGTTTAGATGCTTATAGGTAGTCGGACGGCCGTTACCTCATTTTGACGTCATTCCAACGAAACTAGGAAAAAAAAAAACCCAGAAAGTGAATCCCTAAAACCAGTACTATTAGCCTATGGTGAGAACGGATTTAGTTGATAAACCTCCTGTATTAGGAATTAAAGCAATCAATGTTTTATAATTAAAATACCAAGTATTTTAGACCTTACAAAATTCAATAATTATAAAAGAAAAGAAAAGAAAATTATTATTATTGACCTTTTGAAATCTTTCTCAAAATTTTATCATATATATAATTTAGGGGTCTGTCACGCCCCGTGCCCGTACTTACCCCCTAGGCTCACCTATAGCGATGGTATGCACACAAACGAGGATTACGGCACGAAAGATCCTATGAGTTTTGACGTTGAAAAAGCTTAGCGGAAACGTTTAAAATTTTATTGGATAAAACAAATGCAATATAGATATATATATCCGTTTTAGAAGGTAGAATAATAAGTTAAACACTAAGTAAAAGAATGTACAATATAAACAGGAGGTAGGAGTTACAGTTCACAAAACATCCGTCTAAAGGAAAACAGTAGTAAAAGAAAATAAGTACAACAAAAGTGGAAGTTGTCTACTGCTTCCATACTACCACCACAAACCCCAACAACTGTACAACTATCACAGGAACCCAAAAAGATAACGACTGAATCTCTAGTCAACCCTAGACTCAGTGTCAGAGGTCAGGTCAATTATTACATTTTCACCGATATCTTCTAGCGGCAACGATGGTGAAATAGGAACATCCTCAACTAGCTCCACAGCAGAAAATTCTGGAGGTTCCTTATAGTACCACTGGGACTCACATTCCACAAAAACTTCATATGAATCCGTAACATACGTCCACACCGTAATCACTAGAATGTATGGGTCAACATCTGCTATATCCAGGGTCCGCAACCATAGTACATACAAGACAATTAAATAGATAAAGGGGTGAGTCCTACAGACTCAGTAAAGGGAGGAAAGGGACATGTTATACATATATATAAGAAGGTAATCATAAGCATGAAGCATTTATAACTATTAACAGTATAGCACTATGTGTTGCATGCAATGCAATGAAGATGTATTGGTTCCCATTCGTTTTACTTTCTTTATGCAACACTTCCGGTTCGATAGAGGTCGATAGAGATGTCCTTTCGTTACTCTGTTCTATCCCCCAGAGCAGGGTTGTGCGTCTCCTCCCCTTCTATGGGACTGTCCTGTGCTCCTTGCACCAGGACCCGGTCAAGCGTATAATGTGTCACGCCAGGGATACCGCCCACTCCTTACAGTGGTGGCTTGCACTATCCCACTGTGATCGGTACCGTCACCCGTTCATAGGACCACCTCTGGGTATGGGTTTCATTTCGGTCATTTCGATCGTTTCATTATTAGATTCCTCATTCCCATGACATGAAGATGTCTTATATGCTTTCATGACAATCATATACCACATAATCTGAATATGCCAATAAAATAAAGACATTACATGGATCTCAACTGTCATATATATAAGGCAACTTTGTCATAATAGAAATAATGAGCAAGTCCAACAACTTATACAAAGTTTCTTTTCTTATTTATTTAATCCCATTAAAATAACTAAAATAAACTTTCAGAGCATTTTGTAAGCATTTCCCGGGTAGGTTGGATGGAAATAGAATGGACAGTTTGTCACCAAACCAGAAAACACATCCTGGACCTAGAAACATAACACCCCGAACGTTTTATAAAGAAATATCGGGTCCTTAAAATAAACAGACACCCTGGGTCTTTTGCATACACTCCGGGTATTTTGTAAAATCCCTACCTGGGCTCTTTTGTAAACTGCAACAGACAAGTTTTTAAAAAGGAACTTCTCGGCTAAAGAGGTTTGAGTCATCCGGCCCTTCAAATGAAAGGTCTCTACCTGGGTCTTTTTATAATAGACTTCCCTTTTTAAATAAAACATCTTCGGGCTTTTTATTATACAACAAGAGAAATTCCAGGCCTTAAAAAAAACAAATAACAGCCCGGGCATTTTTTTTGTAGAAAAACTGGCTCGGGCATTTCCTGAGCTTTCAAACCAACTCTTGTAAAATAAACTATTGTTTTTATCAACAACACACAACAGTTGCAGAACCTACGTACTTCCATCTTTCACCCAACACAGTACGTCCAAATCGTTGTTATACAAGAATAAAAACATGCTCTCTTTCTTTATCCATGACTGAGTATATATATATTCAAAACTACTCTACACTCGTATAAAACACCTAGATCCCTTACCTAGGCGTTGAGTACAGCTTGTTGGTAGATGAAATAACACCTAATCAAACAAAGCAGAGGTTAGAAAAGGAAAGAAAAAGACTAAAAGAGACAGGCCGAGTCACATGACTTTCCCCTTTACCTTAAGATTTTCCTCCTCTTATCCCTCAGTCAATCACTTAGCTCCCCAGATTTTACGTCGCTTTCCCTCTCTGGAAGTTCTCCCTCTCTCTGTCGTTATCGCACTTTCTCTTTTTTAACGCTCTTATTCTTTCTGTTTTATTCTTTGTGTCGCACAGAGAAGATTAGAACATTCCTGCGTACATCCCCTTTGGCCAACCTATTACCGTAAACTAAGAGTCTATGCCATAAAGTTTAAACCAATCACGTAAAGCCACCCAACAAATCATTTAAACCTCCGCACCTCACGTTTCTCAGGCTCCAATGATAAAGCCCCACCTAGATAAGTAGGTAAGATATGGTAAGGTTGCATTTACTGCCCACCATACGAAGAAGACACGTAGAAAGGAATGGAAAAAGAAGCGGGTCTTTTGTTCCTGACCAAGCGGACCTAGCCGACCAATCCGACCAGCACACCAGCAGACCAGCCGACCAGTCCGACCAGTCCGACCAATCCGACCAGTCCGACCAATTCGACCAATTCTCACAAAAACTTTTGAACATAAAAATTATGATAAAAATAAAATAAAAGATAACATAGTAGTTCAACAAAACACATACAAACATAAAACATACGTAGGTAGAGGGAGGGATGGGTATTACAGGGTCGAATTAGAAATTAAAGATATTGATCACTTTACCCATGTTTTAGGTTATAATTTATACTTTTTCCATATACTTAATGAATATATTTTCAAAATAATAAGCACTAGAGTGATTAAGTCTAAATAGTTTAGTTACGTGATTGAATATCTAAGAATTCTCAAGAAGGACCTAGGAGATGGACCATCATAAAGCTGAGTCTAAGTCCACCATCACTTAAACTTGAGAATTTCACATAGTACAGGGACCACCAGAGTATAATGGAGCTATCGTAATTCAAACTTTCGTTAGAATGATGCTAAGAATTATCAGTTGGAATGTAAGGAGGTTGAATGATATTAGGAAGTGTAGAGGAGTGAGAAATATGTTACGAGGTTGGAAACCAGACTTGGTTTGTCTTTAAGAAACCAAGGTAGCTGTTATTTCTGGGGGTTTGATTAGGCGTTTGTGGGGAGGACCTTATGTGAGATGGTGCAACTTGGAGGTAGATGGGGCATTGCGGGGTATTTTGTTATTGAGGGATACTCGGGTATTAGAGTTGCAGGAATCCTGCATCGAGACTTTATCAGTTTCGACGGTCGTTAAGAACGTTGTGGATGGGTTGGAGTGAATTTTTTCAGGGGTCTATGGTTCTAATGTTGATAGTAGCAGGAGTTTGTTGTGGGATGAATTAGCGAGGTTAGTGCCTTATGAGACCTTCCCTGGTGCATTGGGGGAGACTTTAATGTCACTCGTTTCCCTAGTGAACGGTTGGGTGGTGGAGGGGTCGGACCAGCTATGGAGGAGTTCTCTGATTTTATCTCAGAGATGGGTTTGATGGATATCTATTTTGTAAATCTTAGGATTAAGGCAACCCAAGAAGGGTGGTGAATTGAGTTTCCAAATTTTTTTGCTTTTAACCCCTAATATCGTGTTTGCAAAGTAAAGACTAGTTTAGCACAATAATATAGTTGCTACAAGTAAATAAGTGTTAAATGTAAAGAGTAGAGTTTAGAAAAGGAAACACTAGATTTTTAGGTAGTTCAGTCAACTCGCCTACATCCACCCATCAAGCTCTTTCACCGAGCCTTGAGGTTTTTCCACTATCTTCCAAATAGTGTACACTCTAGCTTCCAGGTGCTAGAAAATCGTACAAGTATATTTCTGGGTTCAACACTCACAACTCATAACCTAACCAAGCTTGAGATATAACATCTATAAGCTTCTTCTACAACCTCACTAAAGAAATCATCTCTCTTGGATAAGAAGATACAAAAATAAACTCTCTTAAAGAGTGGATATGAAATGAAAAACTCTATCTCTTTGCTTCACACAATGACAAGAATAAGAAATTGTAATTTGTGTGAATGGTATGAAAAATATGAAATAAGAAGGTTTAAGATCTTTCTCAAGCTATAGAAATGTTATGTGGTCGTTCAACATATTTTAAAAGGCTTAGGGATGCCTTTATATAGCCCTCATAAGAAAAATAGTCATTGGGAGTTGATCTGTCAAAAATTCACGACGAGCCGATCGACCGCTGTAGGATACCGTTAACCCAACAGTCATAATACTAGAAATCAGAATGACTCTTTCTTTAAAACAAACTGGTTGACCGCTATATCAAGTGGTAGTATATCGATTGACCGCTGAACCAGCCGGTCGACCTCTACAGTTTAAACACATGATCCGGTTGATTTAAAACCACGGTTTTGACCAACTAAAAATACTCATTTTAAACACTAATTTCTCATAAGTATATAAAATGTTTGAGAGTTTAATTAAGGATAATTTGAAACCAATAAAACATTTTTAATCTTCAAAACAAACAATTGGTGAAATAGTTTATGCAAGTTTTGAAGAATTATGTAAGTGTGTGGTTCAAATACTTGTCAAAAGTGAAACTAAGAGTTACAAGATTATAACTATGGTCTTGAATCTTCACTTTTGAGCTCCTTGCATCTTCAATCTTCTTGTCTTTGGCTCATTGATAGAAATGTCTTTGTCTTTGAAGATGTTCATTTTGTAAACTCAATTCATTTATTGAAATCATCAAAATAACGATTATGAACAAAAGCCAACACCTTTAACGGGGGAGCTTTCACGTGGTCCAATAATAGATCTTTTTCAGTCTTGGTCCAGGATTGATCGGTTTCTGTTTAGCCCTAGTTGGGATTCCTTTTTTCCTAAGGTTTCTCAGAAAAGATTGTCTAGATTGTTTTCAGACCACTTTCTCATTCCTTTGGAAAACGGAAAGGTTGGAGGAGGGAAGAGACATTTTCGTTCCGAAAACATGTGGCTGAAGGAGGATGGATTTTTTTATCTTGTTAAGGAGTGGTGGGAATCATTTGATTTCTTGGGTTCTCCTAGCTTTATGCTTGTCTCTAAGCTAAAGGCTTTGAGAAACAAACTGAAAGTGTGGAACCAAGAGTTTTTGGAGATCTCAATTTCAGAAAGTCATCCTTGTTAAGAGAATTGGCGTCCCTAGATTCGCTGGATGAGGGGGGAAGTCTTGATGAGGAAGGCAAAGCAAGGAAGTTGGAGATTTTGGGCGATGTGGATCACTTGATTAAGTTATAGGAGATTAGTTGGAGACAGAAGTCGAGATCCCTTTGGCTTAAAGAGAGGGGTAGATGCACAATTTTTTTTCACCGTGTGGCCAACTCGAAATTGAGGGTTAATTATATTTCTAGTTTGGAAGTAGAGGGGGAAACTATGGAGGACTCAGCAGTTATTTATGAGAAAATTGTTGATTTTTATAGCTCGTTATACATGGAACCTTTTTCTTGGAGGCCGGCGTTGGATGGTTTGGAATTTGAGTCCATTTCTCAGGAGGATTCGAGTTGGCTTGAGAGGTCCTTTGAGGAGAATGAGGTTTCAGGGGTGGTTCGCAGCTTTAATGGGGACAAAGCGTCAGAACCTAATGCGTTCTCTTTAGCTTTTTTCCAGTCATGTTGGGAGGTGGTTAAGAGGGAGGTGGTTAAGGGGGATGTGATGACTATGTTTAATGAATTTGCCCGGAGGGGAAAATTTGTTAAATGCATGAATGTTACGTTCATTGTTCTTATCCCTAAGAAATCGGGTGTTGTGGAATTGAAAGACTTTTGCCCCATCAATTTGGTTGGAGGGGTTTATAAGATTCTTGCCAAGGTTTTGGCAAATACGATGAAGCTAATTCTTGAGAAAATCATCTCGTCTTCTTAGAATGCATTTGTGAGGCGGCAGATTTTGGACTTCGTGTTGATCACAAATTAGTGCATTGATTCGACGATGAGATCGAATGTACTCGGATTAATGTGCAAACTTGACATTCACAAGGCCTACAACCATGTGAATTGGGATTTTCTATTGTATCTTTTGAAGAGATATGGGTTTAGTGAGAAGTGGTGTAGTAGGATTGCTTTTTGCATTTCTACCGTAAAATTCTCTGTGATGGTTAATGGCTCTTCTCACGGTTTCTTTAGGAGTTCTCGTGGGTTACGACAGGGTGATCCCTTGTCACCTATTTTGTTAGTAATTGTCATGGAGGCATTCAGTATGACGATGAATGAAGTGGTTGGGAGGAGCTATATAGGGGTTTCAGGTTAGGAGAGGTGGTAGCAATAGGGTTTGCATATCGCATTTGATCTGTGCTGATGATACGCTTATCTTTTGTGGGGTTGACGAGAACCAAATGCGTAACCTGAGATGCCTGCTCTTGTGCTTTCAGGTGGTGTATGGTCTTAGAGTTAGATGTATGCCCTCAAAACCAATCATTTTGCATGATTATGAGATTATATTATTATTGTTTAATCACTTGTATATTATTTTGGGTACTTGCAATGATATTATATGTCATATTGTTGAGCAATATTGTAGAAAAGTCAGACCATGATTAATGAATCGGAGGTTGGAAGTAAGATTTTTCAGATCCTTGTTGACTTAATTTGTTCTAGACCGAGATATATGACAATGTACAAATAGGTCTGCACTCGTTGTGACTCTATAAAATAGAATGATGTAAATTGTCATTGATGTGGTGACCTTAAGCAGACGAGTGAGTGCAATGTAAGAGTACATGCACTGAACCAGATTAAATATGAATATCTTTTAGAAACGATCACTGATGTAGAGAATGGTATTCAACACAATTAGCTTATGTTGTCCTTAAACCTGAGAGAGTTATGCATGTTTGTTTGTTATGTGCTTGTGCTTTGACTGAGTCATTTGGTGATGATCTTTGCAAATCAAATATTTCAGATAATGTGTGCATAGTAAGTGAATTTGTATAATTGCTCAATATTGAATCCACCAGTCTCTAGATGAGACAGTATATTCATTATGTCTGTATATTGTTGGACTCAAGTCAAAACGCTCCGCAACGAGATTTTGTGAAAAGTGTTTTCACGATTTTTACTTATATAATATATGAAGTAATTATTTGCGAAAATTATTTTAACTATTTTTGGGAGTCCAACTAGGTACAGACTAACAATTAAGAATTATATGAGCTAGGAATCAGTGATATTATTCCGGTCCTATTAGCTCATGTGGAATATAGCATAGTGGAAGGATAAATAAATGTATAATTGTTAGCAAAATGGATTTCACAAAAACAATCTCATTATCTCGGGGGTCAATTGTGATATGTTAATAGACATGATCACAATTTGTAGAAGCTCATAAATTCGGATTACAGAATATAAAAGAGTTTAATGAAAAAGAGTTTTTCATGATGATCTTACGGCCGAGATTTGAGATCCCTAAAGAGCTCACGCATAAGCATAGTTGAGCTCTGAGCCAGCCATTATAAATAACTTAGAAATTCATTTGAGAAAGAAGAGATTTTCATTTGAACGTGAGATTTTCTCTCTCTACAAAAGCTCTCTCTACCTCACTCTCAAACATGTGTGTGTGGATCTGAAGGAGACAGAACGCTTGGACTGCTTTGATTCAACGATCTTTTCCGCTGTGATCTTGCGCTCTAACACTTAGGATTAACCTCGGTAAGTCGGAGGTTATTCCTATTGGCAAAGTTGGTAATGTTCAGATTTTGGCGGATATTTTAGGTTGTAGGGTGTCGTCGATTTCGATGACCTACCTTGGCCTTCTTCTTGGTGCTAAATTTAAGAGTTTGAACATTTTGGATGACACCGTAGAGAGATTTGAAAGGAGATTTGCGGGTTGGAAACGCTTATATCTATCTAAGGGGAAAGGTTAATGTTGATTAGATCTACTCTCTCTAGCCTTCCAACGTATTTCATGTCACTTTTTCCTATCTCGGTGTCGGTGGCTAAAAGGTTGGAGAAGCTTCAAAGAGATTTTTTGTGGGGTAGCGGTGGTGATGAGCATAGGTTCCACCTTGTTAGGTGGGATAGAATTTGTTCCCCTATTAGTGTTGGTGGGCTTAGTCTATGGAGGTTTTCCTTGTTCAACCGAGCTCTGCTGGGAAAATGGCTTTGGCGTTTCTCTTCTGAAGGTGACAGTTTATGGAAGACAATTATCATGGAAAAGTATTGTTGTGGGTGGGTGGTTGGAGTACCTTGGCGTCTTAGGGCTCATATGGGGTCAGCTTATGAAAACACATCAGCAAATGATGGAATTTTTTTAGAGAAAATATCAGGTTTGTGGTTGGGAGTGGCTTCAGAATTTGGTTCTGGCATGACAAGTGGTGTGGGGAGAGTCCGTTGAGGTTGGAGTTTCCCCAGTTGTACGCTCTTGCTCGATATAAGGATGCTTGGGTGGCTAATTGCATGGAGGTGGGGTCTGGAGTGGTAGTTTGAAATTTTCACTTTGTTAGAGCGATCAATGATTGAGAGATGGAGGTTTGTTCTGCGTTTTATTCCTTACTTTATTCGAAGATGAAGAGAGGTGAGGGTGAGGATAAATTGATGTGGATGAGTTCTAAGAGTGGAGTTTCTTAATTAAATCAACGTATGCTTTACTTCTAGAGAGTTCCAGTGCAGATTTTCCTTGGTGCCAGTGTTGGAGCAGTTGAGTCCCCCCAAAAGTAGCTTTCTTTGTTTGGGAGGCTACCCACGAAAAAATTCTGACCATTGACAACTTGAGGAGGAGGGGCATCTACTTGACTGGGTGGTGCTATTTGTGTAAGAGTGACAGAGAATCGGTTGATCATATCCTTCTTCATTGTTCAGCGGCTAGAGGAGTGCGGGTACATGTGATGAACATTCTTAACTATGTTTGGGTTATGCCTAGGAGAGTGGCGGGCGTGATGTATTGTTGGAGGAGGAAGTTAGAGGATCCGGTCGCCATGACAATTTGGAAGATAATCCCGGCTTACATTTGGTGGAGTTTGTGGAGAGAGGAGAATGAAAGATACTTTGAGGACGGGGCCTCGTCTTTGGCTAGTTTTGGGGGGGGCGGTCTATGTTGCATTCTCTGTTTTGTGAGCTAATTCAGTTTTGGGGGTTCCTTTTGTGGGTTTTTCGAATTTTCTCAGTTTTTTAGCTTGTATGCTTTAGTTGTTATCAGTATAATCTCTTGTACTGTCATCTTTATTTTCTTCAATAAAGTTTAACTACTTAAAAAAACTTTCGTTATAAACAAGCTCTAGATCCTAAGTACAACCCGCAAATCACTAAGTCACCACTCATAATGGTCAAGATTTTGATTCATTAGATACTGTCATACGTTTTGTGGTACGAACAGGGTAATCTTGCGTGTGACAAAGATTAAATTCAGAGAAACGTATCCAGCCAACTAATAATTTGTGCAATATTTGGATCACAAATTTAGTTCGTCAAAGACTTTCTAGTTCCTCGTTAATATCCAGCGTGTGGTCCTCGCATACACCGTACACACATGCCTTTTAAGATTACCACGATATTGGTCAAATTTGTAAGCCAAACATATTTAATTTACGAATTTTATTTTATAAGGGTATCATTGTAAATGTTTGTCTTAAATCTCTAGCCTCCTAAAGTACTATATAAGAATCTTGGAACCTCTATCATTTTTTATCTGAATTTCATAGTAAAATTTGGATTGAAATACAACATACAGAACTCACACATTACATAAATAACATAAAATAATTGAATTAAAAATTATACGGTACCATTCGAACAAAAACATTACAACGATATTAATTCTAAAATAAGTACTCAATGATTGAATTTATGTTGCCGGTGTCAACATCTTAATTATTAGTGGTGGTCTAACGTTGTGGGGCCGTCCTTTTTTGGACTGGACTTGAGCTGTTCGTTTGGGCCTCAGTTGAAGCCCACAAACCAAATCGGATGGGCCAAAAAATAACTGAAGTTTTGGTTATGAACCTAGGTGATGTTCGTGTCGAAGAATTTTGTAGGATTTGAAGAGTTTTGTGAATTTTTAGGTGTTGTTAAAGTTGTATTGGTGTTTGTGTAGAGATTGATGATATGAAAAAAAATGATGATAATGTTTAAAGTTGTTTTTTTATTTATTTCTAATTTATTATATTTTTATTAAATTTGATTTTTTGAAGGTAACAAAAAAAGAAGCAAAAAAGTCGTTGAAGACAAACTGCTGTCTTGCTACAATACGCATGACAGCAGCTTGTCGCCCAACTTTTTAAGGTGACAACTTAAAAAAAAAAATAGAAAAGTGCTAAACTAAATGAAAGACTTCAATTTAACGAAGTGTAGGGGCATAGGGACAGGAGTAGGGGCAGGGAGCTGCATGCATGAGAATTCTCATTTTCTTTCGGCTTTTGCCGAACAAGAATGAGTTTTAGTTTTCAAATTCTGAGTTTTGTCATAAAACGAACATGCCCTAATCTTGATAAGTTTTTTTTTTCTGAAGGAAGAACGGAGAGACGAGAAAAGAAAGAGAAGAGCTGTATTTATTGTGCAGGAGGAAAGCTACAAATTACAGATCTACGAACTTTGAACGTCTTTCGTAAGCCAAAAGAAAAGTTGGGGGGGGGGGGGAACAAAAGAGAAGAGAATGAGGACGAAGAAATGAAAGAAACGGTTGCTGCTTGCTTGCTTCCTTGGCTTTGAGAGAAAGCTCAACAGTCAACACATGTACTAAACAATGCCATCACAATCGCGAACGCAAACACGTAGACATGGATTGCAGTGACCAGTTGACACATGTTTGTGCCGAATCCTCAATGTTCACACCAACAACGCTAGCTGTTACTAAGCGTGCTCCTCTGCTTTAATGCTTTTTGTTCGTTCCATTTTGGGTTTACTTTTAATTACGGTTGTGTTTGTGTTGAAATATTTTTGTTTGTGTTGGTATTGAGTTTAGTGAAAAAGTGAAGAGAGATGTAATTTTTTATATTTTTTTTGTAATTTTTTATATTTTTTTATGGGAGAGAGATTATATTGTAGTATTTTATTATGAGATAGATAAAAATATTGGTAATATTTTGGGTGCAAACGCACCCTAAGACGTTTGAGCTTTTTTTTTTGTAAAGTAAAATAAATAAATTGGTAAAAGAAAATGACAACAATTACTTTTAATCGGGGCTCATGCTATGTCTCAATCTTGAAAAATTTAATTCTGTTCTTTTTCTAGGTAAGAAAAATAATTACATTTATTATGAGAACTTTAGACAATTATTCTCTATTACACAAGATACGCTTAGAACAAGTATATATATATTTTTTATATCTCACTAATTATTTTCAAATAAAAGAATATCATCAAGTTAGCTTCCTTGTTCAAGCTTGGTTGATATATTTTTTTAAATGAGTGTGAACCACTTGATTAACTAAAACTTTATATCATTTTTTAAGAGTACACTATTTGAATTAATTAATATAGCATAAATTATTAATGATGAGTCACACGTTAATTATCATGTAATACATTGTATCTTTTGATATTAATCAAAGATTTTTGATAATTAAATATCAAATATTTATGAGTATACTTAATATATATATATATATATATATATATATATATATATATATATATGTGTGTGTGTGTTTGTGTATGTATGTACATTTATTTGTACATCAATTTATGGATGGCTATATAGGGAGAAAAAGCATTAAAAAGGAATTTTTTATATTCAAATCTAATATTATATATATATATATATGATCTCGGTTTAATTTACAGAGGATCATAATTTAGTCCTGTAAAAAAACTCAGAAAAAAGAGTAAGGTAGAGGGCAGTTTGAGGAGGAAGAAAAAAAAAGAAAAAAAAAAGAGATAAATAGAGAGGATGGTGCAGTAAGTAAAATAAGGAAGCGGTGAAAGAGAAAGAGAGGAGAGAGGGAGGAAATTAGAAAATGAGGAAAGGAAGCAAAGTAGCAAACGTTACAAAAAAGAAAGAAAACAGCGGTAGTGGTGGGAGTAGCAGAGAGCAGAAAGGAACCAAAATTGATTTCCAAATCCCGATTCTTTTCCATTCAATTCAATGGGATGAAAACAAAAACTGCCCAACAAACTCAATAAAAATTCTTCTCTCACTCCCTGCTTTTCCTCGTTTCTCAGCATCCGACTCCGCGTATAAATATGCGTTTCTGCGTGAATAAGATTCTCCGATAGGTGTGAGGCAGGGAGCTTTGGTGGGTGAAATGGGGAGGTAATATCCCCTAAGGGAGGAGAGGAATAGAGGAGGAGGAACGGAGTGAGAGAGGGTTAGGGCTGGGTTGGGACTCCGAGGTTGGATCGGCGAGGAGATCTCTGATTCAGCGGGCGGCTTGATCCGTGCGCAAGGTGATGTTTTCTTTTTTCTTTTGTTGGTTTAAGTTATGCTGTGATGCTGAATTTGTTGAGTTGCAGGTTATTTTGTGCAATGGAGTTCCTATTTTCGATTTTTGCGGCTCTTGGCTTAACTCTGTGTTGGACTTGTTGGAATTTTTCGCTGCATGTTAATTCCGATGCTGCTAGTTTTGGTTTCTGGAATATCCAGCTTAATATGCTGAGTTTCTGTTTGTTTATGAGATTCTTTTCTTTGATTTTGTGGTTCTTGGCTGAACTGTATTGAACATGCTGGAATTTATAGCTACATGTTAGTTCTGATGTTGCTAGTTTTGGTTTCTCGAGTATTAATTTAATTGCATGGCGATTTTGTGTTTTTTTGTGCATTTATACCGCCAACCCATATCTATCTATGCTTGTTTTTCCCTGGAAAATCTTTCAACTGGAATTGCATTTTATTGAGGTTGCATGTAGACTTACCCTTGCTGCATGGCATGATATAAGGAAATTGATCTCTGCATTATACATTTCACTGAGCTTGCATGTCGTTTTTCCCTGGCTGCATGGCATGATATAATGCATGGTTAGATGTATGAGGCCATCACTTTCCGTCTTTTGATCTATAAAGGGGAAAATTCTCATGTTAAGATTGATCATGTAACTTACCACAAAATAAACAAATAAAAATCTGGCAGGGACGGAAAAAGTTCAGCATTAAACATATTTCTAAGCTTGCAAGGTATATTTTCCCGTCTGGGCTATGCTTGTTCGAAAAATGATTTTTCTGGGAAGGTCTCTTCTTTTGGTCATAAACATATTATTGCGGTTGCATGCTGGACAGTCCCCAAGCTGCATGGCATTGTATTAGAAATTTTGACGTTGGTCTGTTTATGGAGCAAATCGGTTACTGGCTTCGGGGAAAATGATTTTAGAGACGTGCATTTGTCAGGCTTTTTCCTTTTTGACAGTCTGCCTCTTAATAGAGACATTCTTTATTACAGATACAGCTAATGCCGGAAGATAGAAAAATTCCGTGAGATGTGGAATAGAATTTTTGTGAGCTGACACGTTACATGATTGAGGGGGATTTGGAGTTTGATTTTCATTGCTTACAGTGTTAGGGTAAAAAAGCAAACTTTTGGGCTATGTTTGACCCTATGAAAATGTGTTAATTCTGGAAGGGAAACTTCATCTGAAAAAATGCCCAGAAATGATTAGATAGACAACGTTCGAGGGTTCTAATCATTTAGATTCTGCCAACAGTAACCTTTTAGGACAGATGCTGTTTTGAAGATCTACTTTTCATGAGGAATATTTGTCGGCATGAAGGATATTTACGGTACTCGCCAGAAAATTTCAGAGAAGAATCTTCTTTGTCAAATATAGTGGTGGAATGTGTTTTATGACTATTTACAGAACAGCCTTAGTACAGTTTTGTCAGTTTGCTCCGACACCAGCCGTGATGTAGGGAGCCTTAGATACTGTTTGTCTATGTAGCGAAACGGTTCTGACCATCCCAGAAATGAGTAGATGGATAACGTTTGAGGGTTCTGATCATTTAGATTCTGCCAGTAGTAGCCTTTTAGGACAGATACTTTTTTGAAGATCTACTTTTCGTGAGGAATCTTTGTCGGCATGAAGCATATTTAGGATACTCGCCAGAAAATTTCAGAGAAGAATCTTCTTTGTCAAATATAGTGAAAGAATATGTATTTTATGACTATTTATGGAAAGTGCACCGCATGCCATGATATGACATCCATTTGGATGTAGACAGCCGTAATACAGTTTATGGAGCAAAATGGTACCCACCATCCCAAAAAAGGTAAGATAGATAAAATTCAAGTGTTCTAGTGATTTACATTATGGATATTAACCTTTTGAGGCCTTCACTTTTATCTCTGTCGGCATGGAGGATATTTAGGAAAAGTTATTTTGGAGGGGCGCAAAATTTTAAGTGCTAATCATACTTTCTTTCTGTGTGGAGTTTAAATGGATGATATAGTTTGCATGATCGATTATCTTTTTGCTGCATGGAGAAGTAGAACCAGTACTTGACGGTAAGTTCATAAAGGCTGTCTCCGCACTTGGAACAAAACACAGTGCTTCTGTAACCAGTGTTTAAGGAGTTTAAACCTCTGACGTGACCAATTATCACCCCCACAGGCTAAAACTGAGACACACTATTCGCGGAAGTCATCACCATAGCTGTTATTGTAATTTTTTCTGTGTATAGCTTCCTGTTCTAATACCTCGTTAATGCCCTTTTGAGGCTAGCTGTTATGGTAGTCTAACCTAAGTGAGCCTTTGTGGATGCACAGCAACAATAAGGACGGAATGCTTAGAAGTTATGGGGGAAGAAAGAGTATAACAATACTGCTGGAGAATATTGCTTGAATTGAAAAAACACTGTGGGTAGAAGAATAAATGCGCACAAAACCGTAGCAAAAATAGTAAAAAACCTGAGTGATTTTTGTATCTAAATGCTTTGCCCATGTTTCTTCATCCTCTGTATTTTGTCTAGGGTTCTTAGCACGTAATATCTATTCTGCTTCCCCCTACCCTCTCTCTCTCTTTCTGCTTTTGTATGAATGTCTGACTTTGTTTTAAATCTAGCAAGCAGAAAATCAGTTGTGAGGTGAATATTCTTTTACACTTTGTTTTCTTTTGCATTGATGAATGTCATTAAACTGGAGACTTGTTTTTGAAAAGGAGAGGGTAAACCTGGACACGTACACTTCAATGGTAGAATCATCTTCAGCTGTCTAATGATTGAGATTTTTATTGCCCACAAATTTTGCTGTTAGATTCATTATATCATGACCTTCTGACAATTTTTCCGTCAATATTCTTCCAAATTTCTCATCAAATAGTGTCCTCAACTGCAGGTTGTTTAAATGGTGCTCAGATATTCTCTCGGTGAACCAACAAGGAAAAAGAAGGGAGCAGGTGGAGAATCACCAGTCACAGTTGGTGATCAGGCTCGTGTTGTAAAACAGCTTCCAAAATCCTATGGTCAAGATCTGCCAGCACATTCTCCGTTGGTCAGGCGTAACAATACCAAAGAAGTTGGGAAACGCTTGCTTGACAAGGAGATGCGTACTCTTAATTTGGACCGAATGATTGTAAAGAGAAATAAACCAATGACCATGGCAAGATCTGGAGAGAATCGGGATGGTGAAGCATCAGATGACAGCTTCCTGCCAGGTCTTACTGATGATGCGGCCTTAGTTGTTTGGGCCTGGAGCTGTAGATCAGACTTCCCAAATCTGGCCTGTTTGAACAAAAAATTCAAGTCCTTAATTGAGAGTGGATATCTATACAAATTGAGGCGGCAGCTTGGTGTAGTTGAGCACTGGGTTTATCTAGCCTGTATACTAATGCCTTGGGAATCATTTGATCCTCTCAGACGGAGGTGGATGAGATTGCCCAGGATTCCATGCGATGAATGTTTTACGTATGCAGACAAGGAGTCTCTTGCGGTAGGGACTGAGCTACTTGTATTTGGCCGTGAGTTGTCAGGATTTGCAATTTGGATGTACAGCTTGCTTACTCGTGATTGGTCAAGATGCCATCTGATGAACTTGCCCCGCTGTCTCTTTGGTTCAAGCAGCCTTGGGGAAGTTGCTGTTGTAGCTGGGGGAAGTGACAATAATGGCCATATTCTGAAATCTGCTGAACTATACAATTCCGAACTGGGTACCTGGCAAGTTTTGGCAGAAATGAATGTGCAGCGTAAGCTGTGTTCAGGCTGCTTCATGGATAAGAAATTTTACGTCATCGGTGGCATGTCAAGCCATACGGATCGTTTAACTTGCGGTGAAGAGTATAACCTGGAGACAGGGACATGGAGAAGGATTGAGAACATGTACCCCGTTTCTGATGCGGGTGGAGAGCCAGCTATGTGTTCCCCTCCTCTAGTAGCCGTCGTCAATAATCAGCTTTACTCCGCTGATCAAGCAACAAATGAAGTCAAGAGGTACAATAAGATCAATAACTCATGGACTGTTGTAAAGAGGTTGCCAGTTAGGGCTGACTCGTCTAATGGGTGGGGGCTAGCATTCAAATCATGTGGAAACAGCCTGTTGGTGATTGGAGGACATAGGGGACCTGGCGGTGAAGTTATTGTCCTGCACGCTTGGGAACCAGATGATGAAAACCAAGACTGGCATATCCTCTCTACCAGGGAGCGAGCAGGTGCTTTTGTGTACAACTGCGCGGTAATGGGCTGTTAATGCTCTTTTTTTTTAATATAATGTGTCTGCTTTAAGTGCAATCTTAGACTTGGGAAAACCAAATAATTTTATCAATTGGGACGGCAAAGCATGTTTTTCTCTGGTATCGTTTATCTGCAGGGTTTATGTTGCTTAGTTGTGCATTGTTCTTCTGTCTCTGGTGCTTATCGATTGTTGCTTTTACGGATCGGTCTTTTCTTAGGAACATAATTTCCAGACATGAACCAAAACAAGGAACTTCTATTGGATGCATCTTAGGGCTTAGTACCTAAAGCTTTCACTGATCCTCATTAGTACCTATTTTAAAGGTTGTTTCCCTTGTAAAGTGTGTGCGTGGGGGGGGGGGGGGGGGCTCCTCTCGTTCAATTCCTAGCTTCGGCTCTTCATCCATGCTCTTGTACCTGCGCTACTTTTGAACTTCATTCTCAATAGGCTATTTCTCTTGTCCCTACGCTACTTTTCGACTCCATTCTCGTAGGCTATTTCTCTTGTACCTTTGCCACTTTTCACCTTGTGCATAAGTTTCCTCCCCGAATTGTCAATAATTTGAAAGGAGGAGGGTTGAGCCTTAGAAACATCTTTGATACACAGGATAGAATTTGTGATCGAGGCTGTTGCTCTTCACGCGGTTAGGTTAGATTTGCCAAGACGTTGTTGGCTTTGCGTTGGTTGGATTGGCGGTGCCAAAAGGGTCAAAAACTGGACTATTCGGTCATCTTTCATTTCGCGGCGGCTCGTAATCACAGCAGTCACTTGGGGAAACAAGTCTTGTTTAGAGTTCTGAGAAAACGCCCTTCTCACGTCTTCCAAAAAAAAAATCACTTTGACTGGAGTTCTGGGCCAGCCCTAACCAATTTAACGCAGCATTTAGTCCACAAAACTCGATAAGCATGACAAGGAGACTCCTGGAATCAGTCGTCCAGACCTATTTGCCTTGCATGATCGGTGCAAGAGTGATATCTTCGAGTCTTTGTGCTCCATTGTAGAACACCATAAGTTGATTTAGTAGTAAGAAATTTGAAAACCCTCCTTTATGTACTTGTATAAACGGCTTTCAAACTCAAAAGCGATAATTCCACCACCTCCTGGAGTTGGAAGTTTTAAAAAACTTCAACCCACCTATTTTTGTTGGAATTCAAAACTATACTTCAGCGTTAGGGAGTGGATCCAAGAAATATATAAATAACAATAATAAATAAAAAAGTGGATACACGAAATATATCAGGAAGTTTTGCATCCGATTGGATTCCCGGAAAGGATAGTGAATTACTCGTGTTAGCAGTTAAGTTTTTCCCTTTTAGCAGGACCTTCACCATTACTTCGAACCAACATTGAATCGGCACTACCCACGCGGTCGCCGGCAGCCAATCAGTCGTATCATTCCTCACATAGTTGTCGGATAAAACTTCAAGGCCTATTAATTAATCAACTTAATCTGTTTCGTTTCCTGAGCTCAGAGCCCAACTTGGCAATTTTAAGTACGTTCACAGGAAGATGCCCTCCATGCGGGAAGAGGGAAGCATGCCATTAAACCTCAGTATATTCTCTACTTATATAACTATTATCCCACTAATCTACATAATATCCCTCAGATCACGTAGCTAATGGGGCCATTAATTAAATCTCATAGCTCAGCCCTTGAAAGCACGCCGGCTATAATTAATCTTTTGATCACATTAGTTGTCCGTGGCAGATTCATTGACTCAACGCAGGACAGCCAATGCTCAGTGTCACCAATCCATAAGCTCCAGCAACCTGACACGGTTGGATGACTGTCACCAATACAATCCATCAACAATCAACATTGGCATATATTGAAATTAGGCTCTCATCTTCTCAATCAGTTCATATCTGTTGCAACATTAGCTCCTTTTTTTTACCCCCCTTTTTCTAGGAGCAGCATTAGCAATTTGAATGAATGAATTAACGAAATCAGATATCACGTATACATTCACATTTATCCAGAGTATTTCGGTACTGTTTTCCATACCAAAAAAATTTACACGGATAATCCTCCCTCCATTGTGACCACTGAGCCTTTTGTTCTTGGAATCCGCTTCTTTGTAATTTCCCTTCACTATAAAATCGTCCTCTGATTGCTCACAAAAAGAATTATTGTCTTTTCTTGTCTCCCAAGTAATGAAGAACTTAACCTGCAACAATAACTGACATTTGTGACCACCTTTGTGTCGGAGGAAAAATGTTAAAAGGAGATACAAATGAAAAGGTAGTTGTCCTTGGGAAACATCACGGCTATGAACCATTCAAGTTGCGGAAAGAGTTAAAACTCCGTAAACATACTATGAAGATACTAATTGCATTCAAGTTCATGCATGAAAAGCTATATATTCGCTCATCTAGAGAGGGCCAATATCAGTGTTGGGAGGTATGATACCTCGTTGGTATACGCATAGCATGTTATTCAAGAAAAAAAAATACGCAGAGCATGTTAAAGGATAGAAACTGGTCTGGCAAAACACAAAATCAACCTAACCCTTTTTTTTTTGGCGGATAAAAATCAACCCAACTTATTAAAGCAATGATCTAGCAAATTGTACCAACATCAATTGGTTATCCTCCTTTGTGATGCTAAAGTGGCAAAATTTCACTCCAAGTCCAAAAAGTAAACTTATGCCCGGTCTTTGACCTCCTAATTGCAAATCTTCACCACCGTTTGAAACAAATTACCCTTTGTAATCCTAGGAAAATTTTAATATTACAAGCATTCCTGCACCCAAAGATTTTAGATCAGCTGGAGCATCACAATTCAACAAATATGGTGACGATATATTTCAAAAGCCAGATCCCCTCAGTACATTTGCAAAGGGGAACTGCACATCAGATAATCTACTTTGAAGTCTCTGCGAGTTCTGAGCTGAATATACCTTTTTTTGGCTCTGAAACTGTAACATTGTACAAGTAAGCTTCCTGATCTATATAAATAAAAACAAAGCAAAAAATGAGATGATTCAAGTACCCAGATAAATTGTGCGGAACTGAAGCTCTGATTGACTAAGCATATGAAATAAAATGTAAGACATACTTACAACAAAATTGCATTAATCAATCGGATGTTTGTCAGCTTGGCGAGATGTATAATGGGCAGAAAGCAAAAGCAGGGAAAGGAAAGCACTGGCCACAAATATAGCATCAAACCAACGATGATAAAAATCGAACTGAATATCTCCCCCCAATACATCAGTTATAATCATCCTGCCAAAAGAAGCCAACCCAGATAACTCAATACCATCAAAATAATCTAGTAGCTATTTGGATTATTACATTGTACAAAAAAATCAATTAAGCAATGAAGGGTTAACATGTACAGTTTGCTTGCACTTCCACAATTTATTTGTTTCAGACTCCAGAAAAATAAGGCAGCACACACATTATGACCTTTTTATTTAAATTTCTTTAATTGCGAAACTGCAGAAAATCTCGAGTAGATACTTCCATTATATGAATGTCAGCCAAGCATATAGTCTTGCCTTCATTTGACAAATGGCATGGCAATCTGATATGACTTTACACAGCATATATATATACACTAGGTTGCAACTGGGTCCTAACTATCAAACCCAAAATTCTTACTGATGTAGTTCATAACACTCAAAGCTTAAGACTTTCCTTTTCACAAAGAAATTTGATGTTTAGCTATGCAATAGATGTGCACTGATTATCTCGTTCAAAATTGTCCTCCTAAAATCTGGGGGTGAATTGATATACAATGTCTGCAAAAAATTATTTATGCACAACCAGGGCAATCATGTATTCCCAATTGTCTACTGAAAATGAAATCCATAACTCTCAGCCTCTGCAAAATCAATAGCCCTCAAGGAGATCTTTGAAAATATACCATACCCACTTCCCAAAAAGGAAACCCAACGATTTATAGCATAAATAATAACCATACCTGTATTCAGTTGCTAAACTCTTCCTTATCAAAAGAATAGAAGACACGAAGTACATTCCCATAATTTCAGACAGAAAAAGTACAACATTGCTTGAAGATCCACTCCCAACTCTGGAAACTGCAAAAAAGAACTGCATGTAGCAACAAACTGCAAGTTAAGCTTCCGAATTATAGACCAAGACACCACTGGTACCAAAGTACAGTGATGTGAAACTATGGAATACACTGGACCAATCAAGGCCTTGGCGTCCATAAGCTTCACGATTTCTGTTAAGGAGATATATTTCAGATGATTTTATTCGGGTGTTATGAGTTGATTTTTTCCTTATATATTAGCTGTACATATGGAATGCTGTAGATTATTCTCTTGTATAGAATGGGTAGGTACAATGTATCAACCGAGCAAACCTTGTAAATTTGTGTCTATAAATAGAGATTATTCCCTTGTAGAGAATGAGTAGGTACAATGTACCAACCGAACAAACCTTGAAAATTTGTGTCTATAAATAGAGAAGCACCCTACCGTAAGGGGTATTCAGACCAATGACATGGTATTCGAGCCCCTATTTTGATTTCCGTCTCTCTGTAGTCTTAATCTCTGGTGTGCGATTTCGTCGCAATCTTAGAGGGGTTGTCGGTGCTTCCCAGTAGTCTTTTTTTGCGGAGTTTAGGGATTTCGTTTCCGGGGGTTGCTTTCGGTGGCTTTCAGTGGTGGTTCTCTGAGCTTCTTAAAGCTGGGTGGTGGTGCTCTGTAGCTGTCGGCACCTTCTGTGGTGGCTGAAGGTTTGTTTGTGGCTGTCAGCACTTATGGGTGGCTGGGTGGTGGTGCTCTGTCCCTGTCGGCACTGTCTGTGGGGGCTGAAGTGACTGCCGGCGCTATTTAGGTGGAGGTTGAAGTGGTTGCCGGCCATTTCTGTCTGAGGTAGTTGGTGTTTTTGCCAGCCATTCAGACCAATTGACAATTTTAAGAGTACTGGACAGAAACTTTTAACGATTTTGGTATTTAAGCTTGCTTTTCTGAGAGCAGTTAGCTGCCTGCATCATTCAGGGCTGAATCTGCCTTAAATCTTTCATGCAATGGAACAACTGTTTTGTTCACTTAAAGGAAATTTGGCCCAACCGTAAATTTGTCATGTTCTTTAACATGAATCCAACGAGCACAAAGTAAATGATAGTCATCTAAATTAAGCAAGCAACAGATTGAACTTAAAAGCTATCAGAAAGCAGGATTACCTTCATTAGATTTGTTAGAAATCCCCGAACTGATATAACAATCAATATTCCGATGAACAACAAGGAAATATACTGCACAACAATTAACAAAAAGGGGAAAGAAGTATCAGCCAACACAACAGACATATTAGCAGCTAAAAGTTGCATATAACAATACCAGCAGCAAAAAAATGCCAGGAGGTTCTTTTAATTATTGCCATTAAGCTATATGAACTGGCACTGTGCCTTTCATTTTTGCACACAAGCACCACGCCGCGAGTTTATAACCTTGAACTTTCTTTGTCAAAATGCACCAAACACAGACACACAACCACGTATCGATATAAACACTAAACTATCATCAATCTGGGTTCAAAAACCAAGTCCTTTTTACTTTTAAGTAATGTACATTCCATGATATCTTCCCAAATGAAGTTACAGTACCCTTTGACAGAAATTCAGGTAAAATGGCAACAAATGCAGAGCAAAAATGTTACACTTAGACCAGAAAGTTAAAAATAGTTCACGATCAGTTGATCCCTCCAATAGAAACAGGACTATAAAGTCCTTGGTATGACATGCCTGATACAAGTATTTACTTGGAACAGAATTTCAATCTCAAAGTTTGCCTTTGGATTTTATAGCTATGAAACAAAGCTTTCAGGAGGAAAAGTTCAAAACCGAGCCAGAAGTAATTCCAAAATCCAAGCCAATCTAATTTAAAGTAGTTGATACAGATATGCAATACAGACATTTAAGACATGCACTGCACTAAACACATAATGACTCCAGGGAGAGTGAACCCTGATTTAATGGATATTGAGACTATCCTTCTCAGCACAAGATGCCAAACAACAATCCTACAATATTCGCTGCAATATAATGAAGGTGATGTACTAAAATGATCGGTCAAATTGTTCATTGGTCATTTCTTTAAGTTGTCTGTGACTTGGTCAGTACTTGCAGTCCAATTATGTAATACTGTTCAGTTTTTCAATAGCGTTGCAACCCAAATTTGGCAATGAAATGACAGCATTGAGGAATAATTCACTGTAAGAGTTACCGAACTATATCAAACAGAAAACCCTTTTGAATCAATAGAAAACAAGTTAAATTAAAAGGACAGATTCTGAAGATTTTGAAGTCAGCTTTTAAGGCAAATTATAATTGATTCAAGAATATGGCAAACACTAACCTGTGACAGTAATGCAGCATCAATTCCTATATCAAAGAACTGCAAGAAAATGCTTATACTCCTAGTCACAGGATCAACTGAACCCGCCTGCCAAAGAAACAGATAATCAAGCAATACAACAAGAACAAGACTATTAGTGTTTCATCTATGTGAATGCATTATTAAAGATTCTGTAAAATGAAATTATGAACTCAAAAGATCAACAAATTTTTTTTGATAAGTTCAAAGATCAACAAATTAACGAAAGTTAACATTGAGTGATGATAAAATTACCTCCTTGAAAACAACACTTTGCAAAGACTGCACAGATCAATTAAATCAATCAGGCACCTCACTTTCCATGCAGTAAAAATCAATACCATAGAAAGGAAGGGTACTTTAAGGGCATAACAAGCAACATACTTAAAATTAGTTATCATCAGAAAAGTTGATGCCAACTTTAGATGGTAAGCAGCATTGAAGAAAACAAATACAAGGAATACCATTAACATTAAGTCACTTCTTCTGCCCCAACAGAAATGGAAATAAAGAAACTTTATTATCTCAAGCACAAAAATTACTAGACCAGCATGTTTACTGTAGATGGTTCAGTATAGCTCCTTGTACTGTTCTGTCACCTTTTTATTTCAATAAAGCTTTTCCTACTTATCAAAAAAAAAAATTTACTGGACCATCAATCATTGGTGATCATTTGCTTTAAATCACACCACAGAGAGACTAACACAGGGACTAAACCTCTTCTATTTGAGTATGGGAATCAATATGACCTTATCTGTGAATGTCTATAGAATGCTAAGTTTTATTAAGTCTGGGTTTGAGCAGAAACAAAGGAGAGTGATACAAACACGCATTGCATGATAAGCTAGTATGCATGCATTAAGATTTCTATATTGAAATCAATTTCAATGTATAAAACAAGTATCCATAAGCCCATTGACAGAAGAAATCAGATCTGAACAGAGTGTTGGAAGCCATGTTGAGGAGAAATTTGTGGAATTAGGAGTAAGAAAGTACGTTAACAACTTTGTTGAAAATCCTACTTCCACCATTTGTTCTCCTCAAAAAGATAGATTTCAATGTCTTACTATGAGCGTGCAACACTGCATCTGGTAATTTTTTTTTACCTTTCATTCTCAAAGGACAAGATATTTGCAACTTATTTATTTACAGATTACGCATTTACTTATTGGCTATTCAACTCACCTTTTGTTTTCCATGTTCTTCACTTACCTAACTGTTGTTACGGATGAGTCCATTGGTCAAGGGGTCTAGACAGTTGCTGCCTAGAAGACACCCCTTTACGAAGTGCTTCCAGCAAGATAGAGGCTTTATGTTTAGTTTATGATTTTTGTATTACAAAACTGCGTTTGATATGGAAGTTTCCTGTTGAGGTTACAAGAACTTGGCACTTTTTTGGTTAAATTTGGTAATGAAGATTGTTTTGGTTTTTAGTTTACCCAATTTGTGAATCAGTGTGCTGCTATAAGAACAACCAAAGGTATTCTTATCAGGAAGGAGGTGTCACGTCAATAAGACAATGATCTTAAGGGTGTGTTTGTGTACCAAAATTTTACCCCCTCTAAAATTTTAACACAATTAAATATTACAATATAATCTCTCTCTCCCCATCAAATCATTACTATTTAATACAAAAAATATAAAAAATTACCTCTCTCTTCACTTTTTCACTAAACCCAATACCTAAAATTTTAACAACACTAAAATTTTACAACACAAACACAACCTAAATATCTTGAGGTCACGTTTGGTTTTGTGGATTTGGAAAGGATAGGATTTGGATTTTGGCCTCAAAACCTTATCCTGAATATCTTTGCTGCTAATAAAATAAGGTTTTAACATGAATTTAGCAAGAAAATAAATGAAATTCAAGACCCATAAAACAAATCGTACCTTAATCATTTTGTATACACAATAGATGGAACATGCATAGCCAAGTAGATTCTGCATGTGACCCTTCCAGGTTCGGGAATAGGCAGCAGCCTCCTGCAAATTGAAGAAAATGAACTAGTTTTCCTCTTCAGAGACGTCACCAAAAACTACAATTTTTTTTTTGTCTAAAACTGTTTTATGTTAATATCATGAAACATTCATACAACAGAGAGAAACCATCCAAGATAAAAAAAAAAAAAAAAGGACATTCGATGTATACCATGAGAAACCCAGAAACAGAAACAAGAATGGAGAAGCTGGTTTCCATAGTTCAGTAGATCAAAGAATAAATTACATTCCAATACATCATAATGAGTCACTCTTCAAACAGATATATAAAATTTGAACCTAAATCTTCATTCTAACACACCACCATAACATTCCATATATTAGACAAAAATAACCAAGAATATGTTCCACGATTTTGATTAGTATGACAAGAACTCATTTTATTTCAAAGTAAACTAATTATCCAATGTTTGATACTCCAAATAGTATGACAGGTTGACAGCCTTCAACAAAACAACCCCAGTGCATGGGTAAAAAATTTGTTGCAGAAGAATGGCAGAAAGGCTATATTTTAGTGAACAAAACAGATCCAGAAACTACTCATTGAAGCACAATAGGCAACCAAATGCAAATTTCCAATAAAAATAAAATAACCTTAGCTTCCCGAAGTTCATAGATTTCCAAAAATAGCTGCTTCGAGAGCTCTTCTAAAGCTTGAACCTCCGCCTCCATGTTTTTTATGTCTTTAAGAAAATCATAACAAAAATAAATAAATAATCAATATTAATATACACTATCAAACATTGAAATGCAAAACTCTAATGACAATGAGGTCTTAGCAAACCAGAAGCATAACTGTCAGTACTTTTTTTGATGAATAAGCCAATCATATTAAAAAGTGAAGACAGTACAAAGAACTATACCGTAATCACTAAACCAAACAAGCAAGAAAACTAACAAAATCCACGAAATCTAGAAAAGGGCAACCAAGCACCGAGATAACCCAACAAAAAAGTAAAGACAAAAAAACACCCTGCAACCCAACCAAAGACAAAGAACAATCCTCAAAACATCTATTATTACGCTCCCGCCATAAGCACCACCAGATACAATGGGGTATCATTCTTCAGAGAGCCTGTCAGTACTATGACAAGGGGACCAATAAGAAGCATTTCCGGGCCTATCAGACTATAGCTTTCCCTTTCCATGCGCATAGGGGATATACTACACACAAACCAGTTGCATCTAACTATTCGTGTCACTAACAATTTGTAGAATCTGTGAAAGAATATATGAGTAGAAAATAAAATAAAATAAAAATTGATAGCGACCCCAATCATTTGTATACAAGAAAGTTGAAGAAAGATTACTTTGCCATCCAATGAGGTTCTCATAAATAATTGGTTATGATTCAATATGTCTGCTAAGTTTTTGTACACAACCATCTTACAAGTGACATCGAAAAACCCAGCCTAAGCTTGAAGCCATGATTTAATACACAACCAAAGGTGATTCGAACTAAAGGAAAAAGAACCTTAGTCCCACAATTGAAAAGAATGACATTTTGGATCCAGTTTTTCCAACTCTCCGTACCAAGTATTAGGTTATTTAAATCTTCTTCTTCCTCCAAATATCCATAACATCTAAATAGCAGCTCATACGTTCTATAGCAACGATGTATCACCCAAATTTGTGACATGCAAATATGTTTACAATCTAGTTAAGTTTATTGCAATTAAAGGCGAAAAAGCATGAAATACTACTCGTGAGCCTCCTGGCCTCCAGAATACTACAATTCATAGTATCCACTCAACACTTGCTTTTATCGGAACAATTGATTTGTGATCATCTAGAACAAAAAGGAAATTGATGAATAGTCTGAGTCCAAAGCTAGCTTGGGCATTTAAGGATGAAAGCAAAGGAATTTTTTTACTGGGGTCAAAGAGGGGTCCCTGGCACTTGAAAGAAGATTGTTAATTTTCAAGCCTTTAGTGTTCTTGCGTTTCACCTTTTAGTGGATTTCATATTACCCAGTCAATTATCTGTTCAAAGATTTATTAAAGCTCGTCTTTGCTCTCTCCATTTTTTCCCTTTTTGTGGACCTTCTACATCTTGAAAACTTAATCCCTTAGAATTGCTCTGAAAATCCAATACTCAATGCAGAATATATATCAGTCACTGTCTTAGACAGTCAGAATAAAAGGCAGTAACAGATATTCATAAACCACCTCAACATTGGCTATAAAGGAAAAAACTAAAACCTATCCAAAAATGCAGATTTTTCAAGCTTCAATACATTAAAGTATGTACATTCAAGCAAATATACCCTATACAGAAAATATGCAGCATATTACAATAAAAGTGAAGCTACTTACCCTGCTCCCTTTGGTCCTCTTGCACAGAACGGACAACTGTGCCAATAATTTGTTTCAGGAAGGACCTAGCCTTTATCTGCAACAAACAATCTTTACTGGGTCATAACTTGGGTGTTACTTACAGAATAGATACAATTTGAGTCAATTGCATGAAACATACATGACAATCACACTTTGATTGTCTTCTCAATCTCTCATGATGATTGATATTTTAAACATTTTTCCTTAAAATGCTCATTTACGCTTGGAATGCACATGAGATTGAACATGAGAGAAAAGTAAGGCACACAAGCATAAGATTGAAATTAGAGACAAAAACGACTCAATAGTCTCTAGACAATATCTACCCTATGGGGCATCAAATCTAACACCACTCATTATGTCACCTAAGAATAGCCCTTCGCAGAGAGTTCCCAATTGGAGGCAAAGTGTGCAAATCTGGAACTTGTGGAGAATACCAGAATGAAGATTAACAATCCAAGTATCCATTCTATTTGCATATACTTTTCTAGTTCTTTCAAAATTGGTTGAACACTATAACTTTTTGTCTGATTGACCCATGTGGTGCACTTAGTGTGCATCTCTAACTTGCCACTGAAGATGTTTAGATTTAACAGGCATGGAATGGAGCTTCTTACAGTGGACATCGATGCGCGGCTGCTATATTTTTTCATTTCTTTCAACTTATAGCTCTCTGAGACTTTCAGAGTTAGTTTTTCCATTCCATTTGGCAGTCTCTTGTATACTTCTCATGTGAATGAGTCCCTTTGTACTTCTTG
The DNA here is from genome assembly GCA_963930655.1 of Myrica gale. Lineage (NCBI taxonomy): Eukaryota > Viridiplantae > Streptophyta > Magnoliopsida > Fagales > Myricaceae > Myrica > Myrica gale. Next base: position 24,510,062 of record OZ005606.1, read on the forward strand.
ATGAGTTTCTTATTAAAAACCAAAGAAACCCCCAAGGGTTTGGTGTGGTGGTAAGGTTTCGGCTTGAGTTCTAACATGTCCCAAGTTCGAGCCCCAACACCCTCATTATCGCCCTTGACTTACCCGCTCCCTGAGTTGTGGGGTCGGTCCAGGGGGCTGGGGTTTGTACTTCAGTGTTGGGCCAAAAGGGTCCGGCTTTGGGGGATTTCCTCGTCATTAAAAACAGTGGTCTATATTTGAAGAAACACATATGCATGCACTTGCTATCACAAGTATTTTCATAATTACCCTTCAGTTCTAACATAGCAATCAGAAAATTGGCAGTTATGAAAGAATTGACATTATCTTACGAAGTTACATAAGAATGTTAACCAAAAGAATGAACTGAAGGCCTAAAGCCAGCATCCATGGAACCAGAGACACCAGAAAAACCAGAAAGCAACATGATAAAAAACATAGCAAGATAAGTAAACCTCCTCTGATCCTTGAATACGCTCCATCTCCATTTGACAAAGAATAATTTTCTTTTTCTTTGCAATGCAAGTCTCAATCGATTGCATCAGTTGTCTTTCCAACGCCCTGACCTCTGACTCCTCAATCTCTCTACCACATTTAAGATAAATAGAAGTATCCAAAATCAGAGTTCACTGGAGTACTTGAAGAAAGAAAACAGAAAGACATTATATGAGCATATCCTGCTATTATATGCTAGTAAATCTTGTTTTATTAACTCTACCCAACGTCCAAATCAACTGGAACACTTCCAACCCCTCAGCACCACCACCCTTCAATCCCCCCTCCCCCCCCCCCCAACCAAAAACAAAAAACATGAGGAAGCCCGAAGCTAAGCTAGGGTTCAAGAATTACCACTCTTCACCACCTAAGCTAGGCGATATCAGTCGATTAAATACGATTGGAAGATAAGTAATCTATATGGAAATTCACGGATTTATAACCTGATGAAGAGCGACAAGTAACTGTATGGCAAATTTACAGCTCCAAAACCAGATAGAACAGCCATGACAGTAACACCAATGACCCCAATTCTACTGACCAATTGAGCCATAGTGAAGAAACCTGAAAAACAAAATCATGATGAAGTCAAAAGCAGAAACCTAGCATGTATCCTGAAACAATGAGAAATGTAATAAACAAGGATGAAAGTAGCAACAAAAGATTAGGGTAACATAACGAGATGTGTAAATCTACCAAAAGATTTGGGCACCAATTCAGAATAGGAAAATAAATATCAGAACAGAAGGGGAAGGGATGGGGAGGGAATCTTATTAGTTAAGGTGCAAGGGAACTACTTATTTGAAGCTGGAAACATTGGGGGTACGCAGAGACAATTCATAGGTGTATTTTGTCCATTTACATACAGAAAGAAGGTGAGCAGGAGCCAAAGCGAGAAAACATCCGAGAGTTATTATCTAAACAAGGATCGAATCATAACCTTTGTCAGGTGAAGGCATGGGAAAGTGAATGCCCATGCGCCAAAAAGCGTAAAGAAATGCAAGCAAGAACAGGATAGCTCCAAGTGCAGCTCGTTCTTTCCTTAGACCTGAGATGAATGTTTACGTTAGAATAGAGAAAAGAAAAATTACAGAAGTGATGTTCTCAAAAAGGTGAATATTTTATGGCACCCCTTGATTTCCATTAGACCTAAGGGGTTTTCCTTTTGCATGAACAAACTGATAGCCACTAGGTCAAAAGCATATTTACGAACTTCCTCCCAAATCCTCAGTACTAAAAACATTATAACAAGTTATAACTGCTTTGATGTGTTTATAAGTATCTATAAAATTCTGGACAACCTTGCTGTTGGGTAACAGAATCAATCAAACCACCTGAGTTTTTTTCTCTAGTCAGTCCTAGGAATGAGGATTCCTTGTACATCACAATGGGAAAAATTGGCAGTTTGAATCATCTTCTACTCCTCCAGAAAAACCCCTAAGAAACCATCCAGTCAAGACCCAGCAAATATTTAAAGATAAAATTAATCAGAAGCTATAAAAGATCTAAGGATTAATAAGCATAACAACATCTCAGTCTAAATAACTAGTTGAAGAAGCCACCGGCCAGGCTGAATGCCAATATTTGTCTAGTGTTCAACTGACCAGGGGTCACCTCTCTCATTAAATGCAACAGAAAACCCCTAAGAAATCACCTAGTCTACACCCAGCCAAATATTTAAAGACAACACTAATCATAAGCAATTTATTTCTTTTGTCAAGTCTGTATGCTGAGTTAGAATCACAAAATAAGCATTTGAGACAAGGTCGAGCTTAATAGATGGAATTAATATAGAGAAAAGCGGCTTTATGTTGCCACATCTCCATGAATAAAAATGACAAAACCAAGTAGGTACATTGCCACATCTCCCTGAAATGAACATGCACCCCTATTCAAACCAAGTCAATTAGATAAGGACATCTACTCACGGCTTTATATTCCTTCTAGCACAATCAGAGGTAAAAGGTTTCAATCATGCAAGAAGGCTATTAGCCAACTACAAACTCTAATTTGAATACTATGTGCACTGATTTCCCACATAATTTCAATCGAATAGTAATTAGTAAGGCTTTCCCGCACACACACTACTAGGTGATGTAACAGCACACTCAGACCTGCATACCACCATAAAACTAAAATATTGCACACTTCATAACGCCAAGATATGAAACAGGAGGGTATCCAGCTTCTGTACTTAACTAAAGCCAAACCGAATCCCATTTAAAATATGTGTTCTCGATGGCCACTTACTTCACAATGTAATGAACAAAGAAATGCTGCTCAAAATAATCAGCATAAGCAATACAGGTCACTTAGAGGAAATAAATGAATATCAGTTCAGCGGAAAGGGTAACTTACCGCTGTTGCGAAGCATCAAGTAACAATGATAATAAGGCAGCATGAAAACCAGCAACAGTATCAAACAAAATAAATCCAGCTTCCAGTTCATGAATCTTGCTCTATAGACAATACGAGATAATGAGCCACTTCAGAATAATTCCACGGGAAGTTAAGTGAAAAAACAATCAAATCAAACTCAGGAACCAAACAGAGAGGTAGAAGAAAAAGGGGAGAGGTGCGTACTCTTTGGAGAGAATAGGGATGATCTCGAAGAGTACGAGCTGGAAGAGGTTGCAGGAGAAGGCGAAGACGACGCTGAAGATGATTTGGACCAATACGCGCTTCTCTTCGTACTCCTTGTAGAGCCTGCGGTTCAGGAACCACAGCCCTGCCCAGCCCAGTAGGCAGAGCGAACCCAAAACGACGACACTCTCATAGATCACCCATCCCCACCCCATCTCTCAGGAATTCAAATCCGTCTCTCCGCCCCTCTCTGTCCGTCTGTCTTCCAAGGTCACCTAGATTTGAATGTTCTTTTTTTATATTTTTCCTCGATCCCTTCCTGTTCTTCTTCCGAGTAAATTTTCTTGTGCTCTTTCACTGAATTGCTTTTCTACCAGCGGAAACCCCTCCAAAAAAAAAACAAAGCAAAGCAAAGAGAAGAAGAAGTCAGTAGCGCGTCAGTTTTCACCGAATACTTCTTAGGACTGTATCTCGGGCCTGCTTTGTTTGGGCCGAAGCTCAAATTCGAGTCCAGTATGATATGACAGAGGCCCAGCCGAAGCAAAAGGTAAAAAGCAAAGACGTCCTGGATGACATAAAGTAGTGGGCCCCGTTGTTAACTGTGGCCTGTGGGGATTTATTTGACGAATTAATTAGCAATGGTTAATGCTGTTCATGAGCCATCGCTCTCCCTCGGACCTTCTTTCCTTTTTCTTTTGGGTCCAAAACTGCCTCCCCCGTACACCGCTTACTCTGTCCCAGAAGCTACCCCTCTGGCGAGAAGCCCACCAGCTATACACGTCATCCATTGGAAAAGACCTAAATGATTCACGAAATTCTCGTAATGCCATGCAGCCCATAACGGAGCCCGTGCAAAGTTTGATATCGTGCTGACACCTGTCTAGAGGCGGGAACCTTTCTTGGGACTTCCGATTGTACCATGTCCAAACGGATCAATCGTGTTCATGTACTTATTTAGACGCTGCTGTTTCACCTATTTTTAATAAATAATTCTTGAGTAAATTGATTATAAATATTATTATAAATTTTTTAATTTTATCAATCCTTATATTATATTTTTATCTATAAAATTAATTATTCAAGTCATTAATTAATACGTATCATTCTGAATTAAATAAATTTTTAAAAAAAACTAAAATATTAATATAAACAAAATAAGTGATGTAATTGTAATTATTAATTTTTGATAATAAATTTATAGAATAAATACTTTTTCTGACAAAAATTATAAATTTTAATTTTTTATAATCAATTTAAAAATTAAAATACGATTTGTGAAAATAAATTAAAAGAAAAAAAAAACAAACGAAGTAAAACGGGCCGTGCCGGTGCCACTGCCGAGCCGTGGGGGGCTCGTTGACCTAGTGTTTGAGATGACGTGAGCGATTTGGCATTGGTAGAATGTGAACTTCGGGAAAAATGAAAGGTGACAAGCAGTGACGTGGATACCCTCACAAATCGATGCTGATGTACGGTAAAAGTGGGACACGCCTGACCACGTGATGCCCCTACTGACACTAACCTCACAGCTGTCTCCCGGGGCCCACGAGAATGGCGTCACCTCGATCACACTTCCCCATGTGCACGCTGGCCGACAGGATTTGTTTTTGGCCTTTTCAGTAAAAATTGATTATTTTGTTGTATATTTCTCTAGGCATAAAAATTTACTTTATTTATTATTTTCTCACCAAATCCAATAAAATTTCAAAAAATTTCTCAATTTACCCAATATTCCTTAAATTTGTAAAGACACCCCGATTACTGGCCCAAAGTTAGATTCCCCTTCTCTCTTCTTATTTATTTTTTTAATTTTTGGCCAAAGAAGAAAGAGACTCGTTAGCGCGAGCGAGACACTCGAATACGAGAATAACTAATACTTTGGGCTTATTCGTTTTGTTTGTACTCTCAGGATTTTTTGAATCTTGAGAATATATAAATCAAACATATTTTTTAACATCACCTAAAAATAATTATAACACGCATACCAATAAAATTAACATAACTTAAAAATTCTCAAAATACACACTCACCGAACACACTCCTTGAACCTCTTACTTCGAATTCACAACATCCTTAGAAAAAAAAAAATCCACAGCTTCAAACTCTTTACATACTTCTTACTATTTTCCAACTACTAGACCACCATTTTGAAGGCTCCAATCCCTTTATTTAATTTATGTCTAGTACGAACAAATTGTAAGACTTTGTAATATGTTAATAAAAGATGTAATCAAAGTTTCTTTCTCTGGAGTTATCATAAGCTTTATAGTTTTTTTGAATTATATAGATATATCTAAGAATTAATATATTATAGTATTACAATTTGATATAAGATAGTTATCGCAAGAATTTTTTTCCTTAACAAAAAACTTTATACAGTAAGTTCCTTAGAGTGAGTTAAACTAACACAACCTTTAAAATGTTAGTGCGACAACTTACAGCTCTTCAAAGAAGCTACTAGTTTTATTCTAAAAAATGAATTGAATTCGAGACCGTCTTATCTACAAAGTTTATGATTTACAAATAAATCATGAAAAGGCTAGTACGACAACTCGCAACCTTTCACTTAAGCCACTAGTTTATTCTCAAAAAATAATTGAATAAGAGACCGTGCATCCTATCCACACAGTTCCTGATTTACGAATAAATCGTGAAAAGGCTAATGCGACAACTCACAACCCTTCACATAAGTTACTAGTTTTATTCTCGAAAGGAATCGAATCTGAGACCGTGTGTCTTATCCACACAGTTCTTAGTTGTTGATTCACAAATAAATCTTATAAAGGCTAGCACGACAACTCACAGCGCTTCATATAAGCTACTAGTTTTACCCTCGAAAGGAATTGAATCTGAGACCGTGTCTCTTATACAGTTCCTAATTTACTAATAAATATTGAAAAGACTAGCGCGACAACTCATAGCCCTTCACATAAACCACTAGTTTTATTCTAAGAAAGGAATCCGAGACCGTGTCTTATCCACATAGCTCTTAGTTATTGATTCACAAATAAATCCTGAAAATGCTAGCACGACAACTTACAACGCTTCATACAAGCTACTAGTTTTATTCTCAAAAGGAATTAAATCCGAGACCGTGCCTCTTATACAGTTCATAACTTACAAATAAAATCTTGAAAATACTAGTGCGACAACTCATAGCCTTTCACATAAACCACTAGTTTTATTTTTAAAAAGGAATATGAGACTGTGTGTCTTATCCACACAATTCTTAGTTATTGATTCACAAATAAATCCTGAAAAGGCTAGCGCGACAACTCACAACCTTTCATATAAGTCACTAGTATTATTCTCGAAAGGAATCGAATCTGAGATCGTGTCTTATCCACATAGTTATTAATTCTTAATTCACAAATATTTCCTGAAAAGACTAGCGCGACAACTCACAACCCTTCACATAAACCACTAGTTTTATTCTAAAAAATAAATTGAATATGAGACCGTGCGTCTTATCTACACAGTTATTGATTAACAAATAAATACTGAAAAGGCTATAGCGACAACACACCCTTTTCACATAAGTTACTGATTTTATTCTCAAAAAGGAATCGAATCCGAGACCATGTGTCTTATCCACATATATCCTGATTTACCATACTCGTCTAGGCAAACTAAGGTGGATTATTGTCATTGTGCTACAGTAGTTCCATAGTAAATCATAACTTTCTTTCTTCCCTTATGTAATAGAATTAAAAGGAGAGGGAGAAAAACAATAAAAGCAAGATAGGATATATTCATTTATTTCCAGTACTTATTTCTACCTACCAGGCTTTATTTTGTCATCATCTAGTCAGTACTCCTTCCCGTTCTAGAGTTTACTTGCGCTTTTGCCAACTTGGCTCTTTACCTAGGTATCTCTAGTTTGGTGTCCAGTTCTTGAGCCAGTGGCTACCTAGTTCTACGAAGTAGTTCCTGTACAAATATCTCATAGCAGTTCATGTTTCATTGGGAAATTTCTAAGCATTTTCTTTTTGGTGCAATATATAATGACCTTTAACAAGCAAAAGTGACGTTCAGGATGAACAATCACCACACGCTTTCCTATCACTCTCAAAAGTGTGGCGCCTCTCGCATGCTGAAAGAACCACAAAACATGTTTCCAGCTCACCAAGTTTGTTCTCTTTTTAAGGAGGCCAGAAAAAGAAACATTGAGTACAGAAGTGGACCACTTGAAGCTAACCGCATTGAATTAGTGCTTTCTCAATGATATAATGAGAAATCCTCACTTCTCAAGTTCTCTCTCTCCTCTCCTCTTTTCCCAGGTAAATGATGAGCTAGCCAGAGGCCACAGCAATAACTAAAAATGTATTACAATCATAAGAGCTCCCCATTTCATGATAATGGAGGGAGTTTTATCTAGAAGAATAAGGGAAGGAAGCAAATTACCACAAGGTTCTGAATTTCCCAAATTACCGGGCATGTTTATCTTATTGATACCTTGAGTTTCCAAATGTAATTTTACACAAAAGGCCTTGCAGAAAACCCACAACCACAGAGCTACCAAGGAAAATGAAAGGATTTCAACCGAGTCTTTGAGGATACTCAAGTCAACATGCTAAAACTTGTCTGGCCTTGAATAATAAAGCTGCAGAAAATTCTAAACCATGCTCCTCTCAATTATCTGCAATTCAAGATACAGTTCAGAATAGATGGAGATTTGCAGGAAACATTCCCCTAGATTGAAACTCACCATGTGGAGATTGAGAACTTGTTGCAGAGAAGTCCGATGTCATCATTGGAGTGGATATTGAGAGCTGAGTTGTGGAGAATGAGGTCTGGTTGGATCTCTCGTCCTCAAGACCAGACCAGGAGTCCCTAGTTTTAGGCCACTCAACAAAAAAAGGTCGAAGAGACTGACCCTCCTGTTTCATCTGCTCTCCTGAAGCAAAATCACTGGTAAAAAATGAGTGCTGGGGATAATCATTCTGCAACATGGAACTGTCACTCGATTTTGATGCAGCAAATGAAGTAACTCTGGATGGCATCAGAGGCCATGTGTTGTCTGATGGTGAGTCCATCTGAAGACTCCTATTGCTGCCTGATGCATCGGAAAAGAAACTATGCTCACCAACCTCAGGTTTGAGTCCCTGAAGGTACCTGTACATTGTCATTGATAAACAGAAACAGATTACTAATCCAATTACTCGGCCTTGGAAACTGTACTAACCAAATTATTTCTTGAATTTGACTACAAAAAGTACAAAAGAAAATAATACATTCATAGCATGTAGTATAAGACCAGGAAAGGAGTGAAAATTTTGCTAGACGGGGTGTTTATTATTTAAGGTAGTGACAGTCGTAATGTGTGGGGAGCGTACTGACATCTCATAATAGCAGTTGAATGAGTTTCTTTCGGAACATGGAAATTTCAGAACTCCAAGTATGATGTGATCACATCCCCTTTATCTTTGGCACCTATAGATTCACTGTGAAATGCCAACAATTCTGCGTCCAAGTCCAAGTCCAAATCCAAATCCAACGCAACAGACAAAGATTAATGTCCAACGTTCCCCTTACACAAATGGTGCATCAGATGAATTGACAAGGATTAATGTCAAACAAGATTACCTTGTACAAATCACCGACAATAATTCAAAATTTAACTAATTTTGTCCCAAACCTTCTACTTCAAAGTTGTTGTACGGGTTCCTTTATTTCAACTTTGAACTTATAGAATACATCCTTACATTGGTCCCAACCAGGTAGAGGACAAAAAGAGCTAAAATTCCTGTCTGTGACCAACGTCCATGATCAGTTCAAACTTATGTATGATAGTATAGATCAGCAGATTGGATAGCAGAAACCAGGAGGGAGGTACTACCCTAAAATTGTCAGAAGAAACGACAGTAAATTTGTGGCTAATCAAACATAGTCTCATGGAACAACAAGAAAGAGTTCACAAAGAGTAAAAAGAGAATCTTCAGAGATATGGAGTAGTCTATAAGCATCTACAAAGTTGATCGTTAAGCTTCTAAATAGAGGAATCTGTTATGGCAGAGAGCGAAGTTCTGAAAACGTCATTGGAAACTATACGACCAAAAGGATGAAATGGTCACTTCTCTGTTTCAAACTGGAAGTTATTCTTTAAACATAAAATTTCTGCAAAGCAAATTCTTTTTTGACAGACTTCAGAGAGCCAGTGAGATGCCAATAATTGGCATGCTCAGGACAACTTCAGAACACTTGTCAGATTCTGCAATTAAGCTAGTCGAGGAAAGCCATAAGCAAGGAAGCAGACCAAAATATGATTGCTGCAAATCGCACAGCAAGAACCTCGGATTTCATTCAACTTGTCCTTGTGGACATCAGGGCCCACAAGCCTCATTGTAGCAGAAAATCAAAAAGCCTATGCAACTTATCCAGTGCTCAGATGGCAATAAATTTCCATATTACTCCTGCCACACAATTTCATGAAGTAGCCCAAAGTTAAAGCTTTCCTAAAGAGCAACATGCTTAGGTACCAATAAAAGAACATAGGAAACAGTATCTAGAGATGATCACATATGGGGAACATATTACAAGCTTGGACTATGAAATAGACGGGTGAATGACATATGGCAGGCTCTGACCAAAATACTGAAAATACAAGAGAAAAGTTCCCAACTCTCTACAACCATATTTAAAACCACCAAAATTCAGGAAGAGACTAACACCTTCCTTTCTTCCCGCTATATCAGGCATACTTGGACATTAAAAATCTGCAAAACCAGTAGGTCTATCATTCCCACCACTCACTTTGTGCAGAAACTGAAGACAGCAGAAATCTCCCCAGTCATAGGATGCTGAGGACCATTTCTAATGGTTGTCAGACATCTAGGATAAATGTTCAGTGAAAACAGAAAGAAAAGTACTAGGATACTTCCCAACTCCGACAGGAATATCCTTATGGACATCAGGGTCCAGAACCCAGGATCTGGCAGAAAATTGCTAAAGATCATCTGACAGTTCTAACAACCAAGCAATTCCTGATGCGTAACAGGCAGGAATTGGTCTGAAGGCTATCAGAGATTCAACAACAGTGTACGAATGATTGCAATCAGTTGCACTACACATAAAACTTAAGAATCAAAAAATAGTATTAGAACTCTAGGAAAGTTTGTCCTTTTCTGTTTCAAGTGCTTTTCAATTACTGAAATTTCAAGTCAATATCCAAACACTCCTATGGAATAGTCTTTCTCATGTAATTAAAGAAGTGAAAACTGTTAATTTCTTTAATTTTCAAGCATTTTCTAAGAAACCAAATTGAGCAAAATTACAGAGAATGCGATACCTGTAATCTTTGCTTGGGATTCCATATGGAATGGAGTCCAGTTGATACGGGGATTGGTTGGTTCCAGAACCAGCACCTTGATGACTCCTGAAGGCGCTCAACGGAAGGCTCTGGAAGTTCCCATTCCCACTGTTACTTCCAGTGGCTGTCAGTGATGTCACAGTGGATGATGATGACTGTGTCATGGTTTGTGATTCCACAGGCTTTCTTGAACGGTTGCGGCCACGATGCATGTGGCGCTCACAGTACTTAGAGTCCGGGTACGCATCTTTGGAGCACCTCCACTTCTTGCCATCGGTCCTCCTGCATCGTCCAGGCTCAGGGTCCACCTTCTTCCCATAGAAGGAGCAATAGCCCACTGCAAAATTTTACCAAGGTTTTACATACACTATCCATCTTCGCCAATTCCAGATAGTGGAAGAGATCTAAAATATGTAATACACCATCAACAATAATGTCAGAAGGAAAATATTTCAAGCTAAAAGTAACCTATCTTATCATCGATGCCAAAATTCCTGAAGCCAAGGGACAGGAATAGCCACAAAAATCTTCTGATCTCAACAATTTAATAACGAACACGTTATAGAAAGAAGGATATAGTCAATGGTCTCAGGAAGTTTTTTTCTTGATAGCGACAATCACAAACCCAAAAGAACTAGGAAAAAGTACCGTTGAAATCTTCTACTTAAACTGAAGAAGCACTGATAAACAGCAATGACTTCAGCTTGAAATCTTTTTTTCCAATGAGATTGATTACAAAACCCAATGGAATAAAGTAATACTTTTTCGTAAAAATTTCCAAGAAATTGCCTAGGAAAGAAAGTAACTTTTTCACCCGTGAAATATGACCCTATTGATCGAGGCATAACCTAAAAACTGGAACTGAAGTTCAAGTCGATAGATTTCAGGGGCTCACGGGTGTTTCACCATCTGTTCCAGGCGAATGGAAACTACTGAAAAATAGCACGTCTCTGTTCGTTTACTTCTGATAGTTTTGTTAAAAAGCAATGAAACCGATCATAAAATCGGAGAATAAATTTTAAAAAGAGAAAAACACTCCTATATCCTGCTCGTGGATAATCAGTACTCTCTCTACATTACCATCACGAACATTTCTTTTTCAAGAAAAAGTCCATCTGAAATGCTTCTCCATGCTTATCAACAAAAACAAAGACCAAAAATAAATAAATAAAGGAACGCAGAGACTCATTTTTATTGTTTGAAAGAACGTGAAAACAGAAGACTCCTCCAATAAATTACATACCCAGAAACTGAATCAACAAATAAATCTGGAGAGAGAGAGAGAGAGAGAGAGAGAGAGTGGAGGGAGGGAAGGAGGAAGAGAGGAACTTACTGGTGGGATGGTGGAAGAACCTATGAGAAATGGACTCGAAGCTTTTCTGAATAGGGAGCACGAGCTCAGGTGGCACAGGCAAACCAGCCACCATATACTTGAAGATCAAAGCCTGGTGCTCCAGCTCCTGCCATTGTGACAATGTAAAAGGCGACCTTATCCCTGCCACCATCCCTGTCCCCACCCCCGCACCAGTTCCCCCACCCCCACCGCCACCTCCACCACCGATATTCATCTCCACTGCAACTAGTACTGACCCCTATAACAACTTTCCTCTAGACCCACAAACCTCAAAAATGCCCCCCTGAGACAGAGAAAAGCATGGGACAAGGATCAGCCTCTGTCTCAACCATTTGGATTTGCTCTCTCAGTGCGACGCACTCTCTCAAGTTTGTGTGTTAGTGTGTCTGTAAGTGTGCGCGAGTGTTGTGTTGGGAAAGGGGGGCAGTGACTGTGTGGAGGAACCCCAAGGGACAAGGTTTGGCCTCATTTTATTGGGTGAGTCAGTCACGTCCTTGCTTAAGTAATGGGGTTTTCAAGTTTTCAACAACTCAGCTTCATTTATAACTAAGCCTCGGCTTGTCTGCAGATTTGCTTGCCTCCTGTGTGTAGTTTGAACAATATTTTTTAGAGTTGAAAGGGCTTTTTGTGTCTGATGCCACCAGTTGTGAGCGTTAGATTTCTCAGCCATTCAACTCTGAGCAGTAAAAAAGTAATCTGGTGGGGTTATTTGATAAATTGTTCTTTTGGCTTGGTGCTTCATGCTTGGTAGGGTACATCTCATTGGGCTTGAAAGTTGGGAAAGAAAATTATGAAAAATGTTCTTGAGATGATTTAACACATACCTTATAAAATCCTTTAATATTACACTAAGCACATGTTTCACTTGAGGTTGTATTTATCTGACTATAATATATTTTTATTTTCTAATGTTTAATAAGATATGACATAATTTATTTTGTAAAAGAGTATTACTGACCACCTCTTGTGTTTCGTTTTTTTTATTTCTGATTATCCACTTGCTCTTTAAAGTTATTGGTAGAAATTATTGGTGAGATAATTGAACAGCCTATTTATATATAAAAAATTCATCGTAGTCCTTTTAAAAACAACTTGTTAAAAGCTATTGAACAGTACAGTGTTACCCCACCTTTTGTTTTTCTAATAGGATGTTCTGCTCTGCTTACACGTGGTAATAGTATGTAAATTTTATTGCGTCGAACCACCTCATGCCCTTATAAGTTTCCAGTTGGTTCTGGGACGAGATTTAATTCCACGTGGGGGAAATTAACTTATTCATTTCGAAGGTTTTGTCTATATATATTCACAGCGATAAAAGCTTATGATCTGTTTCTACCTATCAATTCATGGTCATGATCCCAATCTTGTGATAAGACTAGAGAGATTCAAAACCATTAATGTACCTTTGCCCAAGCACAAACCATGAACCCATGTAAGTTTAATTTGCTTTGTCCTGATCATTGACTGCGAAACTTGATAGCCAGGGGAGCTGGTAACAAATCTGAAATCACCGTACTCCGTACTTACGTCTTCAATTAAGGTAACAACGTCTACCCATTACTTAGTTGTTGGTCGTACTTCCAGAGTGCATGGTACTATATATTAAGGATGAAAGACTGCAGATTTTGGGAACTCTGGGCGTAAAAAGTTTTCTGGAGGCTAATGTCTGTGGGAGTATATAATTAGAACTGTAGAGGTCACGATATTAATAATTAGCTAGGTAGATCTTCACTTTTAACTCATAAACTTAATTACATCAAAATGTCAAAAGAGAGGTCCAAATTAACTACCAAAAGAGTCACATGTAGCCCCAAAACTATCAAATTAAATTCATTTATATATGTTCGCGCCTTGTTAGGAGATCCAACCATTAATATTGTGTCACGTCTATCTTTCGTTAAATTAGATTGAAATGATGATAATTCTCCCGACTCACTTTTGCATATATTGAGAGTATTATTGTCAATTCGTTAAGTCATCAGAGTTATTATATTTATAGTCATTTTCAAGTGGAAAAAAATTCAAATTTTGTCCGATTAAACTTGATTGAGGATGCAACGTGCCTAATATTGACAGTTGAAAGATGCAATATCTTAAAACAGATAGTTTAGGATGTAACGTGTCAAACTTTTTATAGTTGATGGATAAAAAATATATTTATCTTTTTAATTAATGTTTTTACTAGTCAAAATCATACGTTACTAACAGAGAAGAAGGAAACAAAAAAGAAGAATTCTAACATCTATGTAAATTGAAGTATATACTGCTCTTCTTTTATTTTGTTGGGTTTAGGAGAAAATATTATATCAAGCTCTTCTAAAACGATGATCCATTTCATAGTTACAAGGTTTTAATGCAGTGTTGGTAAAAACTTAATACATTATTGTCTTTATGTGATACTCTTTCCTCGACTGTTTTTCTTGAGTCTAAAATTTTAGAATTTTGGGAGTAACTTTTACTATTTAGCTACAGTATTAACTTTTGTTGAAACTTGAAGAGGGTTGAGTACAATGGAGTAAATATTACTAATGGCAATGACAGTCAAATCTCCAGGAAGAAAGCTAACATTTGTGGTCATAAATTAGATTTAGCATGCACGAACAGATCTTTCGATAGTAAAGAACACGCGGAGACAATGGGGATTGCGAAGTTCTACCATCTGCATTAATAATTATGCCTATCATGGGAAAGGATTTCATATGAACGTAAAATGGTTGCTTCGCTTTGAGAGATTTTCTTCTAATTATCAGTTCAGTGAATCCATGAAATTGACGTTTCCTTTGATTAAAACCCTACTGTGTGCACCCACATGCACCAGACGAACTCTTGACCAAACTTTATGGCTCCACCTCTGATGCCCCCGTTATACTGGCCCTGCAACATGGAGTAGCCTAGCAGAACCTCTCGAACCCTAATCATTTGTCCCCCACCCACCCACTGCTACCTCTTTACCTGACAGCAACCACACGTTATGTGCTGGATTGAGACCACACCCCCAAAGCCCAAACCAAGGACTCGACACCTGCAGTATCCGGTAAACCACCAGGAAATATACCGGTTGCTTGCCGGAATGCAGGTGACACTGGATATGGGGCTCACAAACTGGCAGAGGGGAAAGAAAAGAAAGAGCCAAGGTCAGTGGGGTCCAAAACTTTTCCTACTTTTGGGGCTCTGTATCATTTTGTTAGTGGGACTCTTGAGCTATGGCCGATCATAATCCTTTGGACCACACATCTTGAATTTAGCACCACCTATCCTTTTGAGTTTTGCTAAACCTACCGTTGCTCATGATATATCTTGCAGAAAAAGGAAGAAAATAAAAGTGCTTTAGCGCAGAGAAAGCGTTCTGTTTCACTGACTTAGTGTGAATAAATCGTCCCACAGGTGTGGAATGTAGTTTCTAAGAAAGAAAATATGGTGGTATTATGCATGATTGATGATCAGTTCTTGGAGAAGAAAATGAACATAGATGGAAGTAGGTTGTTGCTTCCTAAATGTTCATGAAGAATAATCAAAAGCTTTCCACACTAATCAAAAGTTGTCGGTCATACAGCCTTTGCCTTTTAAGTAATGTGTTTTCTCTTTTACAGGATATACGTGAGATCTAACAAATTATGATGGCTGACAGATTAGATCTAACAAAGTTCTAAACAGGGCAATTCGACGTTTAAGATGGTGGAAGGAACTGTTCCTGCATTGCAAGAGATTTGGTTAAGAGAAAAGTTAGCATTGTATTTTTTACCGGAAGGAGATAGTAGGAGTGTGGTCTCATGAAATTGTGAGAAAGGGAGAAACCCTGGGGGCCGGGCTAAGATGGTATAACAATTGGGTGTATCATTTATGTGCCTAAAAATGTCAGACAGATATTAACGTTATGTAAAGTTCAAGCAAGTCCCAGATGGCCCTGGTGCATCTTTTGGCATCTTAGTGGCAATACATGGACAGCAAACGTTTGGGACTTTTGTATGATCTAAAAATCTCATGTGAGACAGGTTTTGTGGTGCAAGTTATGCCACAAATGACAGCTTTTGGGTACAGTGTGTTGGATTTGTGTTTCTCAGTACAGCGGCAAACAATCACGCACAGGCACATTTACAGGCAATGAGAACCATATAAAAACCCTCGAGTACTCCTCAAAATTTTGACCATAAAAATCATAACTTGAGAGCAATGAAAGGCAAAGCCTGTCATTTATTCTTCACAAACTTGTAGATTTAGCCCCCCAACCCCCCCCCCCCCCCCCTTCTCCCACGCCCACACCCACATCACCCCTTTTACCAATTTGAAATATGCAAAATGACAAGTTCTTTCCCACTCAAAGCTGTGGGGGGAAAAACAGTCTATGAGAAACTGAATTGACCTTTCACCAACCATTACTAGTGGCCATTGGCCATCCCACACTACAGCTAAAGTGAAAATTTGAATCTGCTTTTGAGATTTGAGAAAATAACAAATGCTCTATCTCTAGCAGTGAATACATACCGACTTACTTATCATCAAAGCAAGATATATATAATTGCGATTTTTATTTTTTTCTCTTTTTAGTAGAAAGGACAGATATATTTCCATAAAGCAGTGTTCCGAGTCATAAATGATCAAGCTCTGCTGTATCCAAGATGGAATAAGGCAGAATAGGGACATTAATAGTCCATGTTCATATGCAAGAGGATGTGGACCCAGTATCACATGTTCATGGCGGTGATGGGGGAAAGAGAGGGGGGTTTCATTTGTATTTTCACCCTCCCAACTGTAAAATGGGTACAAAACTGGCCAGCTGGGGGAGAAGTGGAAGCATCGGATTCACATTTCTCAAAAGGTGTAAATTGGGCATATAAGAATTTATGATAGGGGAAGATAAGTACTACTTGGGCTTATTTTTGAACAGCATGACTGATAGACAATATAAGATTTTTTCGTAGAAAAACTTATAAAATGATTTGATTTATTCCCCTTTCAAAGTGATAATGAGTTGATTTCTTCGAGTCTTGGCTTGAACATATATTCACCCCACTTTTCTTCTCTTTCAAAGAAGAAGCTGCAGGCAGTTTGAAAAAAGAAAGAAAGGAGGAAGTAGGGGATTTATATATGATTCATTTGGGACTAAGAAGTATAAGGTTCATGATCTATAGTAAAAAGATTCAAAATAATTAAATTTACCCTTCTAAAGTGGATAAGAAAATAAGAAAAGTGCAACAATTGCAGTACAATCATAAAGCTAACATGACATGGATGCTGGTTTATGGCTCCCCCTTTCTGGTACCATTTGGGTTCATGCATTACTTTCTGGTAGATATCTTCAGCCATTAGTTAAATCAATGAAAGCATTCTGATTTATGGGTATCTGATGAACCTCCATCTTATGCTCCGCCAGCTCTTACCAGCTGCTATTAATATGTCACTTGGGTAGGGTACTGTAAGGCACTTTGCCAACATATTTGACATCTTGTCAGGTCGATATATCGGCAATAAATTTTCCGTCCTCTGTGAGGACTCCCCCCCACCCCCACAGCTATTTTTAGTTTTAAAGAGGGGTCAGGATTTCATTGACCCTAAAATTCTTCATGGCAAGCAAGAAAGGGAGCTGTAAGTAACCCTACTACAGCAGAGGAGACAGATCTTTGAGGCTGCAATATCTAATAATACAAGTGATCTTCTGGTTAAGATGTTGGAAGACAGCACACTAGATCAATGATCATGAAATGAGAGGACCAGCTTCTTGGTATGTATTTTATGCCAACATGCAACAATGGCATTGAAGTTAGTCCTTTCATCGAAGTCCCGGTGCTCTCTCTAGTCTCCCTCCCCCACATACTCACGTGAAGAAAGCAAAGAAAGAGAGACGGCATAATTTAGTAAGAATGAGTGAAGAGCTACGGCCATGGGGTTTGGCTTAGCTGGTTCTCACTTCTCACTACTTCTCCACTCCTGTCACTCCACACGATTCATTAACCCCGCGGCCAAGTCATCGCATGTCTGCCTAGACGGGAAAAAAAAAAAAACAATCCCTCCTCTCAAAGCAACCATCATTTCTAGCTTTAAATGTCTATACAAAAGCAGACCAACAATGTTACAATTTGAAGGAAGTTATCTGTTCATGGGGGATTTGGCCAAAGATGTAAGTAAGAAGCCCTGAGAGGATGTAGTTTTTCCTTAAGACAAAAAAAAAACCACTACACGACTTGTAACGTATTGAGGTATCAATGAAAGTTGATTGGAAGGTGGTTAATTGATGCAGGGAGATCCGAGAGATCCGAGTCAGATGATGTCGAGCTATCAGATTGCTTATTGATGGCTCTGAATTACCTGGAGCGGGAGGATCAGCGTAAAGATGGCAAGAAATCGTGATCTAGCCTAATTGAGGCGGTTTCCGTGCATGTGTCAGTTTTTTGGCCATAACTTTGGCTACAAGTGTCTGATTCGCGCTCGTGACCCCAATTCGGAAAGCTCTTTTCGGTACGCACGTCATAGCCACCCAACTACGCTCGGTGCACCTCGTTGAGCCCTAAATCCTCTGTTTTCCTTTTCGAATCTCCATTTTTAGTTAATTTTTGCTATTTATGGTAATTTTCTATTTATCGATTAGGAAATAATTCTGAACCCGATTTGGGCCAGATTTTTGGCAATCATTTGATTTCTTTATGTATTTCGTTTTTGTAAGACTTTTAGGATTTTGCTATTTTTGATAAAATTCTACGAAGGTCGATTTTTCAACTATTTTAACACGTCTTGTGGGTTGTTTTGATTCATTCCCGAATATTAAGAATTTTATTGAATCCAGAGTGTCCTCTGAATTCTTGGGTCGAAATTTCCTCTTTTCTTCTTACAAATTGCCTATTGCACGAGCCTACAGAATAATCTCTATTCTGTTCGGCGTCATTAATTTTCTAAGTTGTTAAATATATTAAAAAGAAGAAGAAAAATCTTCATTTTAGCCCCCAACTTTCAAATACATGTCAATTATTGGTCTAAACTATGAAAATTGTCACATTTAGCTCCAAAACTATCAAAATGTATCAATGTTCTATGTTCTCCCATTAGTAAGATCCTACTATTGAAATATGGAGAAATTATATTATGTGTAACAATATTAATCGTTGGATTCTATAATATTGCTAATATTGATGAATTTTGATAATTTATTAGCTAAATGTGATGAATCAAACAGATATAATTGATATTTTATTGAAAGTGCCTAAAAAAAATGCAAATACCATTTATGTCAAGCTTGTAGCTCCCAAAGCCCAAAATTTCTTCCTTCTCCCCAATTAAGCCCACGGATCAATTGTGAAAACCCAAGTTGCTTGATGACTGATATGAGAGCACAGCCCAACTTATGGGCTTCTATAAAAGTTTCGTTTTCCTTTCATGTATTTATTTTCTAATAAAAAAATAATTGGAATAAACTTTTCTCATCTAATCAATTCGACAGTTTGAAAAGAAGAAGAAAAAAAAACTCAATCCGTGCTTTTACACTCCCCCTTCGCCCTCTCTCTCTCTCCCTGAGCCATTGAAGAGGACTATAACAGGGTGGGATATTCCTGGATCAAAATTTTCCGAGAAAGTCTGAGAAATTCTAGGAAAGACAGAGAAGAAACGGAGACGGGGTTGTTTTCTTCTTCAGGATCTGCATTTCGAACTTTAGGTTATCTCTCAAATTATGTTTATTATCTTTGGGCATCTATTCTCTGCTACCAAACTTCGTTTTAGTGCTTTTCCGTGTCTGGTTTTCTCTATCATTCGCCTCGCAGAATAATGCTCAGATTTATACGTACTTGTTCATTTCTTAAGAATGCAAATCACTGAGTTAATTTTTTTGTGTATATAAATTCTTGCTCTTTGTTATGCCCGATTACCTAGAAACTGGAGTGATCTCTGGTACTTTAAACGATTCGACACCTTGGTTTTGCTCAATTTCATTTTTCAAACAAATCGACGAATAAAAGGCATAGGTCCATTTTTCCCTTCTTTTCGTTTTCTCCAATTTATTGGAAACGAAACAGAGGATCATGTTTCTTTCTATTTTTCGTTGCTTGAATTTTCGGTAAATTTCTCCTTCATTGTTTTACTGAACTTTGGAATTCTTTTGTTATTCTGAACAGTGAGGTAATATCCATCATTATCTGCATGATGAGTATGAGAAATGGGAATGCTCAGTCAGTGACTTGCAATGGAGCAGATGTGAACAAACCCTTCAAGATCTTCGTGGGTTATGATCCACGAGAGGATCTTGCCTACGAGGTTTGTCGCCATTCAATCTTGAAGCGGTCCTCGATCCCTGTTGAGATCATACCAATAGTACAGTCAGATCTGAGAAAGAGTGGTTTATATTGGCGTGAAAGAGGCAAATTGGAGAGCACTGAGTTCTCCTTTTCTCGGTTCTTGACTCCTTACTTGGCCAATTACGAGGGTTGGGCAATGTTTGTGGACTGTGGAAGTGCAGCAGAAATAACGTCTGTCGGATAGAATAAAGATTCCACACCGGCGGCATACCTGGAGATTATTTTCGGTGGTCTCGGGTGTGGATTGAGTTAATGGATCTGCTGCAGCAGAAGGAAGCGTCATTCAGTACTCTCTCTCTCTCTCTCTCTCTCTCTCTCTCTCTCTCTCTCTCTCGAGTGCTTGCCCACGGCCACTAGGGTAGTTCCTCTTCCTTTTCTTTTTGGCGGGAAGGGATTAGTGTTAAATCCGTAAATTTTAGAGTTATGGATGTAGTAACGGGCCGGTTTGGAATCTGCAGCGGATCATCCTCTCCCACATTCGCGTGGGTTGGTCCGACAGTCCGAAACCTCTTTAAATTCCGGTTCGATCCGATCAAGGACTGGCGGGGCGGGTTAAAGGTGCAAGCCTTTTCTATAAATTTATAGATGACTCCGAAGTTTCTAGGCAAACGTTATTATGTGAGTGATGAGTGTGTGTGAGTATACGATTGAGATTAGAAGATAAAAAATCAAATGACTGAAACAATGTCACGTCATTTAATGAAATCGAATCGGTTTCGCGGGTCGGGTTCATTAAATGACGTGACATTATTTCAGCCATTAAATTTTTCATCTTCTAATCTCAATCGTATACTCACACACACTCACCACTCACACAATAACATTTGCCTAGAAACTTCGGAGTCATCTATAAATTTATAGAAAAGGCTTGCACCTTTAACCCGCCCAGCCAGTCCTTGATCAGATCGAACCGGAATTTAAAGAGGTTTCGGACTGTCGGACCAACCCACGCAAATGTGGGAGAGGATGATCCGCTGCAGATTCCAAACCGGCCCGTTACTACATCCATAACTCTAAAATTTACGGATTTAACACTGATCCCTTCCCGCCAAAAAGAAAAGGAAGAGGAACTACCCTAGTGGCCGTGGGCAAGCACTCGAGAGAGAGAGTACTGAATGGCGCTTCCTTCTGCTGCAGCGGATCCATTAACTCAATCCACACCCGAGACCACCGAAAATAATCTCCAGGTATGCCGCCGGTGTGGAATCTTTATTCTATCCGACAGACGTTATTTCTGCTGCACTTCCACAGATAGGAGATGCTTTTGCAGATAAGTCGGGGATTTGACTAATATCTTCTGCTGAATTATGAAAATTTTACTCCTAAATTCATTAAAATCGGACGATAAGCCGCTTCTATGCTTTTCTCCTGTTTATTTTGTCTCTGTTTGTTTCCCCGGGAGAAATAGAACTTGAAAGCAAATGGAGCACTAATCTAATTTTCGTTAAAATCTCTCTCTCTCTCTCTCTCTCTCTCTCTTCACAGCCATTCTTTGTTCTTCACAAAGCATCATCCTCAAAATCGGAGAAAATATCAAATGGAACTGGGAGAACCCGCAAGCGAATTGATCTACCCCCATCATCACCGAAGAAGACAGATAAATCAGAGGCCGAGAATGCTCAAGAAAGGGATGAGCATTGCTACGACCACTTGCGCAAGGAAGCTTTTGAGCTCGTTTGTTCGAAAATTGACTCGATCATCAAGGTTTGTCTCTTCATTCCCTATCTTCCATCTTTATGTTTCATTTATCACGTTATAAACGGACATGAAATTCACATTGGTTTTGAGAACTGAAGAATTCAAGCTTAATGTGTTCGATACCCCAGTTTACTTCGGTCTGTTGAACTTATCTTAGTCGTTCTAAAGGATATCCGCATTCGTGATTGAGTAAAGACTAAAGAGGGATATAAATGTACGATGTCAAATGTTGGTTCTGTTTCCTTTATTTTCTTGGCGATAAAAATAATCTTGACCTATTTTTGCAGGATGTTTTGAGGGATGTCAATACTCATGTATTCAATGAAATAAATCGCTGGGTTCGTGAGTCCTTTAATGCTATTAAATCATTTCGAACACCAGGTTTCACTGAAGCAACTCGGTCTTTTCCCATTGTAGCTGATGCTACTTGTAAAAAGGTGTTCACTGGGCTGGTTCTCACCAGTAAGTTCTACATTCTGATACTTCAAATTAAATGTTGGTCAGAGAAAATGGTAGAACATATCTGTAAATACTGGTGATGCTTTGGGTGCATTTGGATTAGGAGAGTAAAAGGAAATTGGCTCTGTATTCTGATTAAAACCCTCGTTTGTATTTTTTGTGATGATTGCTAAAATAACAATACACTATAACGTGTTATTTTTTTATGAATTGGGTTGTTGGGAAAGCATGCTTCATTTGCATCCTGCAGTTACAATTCTTCTTGGTCCATCAATTTTGACTCGTCTGTGCCCTTTTGTTAAGCCATGTCATGCAGATTACACGCACCTAGATATTTTTCTAATATAGAGTATTGATCAATTATTGGCAGGCAATATGGAGTTTGTAGATGATCTACTGACATTTGAAGATCTTGGCCTTTTTTTGAGATCTCATGGGTGCCATGTGGCTAAACTTTCGTCCCTAGACTTTTCAGCCAAGAATGGAATTGGTGGTTGCCTGCGAGGTTTATTGAGACAGTGCTTAATGGAAACTATAGATGTAAGCACGTAAAATGCATTCATTCCAGCTTAAACCAAAGTTGAGATTTCAGTTTTAGTAGTTTTTAACTTCATTTTTAATGCTACTTTTGAGCAGGCAGCTGATATATCCATCTTAGCATCATGGTACAGAGAACAAGAAAACCATAATACCCCTGTGGTTGTGATCATAGAGGATTTGGAACGATGTTGTGGGTCAGTATTATCGGACTTCATTCTCATGTTGAGGTAATCTATTGCATCTTGCTACCCTTCCCACGAATGGTTTTATACATTTTGTAAATTTGTATCTCTGTTTGTGTGTATACTTGTATATGTGAGTCTATGTCATATCCTGATTAACTAGATCATGGCCCAGAGAATATGCGAGGTTGCCATACCCCTAGTCATAGTGTCAGAAATTGTTGTGAGATTGATAATAATGCAATATAGATCCATTATGTCATACATTTTCCTTCATCAATGCCTCAGAAGTGATACTATACACTATTGAGAGAGAACACTTGGCTGATATTCAATAGTGCTGTCTGCTTTCTAGTTGATTGTACTACAATAAACCCAATCTATAAGCTCGGGTTAATTGATCCTTTTCTAAACTCATCCTTATTCTGAAATGCTGATCTCAAAATTGATAATTATGTCATAATCAGATATTCTTCTACCCCTAGCTGGTTCAGGATTCTTGTACTTCAGTTCCATTCAATTTACCCTATTGCAGCAACCAACTTTAATCTGTTGTCGCAGGTGCTAGATATACATATATCTAGGTCTTTAGTCCATTCTTGCTTTCATGGGCTTAATACCTTATGCACTAAGTCGTAAGGCAATAATGTTCTGTAGTAGCTTCCATTTTTTTTTTCTCCTTTGCTCCCCCTGTCCTTCACGGAAATTTTACTTCCTCAGATGATGGTAGTAGGTAGGACACAAAACACAATGAGCAGTATCCATCCATTTCTCCATATCCCTCTCCTCCCATGGGAGCAAGCCCATTGTTAAAGGTGAAGTACCACTAGCGTTCAACTTGCATGGTGTATAACTCTTCTTTGTCGTGTATAATATCGTCATTGACTTCATACCGACTTGCTCATGAGATTAAAACATATTGATGCATTGCCATGCCCCAAGCTAATTTCTCTAGGTCCAAAGATAATGTCAAAGTTCAGCTTTAATGATGGATTTTTTCTGTTATATCCAATGTCATTTGTATATTGCAATAACTGCTTGCAACTTGCTCCTTTATTTCCATCAGCGAATGGGTTGTAAAGATTCCAATCATTGTTCTAATGGGAGTTGCCACAACACTGGATGCTCCAAGAAACCTTCTTCCTTCAAATGTGCTACAGCACTTGTGCCCCTCTAAGTTTACATTGGGATCACCAGCTGAGAGAATGGATGCAGTTGTTGAGGCGGTCCTTGTGAAGGAGTGTTCTGGGTTTAGTGTCGGTCACAAGGTGGCTGTTTTCTTGAGAAATTACTTTGTAAACCAGGATGGAACACTAACATCTTTTATTAGAGCTTTGAAGGTTGGCAGTGCTTGTCTATTATCATCGTTATCAGTGTCTTTACTTTAGAGATACGCAGTGTCAGCATGATTAGCTCTGCTGATTTATCTTATGAAAAATATTTTTCAGATAGCTTGTGCCCAGCATTTCTCCATGGAGCCTCTGAGCTTCATCCTTGGTGGCTTTCTTGTTGAAGAAAAACAAAAGGTTAAACTTCTTGTATCCTTTTTTAATATTTGGAAGTTCCTTCTTCAAGTAGTGTTGCTCAGTCATCTGATATTTTAGTTCAATATTTGTTAAGGCATACCTCAACTCAGTTGGCACTATCTATCCTGATATATAGCCATTGGTAAAGTTGGTAATGGAGTGGCACTTGTAGGCATTATTATTATTATTATTATTAGTATCTGTTGTAGATCATCTGGAGAATGCAACATTTATTATCAGCTCACTCTGCTTGCATGGGCGGAGGTGCATTCAGTTCATTTGGGGGTGATTACCCCCCTCTCACTTATCAGAAAGATATAGGGGAACAAAAAATTGCAGGGAAGGGGTGGTGGTGGTGATGTTCCTAGGGCTAGGATAGATCAGTTTGGATGTCCCCACCATGCTTGATTCTTCAATTTCATTGGATGTAACTTCTGGTTCCAAAATTCCAAGTTTGCCTGGATTTTTCTTCAGCTTAGCTGAATTTGTGTGTGTCTGAATCCACATCCTGAATTGTCTTTTTTAGTACTCCGTTTCGTTCCTACAGTCAAAATTTTCAAAGAAATTTGATTTCTCAAAGTTCCAGTTAAATTGCTTTTGAAAAAAATATGTATGTATGACTTCTGACATATTGATAGTTCTTTTCAATTTTAGGTGAGGCCATAGAGGTTGAACCCATAATTTGGTTATTGTCCCTGTAGAGATGAACTATTGATGGAATCTTACCCGTCAAACCTTGTATGTTTTCGGATAAGTAATAATAGGACTCATTGGATAGGCTTTACTTTCTACCTGGTGATAAAACAAACAAAAAAATGTAGTTTTCTTTTTTCTGTTAAATCAGAACAGAAATGGGGCAATTCTAGAAGGTTAAATAAGATTCCAAATTGAAAAAAAAAAAAAAGGATTTCTGTCTATTCTGCTAAGATAGGTTTGGAGAAGGGGGTTTGTTAGTCTAGTTTCCGTATTGAATCCCCCTCCTCCCCACCCACAAAAGAAAAACAGAAGTACCCAATGAAAATAATTAAACCAGGGTATTAATCCTGACCATGACAATCAAAATTGAATAGTAAATATACATGGGGAAATAAATATGATGATTAATTCATAGCCAGTTAAGTTAGATCCTAGCTCTGTCCTCTCAGCTTGCCATGTATACAGTATTATGCATCAGTAACACCTAGTTTCAGGCACACAGCTGGATGTCAAATGAGACCCCCAATTTGATAATTGTTTGATGCTTCTACTGCTTTGGATTTTTGCAAAAACCTAAATCCTTGATTAGATATTGAGCCTAGACTCTCAGTGGTTTTTCTTTTCATCTTAACAATGTTTGGAAATTTCAGGGTGAGAAAAGTGGTTTATTGCCTGAAGAAATATTGAAGTATACTTCTCAGCTTCCATCTTATGCGAGGTAATTAGACGATTTAATAATTTGATGTTATCTGCTTGTCTCTGAATAGCCAAGATTGCTAAACAAAGATGATGATAATACACTTTGGTTGCAAATCTTTCCCTAGGAATCAAAGGGCTGAATTGAATGGCAAAAGTTTCGTTCATGGTTTCTCAGAATTGAAGAGATTGCATAAGTGCTGGAGCACTGCAGTTTTGGTGAGGATTTAGGTTCTTTTTTGTTTCTTTTCACTTGCCACTAGAAATTATGAAAGCACCATTGCTTTGCATGTTCATTTCTTTATTGCAAAGTGAGAAGTATATGTTCCCATTTTATTTCATGGTGTTCCCTTTGGCCCATTTTTTCCTTGTAACACGATGTCTGAAAATTTGGGTAAATTTTTTTGTTTTGGAACTTGTTGGTTTCTTTTTACTGTTATCTGATTTGTACTTTTCCTTCTTAACTTTCACTGTGCCTTGCAGTGCCTGCATGAAGTAGGGAAGTGTAATAAAATCCAGCTGCTAGACTTATTATGTGAGGTGCTTGATCCAGATTTGTACATCGCAAGGGCTTCCAATAATCATGGGGCACTAGAAAAGGATTCTGGAGTACCTATGGCTGGTGTTCATGGTATAAGGCGAAAGTATTCTACCTGGCAAAAGGGTGGTTTTATCTGTCAGATAGTACGCAAAGTAAGGTAGGTTAACATGCTTGCAATGTAGATGGACTGAAATTAGCTTCTGCTGTCTTACATTCATGTTACCAGTTTTGGGTTTCCAAACAGACAAACATTGCTGGAAAGAGTATCAAATCTTCCCCTTCGATATTTCTGGAAAGATGAACTTTTTGCTTGTATGGTACTTAGAGAAATTAAGGGGAAAGGGGGTACGGGAGTCTTTCATTTTCTGGTGCAACTCTTTCTGGTACCAATTGTTCTGATTGTCGTACTAGTTGTTGATTATTAAGAGCGATTTTTAAAAGATTTAATTTATATGTTCACTTGGTTTAGCTTGGCTGCAATGGCAAATTGATCACAATATTCTTTAACTCTCTGTATACAATGAACTGTTCTACCACTACTTGTTCTCTTCTGTCTCATATTTGTTCAGAGTCGGATAGCTCACAGGATGTATTTGCTTGTTAATTAGACACAGGATGTATTTGCTTGTTAATTAGACACAGGATGTATTTGCTTGTTAATTAGACACAGGATGTATTTGCTTGTTAATTAGACCAGATTAGAAGACATTCGTGATTCCTCATTGCCATGTAGTTAGTCTTTTCGTTGATTTAAATCATGCCGTCAGTTCTCAAACAACTGGAAAATGCTTAATTGGTTACAGTTGTAAGATACATGGGAGGATGCTGCAGATGATATATGGCAAACAACAAAATTGAGGCGTACTTGAAGATTTTGGAATTTATTAAGCAGTGTAACTTCTTGATGTTAGCTGTAGATCTTGCTTTGATATCTTAACATTGTAGGACAAATGATTTGTTCACTAATAACTAACTGCTTGGATTGGGTGTGGAGCTCTTTAATACTTACGTATTAGCTAAATGAGTTATGGTCTGCAAATTTTTATGATTGTATTAGATTAAAACCGATCCAATATTTGTGATGCTTCTGTCTTGTTTTTCTGTCATGGGAATATTTATGCCTTTCTTTGTCACTTAAAGGTTAACCTAATCTTCATAATTAGTTACCTAGTCAATTCTTTTTGCTTAATGTCTGAATTCTGAAATTTGAATATAATTAGGGATCTTCCAACAGTGATGCTCAAGCAGTTGCTAAAGAGTTGGAAAAAGATTAGTCTGGACTTTCTCGAGGTATGCTTATGGTTTTGACAAAGTTGAGAAGTCTCGGAGCTTGCTTGGAATACTAATCTGTGTGTAAAATAACAAACCAATTTCTTTCTACGAGTAAGACCTTTTTTTTAACTTCTCTCTTTAGTTGAAAACTGTTTGCATGTGACAAGCCATTTGGTTCTGTAGTTAAATCATCAATTCTGTCCACAGTTAAACCATTTCCTTTAATTGAAGCTACTGGAGAACTGAAGTGTTATCAATTTATGCCATGTATTTGCGTGTGGTATAGCTGCTTCTGTGGTCATACTTCTGGAAGGGCTTTTCTTGGATATGCTTTTAATGGTTATCCAGAGCGGGGCATATGTTTCATCCTGGGCTTCTGTTGGATTTATGAGAAGCAACTTCTATCTGCCTCACCGTCCTTTGGGCGCAGCACCTACCAGTAATAATAGAATGATAGTTGATTATATAGCTTCTCCTATTTTTTTCCCTGGCTCATCCAGGTGTGAACCTGTAGTCCCCTTTTCAGACTGTACACTAGTTTATCCTCCATCTACTTCCTATAGCTACAAACAGCTGCAATGTTTATAACATTCTGAAAATGATTGTGTTTAAAATACTGCTTGATCAAATCTAACTTGTGGACTTTGTGTATATTGAATTAAAATGCTTTGAGCTTGACTATCCATGTAATCTATCAATATAGATTAGTAGTTCCTTGTGGTCCTTATTGTTTTAGAGGACTAGACATTCATAGATGAATTTTACTTGTGCCTTAATCAAGCTTACATCTTTATGTTTCTTCTTGTATTTATGCAATTTTTGTATTGCTCTTCACATCTTTTAATTTTTAACCCATGACGTGGCCAAGCTAACTATTATGAATAATGCGTCTGTGATAGATCAATGAAAAAGTGAAGGACTTGCAGTCAATGTTGGGATTTGAGGATGGACAGTCGAAACCAAATGTTGATGACATGTCCAAGTAATGTTCAACTTTACCTTTTCAGGATTATATCACATTATGTCCCATATTGGTTACACAATCCATTATGCAATCAGATTGTGAACCGATTACTAATGTTGTAAAGCAAATTAGTCTCCTGTACTTTGTAAGATCTTTAGTTATAGTAGGAAAATTAGATTGTTAGTTGTGGGACTTAGCAATGTTTGAAACCTAAAGTAGAAGGCTTGAACTCAAGGGAGAACAAGTCACTGCCATTGAGCTATCTATGAGTGGGTGCTTGAGAAAGGGGCAGGAATGAAAGGCAAAATAATGATATTATGGTTCTCTGATTTGGGTGATGACATGCCTAAGATTTTAGGTAAAAACATGATTTCTGATTGAAATGCCTGTGCATACATTATACTCAAATATATGGTTCATTAGAGCTAAATGCTTTAGCTACACTGAGAATTCTATCATCTATGCTTGCCAAATGTGACGCATCTAAGTGCCGAAGGGACTGCAAGCATTAAGGACTCTTACATTTCTTTGATTCAGATGTGAAGCAGTCTTTCCTTGATTATTAACTCCTCTGCCTCTCTGATTAAACAAGATGGTTTTGTTTCGGTCATTAGAAAGTTACCATCATTCACTGCCCCTAACCCCCCCCCCCCTAACCCAAAAAAAAAACAAAAAACAAAGGGTCGAAGAGTTGCTTTGGCTGTCACTAAATAGACAGTTGTACAAAATGGGACTATTTCTTAATAAAGTTCTGGCATTGCATGTTGCAATGCCTACTTCAACAAAGGCATTGTGATGCTTAATAGAGTAGTACTACAAGTGCATTTGTGCCCTATAAATACATAACAACGCATCACTATAACAGTTGACAACCCACTTTGGCGCTGCCTAAGATGTGCTAAGACTACCAACTTGGGCCTCCAAGATTATTTTATGTCGATCCAGATAGGCTTCCAGGTAGCCCTTGCATAGATCGGAAAAAAGAGGATCACATTTACTGCCTTTTACAGGTTACATTTTGAAGAAACTTCTAATTTTGAACTGGCAGAGTTCTCCAGTTTATTCTGTTATAATTTCTTTTCAGTGGGCTGATAGTCTCAGTTGAAAGTTTTAACTGATTAGGAACTTCTGTTTGGGGTAAGTTATTAGAAAAGAAAAAGCTTATGACTTGTTTGTATTTACATGTACATCAAATGATAGAAAATACTACCTGCGAAATATAGTAATGGTTTTTGCTTTTTGTGGAATATAGAAGATACTATTTCTTCATGGATCAGGTCATCATAAAATTGATGGTGAATTAAAGTTGTATGGATCATGTATATTCCAACACGCAAAATTCATAAGGATAGCCATTTTTCCATTTGGAACAGATATACGTCAAGATGCCTGTTGGGATCTATAGCCAATGTCCTCATGCCATTATTCCTTCTCTCAAGTTTTCATCACATTGCTATTCTCCTTTCAAAACAGAAATGCATGTGTGCAAACCTATCCGTGCAGATATGTGTGTGTGTTCATGCTTGTGTAAAACACAGATTCTTGGGGCTGGAGTGTAACTGTCTTAATGTGACAGGAGACATTCATCTTGGAACCCTTTAAATAGTGTGAAAGTATCAAAAGCAATAAGCGAGAAAGCTGCTGCATTTCTAGATTGGTTGGTTAGGTAAGGATATTTCTGCCCTATCTTTATATTCTTTCATAGACTGGAGACTTATAACTCTCAGTCTAGTCCTTACATAAGTTACATTCTTAAATAGATATTCTATGCTGATTAGCTCTCAGAAATTAACTGTTTAACCCATATTGCTAAGTGATATAGTAGCCTACAGAAGAAGATGACAGGACCAGGGCAGTCATGCCTACAATGACAAAGCAATCAAATATAGGAAGGAAGGCGGTCACACCCTTGCTGGAAACTATTTGGCATTTAAACTATAAGAAACTAACAAATAACAAGGTTTAATTTATAAAGCAAAAAAATTTCCCCCGCAAAGCAAGCAAAAGGCTAGGATTGACAATTGTTGCTAATGCACTTGAAGGCCTTAGTTTATTTTCTGCAAATGAAAGTTCAATTACCACAGGCTGTTGGGGAGCTTCTTTTTCAATTATTAGATCCTTAAACTGGTGTATTGACATGCTCATTTTAACGAACCAGAATGATAATGGACTCCCTGCATAGCTCTTACGTATTCTATTTTCTGTGATACATGGCACCTAAAAGAGCTCTGACTTCTTTCATGTTTCTTTGAAACAGGGAGTACTTGAGACCCATTGAGTGCATACCTTTTCACGAAATTGTGTGCTTTAAGAACGTTGAGAAACTTCAATTGGTGAGCACTTTTTGGATCATTCCAAGAAGCACATATGACTTTCCTGTTTCAGACCCAGGGTGGGGTGGGGGAGGGGGAATTTTCAAATAGGATTCTTGCTAGAGATGTTCATTAAATTTGACCAAATTCTATGAAGAGCATTACTTTTACTTGGTGGAATATTAAGTCTATAATCCTTTGTTCGCTTTGTATTTATGAACTTCTCACTCGTCCTAGGCTTTAATTGGAGACCCAAGAAGAAGGATTCAAGTTGATCTTCTGGAGTTCCACAAAATTCTGAAATGTAGTTGCTGCAGCCAGAGTGGCAACGTTCTATTGCCTTCCATGCATGATACCTCCATCATGTAAGTATATCCTTAGATGAAGCAGTCATATAGCAATTGCTTTTGGAACGAAGACATGTTACGTAGAAAGAGTTTGGGGCAACATTTAGCAGGAATTATATGTACAACCTCAAAAATGCAGAAACAAGCCATTTAATAGTTTTGGATCACCCTCTCCTTTCAGATCTGCTCTTTGGAAGAGTGTTAAAGAACTGAAAGGAGGATTGCTCCACTTGGGGTGTTTATCCCTTCTTTACCAGATCTTGAAACTAGTAAATATTGCAATCTGACAAGATCAGTACAGTCTTTTGTACTGTTAACTCTTTTATTTTAATAAAAAAATTACTTACCTATCAAAAATTACTAGTCAGAGACACAACAGCCCGGAGAATAGGGTCTATAACTTCATAGAGTATCTCTGTGTAGTTATGACTTTGTTATTTCATTACATAAGTTGTATGACATATTACGACCTTTAACAAGCTCCACCTTCTTTAGATCCGAAGCACATTAAAAGCTCTTTTATCATTTACATGAGTGAAAATTATTGTATTTGATAATGTCCATGGTACTCTATACATGTGTTCTCACGTGCGCTGAAATTCATGAGCAAACCAGTCCTTAAGTTCTTCTATGTCCACTTGGGGTGTTTATCCCTTCTTTACCAGATCTTGAAACTAGTAAATATTGCAATCTGACAAGATCAGTACAGTCTTTTGTACTGTTAACTCTTTTATTATAATAAAAAAATTACTTACCTATCAAAAATTACTAGTCAGAGACAGAACAGCCCGGAGAATAGGGTCTATAACTTCATAGAGTATCTCTGTGTAGTTATGACTTTGTTATTTCATTACATAAGTTGTATGACATATTACGACCTTTAACAAGCTCCACCTTCTTTAGATCCGAAGCACATTAAAAGCTCTTTTATCATTTACATGAGTGAAAATTATTGTATTTGATAATGTCCATGGTACTCTATACATGTGTTCTCACATGCGCTGAAATTCATGAGCAAACCAGTCCTGAAGTTCTATGTCATTATTGAATTTATCTTGCTTTCACTCTGGTTCTTGACTTCCTTTTGAAGCTGAAAGTTTCACTACTTGATAGATGTTCATGTTTCTCTCTTGTTTTAGGTATACTCTAGCTCAGGAGCATGGCGATCTTATTAATCTCCATGATTGGTTCCAATCTTTCAAAACAGTTGTTCTTCTTCCTAGTACAAAACGAAAACACAAATCGAAACAGTCTCCATTACCCAAGAAAAGAAAGGATATGCATGAATCTGCAGACAAGAGCGAAGCGTCAATTCAGTATCCTATTGATCTTTCATTAAAAGTACATCATAGTCTTCTTAGTCATATAGTTGCATTATATATGTGTGTGTGTGTATTAAAATTATTGATATCATATGCACCTTCAGTTATGGCCACGAGAGCTTACTAAGCATTTCAACTAATATATGAAATTGCATCAGGGCTCTCCTATGTTCACCTTAGTTCTTTTTACAGTATCTCAATGTTTTCTCCAAACCATTTAGAGGACCTAAATTCTTCTCTTAATCGCAACAGATTTTTAGTTTTACATGAACAACCCTTCCCGAGCAACTTCAGTCATCTTGTGGGCTAAATAACTTAGATTTACCCGGCTATAAGACATCAGTGAAGGCAGCATTAATAATTGTGCACTCATGTTACGGAACTCCCCAAAGGTCTCGTTCTTGTAGGTCTTGTAGGAATTAACGATTGCTGTTTTGCAGTGCATTTCTTGCAGGCTTGTTCTTGTCCTGTCTACATTAACGATTCCTCTGTCTCCTACTTGCCTTGCTTCCGTGTTCCTTGAAGATCCTTAACCCCTTT
Source organism: Myrica gale (assembly GCA_963930655.1). Taxonomy (NCBI): domain Eukaryota; kingdom Viridiplantae; phylum Streptophyta; class Magnoliopsida; order Fagales; family Myricaceae; genus Myrica; species Myrica gale. The sequence goes on from OZ005606.1 coordinate 24,543,195, forward strand.
TTTCCTCAGAGCAAGGTTTTGTAGCGCAGTTACAGAGCTGCAGATTACTGGTCTCATTCGGATGCCTAGCAGAAGACGCCCTGACTGCGTGCAGAGAGTGGCCTTTGGACTCTAACCATTGCAGCCATTGTAGAAGCTTACTCGGCCTTGTTTTGATATCTTTCATGTGAAGGTAGCATTATCTTGTTTTGGTGCATTTGTACTATCGTGTAAATATGTCAAGGCTCTACAAATTAAGGTGATTTAGCAAATATATGACCATGTCATACCAAACAGATTGCATAGTTTGTGGTAGCACGCACGCAGACACGCCCGACACACACGTTGGAAGCGGAAAGTCTAGCATATATGCATGAGCCCCCCCCCCCCCCCACGCGCATACACGTCAGTTTTTGTGTATTTTGTTACCAAAGCAGAGCAGGCACGAGTCAAATTACCACAATTTCGCAGATCTATCCTGGTTTCTATCTCCACAAAATGTAATTTTCACATATGCTAAATGCACCCAACTCCCAAGTATTCAAACAGCACGCAAAGGCGAATCCTTTTATTTTGGGGTGGACGAAATAAATAATTAGACTACAAAGACGTATCAAAAAAAATGAGCCGTGTATGATTCACTTACAGTAAGATCAAAAGGCGATTCCCTCGCTGTTCAAGCAGCTAACAAAGTGCTTGGTGTCAGAACTAGCAAACCAAATCCTACCTACTAAATTCGTTTTTGTCTAAAAATGGTAACCACTTGTTTTCTGCGCAAGTTAAGAGTAAAAGTCGTCCTATTCTTTTTTGTGTCGGTGGACTATACTTGTTATACGTCACGGATATCTCATACCTTCACGCGCTAGCTTTAAGTTGATGATGTAGACTCGCTACTATTTTATTACGGTGGATGTCAAACAACGTAGCGAGTACCACTTGTCATCGAAGAAAGCGGGTAGGCCATGGAAAGAGGAATGGCAGCCCATTTCTTGTTTGGCTAGCATGAAAATGATTCCATCAGGCGCTGGAAAATGCCAACTACGTTATGAAAAAAAATTTAATTTTTAAATATTACGTATACCTCTAGAATTTAATTTTTTCTGAAAATAATTTTAGGGTAAATTTTGTTATCCCACTATTTTTGAAATTTATTAAGATTTTCAGTTATGTTCCTTCGACTATCTGCCGTCCAAAAAATGACGGAAGTTGAGACGTATTTGAGGTCAAATACTTCCACGTTATCACCTCTAAAATTACTAAATGATATAATTAATATTTAAGCCAAAATTAAAAGAGGCGCGAGAGAGAAGAGTCGGTTTTTTTTTGTTCAGAAGTTCATTGTGCGAGAGAATAATAATTTAGATTGTTGACAGATGGAGGGACAGGTACTATGTAGGGCTGAAAACCGGAAATGCGGTCCGTTATATTTAAGGACCGGACCGGACCACTTATACAATGTGGTCCGGTCCGGTTTTATACAATGTGGTCCGGTCTGGACCATTTTTTAAAGTGGTCCAGACCGGATTTAATATTTTTTTAAAAAAAAATTTCGAACGGCACGCGCAGAGCAGTGCGCAGTGCAGTCTGCACTGCGCAAAGTGTAATTTTTTAAATAATTAATTTTTTTTAAAAAAAATAAATGCGGTCCGGACCGCATTTGAAAAATTAAAACCGGACCGGACCGCAAATCCGGTCCGGTTTTCCGGTCTGGTCCAGTCTGCGGTCCGATTTTGTTCAGCCCCAGTACTATGTGTTTTCTTCGCTAAGTAGGACAGGACCTCATGTGATGTGAGACACGTATGAAAAAAAGGTATCAGCTTGTCGTTTTTTTCCTATGGGCAACCTGACCCGTATTTATATAACCCACCGGACGAATTTGACCATGATTTGCATCATTTTTTTTACCTTAATTAGTTCACTGGTTTGTGGAGCATAGCCAGATTACAAACTGTTCTTAAGATTTATTTTATCCTATATTAATTCTAGAATTCATATATATTTTGAGGTGTCATTTCATCAATTCAATTGGCCACTTAACTTAAAAAATCTCACGTGATTAAAAGAGACGTCATCAACAATAGCAAGTGTAATTCTAAATTACTAGGGGTGCATTATTTTTTACAAAAAAATATTTCCAGCAAAACGTTATGAGCTGACATTTTATATTCAGGTAGAGTAGATTGTTTAATATGAATTTTAAATTAATAACCACTAGTCTAATTTAACATTTTGAGTAACCCGGGAACACATGACTATTTACGATTGGTGGAGACGTGAGTGTCCCCGTTAAGAAAGTGAGATTTATACTGTTAACAAGATTAATCGAGTTGATTAAATGACTATTTTAAGACATGAAAAATTTTATCAGAATTAGTTTAAGACGAAATAAATCATACCTAGAAAAATAGTGTACTAGTTAAGTTATTACTTTGTTTCAATCTTGTTGTGATTAATTTTAGAATTTGGGTACTTTTCAGCAACTTTGGTAATATCTGGATGTTTATCAATTATATTATTAGAAGCTAGATGAGTTAAAAATAAACATTAAAAAAATGGGACGATAAAATCTCATATAATTTAGTTTTTTTTTTTGTTCATCTGGTTTAAACTAGCATATATAGAGAACTGGAAAAAGAGTGAGGACTAATTATTTTTTATCAACATAATTTATAATTAATGATGCAGGTATTGTTAATTAACCATGGGATTAGTCGGCTGTTTTCCAATTGGCCATATGTTGTCGGTCATGCAGCAGACTGTCTACACGTGTAACTCCCATCAACCACAGGGCAGGACGTAAACCGTGCCTCCTGCAGTCAAATTACTCTGCTTCCATTCCTTCGGTCCTCCTCCTTTCCTCCTTTTATAGTTTATATATATATATATGCGTATACTCTTCCCGTCACAGCTCAATCCGCGCTTTTACACTCCCCCTTCGCCCTCTCTCTCTCCCTGAGCCATTGAAGAGGACTATAACAGGGTGGGATATTCCTGGATCAAAATTTTCCGAGAAAGTCTGAGAAATTCTAGGAAAGACAGAGAAGAAACGGAGACAGGGTTGTTTTCTTCTTCAGGATCTGCATTTCGAACTTTAGGTTATCTCTCAAATTATATTTATTATCTTTGGGCATCTATTTTGTTGAGCTTTTGAGTTATTTTTGTTTTCCTACATTTTCTCTGCTACCAAACTCGTTTTAGTGCTTTTCCGTGTCTGGTTTTCTCTATCATTTGCCTCGCAGAATAATGCTCAGATTTGTACGTACTTGTTCATTTCTTAAGAATTCAAATCACTGAGTTAATTTTTTCGTGTATACAAATTCTTGCTCTTTGTTATGCCCGATTACCTAGAAACTGGAGTGATCTCTGGTACTTTAAACGATTCGACACCTTGGTTTTGCTCAATTTCATTTTTCAAACAAATCGACGAATAAAAGGCATAGGTCCATTTTTCCCTTCTTTTCGTTTTCTCCAATTTATTGGAAACGAAACAGAGGATCATGTTTCTTTCTATTTTTCGTTGCTTGAATTTTCGGTAAATTTCTCCTTCATTGTTTTACTGAACTTTGGAATTCTTTTGTTATTCTGAACAGTGAGGTAATATCCATCATTATCTGCATGATGAGTATGAGAAATGGGAATGTTCAGTCAGTGACTTGCAATGGAGCAGATGTGAACAAACCCTTCAAGATCTTCGTGGGTTATGATCCACGAGAGGATCTTGCCTACGAGGTTTGTCGCCATTCAATCTTGAAGCGGTCCTCGATCCCTGTTGAGATCATACCAATAGTACAGTCAGATCTGAGAAAGAGTGGTTTATATTGGCGTGAAAGAGGCAAATTGGAGAGCACTGAGTTCTCCTTTTCTCGGTTCTTGACTCCTTACTTGGCCAATTACGAGGGTTGGGCAATGTTTGTGGACTGTGATTTTCTGTACTTGGCAGACATTAAGGAATTGAGGGACTTGATTGATGACAAATACGCAATTATGTGTGTTCAGCATGACTATACCCCGAAAGAGACAACAAAGATGGATGGGGCAGTGCAAACAGTGTATCCAAGAAAGAATTGGTCTTCGATGGTGCTGTACAATTGTGGCCATCCCAAAAACCGGATCCTGACACCCGAGGTTGTGAATACACAGACGGGTGCTTTTCTTCATAGATTCCAGTGGCTTGAGGATGAGGAAATTGGGTCGATCCCGTTTGTTTGGAATTTTCTTGAGGGGCATAACAAGGTTGTTGAGCATGACTCCACAACTTTCCCTAAGGCGATACATTATACTCGTGGAGGGCCATGGTTCGAGGCTTGGAAGAATTGTGAGTTTGCAGACCTGTGGTTGAATGAAATGGAGGAGTATACGAAGGAAGCAAAGAAGAAAATTCAAGATTAGATTGAATCAGCAGGTGGCATCTAAGAACAACCTTTCATGCTTTATTCTTTATGTTGAATTTGTTTAGTGAATCCTATAGCTGATGGTGATTTCACCGAGACTAGGACCATAGGCATTGAAGGATGCAGCATATGTAATTCATTTGTGGTATTTGTTTGCACTAGTTTCTACCAAGTATTGCTGGCATACACATATGCGTTACATATGCTGATTGTTTATTTGTTTAGCCACCACATTCCGGTGGAACTTTCAGCTGCTTATCCAATAGAATACATATATTTTTTGTTATCAACGGGATTTCAGATCTTCTTTCCAGCTTATTATTGATTTGACTTCGATCCATAGATTGGTTGAAGTGGTAGAAATAATGAAAAACTCAAGTACTTATAATGCTTTACTCAGTTCACTAAATTTTTCTCCTTGCTGGTTTTAATGAACTTTTTGACATGGAATGTAAAATCTAGGGGAGCGATCATAGCTGTAAATGATGGGCTAGATGCTGTCGGTATAGCTGTGCTGCTTCTTTTTGGGTGCAACTATGGGGAAGAAAGACCGTGGCCACTGCCCTACCAATCTGAACGAATGACTTTACTTTCCCTTTCATACTGAAATTAAAGTTAGGCACGGGTAATTTTGCTAAGAAACACAAGTATTAGCTGAATTATCTCCATTGGAATCCGGTGGATGATCCATGACTCGCATTATGTATAGAAGGCCCATAAGTGGAAGATGAAGGTAGGTGTAATGAATAGGCGGCTCCTTTTATCATAAGTTTCTCGATTGTTGCATGTAGCGGGTCATTGAATTGCTTCACATGTGATGACGGCTCCGCATATCATTGTTGACAGTCGAGCAGGTTGGTGTTCTTTTCGTGCCCTCTTGCTATGTGGTTATTCTTCCTTCCCTTGCCTTAGAAAAAGAAAAAGTAGCTCAAGTGGCATTCCACACCGATCAAGAGGTTGAGGGACTTGCGGCTTATAAGCTTGACTTCCCCCAATCAAAATATAGGTCCTTCAAATGGTTGAAATATAAGCTTCTTGTATGTGTGCCCTTTTGCTGTGTGGTTATTCTCCCTTCTAGAAAAAAAAAGAGTTGGATGTTCTTTTCAGCACTTTTTTTTAGAACATACCTACTTGAGCCGAGAATTCAAGAAGGGGTAGTTGCAAATTTGCAATCTGCTCAAAGGCATGTTTGCAATGTGTAAACGTAATTAGTGATCACAGAGGTCCTCCCTCCTCAACCCTATTGAGAAGCTTTTCCAGCATGACCTTCCTACTAAAACTGCAGATAGATGATAGATGTGAGCATCGATCATGGAATTTCAGAGTTTGTATTATTTTCCTAGAGGCCCGTTTGGCACACAGGATAGGCACTTGCAGAGAATTACGTATGGCTGCAGACATGCACATGCTAATACACGTCTCCGGATGAAATCCAAGTCTGCATAAAAAGAACCCTTTTTCTGGTTACAGAAAATTAGAGACCAAAGATTGTAGGGCTGCAGACCGGTAGTTCTCTTCCTATAAAACTGATACCAACAACTTTGAGTTGGTTAAAGGTTATGCTTTTGGACAAAAATAGTCTGCAAAATAGTTATACAGCAAAATTGCCACCAGAAAATGCAGATAACCAATTCACTTTACTATAAAATTTGGAACTTTTTACTTGGCATTAAACAAAAGAGCAATTTTTGTTTGGGTTCTTTGGTCCACCTTGTTACAAGGTGATTACAAAAGGTCAAGGACTCACATGGGGTTAAAAAGAGAGTAAAATCATTGACATCCATAGGAGTGTAAGGAGAAAACCTCCCCAAACTTCTTGAACTTGGCAATGAATTAGGATTCTATAATTTTCTAACAATGAGTTTCACCTTTTGTGCCTATCTCTGTTATTACACCGTATAATCCGAACAAAAAATTATAAAGATTCTCATCCCTTAACAATATCCCATAAATGTTCATTTTTAAGAATGTCATTTTTTCCTGTCCATGTTTAAAGTCACTACTATTTTTTCCCCTTTAAACACAAGAGAAATGAACTTAATAAGGAAATGTAGGACGCTTGGTTTAGATCTAATAACAGTTTTTGTGTTTGTATTTTTTTGGAAGTAGTGTAGATTCTCTTGGGATTGTTGAAATTTGTAAAAAAGTTATTAGAATTAGTGAAAATGTATTGGAATTGATGAAAAATTTATTGAGATAGATGGATGAAAAGGTATGAAAAAGTGATTGAGAAGTTAAAAAAAAAAAAAAATAAAATAAAATATTTATTTAAAAATCAAGCAGCAGTTGGGAGGATTACACAATACGTGTACTTAAGAGGGCAAATCTGTCCATTTGCTAAAATTATCTCAAGTCCCTATCATTATCTCTGATTATTCATCAGACCACTTTCCTTCCTCCACTTCTTCGCTTCGCTGCAAGGGTGACTGAGTGACTGAGCCAGCGGGAGAGAGGCTGACACTTCTCGATGACCACCAGATTCCCTCCCGCTTGTCAGCTCCCGCCTCAGCACCTCCACACGTGCCAACTGAATCATCGCCTCCTCCTCCTCCCTCGTGCTCTCGTTCGGCCCGGTTCGAGGAGGTTGACATTTACGTTGGCGGCGACGGCACGTGGGATTGAAACAGAGGACAAGGACGGGGGGCTTAAGAAGGGCATAGCAGAGTTCTATGACGAGTCTTCGGGGATATGGGAGGACATCTGGGGCGACCATATGCACCACGGCTTCTACGACCCAGGTTCCACGGTTTCAGTTTCGGATCATCGGGCCGCCCAGATCCGCATGATCGACGAGGCACTCCAATTCGCTGGGCTTTCGGGTCAGTTTCTCTCTCTCACTGTTCACTTTGTAGATAGACCATTTCATGCATTCTCTATGCATATTTATGTGCTTGTGCTGAGGTTTGTGGACGAAGATGAGCTTTCAACGGCCTGTTTTTTCTTCTGTTTTGCAGAGGACCCAACGGGAAGGCCTAAAAGTGTAGTTGATGTTGGATGTGGGATAGGAGGCAGCTCTAGATACCTGGCAAGAAAATTTGGGGCCAAATGCCAAGGTATCACCCTTAGTCCGGTCCAGGCACAAAGAGCTAATGCACTTGCTGCTGCTCAAGGACTAGCGGACAGGGTAAATCGAAACTTTTTAATTTCCTAGGCATTCGCCTTATCATGTTATCATGCATTATACATAATGATGAAGGTGATTAACCACTCACTTAAAAGGGTTCGTTGTCTCCTTATATGTTTCTGAATTATCACTCCCTTGTCTGAGACAAGAGTGTTGGTTCCTCCCTTCTCCCCCTACAAAGGAAAGAAAAAACATCCGTTTACTAATCGATTTAGTGATGGCAGGAGATATAAATCCATTCTAGTAGTTGCTCTATATGTGTGCTGAACTCATAATTGGATTGTTTGGGCTCATTTTTGGTACTTAATTTTTCCCCCAGCAAGAGCATTTTTAGTTAGAACTTGCATCTGATTTATTGGAATGTGTGCCTTCTGCTGGAAGACCTTCTCTGCCGTATCTATTTTCTGATCCCTTGGTTGACTTTGGATAAACTAGGTGACAGTGGCAAGCGCATATAGAAGTTCTTGTTCTACTATTAGGTGTGTTGGAAGTCTCACATTGCTAGAGAAACTAGTCAATGTGCTCCTTATAATGTTGTGACATCTCTCACTCCTCAAGGCGTCTTTTGGAGTTGAGTTAGACCTACCTTTCACATATTGTGTAAATTCTAATATGATATTAGAGGAAGGTTCCTAGTTTTTGGTCCACCGTCACCCGTTTCCACGTGTTGGCTTGGATGTCCTCCCCCCACAAGTGAGGGGGCGTGTTGGAAGTCTCACATTGCTAGAGAAACTAGTTAATGTGCTCCTTATAAAGTTGTGACATCTCTCACTCCTCAAGGCGTCTTTTGGAGTTGAGATAGACCCACATTTCACATATTGTGTAAATTCTAATAAGGTGGTCTAGTTTTTTGGTTTTAGTGTTTCGTATTTATCTCCAATTAATGATTGCCTACATATATCTGTTACTGCCAAGAAGTGTTATACAAATAGTATTTTGATTGTAATAATTTTAACATGAACAATTATCAGGTCTCCTTCCAAGTTGCAGATGCTTTGCAACAACCATTTCCTGATGGGCAATTCGACCTGGTGTGGTCCATGGAGAGTGGTGAACACATGCCTGACAAAACAAAGGTTCTTTCTCTCTTCTATCCAGACAAGTTCAATTCTTTTTTAAGGTTGTAGCTAGTTCATTGTTAAATTTTCTCTCACTTTATTTTCGATTATTATCTAATTTCCTCTCTGTCTCTCTCTGACTGGCAGTTTGTTAATGAGTTGGCTCGAGTTGCAGCCCCTGGAGGAACAATAATCATAGTAACATGGTGCCATAGGGATCTCGCTCCCTCTGAGGAGTCTTTGCAGCCGTGGGAAAAAGAGCTTCTGGACAAGATATGTGATTCTTATTATCTTCCGGCATGGTGTTCAACTGCTGACTACGTCAACTTACTGCGGTCACTTTCTCTCGAGGTAATTACCTACCCAATCAGGTGGGAAAAAGGGAAAGCTTGACACTCGACTTTTTGAGCTCAACGATTATTTAACTCTTTATGTAGAGGCAGAAATGAGCTTGATAAGAAAATAACCTATTCCAAACCTAGTCTCTATGTCCCCTGGTTGACTGATTAAATTTGCGAGTCAACATGACCTTGGATTGCTCATGTTTAGGTCCTGTCCTACCCTATGAAAATGAGACAACAATAAGTTCTTAAATTGTCATGGCAGGATATTAAGGTAGCAGATTGGTCCCAGTATGTCGCTCCATTTTGGCCAGCAGTGATACGGTCAGCATTGACATGGAGGGGCCTCACATCGCTGTTGCGAAGTGGTAAGTTTGAGAATAATCCTTGTGGCACTTAGAACTATTCCTTCTTAAGTCTCTTGAGGGTGTTCCCTTTTTTTCTTTTTCTTTTTCTTTTTCAATTGAGTAAGCTATACACATGTCAATGGATTTTAAGCCCATAATCTCGCAGTCAACGATTTCTCATAGGGATGAAGTGCTGAAGTGCCCTTTGAACCTGTACTTGTTAACACCTTTAAGTTTTATTTATGTCAATACTGAATCTCTCTGTAGTATAATATTCAGAAAAACCTCCATGTCTTTAAACTAGATTAAAGCTACATGTTAAATCTCTACATTTGAAGATTTTTCTCTACCCTTACCCAAAAAACAAAAAGATTTTTCTCTACAGTTCTCTTTAGTAGAATGATTCCAGTGCAACAAAAAGAGCGTTAACTGTCTCCAAATCCAGTTTCTTAGTTTGCCTTTTTGACTATGAGTTATCAGGACTAAAAACAATAAAAGGGGCTTTGGCAATGCCGTTGATGATCGAAGGATTCAAGAAGGATCTCATCAAATTTGCCATCATTACATGTCGAAAGCCTGAATAAGTTACATGCGCTTGGAGGAAGCACGATCGCGAAAAAGGTATTTTACTTTTGTTGCTAGAATTTTTTTTTGTATTTTTGCACAAGTTTCCGTGGATGTTTTCTTTATGGGATTGCCACCATTACAATGCCGGTGGTGTTTGTTAGGCACCCCAAAATTTTGACATAATATAATAACTACAAAACATTCTCTTTATTCCCATCAAATCATTCATTTCCACTATAATAAATATAAAAAAATTCATTCAAATCATCTATCTTTTCATTTTTTTCACCAACTCCAACGCCTCAAAATTTTAACCATCCCAAAATTATAACACTCACAAGGTGTTTGTTTCCTTTCCTTCTTTGGAGCGAATGGAATGGTGCATACTTACTGTAGTATGGCATTCACCTCCATTTTGAATTTCGTGATGTAACTAAAGTATTATAGTTTGGTCTCAAAACTGGGTTATGATATATTGGGTGTATAGTTTTTTCTCTGGCTGCAATGAGAAATATGGATGGGTACTAAAATAGAATAAAACGATATGATTTTCTTTCTCATCTTCCCCGTTTACCCCAGATCTTTTATGTAACAGGACCACACCCGAATGGATGGTACAAAATCTTCCACAATAGTCCTACGTTTTCAGATTTCTTTCAAATGATGCGGAACATCATCGGGTATTTGAAGGGAAGACTTTCTCGCATGCAAGAAATAAACTCAAAACAGGACGGCCGTGAAGAAATGATGTGGATTTTGTATTTCATTTGAATTAATAAATTGCTCATTACAAAATTGCAATGAAGAATATGATGACATTAGAAAGAATAAAGCCTGAAACCGCCCTTCGCCAGTGAAGTTAACGATAGCATAATGCCCGTTGGTTTCCCCACAACTGGACGTCTGGCGAATAAAGCTGTGAAATCACTGAAAGTAATCATTTTAAACTGAACTGAATTTAGTACAGAAGGTGTTGTTACCCATCAAAACAACAAATGTAGCGTAGAGAGAAGAGAATTCGCAGGAGGCTTCTCATAGTTTCCTTAAGAGTCCAAGATGGCTGTGATCTTACGTATGCGTCAACGCAAAATTCTGCAACAGGACATATAATTGAAAGCAGATTCAACAGGCTTTAATGGAGTCGTCGGTGTGTAGCGAGGACACCCCTTCCGGGTATCTTGCAAATGGTCTCACTCTCACGTTATGTTGTTAATAGGTGGCGGGTGGGTGGATGGGTTGCACTGTCGAACGCAAAATTCTGCAACTGGACATATAATTGAAAGCAGATTCAACAGGCTTTAATGGAGTCGCCGGTGTGTAGCGAGGACACCCCTTCCTGGTATCTTGCAAATGGTCTCACTCTCACGTTATGTTGTTAATAGGTGGCGGGTGGGTGGAAGGATTGCACTGTCTTTCGATTTTTTAACCTTATCATGTAATAATGTGGCCTGTCGTTTCTCTCCTGTTTGCTCAGCTCTCACTGTATTTTTATAGACGCTGAGCGAGGGAGCCACAGAGAGACTGAGAGAAAGGGACTCTTGACGGTTCTCCCTGACCACCACATTTCTCGCCCCACCCCGTGACAACTCCCAAACAAGCATCTCAACGCGTGCCGCCTGAATCCTCATCCTCTCCCTCGGGATCCGCCCTGTTCGAGGATATCGACATTTGCGCCGGAGGCGACAATGACAAGTGGAACGGAAGCAGAGAAGATGAAGGACGGGGTGCTTAAGGAGGGGATAACAAAGTTCTACGATGCGTCGTCTGGCGTATGGGAGCGCATCTGGGGCGACCATATGCACCACGGGTTCTACGAACCGGGTTCCAAGGTTTCAGTTTCGGATCATCGGGCAGCCCAGATCCGCATGATCGATGAGGCACTCCGATTCGCCGGCATTTTGGGTCGGTTCCTATCTCCCTCTCACTTCAATCTACTTACCGTCCAAAAAAACAAGACTACCCCCCCCCCCCCCAACAAAAAAAAGCATTGTTCACTCTGTTAGATATGTTTAATACGTTGTCTTTGTTCCAACGTATGTTCTTGTGCTGATTGGTGTTAACGTGATGTTTGAATGTAAAAATTTTGGAGGTTTGAAATTTTGGGGTATTGTTGTTTGTAAAAAAGTAAAGATATTTTATATAATTTTGGGATATTGTTGTTTGTGAAAAAGTAATGATATTTTATATAATTTAATGAAAAAGTGAAGATGAAAGATTTAATTGAATATTATAATATTATTTTATAGTTTGACGATGAGAGATATTATTTTATAATTGTGTAGAAATTTTGAGCCGGAAAAGATGACGTTTCAACGGTAATTTTTTGGTCTGAATTTGTTTTTGCAGAGGACCCAACAAAAAGGCCTAAAAGTGTCCTTGACGTTGGTTGTGGGATAGGAGGCAGCTCCAGGTACATAGCAAGAAAATATGGGGCTAATTGCCAAGGTATCACTCTTAGTCCTGTCCAGGCTCAAAGAGCTAATGCTCTTGCTGCTTCTCAAGGACTTGCAGACAAGGTAAATCTGAAACTTTTTTGGATTCCCACAAGTTCAGCTTGTCATGCATAATGATTTTCTCTCTCTCTCTCTCCCGAGGTTATTTCTGATTAAAAAGTTCCATTTGACGTACAACAACAGTTGCAATATGCTGAAAGACTTTTGGGACAAACAGACTCGTCACTAACAACATAAAGAATTAGCAGGTTTCCTTTCAAGTTGCAGATGCTCTGGAACAACCATTTCCTGATGGGCAGTTTGACCTGGTGTGGTCCATGGAGAGTGGTGAACACATGCCTGACAAAGCAAAGGTTCTTTCTCCCTTACATCCCGATGTGTTGATTCTTTTCAATGCCTGTGGTTGACCTGTAAAGTGGAAAACAGTTTATACTTGAACTTTATTGTGTTAGAATATTGATCTCGATTTCCCTCTCTGTCTCCCTCCCCCTCCCTTGTTACTGGCAGTTTGTTAATGAGTTGGCACGAGTTGTAGCCCCTGGAGGAACGATAATATTGGTAACATGGTGCCATAGGGATCTTGGTCCTGAGGAGGAATCTCTGCAGCCGTGGGAGAAAGACCTTCTGAACAAGATATCTAAGTCTTTCTATCTTCCTGCATGGTGTTCAACTGCTGATTATGTCAAGTTACTGGAGTCCCTTTCTCTCCAGGTAAAAGGAGCTCGAAACTCGACAGTCGATTCTTCTAGCCCAAAAATTGATTTGACTCCTCACATTATGGCAGAATTTCCAAGGAGAAAGAGAGAACTACTCAACTGACTGATTATTTAAAGTAGCAAGTTTTTTATGTCCTTAAAAAACAAAGAATTTATACATGTGGCAACAATAAATTCCTTAGCTGCCATGGCAGGACATTAAGGCAGCAAATTGGTCTCAGCATGTCGCCCCATTTTGGCCAGCGGTGATACGGTCGGCGTTGACATGGAAAGGCCTCACATCCCTGTTGCGAAGTGGTAATGCTCAACAAATCATCTAACTATAGAGGATTTTGCTAGATACAAAAAGGGCATTAACTTTCACTAGATCCAATTTCTTACTTTGCACCTGGCTACGAGTTTATCAGGGCTAAAAAGCATAAAAGGAGCGTTCGCAATGCCGTTGATGATCGAAGGATATAAGAAGGATCTAATTAAGTTCGCTATTATTACCTGTCGGAAGACCTGAATAAGTTTCAAGCGGAAGCAAATATTCACGAGCATGAATAAGGTTTGCTGTTAATGTTATGATCCTCATCAAGGATCATGGGTGTTTCGGTAATGTGGAGCCTAGGGTTCGAAAGGGGCAAGATGCTCGGGAAGCTCGAGGAATTTCAGGGGATTGCTTTAGTGTGTTTTAATTCGAGTTTTGTGTAGTGTCGGTCTGTTGACTGGGCCGGGTCAGGGTCAGACCGTGTTGGGCTTGATTGTCCAATAGGGCCATTTGTTATTTTTATTAGCTTTGGGCTGCCCAATTGCATGGGCTTATTTGCTTACCTGTTTTAGTTTAGTCAGTTCGGGGGCCTCTTTGGCCAACTCAGAGTCTGTATAAATATCAAATGAGAAAGGTATCAAATGTGGTTATTGTGCTAAACACTATTGTGTTGAATATGCTAAGCAACGATCGACATTAAAAGTTTCAAAATTAAAGGGCTCAGATCGCACCACATCAATTAAAATGGTTTGAATATTTAAAATGATGTGTTTAACCACAACCGTCAAGATCTCTAGCTTCTAATATCAGCTGTCGCTCAACATGCTCAGTACAACAATGCTTAGCATAGTAACCGAACTCAATGAATTAATACATAACGGTTATTGGAGATTGACTCTCTCGAACTGATTCTGTTACAAGTTCTTCCTTTTCCTTTCCAGAGTTCATTCATCCAAACAACTTTTACATCCTTTTTACCCTTGATTCCAGCGGGTACATTACATTTGCTACTGATGCTGAACCATTGTTTCCGTACTTTCATAAGGGTGTTTTCTGTCTGGCCCATTTCTTCTGATTGATTTTTCTTTTTCTCTAATTTTTTGGTTGGTGTGGTCAGTTCTTTGATGCAACATGATCAGTTTCTCAGAGCAAGTCATCAGGAGTTTAAGAGGAAGATTTTCTTGAAGGAAAAATGATAAAACTCAAAAGAGAAGCGTGAGACATCAGACAACAGAGTATGTAATATTGATGTAAAGCACTGTCTCAAAGCTTTGCCAAGGATATTTCTGTAGCTTTCATGGGTTTCCAAATAAGAGAATGATTCTTGCAGCAGCATTACACCGGCAATGAACGCCTAAAGTGTCTCAAACTCAGATATGACACACGGCCATTATAAGAACATCCAAATGTGACTCATCTTGGTCTTCACAGACTTAGGCTATGTTGGTTTATACCAAAATTTTAGGATTTGCATCATACTTTTTATTTACGATCCAAACATTACAAAAAAATACGTATTTCAATGCAACACTTTATTAATTTTTTTACAAATATCAATTCATTTTAACTTCTGCACGCATACCAATATAACTTTAACATCACCTAAATATTAACAATTTTATCGAAATCCTACAATTTTCTTACAAGTGAACATCCTAGTCGAAGTCACTGCAGCTGCGCAGCGTGCATTTAGGCAAAGTAGCACTTGCAATTTTTTTTGTTTCAAAATGCGGTCCGGTCCGGTCTGGACCGCTTATTAAAAATTTCCAATAGGACCAGATTGCATTAATCTGGTTTTATTAACGTGGTCTAGACCGGACCGATTTCATTTTTTGAAAATCACAAAACCGGTCTGGTCCGGCAAGGTCGGCTCAAACCAAATGGGGGCCTAAGGCAAAATAAATTATTAGGCTTTTTATATAAAATTTAATATAAAATATTTGAAATTATTTGAAAATTATTAAATTTAATATAAGATATTCAAAGTTCCCATTAATTATTTTTTATGAGGCCCTCATACATGACATCAAGCCTCATTACTAGAATAATTAAGAAATTTATAAGACTTTTTTTCTCTTTAAGTAAGGTTCAAAAGTATCTAAAAAAGGGATTAGGAGGCTTAAAAGAAATATATTAGTCCACTCGTGATAAAAAAATATGAAAAAATTGCATCTTGTCATTCTTTTTTTTTTCTTATCTAAGTTGTCTTTTTATTTTTAAATAATCTATAACAAAAATAAATAAATAAATAAATATTTTTAATCTTTATGGGGCCTTGCTCAGGGTGAGGCCTTAGGCCTCAGCCTAACTTGCCTTACCCTTGAGCCGGCCCTGTGGTCCGGTTCTGTTCACCACTAGCTTCTAGTTCTGACCAACCCGACCATATCTTGTAAGAGTCGAGTTTAGAGTGAGTTTCGGAGTCATTTTGCACAGCCGAAGAAAGAGTAATGAAGTAATGTTGCATTCAAGGATAAAAAGGGGAACGGATTGCCTCCGAAGGCAATTTCCTCCGAAGGTTCCGGATGGACAGCTGAGATTTTATTTCACAGATCCAATGGTGCAAAACAGTCCACCTAGTTTAATGAATTTTTTTTGGCTTGGCGGCTCACTCCCTCTCTTCGACGGCTAGGTTCTCTGGCTTGAGCCCCTCTTCCCCTTTCTTCCACGCCTAAGTTCCCTCCCTCTCCAATTTTTTCCCCTCTCTCTCTCCTTCACCGTCTCTGGCCGGACAGACCTCCTTCTTGCGCTCCTCTCCGCCTGAACTTCGCCGAAATTCATTCTTTGATATCGGTTGTCTTGGTCGTCGAGGAAGCCCGACGACGGTCATAGCGGGAGTCCCAGCTCAGTACGAAGGCAATAGTTCCACAATTAACAGGTACCTTGTTTCATCCATGAATCTAGTTACAGGCCAAGGTGCCAAGAATTTGGAATAAATTTTGCCCCCATTTGCAGTTAGGCGTGAGGTACCTGTTCTGGTTTTGGGAGAGATTCTCCATTTTTGGGTATCCTATCTGTCCCCCCAAATTCTCCATTGTTGATTTGTGCATGTTCTGATTTTGGGAGAGATTCCCCATTGCTAATTTGTGCCTGTTCTATCAGGTATCAAATACAATGTATTTAATGTTGTTTTAGTACTCTGCTGAGGGGATAAGGGGAAAGGGGTCCGCGGATGGAACCCAATGTTGATTTGTGCGTAAATGCAAGCTTCCATTCCTAAACAAGATGTTCCTGATGAATAATTATTGTACTGTTGCTTCATTTGTTAGTATCTAGTTGAAGAAAATTTCATATCTGTAATTGAATTTTTGTATATCTGCTCGTCATCTCTGGGCATACCAAGTAGTGTCACGTTGACAACTATATGGAAAATTATAGTTTTTAGAAAGATTGTCCTGCATACTCTTATCTTTGTTTACTAGGTATCCGGTTGGTTCACTTGTAGTATGTCCTTAACTTCCTTGCTATTCTCGGTCCTGGATTATTCTGTAAATGCATTTAATTGACTCACTCTAGATGACGAATACTAGGTAATTGACAAGCCCATGAATTTCGGTACAATAAATAATCAAATGGAGGCCAGGGATGGTACAAGATATAAGAATGTTCAATTCGTGAGATATGTGCTGATGTGAGGTTGATTTTCAGAATGTAATGAAATATAATGACAAAGAAGTGATGTTCATGTTATGGCCAAAACTTTGCTGGAAAAATTCGAGGAGAAATGGTTGCAACTTCTGCCTAAAGTTACTGAAGAGGTAATCTGCTTTCCTAGTTCGGATGGCTCTACTGTGAATTAAAAGAAAGCGTCAATAATTTTCGTTGAATCTTTCTTGATGACTAGCTTCTAGTTCTGACCAACCCGACCATATCTTGTAAGAGTCGAGTTTAGAGTGAGTTTCGGAGTCATTTTGCACAGCCGAAGAAAGAGTAATGAAGTAATGTTGCATTCAAGGATAAAAAGACCCTCTATGTGGTAGTCTAATTGAGTTTGCTGGAACACGTTGGAAGTGCAGGAAAAAGGATGCTGCAAATCATATTTATTTATACCTTTAGCGCGGTAGAATCCCCACAAAAGGGGAAAAGAAACTAGAAGGAAGGAAATGAAGTATAATCTTTGT
Organism: Myrica gale; assembly: GCA_963930655.1. Lineage (NCBI taxonomy): Eukaryota > Viridiplantae > Streptophyta > Magnoliopsida > Fagales > Myricaceae > Myrica > Myrica gale. The sequence continues at coordinate 24,560,542 of OZ005606.1, forward strand.
AGCCAAAAGTGGAACCGGAGATAACACGGCATCTTGAAGTAGAGAAAAGCAAATGTTGGGGGGAAGGAGAAGAGGAAAACAGAATTCTTTGCCACTTCTGGCAGTGAGTCCTGTTGAAGCAAACAAAGTGCCGAAGATAAAGGTGGAAAAAATCAACTGCAACAATTATGAGATGTTTGGTAGTGTCTCAATAAAATAATACTTTAAAATTATTTTTTTATTAAATCATCACTTTACATTTTAAATAAATATAAAAAATCATTTAAATAATATAACATCCCAATATTTTAACAATGATTACACGAATAATAAGGAACGATGGAATTATAAATGATTACACGAATCAAGGTACATATGAGGCGTTTGTTTGTGGAAATTTTGCGGAATATTCTCAAAATTTTAAGAATCTTTATTTTATTGAGATTTATTGAGATTTATGAAAAGTAGAATGTATGTGTGTAAAAGTTAAAAATTTTAGAGTGTGTTTGTTTTGTTAGAAATTCCGAACCCAAAAATTTTGAGGAAACAAACACCCCATATGTATAGATTATTATGGAAAAACTGAGGCCAAATGAGTCGCCACGTCGATTTGGATTATTATAAATAAATTATTTCAGTACTAATCGAAAGACCAACCAACCACCACTACTTCCTTTTGAAAAAGAAGAGCTGCTAGAGAGAGAACCCATACCCTTCGTGTTTCCAGGGGACGGGAGGAGCCTTGGCTCCTTACGTCCCTCCGCTCCCTCTCCATCTCCATCTCCCTCTCCCTCTCTCCAGTTTCTCGGCTTTCTCCTTTGTTTGTTCGTCCCCTCATCTTTTTTTTTTCGGTGATTTTTGCTCCTGCCTGATGCTGCTCTTCTTGGCTAGATCTGGCCTGCTTGAAGGCGTTTTGATGGCCACGCGTTGCACCTCAGCTATCCTCAGCTCTCGGCGCTTCTCCTCACAACCTTCCGGAGCTGGTGCGGCGGCGCGTGGGGATCCACGCGCGTCTTCACGCGCGCGTGGATCTCACGCGCCCGCCATTTTGTTGCTTTGTCTGGGTTGTTTCGGGTGGTTTCCTTCGCTCTTGTGCTGGGTCCAGCCGTCACCGGGGCTCTTTTGTTGTGTGTTTTTTCTTTGGTTGTTAGGTTGTGTTGTTATGGTGTACGTGAGTTTTAGTACTGCACGTTTTTGTCATGGACCTTGTTGTCCATTTATGCTGTTATGGAGGATCATTCGGGGAAGTGAGAGTGAGGTGCATGACTCCCTCCTCTTCCGGACTCCGTTTGTGACGGGTCTTTGCACCCATTTCAATCCTACAGACTTGTGTGTCTGTCTTGATGAGGCCATTTTGGCCATTAGAAATCTGGTCTTTCAGACTGGATGTATAGCCCTCAGGGCTTTTCATGTTGCTGTATTGGGTAGTTCTCTGTATCAAGGATGTTTCTTGTATCCGGTCTCGAAGGACCTTCTGTATGCAACATTTAGTTGTGAATGAAATTCACGTTTGCCTAAAAAAAAAAAAAAAAAAAAAAGAAAGACCAACCAACCACTTGGAATCGTGCTTAACACGTTCAAAGTGCACAGCTGAGTACTCGTCAGGATCCTGCTCGTCTACAGTTCGGTGAGAGGCAGAGAAAGAGGTGTGGGTCCCACAGGAGCCTACACTTTTGTCTCACCTTCTCACGGAATTGCACCTCTGCAATACTTAGATATTGTAGAGGATCCGGTCGTACAATTTTTTTTCTCACTCTTTATCCTGGTCATAGGGAGGAGATCAGGTCCCTACGTGGAATAGTATCTTCTATCGGGCATCGGCACATGGAATGGACATCCACGTGTCATTATGACGTGGCAACATTTCTATACCCCCAAAAGAACTCCAGCATTTCCCACCCACGTTATATACGTACTGTTCTAATTTTCTGGGCTCTTCCACTCATATTTCTAATTTTGGGGTATTTATTATCGTGGCAAACAAAAGCCGCCATTTCAAAATCCTCCACCTCCTCCCCAGTCAGGTTTTTACTTTTATTATAGGAGGGCGAGAGAGAGAGAGAGCGCGCGCTAAGGACTAGAGTGACGGAGAGTAGTGAGAAAGACGGAGTTTCCCAAGAGATAACAAGTCTGAGAGAGATAATCGGAAACCCTAATCTCTCATTGAATGAGGTTCGTTCTTTCTTTCGATGAGTCCGGAAACCTCTCGATTTTTTATTTCTTTTTTCTTTGTAAAGTTTGTTCTAATCTCGGCGTCGTGTTGTGGACGAATGGTTGATGCGGTCTCTGGTTTTGGATTCTATTCTTCACTTTGAAGCATTATGCGGTTTTAGGTTTCTCAAAATGGTTCGTTGTTTTCCTTGAATGTTTTGGTGTTGAGGCTGTGATGGCGTACACTGGACTGTAGCTGGTACAACTCTGAGCTGCGATTTTGTCTTGTCTTTATTCTCCCCCTTTTTTTCTCCTCAGGGACTGTAAGGATTAGCACAAATGTAATTTTTTGTGAAATTCACGACAAATAATACTGCACAGTGCACAATGGGGCTTTCTTCTCCAACAAATAAAACGCACGTATACCTTAATAGGTGTTTATGTATTTATGAATCTATAAAAGAATATATTGCGTTCAGAAGCGCAAAGAAATTGCTGGTACAATTACTCACGGAGTGAAGGGCGAAAGAGAGAGATAATGGATTTGGACGAAACAAGGCTGAGTTGAAGAGGTGAGATAAACTATGACAGATTAAACAGCTGTGTGAGTCCTGATTTGCATTGGTCTATCAGAAGATATGATAAACGGACAACATACCTAAATTCTAGGCAGTTTCCAATATGTAGTTGAGGAAGTTTAAGAATGGAACAGAGCTAGGTTTATGTAGGAAGCAGAGATAGGCTATATCAAAGTAAGTGTTATGGAACAGGTGGTGAGGTTGGACTGAAGTAAAATCTATTGAGAATATAGACAGTGCGATATGGTGATAAGTCATTTTTCAGGTGAATTTTATTCAACTAGATGCTTAATTTCAGGTTTGGGAGTGCCATTAGCAAATTAAGAGGTACTTGTGTACCAATGAAATAATATAACGAATCATGTATTCTATCCTTTACAAAAATAATAGTAATAATCGGTATAAGCTTTTGTTTCTCGTGTGGTCTTGGTTGGTGGAGGATCCTGAACAGTGGCATTTATCACGGAATGATCAGTTATTTCTATAATAAAGTTCATAATAATTTGAGTTTTCTTGTTCGTAGTTTTGTTTAACACTTTCTTGGCTGGATCCATTTTGTTTGCCTTTCTAGTCAGTGGCAGCTTTTATTTTCTCCTCAACTGAAAAGTGTCAAATCTGTTAAATTTGTCCCTTTCCTGTGCAGTTTCAGCTAATTTGTCTGAAATAAAGGCGGAAATTTAATTTGGGTGTATTGTTGATGTAGGTCACATTTTGAAAATTCAGAATTTTTCCCTCCAACCTTAAAATGAAACCAAAAGCAAATGGGGTACCTAGAGCTCAGAAGTCAAAAAAATTTCAGGGTGAAGGGCCAAATTGGATTCTCATTGCTGGTGGTGCCTTGTTAAGTACGTTATCAATTCGCCTTGGTTACAAGCTGAAGCAGGTGCTTGACACCAAGCAGCAAGAGAATGCTAGTAGTAGTTTGAAAGGTATTGCAATATGTATAGCTTTTGCAAATTGCTTCTAGATGTATCTGCTTCCAACTGTGAAAGATGTTTGCTTTCCAGGAAATGGAAAATCCTCCAACAGAAGGAAGGCTGCTGGATCCCATTTGCATTCAAACATGTATTCCTTTACTCAAGAAAATGATGGCTGCTTCAATTTCATTTCAGGTGTGAGCCTCATGCATGTTTTAAATTTCTGAAGGCTTAAAGATAAGTTCGACATGTTGGTGATTGATTATCTTTTGACCTGTTGGTTGTCTGTCTTTTCTTTGTGAGAGGATATTGATTTTATTATATTTTTGCTGGTATCCACATATAGAATAGAGGTTTATAGCTTAAAAGGTGTTAATCCTCGTCCATTTTGGATGTGGGGGAAGATTGTGAGGAGTTAGAACCATTTTTATTGGAGGGGAAAAGAATTAGATATGAATGGTAAATTATAGCTCACTGCAATCTTTTCCCTCTTTGCTTGTTGCAAATGCCTGTGATGAGATATCTTATCTTTTTTGTAGGGGACAATATTGAAAGCATTTTTTTTATCTTTGCACAAGGCATGTTGTGCGTGATAATTAAATGGTGGTCCAAACTCTTTTTTATTTTTTTCTGGATGGAACTTAGTTAGTATCCTGTGTTGTACATCCATTGACTGCAATTTTCTTTTCCGTTCTTTAATTATTTGCATGAGGGAAAGACAAGCAGACCAAATTCCCTGAGAAAACAAGTGCTAGAAAGCACATGATGAAAGAGAGTGATCATTAATTTCTTTTTAAAATTGACTGTGTCCCGCTCAGTGCTTCTCTTGTATCATTTTGGTATGAGTCAGTCTACTTCATTGCTCACAGTTCGGTCCGGCATTAGCAAATGTTGTTTGGCCCCTTTGATGCCATTGGGGAGTAATAACTACACATTCATCAGACTCTGTATTCTTCTCTGGCCCTACATTATTTTTCCATACATAGCCTAATTTCACTTTGCTGACAAATCTATCTTAAAGAACACTTTCTCTGGTGCTTCTGAGATTGTAAGCTTAGAATCTCCTTTACTTTGCTTTAGGTAATAATTGCTTTGAAACAACAACTGAAGGCGTGATGGAGATAAAGTGTCCACCCAACGGTCAGATGTTGACTGAATCTGATGGGGCTCTTCCTTTGGTCACAGTTCCCACTTCGGAATTTAACAAGGAGAATGGTGTTATTTGGTCATCTTCTCCTGATCGTCTAGAATTGCCTCCAAAGCCTTTCCACCATTCAAACTGCTCAGACTCTCCTTGTGTCTCAGAATCTGGCTCTGATATTTTCAGCAAGCGGGAAGTAATACACAAATTGAGGCAGCAGTTGAAGAGAAGAGATGATATGATACTAGAGATGCAAGATCAGATTATGGAGCTGCAGAATTCACTGAATGCTCAGATTGCACATTCCACACACTTGCAGTCACAGCTTGATGCCTCAAACCGTGACCTGTTTGATTCTGAAAGAGAGATCGAGAGGCTGAGGAAGGCAATTGCAGATCACTGCGTGGGACATGTGGGCCCCAATGACAAGCCTTCAGTTTGGCCATCGGAAGCAAGAAATGGTCATGCTAATGGCTATCTTGACGGGGAGAACAATTTCGAGCCGCCAGAGAAAGGAAGAGGAACCGGTGAGAGAATTGAGATGCTCAAGAGGGAAGTAGGAGATTTGAAGGAGGTGATTGACGGCAAGGAATATTTGCTGCAGAGCTATAAGGAGCAGAAGGCAGAGCTATCCACGAAGATCAAAGAGTTGCAGCAGAGATTGGATTCTCAGCTTCCTAATATTTTGTAGGCACTGTCAATTTGTGTATTCTTGCCTTTTCTCCTTGGGCATTAGGTAAAGCTTCGATTTCTCTCTTTTTTTCCCTCACCATATCTAGCTTAGGTAAATTTTTTTTTAGTGCTGTATTGCTGGTGTACGCGTGCAAGTGTGGAAGACTACTGTGTTGATTTGGAAAGTTGGAAGGCAAGCATTGCAGTAGGGTCATTATCTTGATGCGAATGGGTCATATTTTTCTTGTTTGCTTTCTATGTAGATAACAGGCAATGTCTAATTAGACCACAAAGAGATTGAATTTTTTTATTAGTAAAAAATCTGTTGCAGAAGACAAGGCATGAAAGACCAAGCCATAAATATGCTTATCATCCAACCTACTGAACTAACATCGTTAACCACCGCAACGATTCTTCAGACTCAAACCACCCTTTTCCACGAGTCGATTCCAACGTGTAACATTCCAGAGAAGATTCATATCACACTCGAAAACGAAGCTCAAGCCGAATGATTCTTACATATCACTGAGACAGTTCAACATTCAAGTTCGAATACATGCTACTGCCGCGATCAAGGTCTTTCAACTATTGCCATTCGAGGTATCATCTCGAGTTCAAATCAAATTCCCCAGCCTCTCTCCACCCATCCTGCATGCCTGCTTCTCCATTTTCAGTCTCTTCATCAATCAAAAAGTCTTCAGATGGCTCCTTCTCATCTCTCTGGGTATTGTTTCCCCATCCATTTATCATCTCATTCGCATTACCTCCTTGCTCATCCTCTCCCATAATCGTAGCATCGTTGACTTGGGACCCAAGTGCACTCGCTCTTATTGGGCCTCGTGCCATCATTTCTGCATGGGCCTGCGACTCGGCTCGAGCTTGCTCTGCCTGAACCATGGCCATTCGCAGTTTAGCCTCATGAGATTCACGACCAGCCTTCTCTCTGGACTCGATCTTTGCTCTAATATCCAGCAAGGCTCGCTTCTCCTCTTGGAGAAGAGCCTGCTCAATCATCAATCTCTCCTCAGATCGAAATTCCCCCACAGCTCGTTTGCGGGATATTATGTTGAAGGCAAGGGCCTGCTTCTCAAATGTGGCCGTGAACTCTGCAACTTTGGCAGCAATGTTATGATCCCACTGTTGGGATCGAGAGGGCATCTGGCCTGTTGTGTCAGAATCAAGGATCCTATCATCCTCTTCTGCTTCATAGTCTGCCACAACATGGTAAAGAAGCAATCTGTATACATTTTTGGGAAGAACGGGGAAATTAGACATTCTACCAAGTACTAAAAATTCAAATGGTCAACATTCAATAAGTTCTTTTTTCCCTAGGACAAAAAGGGCATAATGTAAAAAAAACCCCAACCCAAATTAAATAGAAAAGGAAGGCATTTTGCATCATTTCTCAGACAACACAATCAAGCGTTACAAACTACTACTCAGAAAAACAAGAGTTACAAACAACTCAGACCACACGAAGATCAACAGATCCAATAAAATGCTTGGCTACTCAGACACAAATTCATTGGTTCTCCTTATGTTTCAATCTAAATAAATACCTAATTTGTTGTACCAAAGCACAGCATCAGAAAGCAAAAACTTGAGACAAAGGTTACTTTCTTGTGGCAAAAGTAACAGAAACTTCCCAAGCTGACAACAGTGATTTACCATCAAATACTACGACTACACCAAACATTCATGTAATTGCTTGAAGAAAAGCAACAGAAACTTTCTTCTGTTCACTTTATCAAATGAAAGATACACTCTTCTTGACATTCTCGCATATCTCAAAGAGCAAATATCTGTCAAAGCAAAGTAGACATTATACACGTTAATCCGTGATTGAAACTGCAGCACTAACAATTCCAACAAAAACTTCAGAAAAACTAATCAAATGTTCCCACTCCGAGCAAAAAGTTGGCCATTACCTCTATTTTCTTTTTCCTTTTCCCCGTTAGTGCATATTCACTTTTTCACACATACAACACAGCCCACATACAAGTCATACAGAAAGTATAGATAACAAGGCTGTCCAAAATAAAACCAAATAGTTCTACACCATATGGCACACGACTCCAAACACCAAAATCCACATTCATTTTCATCTAATTTTGCTTCCTGTTATTTAGGGAAACCATTTATTGGCAAACCAAACTACAAAGATTTCCAACTCTTACTCTGCCCCATATATCAACAGGAAATTTAAGCAAAGAACACCCACCATTCATTCATACTAAAGAGCATTTGTCATATAAAAAAATTTTCTTCTGTCCTTAGGTACATAAATTGTTGTATTCACCTACCAAAAAAAAACAGAAAAAGTAATATTTTGGCTGCTTTATGCAAAACGTAACTACCTTGATTCTGTCTCTATCAAGCAAGCAACAGATCCCAGAGCATTCACCATACAGAACTCCAACAGCAGAGTAAATAACTACCCGCCAGATCCAAATGAGATCTCTAGCAGCCCACTCATATCATGCCACATACACCATTTTGCAGACCAGGATGCTGATGCGGCAAGATACGACCAAGAACCAGCAATCGAAATCTAATACAAGCAACCCAGTCCAACAAATTTCCAAGTATGACCACCTTCTTGATTCTACTACCATAATCAGTTTTACTTTTCAAGACAATCCGCTTGGTAAGTCTATGAATATATCTTTCAACTCGAAATCCAGACTTAACTTGCTCTTCAACCAGACATCGTTAATTAACACGCAATTGCCTTCTGATTGTCCTTGGTAATGCGATCACACAACAAATGCAGAAGCCTGGGTAGAACCGCTCCGTGGCGTAACGGTATTATTGAAATAAAACATACACAGTAATCAAAACGTTCGAAATACATGTAAAGAACCGTTAATTTTCTAAGCAAATAAACACGGAGTCAAAAACTTTCACTCTTCACAGGCATAACAAATGAACCCCAATAAAAAAGAACGAACCTTTCACAGGCATCTTCGAGAGATGTGAAGGGCCGCTTGAAGTCCGGGTGGCAGACCCGCCACGCGTCCTGGTACGCCATTTGGAGCTCCACCTGGTTCCCAGGTCGGATCGCCCTGTTCTGCTGCTGCTGCTGTTGTTGTTGCTGTTGCTGCTGATGTTGTTGCTGCTGTGTGGTCGGATTGTTAGGGTTTTGCTGCAGATTAGCGATATGGTTGTTGGGGATGTTAGGGTTATTAGGGTTTGGTGCCAGATTGATGGGTCGGAGTGGGCGCAGGTGCGCGTCGATGTTCGATGGGAAGCGCGAGATGGCAGCCGCTTGCTGCTGCTTTTGCTGTAATTGTTGTTGTTGTTGTTGTTGCTGCTGCTTTTGTAGCTGTTGTAAAAGCATGAATTGTTGCTGCTGCTGCTGCTGATGTTGTTGGTGTTGGTGTTGGTGCATCATATGTTGCTGCTGCTGTTGCTGCTGTTGTTGAGCCAATGCCTTTGCCTCCTCCATCTCTTCCTCTCCCAATTGAAACCAGCGAGATTAACCACAACGATATCAAAAACTCGCTGTCTCTTTCTCAAAAACCTGACCACTTGCCTCTAACTTCCAACAAAATTTTCTATTCTCTCTAAACAAAATTTTCGTTTTATTTCTTCATTCTCAACTTTCAAAGTTTTAATATTGAGTTTTCATTTTTTGACGAACTAATTTTTTCGTCAGCACGTCGTCTATATACTTAACACATGAGTCGGTCGATCAAGCATATGTGTTACAAGTAAGTGATCCACCGCTACGTGAAGTGATCGGTACAAATTTACTGACGTATCAAAGAGCTCCGTTAAATATATAGATGAAAGATTGACGGAAAGACTATTTCGTCATATAAAGAAAATTTAAAGACTAACCATTTAAAATTGGAAAGCAGAGGATTAAAATAAAAAATTGCCTAAAACTTAAAAAGTGAATTTAAATAAAAAACAAAACAAAACAAATGCGAAAGGAATGAAACAAATACCGTCTGGGCTGGGCTTGGATATTTTTATATTTTGCCCTTTCTGAAATCCAGGTCCAGGGAAACAAAAACCCTCCTCACGGCCCCATCTAAAACCCTCTATCTCGTCATTTGCTAAAACCTTCTCCATTTGTCTGAGTCTCTGCGTGACTCCGTCTTTAGTTGCTCTCCAAAGTTTCATTTGATTTCTGGTTCAAAGACGCACAGCGTTGGCGTGAAAGGAGATGAGCTTTACATTGAGAGCCCTGGACTCTCTTCTTTTGCTAAATTAAGGGCATTATCGGAGTCCCTATGCTTCGGAGTTCTCACAAGCTTGCTCGGTCAGTCCCTTTCTCTTTCTCTCCAATTTACGATGTTCCACTCCTCGGACGTAAAGTATGGTTTTTTCCGCCACCATAAAAAAATTATTTCACTAATTACCCCATTTTTCGGCTCTTTTTGACTTCACTGAGTGTATTTTTGGCCTTAAAAACAACTCTCTTGATAAACGACATAAGCTATTAATTTGATGGGTAATCCAGAGTTCGGTGAGGAGAAGACTTGGAAGTACAAAAATTGCATGTCTATGCATGATGAAATACGATTCTGTTTCCCTTTTTTTATTTCTTTAGTTAGCGAATCAAAATTATATGAAAAGTTTGGGAATGTTGTAAAAATTGAGGTGGATTAGAGTTTGTTTGGATTTTGAGAAAAAAGTAGTGAAAACATAGAATTTTATGGGAGTCGGTGAAAAATTGGAGAGAGATGATTTGAGTGGATTTTTTTATATATATTTATTGTAATAAAAATAGATGATTTGATAGGGAGAGATAGATTATTTTGAAGTAATTGTATTTGACCAAAATTTTGAGTTAGTTAGGTTTGCAAACCAAAATTTTGGAATGGAGAGAAATTTTGGGCAAAATAGTGATTTGCAAACGTGCCCCTAGGAAGGAGAACCCACTGTAGCAACAGTGTATTAGCAGTTTCAAATTATTGCAAGGAGAGAGGCATTTCTGGGGCTTCTGGCTGAAGTTTATAGTGCATCCTCTTACCCTTGCCTTCTAGGTAGCCAGGCAAAAATCTAAACTTTGGTACTATAAAGTAAAGCTCAAAAGAGTATACCATACATATTTATGGCCAGTGCCAGCTTTATGAATGGTCTTGCTAACGCCACACTCGAGAATTTTGGTTTGCATTTGTTTGTGTTGTTTATATTTCTGGCAGACATTCGAGTGGGAGAACGAGCAGTCTTTGCCTGTTTCATAAGTTGAATTGTTTTTTTCTCTCCTCCATCAGATGGATTGTGTTTGATCAGTTTAAATGGTACCTACACTGCCTTTAGGAACAGAGTAGGAGGAAGTCGTGGGTTTAGGATCTACTAGTTGCTTCTGCAATTTACGAACATAAATAAAAACAAATTTGTGATCTTTCTTTAACTCCTTGACTGAGTAAAAGCATTGACATTTTTGTGACCTTTTATTTGTAAGAATAGCTGCGACATCATACTTTTTAGAAAACAAATTCAGGTCACTTTAGTCTGGTTCTGGATCTTGCAGATTTTATGATGGTTGTTATGGTGGTGTGTTATGTTTGCCAGCATATGACATGCTATAAAATGTCTGTTCGCTTATAGATGTTATGATTTGGACTAGCTCGCGATATATGCGTATTTTTTGTTACTACCTATACATTCTATTTTTTCTCCCACTAATGTTTTGCTTTTCGTGGGCAGTGAAGAATTTGCTTCTTTCTTTGTCCTTGTTGTCAGGCTGCCATATCAGAAGAGCAAGAGTGGCCGTTGCATGGATGTACTCTTTATTGGTCATAGCAATAGTAGGAGCTACACCGCCCCAATTCTAAATCATCCATCTGAAAGAATATTTCGTCAACCTGGTTGTCCTCTAAGATTTGCATCTGATGAAACGTATTCTGTTCTTCAGTCAAGTGGGCTTCAGCACTGGTTCAAAAACTGGCAAGAGCTCAGGAAGCATAAATTGACGGCAAGCACTTTTGCTGGGGCTATTGGTTTTTGGCCTCGTCGAAGAGTCCAGCTGTGGTTAGAGAAAATTGGGGCAATTGAGCCTTTTTCTGCAAACCTAGCTACCTGTTGGGGCAATATTAAAGAAGAGGAAGCACTTGAAAGATACAAGCTCATAACAGGAAATTCTGTTTTGTTTCCTCACTTTCAGGTCCATGGTGAGAGAAACCCAGAAGTCGATTGGCTAGCTTGTTCACCAGATGGAGTGGTTGAGAGTCTAACTTATGATTTACCTTCCCATGGAGTGTTGGAGATAAAGTGTCCATTTTTCAATGGAGATATGAGCAAGGCTTTCCCTTGGTCACGAATCCCTCTTTACTGTATTCCCCAAGCTCAAGGTTTAATGGAAATAATGGACAAGGATTGGATGGATTTCTATGTTTGGACTCCTAAAGGGAGTAGTCTATTTCGGCTCTACAGAGATATAGAGTACTGGGATGTTTTGAAAATAGTACTTTCTGATTTCTGGTGGAAGCATGTTCAGCCAGCCAAGGAGTTGTGTAGGAAATCTGTGATCACAGATCCCCTCACTCAATTACGATCACTCAGGCCAGCACCAAGGCATGAATTATGTAGTTATATAGTTTATGAAAGCAAACGTGCTGCTGATAACTCCAAGTTGTTGTTGCGTGAAATTCATGGAAAACTCCAAAACTGATGCACCTCACTGTGCACATTTTTGGTCCTTGAGCGTTTGTCATGGATGGGAGATGCAGAAGAAGCTCTAATGTTCATCATGATGGAATGAGATCTCTTCAACACAAAGAAAAAAAAAGGTTGCAGAAAGGCAGTTCCTGGTTATGATTATGACAATGAATATCTCTCCCTCTATGGGCATGGTGTGATAGATAACAAACAAGACAACATAGCAGAAATCTGAAGGTTGAGAACTTTATCAGTTTCACTGGCTACGCTCTTGTGTCTTGAGTACATGTAAGCTTCACTTATGTTAATCCCTTTTTTTCCTTGTGGTCCAGGAAAAGAATCCATGTCCATTGTCCAATGTTGAACAAGTAGTGCATGGACCACTGGATAGGACCCACACTGAATGCGTTTGACAGGTCCTCCCTTTCAGCACTTATTTTATCCGTTTCTATGGCTTCTCAGCTGACATCAACATCCAAAACTGAGGAAAAAGAACAGAGTAGGTCTTAGAACTAAAAAACTAGGAGGTTTTGGTGTTGAACAAAGTGAGGCTTCCACTTTGGCAGCTTATGTTACATTGAAGGCTAATGTAAGATTTCAAAATAATGAGAGAGAGACGAGTAATGGGACTAAGTGTTCAAATTCTCATCTAGTCAATATATGAATAATTCAAAGGCAGAACATTTCATTTTATACAGGCTTACACGATGGAAGGCTTGAAACAGAATAACTAATTTTATACAGCAAATTAATACAAAAGAATAATTCACCAATGATTACACAACAGAAAGAATGTTCTCGATTAACCAACACCAATCTGTTGAGCCAGGCAAGGTCTTTGTGCTTCCAGCTGCAGAGAAGATGGTTGCGAGCTTGGGCGCGAGCTGGAATATCTGAGCTGGAGCAGCTGACATGTGGCTGCACTGTTGGCTTGGTATCTGACGAGGAAGAGCTGAGATGTACTGAGTCTAATACCCCCTCCTCAAGATGGAGAGTAGATATTAGATACTCCTATCTTGAGCAAATGTTCTCGAAAACTTGTAGAAGGCAGGGTTTTGTAAGTATGTCAGCAAGCTGGGAAGCAGAGGGAACATGAGCGGTGGGAAGTGTACCATCAGCAATTTTATCACGCACCAGGTGACAGTCAAGCTCGATGTGTTTGGTATGGTCATGAAACACTAGATTAGAGGAGATGTGTAAGGCAGCCTTGTTGTCACAGTAGAGAAGAGCAGGCTGCGGGTGAACGATGGCAAGATGAGTGAGAAGGTATCTCAGCCAAGTGAGTCACAGGTAGCAGTAGCAATAAAGCAATATTTTGCTTTCTTTCGAGCTGTGGGAGATAATGGATTGCTTCTTGGACTTTCGAGAGATGAGGGAATGGCCAGAAAGAACACAATATCCAGTGGTAGACTTGCGGGTATCCGGGCAAGATGCCCAGTTAGAGTCATAATAACCTGTCAGTTTCAGGGGAGAAGCAGCAGGGAAAAATAAACCTTGTCCAAGAGAGCCTTTCACATATCAAAGTATCTTGTGAGCCTCAGTAAGGTAAGGAACTCGGGGCTGGGACAGAAATTGGCTGAGGAGGTGCTCAGAGAAGCATCTGTCAATTCCTAAGGGATAGTCTTGCTGCATTCCCCCAGCATTTTAGTGTCAATTCCTGAGGGAATCTCCCTCCCATAATAGGTGGTGGAGAAAATCGGTTCAATCCTGTGCTGCTAGGAGTTGATTGTGTTGTTTGTAATTGTGAGTGTGTGCGGAGACAACAGGTAAAACCAGTTAGCTTCACTGTTGTATCTGCCTCGATGCATTTTGCAGTCTTCCAAGTTTCATGTTCTTAGCACCTCTTATGTTATAGCTTGTCAATGCATAGGTATTTTTAGGTGTACTGGTTTTGTCTTTATTTGAACTAGTGTTGAATCAGGTCAGTGGCTTCTGTTCTGTTTTGTTCAGTATCTTTGGTCTTCCCGTGTTCCTTAGCTACATTGATCATTGGTTGAGATTATCTATATAGTTTTGTCATTTGTTACTACCATTTTCAGGAGCTTACTTACTAGTTATTTCAGTTTCAAGGACAACTATAACAACAGTCAGGCATGAGTTCTATACCCTGCTCAGAGACATGGAAGATACTTGAATTTTCTTGAAGATTCTTGGAGAGGTTTGTTTATCACTCTAGTTTTGAGTGCACCGTTTTTCTTTTATAAGTATGTATATATATTTCTAATACATCGTTTTTGCTATATTGTTGCTTAAGAGAGTTTGCATTGACATTCATTCGTGTGCTAGTTTGATACTTGAAATGATTCCAGGGGGAAAAAAAGATAATGGAAATAAAAAAGAATCCTCTAATGGATCTGGTGGCTACGACAGAGCTAATGTTTTGTAGCACATAAATAGTTCTCGTTTGGTCTCAGACACTGATGATGCATGTAGGAACTAAACAGATTTCAAGGCAAAAAATTCCATGGAAAGGACCTTACTAGTCTCTCTCTCTCTCTCACTCTATGTAAGGATGACTTCTTCTTTAATATTTTTTCAGGCCTTTCTACTGCTGGAGCATGTAGATCATGTAGGGCGTCAATAAATCTCTTAAATTCAAGGTCAGCTCATCTATCCAGCTGTCATCAAGGGTGAAGTCACCAGTAACTCTGAAATGAAGCTGGCAGTAACTGGTGAGAAGTCCTCCCAACACTTACGGTACAATATCTTTCCAAGCCCCGGCCAGAAGTTAGCATCTCAAGTGGTCCAATCTCAAAAGCAAGCGACAATGGACGTCTTCGATTTCCTTTATCTGGGTCTCGCCAAGCTTGTCCCCGAAACACGAGGACTAACAGGCAAAACATGGCGCACTGGAAATGGTCAATCAGGACGAGGGGCTTAACTTTGTCGGATTCAGTCATGGAGCGAGATACAATGCAGCTGAGGAGGTTGAACTGATTGCTAGTGAGTATCTTGTCGATGAGGCCGACTTGGAGGGACCGCACTGTCCTGGACGAGGGCTTGGTGTGCAAGAGAGCAGTTGGCGATAAAGATGGCCGGATGGGAGCTTGTAGGGAGGGTGACGATGGGCCCGTGCTTGGGGTGAAGCTTGCGGAGAGCTGGGCTCGAGGTCGGAGGGTCCACGAAGCCACAAGAACTTGCGGCGAAGGGTCCTGGAGGGAGCTTGTGGTTGTTGGAGATCTGCTTGATGGTCAGAAGGTTGAGGACTGACACGCAGAGGGAGATGAGAAAGATGAACCAGACCTCCATGTTAATCTTACCTGACCAATATGATTATGAAAAGGACGAGGTTTTTGAGTGTGGCATGCTGTGCTGATAAGGTGTTAAAAACGAGTCAACGACCTTAAAACATGTAATCTATACGGAAGACGAAAAAGAGGGGTAAGAAACTGTAACGCAGTTTCATGTGAAGAATATTCTTAATGATAGCCTTTATTTTATTTATAAGGTAATGTGAACTCATGCAACGAGAGAATTATAAATAAAGCCTTGTAATCTAATACTTTGCTTAGAAAAAAAAAGAAATAGATCATTATTATTATTTTTAAATCTAAGTATAAAAAATACTCGAGCTTCAAAAAAAAATCTACCTAAACCGCGTGTTTTGGTCTAGGTTACTTCCCTCTCAATCTCAATCTCGGATCTCAGCTCTCTTTTCTGTATTGGGCCTGATATGCTGCGCCACGCCGCACCTCTCTCTATGCCTTTTGGCTCTCATTATTCTGGCATCCGGTTCTGGAATTCTGGTACTGACATTGCCGGAATTCTTGCAAGGGTTGGACTGGAGGCAGATGCCCCTTATCGGTGACATCAGTATCCACCCCTAAGACCAGACTATTTTATTTTTTTATATTTAACTTTAAGAGAAAACAAAGCCTTAAAGAGGTGAGATATGGGTGTTTCTTCTCAGCCTTGATAAAGGCAAAGGTAAAAAGATCAGGACAATACGTGTAACAATCTCTTGTTTTGGGTGAGACGTGGACTGCCTATGTTGTATTGGGACTTGGCGATTGATCTTGTGCAGTGTTTATTTGAAGAGCATTGGCCGGATGTTCACGTGGGCTACTATAAGGAATCAACTTTACACCAATTTTAGTGACAGTGATGGCATGACAGTTAAATTAAACGGGTATATCACCCAATCATGAATCGGAACTGTTCCATAATTTCTAATTTCAAGAGCATCTTACTTAGCATCTATGGATCATCCCTGTGTCAGGTTTTCTTGAAAAGCAGTTCTAAGAATGTCAAAAACATGAAGGAAATCTTCAGAAATCTGCAACCTGTTAGTCTATTAGTGCTGATTCCATGCATCTCCAAACTGACAGTCTGGCGAGGAAATTATAGAAAGTGCTAACGCACACCTATATGGACAAGATCTATAGGTGCTAGAGTTCATAAAATAAGGTAATTAGACTTCATACACGAAGCCATTGTTACTGCTAATCAGGTAGCCCTATTTTCACATTGTAGCCTGTCTGTTGAGCTGATCTTTTACTGAATCTAAACGTGGATGCTATGTAATAAGAACAAGGATGCATCTAAACCGCTTGCATTCGAATCTACTTGTTCTGGACAATTCATTCTACCAAACAGGCAGAAAGAATAGCCATTTAAGGCGTTTTAGTTTATCCAATTATAAGGCTCACTAGGGAAACAGCTTAGATAATCATGTACAAACAGAAAGCCAGACGCAGAAACAGGGGCATCTATTTCATTACATACAGCTATATGGTTTGATTCAAAGTCAAGCATTGCCACCTTACCTGTAGGTTTATGAAGTATTCACAACGATACAAGAAAACCCAATTATCCATCTAAGACCTCGGAGATAGATGGGCCTTCAATGGATACTTCATAACTTTAGTGAACTCCTGCTTCTCTGACAAATCAACCTCATCTCCGTCCACAGCCTTCCACTCAAAATTCGACACCAAATTGGCCACAAAATACTCTAAATGAAGCATTGCCAAACCGGACGCAGGACAAATCCTCCTGCCCGCCCCAAAGGGCATCATCTTGATCTCCCTGCTTCCCGTAATATCAAACACATCCCCTCCTCCATCTTCACCCCCACTCAAGAATCTCTCAGGCTTGAACGCCATAGGATCCTCCCACACCTTCGGGTCCCAACCCATCTCTGCTACCATGAAATTCAAAGTGCCATTCTTAGGGACCAAATAGCCGTCCAAAACCACATCCTCTGTCACCGCATGCGGCAACACAAAGTGCCCAGGTGGGTGCCTCCTTAAACCCTCCAAAACCACCGCCTTCAAATAAGGCATCTTGTGTAAATCATCCTCCTCCACCTCCTTCTCTCTATTTTCCCCCACAGCTGCTTTTATCTCTGCAAAAAGCGTCTCTTGGACATGTGGGTATTTCACCAAATTCGCCATGATCCACTGCAACGCCGTGGACGTAGTATCCGTGCCCGCGTTCAGGAACTCCGAGCACAGGCCAGTCATTTCCCCCGCGTTAAGCTTCCTCTTCTCATCCGGCAACTCCAAATCCAACAACGTATCCACGTACGACAATACAAACTCATCCTGCTCCTCTTGCAGCACGTCTTCATTTGCCTCGCTTAGTCTCTCTTGCTTCACTCTTTTCCTCGCTTCTATTAACGGCATTAGTATAGCCTCCTGGTCTCTACGAAGGTTGAGCAACTCCTCCCAACGCTTACGGAACAATATCTTTCCAAGCCCCGGCCAGACATTGAGAATATTAAACCGGCCAAAGTTCAAAAGCACGCGACGCTGGATGGCTTCGATTTTCTTTATCTGGGTCTCGCTGAGCTTGTCCCCGAAACACATTAGGACTAACAGGCAAAACATGGCGTACTGAAAATGGTCAATCAGGACGAGGGGCTTAACTTCGCCGGATTCGGTCCGGGAGTGAAATACAAGGCGGCTGAGAAGGATGTCCAAGACCCACTTGCGCGCGCAAGAGTAGGACTTGACGCGCGAAGGATGGAGGATCTCGGAGGTGAGGTTACGGCGGAGGAGGCGCCACTTGGGTCCATAGAAGGCCGAGCTAATGTTACACTGGTTGCTGGAGAAGATCTTACTGACGGCGGGAGCGGGTGGTCGGTCGGCGAAGACGGCGCCGTTTTGAACCAGGGCACGGTGGGCGATGAAGCGGTTGGCGACAAAGATGGCCGGGCGGGAGCCGATACGCAGGGTAACCATGGGCCCGTACCTGGCGTGGAGGTTGCGGAGGATTGGCTCGATCTCGGAGAAAGACCTGCGGAGCCATAAGAACCTGCTGATGATGGGGATGTTGACGGGTCCAGGAGGAAGCTTCTGGTTTTTGGAGAATTTATTGGAGATCAGAAGCTTGAGGAGGACTGAAATGCCTAGGGAGACGAGGATGATGAACCAGATCTCCATGCTGTCAAGAGTCTGTGGATGAAAAAGGTTCGTAGCAGAAGAACGCAAGAAGAGAGAGAGAGGCTGTGAATATTTGTTGTATATTCAATTGATAATGAATGAGGAGACGTACATTAATATAACAGGTAAAAATAATCTTGCTATCTAAGTAATCTAACTGCCTCACGACTTAGAGAATACGCTAGAATACATAATGCTGTAACAGAAATAATGGGTATGGTTGAGGGGTGAAAATTTGGGACATCGGGGTTTGAAAAATATTATAAAGTAAAGATATGTTATTGGAGTTGGTGAAAAAGTGAAAAGATAGAAGATTTTTAATAAATATTATAATAGTAAAAAATTATGTGGTAAATTTTTTATTAATAAACCTAAAATTTTGAGCACAACTAATTGAGGCTCAAACATGCCCTATATTAATTAGCCTAGAAGATGAGTCATCAGCTGACTGTGCATGATCAGGAAGAAACAGGGTTTGACCCTTGTGTGGGGACACGTGAGGGAGCATTTTCGCTCATTTTGATTATGTTCCCAAAAATAAATATATAATATAAAATTTGAAATTTTTTTACTGAAAATTACATAGGATACTCGTCCTCGTTCCCTGATTGGTTAGCCCGATTCAGGACCTTCCTTAAAAAAGAGGGCGCGCCAGCTGAGCCAAGGCTCGCTGCGACGCTGCCGTACATGCATATAGTGAAAGATATATATTGATGCGGCGTAATTCCAACTTTCAGACGCGTCTCAATGCACGTGTCGACCTCCTGTTTATACACGCGTCGAGCTAAACTTGAACTTAATGCACGTGTCGACCTCCTGTGTATTTGTGTTGTAAAATTTTTGGTATTGAGTTTAGTATTGGCATTGGGTTTAGTGAAAAAGTGAAGAGAGATGTAATATTTCATAGTTTTTGTAATTTTTTATGGGAGAAAAATTATATTTAAGCTTTTATTAGGAGAGAGATAAAATTTTGTATAAAATTTTAGTTGCAAAGGCAGTTGAATCGACGGTGTTTTAGGATTTTGTTTTCCAGGCAGGTTGAGTTGGAAATTTAAGGTAAGGAGAGTTTGCTTTTTGGAATTTGGAAATTTGCAATAAAAGAATGCACGTGCGCCATCACCAGCTGTCTGCAAGGGAGTACCATGTAAAAACTCGTGGCTAATTAGCTTCTTTTTTTCTGAATTATTCCCAATTTTGTTATAAAATAATTCGGTTCACTTGGGAAATTGGCTCATGATTAAAGTAGTGCATGGACCGTTTATTTAGTTATTGGTTTTGCGAGGATAACAAGTTCACTAAACCTGGTGAACAGTACAGGATAGAAGCTAATTAATTTATCAACTTCAAAAAAAGAAAAAGAAGAGGAAAACT
This sequence comes from Myrica gale, assembly GCA_963930655.1. NCBI lineage: Eukaryota > Viridiplantae > Streptophyta > Magnoliopsida > Fagales > Myricaceae > Myrica > Myrica gale. Next base: position 24,580,352 of record OZ005606.1, read on the forward strand.
ACCCAAAAAAAAAGTCTTTCTGGGCTTTCCCAATTGAACTGGAATGCACTGGCTCTGCAAGACCTACGGTCTTAGATGGTATAGATGACAAACGAAGCAGCATTTCATTCAAGATGACGCCTCGTACACCAGTAAAAACTCTATTTGATTCTTGGAGACACATGGGCTCGTACTGGATTCTTCATCACTACCAAGAACTGCTCCTTCTCCGATAGATCAACGTCTTCCCCATCCACTGCCTTCCACTCAAACCTCCAAACCAAGTTTGCAACAAAGTACTCCAGAAGAGAAAGACCGAATTTGTTCCCTGCACATATCCTCCTCCCAGCACCGAATGGCATCATCTTATAAGCTGTTACTTCAGACACTTCTTCGCCGATTTCATCGCTGGTGTACAACCTTTCAGGTCTAAACTCCATAGGGTCCTTCCACACATTTGGATCGCGCCCTATTAGTGACGTGACGACGTTCACCATTGTAGCTTTCGGAATAGTGTAGCCACATAGTTCCACATCTTCCGTGACTGTATGTGGTCCCAGGGAGGTACTCAGAGGGTGAATTCTCAGACACTCCAAGACCACCGCTTTCAAATATTTGGCCTTGCTCAAATCCTCCTCCTTAACCTCTTCCGCATCTCTTCCGACAATTTCTCTGATTTCAGAAAGAAGCTTGGCCTGTACATGTGGGTACTTCACTATATATGACATGATCCACTGCAACGTCGTTATGGTTGTGTCAGCGCCTGCGTTGACTAGCTCTCCGCACACGCTCAGTATGTCGGATTCGTCAAGCGGACCTTCCTCACCTGGGATTTGCAAATCGAATAACGTATCTATGTAAGCCACCAAGTCCAATTCCTCACCTTTCTCTTGCTTTAACTTCTTTCGGGCTCTTATTAGAGGGAAAAGTAGATCATATTGGGTCCTCAAAAGATTCATGTAGCTTTTCCAACGATTTCTATACAGGAACTTCCCCAATCTCGGCCAGGTACCGAACACGCTGTAGTGCTTGTAGTTGACAAGAAGTTTATGTTGTACGTCTTCAACTGCTCGAAGTGCACTGTCACTGAGTTCGCCAAAGCTCATGAGAATAAACAAGTAGTATACGGCGTGTCGAATATGATCGAGCACAACGACGGGCTCCTTTTTCTTGGAAGATTGACTGAAGGTCTCAATCATTATTTCCAAAGCCCGCTTGCGTTCCGGAGCGTAAGATCTCACTCTAGTAGGGTGAACAACTTCAGAAATGAAGTTACGACGAAGAGTACGCCAAGTTGGCCCATAGGGGGATCCGCCAATATCTTTGTGCTTGTTACTAAGAACCGAGCTAACAGCAACAATCGGGGGACGATTTGCGAAGGTGACGCTGTTTCGAACTAGGGCTTGGTGGGCGACGGAGTAGGAGGTAATGAAAATGACGGGTTTAGAGCCAAAATAGAGTGTAATAATAGGGCCATACTTGTGGGAGAGGTTTAAGAGGACGGATCGAAAATCAACCACGGATTTGGGAACTAACAGAAGGTTCCCTACGAAAGGAAGAGGCCTGGGTCCGGGAGGGAGCTTGCTTTTTGATTCATTCTTTTTGGAGGTATAGGAGGGAAAGAGAATAGACAAGAGGGATTTTAGGGAAATATATGCACAGAGCAAGACGAGGATGATGAACCAGATCTCCATGTCTAAGGGACTGGGCCTGTGCGGTGTGGGTGTATGAGCTTCAACATATCTGCCTATTTATATAGCTGAATCATGCATGCAAACGAAACCCCAGCGCCCTACATATTAATCTAACGTAACGATAGTCGATAGAGATCATCTCTTGACAGCGGATTCTCTACGCCGTCTCCTTGTTTGAATTTTTTATTTCTTAATAATATTGTGACTTTTGACTGTGACGTCTATATCAACAAATTTTGACTGTAGACCTAGGGAAAGGGAATGGGACGTCGTTCATTAATACATATCAAGATCACCAACTTTGGGTATCCAAATCACAGTTTACGCAATAAACTCTCAAGAAAAAGTTTTAATTTATTTTTCAATAAAAAAATATTGCCATTTAAATTGTACCAAGCTAGTTGTTACACTTAAATATTGACATAGAAAGTACTAAACTAATTCCGCTTTTAACAAAAATTTAAAGATTTTATCAAGGGATAAATATAAAATAAGTTCTATACGTCAAAATCGATTTAGTCTCCGTGATATGAAAAATATAAATTTAGTTTACGTGATTTCAGAAAGTGATAAAATCAGTCCCTGATTGAAGACCAACTACAAACGAAAATAGAATCACAGTGACTAAATTTATATTTTTTATATCGCGAGGACTAAATCGATTTTTTAGTATAGCACATGGACCAATATTACATTTATACCTTTTATCAATTACTTACATCAATAAATTTTTTTATTTGAAGCGGAATTAATTATATATATTTGACTCATCATATCCTGGCTTACGTCCGTGCCATATATTATAAGTTTCGTCCTAGATATGGCCACCTCGAACAAGAAGACGTAGAAGTGTAGAACGCTTCTTCATTGATATTTTTGTTTTTATTTAAGGTATCGGTCAATTAAATCACAGGTGTACATAACTTTTAATATAAAAAAATATATAGTAGCGTGTCAAATAGCTTAATTTGGCCGTTATTTAACAAATCAACTCCATCCGGCCATGCATCCTCAGCCTACCACTCGAAATTCAACACCAAATTATTAAGATACGACGACTTCTTTTTTGTTTAGTCAAAGTGGACAGCAGGAACAAGCCTGCGGGAAGGGGATTCGACCCCCGGATCTTACCGTCCCTAAGAGGAGGAGGTATCACTTAAGCTAAAGCTCAGTAAGATACGACGGCTTCGATTCATCATGATGACCGTTCGATTTCGGCTATATATTCCAACGAACCCTATGATCACGGGAGGGTCGACAAAATCTCGCAACATGTCCCTGACCCGTAACAAAGTAAATTAATCAAATTGGCCGATGATGTGTCAGGTTCTGAAATTAATTACAAGGTAGATCGGGGCGCTAATTCAAACAATGCCAGGTTCTGGCCAGGGAAAAGCAACCTGGTTCTGCAGTCGTATGACCGATCCAATCGACTATAGATTCGATACAGAAGGAGGGTGGATAACTGGATTATGCCATGGAAGAGGAATGAATAATCCCGCGATATGGTGGAGGCCAAAACCATGTATGTGCCAATTTTGCCGGTATTTACTTCAGTAAGCAACTTATGGGCCTTCATGTTGGATGGAATCTTTGAACTTCTGTGCATTGGTGCCTTGTTTTTAGGCTGCGTTTGCAAAGATAACTTCCTCCAAAATTTTATTTCTCTCCTGATAAAATATTCCAATATAATCTCTCTCTCCCATAAAAAAATATAAAAAATTACAAAAATTAAAAAAAAAAATACATCTCTCTTCACCTTTTCACTAAACCCAATACCAACATATATTCTCATACCAAAAATATTACAACACAAACACAACCTTAGGCCTGTTGTGATGTAACATTCGAGAAACTGCACTTTGAAAATATGGCCAGCAAAGTGACAGAAAGACCTTTTATCGTCGTGTCGCGATCTTTCATTTGTTCGCGTAGAAAAAAGAGACAAATCTTTCTTTTATTCAACGCTTGTATAAAAATTGTTTAGAGGTCAGAACAAAAAATACGAACAATCACGGCAAGAACAGCCGGAGACTTTGGAGATGAGTCGGTTGTGTTCACTCGGTGCGTGTGTGCATGTGCCCTCCCTTAAATGCCTAAAAAAAATAGGTTGATTGCCAACCTACAAATTGTGGAATTATACGTTCCGTTACAACTTTTTTTAGGATTTGCATCATACTTTTATATTTATAATTCAAACATCACAAAATACACGTATTACAATACAACATTTTATTACATTTTTTTTACAAACATCAATACATTTTAACAACTTTTGCACGCATGTCAATACAACATTATCACCTAAATATTCATAATTTTATCAGAATTCTACAAATTTCTTCCAAACAAATATCACCTTAGTCTCTACATCCCACCCAGGGCCAGGGTAAACACAGACTTGCCCAATCACCAAATTTTAGAGGGTCTAGTTATGGGTCAATCAAATTTTACAAGCCATGGCGATTGACTTGTGGCACAATTTTGACTGCGTAAATCTTGATATATGGCACATTTATAATACATATTGATGGGTCATAAATTGTAAGGCTCACTCAGACCTGACCACCTCTGGCCTGGCTTGACACTGAAATATCTGGCCAATTGAATCTCTCATAAAGAATCCTTGAGGGTTTAGACTCATAATCAAACTTTCGAAGAGGACCTGCATGATCAGAATCTCTCTCTCTCTCTCTCATAATAGGACTCCAAGTTTTAGATCTTTAGGTTTTAGACTTCCAATAGATTTGTGATTCTCGTCCCTTATAAAATTAAGGTACATCTTCCTATTTATTCGGGCTTGATTCTATTATCTAGTCAAAAATACCTTATTGAGATCTGACTTTAGCATAAGAGTCTTTATTTAAGGCTACCCTTCTTCGTGAGTCTTGCAGGATTGATCGGTTCTGAGCTCTTGGTGATTATTGACATCATCACATATGACACTATTTTAATAGTTAGATCTTCTTTAGAGGTGCAAAATGATAAAATTTTATAGTTGTAAGATTTTGATGTGTCAAAAGTTGTAGATGGAACTCATGTTCAGATTGCTTTATAATTCAGGAATACAAAGTGACTTTCTTTTCTTTTCTTATATAAAGAACTATATGTGATTAATTAGATTCGAAGGCTAAATATCAATTTCAATGATGATGGGGGTTTTGTATGTAATCACCTACTGCGGCTATGGCAAAAGAGAAGCCAAGATTGCTCTAGAGCTAGACGAAGTACGCGGAGGTCATGACATTAATATATATATATATAGTTAATGGTGCTAACAAGATCATCATATGTCAGGTTATGATATTATATGAGTACTGAAGGTTGATTTAAGACTTCATTAATCTCGTAGGCAAAGATGTTGTATAATCCATTAATAATTTTTTGTTTTTAAAATTGATTTTTATAATCTTCTCTAACAGAGATAAAGACATCTTTTTTATATATTATATATTGTTGTAAAACTACGAAACAATACGATCTAGAAAGTGTAACAAAGAGAGAGAGAACAATAGTTCTTCAGGAACTATGATATATTCTAAATATTGTTGTCCTACAATTAATCTCAATACCCATTTATATAGGCATAGAGGAGATACATATAATTAAAAGGAATTCAAATGGAATTAAAAAGGTACATAATTGTGAGAAAACTAACCGTTGGTAAAAGGTGTAACGAGTGTAACGGTCATCCATAATAACCCACAATATTCATAGCACTCCCCCTTGAATGACCATACACAACGAATACGTCTCGTTAAAACCTTGCCAAGGAAAACCCAATGGGAAAAAACCAATAGCGAAGGAAAAAAATACATTATTCGTGTGTATCTTTGAGTGGTAGAAAATTGTCTCATTAAAACATTGCAAAGGAAAACTCAATGGGACAACACCTTAGCGAAGGAAAAACAATACAATTTGTACCAATATAGAAGACTCCCCCTCAAAAGAATGAATAGTTTCACGATGAAAAATCTTTGAGACGTCGCATTCCAATATTGTGCACAATCTTCTTGAATGTTGCAGTGGGTAATGATTTTATGAATAAATCTGTCAAATTGTCACTTGAACGTATCTGTTTGACATCAATTTCACCGCTCTTCTGGAGTTCATGAGTATAAAATAATTTAGGTGAAATATGATTGGTTCTATCACCTTTAATGTAACCCCCTCTGATCTGTGTGATACAAGCATCATTGTCTTCATACAAAATTGAGGGACTTCCTTTAACAGATCGAAGACCACATTTTTCTTGAATATGTTGAATCACTCATTTCAACTAAACACATTTTCGGCTTGCCTAATGAATTGCAATTATTTCAGAGTGATTTGAAGAGATAGCAGATATTGTTTTCTTGACGGATCTCCATGAAATTGGTAGTACCTCCATAGGTAAATAAATATTCAGTTTGTGATCGTCCTTTATGTGGATCATGTCATTGGTTACTCGGAGATATCGTAATACTTGTTTAAATCCATTCCAATGTCTCCGAGTTGGTGCAGAACTATATTTGACAAGCAAATTAACTGCAAATGTTATATTATGACGAGTGCAATTTGCGAGGTACATTAATGCACCAAATGCACTGAGATATGGTACTTCAGGACTAAGAATCTCTTCTTCTTCGTCTTTAGGACGAAATAGATCTTTCTTCATATCTAGTGATTGTACAACCATTGGAGTACTCAGAGGATGAGCTTTATCCATATAAAAGTGATTCAAGATTTTTTCAGTATATGTCGATTGATGGACAAAAAGTTCACTTGGAAAATGCTCAAGCTGCAGGCCAAGAAAGAATTTAGTTTTTACAAGATCTTTCATTTCAAAATCATTTTTTAAACAATTTGCAGTCTTTATGAGCTCTACTGGAGTCCCCACAAGATTTAAATCATCAACATAAACTGCAATTATTACGAATTCAGATTCAGATTTCTTGATAAAAACACACGGGCAAAGTATATTATTCTCATATCTCTGCTTAAGGAGATATTCATTAAGATGGTGAGACCACATGCGTCTGGATTGTTTTAACCCATACAGAGATTTTTGCAGCTTGATAGAGTACATGCTTTTGGATGTAGAATTACATGCTTCAGACATTTTAAATCCTTCAGGGATTTTCTTGTATATATCATGGTCTAATGAACCATATAAGTTTGCAGTCACGACATCCATTAATCGCATATCTAATCTTTCTGTGACTACTAAGCTGATTAAAAATCTGAAGGTAATTGAATCCATTACGGGAGAATAGGTCTCTTCCTAATCAATCTCGGTTCTCTGTGAGAAAACTTGTGCAACAAGTCGTGCTTTATATCTAACGACTTCATTTTTCTCATTACGTTTTCGCACAAATACCCACTTATATCCAACATGCATGACATCTTCATGTGTATGGACTACAGGTCCAAATACTTCACGTTTGGCTAAAGAGTTTAACTCTGCCTGGATTGCTTCTTTCCACATTGGCCAATCATTTATACGTCGACATTCTTTGATGGATTGTGGTTCAATTTCGTAATTACTTCAGGTAATGTCAAAAGCATTTTTGAATGAAAATATGTTGTCGACAATAATTTTGTTTCTATTAACATTTATAATGTATTGAGATCTCATTATTTTCAGGTACCTTTTCCTCTTCAGGATTAATCTCTTCGGGAGTTGTCACTTTTGGGACTATCTCTTCAGGAGATTCTATTTCATGAAATTGTTTTCCGAGAGATTTTTCTTCAGGGTATATTTTTTCAATTTTATTTCCTGTATTGTAGGAATGGTCTCTTCAAGAGCACATATTTCTTTCTTTTGTATCTTCCGCTTCCCGGAAATTTTATCTTTAGTACCCAGAGGTCTACCACGCCTCAAGCGTGTATTAGATTCGTTTGCTACTTGTTGTTCTTCAGGAACATTAATCCGTGCAGGGATATTAGCAGCTGGGATGTATGATTTCACAACCCTCTTATTATCTGTAAACACATATGGTAATTGATTTGCAATATTTTGCAAATGAATGATCTTTTGAACTTCAAGTATACATTGAGGATCAAAATGAGATAACGTCGAATTATTCCAAGTAATCTCACGTCGTGCTTCAGACAACGACTTTTCACTACCCAATGGTGGAAAAATGGTCTCATCGAAATGACAGTCATCAAAACATGCTTTAAAAATATCACCAGTTAATGGTTCAAGATATCTAATAATGGATGGAGAATCAAAACCAACATAAATACCAAGTCTACGTTGAGGACTCATTTTAATGCGTTGAGTGGGTGAAATTGGAACATAGACAGCAAAACCAAAAATTCGAAAATGAGATATATTCGGAGGTTGAACAAAAGCAAGTTGAAAAGTAGAATATTTATGATAAGCAGTTGGTCTAATCCGTACCAGTGATGCAGCATGTAAAATAGCATGTCCCCGAGCAGAAATTGGTAACTTTGTTCTCATAAGCAAAGGTCGAGCAATTAACTGAAGTCTTTTTTATGAAAGATTCAACTAAACCATTTTGAGTATGAACAGGAGGAACAAAGCCTTAACAGGCGAGATGAGGGAATGGCCAAAAAAAACACAATATCCAGTGGTAGACTTGCGGGTATCCGGGCAAGATGCCCGGTTAGAGTCATAATAACCTGACAAAAGGTTCAGGGGAGAAGCAGCAAGGAAAAATAAACCTTGTCCAAGAGAGCCTTTCACATATCAAAGTATCTTGTGAGCCTCAGTAAGGTGAGGAACTCGGGGCTAGGACAGAAATTGGCTGAGGAGGTGCTCAGAGAAGCATCTGTCAATTCCTAAGGGGTAGTCTTGCTGCATTCCCCCAGCATTTTAGTGTCAATTCCTGAGGGAATCTCCCTCCCATAATAGGTGGTGGAGAAAATCGGTTCAATCCTGTGCTGCTAGGAGTTGATTGTGTTCTTTGTGCTTCTGACTGTGTGCGGAGACCACAGGTAAAACCAGTTAGCTTCACTGTTGTATCTGCCTCGATGCATTTTGCAGTCTTCAAGTTTCATGTTCTTAGCACCTCTTATGTTATAGCTTGTCAATGCATAGGTATTTTTAGTTGTACTGGTTTTGTCTTTATTTGAACTAGTGTTGAATCAGGTCAGTGGCTTCTGTGCTGGTTTGTTCAGTTTCTTGGGTCTTCCCGTGTTCCTTAGCTACATTGATCATTGGTTGAGATTATCTATATAGTTTTGTCATTTGTTACTACCATTTTCAGGAGCTTACTTACTAGTTATTTCAGTTTCAAGGACAACTATAACAACAGTCAGGCATGAGTTCTATACCCTGCTCAGAGACATGGAAGATACTTGAATTTTCTTGGAGAGGTTTGTTTATCACTCTAGTTTTGAGTGCACCGTTTTTCTTTTATAAGTATGTATATATATTTTTAATACATCGTTTTTGCTATATTGTTGCTTAAGAGAGCTTGCATTGACATTCATTCGTGTGCAAATAAAAAAAGATAATGGAAATAAAAAAGAATCCTCCAATGGATCTGGTGGCTACGACAGAGCTAATGTTTTGTAGCACAAAAATAGTTCTCGTTTGGCCCAATAATTCTTCTCAATTTAGAGAGAGAAATATAATATATAGATTTTGTTATAAGATCATACGGTAAGAGTATTTTTAATAATGCAGTCGGTATAAAGTTACTTTGAGCAGTATAAGTCCCGAAAGATCCATAATTTCTACGGGATTTATAAATAATATCTATGAATTGCGAAAGTTCTACTGACTGTTTACTCACAATGGCATGAAGGACGAATCCGACAACGAAAGTGTGCCAGAAGACAAAACTAGGGAGTCCGATCCAAAACATGTTTCTTTTAAGGTTAGAAAATATTAAAGTCCCCCAATGCTAAGGTAACATGGGGTCTTGTAACGAAAGACCTATAAATAAACTCCTATCGTATTCACTCATTGTACCTCAAAAGATGCTAGAGAATCACGAAGTTTAGTCTATAGACATATATTCATATAGCGTCAAGTCTTATTTTATGGACAATTGGACATTCTTGTATTATTCATGATAGGATTTATTTTATTTATAAGGTAATGTGAACTCTTGCAACGAGAGAATTATAAATAAAGCCTTACTTGTAATCTAATACTTTGCTTAGAAAAAAAAAATAGACCATTATTATTATTTTTAAATCTAAGAATAAAAAATACTCGAGGTTCAAAAAAAATCTACCTAATCGTGTGTTTTGGTCTAGGGTTACTTCTCTCCCAATCTCAATCTCAGATCTCAGCTCTCTTTTCTCTGTATTGGGCCTGATATGCTGCGCCACGCGGCACCTCTCTCTCTATGTCTTTTGGCTCTCTCATTATTCTGGCATCCGGTTCTAGAATTCTGGTACTGACATTGCCGGAATTATGACAAGGGTTGGACTGGAGGCAAATGCCCCTTATCGGTGATATTAGTACCCACCCCTAAGACCCGACTATATTATTTTTTATATTTAACTTTAAGAGAAACCAAGTTAAGGCGAGATATTGGTGTTTCTTGGATCCGGCTCCTTTGCAATAACTATGGGTATTGCAGAGGGTGCTATGAGGAGAGAGAGTGACACAGTTTCGGGCAGGTGTCACTCTCTCTCTCCTATTGGACCCTACAATACCTAATACCCTAGCCATTGCAGAGGTCGTGACCCACTCTCTCGTCCCTCTCTCTCTCCTGCTGAACTCGTGCAATGGCAGTTACTGCATAGAATCCTTGTCCGTGTTTCTTCTCAGCCTCGATAAAGGCAAAGGTAAAAAGATCAGGACAAGACGTGTAACAATCTGTTGTTTTGGGTGAGACGTGGAGTGCCTATGTCGCATTGGGACTTGCCTATTGATCTTGTGCAGTGTCTATTTGAAGAACATTGGCTGGACGTTCACGTGGGGTTACTACAAGGAATCAACTTTACACCAATTTTAGTGACAATGATGCATGACAGTTACGTTAGACGGGTATATCACCCAATCAAGAGTCGGAACTGTTCCATAATTTCTAATTTCAAGAGCATCTTACTTAGCATCTATGGATCATCCGTGTAAGGTTTTCTTGAAAAGCAGAAGTTCTAAGACTGTCAAAAACATGAAGGAAATCGTCAGAAATCTGCAACCGGTTAGCCTATAAGTGCTGATTCCATGCATCTCCAAACTGACAGTCGGGCGAGGAAATTATGATTAGAAGAGAAATGATAAAAAAAATTTCCAAAATTCGTCTCCAACGCTGACGTGGCCACTTTTTAACTTTACTGAATTATTTAAACTTCTAACTGTGCTTGAAGTTTGACAATCGGCATCCCGCTTCTTGCCACGTTTTTAACTTTGTTTTTCAACTCCTCACGTTTTTTAGTTTGACAATAGGCATCCCTCTTCCGGCCACGTTTGCCTGTCATCAGGGTGTGATGGGAGTATTTGGGTAGTCTTGCTGAGCCTTTTAAATTGTGCAGGCTTCTGTTCTGCCATAAACGAAACCAGCCTCTTTAAAGGAAGCAAAAGCGAAGAAAAAGAAAGAGAGATATGAACGATAACGAGGAAACGGGTAAATGTGTTGGGGAGGATAGGGATAACAGTCCGACGACCCATACGCATACAAAAGTCGACGAAGATGAGAAAGGACCAAACCCCACCCAGATTCTAAATATGGATTTGAAGATCGAGAACTACGTTGATGGCAAAGCTCCTGATGTTTTCTCTGTTGAAAACCCAGGTCAAGTTGATTCTGCTTCTTCTGCCCTTAAAACCGCGAATGATACTAGTATGGCTGCAAATGAAGTGGCACATGTCAATGCGGAAACTGAGGTTAGCGATATAATCTATTCAAGTCGGCGGGAACCCGATTCACCCCCTAAGAGGTCTATGGAAATAGAGCCCGACAACAATAATAAAGGGGAGTACATTGAAGAAACAGGTGGTAGTGATTTAAATCATTCCAATCAGAATCTTCCCAGTGCATCCCATGAGAGGTCTGTGGAGATGGAGGCCAAAGATGATCAGAAACGGCATGACTTGCATGTTGGGATGAGCAACATGGAGCTGTCTCCAAACAGAGAGGTTAAGGACCCGGTACCAAAACCCAAGCTGGACGTAGAGCATGAACTTCATATGAAGGACTCGGAGCAGTCATTTCTCTCAGCGACATATTCGTTGGAGATGACGATGAGAGGATGGCAAAGGGAAAAAAACAGAGGAAATAAGGGAGAGAAAAGACAAGATATTTGGAACAAATTGTTTTTTTTTTTTTGCAAAGTAGTCTCCGGAAAGAATTGAAAAGCAAAGTTAAAAACGTGGCCAAAAGAGGGATGCAGATTGTCAAACTTCAAGCACAGTCAGAAGTTTAAATAATTCAGTAAAGTTAAAAAGTGACCGCGTCAGCGTTCGGGACGGATTTCGGGAAAAAATTTCGGGACGCCTATCATTTCTCTTATTAGAAAGTGCTAACGCACACCTATATGGACAAGATCTATAGGTTCTAGAGTTCATAAAATAAGGTAATTAGACTTCATACACGAAGCCATTGTTACTGCTAATCTTTTTTTTTCCTAAGTATTTTAGCCATTGTTACTGCTAATCAGGTAGCCCTATTTTCACATTGTAGCCTCTGTTAAGCTAATCTTTTACTGAATCTAAACGTGGATGCTATGTAATAAGAACAAGGATGCATCTAAACCGCTTGCATTCGAATCTACTTGTTCTGGACATGCTACCAAACAGGCAGAAAGCATAGCCATTTAAGGCGTTTTAGTTTATCCAATTATAAGGCTCACTAGGGAACGACTTAGATAATCATGTACAAACAGAAAGCCAAACGCAGAAACAGGGGCATCTCTTTCATTACATACAGCTATATGGTTTGATTCAAATTCAAGCATTGCCACCTTACCTGTAGCTTTATGAAGTATTCACAACGATACAAGAAAACCCAATTATCCATCTAAGACCTCGGAGATAGATGGGCCTTCAATGGATACTTCATAACTATAGTGAACTCCTGCTTCTCTGACAAATCAACCTCATCTCCATCCACAGCCTTCCACTCAAAATTCGACACCAAATTGGCCACAAAATACTCTAAATGAAGCATTGCCAAACCGGACGCAGGACAAATTCTCCTGCCCGCCCCAAAGGGCATCATCTTGATCTCCCTGCTTCCCGTTATATCAAACACTTCCCCTCCTCCATCTGCACCCCCAGTCAAGAATCTCTCAGGCTTGAACGCCATGGGATCCTCCCACACCTTCGGGTCCCAACCCATCTCTGCTACCATGAAATTCAAAGTGCCATTCTTAGGGACCAAATAGCCGTCCAAAACCACATCCTCTGTCACCGCATGCGGCAACACAAAGTGCCCAGGTGGGTGCCGCCTTAAACCCTCCAAAACCACCGCCTTCAAATAAGGCATCTTGTGCAAATCATCCTCCTCCACCTCCTTCTCTCTATTTTCCCCCACAGCTGCTTTTATCTCTGCAAAAAGCGTCTCTTGGACATGTGGGTATTTCACCAAATTCGCCATGATCCACTGCAACGTCGTGGACGTAGTATCCTTGCCCGCGTTCAGAAACTCCGAGCACAGGCCAGTCATTTCCCCCTCGTTAAGCTTCCTCTTCTCATCCGGCAACTCCAAATCCAACAACGTATCCACGTACGACAATACAAACTCATCCTGCTCCTCTTGCAGCACGTCCTCATTTGCCTCTCTTAGTCTCTCTTGCTTCACTCTTTTCCTTGCTTCTATTAACGGCATTAGTATAGCCTCCTGGTCTCTACGAAGGTTGAGCAACTCCTCCCAACGCTTACGGAACAATATCTTTCCAAGCCCCGGCCAGACATTTAGAATATTAAACCGGCCAAAGTTCAAAAGCCCGCGACGCTGGATGGCTTGGATTTTCTTTATCTGGGTCTCACTGAGCTTGTCCCCGAAACACATTAGGACTAACAGGCAAAACATGGCGTACTGAAAATGGTCAATCAGGACGAGGGGCTTAACTTCGCCGGATTCGGTCCGTGAGTGAGATACAAGGCGGCTGAGAAGGATGTCCAAGACCCACTTGCGCGCTCGAGAGTAGGACTTGACGCGCGAAGGATGGAGGATCTCGGAGGTGAGGTTGCGGCGAAGGAGGCGCCACTTGGGTCCATAGAAGGCCGAGCTAATGTTACACTGGTTGCTGGAGACAATCTTACTGGCGGCGGAAGCGGGTGGTCGGTCGGCGAAGACGGCGCCGTTTTGAACGAGGGCACGGTGGGCGATGGAGCGGCTGGCGACAAAGATGGCCGTGCTGGAGTCGATACGCAGGGTAACCATGGGCCCGTATCTGGCGTGGAGGTTGCGGAGGATTGGCTCGATCTCGGAGAAAGACCTGCGGAGCCATAAGAACCTGCTGATGATGGGGATGTTGACGGGTCCAGGAGGAAGCTTCTGGTTTTTGGAGAATTTATTGGAGATCAGAAGCTTGAGGAGGACTGAAATGCCTAGGGAGACGAGGATGATGAACCAGAACCAGACCTCCATGCTGCCAGAGTCTGATGAAAAAGGAACGTAGCAGAAGAACGCAAGAAGAGAGAAAGAGAGGCTGTGAATATTTGGTGGATATTCAATTGATAATGAATGAGGAGACGTACGTTAATATAACGGGTAAAAATAATCTTACTATCGAACTGCCTAACAACTTAGAGATTTTTTTTTTGCCTAGAATACATAATGCCGTAACAGAAATAATATTTGAGATGTTCGTTTTCCAATCGTTCGTGGTCTCAACAATTTGGTCAAACCGAATAAATTTTAAAATTTTTAATTTATACACTACACACTCTATTTTTCACAAACTTCAATAAATCTCAATAAATCAAAAATTCTTTAAATTTCGAGAATATTCTCTAAAATTTTGACAAACAAACAACTATCTAGAAGATGAGTAATCAGCTGACTGCACGATCTTTGTAAAGATGTATGCCATATTAGATGCCGACTTTAAATCATTTTTTTATAACTCAGGAGTTATTAAAGTCGGATCAATTCTTGTATCCGACCCTACAAGCCAATACGAGGGCATGTGACAAGATCCCACCTAACACACTCCATATTTAGATAATTCCTAGCAGGCTCTCTATTCTAACATTTTGGTTAGAATAGAGAGCAAATTTAACCAAAATGTCAAAAAACACTCCTTAACAGTCTCTCTATTTTAACAAATTTTAACAAAAAATTTTAAGAAGTGAACAGTTTTAGAGAGTCACTGTTCACCTCACTATCTTAAAATACTAATATGTATCTTCTTTTTTTCTTTTTTATTTAAAAAAAAATTATTGTTCATTTCATCATCTTAAAATTTAAAAAATTCTAACCGTTAGTAAATAAAAAATTTAAAAATTGATCTTTTTAAGATAAGACAAATATTCAAAAATATGACTGCTACGATAAAATGAATATTAAAAAATATAAATGTTAGAGAAATAATAAAGAAATATTTGAAAAATAATATTTAAATAGAATAGTAAAAATAGATAATTAAAATAGTGAAGCTGCTGAGAATGTTTTTTAAAAGTTGATAGTTAAAATAAAGAAATGTATTTTTTTTATTAACGTAGAGAACTAAATTTGAAGAGACGCCGGCTAGGAATACTCTAAGTAATATAAGACAACTTCGAAGGGCCGTTTTCCCGGCACCTTTTTTTTCTTAGTCATTAAGATAAGATACCTGAATTTTAGGTATATTCCGAAACCGAACCAAAATTAAAACACAGATTCCGGATGGTCCTAAATCTGGAACAGAAATTGGTTATTCTGTACCCACTCCAATTCCGCGCGATGCCACGAATTGGTATAGACAACAAGACTGCATTTTAAACACAAAATTCTCACTTATTTCTTCAAAGACCAACTTCGGGAAAAACATTAAGGGTAACATCACCCTACATTTATGGGTAAAACCAATTATCTGTCCTCAAATTTTAATTTGTTTTATTACTTCCCCATGTTTCAAAAATAATCAATATTTGACTTCTGTTTGATTTGTCCCTCACCCTATTTACATCATTTTTTGTGGTTTAACTATCAAATCTAACTAAGGTTACGATTGATTATTTTTTTAAACATGAGAGGCCTAATGAAATAAATTGAAATTTGAGGAAATTATTAATTTTGTCCATAGATATAGAGTTGACTATGTTACCCAAAAATACACAATTTTTAACCCGAATGAGCAAGAAAATTAATTCGATTCAAATCACAAACTTTGTCATGGTGGAGCCTTTCCCGCAGTACTGAACTTTGAGAGCAGATAGCCTCACACATGTCATGTTGGCATTTTACTAAACAGCTGATAGGTGCATTGCTCAATTACAGTACTGCTGGAGAATATAATTGAAGGAAATAAATTTATGTCTTCCTCATTTAAGACAAATGTTGACTTCCAGATGATATTAGATAGTCCTAAGTTCAAATCTCGTATCTATATTATTTCTCATTTAAAATATCAAATTTCTTTTTTAACATCTGGGCCGGTCTGCTTATTTACTGATCTCGAATCTAAGGAGTAACATTACAGAATATAATTTGCGGAAATCAATTTAAGTTTTTTTTAACAGTTTAAACTTTCAACATCTATAATTTTATAGAGAAGTCACGTGAAAAAGACGCCCACTCCAGATGAATAATTATGGTACATAAGCACATGACAGACACCCATCGGAGATAGAAAACTGTAAGGAAACCGCCCAAGAAAGAGACCTTGACCAACCTAATTTGATGTGCACTAGAGCAGAGGCGGAGCCAGGGGTGCGGGGGCGGGCTCACTGGCCCAGTCTCGTGTGGCATGCTTCCTGACTTCTTTTTTTTTTAATCATAGAGTGAAACGACGTCGTTTCACCATCTGATTTTAAAAAAAGTTGCACGCCTCTCTCTCTCACTCTCTGCGATCTCTCCGGCTCTCCCTTAGCCGAGCAGCCCTCACGCCTCTCTCACACTCACTGCTCACTACTGCCACAGTCATTGCCCCGCCCGACGCTCGCCCGCCATCCCCGGTAGACCGTCGACGCCGCCCAACCCAGGTAAGCCCACCTGCCCACCATCTCTCTCATTATATTTTTTTATTCCCAATAATCTCACATCTCACGTCTGCTCTCAGGTGTTGCCCAACACCACCGGTCCACCAGCCACCAAAACTTCTGCCGACTGATTGACTACCTCTCCAATCCAGGTATGTGCAATTTAGACAATTTAATTAAATTTAATTTTTCAATTTAGCCATTTAGGGTTTCAAATTTTAATCATTGCATGATTAATTTCTTATTTCTCATTATTAGTTGTTTACTTTTATTTTTTCTGCTACTGCATCATTAATTTCTCATGATTTAGTTTAATTTTGTCTGAATTTCTCATGATTTGTCATTTATGATTATGTGCTTATAGTTATGAACTATGATGCTGCTATGCTGGTTTTTTTATTTTATTTTTAAGGTTTGTCTTGGTTGAATGACTGTTTCAATCATTCAATGTTAATGCTTCTGACTTGATGATTAATTGCTTATGGTTGTTTCAATCATTCAATGTTAGTATGTTATATTTTATTACATTTTGTGTCTATATTGTCTTTATTATCTTTATATGAAAGAATTTTAAACGTGAGAGTATTTACTTCTAGAGGAGCAAAAAACAATGTCTTTGCTTCTAATCTATTAGGCCAAATTCATTAAAACTACTTCTGATATATTTAACTCCTGAGTAGCTATGGACTGTAATATCCACATGGTTTCATTTACTTTTGTCTTCCCTCAATTTTATAACAAAAAGAGGATAAAAATGCAAAAATTTTGTGAACACGTATAAAATGTTTGTTTGTTTGGATGTTGACCTTTTGATGGGTGTTAAGAATTGTTTTCCTCAAATGTTGATGGAAATTTTAAATTGTTTTGTTTTGTTATGTTATTTTTAGATAATAGAGTGGTTTTTTATAATAAAAAAAAGCCACGAAGCATGAAGTCGTCTAATAATCCTAATGTCATCGTTGTTCCCAATACGGAAGACATTGTACCAACTCGTAGTTCGAGGCGTGGAGGGCATACAATTACTTATTGGCATCATTTTCATGTGGAAGTATTTTGCCAAGTTATTGATTTGATTTCTCAGGAGATGGATAATCGTTTCAATGAAGCAAATACGAAACTACTTTTTCGCATAACATATCTTGATCTAAAGGACTCATTCAAGACATTTGATCATACTAAGCTATATCGTCTAGATCAATTTTATCCAATGATTTCTCATCAATTGAACTTGTACTACTTAGAGATCAGCTTCAGAGCTACATTCAAGATGTTAGAAGCAATGATGATTTTTCTGAGATTCAAGATATTGGAGGTTTTGCTATGAAGATGGTTGAGAGTGACAAGAATATTGTATTTTCATTGATTTATCGTCTTATTAAGTTAGCATTGGTCTTACCGGTTGCGACTACAACCGTTGAGAGAGTGTTTTCTTCAATGAAGATTATTAAGATTGATTTGCGGAATAGGATGAGAGATGAATAAATAAATGATAGCATGATATTATACATTGAGAGGGAAATTTTTGACAATATTGAGAACGAAACCATTTTAGAACGTTTTCAGAATATGAAAGCCCGTAGGATCCAATTACCTTCTCTCAATATAAGCAAATAGTTTAGTAAGTGTATTTCATTATTTCTAGGGATAAATGTCAAATTGGTCCCTATAATATACGAGAAAATTGATTTGGTCCCCGTGATTAGAAAACTGTAAATTTAGTCCCTATGATAATCCATTTGTTTTGTTGTTCGTCCCTCCTTCACATTCTGTTAGGTCATTCACGGAATTCACTCTACGTCAACTCAAAACCCCTTCTCTTTATCACATATTTTTCCCTACCTCCACGCGAGAACACAAAGAAGACTGACAACACTGTCCAAGGAGATTGACGGTGATGTCATCGATCTGCCATGGATGATGATAAGCTTTTAACAACAATACTATCATTGTCATCCTGTGATTGTATTGCCATCTGAATCTCTTTTTGTCCTATGAAAACAAATGAAGTCTGGCAAACAAGTAGTTGCATACTTGTTTTCCCATCCACCAATCTGATCTTCATTCGGTTGCGTCCAGTTGTATGTCAGGTGGGGGACGAAACCCACCTCTAGCGGCACCTTATCTTGTCGTGACAACACCGAAAATTGAGACTCTGCGGCCCAAGTCACCAATGAAGAACCATCAGCAACATTCAACATCCATTTCTCTGACAACAACCAATTCCTCCAATAGAAGGCATGCTGGAAACTCACCTTCAACACTAGGTTCTCTTGGTCTAAACCAAGAAGCTTCTAGTTCTAACCCATCAACTCCAGCGCCTTGGGCATCGCCAATGGAGGGTTTTAGAGGACGAGAAGGCAGCGGTATGCCTTCAGATGATAAGGCGTTTGACATGTATAGGTATAGACTGACGATGATGTTATCGATCACACGTTTAGACATGGTTACCCTTATTTACATAGACAAAATGAAATGCTAGGAGAAACTAGAGATCTTGCTGAAAGACACAGATGTGAGAGAAAATGGGGACCTTTGCCAAGACACTTATGACTCACCCGTGAAAAATTCTTCAAGGCAATAAAAAAAGGTGTTGAGATCTGTACTGACACAGCAAACCTCGCAAAGCTATGGTAATATAGGTGCAAGAAAATCTTCAAAACAACAGAAAGGCATTGCAATTTGATTTTAGAGGAACAAAACATGCCAAGGACTTCCACAACCAAAACATAATCCACGAGCAGGACAACAAAGTTCATAAAATTTGAAAATAGGTATCAGGGTGATGTTCGTTTTGATGTTTTTTGTAGGATTTGAAGTGTTTTGAGAATTTTTAGGTGATGTTAGAGTTGTATTTGTGTTTGTGTATAAATTGTTGAGGTGTAAAAACAATTAATGATAATTTTTAAAGTTGTTTTCTATATATTTCAAATTTATTTATTTTTTTTTATTAAAAGTTAAATATTTGAAAGGTAAAAAAAAGGAAGAACACGAAAAACGAATAAAGATTCAAACTGCCTGACTCAACTTTTGCAAAAAAACAAAAGTGACTCGTGCAGGGGTGTAACGCCCCTCTCCTTTTTTTACCTGTTTGACACATATCTGATATATAACTATTACTACGTGGACTTTTCTTATTTAATTTATTGCCTCCTTGAACTTACATTATTTTGTTTTGCACATCTTTAATTCTCCTAATTTTCAGATATATGATTATATTTGTCTTTATATAGCTTGAATTTTATTTTTATTTTGTTGATCTAGCTTTTAAACCTTACAATTATCTTGGTTATTACTTTTATATCTTGGTAATTAATGTTTACATCCTTGCAAAATTAGTCATGAAGTCTCATGTGTGGTCGATCATGTATAAAAGCCAACTACGTGTTTTTATTTTTTTCCCCCTCATTTAGCCGACTGCATGGGGTGGTTTGATTGGCCCTCTCTTTGTCTCATATGCATGCAAGTATACGTTGGAATGCAAGGGCAGTTCGTGGCTTTTGATTTGGAAAAAGTTGAAGCAATCAAAAAGATTGCCTAGGAATTGTTGAACGAACATTTGCGTCAACTACTCCCCTTGCCGCCCCTTGTGCCCAATTATTTTGCTAACTTGTCTGCGTAAACTTCAGTTCATGATTGCCTAGAGTGTAGCTTCATACTTTAACCAATGGTTTGCCGTCAGTAGAACCTTCGGTTAAGGGGGGAAGCCTTGTTGTTATCGAAAGAGTGAGATAAAGGTAAGTGTGAGGTTTAGTCGCAAAAGAGAAGAGTGAAGGAGAGTCCGGCCGAAAGAAAAAGAGAAAGGAGAGGACTAAGGGTGAAGGAGAAAAACCGAAGGGTGCAAGGAAAAATCAGCCGGTCAGCTCTTGTCCCCTCTCTTTTAGGAAGTTTCGGTCTTCTCCTTGTTTTGTCTCCTTCTCTTACTTTTTGAATGTTTGCTTTTTAGGTGCTTTTAGTGCTTTAGCTTTTACCCTTGCTCAAAGTCTATTGCCGAACCAAACAGGTAAGGGGTAAATTTTAGATGCATGTAGGACTTTGGGAAGAAAAAGTGATTTTGTTTGGCCTTTTCTGCGTGAAAGCTTGATATTGTCGTGTTATATTGATGGTTTTTGTGATGAATCTTTGTTTTTTTGAGAAAACATGCTACTGCCATATAGGTGCAGGTGATAGACGTTCATAACTGCTGGTTTCTTTTATGAACCCCTCGTTTGCTTTTATGAAGATGCATTCTTGATATTGCCGCGTTATACTTTTGCTAGATATTAATTTGTTTGATGTTTTTCTCTTTTGACACTCTTCTTCGGTGCTGATGTGTAAAGGGAAAGTTTCAGTTGCATGAAAGACTTATTGTCTTGGCTTTTCTGTGAGAAAGCATGCTATTGTCGTGTTATACCTGCTTCTATTTTATGAATTATACTCTTCTTCGGTGCTGTTATGTAAAGGTGATATAGACTTGCTTTAAATGGGATTTGGGGTGTTGGTTGTGATCTGGTGATGGAAACACAATGAAGAAACACACTTGAGGGTCATGGCTGGAATTAGATGATGGTTTCAGAAGTTTTCCTTTGATATAGTCACAACATTGAGAGTGGAAAAGAAAAAGAAAAAGAAGGGTGCATGTGGCCGAATGCTTGATCTTTGCATGTTGTGAAGGAAAATCTTAATTGCCCTGAGGTTTGAGTGATGATTGGATACTTGCATGTAGGTGTTGTCAGTATAGATGCGGAATAGATACCACATAGGACACGGGTTGGACCGAGAGGAAAAAGACAAAAAAAAATTTGCATATGTGAGCTTGGATGACGTTTGTATGGTTTTCTTCTTGTATGTTGTTTTCCTATAGACGTTTGTATGGCTTTCTTTTTGTTTTAAATTTTCATGAATTTGAGTTGTGAAACTTGCCAAGTGAAGTATGGGAACATGAAAGGGGCCACGGCAGTGCCCTAAATGAGACTCCTTTGGAGACCGAATGGCCTTGAGAGGCAAGGGAAAGAATGAAATCATATTGTGTATAATTTTGTGATTTTGGAACAAGGGAAAAAAAATGGAACCAAGAATAATTTGGGTTGCTGATTTTCAGACCAAATGCATGTGGTGCTCACTAATGGTTTTCTTGGCATGATAATAAACCCTGCATTGTAGAAAAAAAAACCGAATAATAATTATTTGATTAAAACATAGTTTATTACTTCCTAACTAAAAACTATGTTTTGTCATTGTTATTGGGATATTGACGAATTCTTAAGAGATAATCATTAAAGTTTAAATAGAGAACTTTGTTCCAATATTTTAAAGTTAGTACGTGAACCATGTTCCTTCTTTTTAAAGATCTAATATGCATTAAAATCATTTTCTTTTATGTTATATCTTTTCCTTTTAATTGTGAAATTCCATATGGATGTGTGATTAAAACGACCTATATGAAATATATGATTGCCATGAGTATGATATGTCATACTGCATAAACATCTCATGGGTATGGGGAATAATAATTCCTCCGGAAAGAAACTCATACTCAGAGGTGGTCCTGAGATCAAGTGACGGTACCGCTCACAGTGGGATAGTGCGAATCACCACTGAGAGGATAGTGGTTGGTATCCCTTGGCGATGGAACGATGTACGTCTGACTGGGTCCTGGTGCCAGGGCACGGGACAGTCCCAGAGGAGAGGAGGGACGCACAACCCGAACTCTGGGGGTAAACAGAGCGAAGAAGGACACCTCTACCGACCGAACAATGAAAGAAAGAGAGAAAATGACATGACCGGGAGACGGATGCATTCATACTGCACTACATTGCTCATACTGCATTATTCATGTATAGTTATTGTTCCTGCTTTATGCTTGTTACTTCTGTTTATATGGTTATACACTATATCCCCACTCCCCCCTTACTGAGTCAATAGGACTCACCCTTCTTCCTTGTTTCTTACTTTGTATGTTCGATGGCGGTCTTCAAACTTGGCAGATGATGATATTCACGAGCGAGCAAACCATGGATTTTGACACTCATATATTAGTTGTCAAGATCTGGACATGTGTTACGGATACCTTCGAGGTATACCTGGGGTACAAGCCCCAATGGTTCCTCAAGGGGCCACCCCTGCCCCCTCTCCCCCGTGTGGAAGACTTCGGGCTGGTCGATGTGGATCCAGCCCTCCTTCACATCGTTCCTCCTCCACCGACCCTGCCAGCGGAAGGTACCGGAGAGACGGTGTTTAAAGACCTGACCTCCTACACCGAGCCGGAGGATTAGATGACTTCAGCCTTTGTTACTCTTTTTAGTTTTGGTTCAGTTTAGCGGTTTCACGGTACTGTAGTACGGAAAGCTTTAGACAGCTTTCGCTTTCGTAGAAATCTTCTCTTTACTTTGTATCCTCGTGAAGGATTTTTGTATTTGTAAAAGGGAGATTCCATGTTACTAGAAAAAAAAATTATGCATCTACATTTTGCGATTATCTCTTATGTTATTTCTTCCCTACGCCACATTTGATTTTTCTTACTTTCGTTTCTTTATTATTGCTCTTGGTATTATTACAATTTCATTTCCGCAATTATTTCAACTCAAGAACTTTTAAACTCCTGAAATTATTTGGGTTTCCATAAAATATCATATTGTCGTATTCCTACTTTTTAAACCAATCCTAATTAAATGATTCCGTAAAGCCTTTTCAAAGCCAATCGCCAGGAATTATGATAATCAATTCGTGCCGTAATCCCCGTCCGTGTTCATACCATCACTCACTGTATGTGGTCCCAGGGAGGTACTCAGAGGGTGAATTCTCAGACACTCCAAGACCACCGCTTTCAAATATTTGGCCTTGCTAAAATCCTCCTCCTTGATCTCTTCCGCATCTCTTACTACAATTTCTCTGATTTCAGAAAGAAGCTTGGCCTGTACATGTGGGCACTTCACTATATATGACATGATCCACTGCAACGTCGTTATGGTTGTGTCAGCGCCTGCGTTGACTAGCTCTCCGCACACGCTCAGTATGTCGGATTCGTCAAGCGGACCTTCCTCACCCGGGATTTGCAAATCGAATAACGTATCTATGTAAGCCACCTGCAAGTCCAATTCCTCACCTTTCCCTTGCTTTAACTTCTTTCGGGCTCTTATTAGAGGGAAAAGTAGATCATATTGAGTCCTCAAAAGATTCATGTAGCTTTACCAACGATTTCTATACAGGAACTTCCCCAATCTCGGCCAGGTACCGAACACGCTGTAGTGCTTGTAGTTGACAAGAAGTTTATGTTGTACGTCTTCAACTGCTCGAAGTGCACTGTCACTGAGTTCACCAAAGCTCATGAGAATAAACAAGTAGTATACACTGTGTCGGATATGATCGAGCACAACGACGGGCTCCTTTGTCTTGGAGGATTGACTGAAGGTCTCAATCATTATTTCCAAAGCCCGCTTGCGTTCCGGAGCGTAAGATCTCACTCTAGTAGGGTGAACAACTTCAGAAATGAAGTTACGACGAAGAGTACACCAAGTTGGCCCATAGGGGGATTCGCCAATATCTTTGTGCTTGTTACTAAGAACCGAGCTAACAGCAACAATCGGGGGACGATTTGCGAAGGTCACGCTGTTTCGAACTAGGGCTTGGTGGGCGACGGAGTAGGAGGTAATGAAAATGACGGGTTTAGAACCAAAATAGAGTGTAATAATAGGGCCATACTTGTGGGAGAGGTTTAAGAGGACGGATCGAAAATCAACCACGGATTTGGGAACTAACAGAAGGTTCCCTACGAAAGGAAGAGGCCTGGGTCCGGGAGGGAGCTTGCTTTTTGATTCATTCTTTTTGGAGGTATAGGAGGGAAAGAGAAGAGACATGAGGGATTTTAGGGAAATATATGCTCAGAGCGAGATGAGGATGATGAACCAGACCTCCATGTCTAAGGGACTGGGCCTGTGCGGTGTGGGTGTATGAGCTTCAACATATCTGCCTATTTATATAGCTGAATCATGCATGCAAACGAAACCACAGCGCCCTACATATTTAGATAATCTAACGTAACGATAGTCGATAGAGATCATCTCTTGACAGCGGATTCTCTACGCCCTCTTTGTTTGAATTTTTTATTTCTTAATAATATTGTGACTTTTGACTGTGACGTCTATATCAACAAATTTTGACTGCAGACCTAGGGAAAGGGAATGGGACGTTCATCAATACATATCAAGATCACCAACTTTGGGTATCCAGATCTCAGTTTACGCAATAAACTCTCAAGAAAAAGTTTTAATTTCTTTTCAAGAAAAAAAAATACTGCCAGTTAAATTGTACCTAGCTAGTTGTTACACTTAAATATTGACATAGAAAGTACTAAACTAATTCAGCTTTTAACAAGAATTTAAAGATTTTATCAAGGGATAAATGCAAAATAAGTTCATGTGCTATACGCAAAAATCGATTTAGTTTTCGTGATATGAAAAACATAAATTTAGTCTATGTAATTTCAGAAAGTAATAAAATCAGTCTCTGATAGAATACCAACTATACGAACGAAAATAGAATCACAGTGACTAAATTTATGTTTTTCATATCGCGGGGACTAAATCGATTTCTGGGTATATCACATGGATTAATTTTGCATTTATACCTTTTATCAATTACTTACATAAAAAAAATTTATTTGAAGCGGAATTAATTATATATATTTGACCCTTCATATATATCCTGGCTTACGTCCGTGCCATATATTATAAGTTTCATCCTAGATATGGCCACCTCGAACAAGAAGACGTAGAACGCTTCTTCATTGATATTTTTGTTTTTATTTAAGGTATCGGTCAATTAAATCACAAGTGTCGATAACTTTTTATATATAAAAATATATGTATTTGCCAATTTTGCCGGTATTTACTTCAGTAAGCAACTTATGGGCCTTCATGTTGGATGGAATCTTTGAACTTCTGTGCATTGGTGCCTTGTTTAGGCCTGTTGTGATGTAACATTCGAGAAACTGCACTTTGAAAATATGGCCAGGAAAGTGACAAAATACCTTTTGTCGTCGTGTCGCGATCTTTCATTTGTTCGCGTAGAAAAAAGAGACAAATCTTTCTTTTATTCAACGCTTTTATAAATATTGTATAGAGGTCAACAAAAAATACGAACAATCACGGCAAGAACACAGCCGGAGACTTTGGAGATGAGATAGGAATGAACAGGCCGCGCGCAGGTATGACTCGGTGCGTGCGTGCATGTGCCCTCTCCCTCAGATTCCTAAAAAAAAAACAGGTTGATTGTCAACCTACAAATGTGGAATTTTTGAAGTGATGTACCCTTTCTAAGTCTCTCCATCCCACCCAGGGCCAGGGTGAACACAGACCCGCCCGATCACCAAATTTTAGAGGGTCTGGTTGTGGGTCAATCGATCGAATTTTACAAGCCATGGCGGTTGACTTGTGACACAACTTTGACTGTGTAAATCTTGTTACATGACACATTTATAATACATATTGATGGGTTATAAGTTGTAAGGCTCACTCAGACCTGAACACTTCTGGCCTGACTTGACACTAGCATTTTTGGCCAATTAAATCTCCCATAAAGAATCCTTGAGGGTTTAGACTCTATCGAACTTTTGAAAAGGACCTACATGATTGGAATCTCTCTCTCATAATACGACTCCAAGACTTGCATCTTTAGGTGTTAGACTTCCAATAGATTTGTGATTCTCATTCACTTATAAAATTAAGGTACTTTTCCTATTTTTCCGGGCTTGATTTTATTATCTAGTAAAAAATAATTTATTGAGATGTGACTTTGACATCAGAGTCTTTATCCGAGACCTCTCTTCTCGGTGATTCTTGCAGAATTGATTGATTCTGAGCTCTTGGTGATTCTTGACATCATCACATATAACACTATTTTAATAGTTAGATCTTCTTTAGAGGTACAAAATGATAAAAAAAAATAGTTTTAAGATTTCGATCTGTAAAGTTGTAGCTGTAATTCATGTTGAGATTGCTTTATAATTTAGGAATACAAATTGACTTTTTCTTTTCTTTTTTTATATAAAGAACTATATGTGATTAATTAGATTCGAAGGCTAAATCTCAATTTCAATGTTGATTAACTGTGTGTGTCAGTAGGAGTAGTCTCTCTGCAGACTAGTGTGTTTTTTTGGCCAATGAGACGTGGCAAAAGGAGATCTTTAGAAATCTGCCTATGGATTCACGTTTGGAGTTTTTTACCGTTGGGCCTTATTTAAGTTTGTAGGACCTCACTGGGTTGGGTCGGTCGAGTGGGCTGAAAAATCCTACACATATATATTAGGGGCATGTTCGTTTTGTCAAAATTTTAAAGGGAAATTTGCTTTTTAGTTCTTAGGTTTTAACCTCTTTTCATTTTTAGTCATGAATTTTAGAGGGTCAAAATTTTAGTCCTTGAACTTTCATCTTTGTAAAATTTAGTCCTTCCGTCAGTTTGCCATCAGTTTGCCGTCAAATTTGTACCGGTCGACCGATATATGAAGCGGTCGACCACTACATGTACCGGTCGACCGCTCACTTTCAAAACATATATCCAGTCGACCTCTTCAAAATTGGCGGTCGACCGGTACAAAAATTGACGGCAGACTGACGGAAGGACTAAAATTTACAAAGATGAAAGTTCAAAGACTAAAATTTTGAAGGTTGGAAGTTAAGGACTAAAATTAAAAAAGTCCCAAAACCTAAGGACTAAAAAGCAAATTTCCAAATTTTAAAAATTTGAATCCAATTTTATAAAATTACAATTCCAACATCACTTCTATACGAATACGAATACCAATACAACTCAATATTACATTTTTTATAAACATCAATACAACTCAACGATTTTTATACAAATATCAATACAACTCTAACATCTTTTAAATATTCATATCATACTTAAAATTCTTAAAATTTTACTAAAACCAAGGTTTGTTCTTTTCATTAATGGGCAATATATCTTGCTTGCTTTTTTTTTTTAAGTCTAAACCGGAACAAAATGTTTTTCAGCCTGTACATGAAAAGCCTAACTAAGAAGCCTCAGAAGTGACCTTCAGTCCTAACACCCTTCCTGAAGTCTCGGCGGCTATCACAGATTTTTTACAACTGCAATAGATGAAACATGATTGCAAATATTTGGGACTCCCTCTTTTCTGGGGGAGAGCTAAATCCAAGCATTTTGCGGCAATGACAGAACGGATACATTCAAAAATCTCTGCGTGGAAGAGCAAGACACTATCTCAAGCGGGACGTACGGTGCTTATTAAATCAGTGGCCACTTCCCTACCACAATATTACATGCAGTCATTACACTTTCCTCTCGGCTGGTGCAAATTGATAGATAAGATGTTTAAAGATTTTTGGTGGGGGTTTCCTCCCCATAAAACTCGAAACTATACCCCTAAAGCTTGGGATGCGGTGTGTCAACCAAAGTCTTCGGGTGGTTTGGGGATTCGCAGAATGAAGGAGATTAATTCGGCTTTCCTGCAAAAACTGGGGTGGACTATGCTTAACACTCCTGATCTTTTATGGGTTAAAGTCCTAAAAGCTAAATATTTCCCTCGGACTACCCTTCTACAGTCAACACATCGGACTGGGAGTTCCCTTGTGTGGCAGGGAGTCTGTAAGGTCTTGGATGCCCTTCGTGCTTCATGTTGCTTCATCCCACGTAATGGATCTTCTATCCACATCTTTCTGGACCCTTGGATACCACAACTACCGGGGTTTCATCCCATCTGTCTTCCTGGCATGGCTTCAGCTTGTAATATGCAACGGGTCAATGAGCTGGTGGAAGCGGATTCGGGAGAGTGGAATACACAATTATTAAATTCTCTTTTTTCTCAGGATACTGTGCATCAGATTCTCGCCTTACCCCCACCTCGTTCCACAGAGGTTGACACGCTGGTTTGGACCCCTGACCCCCGTGGACTCTTTTCAGTTAGGAGTGCTGTTTGTTTGGCTCAGGATCTTAGACGTTCAGACCGCATATATTTGGAGGAGAAGGATTGGGCGGTTCTGTGGAAATTACGGCTCCAAGATAGACTTAAACTCTTGTTTTGGAAGATAGCCTCGGATGCTATCTCGGTTCGAGTGCCAGTCTATCAACGAGAACTTGCTGCAGATAATCCAGAAGCACTTTGCATATGCTGTGGTCAACTCCCGGAGACCAGCTTGCATCTATTTCACGACTGCACTATAACCCGCCTATTGTGGATTTCCTCCCCGTGGCCGCTTGACCTTTCTTGCATTTCGGTCTCCTCAATAGCTGAATGGATTCATATCCTCCTTCATGCCGACTCTGTTCTTGGTGTGCACCCCTGCTCGCTTCATTCCTTCATTTTGACAGCTGCTCTGATTATGGACATCATTTGGTATTCCCGTAACAAGGCCATCCATGAGAGATGCCTAATTCTTGTGCCGGATATGCAGCGTGCTTTTACTACCAGATATGCAGAACATACCACTGCTTGGTTAACGCCAAGCATTCCCCATTCTATGTTTTGGTCTCCACCGGAGCCTCATCAATTGAAGATCAACTTTGACGTCGCGTACCGTCAAACTGGATCGTACATAGCCGTCTCGGTTAGAGACTCCTCTCGCTCTCTCTGTACGGGGTACATGGAGCATGTCAAGGCTATGGACCCACTTCAAGGTGAAGCACTGGCTGCTGTTCGTGCAATGGAACTGGCCCTTTCTCGACACTGGTCTCATATTGTGTTCGAAACTGACTCGAAGCTTCTGCGGGAAGACCTTTCATCTGAGCATCAACCCCCTTGCTGGAAAATTGCAGACCTCGTTTCTTCCATGAGGGCAGTTCTCAAAGCCCAATCTGCATGGTCTATACATTGGATGCCACGAAAGCTCAATCAACAAGCTCACTTACTGGCACAATGGGCAGCTCGTTTCCATGTTACTGGCTTTATAGATCCTGCTTGTATTCCGTTATCTATTCTGCACTGTG